>OY856187.1:384441110-385755062 GCA_963693315.1 Diogma glabrata
ATATTTCTCATCCTATGAATTCAAATCCTATGAATTCATATACAAAAACTTCCAAATAATTTTAATTTTTTTTGCATCACTTCTTTTATTCCTTTTTTGCATCACTTCTTCTATACCTTCATCGAATGTATTGTCGCTATTCTTACTGCACTTGCTGACCATAAAATCATATACCGATCAAAATTTTTTGCAACGTTTTTAGTAACCTACCGGTAAAGAAAGCGTATATTAAACCGCATGAGCACTGTGAAAATTTGTGAATCGATTTTTGTTCCGTATAATGTTCTAAATAGATTGCACACCTGAAAACTTATATAATCGCGTATTTTTTATATATTCGTTTTATATATAATACTATTTTTTATATTTTACTGATCAACTAGAGTGCTGATCCTTTTACATTCATATTAAAAAAAAAAAATAGAAAACCATTTCTCATTACTACTCTTTGAAATTATTGCTATGTCAACAAAATGTATACACACAAACTTTATTTATAGGCGTAGCAAAGCACGCCGGGTCCCGCTAGTATATATATATATATATATATATATATATATATATATATATATATATATATATATATATATATATATATATATATATATATATATATATATATATATATATATATATATATATATATAAATATATATATATATATATATATATATATATATATATATATATATATATATATATATATATATATATATATGTATATATATATATATATATATATATATATATATATATATATATATATATATATATATATATATATATATATATATATATATATATATATATATATATATATATATATATATATATATATATATATATATATATATATATATATATATATATATATATATATATATATATATATATATATATATATATGGGACGATCCACGTCAAACGGTCCACCGCTGCGACCAAAATTTGGAGAGGTTTAAAAAAACGTGTAATGGCTCAAAATTTTTGTTATAGTTTTCTCTTTGCAATAAAACGTGACGTTTTAAAATTTTTCAAAATGGCGCCTTCAAAATGGAGCGTTTATTCCGAAATTGTTTAGCATCGAACGGGGAAACTAATTACTAGCAAGTACTATTACTTTTAAAAAATTGATTGTTAATTTTAAAATGATTGCAGAAGCACTGCCTTTAAAAATTATTATGATTTGTACAAAAATTTTCAACATGGCGGCTACAAAATTGCGCCAATTTCACCAAATTTGCGTTTTTTCAGGCAAAAGTGCTTATTTTACAATTCTACAGCATAAATATTATATTATAAGTTTCAAATAGTTGAAGCATCTATTTCTCAAATAATTTCGATAGTTATTCAAAATGGCCGATTCAAAATGGCGTCTTTTTTGGATCGAATTTTGTAAAATTTGACTTCTTTCACCTGACTACCGCTGCGACCAAAATTTGGAGAGGTTTAAAAAAACGTGTGATGCCTCAAAATTTTTGTTATAGTTTTCTCTTTGCAATGAAAGGTGGCGTTTAAGAATTTTCAAAATAGTGCCTTCAAAATGGAGCGTTTATTCCGAAATTTTTTAGCATCGAACGGGGAAACTAATTACTAACAAGTATATTACTTTTAAAAAATTGATTGTTAATTTTAAAATGATTGCAGAAGCACTGTCTTTAAAAATTAATATGATTAGTACAAAAAATTTCAACATGGCGGCTACAAAATGGCGCCAATTTCACCAAATTTGCGTTTTTTCATATATATGAATGCCTTGAAGAATGCGATCTTACTGATAAAGTCGAAGCCATGTGTTACGACACGACATCAAGTAACGCTGGACCAGAAAAAGGTGGAAAAAAAGATTGGCCACAACTTGATTCGATTCCCATGTCGTCATCACATACAGGAGATTAAACTACGGGCTGTTTATGATCTCAAATTTGGAAAGACCACAGCACCCGATCTTTATCTGTTCAACAAATTTCAGGAGGCATGGGACGATGGTAAAATTAATCCAACAATGTTCAACAATAGAATATCGGACAAAAAACTGGGAAACAAAATTCCAAAACACTCGTGAGTAGTTCTAGTAATGTTTTGGAAGAGTTGGAAGAGTTGGAAAAATCACACCCTAGCAGCGAATATAAAGAATTTTTGGAAGTTACATTGATTTTTCTTGGCTAAACCATTGAAAATTACAAATTCAAACGCCCAGGTCCGACAAGTCACGCCGTTTGCATTTTTTCGAGACGTTTGCATTTTTCTGATTATGTTGTATGTAAAAATTCGGTTCAAATGCATAGATGGAACAGCAGCCGCATATCAGGATTTGGATTTCATCAAAATTGACCAAAGAGTTTCAGAAGAAATGTTGAACAAAATTTGTTTTCATCTTCACTATTTAACGGAAGCAAATATTGGCTTGGCTCTTTTAAACCCAGAGATTTCGTTTGATGAAAAACGAAAAATGGTTCAAAACCTTGAGGTTCCAGCACGAGACATCCGCATCGCACCCTAAACTCGCAAAAAAGATTTTGACGCAGTCAAACATATGCAGCTTTTGGCTAATAAGAACATTAGTGATTTTGTCACAGAAAAAACTCAGAGTTGTTTTAATCGATTTAGAATTTGTATTGATTTTTTGCTACATGACCCATCGGAATGAGGATTTCGTCAAAGCCACGTTGTTTTGCCAAAGTTTGCATGTAATTGTTAATGATACCGCCGAACTCGGTGTTAAGTTGATGACACGGAATACAACAGCATTCTAACTAAAGACGAGGAAGGTACACAATACACCATTCAGATGGTCGAAAACTACAGATGCAAATACCCATCATACAATAAATCTGATTTAATTTATTGATTTCTTTTGGAAAAATGTTGCATTTGAATGAAACATTATTATAAATTTAACCATAAAAATTAATTTTTTCTTTGAAAAAAGGTTATTATGAATTAGTGAATTTTCGTATATGTAAGAAGAAAAATTAACATAAATCGCTTTCCTAAGATCGATTTCTACATACTTAGGCTCGTTAGAATCGTTAATTAATTAGCTTTTAATAAAAAAATCAAAATTATGAGATATATTAGGTTTTAAGATGATTATATCTGATAAAAATAAAAAATCCTATTATTCTGCTAATTTTCATATCTTCGACGCCACTGCGCGGTGGGTAATTATTTTCCGATTTCAATAAAACTTGATATAGTTCATATTCGAGTCGAATGGAACATAATTAGTCGGTGGGAGCGAAGAAAAAGATGGTTTGAAAATTGTTCATACATATCTGGTCATGCCTAATATACATATATGTATATAGACTGCCTCAAAACGGTATGAAAAAAATTTTTTTTTTTCGATACCCGCTTCACCTTCAGTTTTTGAATTTTTATTATGAAAAAATATTTGCTGCAATATTTCATGGTTGTAACTCATTCCATGGCTTGGCGGTTTTTGAAAATGCAGCGTTTTTCGACATTTTTTTTTATTTGGGTACACAAAATTTATATGACGGTAACACGACGAAATGAACTGAAACAAATATTTTTTAAAACTCTATCTTATTGAGAACATTCTGTAAAATTTAAAAATGTACAACTGTGGGGGTTTGTTTGGGTTAAACTTTAGAAATTTTAGATTAAAGTCCAAAAAATTACAAATTTTTGCTTATTTCTAAAATACGAAATTTTATTTTAAAAATTTCCACTAAACTAGTCTAATATATATTCTGTTTAATTGCTGTGAATGATTTAACTATGAATTATTTTGCAAAAATAAGCTGTGCTAGTTTTTTCCTGTTTATAAACAATCCTTGGTACGATGTCGTTTAATTCTATCTTAATCCATTTAGATTAAGGGATTTGTTCGTAAAATAATGGAATACCACAAAACAAACACCGACAGCAACAAGATGAACATTTTTTAAACGTAAAGTAATATATAAAATAATAATAATGGAAATGTAAAAACAACAAAATAAGAAAAAAATTTTACAGATCTAATTTAAAACCAAATAAAATGTGCATAGAGACAACAGAATCGTGGTTTGTTTTGGTGCATTTGGATTATTGAACAGTTGTTTGCTTTCGTTTGTAAACTGAATTTTATTTTAAGAAAACATGAAACTTTTGTTATTCATTTACATAGAGGAAATATTTGTGTTTTAATTGTTGACTTCAATGATAGAAATGGAAAATAGGATTTTTTCAAAAACATGTTTTATTTTATTAAAAGAATTGTGTAAAAGATTTTATCCACGACTACTAAAGAATATATGCTTTCCATGCGTATGTCTTCCATTGTAATTGTATTCATTCCACAAGTAGTGAATTTGATTAAAATTCTTTAACAGTGGCAAGATGTTGTAACATCACTTTTGACGATTCTATCGTATTTTACGCTAATCGGTAGGTTGTAACACAAAACGACTGTCGATTATCGTATTTACGACATTCGTTTTGTGTTACAGCATACTGATTAGCGTAAAATACGACAGAATCGTCAAAAGTGATGTTACAACATCTTGCCACAGTTCTATAGTTTATTAAATATTCCCCTAACAAATTAAACAACAAACTTGTTTTGTTTTTCGCTATCTTTGATGTATTTATTTCAATATGGCGATACAAATTTTGCATGAAAACTGGAAATTAAACGAAATATTTTACAGTCGTGGATAAAATATCATCTTGTATTCGCTTAGGATGGTGGCAATTCTTCACTCGGATGATTCCCTCCACTCGCTACGCTCGTTTCGGGAAACTTCAATCTCGTGAAGAATTGCCTTCATTCTAAGCTCATACAAGAATCTACTATTCATCTTGCAATTGAACTAAGTGACGAAAAAAGATTGTTCATATGAACAAATTACTTTGTAATGACCAAAACATCACAGTCCTCACAATAACCATACTACAAGTCAAACATTCTCTTCTTATTGACAAACCAGTCAAGAGTCATTCCATTCATAATATCTGTCTGTATACGGCGTTCCACTGTATAAGTTCTTAGTCTAATTTTTTTTGCGTCATCTTTTTTTTCTCTTCAAAACATTAAATATATAGTCATATATTTCAATGTACAGGAAATAATTTCTGGATTTTTTTAGGGGTTCGTTTTTTATACGGAACACTATTGGTGAGAGTCAAACGAGCTTTTCACATTATATCGAATATCTTGTAAACTATAAGTGCTATGGACTTGAAATTTGATGTGTGTATAAAACTAGTCTGTCCACATGAAATGACGGATACAAATAAAACTAAAATGGTTTTCGTTTGGTTTACAGAATTGTAAAATTACCTTTGAGAAAAGAAATTTTTTTTTATAGATTCAAGTAGGGTATCATATGAAAGGGTTTATTTCAGTACTCCTTAAAAATTTATTTTGGAATTTTACACCTCAACATTTTTTGTATAATTTTGAATAATGACGTTTTTTTCGTGTTTTCTTACCTCGATTAGCTCCGAACCTATCTGATCGAAAATTTTCAAACGTACTTGTAATGATAGAAAAATTAGTAAGTTTTTAATAAAAAATATAAAAAAGTGTCATATTCTCATACTTAGATTTATTAAGGGGGTGGAAATGAGGAGGGGTAAAAACACTATTTAAAATGTGGTCAAGTGAGGTGTCATTTCAAAGAACACTTAATTTAGAAAACAAAACAAAATTTTTTAGAATTTTGCGATGCCCAGTTTTTGAGGTATTGTCAAAAAAGTGCGTCTTTCAGACCGTTCCCCTCCCTACGTTGCGACACTGATTGACAGAAAAATTTGTAAAAATTCACAGAGTTAGGATATTTGCTAAATTTTGTACGAAAACTATAGCGAAGTCTCCAATAATTATATTTCTGTGTGTTTAGGGGACCGGGGTAGAAGGGGTAAAAAAAACTTTTTTTGACCCAAGCGAATGGGGTGTCATTTGAAAGAGCATCTAATTTGGAACTCGTTGCAATTTTTTTAGAATTTTGCTGTTACAAGTTTTTGAGTTATTGTCGAAAAAGTGCAAAATTCAGACATTTACCCCCCACCCCCCCCCCCCCCCCCCCCACCCTACGTTTCGACACTGATTGACAAAAAAATTTGTAAAAATTCACAGAGTTAGGATATTTGCTAAATTTTGTACGACAACTATAGCGAAGTCTCCAATAATTATATTTCTGTGTGTTTAGAGGACCGGGGTAGAGGGGATAAAAAAAAACTTTGACACAAGCGAGTGGGGTGTCATTTGATAGAACATCTAATTTGGAACTCGCAAAATTCAGACCGTTCCCCCACCCCCCCTTACTTTTCGACACTGATTGACAGAAAAATTTGTAAAAATTCACAGAGTTTGAAATTTGGTAAATTTTGTACGAGAACTATAACGAAGTCTCCAATAATTATATTTCTGTGTGTTTAGAGGACCGGGGTAGAGGGGTTAAAAAAAATTTTTTTTGACCCAAGCGAGTGGGGTGTCATTTCAAAGAACATCTAATTTGAAATTCGTTGCATTTTGTTTAAGAATTTTGCCCAGTTTTTGAGTTATTGAAAAAAATGCAAAACACAGACCGTCCCCCCCCCCCCCATACGTTTCGACACTGATTGACAGAAAAATTTGCAAAAATTCACAGAGTTAGAAAATTCGGTAAATTTTGTACGAAAGCTATAGCAAAGTCTCCAATAATTATATTTCTGTATGTTTAGAGGACCGGGGAAGAGGGGGTAAAAAAAACTTTTTTTGACCAAAGCGAGTGTGGTGTCATTTGAAGGAACACCTAGTTTAGAATTCCTTGCAATTTTTTTTAGAATTTTGCAGTGCCTAGTTTTTGAGTTATATTAAAAAAAAGTGCAAAATTCAGACCGTTCCCCCCTACGTTTCGACACTGATTGACAGAAAAAAAAATTGTAAGAATCCACAGTGTTAGGAAATTTGGTAAATTTTGTACGACAACTATAGCGAAGTCTCCAATATTTATATTTCTATGTGTTTAGGGGATCGGGGTAGAGGGGTAAAAAAACTTTTTTTGACACAAGCGAGTGGTTCGTCATTTGAAAGAGCATCTAATTTAAAATTCGTTGCAATTTTTTTTAGAATTTTGCGGTGCCTAGATTTTGAGTTTATGTCGAAAAAGTGCAAAATTCAGACCGTTCCCCCCCATACGTTTCGACCATAAATGACAGAAAAATTTGTAAAATTTCACAGAGATATTTAGTAAGTTTTGTATGAAAACTACAGCACAGTTTTTGAGTTATGGATAAGAAAGGGAAAAATTCAGATCGTGCCGCTCCCTACGTTTCGATGATGATTGACAGAAAAAGTTGAAAATATTCACAGAGACAGGAATATTGATAAATTTTGAATGTAAATCACAACGAAGACTCAAATAATTATATTTCTGTGTGTCTATGGGATGGGTGTGGGGAGGGAAAAACCATTTTTGACCCAAATGAGTGGGGTTACATATGAAAGAGCGCCTAATTTAAAAAATATTACAATTTGTTTTAGTATTTTGCCATGCACAGTTTTTGTGTTATTGAAAAAAAAAATATTTTTAGTATGTAGCCTTTCCACCCCCCTAAATTTCAACACTCGCTTGACCGAAAAAGAAATCAAATTTAATACATTTACAAGCTGGTTTAATTGAATCTTTTTTATGTTACCAAAAACATCTATGGATAATATGTAACCTGAATTAACATTTTTTTTGCCATTTTTGATCAATGTAGATTTGATTGTAATTTACTATTGACATTTATAATTTAAAATTTATTTTGTTATGTGTCTATGGTCTGGAAATATAAGGACATTACAACACAACTTTTTGTCAATAATTTTTGATATTGTGTTCTTTTACATTCACGGAACCCTTGACGAGCCAATTTTATTCGCACTTGTCTGACTGTTTTATTCCTATGCAAAACAAACATAAATTTTAAAACAAAACAGAAATAAAAATTAAACTTGTCGTTGGTGTGTTTGTATTGGAATTATAGTGTGGATTTATTTGTGATAATTTAAATAAAATACTTTCTCGATATTATTGATTTTGAAAATTTTTGGATGATCTTTTTCTTGACTTGATAGTGTGAGGAACTTCTTTTTGAATAATTTTTCTCTGTCGGTTTCATTGTTTTGTTTGAATATGGCAAAGTTTCTTGTGTGAATTGATTTTAATTTTATTGAAATGAGAACACCAACAAATGACTGGGATGGATAGAAATTGCCTTCAAGATAAAAAAACCAGATGGAAAGCCACATTTTTATATAAAGTATTATATTTTTGGCTATCAAGAAAAATAGATTTGAATTTTACATAGATAAATGCTTAATAGACAAACAAGAAAAAATTTTTGTTTTCTTGACAAAAATGTATCTAGTTATTAATATCAATTAATCAGTTTTTTAATAATTAATATTGGGGAAAATTACATTACATTAATTAAAATGGGGAAAATTACATTTAGTGTGAGATTTTTGGTAGAAAATGGTCTCGAGGACAACCAAGCCGTTGTTTTGGAGTACTGGTTGTTATAATAAAATTAAATCGTTGATGACATTAAAGGAAAGGTAAAGGACAATAGCGGGTTCGATGTGAAGAATTGAACTGGAAAAAATGAAAGCGAATATTCAATAGTTTGGGCTCAACTTGTGAATTGATGCGTACATGGATGTTACGCCGTTAGTATTTCAATACAACGAGACACACATAAATAAATAATACAATATATAACAGCTCATAAGTAATATTGGATAGCTGTTGCCTGGATCTCACTTCCTACATTAAGAAAGAAAACCACACTAATATTAAACGATAATTCTCCTTACAATTCTCTTAAAACTACAATTCAAAATATGGATATAAGTTTTATTTAATATTAAGTAATTTTTCGTTTACAATTTTATAGTCTTTGCAACTCTTTAATTTAACTAGTTCAAGTAATTCGTTTATTAACCAAAAAAAAAACTAAACGAAAACACAATCTTATATATTAATACTCTAACGAAAAATTTGTGGAGCCTAAGGCTTTTTTAGATTAGATTAGATTATGTTTATTTCTCTTCTTATTAATTTGTTTACAAAAGAAATGAATCAAATTTATACATTACATACTATATATCTTATCCTAATACAACTTACTTATAGTTAATTGATACTTGCATAATTAAGTTAGCAATTTATTCAAAGTTCCACCGATTCATTTATTACTTAAGAAAACATATATATATGACAATGACTTTTAGTCGTCTGTCACGAGAGGCAAAACAAAATATTACATTAATTTACATTCTTTCTTGCAATTCATCTTTCTATTCTATCCCATAATATGACTAATAAAAAATTAATTGTTTCTATACTTAAAGATAACTGTGAATAATAAAAAAGGAATAAGGCTTAGCCAATGCTAGTTTACATGTCATTCAGATACTCCCCTATAGTGGGTATATGAAATTCTCCACTTGTAGCAAGATGTACATACTTCTGAGGACGGGAACACAAGTTACCTATCCACAAAAGCTCTGTCGCGGAAGTAGATATTCGTATGTGTAATTTAGCTTTGATTACGCTTCAAGAGCTTCTGTAGAACTAAACCCATGTGCCCGACCAACCGTATAACTATGCGTTAAAGTCGTTAACTAAATATTGCCTGTATTTGAATGCCTGCGACAAAAACTCATTTAAATTTTTCCAGTTTTTCCCATTCAACCAATCCCATAATACTTCTTTCTCGAGGGTTAATTTTCCCAAACATTTTAAACGAAATTCTCCCAGTATTGGACATACAGCTACAAAGTGATATGTATCTTCCACCTGATTCAAATTACACAAGGAGCAAGTCTTCACTTCTGCACGATAGGTTCGGCTGTTTAAATAAATTAAGCCTCCTCTTGCGCGAAATAATGTTCGAATTATACTAAGACTGTGGTTGTCATTAAAGTATACATTGGGTCCGTTGTAACAGAGTTTCCGGTATTCACCATGCGAAGATTCTCGAGCTTTTATAATATTTTCCAGGGAGTGCATATCTTTTATCTTTTCTAAAACTGCAGTGGTTTTGGACTCCCATACTTCTTTATTAAACTGATTCAAATCAAAATGCACTTCCACTTTTTCAGCGAGACTTCTCCATTCTTGTGTCCAGAATACGTTTTCTTTGATACATTCCATCGCAAGGAACTTTGTTAGTCTATTTTCTGGCAGTTGAAGGGTTTTTATGATAAAATCTACATGCAATTTAAAGGTAAATAGAAATAGCTTCGGTGCTCCGGTTTCTAGGCTAATCATGTAATTTGGCGTGTTTTGCGGAAGTCCAACCAATTTTTTAATGAAAAAACGCTGTAAGGATTCAACTTCTTCGAAATACTGGAAGCCCCATGTTTGAGCTCCGTAGGATAGTATCGCTCGAGATACTGCATTAAATAATTTATATTTATGCGACACCGGCACAAGTTTTTTGTTGAGAAAATTACTCCACGTTAGATTGATACTAATTTTCCCCATTTGTAACCTTTTCAAATGCTTTTTCATCGAAAGTTGGGGTGTTATTTGGACTCCTAGATATTTATAACTGTTTACCACTTCAATGCTATTGCCCTGGAGATACCATGCTTCATTTGCAGATCTTTTACCCCCTCTGCTGAAAATCATTATTTTAGATTGATCTAGATTAATTGATAGGTTCCATCTGGTGCAATACTGTTCTAGATTTTGAATCATCTTCTGGAGTGTTTCAGGATTATCAGCTAGTAACACAATGTCGTCTGCATACATTAGAAGTTTGATATTCCAGTTTACCATTTTAATACCCCCTTCCAAATGTTCATAGATGTCATTTAAAAAAAGTGCGAACAATAGTGGGCTAAGAAGGCAACCTTGTTTAACACCCATCAATGTTTCAAACCAGTGTGATAAATCCTTACCATTCCAAACTGCTGACATTGTATTATGATATAGTGATTTGAGAATATTAATAAACTTTGTCGATACCCCCATATTAGACAGTTTATAGAAAAGTGCATCCCTATCAATGCAATCAAAGGCTGCTCGAAAATCCACAAAGAATGCGTAGATTTTTTGTTTCTTGTGTTTAAGTTTTAATTTGATAATACAGAACAATGAGAAAATGCAATCATTGGTGGAATATCCTCGTCTAAACCCTGCTTGAAATTCATTGAGGAGCTTTTTCTGAGCAACAAATTTCTCCAATCTGTTCAGAAGAATGCCAGTAAATATTTTCGCGACGGTGTTTATAAAAGAAATACCCCTATAATTTTCGGCTCTATTTACATCACCCTTCTTGAAAATTGGGAATATTATTGAACGTTTGAATGATTCGGGGGCAGTTCCACTGCGAAATATTTCATTTAGGGTTATTGCTAATTCATTCAGTAAAGAGATTGGTGCGCACTTATAGAATTCAAACGGGATGCGATCCATACCTGGGGCCTTGTTATTTTTAGCTGACTTAAGTACTGCCAGTATTTCATTTACCACAATATCTTCGTCTAAAATTACGTTGATTATCGAAGGTTCTGCATATGACGTTGGATTAGTATTAAAAGGGGGATTTAACAAGGAGCGAAAATGTTGCACTATATGTGTAATATCTAAGTTATTTCCTACTATGAGACCGCGCATTTGCAATTTGCATGCGATAGTCCACCACTCACCAGAATCTTTAACGTTGGAAAGTCTTCTTGTAAGCGATAGATAATATTCTTGTGTTTTAGTTCTACACATATGCTTGTATTGATAATTTGCTTGCAGCATATACAGGCTTTTGGTAAGTGCTGTATTTCTTTTTCGGAACAAATTTAATAATCGAAAGCACTTTTTACGGGCCAGCAAGCACTCATAGTCAAACCATTTATTTTTGAATTCTACACATCTTTGTTGGATTATTTTTGGGACGGATTTGGTTACGTTATATATGATGTTTGTAATAAACTCAATTGGTTTTGGTTGTAGGTTCGGGTTGGGATCACGTGATAGTAAATGGTTAATCTTATTGTGGTATTGCTCTATTTTATCGTCAGCCCATTTAATTTTCGGTAAGAGTGTTAATGGTTGATGGGGCCTTTGTGCTTTATTTCCATATAATTGTAACACAATCGGCATGTGATCAGAGAAATTTTGTGGTACCACCTTGAAATCCTTTACTTCATGTAGCAGATCTATTGAGGCGCTGCAAATATCAATTACTGACGAGCCTCTTTCAGCCACAAACGTAAATTCTCCTCCTGTGTCCCCAGGCGTGCGTCCATTTAAAATTACCCCACCTATATCATCAACAAAATCTAGGAACTTCTTCCCTCTGCTATCAGTCTTACTATCTTTTGATATCCTTTCCAGGTACAGATTTGGAAATTGTTCAAGAATACTGATTTCAAAATTCTGTTCACTACCGATTCGAATATTTAAATCTCTAATTATTATGTAATTTTCAGCCACACCTAAACCAAAAAAGCTTTTTAAACATTCGAAATCACTATCCCATTTGTTACAGTTGATGTATGTAGGCACGAATATCACACTTTGATGGCTGAGTTTGGCTGATAGGACTATTATATTGTTATAATTACCGAATTTTAATTGAAGGACTTCTTTTAGATTTTTTCTGAATCCATATAAACACCCACCACTAGCTCGACCAAAGTTATGAGTTTTTGTTGCAGGCACCCATTTCAGTTCAAAATTATTGAAATACTTTTCGTTTTCTTCCGTTACAAAAGTTTCTAAAAGAAAAAAAATTTCATGACTTTTTACGAAACTAAAAAAACTAGGTGATAAAATCTTATTGACTAAACCCGCTATATTATATGATAAGATATTAATATTACTAGACTGTGAGTTACTTAAATTTAAATTTGATCCACTTGTATGTAATTGCTATTCATCCCTATTTGCCGCATGACCATTTTCCCTTGTAACTAATGAGTTTAAAAATTTGGTGATGTCCACATTTGTCAACACTTTAAGTTTCTGTATTCCATCGAGACTCCCATGTAATAATGTTTTGTTTTCTGTGTCCATTGTAAATATTTCCTTTTCAATAAATAGCTTATCATTTCTGACCATGATTTTGTTCCTACATCCTTGTTTTACGATTTCTTTCCGAATTGCCAGCAATCTTAAGTGTTTTTTCCGATAGTATGGAGTATAGTCTCTGTTTACAGCCATTCCAGTATCCTTTAATTTTTTGCAGTTCTTCAGGATACGCCCTATATCATCTGGATTGTTAAGTTCTGCTAAAATTTGACGTGTTGTCCTGCCAAGTTGTGTAGCTTTGGCCATTTCCACATTTTCCACTCCAAGTATGTTCTTCAAGAAATCAAGAACATTCGTTTTCAGATCAGGCACATTTTGCGGGATGACTATAAAGATTAAATTCTTTCGCCGATTGAAATTTTTTAATTGCTCAATTTCGTGCTGAAAGGCCTGACTTTGTATAGTAAGCTGTAGCATTTCGTTTTTTAGATCTTTGTAATTTTCTTTTATCACATGCACTTCCGATAAGAGATCATTATTGGTTGCTAGATGCTGTAACTTATTATCGATCAATTTGCTGAACTCGGCCATAAGTTGATCGAATGACATTGCACCAACTTTCATCGCTTCTCCCATTTGACTTCTTTTATTTGTTTGGGGCTGGCTCTCCGGAGAAGTTTCGTCGATTTTCCTTTTGTTATTGCCTTTCATATGCGAGATTGAATTTGTTATAACTGTTTGTGTTTATGCCACGGCAGTTTTCACAACACTCACAGATATTTGTTGATCAGAGTATGACTTATTGGCCATACAAATTTACACGGATTTTGTTTGTTTCTCACTTAAATGTTTGTGGTTTTTCAGTTAAATGTATTTTATATTAAAACTGGATATTTATGTGACCACTTTTTATTTTCTCAAATAATATGTTTGACGTTTAGAAAATAATATAAAAATTTGAGGTTATATCCAATAATTTTTCTTTTGGCAATATATTACGAATTTTTGATTTTTATTGTTTTTGCTTTCTATTTAATTATTTGCCTTGGTTTCTTATTGACAAAAAACACCACTTTGGTATTGCAAACCTTCTTAAACTATTAATTTACATTTATTTTTATGAGATAATAAAAAAATAGATGAAGTGCGATCGCAATCAGTGTTGCCAACCCCTAAGGCTTTTTTATTCGCAGATGGATTCATTTCAAATTTTCACTGCTACTTGATATTAGTGTAACTTAGATTTTAAAGATTTTTCACACAAATCAGATCATAAATAAAAACGTTATAAACGAATTAAATTTATTTTTGAATTTAAGCGAACTTCCCCATACAATATGAAATGGACTTGCCCAAGCCATATTTTTTTTTCACAAAAAACGCAAAATTTTGTAACTTTGTTATTATGTACGACCGTTAAAAGTGTGAAACAATCGTAGATGGAATGAGATTTTTTTTTTAATCTGCTCTAAATTAAAACTTTTTCCGAAATTCTAAAAATATTGCAAAAATTATTACAAAATCAAAAATACAAACTTTTTCAAATTCCAAAAATATTTCAAAATTAAATTACATTTACGTCATAAAAACAGCTAAATTTTTTTTTCCAAAAAATTGGCTAAGAAAATAAATAAAATCATTTTTTGACACACTTGACATCATGTTTTGATAAACTTATAATGCCATAATTCTCTATAATAATAATAAAATATCATGTCATAAAAACTATTAATTTAATTTTTTTCTAAAAAAATTGGGTAAAAAATAAATAAAAATCTTTCTTTTGACACACTTGACAATATTTTTTTGACAAACTTTTAATGCAATAATCTAGTTTTTGATCTCACATACCAATCCCAACCATCAAGATTTCTCCAAATTTAATGTTTCTACTCGTAATCACTTAAAATGAACGTTTTTTAAGCCAAAAATATGGAAATTTGCAATTTTTGACACACATGGTGATTTTTTTGACACACTTCCGGTACAGTTATCGAACACAGCGTCCTCTTGGACCTGTCCCTTGTGTATACCTATTTTTAGAAAAAAAATTTGAAATCCCTCAAGCGTTTTCCCTGCAGCGTAGGCAATGACGGACATACAGACATACATTTTTTTTTTGGCGTTTTTAGAATCAGCATCTTCCAAAAATATTGTTAAATTAAATAAAATCAAACTTTTTCAAAATTCCAAAAATATTTCAAAAATTAGAATAAAATCAAATATTTAAATTTTTTCTAAATTCCAATAATATTTCAAAAATTCTTAAAAATTCAAACTTTTTTCAAAATTCTAAAAATATGGCAAAAATTATTACAAAATAAATTAAAACTTTTGCCGAAATCCTAAAAATATTGCGAAAATTATTACAAAATCAAAAATACAAACTTTTTCAAAATTCCAAAAATATTTCAAAAACTATAAAAAATTAAAAAATTTCCATGTCCAATTTCATTTTAAATTAAATTTACGTCATAAAAACAGCTTAATTTTTTTCCCAAAAAATTGGCTAAAAAAAATAAATGAAATCATTTTTTGACACACTTGACATTATTTTTTGACAAACGTATAATGCCATAATTCTCTATAATAATAATAAAATATCATGTCATACAAACTATTAATTTAATTTTTTTCTAAAAAAATTGGGTAAAAAATAAATAAAAACCTTCTTTTGACACACCTGACAACATTTTTTGACAAACATATAATGCCATAATTTTCAATAATAATAATAAAATTTCATTTCAAACAAACAATTTTATTTTTTCCTAAAAATTGGCTAAAAAAATAAATAAAAATCTTTTGACACACTTTACAACATTTTTTTGACAAACTTATAATGCAATAATCTAATTTTTGATCTCACATACCAATCCCGACCATCAAGATTTCTCCAAATTTAATGTTCCTACTCATAATCACTTAAAATGAACATTTTTTAAGCAAAAGCTATGAAAATTTGCTATTTTTGACACACATAATAATTTTTTTGACGCACTTCCGGTACAGTTATCGAACACAGCGTCCTCTCAGACCTGTCCCTTGTGAATACCTATTTTAAGAAAAAAAATTTTGAAATCCCTCCAGCCGTTTTCCCTGCAGCGGCCGACAGACAGTCATACATTTTTTTTTGCTTTTTTAGAATCAGTAGGTCCTAAAACGTCGAGAAATGCCAAAAAAGTGGGGGTAAGAATTTCACTTTTGGCTCATGAATGTAATACTTAGATCTTTCAGACCGAAGTAATTAAGTCAAACATATTACGCAGTTGCAGTAAATTAGTTTTGAATACAAAATAGTGATTTCAAGCTTTGACTACAGTCAAATATATTAAACATTTATAAAATTAATATACGAAAGTTTTCTTTAAGACAAAATATTATTTTAATAAAAGAAAATCGAAGTTTGTTTTATTTGAGTGAATTTTGTGGTTAAAAAACGTTCTTTTCGATTGCACGGCACAACAGAACCATATTTTCCAAAATTAAAAAAAAAGAATATTTTCTCTGATGATTGAAGGCTTTTACCAACGTTTCATTTCAAAGGAATTTAGATTTCAGTTTTCCACTTTCAATCATTTATCAATTCTGTTAAAATATTTTAGTTTAAATAACCAATAAATAATCCGGAACTCAACTCAATAAATAACCCGGAATCATTTTCTGCACGTTTCTTGGTTAACTTGTTTCTTGGTTAACTTTATTGTTTTAAGTTTTGTCTATTCCCCGTAAAAATTTATTTTTCAAATTAGTTAAACTCATTTCTACTTCATTTCATTTAAGTTAAGCCCATTCAGTTTTTTATATATTACATATATGTAAGTGATGTATCTTTAATTTATTCCAGATATTTTTAAAAAAGCTAACGGTTGATAAAACTTTTACAAAACTAAATAAATACACCTAAGAAATGTTTTACATATACAACACTGTGTAGCAAAAAGATTATTCTATTCATAATTCTTCCTAAATTACAACTGTCAAAGTCTAAACCATCCTTTTATCTTCTTTTTTTTTTCTCAGAACAGGAAAACCGGAAAATTATAAACATAAGTAAAAACCAAAAATATAACGATTTTTCTGAAATTCATGTTATAAATTTCTAGTCCCGCCGATTTAATTTTGTATGGATTTAATTAATTTATGCTGTTCTATATATGGCGAACATAAAGTAGTTTACTACAAAATAAAAGACAAAGCTGGAACCGAAAAATCCCCATCTTCATATAATATAAATATAACGAAAATGTTTTGCGGTAAATAAAGTCGAATGGTAAATGTTATGTGGTAGAGATTGGTAAATTGGTTTATTTTGTTATTGTTCTTGGTTCTACATTTTTTTTTGTTGCGTTTGTTATTGTTACAGAGATGATAACAATGTTGGACGTTGCATAATAGAAAAGTTTTTTTTCCGTTACGATATAAATAGAAAATTTTGCAGCATAATTTAACTTTCCTGGGTAAGTTTTCAACGATTTTAGTAAAAATGTTTTTAAAATGAAAATGGATTATGTAAAATTTGTAGAAAAATGGTTTTGAAAAAAATTCAAATTCTTCTAAATATTTAATGGTCATTACTTTGAATATTCCGATGACCGCAATATCAATGTTTTTAAAATTTTACATGAATAGTTTTTAAATTGATTGATGTTTTTTCAGCTATTGCAGATATGTAACAGGTCTATATAAAAATTAAGTTGTTAGGGTTTTAGTACTACCAAAAAGGTAATTTATTACGATTTTTTTATTTACCGAGATAAATAACTACGTTCTCCCCGCATGGAACCACATGCTTAGCCACTCACTATTATTAAAACATTAATCCAAGAAATAAAAACCAACGAAAAGGATAGTGTAAAACTCCCATATCCTTAAAAAATATTTCAACTGTAGACTGCTTGTAGAAAATAAAAATGGAATTTCTGTTTTCTGTTGTGTTTTTTCATTTTGAATTTAACAACGAAATCATTTATCAAAAATAAAAGGAAATTAAAAAGCAAAACAACAAGGAAAATAGTTTACGTTTTCAACAAAACACAACTATTAATTACAAAAATTTTAACACTCATCTGAAACAAGAAATCATTTTAAATAATAAATTTCGTCGGGTTTGTTACAGAAATTTTTAGAAAATTTAACGTTGTTCGTTTGTAATCTATCTTACTATTATGATGGAGTTTCATTTAATTTTTTAACACACGAGTTGAGGGTTTTACGCCAATGTAAAAAACACTTAACACAAGAGAAAAACAACCATCGAACAAAGCAAGGTATTATCTACCTATCTCTACCACCGTTACAAGATGGCTGAAATAAAATTAAATCTTATTACCTTTTTAGAAATTTGATAAAATAAACAAAAAATGTTGGTGTCTTTGTTTGAGTCAAATTCCTTAATTTTTATACAAATATTTCCTGAAAAGATTCAATATCTGAGCTGCATAAACCATCCGGCTCGAAGGACCGATGCTAAATTTTTTAATCTGCAATTAAGTAACATGACGTTAAATGATCAGCAAAGGTTGGGCTTAACATTGTTTTATTATTTTGAATTTTTGAGATCAATTAAACACAAGTAAGTACAGAAGTAATTGGAATTTTTTCAATTCAAAGGTATGGTTTGAAGTTTCTCAGAAAAAAAATTCCACTTCACATTTTACGTGTTTCGAAAGGGATTCGAACCTACCTCGCTATCGATTACGCCGTTGAGGCGATGACAATTTCAAAGTTGAAATTTTTTCATCACTTATTTATTTTTTACTTAAGTTGAATTTTTCCACTGTTATTAGTCTCCATATTATGAAAATGTTTTAACATTATATGGGATTTGTTGCATTCAATTTCTAGACAATACTTTGTGTGAATTCATAGAATGGGGAGCATTTCTATTCTAATTAACAACCTAAGTCACGATTGTATAGTCAATATTGATTGTTTCCAATCAATGTGAAATCAATGGCTGACACTTGGTCAATTTGTAGTCCTATATGTATTAACATTAGCTTACATTAAAATTGTTTTATTATATTCTAGATTACTATAGGTCCACAGAGAGAAAAAAGGGTTAAATTTGATAAAAAAATCATCAAATTGATGATTTTTGTATGGACGAGAATATGAGTTCTCAAATTGATATAAAATGCTGCATCAGATTGAACTCTGGTTTATTTTTTTGAGTTGATATAAATCTACTGATTATGATAAACAAATTTCTTATTTTGATATTTTATTCTCGATATTATTTTCAAAGCTTATAAACTTGTTGTATCAAAACAATACCAAAAGTATCAATTTAAGATGGAGTTGTATTTCTTCAAGAATTTGAGCGGAAGAAGTTGAGAAACCAAAAGCTCATTTTAAGAAATTCTGATCATTTTAAGAGTTTTTTTGATCGATATGATCGTATGTTACTTTTGGTATTGATCTGATATATTTAATTTTGAATCAATTCATTATCATTTTAAGAAAAATATTTTCTCAAATCGAAGATAATAATATTTAGTTTGAGAAAAGATTTTTCTCAATTTTAGTGGCTTATATACGTGGGGGGGGGGGGGATTCGGTACGTTTAGCGACACGTAAAATAGCAACATTGGAAAAAATAAGGCACTGGAATAAAACTCTCAATCCACCGATGTTCCATTAACCTTAAACGGGATAAAAAATTTTTAATTATGGCTTAATCTAATTTTTTTTTTTTTTTCCAGATAATTGTTTATTTATTTATTGCATTTTAAATACATTTTCTGAGATCAGTATATATTACTTTACAGCAGATTACATAATTTTAGGTTTGAAATAATGTTTTTTTTTTTTAATGTTTTGCATAAGTATTTTTGTATGAACTCGATAATTTACATTTAGGTAATTCTTAGTTCTACTTAATACTAACCTAAATCTAGTTGTTTTTTTTTTTTAAAATTTACCTTATATGTGAAACAGAAACGGCTAAGAAATAGTTACAGACAAGTTTTGAATCAATATATTATCATTATATATTAATTTATTTATATAGTTGCTATAAAGTTCATCAGTGTAAGGTTTAATATTTGCTAGAGAGTGAAGCCTTGAAGTGTTATATCTATTTGGTAGCTTAAATATTAGTTTTAGGAACCTGTTTTGAATTACTTGGAATTTTTTTAAGTGAACGCTTGCCATTTTACACCATATGGGACAACCGTACATAATAACATTTAGTACCATTACTTTATATATTAACAATTTGTTACTTATACTAAGCTTAGATTTTTTGTTTAGCAAGGGGTATAAAACTTTTAGAAGCATATTGCATTTTGTTTGAATTACGGTTGTGTGTTCTTTAAAAGTAAGACGTTTATCTAAATGAATGCCTAAATATTTTACTGAAGTTTTCTATTCAAGAGGCACGCCATCAAGTAATATCGGTCTTTGTGGAGTTTTTCTTTGAGCTCTACAGCGCGTGAAGTATATTGCTTCGCATTTCATCGGGTTTAATTTTAGTTTCCATTTTTTTAAAAATTCCAGTATATCAATGATGTACAATTCCAAGTTATTCAATATAGTTTCCGCATTTTCATTTGAACAATATAAGGCCATGTCATCTGCAAACAGAGCCAACTCACCGTAATTTGTCTGAGGTATATCGTTTATAAATAAATTAAATAAAATAGTCCTGAGAACTGCTCCTTGAGGAACACCTGCTTTAACATCAATTGAGGGAGACATAGAGTTTCCAACTTGAACTTGAAAGGTTCTTCCTGCTAGGTAGGATTTTATGAGTTTAATTAAATTTTTTTTTTTTTTAAACGGCGTTCATGCTCCATGTAGGAGCGTTGCCAGGCTAATCAGCTTCGAATATTCACCACGGTCATTCGCAACAGCGACATAATTACCATGGCAGCCGATTTTTTTAAGGTCGTTTATTACGTCAGTCTCCCATTGTAGTCGTGGTCTACCTCGCGGTCGCCCACTCCCTGGGGTACTAACGTACATTTTTCTAATCATTCCAGACTGTGAATCGGCTCGTAGAACATGCCCAAACCAAGCAATCCTATTAGAACGGATACAACCTATTATATCAGGACCCTCAAGAAGGTCTCTGATCTCAAAGTTATATCGGGTTCTATACTCTCCATCGTCTGTCTTAAGTGGACCAAAAATGTAGCGTAATATCTTACGCTCAAATACAGATAAATGCGATTCGTCATTCTGTGTAAGGGTCCACGTTTGTGATCCATACATCACAACCGGTCTAATCAATGTCTTGTATAACTTGAGCTTGGTGTTAGTTGATACATACGGAGATCCAAGGAGAGGTTTGATTGAGTAGAAAGTTCGATTACCTGCAGCGATTCGAGCTTTTATATCTGTAAGTATGCTGTTGTTTGAGTCAAGCATTGATCCCAAATATTTAAAAGATTCAACTCCCTCAATTCGTTCATCGCCGCACATCAAATCTTTCTTCTCAGACTCTCTTGAAACATTCATATGTTTGGTTTTATTGTAGTTAATTTGAAGACCAATATTTCTAGCTCCACTCTCAAGCGACTTAAAAGTCTCACTCATAACAGCTTCACTTCGGCCGAGGATGACAACATCATCAGCGTATGCAATCATCTGTACTGAGTTTATTGACAAGATATTGTTGTTAGTCGGTAGTTTCTTTTGACGGCACACATATTCCAAGGCTAAATTAAAAAGTATAGGAGAGATAGCATCACCTTGTCTTAACCCGGAGTCGACTTTAAAAAACCTTGATATTTCGTTCTCTACTCGTACACAGCATTGAGAGTTCTGTACTGTCATTTTGCATAGTGATACCAGTTTACCAGGAATTCCCATTGACACCAGAGCAGACCATAGAGTCTCTCGTTCGAGAGAGTCGTAGGCCTGCCTGAAATCAATGAAGAGTTGGTGCACTGGTATGTTGAACTCTCGGCACTTTTCCAAAATCATCCTTATCGAGAAAAGTGCATCGGTGGTACCTCGGCCCCGCCGGAAGCCACACTGATATTCTCCAAACAGTTGTTCAGCAAAAGGATTGATTTTGGATAGCAAAATGTAAGAAAAGATCTTATATGCTGTGCAGAGTAGAGCGATTCCTCTGTAGTTTGCACATTGTAGGCGATTACCTTTTTTATGGATTGGTATCAGCATAGCTGTGTTCCAGTCCTGTGGCATGGTTTCAGTCCTCCAGATCATTTGAACAAGTTCAAACAATCTTAAGGATAGAGTTTCACCACCATGTACAATCATTTCGGATGTTATATCGTCGATACCAGGTGCTTTATTGCATTTTAATTTTGACAGCGCCGCATCGAATTCCTCTTTGGTGGGTTCGTCTACATGTACCTTTGACGCACGAATAAGCTTTGCTCGTCGCCCGACTTGTTTCTGGTCACTTAAGTTGAGAAGATTCTCAAAATAAGCGGCCCAAGTATCTAATATATTTTTAAGGTCTACTTGTAGCTCCCCATCTTCGTTTTGAATAGCAGTCGATCTAGTTTGAGGGCCCTTCTTTAAGGTTTTAACCTGTTGAAAGAAGTTACGCGATTGATGTTCCTTATTGAAGCTTTCAATCTCCTCACACTTTCTCTTCCACCATTCTCTCTTCGTTCGTCTACATAACTTTGTAACGGCTTGTCTTGCCAGTTTATAGTTCTCCTTCGTGGACCTGGTGTTGCGTCCTTGCAGACATTTCAGATAGCAATCTCTTTTGTATTGAATAGCGTCAAGACATGCTTGATCCATCCATGGCTTCTGGGAGTGGTTTTGTGGTCGTCCAAGTATTCCCTCAGCAGCGCTTAAAACAGCATCTTTGAGCAAATACCATGACTTATCGACGTCTCCATTAATGGTTTCTGATTTCTCCAATGTTTCGGCAATATGGTTTTGATATCTCTCTTCTGGTTCTGCATTCTTTAGTGATGAGATGTTAAATCGTTTCCGTTGATTGAATTTCGGAATGCTTGGGTTTGGGAAGTGGAACCTTATTTTAGCACATACAAGAAAGTGGTCACTTCCAATGTATGCACCTCTAAAGGATCGCACATCCAGAACACTCGAAAAGAAACGTGCTGTAACTAGCACGTGATCAATTTGATTTCGAGTGTTTCCATTCGGTGAGACCCATGTCTGCTTATGAATCGATCGGTGCGGAAAGAAAGTACTCGCAATTCTCAAATTATTTGATAATGCAAACTCAGTCATTCTCTCACCATTATCATTCGAATTCAAATGCAGACTGTTGGGGCCTACCACATTTCCATAAGAGATATCTCTTCCAACCTGCCCATTAAAGTCACCAAGAACCATAGTGAAGTCGCGTGTTGGTGTTTGTTTCATAACCTCTTCCAGTGCTATGTAGAAATTATCCTTCTCGTCGACGGTTTTAGCTTCAGTAGGTGCATGCACGGCAATAAGAGAGATATTGTTATATGTACCACGAACACGTAGGTAGCAAATCCTCTCACTGACCGGGATGAATTTCATCACGGCTTCTTGTATGCGTGCACCAACAAGAAAGCCAGTTCCAAATTCTCTTCGAGAAGGATGACCACTACAGTATAGAGAGTGACTATCCAAATCTTGTTTTCCGATTATTGGCTGTCTAATTTCTTGCAGAGCTATGATATCCATCCCATACCTCTCAGCCTCTGTTTCTAGACTTATAAGAGCATCAGGAGCGCTCAGGCTGCGCACGTTCCACGTTCCGATTCGGTAGTCTGGTCCTTTTTCACGTCCAGGTAAAATTCTGTTGTTTTTGTCCGGGTCTGTTTTTCTTTTCTGATTTCCAAATTTAACAAATAATTTTTTTTCCGGGGTTAGGGTGTTAACCTTAGGCCCAGCCCAAATTGTCGTGAATGGGTCCGTTCTGCATCTTAAGGTTACCAGAAACAACCTTTTGACACGTTTATATAGCGAGCCGCTTGATCCAAGACAGACGCCCGCTTCAAGCCGCCCCTACCATGGAGAACAGACGCTTGAGTCGCATTGGTTTTAAGGCGCCAATTCGCCATGATGTACCATGATTGACTAAGCAGTTTTTACCCTGCTTGTCTCCGGTACACCAACCTAATTCTGTCAGCATTAACCAGGCAGCACGGCGTGGACGTCGAATTTCGGATTTCGCTACCCCGAGTTTAATTAAATATAGTGGGAAATTCAATCTATACATTTTAAACACTATTCCGTCCATCCATACCTTATCGAAAGCATGTTCCAGGTCTAAAAGTATCATTCCTGTCGATTTCGCATCATTTCTATTTTGTTTGACATGATCCGTAATTCTGTGGATTTGATGTATCGTTGATGATTGTTCTCTAAATCCCAGCTGCTGATTTACAAGTATGTTGTTATCTAAAATAAAGGATTGAAATCTATTTTTGATGGAGTATTCAAAAAGTTTTCCAAGAGTGTTCAGCAGACTTATTGGTCGATAGCTTCGAGATATTGTTGGGTCCTTACCGGGTTTCAAAATTGGGATTATCTTTGCGTGTTTCCATTTGGTTGGAAAATAGCTCAGTGTGTAACATTTATTAAAGATGATTTGTATAAAGCTAATCCCTTCTATCGGGAGCTTTTTTAATAATAAATTCGGAATTTTATCAACCCCAGGCGATTTAAGTGGACGAATGACCTTTAGAATGTCTTATATTTCAGATATTGAAACCAGTTCAATTTCATTGGTATCAGGCTCTTGTGAGATTATTTTGGAATTAATTTCATTGCATACAGTATTAACAATCTGTTCATTTGTATCGTTTTTTAAATCAATGTTATGTACGTCTTGAAAGGTTTTGGCTAACTTTTGAGCTTTTTCCTCATTTAAGAATAATTGGGTTGAGTTAACATCTACTTCATTGTTTTTTAGAGGTGGTATAGGGCGAGGTTTGTTTTTCACTTGTTTTACAGTTTTCCAATAACGTTTTGATTGATATTCTAGACTCATCAATTTATTTTGCCATTTTTTATCAATGATCTCTAGGATTTTTTGACGTATAATTTGATTCAGATTGTTAAGCAACCATTTTTCATGATATAACTTATGTCGTATCCAGCGTCTTCTCACTGTATTCCTTAGTTTTATAAGTTTTAATAAATACTCCGGTAAAATTAATTTTTCAACAAAGGTGCTCGAAACAAGTGGGGTACTACGGTTTCTCGCTTCTTGAATAGTATCAGTGAGGAATTAAATTGCATTATCTACATCATTGATATTTGAAATATTATTTTCAAAAGCATTTAGTTTGGTAGTAACGTAATATGAGTACATATTCCAATCACTTCTGTTATAGTCATATGTTTGAAATTGACTATTAGTTTGTGCACACTCAAAATCCAATGAACAGAGAACCGGTAAATGATCAGAACTCAAAGCATTTATTGTTCTAACATTTTCAATGTTATAATTAACACACAGTTGTCACTGCAAGTAGTTAAAGTGTTAAGGGTTCTTCCACCTGTATTATTACGAAGGCAGTTCCACGATGTATGTCAACAGTTAAAGTCACCACCTATCAGGTAGAGACTTCGATATCTAGTCAATTTAATTAAATCATTCCGAAAGTTTGGATTATTTGAATATGGGCAATATATTGCAAATATTTGTAAATTTAAACCGTTGTTCAAAGCAATGCTGACACCAATGGATTCAATGCACTGTAAGTTTAAGTCTGAAAGTAAATTATGCTTTATACTTTTTTTAAGAAGAATTGCTACACCACCTTGATTTTGCAATATGCGATCTCTTCTATATAGTACATAACTTGGAATCGAGAATTGAATACTGGAATTTAAATGGGTTTCACTAAGAAGTATTATATCTATATTGTAACTTTCTAAAAAATGTATAAGCTCGTGTTTTTTATGTTTAACGCTATTTGCGTTCCATGTACATATTTTGAGTTTTTCAATTCGCTCCGACATACTTGATGGCGAGACCTGTAATGAATTCAAATTGATCAATTTTAGTTTTGCAATGTCTTAAGCCTTTAACAACTTCAGAAAAAATATTTAGCAACTCACGTGTATCAAATAGATCATCGTCTTGCTTGACAATAGCAGATGCACTATGCTTACCATATATTCCTAAATTATTATTTAGAATATCAGAAGAATTGCCTGGTTTTACACTTGCTGTTTGTGTTGGTAATGATGGATAATCATCTAAATTAAAGTTCCTAGATGCCTGCTTTACATAATTTCTTGAATTGATCTCAGTTTTTAATTTCAAATAATTTTGTCTTGCTGGACATGACACTGCATTAGCCGGATGGTTTCCCTCACAGTTTGCACATTTGTGTTGAGCTACATCATCTTTTAGTGGACATTCCATGTCTTCACCATGATCCATACCGCAATAGCGACACTTTTGTTTCATATTACAGTTGGATACACCGTGACCAAACATATTGCATCGTACACATTGTGTCGGATTATTTGATTTTGGGTGACATTGTTCCCACTTACATATTACATGGTCTATGCTTCTTAATTTACTTCGAAGATAATTTAAGTTAACACTTCCTTTTTTGAAACTAACAAAATATATGGCATCATCTCCATGTCTTAAATGTTTTGGAATAGCTTTTGATATTTTAAGTGGTTGAAGTTTAAATTCTTTTAAATTCTCTTCAATAACTGATGTATCTATTGACGGCAGACCATACAAAACGAATTTAACAGTTTTGTTTTCTTCAGTAGGATGAGAAAAGTTTTCTATGTTTGAATCAATTAATTTTTTTTGTATAGTCTGATGATCAGCTAAACTGTATGTAATTATTTTTATAAACAAGCTTATATATTGTAACGCCTCTTCGTTGGTTCTTTTAGATTATTGAACAAACACGACAGTAAAAAGACAGATCTTTAGTTAACAGAATCTCAAACTTTATTTATCAACCAGTTACAGCAACTTCCGATTTTAATTGCAATAAATTCCAGGGTCTCCAATTTATGTACAATAAACTTCACCGCTTTTCCACAATTTGAATCAATAATATTCGGAATCGTAAAATCTGTATTTACTATTCCACTAAGTTCAGATTCTTTCACTATTAGTACCCAGGCTCAAGTACCACCGATTATTCCTTATACTTTCGAATATTTGTAAAACACTTTTAATTGCAAAATTAAAACTGACTATCTGATATTTTTGTTTGCTTATTTATATCGAAAAATAAATAAATCGAAACTTCTATAATCCACTAGAAATCAATACTACGTAGTCCGTACATCTGAAATAGGCCACACCTGTTTTCATTCATACTTGCATTTGTATTAGCGAACTCAAATTTAATTTATGCAAAAATGTATTAGGTAACTCCTTTTAATTCATTAATGTAAACATTTGTATAACAAATTTAATTTACATTAATTTATGCAATACAATTTGCAATACAAGTAAAAGATTGAAAAAAGGAGTTAACTTTTAATTAATGAATGAGTAAATAAAATTAACCCATTCTGGACGAAGTTTATTACATTGCCCTCCATTTAGTTTTGTTCGTCCCGAACAATATCAGAGATCGCATTGGTGCTGTTACCTTGGTACGGTGCCAACCTTTGCAGATGTATCACTTTCATCTTGGTACGGGGTCCCTTTTGTATGCGGTAGATGACGTCATTAATTCGTTTGATTATTTTATATGGGCCTTCCCAATCTGGCTGCAGCTTGGGTGATCTTCCCTTAGTTCTTCTGGGGTTGTATAGCCATACCAATTCTCCTTCTTGAAAACCGCCACTATTTGCATTTATGTCGTACCTGGTTTTCATTTTGTCACTGGCAATCTTAATGTGGTCTCGAACCTGCTGATGGATTTTATTCATCTTCTCCCTTAGTTGTACCACATAATCTGTTTTCGTGGATACCAGACCTCCAGGGATGCCAAACTCGATGTCACTAGGAAGATGAAGTTCTCTTCCGAACATGATATTCGCGTTTCACTTGTCGTATCGTGCACTGCGCTACGATAGGCCATCAAGAATAACGGAAGATCCTTGTCCCAATTTCTTTGGTTGGCTTCTACTACCTTTGACAAATGTTCTTCCATGGTTCGGTTGAATCGTTCTACCATACCATCCGACTGCGGGTTCATAGGTGTAGTTCGTGTTTTTCTAATGCCGAGTGTTCTGCACAGCTCTTCCATCAGTTGAGATTCGAAATTCCTTCCCTGGTCGGTATGCAACTCGAGCGGTGTTCCATATCTGCAAACCCATTCATTGACTAAGGTTTCCGCGACCGTAACTGCTTCCTGGTTCGGTATTGCATAGGCTTCCGGCCATTTTGTAAAGTAATCAATGACCACCATGATGTATTTGTTACCTTTTGTGGTTTCCGGAAATGGCCCTGCGATGTCTATAGCAATTCTCTCCATTGGGGCGCCCACATTGTACTGCTGCATCTCTCCTCGAGTTCTAGTCTTTGGTCCTTTGCTCGCCGCACAAGTATCACATCGCCGACACCATTGCTCTACGTCGGTTCGATACCTTACCCAATAAAACCTCTCCCTTACTTTAGCCAGGGTTTTATTGACTCCCAGGTGTCCTCCAGAAATACTTCCATGCAGCTTTCCTAGTACCTCTCCCACTCGACTTGATGGCAACACCAGCTGTTCCAACACTTTCTTTCCATCAGCAGACTCCCATTTTCTTTTTAGCATCCCGTTGTCCATAATTAGTCAGTCCCATTGCGCCCAGTAGCATTTCACCTCCGTAATTAAAGGTGCGACCTCTTTCCACTCCGGTCGCCTTCCCTCGGTTTTCCATTTCAATATTGGAGCCATAGCTGGATCCTTTAGCTGCTCTCTTTTCATTGCCTCGGTACACCAATCTTCAGGAGTTTGGAACTTGATTTGGTTCACTTTCATTGCCTCATTTCCCTCAGTTCTGCTACATGACTTGCACTCCTCTATACAGGGTCTTCTAGACAAAGCATCAGCGTTACCATGGATCCTTCCCTTGTGGTGTTCAACTTTGAAGTCGTAGTTCTGCAGGATCTCTATCCATCTTGCTGCTTGTCCTTCAGGAAATTTGAATTGTAATAACCATTTTAGAGCAGCATGGTCCGTGCGAATCAGGAATGGTTGTCCACACAAATACTTGTGGAAATGTTTCACAGCCTTGATGATAGCTAACAGCTCCTTCCTCGTGACACAGTAATTCCGCTCCGGCTTTGACAGAACTTTACTGAAGTATGCCACCACTTTCTCATCGTCTCCAATTTTCTGTGATAAAACAGCTCCAGTTCCTACATTGCTTGCATCTGTGTCCAGAATGAACATCTTTCCGGATTCTGGATAGGCTAGTATAGGGGTGTTGCATAGTTTTTCTTTTAAACTGCAGAAGGCCTCATTACATTCGGTTGTCCACAGAAACTTGGTATTTCCTTCTGTCAATTTATGTAGACTCTTGGCGATATTTGCAAAATTCTCCACGAATCTTCGATAATAGGTGCATAAGCCAAGAAAACTGCGTAGCTCATGAACATTCTTCGGTACTGGCCAATTTTTTACAGCATCAATCTTCTCGGGATCGGTTCTGACTCCATGTTCTGTAATGATGTGTCCAAGGTACTTCACTTCTTTGTGGAAGAGATTGCACTTTACCGGATTCAACTTCATGTTGGCATTACTTATTCTTCTGAGTACTTCTTCGAGGTTCATTAGATGCTCTTCGAAGTTGCGACCCATTATAATGATGTCATCAAGATAAACTAGGCAGGCCTTCCAGGTTAAACCATGCAACACGCATTCCATTAGACGTTCAAATGTTGCTGGGGCATTGCATAAACCAAACGGCATCACATTGAACTCCCACAACCCATTGCCAGTAGAAAATGCTGTCTTTCGTCGATCTTCTGGATGCATTTCAACTTGCCAGTAGCCACTCTTCAGATCTAATGTGCTGTACCATTTGGCCCCTGATAGTGTATCCAGTGTGTCATCAATTCGTGGCAGTGGATAGCGGTCCTTCATGGTTACCTCATTCAGCTTTCGATAGTCTACACAAAAACGAGCTGACCCATCTTTTTTTTTAACTAGCACCACTGGTGAGCTCCATGGACTTTTAGATGGCCTGATGACGCCATCACTTTTCATTTTGTCCAGCATTCCTTGCACTTCCTCGTGTTTTGCTAGTGGTAGTCTTCTAGGAGGCTGCCTGATAGGATGAGCGTTTCCAGTGTTGATCCTATGTCGCACGATGTTTGTTCTTCCAACATTTTCATCTCCAGTAGAGAAAACGCTGCTCATCTTCGTTAATACCCTCTTGATTTCTTTGAATTCGGCTGGATTCATTCTTTTACTAAGATCTTGAAGTATTGCTACTAATGCGGGATTGTTTCTCTGCATGAAGACCTTTTGCTCTTCTTGACAGCTGATTATTTCTTTTATGGTGCTGCATTTGGCGATTTCTTCTCCATGATTGATGATCACTCGTTTATTTGAGAAGTTAATCAGTTGCACTGGAACTACCCCTTCTTTGGCTGCTACTAACGTTCGGCCAATCATAATGTTTCCCCCGAAGTCATTGTTAGCTGGCTCAATCATCACAGGTGAATTTTGGTTACTTTTATTTAGTAGCTTAGTCCATATGATCTTCTCAGATTTTGCCGGGATCTCAGTTGGTCCATCACTAATAACACGGACCTCAGCATTGTCGTTGGTGGCGTGTAGCACTATTGCTGTATTTCCATATCTCAGTACTTGGCTACCCAGATCTAATATAAAATTGTATTCTTTCATGAAGTCAAGCCCAATTATGCACTCATCTTCTATATCTGCTACAATAAATCGGTGCCTAAATGAATTTCCTCCAAGGTGAACCTCTTGGTCGCTTTCTCCATGAACTAGAACTGTTTCACCCGTAGCTGTTTTTAGGGTGAATCGTCTTGCTGTCTCGATCTGACTATCACAAACCCCATCTGGACGCACTATTGATCTCGAAGCACCTGTGTCCAAAGTCAACATGCACAATCTGCTTCCAACGGTTGCCTCTAAGACTAGACTACTATTTTCTCTTTTTACTTGTGATACCACCAATGTAGGGCATTGTAATTGAGCCAGCTTTCGCCCTTCAAAACTGGCACAATCTAGTTTCCCGAATCCGGAACGCGGCCTCTGTCTTCCGGGTGTGGCTCCCATTTACATTCTCTTCGGATGTGCCCCAACTTCCCACAGTTCCAGCATCTTACTCTGCTAGATCTACTTCGTTGATTTCGTTCAGGTTTATCTTCCAAACTTTTGACACGCATGATCACTTCATCAAGCGCTGCTTTTATAGGTTCTTCAGTAACTTCCATCTGACGTACTCTATCTGAACCGTACGCTCTTTTTCCAGCTTCCATTTGCAGGGCCAATGCTAAGACTTCACCAGGTAGCTTCTTTCCGCTTAGATAAAGCTGGTTTCTCATTTGCACATCTCGAAGAGCATTGATGAATGTATCAGCTGCCAGTTCGTCTCGGTGTTCAGCGTTATAATTCGGATATGATAGATTAACCAGTCTGACAATGTCAGCCTCTAATTCTTGCAAGGTTTCGCTGACTCCTTGTTTTCGTGTCTTGAGCTGCATGCGATGGAGAGCTTGCATATGGCTTTCCCCATATCTTACTTCTAAGGCCTCCATTATCTTGCTGTAATCACGCTCTGTCGCTGATAGTGTCTGTAAAATTTCAGCAGCAGGTCCCTTCAATGCCAATATAAGCGCGTTTGCTTTTTGCTGGTGATCAACTCCAGTTGTTGCTATCTCAAATTGCATCTTAAATATCTGATACGATGTAGATCCATCAAATGCGGGTGTTTTCACTCTAGCTGGAGCTGAAGTAGTTGATGGATTGATCATGTTACCTGACTTTACTTGTGCTATTTCTTGGCGGAATTCACTCGAAAGATTGCGTAATTTCTCTTCATGTTCCTCGGTAATTTTCCGCAGCTCCTTTTCCACGTTGTTGATTTTAACCTCCGCACTGGATAAACGTGACTCGATTACTTCACGTAGACTTTCTTGCTTCGCCATCATATCAGCAAACTGTTGTCGTTGCTCTACTTTTTGTTCTGCTGCCAGAACTTTTTGTTCTGCTGCCTGTTTCTCTTGTCCGGCCATCAGATCAGCAAGTTGTTGTTGTTGGTTGTTTCCTTGTTTGGCCATCATATCAGCAAGTTGTTGTTGTTGCTCTACTTTTTGTTCCGCTGCCAGTTTCTCTTGTCGGGCTATCAGATTGTTTCCTTGTTTGGCCATCATATCAGCAAATTGTTGTTGCTGCTGTGCCATCATTTCTTTCATCAACGCCATCATCGGATCAATTGCTGGGGCACTCTGAGCCGGAGCTTCTTCCTGCTCTATTTCTATGACCTCTGTGTTTTGGCCTGCTTCTTCTAAAACTTTACGCAGCCGGAATGCAAGTTCTGCCTTCGTTCCATGGATTGGAGCATTCCTTTTCTTCAACTCATCCTTAAGCTGGGTCTGGCTGAGATCACTAATACTTACTGTCTTGACCATTGTTTCAATAATCCCACTTCTGACACCACTGTAACGCCTCTTCGTTGGTTCTTTTAGATTATTGAACAAACACGACAGTAAAAAGACAGATCTTTAGTTAACAGAATCTCAAACTTTATTTATCAACCAGTTACAGCAACTTCCGATTTTAATTGCAATAAATTCCAGGGTCTCCAATTTATGTACAATAAACTTCACCGCTTTTCCACAATTTGAATCAATAATATTCGGAATCGTAAAATCTGTATTTACTATTCCACTAAGTTCAGATTCTTTCACTATTAGTACCCAGGCTCAAGTACCACCGATTATTCCTTATACTTTCGAATATTTGTAAAACACTTTTAATTGCAAAATTAAAACTGACTATCTGATATTTTTGTTTGCTTATTTATATCGAAAAATAAATAAATCGAAACTTCTATAATCCACTAGAAATCAATACTACGTAGTCCGTACATCTGAAATAGGCCACACCTGTTTTCATTCATACTTGCATTTGTATTAGCGAACTCAAATTTAATTTATGCAAAATGTATTAGGTAACTCCTTTTAATTCATTAATGTAAACATTTGTATAACAAATTTAATTTACATTAATTTATGCAATACAATTTGCAATACAAGTAAAAGATTGAAAAAAGGAGTTAACTTTTAATTAATGAATGAGTAAATAAAATTAACCCATTCTGGACGAAGTTTATTACAATATTTTATCAAACTTTTTTATTCCATTTTTAACTAATATTTCTTTTATTTGCACTAGTGATCCTGTTTTAGCTATAACTGGCGGAATATTTTTATGTTTTGCTTGTTTTTCATTACGCAATAATAAAACATCAGCTGTTTGATTGTTTAACGGTTCAAATTGAGTTTTTAATTCTATACGAAATTTATTAGTTGATTGATTTTTTGCCATATTAAATGATTTTGCTCAAGTACCGTTTTTTAACATAGCAGATGTTGAGTTTTTGTTAAGACTTTTCAGAAAAAGTTTTGATGATTCCCCAACATAGCGGTTTCTCATCAACAGGATCAGAAACAAACACTATTTGGTTAAATTTTATAACTATAATATAATTCTTTTTTGTTATAGTAGTATTTCCACTATTCACAATAACAATATACAAACAATTTATAATTTAATATAAATATCACTATACGATTTTAATTTATATACGACTGTACTCTATGAGTGTTCGTACATCAATCCTGGCTTAATCTAATGGCTTAATCTAATTATGGCTTAGCATATTGTCTGCCATCTAAAAAATAATGGACTTGCGATGGTTTGTTTATATCATCACCGAAACGTATTATATCAAAAGTATTATATCAAAAAAAATTATTATCATTTCGATCTTATACTTTCAATTTGAGAGAAAAAGTATAAAATCGAGAATTTTTTTTTCTCAATTCTATCTACGTAAGATCAAATCGAGAGTAAACGAATATTAATTATTTTCATTTCGATCTCATAAGTTCAATTTGAGAGAAAAGGTATAAAATCGATAATTTTTTTTTCTTAATTTTATCTACGTGGATCAAATTGAGAATACTCGCGTATAACTTATTATTATTTTGATCTTTAATTTTCTAAAAGAAACAAAAAGGATTAAAATGAAAATATTTTACTCTCATTTTGACATTTGTGAATCAAATAAATGATGGGAAAGTGACAAAGTGATGTGTACTTCTCTGTTCAATTTGAGAAATGGAAATCTTATTCTGATTCAAAATTTTCTTATATTTATACAGAAAAAATGAAAAAGTGTTTTATTTACTCAAAACAAGAATAAATGAATTTCCTATTGTTGAACGAAAACAATTCTCAACATCAGTATTTAATTCTCCTATAGGATGATCGAGTTGATAGTTTTTTCTCACTTTTAAAGTTTTGTTGTATTAAAATAATATAAATTTACTCGAAATGAGAATAAAGGTATCTTCTGTTTTTAATTATATATAATTCTCAATAATAGTATTTTATTCACTTTTTTGTGTGATTGAATTGTTAGTTTTTATCTCAGTTTTAAATTTCGGAGCATTAAAATGATTTAAATTTTCTCAAATTAAGAAGAAACTGAATTTTCTATTTTCAATCAAACACAATTCTCAAATCTAGAATTTTTTTTTTCTCTGTGTCGTTTGGTACATTAGATTATAAACAAATAATTTGAGATTCTAGTGTACTCCGAACCAAATTTGATTCTAGATTTCATCGTGAGATTGAAATTTACAAGCAACTAATTTGTATTTAGAGAACTGCAGTTCTATATATTGCCCGAGAAACATAATGTGCGTGACTCATGAGTGTATGCACATTTCGTGCGTTTTTTTACTAATTTTTAAGTTTGAGTGAATATTTTAAATTAAGTTGAAGCTTAAAAGTTTAACATTGCTAATTAGACCAGTCAAATTAGTTTTTTTTTGGGAAAAAATTAGTAACAGGATGAAAACTATTTGATAAATAAGAAAATATTGCGCAAATGATGGGAAACAAAAATTAAAGGGGATCCGAGTTCCGGTGGTGAAATGGGGTCCCTAATATGCCTATGGGGTCCCTAATAGGCTCTATGTTTTTGGAATCAAAATATTTATTTTTACGTTTGATTTTGATTTTAAGCCAAAAATGTGACCTCATTTTCACACGAAAATTCACCTATATAGAAAACAGTTTTTTCGAAAAAACATTAATCGTTATGTTTGTTGAAACGTCTACTTTTAAATGGTGTGAAAAAATTAACATTACCATGGCTTTTGTGACTAGGCTTTTCTGATACGTTATGAATTATTCCGTTCTAAAAACATGCAACCTATGCAACCAAGAATTATTGTTAATGGACCTAATTGGGAGAATTTGCATGAATTTTTTGTCTATTTCGACAAAATGAAATATAAAGTTTGTACTTTCCTTATAAAATGTTTAGACATAATAATCAAATTAACATATGTATATAAACTAAAATTCTCACCAATTTCAAATCAAGTTTGGTCTTTTTTGGAGAAATTTTTTTTTATTTATCATCATAAAAATTTTCTGAGGTTACCAATTTAATTAACAAACTAAAAAATATCAATTAATTCGTAATTAAACTATGACCAAATTAAACTGTTTCTTGTGTGAGTTTTTTAGTTTATCATTAAATGTCCTTATCAACCACTTTAAAGCTTATCACCGTGTACCAGCTATTTAAAAATTTAAATGTTGACAAGAAAATTGTAAGCAAAAGTTTCAAAACATTTATGCGTTCAAAAAGCATACTCAAAAACACCTCCTGAATTATTCTACAATAGATGCTCTCGGTAACTGTCAACCAAATGAGTGTTGTACGTCTACACAAATTTGATCAGATAGCACAAGTAGTTCAATGTCTCAGCCTGAAACATCAAACATAACAAATGAATCATTTATAAAAGTGGATATGTTGGAGTCTATAGTAGAATTCATTTTAAAACTGCAATTGAATCCACCATATCTATCCAGAAAAGTAGTAACTGATATTCAGAATAAGAATAACCTAACCGAGCTTGTGACAAAACCAATTTCTAGCTTAGTATTAAATTTTTATAATAATCATAGTCCAAATATTTCTAAGATACAGCTTCAAAATTTTATCGAAAATATATCTGATCCTTTTAAAGAAATTTGTTCTGAATATAAACTCTTAAAACATCTAGAAACACAAGGAATATTTAGGCCACCTTTACGGATACCTATTCATCAAGAACTTTCAAATATTATTGTGAACAGTACTCCTAGACTAATATCTTTGGTAACGATGCGTCCTATTTTTTGAGATTTGTCATTGATACAATTTAAATAAAAATAAATCAGAACAAAATTTAAATATTGACAAAGATATAAATATCATAAGATAATAAATTAAAATACAGAAAGTGAAAATAATTCAATGTTGTTCTTACTCCTAGACTAAATAAATATTTCCTTTCAAATACTCACATATTTAATTTTTGCTTCAAATTTGTTGCTTTTCTTCGTAAAAATCAAATTGTTTTTACATTTTCTGAATGTTTTGCTTAATAAATAAAAATGGTGCTCCTAGAACAAGAATGTAATGAAGCGCTCTTCGTTGAATATCAACCAGGTTGCATAGCAGGTCGCGTACCTAGCGAGGTTTATTAATAGCCTCAAGACTAGTTTCAATCATTGAGGATCGAGTAAGAAATCCTGCTACTTCTGCACAAATAATCGTGAATGTACGCGAAATACATGATATATACAGATATGAGAAAAAAAAACAAGTGAAAGAATGAGACTCTGGTGACCCCCGTATCTGAAAGATCCGTGAACAGCACGCCCAACCCCACGTTTACTCACACATTCACACGCTCACGTACTATATCCACTCATTCCGTCACACACACACACACACACACACACACACACACACACACACACACACACACACACACACACACACACACACACACACACACACACACACACACACACACACACACACACACACACACACACACACACACACACACACACACACACACACACACACACACACACACACACACACACACACACACACACACACACACACACACACACACACACACACACACACACACACACACACACACACACACACACACACACACACACACACACACACACACACACACACACACACACACACACACACACACACACACACACACACACACACACACACACACACACACACACACACACACACACACACACACACACACACACACACACACACACACACACACACACACACACACACACACACACACACACACACACACACACACACACACACACACACACACACACACACACACACACACACACACACACACACACACACACACACACACACACACACACACACACACACACACACACACACACACACACACACACACACACACACACACACACACACACACACACACACACACACACACACACACACACACACACACACACACACACACACACACACACACACACACACACACACACACACACACACACACACACACACACACACACACACACACACACACACATCCATGCCCATACGCACTCACGTCACGCAATACGCCCAAGCTACCATATTCAATCCAATAGATCAGCTTGTTCTTGGTTTCAGGATTGTGGATATTTACAATAGAAGTTGTGCAACCAGTGTAAAGAAAACATAAAATGATCAACACGTTTAAGTGAACTTATTGCGAGGTTTGGTTGGTTGTTCATTTATATAATCATTTTGGTATATTCTTTTAAATTAATTTATTACTACTGTTGTTTTAGCTTTTAGATCAGCAAATTAATTTAGTTTATTCATTTGTATTAGGAAAGAAAGAGCGGCAGAATAGTCGTGTCATTACTTCCTCCGCTACAAATGAACATATACAAAAACTTTGAGTTGATTAGGAATAACCTCAAATAAATGAAACCATCTACAACAATGTAACACAGAAAAATTCTGAACCAAAAGGAATAATAATGGAAATATAAAGCCCTACGTATGTTAATTGTTAATTCGGAAAGCATTTCTTCATTATATTATAAATATGTTCTACACATATTTATGTGGGTATGCATTTATTTAGTAAATTAATATAAGCAAATATTTTGACTCTGCTAAACAAATACCATTGAAATGTTGTTAAATTTTTCTTGTTATTCCTGTACGGAAAAATATTTATTTAATTTGAATATTTCTTTTGTAGTGAACATTTTAATTTATTATAAAATTTAATGATTAATAAACAACAACGTGTAACCTTTCTCTTCCCAACTTTTTATTTAATTAATTTTAAGTTTGTTTTTTTTTATCAATAAGTTCTGCCTTAGCTGTATAAAATTCCTGTTTATATAGGTCCCCTTGGATTCTGAAGAAAAACAATCGTACATGCGACAACCATATTCGCTCACACCCTCACACACACATACCTACAGACACGCATACAAAAAAAAAACAAATATAAAGCTTATCCACCCCATGTTCAGCTACGGTTCCCCCCTCGTTCCTCACAGCCTAGCCCCTTCTCATATTTTGGCTGGATAGGTTGAACAACTCGGAAATATTCATAAGTGACCCCGTTTGGGGGTCTGAATCCTTCATCTAGTCACTCCAGCAAATAGGACACAATAACATCAAAATAACTACGCCTATGGTTGAGGTCGTGGCTTGACTCACTCAACCCCCTTTTGTTGATTTATATTACCTTGTGGGTATTAAACCAATAAAAAACACAACACAGTTTTAGCTCCGTGTTTTTTGTATTCACCAAAATTAGTAGTAAATTAAATTAATTACATGACGTAGATTTATTAAACAAGTTCATTAATTGATATTCAATATACGAGGTTTAATCACTAATTGCCTTAATGATACTAAGTTGATTCCTTACTTAAGTACTTTACGTGGTAAATATACGAGAAACAAGCACTAATCATTTTGATTATACTAATTTGATTTAATTATTAGGTTCGTTAATTGTTATTAAATATACTAGAACCAACCACTAATTGTAAGGATTATACTAATTTGATTTATTAATTAAGTTCATTAATTGTTACTTCATTTGACCATCCCAGTAGGTCCAATCGGAATCGTAATCGTGGATGATACCCTATCCATGCAGTTTAAATATCACAAATCGTATATATAAATAATTCATGCATTGGCAGAACATAGCAACAGAAAGTGAATAATTTATTTAGCACTACCAACACGGCTCACAATACAATTTAAAAAGGTTTATCTGACACTTTACATTAATTTATCACAGGTTGCTCGAGCTTTATCCAGAGTTAACAATAAATCTATAATTTTCCATCGTTTACCAAAACCATTCACCAGATAAAGCGTCTATTTGGTACCTGCTAACTTATCACACGATGACTAGTACCAAAACAGCCATCTTTTTGGTTTGGAACGGAGAATACGATTTCTTCACATTCATGTTTATTGAATAAATTTGTATGCAAACCATATTACTATATCCCAATAATATTCCTTTTCGCTATCTCATAAAAATGGTTTATTTCGTTTTCTATTGTATTTGATTTGTTTTCTTGAATTTTGTTTAACATCGTGAAATATACCTAATGGACGGCTCGATCAGCAGCAAAACGTCAGAAAAAACACTACACAAAACAAACAGTTGTTTGTTTTATCAGACAATTCGTCGAAATAATCGTCACAATAGACTAATCAAAATAAGAGCGTTTCCACGCGTAGCACATTTGGAATTCTTTTTCGATTAACTTACACGGCACGAACATATAGAATATTTTCTTTTCTTTTTTAATTTAAATTGGTGGGACAAATTACGTTAACACAAAAAAAACTTGTACTCATTGAGCTAAGTACTTTACCAATTCCCGTTAGGTAAAAATTTTTATTACTTAAATTACCACAGAAAACCGTGAATACGATTCCACCAAGTCGGATGTTCACTCGACAATTTTTAGAATACAATAAGAGAGCGAAGCTAGCTATCGTGTTCTATTTATAATCAGGTTGTTGTTGTTTTTGTCAGCTAACATCGTTTCCTTGTCTATTCCCCAACAACAAATCGATAAAACAATTTCTTTGGGAAATTTGATTTACGTTATATCGCTAGTTATTATACCCATTAAGAAATACGGACCGCTATTCTGTAATAAAAATTGAAAAGGATTTCAAAAGAATACATTGTTTATGAAGCAATTGGACGAATTACAATGCAAATAATGTGATTATGGATCAATAATAATACACAATCGTTTTTCTGTTAATTTTATAGCGATTAAAGATTATGAATCAAACATAGGAAACTACTTTGGGAAATAATATTAATTAATAGATGACTGTAGGAAATCTATATGGGGTAGCGGAACTATGAATACAATTTGAAAAAAAAAAAGGAAATTACAGTTGACAAATATTACCCAACTGTTTTATGTTCATTTTTATAGTGATTGATGAATCTAAACTAAATATAGGAATTCACATTGGGCAATATTACACAGCTTCTTGAAGATAGTAGATCTTTGTGGCGGAAACTATGGTTGATGATGACCATGGATTGAGTACAAAAAAAATAATAAAAAAAGTCTCAGCCAACGCAAATTTGATGTATATGGGAAAGTAGTGAATCTATAAATCGGGGAATCATCCAACTACGTCATCGAGCACCTGGCTACTTCGTTACAAGAACGAATATTAAAAATATTGAAACATTATTTTATGAATATTTTTTTTGATGAGTGAAATGAGCGTTCGAATAAAATGAAATTGTTGACCCTGATTTATTTTACTTGACGTTTTATTTTTTTCCTTACTTGTACAGTTATGAATCAATGCAACCATTGTATTTATTTTCGGAACTAATAGAACAGTGAAAACAGCTTTTTGTAAAAAAAAAATTAGTAACAGGATAAAACTATTGGATAAAGAAGAAAATATTGCGCAAATGATGGAAAACATAAATTAAAGGTGATCCGAGTTACTAGAATGAAATGAGTGAGCTTTTAGGGGTAGAAAATGGTTTTCAGGATTTTCACCGAAACTAGACTTTCTATCGAGTAAAAAGTTTACAGTAAAAATTGTAGGTAATAAAATGTTCTATAACTTTTACGTAAGACATTTTTTCACATAACGTAAAGTTTGCCATGGAAATAAAAAAAAACGAGAAAAAAGGTTTTACACCATCCAAAAATAGACGTTTCAACAAAAATAAAGGTTACTGATTTTTTGAAAAGACTGTTTCCAGAACAGGAGAATTTTCGTGTGAAAATGAGATCACTTTTTTGGTTTGTAGTTAAAATTAAACGTAAAAATAAATATTTTGATTCCGAACAATTACAGTGTATTAAGGATATAATACGGTAGCTTTTCACCAAATTGTGTGAAAAAAAAATTTTTTTGTGGGTGATAAAGATCAAAACCAAAATCGGTTTTTTTCTATTTTCACGACAAATTTTAGGTTACGTGAAAAATAGCATATGTGAAAGCTATAGAACTTTTTATTGCCTTCAACATTTACTTAAGACTTTTTTCGATAGAAGGCCTAGCTTCGCTGAAAATCGTGAAAAACCATTTTTTACACCTTAATGCTCACCCCATGTCACCATTAAATTATGTATTGCATCATTTGCGCAATATTTTCTTCCTTAACCAAAAGTTTTCATGCTGTTACTAATTTTTTCCATATTTTGCCTGTTTTTGACTGGTCTATAAAGAAATTTTAATAAAAATATTTTCTTGATATGAACACCTCTCTGACCGACCCATTTTTGATTTGGCTGAAATTTTTTTTGCGGATTTTATGTCGAAAAAAAAGATATATGTGTTCGAGGATTTTTTTTTTTTTTTTGGAAAAGAGAGCTGTTCTAAATTTCGTGAATTTTATGATTTTTGGCTTCAAGACTTATTTTCAAAAATTCGTAGTTCCGAATCTATAAGAGCTACAAAATTTTTATCCATCACTTTTTTGTAGCTGAAAAATTGAACTTTGAGGAAAAAATATTTTTTATAAAAAATATTAACAAATTCATATTATTATAAACAATTTAATTGTTTCAATCGATTTTTAACAATTGCCCCCAAAACGAATCCAGTTCTTAGTATTTTCATTGTATTTTCCGTCAAATTTTACGTCAAAAACATGTTTTTAAAAGATGGTACCTTTTCAATTATTCTTAAAATATTAATTTATGTAGCGCGTAACGACCCAAAAAACGGCTTTTTGCTAATAAAATCATATCTGTAACTTGTATCAAAAAAAGTTTAATGTAAAAGTTGTAGATAATTAAAAAAAGGTCTACAACTTTTGTCTAAACTAGTTTTTGACATAACCTCAAAATTTTAAATTAAATTGCAAAAAATGTTACAAATCATCTTTCTAACAATTATTTATTGAAAATTTGCATAAAAAAAATTTATGGGTTATTCGTTTTCAAACCGAATCTCCTGACTTGTGTAATGGATAGTCTGGGCTAATGTCTGAACCCAGTGTATTATAGTCTCAGATTTATTGGTTTTCATTTTTTTATTATTCACATGTACCGCGCGTAGTAGTTTCCCATCCATTCACCTTTAATAGCCATAATTTTATAGTCCCCGTAACTCATCGTTTTCCTATTCTTCTTAAAATTTAACCAAATTTTCATTAGCTGGACGGACGTGTTTGAAGAGAGTTGAGCTCCTTGCACTAATTGATTTGAAATTGTAATTAATTAAAAGTTGTCATTACCTACAGTAAACTTTCATCTTGATCGAAAATCGTATGAATGTAAAAATTTTCCTTAAGTTTTGTCTCTATAAACATTGCTATTTAATTTTGCAATTCACTAAAATTAACCCATACTATATTTCCATTCACTTTGGTTCACTCTATTACTTCAATTTGAATGCTCTAAACATCATACGTAACTTATACAACGAAGTTTTCAAAACCTTACAACAGCTGTGCGTTTATTTTTACAGTCATTAACCTGCAAAGAAGTATTATCTTGCTTTGTTGTACATTCAATTTCTTCTCTTTGCACAAAAAGAAAATTTAATTCATTCACGCATTATTTCATTTTGAAAAACTCAAACGGTTTGGTATAACCATAAAAATTTCCTACCAAATGTATATTTGCTTCGAATTAATGGTTTTGCATCGGAAACACTATATTCGAGGTTTTTCGATTTTCAAAAAAGGAATTTTTTTGGTATATATTGGTTCTACTGTAATGTTTTTGTTATTTAGTTCTATTACGTTTGCATTTTGATGTTTGACGTCTCTTAGTCGACTGTCAGATTTCCATTTTTTTCTGTTGGGTGCGGAGTTGATTTTTGTTGGTAATTGGACGGATATCAAACTGTGGTGTGCAAAAAGATTGATTCTGGATACCGTGAACGAATTTCTCAACAAAATAGGAATCTATATAAAACCATGAGTGGATTTTGGCTGATTATCATGGTGATTGGATAGGTCAACCAGGAAAACCCAATACGGACAACCGTAAATAATTTATCCGTAAGTTGACACATTTTAATTAGAGAATTTTCTCGATTTAAGCCGCATCACGGCATTACGGTCATTGCTCCGTATTTGATAGATATCGTTTATAGTGTGCAAATATCCGAACCAAAGTATACGGGACTGGTACAAAGTTGCCGAGGAATGTTTTACCAAAACCGTACGAGGGAGTGCCGTTATATGAACCTTTAATATGTTTGGGTTTTGTTGATTAATGTGATTTCCGAAATATTAATATAATAGTGCCACAACGCGATTCCGGGCACCTCTCTCCGATGTAATAAAACATTGATATTACAATATTATATGATAATTTCTGTTATGTGCATAACCTAATGGCAAAATTAGAACTTCCGTTCATGTTAACCTTCAAACAGATGAATCAACAAAAAAATTTAAAGAAACGTTATACCATAAAACAAAAGGAAAACCAATATAACCCTGTATGTGAATGTACAGTTTTTGTGTGTTAAAATAAGATTTTTTTTCCTTGTTAAATTCCGTGTTCCTAGCTAAATTTACTAAACGGTGTTAATTGATTATTAGAAAAACCGAGAAAAATCTGTGATCATAGGACTAAGTTATTTATTGATAATTTAAGATAAATTTGATGAACTGTATAGTGCGTGTATATTTTTTTTTAAAATCAATTTTTTTTTGTGTTTTCTTTTGAGATTCCGTGTACCTAGCTAAATTTACTAAACGGTGTTAATTGATTATTAGGAAAATGGAGAAAAAGTCTGTGATCGTAGGACTAATTTATTTATTGATAATCTAAGATAAATTTGATGAACTGTATAGTGCGTGTATGTTTTAAATCAATTTTTTTTTGTTTTCTTTTGAAATTCCGTGTTCCTAGTCAAAAAAAAATGTATTGATTTGAGAGCGAGTACTGGTATATTGCAATGAACATTAGAAAATCAGAATTCGGTGATCTTAAATTTAATTTATTAACTAGTGATAGTAGAATATTGAAACACCGAGCGTAAACTCTTGATTCATGGGACTAATTTATTAATTATTACTATTATGCTGTGAAGTAAATTATATGTATTTTAGAGGGTTCGTTGTTAGAATCCGAATATAACTAAAATAAAATATAAACGATCATTTGTGATTAATTATATATATATTAAATCAGAATTCAGTGTGATTAGTTTAATTGACTAGACTATTAAATGAATATAATGCCTTCCGTGTTATTAGTTTAATTCATCAAGTAGTGATATTATGTTATTAAATTGTACATTATAAAATCTAAACTCTGTGTTCTTGGAAAAAATTTATTTACTACCGCTACCCCCGTATTTATTCGTGGATGTTAGCTGTGTGACACCTGTACACGGTATTATCAGGATATTTGAATACAATGCAGCGTACCTAAATAATATTTCAATCAACTTATTAAGAGTACTACTTAAGTTTACGGTATTGGCTAACTTATCCAGCATTCATTTATACGAGCTGTCGTCCGGTAGTTTCCACGGATTCAACTATAATTACGAATTGCTGCCACGATTTATGGCAATGTATGGTCAGCGTTTCCGGCTTTAATTACCACTTTATTCGACGTCGTGCCATATTGTAGTTTCAACCTTTTTCTCAACTATATTCGCAAAGTGTGGCTACGAGTGTTTATATAACTATTGCCGTGGAGTATCAACATAGTCAACCATATTACGAATTCAATCAACATTTAGTTACCCTAATAGCTACATTGCGTTTTTGGTACCGTAGTCAACTGTATTCATAATTGGACTCAACAATTCTTGATATCGATTGTTGCTGCATATTTTGTCTTCCTACCTACTCGACTGTAATTACCAAATTCATTCAACGATTTTGGTTACTACTTTGTTCAACAATTTTTATTACAATTTTGGTCAACGCTTTTGACTACCGATTCCTTCATCAATTGTGATTATAAAATTTATTCAACGATTTTGGATGGCAAGTTTGGTCAACGCATTTGACTACGCAGTTATTCAACGATTCTGATCATAAAGTTGTGCACCGATTTTGCTTACAAATTTATTCCACGCATCTGCTTATAAATTCAGTCAACGCATTTGACTACGAATTTATTCAACGAGTTTAGTTACTACTTTATTCAACGCATTTGTTTGTAAACTGATTCAACGATTGTAGATATAAATTCAGTCAACGCATTTGACTACGAATTTATGCAACGATTTTGATTTTAAGATTATTCAACGCATTTGTTTATAAACTGATTCAACGATTATAGATATAAATTTAGTCAACGCATTTGACTACGAATTTATGCAACGATTTTGATTATAAGATTATTCAACGCATTTGTTTATAAACTGAGTCCACGATTTTAGATATAAATTTAGTCAACGCATTTGGCTACGAATTTATGCAACGATTTTGATTCTAAAATCATTCAACACACTTGATTGTAAAGTTAGTCAACGCATTTGACTGCGAATTTGTTCAACGATTCTGATGATAAACTTGTTCGACGATTCTCAATACAAATTTCTTCAACGCTGTTGATTACCAAATTAATTCATCGCTGCTTCATATCAAGTACGACCACCTAATTTTAATCAACGTGTATATGGCGGTGCTGATGGAGGGCTGAAACCAGGCGGATTTTGGAGGTGAGGAGGATATAACCATGGGTGAGTTTAGTTGATTGTTTTTTTTTTTTTATTATTCGGGGGATTTAGGGGTGTGAATGTGTGTGTGTGTATGTGAGGGCGTATGTGAGTAAACGAGGGGGTTGAACGTGCCGACCGTGGTTCTTTCGTAGAAGGGGGTCGCCAGAGTCTCATTTTTGCCCTTGTATTTGTTTCCATTTCTGATCTATTTTGAAAATTCGCGTACATGTCTGCATTTGTATTGGAGCAGCAGGGTCTACCAATCGGACTCCATACTGTGATTAGCCGGAGCACAAAAATAAAACCTCATTTAGTTACGCGACCTGCTATGCCGCCTCATTGGTTCGCCAGTGAGACAGCTCTTCATTACACTTGTTAGAAAACAAATCTTGATTGAAACAAAAAATTATTATCAAGCGTTTGGAAAAAAAAAATCCATCCAGTGCACTACGTAATTTCAACCTGTCTGTTGTATTAGCCACCACTGCCATGACAAACTTTGACAAATAATAATAGAAGGTAAAAAAATCTTAGTAAATAAAAAAAATCAAGTAATGAAAAATAAAGTAATAATTCTTAATATTACTTATATGTACTTTATTGGAATAACCACATTTGTATAGTAAAATCAAAAATGAACACTCTCCTTGACAGATTAATAATAATATTTTTTAATTGAAAATTTTCACAAAATTTTTTTTTCATGCAAAGAAAATATCTTAGCTTCTAATTCTTGAAAAGATATTGGAATCATGCAATGATATTTTTGAGTTCCCTTTATCGATTTCGCTTTTGTAAATCGTTCTGATAATAATTTTTTTTCTTCTTCGTAATCATCATTTGTAGAATAGCGACAAGTAATGTTTGGCAATAATTCTGTCGCCCAATTAAATAGTTCTTGTGGTGTTCGAATAGGCTCATTTATTCTCTGAAGACTCGCTCGCAAAAATAGTTTATGAGATCGAATTTGTTGTATGGGATGGAAATTTTAGGATTGTTTTATGAAAAGAGCTGCTTATGATTTATTTGAAAAGAAATTAAATAATTATTAAATTTGTTGATGAAATGGTCTTTATGACAAAAGAATCTAGACGACGTCATGCTGGATAGAAATTGGAGCATGACACACGAAACGAAGTAGAGAGTAATAAATAATGAATTCTATTACTTTAAACTTTAACTTTAACCAATATTTAAAAAAAAAACGCAAAGAAAAAAAAACGAAACAAGGGACAGACTTGATTTTTGTAGCAAAAAACCGTTTTTTGGGTCGTTACGCGCTACATAAATTAATATTTTAAGAATAATTGAAAAGGTACCATATAAAATACAATGAAAATACTAAGAACTGGATTCGTTTTGGGGGCAATTGTTAAAAATCGATTGAAACAATTAAATTGTTTATAATAATATGAATTTGTTAATATTTTTTATAAAAAATATTTTTTCCTCAAAGTTCAATTTTTCAGCTACAAAAAAGTGATGAATAAAAATTTTGTAGCTCTTATAGATTCGGAACTACGAATTTTTGAAAATAAGTCTTCAAGCCAAAAATCACAAAATTCACGAAATTTAGAACAGCTCTATTTTCCAAAAAAAAAAAAAAATCCTCGAACATGTATATCTTTTTTTTCGACATAGAATCCGCAAAAAAATTTCAGCCAAATCGAAGAGGTGTTAATGAATTTTCATCAAAATCCGTTCGGTTTGTAAAAGAATTACCCATATAAGAAGTGTTTGCTGATTTAATTAGATTAATTGTAAATGCCAAATTCATTTGGCTTTTTTACTAATTATTTAGGTTCATCAAAATGTTTTAAATATCTTAATATCATTGACCATTCTGCTTTCACCTCCATAACGAGTTTTGGATCAGGTTTAATTCTTCGTGCGCAGTTTGTCATAACCATTTTAAATTTGACGTACTACTTTTAATTTGCGGGACCTGATTAACAACAAAAAATTCTTTTGGCGTGTAGAGTTCCTTCTAACGAGCAGCAGTGGCTTCTTGATCTTTGAATAACAATCTGGAACTGCAACGGAGTTGCACGTCTAGAGAGGACTCCAACCAGTGTCACCCGACCAGTGATCCGTGAGTTCGGATCTAACTACTCAGTCTATTGCAAATGCTAAAATGGCCGCTATAAATATTAACAGGGGACTGAATGCAGAGGAATCAAGATCACTACCACCACGATCACGTACTCTTAATAAATAACAAAATTTTGCTCACTCCATGACTTCTTTTGAGTCCCTCATCGACCATCTTACTGTTAAACCATAAGCTAAAAATTATTATATCAATAACAATATATTATATCAATAACTCGTTGAATGTCATTTAGATTGATGGAGATTGTATAAAATTTGAGGTGAATATATCGTTGATTAAAATTTTAGACGAACCAATCGTTGCACCGAAATAAATGATTAGTCGCAATAAAATAAATATAGTTGTACCATTTCCAAAGTAAATATAGATTCGAGACAAATAAAATTTCCTTTAAGATTCCGCCATCTGTTGCTTGTATTGACGTCTGATAAATCTAAAATTTATTGTTTTATTTTTGTTGGTTTCTCATAGATGTCATAATTTACAATTTTATGGTACTTGTAGCATCTCTCTAAAACAAAACAAGTTTGAATTAAAGCTTCTATTTTGGCAACAATCAATATAAAATTTATATATTTTCATTTGAGTTAAATCACAAATTAAATTACAAAAACCTTCGATAAAGTGTGCTTTCCACTTTTCAACAAAATAAAATATAAAATTGTTCAACATAAAACTTTTTAATTTTAAATCAATCAATCATTGAATACTTAACCTTAAAAAAGTTATATTGAAAAAAAAACACAATAGTTCCAAGCGATGTTAGAAAAAAAAATCAACAAATAATTGAATTAAAATGAACAGAAAATGTACTTTAGATTTGTCCCATTGGAAATTGAAATTGATTTTTTTTTTGCTTATTTACACCAATTGTACTACAAGTTTCTAAATTAAATAGAAATGTTTCTATATATATAAATAAAAATGTTATTTTCACCTTTTGGAGCAAGATTGAAAGTAGTGAGGCTACGTAAAAAGGTTAAACTTTGAAGGAGCATATCATATAAATTAGTATATTTTGGATCTAACTTTACATTAGTGAAAGACTTGGAACTTAACTCTTTTGCTCCCAACCCAACACATACATTTATGAATTAAATGGCCAATATATAGTTTATAAGATTTATATGTATAACCGTTTGCCCATCTTGCATTTATTTCAATTTTAAAATTTAATTACGTTAAAATAATTTGTTTAGCTTTCCATTTTTATGCAATTACTATTTACTGTTGTTCTTGAACAATTATTTTTCTACAACTAAAAATTTACAATGACAAAATTTTGCTTGTTTTTAACGGTAACAATGGATATCATCCATTATTCATACGAGACATTCATACAATTAACATACGAGATATATTTGTTACCTTTATGTTTTATTTTAAATTGTCTCAAGAGTGTCGGACATTTATAATTCAAAGAGAAATCGCCTTTAGTCCCTGAGTTATTCCGTTTAATTATTTAATTGTCGTGCAAAAGAAATGAAACTTTTCAAACTTAATTGTTGTTTGATTGAAAAAGCTTGGCAGAATAATGATAACAACAGATTTAAAGTTTAACAGGAAAAATACAGATTTGTTTTGTTTCATATCAAAACAAGTAACAAACAGTCAGTAGTTTTTATTTTTTATTTTTACTCTGGATTTGACGCAGGGCTCGCAACTTGTTAATAAATTTAGAGACAAGGAAAGTTTAAAGTAGAAGTGTGCTTGAATGGATTAACCGATATAAATTATCTTATTTTTGTTTAAAAGGTACCAAGTGATGGCTTTATAAAAATATTACACTGAAAATTTTTTGCTTTATTTTATTTTTAATTTAACTCACTGAAATTCTCTAAAATGTATTAACATCATTCAATTTGACCAATCACATTTGAATTATACCAATAACAAATAATTATACGTCTGGCCTACTGCGATATGACTTAATTATCAAATAATTATGAAATAATTAACTGATATCATAGGAGCCTAGACGTAGGTCTCGTGCTATTATCAGTAGTAATTTCCCAAAGGCAGTGATAATTCGAAATAATTTTTTGCCAAAAATTTCGAAAGCAACCACTTGCTTGAGGAATTTTTCAAAAAATTATGAGAATTTATCACTGAACGAGGGAATTCGTTTAGAAAATTGCTTGCCATTTTTCATTTCTTTATATATTTTTATGAATTATACGTTGGCCTACTGCGATATCAGTTAAGTATTTCGAAATCTATTTAATATTTTTTATTATCCCAGTAGGCTAGACGCATAACTATTTGTTATTAGTATAATTCAAATGATATTGGTGAACAAATTGAATAATGTCATTACATTTTAGAGAACTTCATTGGGTTAAATAAAACTAAGGCCAAAAATTTTCATTGTAATTTTTGGTCCTTCGAGCCGGATGTGAATCAGTATTTTCGGCTCGAAGGACCAAAAATAACAATGATAGTAAAAATATTAGCACATAATCACCACTAATCGATGCTTCACAATATATTGATTCAATTACATAAATTTTTCGATGATGATAAATAAATAGTCGATATTGATGATCTAAACTGGAAATCAATGAAGGCGTTCAGTGATTCACATCACATTTATATGTAATGAATAAATAATCGATGATAAATTACTTGCATGTAATGATCCAACAATGGCGTACAATAAATAAATACTCTAAATAACACTTATCTGATGAAATTAATCTATACAGTCAAACAGTTCAAAATAAGTCCGACGACGGTAACAAGTCAACTGTTAGAATTTAAAACTTTACTGAAAATATCTGTACTAATAATATAAAACTAAATTAAATGACCTCTTAGTATGGGAATTGTATGATAAAACGAAGGCTGTGTTCTCACATCGATGTAAAAAGTAATCAACAAAAAACCTGATTAACTAAATTAAATATACATATCAAATCGAAAAGGCTGATTTAACAGAATATGTACACAACAGATGAAATGAAAATATTAATGGATGATGAACAAAACAAAGACATCACAGCTGAATACATCAATTCCATTGTGCGTATAGTGCAATAAGACTGCTTTAAGACTTTTCCTACTACTGTTAATATACGTATCGTAAAAATCTTTCTTCTTTATGATGTACGTTAGACTTAAGTTCTCGTTTTTGGTTATGGTATAACACTACTGGTTTTGTTATGACCGCCAAATTACGTGATGCTAAGCATGTATCGTATGAACAAAAACCTACCATCTAATAAAAACCCTTGAGTTCTGAATAAAGTTGTTAGAAAAGGAAATAGTTCTTTGTAGGTCAAACAGCCACGGCTGCACTAACAGTAAAGACTAATTTCTTAATCAACCACCACACTTTTTCATCTTTCATTTATAATGCGACTTCATTGCATTTTTCATTAACATTTTATTAATCTCTTCTTCGGACTCCCTGTAAAACATCAAGGTTATAATAGTTTTTGTTATATATTCTTGCACTCTATTTGTAATTTTTCGTATTTTGTTTGCATTCCTTGTTTGCATAAAAACGAAAGCAGAGAAGCTTCATATTGCTTTCACCTCCGGGTCTACGTGCTCTTTCCTTGCACGTGTGTTAATGATCCAAGTGTGGAGCGGGTCACGCTAAATGATTAGCAAATGGGCTGAATCAAGGTGTAATGCGATTAGTGCCGTGCCGATGATCGTCTAGGCTGGGAGTCCATTCAAATAGCCCAGTCACGAACGGAGCCACTTGGATACCGAGCAACCTCCAGGAGTATTTTGCCTTGCCAAGCTAACATAGCTCTGACTTGGTCGACCTACTTTCTCGTGATTCTTGTGGGAACAAAATGAAAACAAACAATTATAAAAAACACAAACAAACACAAAAGGCGGGATGTCACCACACTGACGAGAGGAGAGGGTAAAAGTGGCAGACGCAGGAGTGAGTCTCCTCACCGTACTGACGATGGACTGCTGTGGTTCGGAGCAGTATAGCTTCCATGCCAGCAGAAGTGGCACTGTGGCGATTAGAGTTGGTAAGGGTAGACGACATAGAGGTCCACTTCTACCACCTTTAGGTCAGCCTGAAGGGCTGGACGACCCACTGAGGTGGGGGCTCTGTGGAGCTGGTACCAGGTGGTACCTAAGGTTCCTCCCTTGCGGAGGGAATCTCTCCGGAGGACTCAAAGAGTAGAGCTCTGGAAAGCCTCAACCGTCGGAGCAGAAAACGTAAAGCGGGCCAGAGAGTCGACGACGCCGCAGGACAAGCACCGAAGGACCCAGGATAGCCAACCGTCGGGAAGCAACACCATCTCAACCCAAGCACCAGCGCTGGGCACTGAGCAGACCAGGGAGAAATCTATCGCTATGCTAGAGGGGCAAAACGCCGGCTTATTTGTTAGGGAGTGAAAGCTGTCAGGAAGTCGGGATGAGGGCACAGGCCAACTTCTGATGGCCCTAATTGACGACAGGGCAAAGACAGCCTTATTGGGGGTGTAGAATACTCTAAACTACCAGTTTGGCAAAGTCATTGGCCATGGACCTAGAAGGAAAATAGCAGAAGGTACGGGGAAAAAGGGGGCCAGTGGTATCTCGGGGGAAAGTACCTCAGTTATCACCATAGCCCGGGGAGGTAACCGCAACCGTAATGACACCCAGTGAGGTGATAAATATGGTTGTGGAAGAGGAGGGGGATTCTGCTGCAGAGGATTACAGTAGTATCGAAGACGTAGGGACCGAGGAGGAGGAGAGGGTGTTGATGGATAAAGGGGCATGTACGCCCCTCTCCGGCAACATCTAATGGAGGTGGCAGGAAGATTTTGCGTGGCCCAAGTTAATGTTCACCACGCCATAGTAGGGTCAGCTTTTTTGGCATGAACATTCACCTAGAAACAGTTAGGGCTCACGCTGATACAAGAACCCTGGATCCATAAAAACAGGGTGTGGGGCCTTGCAAACAGCGAGGCAAAGGAAGTATGGGATACTAATGCAAACTCACCTAGAGCGTGCATTATGATTAGGAAAGACATTAATTATATTTGTCTTTCAGATTTTCTTACCAGGGAATTGGTGGCCATATCAACTACCATCATACTCGGAGGCATTCGCCACCTGGTAGTGATAGCATCGGCATACAAGAGGAAGTGGCCTCTCATAATCGGGTGTGATGCAAATGCTCACAGCGAAACATGGGGAAGTACGAATACAAACCAAAGAGGTGAGTCTCTGTTAGAATTTTTAATTAAACAAAACCTAAGCGTCTTTAATGTCGGAAACACACTCACTTTACGGTAGGAGGTACCAATCTAGGACAGTTCATAAAGAACTGAAGAATTTCAAATGAACCCTCCTTGTCGGATCATAGAATCTGTTTGAATTGGATAGTATGAAAGAGGAATCACCCCCCGGTTCGGAACCCCAGGAACACAATGTGGGATCAATTTGAGGAGAATCTTAAGGAAGGTCTATAGCTAGTAACGGTTAGAGGGACCGTAAAACACTATACCGGGCTGAAACAAGCGGTGGTAAACCTGGCAATCACTAAGGCGTTTGAAGCCAACTGCTCAATTACTAAGGCAAAAGAGAAGAGGGACGAGTTTTGGTGGAGCAAGGTGTTATCATAATTAAGAACAGATGGACGGAGGCTCCTTAATAGAGCAAAGTATTCCGAAAACTGGGAAGAGTATACTAGGGTGCTTACCACCTACAATAAGGAAATCAGGAAGGAAAAGAGGGGCAGCCTCTTAAACTATTAAATAGTGTAATATTTATTGTTATGGGGGGAGGGTATGGTTTTAAAATTATTTTTTTTGCATTTTTTTTTTAATTTTTTTTCTCAATGAACAATATGTCGTGAATATTGTGTACAAATTTTAAGTCAATCCGAGTAAAACTAATGGAGTTACAGCGTTTTAAACGACCGGCAGTGATACCTGATTTTACTACCTGTCTGTCTGTTTATACCTGTCTTTCAAAGGATGTAAACTGACCTTGTACATATTGTATATTTTCAGGTACATCGGATATAAACTAGTTAACTGGTACACTTTCTGCTGCACGGTTGTTTACTGTAACAGAGCTAAAATTTTCTGGAAACTATTCTCAAATTTTCGTTTCTATTCGTTCGTTTATAGTTGCATTTTTACTCGTTTAGTGTTGTTTTGTAGGTTCGTGAACATTAGAACTCAAAATCTACTGAACCGATCTGTTTGAAAATTTGAACATTGCTTCTTTACATAAATCAACAAGTAATCAGGAAGAGTTTTTTTTTTTCATTTTTTTCTATTTCTTAATAACAAATTAACAGCGATTTTTGAGCTAAACATTTTTCACTTCCAAGTGCTGCAAAAAATAGAAAAAAAAAAAAAAACTCTTTCTGATTACCTCGAGAAATACATCATCTTTAAAATGCATATCAATTTTTTGGTTTCAAATGATCCGTTAACGATTTATAATGTTCACCGCAAAACCACCTTTTTTCAAGGCACTTCTGGAGATTCAACGTCACAGGCTTATTTATCAATATTTTTCATGGAAATTTTTTTCTGAAATACTTCAAAAGTTGTGCAATAGTATGTAATTAAATTTAATAAAATTATATTACTCTTATATTACTTTTTTGTTCGTCTTTAAAACCATACCATAACCATTATTTTTCTGTAATTTTTTCGCTATTTATTAGGAAATTTATTGAGCACAAATAAGCTTGTCTGAGTTTAAAGAACTTCCCGAACGAAAACAATATTATTTTAAAGATATAGCATAGTTTTATGCATAGACACAAAACTATATATCTGGAAACTATTAATTTAATACCGATGGAAACCTAATATATATTTTGTTACAACTATGACGTAAAACTCAACCAATTCTGACCTGTTATCGTCTTGTTTATCATATCAAGGTCAAAAAGATAGAAACAGTTTTAAAATTTCTCAAAGATAACCATGGTACCTGCAAAAACAACTTATACTGCTACAGTGACGAATTATATATAATCGTTTTCAGTCCAAGTGTCAATTTATATGGACTGTATTTTTGTAATTTTAAGCATCAATTCTTCAAAAGTAAATGCAGATCAATGAATAATATGACGCGTGGGCATTGTTAGTTAACTTAATAGGCAGCATGAATGAATGACGAGTTTGATAGATAAACGAGCATGCTAGAAACAATGCCACGCGAGACACTCCATCTCGGATATAATCCAATAAATGATCCAGTTTCCATTGTAATGGCGGAAGATTGTCTTCGTGTAAAACTACAATATCTCCAAGATTAAATGGAACAATCGCACTCTGTCATTTTCTACGATAATGCAACTCCGATAAGTATTCATTTTGACATCTAGTCCAGAATCTTTGCACCATTTGCACCGTTTGCATTTGCAAACAATACTTCTTTCAAGCAAACAACTTCGTTATTATCCGGCTTGAATGACCAAATGCTACCTGTTTCTGTGTAGTGAGCTTTTTTTGTAATTATAATCATCAATATTTAAAATGTTGAATAAACCGACGAAAAAGTATATAAGTTCACAATAATCCAGCTCAGAGGACCAAATGTTACCAGCTTCTTTGAAGTGGACAGTATATTTGCAATTAAAAGTATCAATGTTGAAAATGTAGAAAAAATCGACGAAAAAAGGGGATAGATTTCAACATGGACGCTTATAACTACAGAAAATAAGGTCCACTCCAAAGAAGTAGGTAACATTTGGTTTTGCGACGGAGTATTGATGCTTATAACTACTCAAACAAAGTGGCTTACTTGACAAAAGTTTTGTTTTTGACAAATATTAAAAATTGGTACTAATTGGTTGGTAAATATTAAATTAAAGTAATTAATAATTTTTGCGTAATAATACAACTTTGATTTAGGGTCATTCCAAAGTGACTAACGTAACATTTATACCAAAATTCACAACTTTGTTTACTTATAACTAAAACAGTAAAGATTATTTGAAGCACTTGTTGACTTTTTAAAATGTAGATCAAGTTTGTTTATCTAAATCAGAAAGATCTTAGGGTTCTGGACTTTGAAAAAATAAAAACGGTACCCTATTGGTGAGACTTCGGTGTCCGTCCAAATTTTTACATAATCAATTTACTCACAAACCATAAGTGTTATCAACTTGAAATTTTCTATAGTTATTCAATGCGTTGTCCCACACCTGATGATAACGAAAAAATTTGAAATATTTGTTTTTATCTATATTTTATGGACATGGATAAGGAGATAATAAAACAAAAAATCGGAAAAAATGGAAGTATTTCGAAAAAATTTGCATTGAATTTTTGACTGCTTAGTTTTTGAGTAATTACCAAAAACAAGTGGGTTTTTTCATCCCCCCCCCCCTTTGACTTCGAACATTACAAAAGAAAAAATTTAAAAAAATTCATGGGTATAACATGGGGATATATGGGGATATATGGGGATATATGGGGATAACAAAATTTTTTTGTTGGTTGTTATAATTTCAAATGTTCATTAGAGGGGGTTTAAAGAAGAAATTTTGAAAAAATATTATTTTTGATCATGGCATGGCATGTCATATGAAAGGTGATTTTTCTTGTAGTGTAAAAGAATTTTTTTGTGATTTTTGAAAAATTTATTTTTATAAAAATTATCAACGAGCATTATAAAAGAAAGAATTTAAAAAAATTCATGGTTGTATGGATTTTGCTAAATCGATACTAAATTTTTTTACTAGTTATAATTTCAAATAAATGTGAAACTATACTAACAAAAACTGTTTTTTTCTCAAATATTATATACACGGAACCCTCAGCGAGCGCATTATATTCGGACTTGCCTGACTCTTTTAGGTAGATTTCATATAAAAATTTACTATTGCAATGGGCTTCATCTCGGAATTTCGGAAAAATTTTTAAACCAAACGACTATATATGATAAGCGGAGACGAAAAAACAAAAACAAAAATTTATATATACTTTATATATACTTTGTTATTGACATTTTTCCTATAGCTTTAGCCATTTATGAAATAAAAACAAAAGAACAAGAAATTCACATAAAACTGACTTTAGTGATCTGTAGTGTGTCACCGGTGTAAGTTACAGTTACATCGATTTAGGCTTTTTTGTAGATAATTTAGTCCTGAGTTAGTGGCTTTTTTCCTTTTTGAAATAGTATGAAATGCCGCTGAGCTGTAATTTTTTTATTAAAAAACACTATAGCTTACATGTATTTTGTATGGAAAATCTTCAAACGCCGATGCCGAGTGCTAAACATTAATTTTGAGGGCTCATATTTTAGGAGGACGTTTTCTTGGGTATTTCCAACAAAATTTTGATGGGGCTCCAGAAAAAAAGAATTGTCGCCCAAAAAAAAAGCACCCTAATATATATATATATATATATATATATATATATATATATATATATATATATATATATATATATATATATATATATATATATATATATATATATATATATATATATATATATATATATATATATATATATATATATATATATATATATATATATATATGAGCAATTTCACGCAAGCTCAGCAAATTTTTGGGAAATTTTGACTTGACCCATTTTAATTTTGATTATTTTTTGTTTATAGATTGTCTTTCATAAATAAAAAATACAAGTTCTCTTAGAATTTTTTTTTTGACCAGGGGTCTTCACAGGATGCCCCTCAATTTTTTGTTATTTTGTGATGTGAGTGCATTTTGACGAGCGATTGTGGAAAAACTACTCAATCGATTTTCATAAATGATATGTCGTTGAATAGGTATTATAACAAAGTTTTTAAAAATGTACACTGTTAATTTTTTGAAATAATTTTTAACGGTGTAACATAAGAAAAAACGGTGTAATTGAAAAAAAAAGGTGGCATAGCCTTTTTTTTTTTTTAAACAAAATTGAAGCTTATTTTATATCTAACAACTTGTCAAAGTTAAGGACTAGCTATATTTTTTGTTTTAAAGATAAAATTCGTTGTGCATATGACTGTCGGGAACCATTTTTTTTTGTTCTGAAGGAAAATTATAAAAATGGCGTTATAAACTAAGAGATTTTTTTTTATGTGAAATATCAAATATTTTATTATTAAATGAACTTTTTAAAATATTATAAAAATTATATATGTAGTACAATAAATAAAATAAATACAATTGTTAAAAATGATTTACTTATTTTACAAACAGAAGTTTCTTTTAAATAGGAAAGCCCTTCTGCAATTATTTTCTTTGTGTTAGATGGCATTAAAAATGAAATGTTTATTTATCACTTTTAGTAATCACTTGTCACTCTTATAAAAAATAATTTGACAGTCTTGACTGCAAACAAAAAAGCCGTATAAACAACTCAATCTATTTAGGAACTTTTGACTGGAGATTGTAAACTGTAAAATTGTAAAACTTGTATTTTTTATGTATGAAAAACAATCTATAAACAAAAAATAATCAAAATTAAAAGGGGTCAAGTCAAAACGTTGTTGAATCTTCGTTAAATATATATATAAACGATATATATATAAATATATATAAACGATATGAGATATAACGAAAACGACCGGCACTCTCACGGTAGCATTTGTTGAGGTAGATCAAAAAAATTTTCTGTACTTGTGTGTTCTAATAATATCTTGGACAATTTCGTGAATCAGCAAAATCCAACACGTGGTTAAGAAGCTAGAGGTTTTTTTCTGAAAAAAATTGATTTTTTAAAACCATTATAACAGCCGTTTGGATACTAATATTTCAAAAAATTTAACAAATTTAGAATCTTAGAAATCTTTTTTATCAATTTGTTTCAAAAATAGTCCTCTGCGGCTAGAGGTTTCTGAGTGAGCGGCTCCAACAAAAAAGTTTGCAAAAAAAATTTTTTTTACAAACAACCGGCTCTCTCACGGTCACATTTGTAAGGCCAGATAAAAAAACCTTTTCTAAAAATGTGCGTTTTATTAATATCTTGGACAAGTTCGTAAATCAGCCTAATCCAACACATGGTTAAGAAACTAGAAGCTTTATACTAGAAAAAAACTCTGTTTTTTAGATCCGTTATAACGACCGTTTGGATTCTAATATTTTTAAAAACTTCATAAATTTAGAATTTTTGAAACCTTTTTAATCAGTTTCTTTCAAAAAAAAGACCTCTGCAGTTGGAGGTTTCTGAGTGAGCGGCTCCAACAAAAAAGCTTGTAAAACACAAAATGCGTTTGAATTAACCGGCGCTCTCACGGTTGCATTTGTGGAGCCAGATCAAAAAACCTTTCTTAAAAATGTGTATTTTATTAATATCTTGGGCAAGTTCGTAAATCAGAAAAATCTGACACATGGTTAAGGAACTATAGGCTTTATACTAGAAAAAAAAGTGGTTTTTTTAATCCGTTATAACGGCCGTTTGGATACTAATATTTTTAAAATCTTCATAAATTTAGAATCTGTGAAAACATTTTAATCCATTTCTTATATATTTAAACCTCTGCAGTTAGAGGTTTTTGACTTGTTGGCTTCAACAAAAAAGTTTGCAACAATGTCAACCTTATAACAGTCAAAAAAATAAAAGATTTGAATAGAAGAAATTCATTTTTTTTTCTTAGAAATAAACTGTTTTGATATTTTGCAGTAAATGCACGACATATGATATGGAGTAGGTTTGTGTCATAAATTGTCACACACATGTTCTGTGGTAGATTTGATATTTTTTTGTTGCAAAATTGGATAGATATAATTTTGCTTGTAGGTAGCTAATTTTCTTTTTAAAATTTGTTCGATATCTGTTTGAAATTAGTTTGTTTTGTTAAAACTAATCTGATAAATCAGATTCTACTGGAACACAAAACTGTCTGATCTCGAAATCTACCTATTTCTAGCGGATAAACGTGCCGCTTGGACTTTTTTTTTATTTAAATTAAATTTTTTAGATATTTTTTAAATAAAAATTTAAATGTGACTAACGAACATTTTTTATACCATTATAATTAACACTTAAATTATGAACCGAAATTCTCCAGATGTTGACAATGTTCATAAAATTTATTTATAAGTTTCTTCAATGCAATTACTGTATTTTTTAAAAAGGCCAATAACTTTTTAAAAAATATGTTAGTTTTTCATAAATTGACTCTTTTGATTCAAATGATGTGTGACCAACGTGACTAACGTAACATAATAAAACAATAAAAGAATTCATGTATTTAAAATGCTTACCTCATTTAATTGACAAGAAAAGCAGTCCAATTCAGATACTCCAAACTTGAGCTTTCAGAAAATAAAAATTCTAAAACAATTCAGTTTATTATATTTGTGATTTGCTAAATTCTTTTTAGATATATTTTATCTCGTATATTAAGCCTCTTTTACAACCATGCGCTTAACTTCGTTCTAAACAAGAATATTAGATTGTAATTTTCAAAGTTATTGCTATATCTTCTACTAAAATATATGAAAAATAATTTGATTGGTCACATCATAGGTCACCTATATGATAGGTCACAGTTTTATGAAGAAAAAAAATGTTGCTTGAAGGTTGACTTTAAAATGGCATGACACTTTACATTATTTTATTTTTAAATTAAAAAACTACTCACCACGGATTCACTGAATGAAATCATCATAATAGGAACTGTTACGATTTTGCAAATAAAGATAAGTTTTATATGAAATTTTTGAATTATTTAATTTGCAGGAATTTTTCATTTTAGCGTCATCCAACAACTCCAATGACTATCAAATCAAATAGATTTGTAACTTGTTAGTTTTAATCTTGACTCAAGTAAACCTGATTATATCCACGGCAATGCTGTTGGTGTTAACATGATTTCTGACCTTTAAGGGAACTTTAAACGTCAATCTTACTTCCAACAATGGTGCAACTTTTATTCTGTCATCAAATTGTTACGAAGTAGTCAGGTGATCAACGAAGCAGTTGTGAAAACCCCTGATTTAGAATGCACTACTTTCTCATGCGCTTTAAATTTACATTATCGGAAGCTTTCCCTTTAACCATTTTTTCTTATACTCAACCCATAATTGCAATCTACAATGGTTTACGTACAATAGTTTTCAGGAAAAAATTGTCTTAAAACGGTTGTGTGCTATTTCCCGGTGTGGTTTCCTTTTTTCAGTTTGTAATCGTTAATCGCTATAAAATTAGCATAAAACCGTTGAACAATATCATGAATTCGCAATTCCGCTATTCCCATGTAGATTTTCTACAGTCGTTTTATAATCAATGTTTCTGTTTATAATACCCTATCAATTTTAGTACAAGTCGATGGCGAAGATTCTTTAGTGAGTACACATTAATTAACAAAGAAAAAACTAGAAACCAATTTATCGGTTGATCGACTTGTTATTATTCCCTCCAACGATCGTTATTGTGTTTGCCTATAAATACGCCTAGCCGCGTATAGAGGCTCTCTTAGTCGTTCTTTATCATTAAATTGGATTTTCTTTTGACAAGCGAGCTGTCATCGCATGGCATGAAAATTGCATTTTTTTTCATGATAGCTGGAGAATTTTAAAACAAAAAAACTGTGTGGATATGTTCCAAAATAGTTCATTGTTTGGTGTTGTTTGATTATACAGCGGATGAGTGAACTTTATTGGCCGGCACGATCAGGTGTAATTGACGGGATTAATAGAAATAATATTTACGGGAGAACATCCAATGAAGGGTTAGATTTATTGTTTTTTTGCGTGAGTAAAATTAACATTCTTTTTATTGTCTTAGTTACTGATAAAGTCAGTGTATCATTTAATGAATCTAAAAAAGTTACTAAATAAAATAAAACAAAAAAATCGAAAGAATATATATAGAATGAACTTAAAAATAAATAAAGAAATAAGCTAAAAGCCAAAATATTGTTATGTGTATTGTGACTTTCTAAGAAAATTAATCTATTCGTGCAGTTATTCTAGAATGATATGATTAGTTAATATAGGAAATTTTAATGAATATTGTAAACTTTTTGGTTTGAGATTCCCGTGATAAATTAGAATAGAACTAATGAACCTCCGATATCACACCGAATGTGGTGTCTCTCAAGGCTTATTTCTGGTTTAGATATGCGGGATATTACGTGTCAGGTGGTCAACAATTAATATTCAGTGTTGGTCGGTTCATGACGGGATTGGCTTTAACTCATCTAGCCACTAAATTTATAATCAACTAGCGTCCATTCACTGGACGCCTGATAACTGACAAGCATTACGTAATCTTATTGGTAATAAACGATCACTGATTTACTATTCTAACAACACCCAGAATTTGGGGCCAACAATCATTTTTATCAATTTATCATTAAACCTGTGAATGCAAAACATTATGTGGAAGATGCTTAAATAAGGAACAGGAGCTGAGGAGCGGGATCAGATTTTACTATGGGGTGAGTCATATCTAAATTTTTTATTTTATTTTTATGCTTGAATGATTATGGTTATGTATGTAGGTGTATGAGTGTGTGTATACGGATATGTGGATGTGGGTATGTATAAGCAAATGGATATGTTGCATGCACGTATGTCTGGCAGGCAGAAACCAATCGAACCAGAATTGAGCGTATAAAATCTTAATTCAGAGAATATAGGTAGTAAATTCCGTCTAAATTAATTAACCATTTTTTTTAAACATGCGTGAACCTGATTGTGGTGTGTGTACACATATTAAAATAGTTTTCGTAATTAGTTTATCGCAGTAATTAGAAAAGTATTTATATTAAGAGAAAAACAGGCAGGTTAGAATATATAATTGTAAGTATATTGACTTGCTTCCCCATAAGCAAAAAAAACATCATTAACTTAAATTGTTGATAACAAACAATGTGCAATTACCGTGATAATCTAGAAACCACAATAATCATAATGTTAAATATTAAAGTACGTTCAATCATCGGAAAAGGTGCCTCATTAGTAAAATAAATAAAATCAATATATCGGCCACAATAATGATGAATAGTAAAACTTTGATTAAATCAATTCAATAATGAATCAAATGCGTCTGTAAAAGCTTATTCAATTCGTCAACAGTTAATTGAAATTTTATGTTTACTTAGATATAATTTAACGTGAACGAAATTTTAATCCAAAGTGATTGAATAATAAAGACTGGTTTTATATTATTATTATAATTCAATGCAGCTTCTCGTTTGATCTTATTTAAAGTATGTGATTTTCATCGGAATTACAAGGTCGTGCGGTGCATGATGCATTGCATTCTAGACAAGATGCAGAATTATGACTTCCTGCTACAGTGAAACGATGTTTGTTACAACCAGCTAAGTGTGATAAAGAATACTCAATAGTGTTGGCCGCAGTATCACAACAAGGATTAATAAAAGATCGTGTTGACGAATTTGGGGGTAGCCTTTTATCTAAGGCATGGCATACGATCATGGATGGAGCATACATTAGATTACAGATTATATGAAAGTTGGGGTATTTTTCGGGATCTTGTATGATACTTTTTCTAAGTGAATTGTAAGTTTCATCTGTATCTTCTATATTGAGTTCATCAACCTCCATTAACCTAGACAAGGCATCAGGCACGACATTTAATTTGCCCTTCCTATGGATGATTTCAAAATCAAACGCCTGTTATTTTAATGACCAACGAGCTAATTTAGATGTGGGATCTTTCAGATTCAACAGCCAACGTAGTGAAGCGTGATCTGATATCACAAAAAATTTGGTACCTTCGACATACGATCGGAGTTTGTAAATAGATCGGACGACTGCCAAACCATTCTCTTTCCGTCGTGGAATATTTTCGCTCAGTGGGACTCAATTTCTCAGAAAAATAAGCTATTACACCTTCATTTTCACCTTTCCCTTGAGTCTTGAGTCAAAATAGCTCCAACACCCAATTCGGATGCATCACATTGGATGGTAAATTTCTTTTTGAAATCTGGTGTAATCAAAACAGGAGCAGATACCAAAGCAGTTTTTAATTTTATTAGTGAGGTTTGAGCTTCATCTGTCCACAAAAATTTGGTTTGAACTTTCTTTAGTAAATCGGTTATCGGTGCAGTTATCATAGAAAAATCTTTTATAAATCTACGATACCAATTGGCCATTCCTAACAATCTTCTGACATCTTTCACATTTCTTGGATGTGGTATGTTTAAAATTGGTAAAATTTTTTCAGGTTCTGGAGAAAGCCCATTTTCGTCCATTACATATCCTAGGTACCTGATTTCCCTAACACGAAAGTTTGATTTTTCTAAGCTTATTGTTAGATTCGCGGCTTCCAATCTCTCAGCTATTTCTGCAAGCAATTGTAAATGTCTCTCAAAAGTACTTGTTGTAATTATTATATCATCTATATAGACGAATACTTCAGGTTCCAAATCGTGTCTCAAACATTTTTCCAAAACACGACACATAGTTTGTGCACTATTGCATAACCCAAATGGCATACGTTTAAACATGAAGTGTCCTCTACCAGGAACAATAAAGGCTGTTTTTGGACGTGATGAAGGGTGGAGTGGAACCTGCCAAAAAGCATCAGAAAGATCTATGGTAGACATAAATTTCGAGGATTGAATTTGCGCTAAAATACTTCTAATATGTGGTAGTGGGTAAGCATCTTTAACAGTTATTTGGTTAAGTGCTCGAGCATCAAAACATAATCTAACTTTCCCAGATGCTTTTCTTACACACACCATTGGATTCGCCCATTCACTCTGTGAAACTTCTATAACATCCAATTTGAGTATACGGTCTATTTCAACATCTACTTCTTTTTGCAGATATGGTGATAATGGATATGCTCGCTTTACATTTGGTTTAGCATCGCCCGTGTCTATAACATGTGTATGTAAACTGGTACACCCAATTGTATTTGGGTCCGAAACCTTGAATTTTTTTATTACAGCGTCGAGATATTTTATTTGGATTGGATCTAAGTGTGCATTGTTTTCATTTCTTTCATATTGAATTGAACTACAGTTTTCTACTATGTCAAAGAGCTTTCGTTTGATCCCAAACTGTTCCCAAAAATCTATTCCTAGTATTAAGGTTTTCGGAAGGGAAGGAATAACAAATGTAGACACAACTTTTGTCATGTTCAATGCTTGAAATGGTATATCGACCTTACATACGGCAGGATGAACGGTTCCATCTACAGTTCTAATAGCTGTTGAAATCGGTTGTTGTTCTAATTTCAATTTTTTTATAATTTCGAGACCGCCAAGTCCAAGAATGGTGCAACTGGCACCAGAATCCATTAAACCCTTAAACTTATGGCCTAAAATCTCAACTTTCAAATATGATCTTTTATCCTTATCTAAATTAATAGTAGACGATAAAATTTCTAAATTTAATTTTAGCTGTCTAACACATTCAACGGTTTGCACACAGTTTTGTGCCTGGAAGTTGTCGGAAGTTCGCTGGCACCACTTTTTCGATCTTCCCCTACGTCGTTTCCCGAACTATTAAATTTAATATTTAGCCCTTTGGAAGCGGTAGTCTTATTTGTCGGATTATTATACCCTATCTTGAAAATTGGATGTTTTCCACAAGTTTTAACTGTTTTACCTGGATTTCCACAATTAAAGCAAAAAAGTTGTTGTTGTGGTTTTTCACAACTTCTGTAGGAGTGACCATGCTCGCAACAATTCCAACACAGGAGCTTTCCATTTGAGTTTTGAAGTTCAAGATTCTGTTTGGTATTTGAAAACTTAGTGTTTCGGTTAACATCGAAAGCGCATACACAATTAGACGTAAAGTTTTCCCGATAAGTTGGTTGCTGTTCTGTGGTATTTTCCGAATTTACTTGATCACCCTGAGAAATACTCCTTTGATCTGCACATTTTCCTTGGTATTGAAATTCCCTTTCTACCTTGGAATTGGACTCTGAATTAAAACAATCAACCATTCCGTGACGCATTGGTTTTCTAACATGAGATTCTTGTTGGTTTAAATTAAATGTGTAAGATGACTCAACCATAACGGATTGAGGTAAATGTGACATATATGATCGACGTTCCGCAAGCATTTTTACCTCATCTATTCGTTTACATAGACTCGTGATGTCTTCTATAGTTGTTGCACCTGTCATAGCTAGATTGTAGCTATACTGTGGCAACATATTCTTTTGCACTACGTAAACTTTAAACGCTTCGTCCAATACAGGGTACGCCCTACTGAATAATATCTTAAGATCAGTTATGAAATTCGTAAAAGTTTCCGTACGGCCCTGCAGTCGATTAAGAATCTCTTCTTTTAACATAAAATCATAATTTCGGGGAAGGAATTCACTTTTAATGCTTCTAATAAACTCAACCCAAGTGTTAAATGAATCAACACTACTCCAATACCATCGTTCTGCCTTGTTTGTTAAAAGATAATGAATAATTTTAAGAAGTGCTTCTCTGTTTACCATTTCACCACGCGCATAAACATCGACCCTAGTCAAAAACTCGTTCAACGAAAGACCCTGTCCATCACCACTGAACCGAATATTCCATTTAAAAATACACTTAGCTCCAGTAGAATTAGATGTATTTGGTGATCCAGAACCAGTATGTCCGAATCGGTTGTAAAGCTCGTCATTCTCTACTATATTTTCATTACAATCCGCAGGAAGGCTACGTCTTAATGAAGAATTCCTACGATTGCTGAATACTTCACCTATATTGTCAAGTGGATTGTTTTCCTTGACTAAAAGAGATATGTTTGGATTTCGCCTACCTCTACCTCTCCCTAGACTTGTTTGTCTCATTTGCTTCGAGAGATCTTCATAACCCAAGTTTTGTTGCTTTTCTCTTTCAAGCGCCGAACGAATACTTAAACTGGATTCAACGGAAGAAATTGGGGGGATTGTATTTTCAATGGATTCAACTCCACTCAACTGAGTCCTTACTTGCGTGAACAGATTTTTAAGTCTATCTAGTACATTTTCAAAACCCATCAAAGTGTTATCTTCGATTCGTGAAATGCGATTGACCCACAAACCAACTCTTGACCTAATAACTTCTAATAATAGCCTATCGTTTTTTGCTTCTGCTATTGACAGTTCATCTGTTAGTACTACTAACATCTTTTTACCTCTATCTAATTCTTCTATTGGTGTGGTGGAATGTGTGAGTAGCCTGGTATCCAAAATTGTATCCTTTTTTGATATAATATTTCTTAACTCGGCTGTTTCAGCTCTGGCTGTCGTTAATCCTGTAATTCCTCTAATCAACAACTCATGCTTTCTTTCTTCCTCACTTAGATGCATTGGCTCATAGCCAAAGCCATTTAAATTCAACATGTTAAAAGAGGTCAAAAACACTCAGCGAAAAACCAAAAATTAAAGTTACTTGTAAACAACCAAAACCTAGTCAAATATATTGTTTTTCACAAAAAAAAAATCAAAAAAGCACAGCGCACAAAATATTGGAAATATCACGCAGTATTAGAAAATAAAATAAATTACTATAAATAATAACTACAGCAGAATTTTATTTTAAAGAAACGTTATTTATTTTATTCATTTGTCAAAAAAAAAAATGTAATGCATAAAATGTACCTTGTAAATTATCAGCATTCTAGAAGTCAATATCAACGTTCCACAATATCGTCAAAACATTTTTTTGACTTAGAAGTCACAGCAAGGAATTAATAATATCACAAACTACGAATTTGTATTGATAAATTTTAACTTCACAATTATTACGTGGTTACGAAAATAACCTTTTTTTTTATAATACTCGTAACGATTACTGTTTTACAATTTACACCACAACAAAAAATATTATTTTACTAATCACCAAAACAACCACAATTTTACATATATTACACAAATTTCCTTTTCTTCTTAAATTCTCAATAATTTTCTCGAAACTCAGTTTTAACAATAAAACACTTAACACAAATTAAACTATCCAAAAAAATATTCCGTCACCAAAACAACACAATTCACAATTATTATAATTATTTCATAAACATTTTCTTTTTATTTTATTTTTTTTAAATTCTCCTAAATTTTCACTAAAACAAATGTTAAACAATAAAACACTTAAAACAACATAAACTTCCAATCCACAAAAAATATAATATTTAACCTCACCAAAAACACAATTTTTTTAAGTTTCAACACAAACAATTAACGTAAAAGAAACTATTTTATCAGAACTTAGCTGACAAAGCTGTTGTTTTCGCTGGATATGTCCCCACAAGGGATCCCAAATTGTAACGTCACCTTTCACGCAGCGCTATATTTATTTTTTTAGGTGGGACGGGCCTTTGTCAAATATGCTCTGATGAAGCGGTTTCTTTAATTTTTTTCTTTTAAACACACAACACAAAACAGCAATATCTAAAAAAATACTCAAACACAATAAATAAATAAAAACAAATTAAATTAAATTTTACCAATTATTTTTCCATCAACCATAATTTTTTTTGGATTCAAAATTTAAATTAACAAATATCTAATAAATTAAGAAATGAAACAAATTATAACTATCAACAAATACTTAAATTTTGATGCGGCAAGCGTTGTTCTTCATATCGTGTTTTTCGCTTCCAAATTCTTTAAGTATTTCAGCTCAATTATAGGTGTGTTGCTGTTGATTGCCAAAATCGAATAGTGTGTTGCTGGTGAACGCCAAAAACGAATAGACTGATCGGTAACTTTTATCAGCTATATATACCCATAATTCTCCATCCATCAACATAATATTTTTTTGTAATAAATTTCCCCTCGATTGTTTATTTTTTGTTATTTGGCCACTTTGACGACTTGAGCTATTTTCGTTGTCAGGCATATGTCGGTTTAAACTTCAATTATTTCCCATTTAATGTGATAGATTACCTCAACGATTTCCAAACTTTCCAAAGTAGAGTTTATAAACATAATTACGACCAACTATTATTTCTTAGTTCGATCTTTCAACTTCTGATAACATCTCGCTTAAACAGAGCACCACATAGTTACACCATCTGTTGGTTGTTTTTGTTTATTTTCTTGAAACATTTACTCGCAAACAAATATAAAATATCCAAAAAAATAGCAGTTTTTGATATTAATTGATGAACCGATGAATCATTTGATTATAGTTTCTTGTTTATGTTTTACTTTAAAATGGTATGTGTTGTATTTTCATTTTTTCTTTGTTTTTTTTTTTTCTAAATCTAGGTTTTACCATTGGTTTTACAATATTATTTATTCAAAAGAAATCAGAAAATTTATATAAATCAAATTAAAATTAGTTCTTCTACAAAAAAAACACTACAAACGTTAATCGATTTAAATAATTGGTTTGAATTTTATTAATTAATATTTATATTAATGAATTTAAAATACAACAAAAGCAAATTTAAGCAAACATTTAGGCGAATAAATTACGTTAAACAATCACAACAGAAAATGTGTGGATATTTTTTAATTATTAGTTAATAAATTTTTATAAAATAATCCGTAGATCAGATTATTTATTACCGCGTTACAGGTATGAGCGCATGAATGTGGTAGTGGATGAGTGGGGTGGTGTGAATGTGCGTATGGGCCTGGATGTGTGTATGTGTGTGTGGGTATAGGTATATGTGTGTGAGTGTAAGTGGGTGGATGAAGTGCGAGAGCGTGTGAATGTGTTCGAATTATTTGGTGGGACGTGGTGATCGTGGTTCGTTCGTACATGGGGGTCACCAGAGTCTGTTTTGTTCACTTACCTTGTTTTTCACATCTGTTCTTATCTCATATTACGCGTACGAATACAGTTATTTGTGCTGGAGCAGCAGGTATTCTTCTCCCGACCCCATAGGCTGCAGCTAGTCTGGGGCTAAAAATAATCTCGCTAGGTACGCGGCCTGCTATGCCACTTCGTTGTTATTCAACGAAGCAGCGCTTCATTACAAAATTAATATGTAATTGAAGCTTAAACACTGTGCAACAGTATTTTAACTTTTACATAAATTAAGTATTTAATCAAATAGACTTGAAAATATCATATTTTAATACCAACATTGTTATATCGATTTAACGTTTTGAAAAATAAAACTGCTTAATCCCTTGGTGTTGCTTACAATGCATCATTAAATGATAAACATTTAGTAACTGAATCAGTTGTATCACAAAATTATATTAATAAAAAATTTACTACTTTTTCTACATAATAGCATCATATCTCAAACCGATAAAACTAAAGGGTTAGTGTTTATCAAAATTTCAAAATAGAATATAAAAATATTCTGAAAAACTCATCAACCTCAATTTACAAAATACGATAAAAAATGTGAATTTTCTTTTATTGAAAAGAAAAATTACTTTAAGAAAACAACTTTATGAATCTTTAACAACCCCAACCCTTAGTATAAAGATAAAATTAAATCGCTTTTTATTTATAGAAAAAAAATTTGTTTTTTCTGTTAATATTTACTTTAATCATAAAAACTAATTTATTTTCTACAATCAAAAATTTATTTATGATAAAATAGAAAATTTAATCAAACACTAAACCATAACAAAAAGTAACAACACAAAAACTATCAAAGAAAAACTAACTCTTGATGGGAGAAAATATAATTAAGAAAATAATGATAATATGAAAAACGAAAAAAAAAAAATTTTACGGCAAAGATAGTTTGAGAAAATTTACATAAATTTAAAAAGAAATGTGTGTATAAAAATGATAATAAAAGATGAGGTAAAGTTACCCTACTATGTGTTAAATGGGTTTAGGAGATAGGTTATGCGATAAGGTGCTTGATTTTTGATAAAAGGAAATTAATTAATGAATTTTTAACACGATTTAAGGTAACAGTAGGCTTTCAAATTTCAAAAAATTAATCGAATTAATATCATATTTCTGGATGTTTAGCTAAAAGTGTTTTAATATCAGAATAATTTTTAGAAGTTTATAAATGTGATTGTGAAAAAACAAAAAAAATTAAACAGTTTTTTTAAGTTTCACGGTCGGGAAAATTTGAGTAATTGGGACTACACCTTTTCCAATTGTAATTCAGAAAGCGTCAATTGTAGTTCAGATTAGTCAATTGTAATTCAGATTAGTCAATTGTTATTCAGAAAGCGTCAATTTTAATTGAGAAAACGACAATTAAAATTCAGAAAGCGTCAATTGTAATTCAGATTAGTCAATTGTAATTCAGATTTGTCAATTGTAATTCAGAAAGCGTCAATTTAAATTCAAAAAACGCCAATTGTAATTCAGAAAGGGTCAATTGTAATTCAGGTTAGTCAATTGTAATTCAGAAAATGTTAATTGTAATTCAGAAATAAAACACATTTTATTAACTTTATATTTTATTTTAGTATAGCGAAAAATTGAGATGAAGTTCCAAGTATATACATAGTATGTCTTAGTATTTTTTTAGATAAATTATCGACCGACCATCATGTCATTCATTAACAAGGCGCTAGCTTGGGGAACTTTTCCTTTAGACCAAATATTCTCAATGGGATTTAGCATCGGAGAATATGGTTCTAACCGCAAAAGAGAAGCTGGCGTACCACCGATCACTTTTTTGAATGACAAGGTGCGTTGTCCACAACCCAAAACAACTACCCAATCGTTTGCTAGCTGGGCAGCAAATGATCCCTTTCTGCGTTCCATGTATACGGTTCCTGTAGTTGAAATTGCTCCAATTAAATGAATGTTATGACCTCTTGATGCTGGAAGGTGTTGTACTGTTCATTTCCCAACTCTTGCACGGCCTCTCGTTCGACGAAAAAACAAATTACAATTTGTTTCATCCATCCAAACAATTTGTTTCCCTTGCTGTATGTACTTGTTCAAGGATTGTACGTATTCAGCTCGTTTTGTTTCGTTTACGTCAGAATTCATTGCAACAGGTTCAACGTGTAATTGTGTCGGCCAAATGACAAAAAATTACCATAATGTAACCGACGAAAACATCATCTAATATCTGAAATATAACCACCATTATATCCGTCAAATTACCAAACATAACCAAAACGTAACCGACACAAATACCATCTAATAACTGAAATGTTATAACGTAATTGTGCCTGTCAAATTACTAAAATCAACTGAAAACTAACTGAAATTATAATAATACAAAGATTGAAATGTAACCGAGGCGGTTCTCGTTCGGTAACCCTTACCGCCTAATGTCTGACCAAAATACTGTAACAAATCAGTTACGTTACCACTTGTGCCCGATAACAGTTACCGGTAACATTTCGGTCTTTTTACGGTTACAAATAGTGAAACTGTCTGCCGGGTTATGTGCCTATGGTCTGGCAATATAAAAACTCTGCAACACAGCTTTATGTTAATTATTTTTGTCAGTTTGTTCTTCTACATTCACGGAACCCTCGGCGAGCGAAATTTATTTCACTTGACCGGCTTTTCTTTATATCAATTGACGTTTTCTGAATTACAATTGACGTTTTCTGCATTACAACTGACGTTTTCTGAATTACAATTCACTAATCTGAATTACAATTGTCGTTTTCTGAATAACAATTGACTAATCTGACTTACAATTGACGTTTTCTGAATTACATTTGGCCGTTTCTGAATTAAAATTGACTAATCTGAATTACAATTGACGGTTTCTGACTAACAATTGACTAATCTGAATCACAATTGACGCTTTCTGAATTACAGTTGAGTTTTTCTGAATTAACATTGACGCTTTCTGAATTACAATTGGAAAAGGTGTAGTGAATATTTTAAAAGTTTATTATTTTCAAAACTTCTATTAAATAAGTAAAAAGAGTGTATGCCTGTCTGTGCGTGTGTGAGTCGTTGCATGAATTGACATGCAACGAACATGAATGTTTTCAAATTTGGATTAATCTGGGTTCCTTCTAGAGGGAGGTCTCTCATGCTCTCATGCTATTTATATCAAACTTTAGGGCCTGGTAAGTCTGCTGAGTATCGGATTAGTAGATTTCAAATCATAACCGTTTTGCTAACCCACACTGAAAAAAAAAAATTTATGAACGATTTTAATGAAAATTTATGACCAAAAAAATCATATATTTCAAAATTATTTTAATGTATTTCATCAAAATATTCTAAATCATATGATCGGAAGATCATAATATTTTTTTTCATGCATTTATTTAAAAACAAAAATATATTCTAGATTTCAGAACTATATTAATGACTTCAGAATCCATGTTCATATATTTTGCTTGTAATTTTATACGAATATATTAGAACTCATTTTAAATTTCCAAGAAAATATTAGTAGTTTTCTGCAGTGTAAAGAAAAGTTTCAAACTTAATTCTAAATTCAATAAATGGTGCGAATATATAACTGATTTAAGAATTTTTTGGTAGTTTTTTTCAATTTATAATTTTGAAACTTTATCCTTCATTTTATTTTGGTAACTATCTTCACTATATTCTTCAATTTAAAAGAAAACGAATATATTAGGTGCGTTCGATTTGACTGAAATAACTGAAAAAACAACAACAATTGCATATAAATTTTCAGTTTTTTCAGTTGCTTCAGTGCAAATCGAACATGGCTATAATTCAAAAAATATATTCAACGTTTTTGTTTTTCCTAGAACATAACATTTTAACGATCTTTTTAGTTCGGAGAAGGATAATCATAACCGAAATATTGATTCTGAGTATTATTCCGCATAAATATTTTATATAATATTTAAACTTATTTTCTGTTCCTAGAATTTTTGTCTCATTTTTCCACTTGTTGAAACAGTTTTAAATAAAACATAAGATCATTTGTGTTCAAAAAATCAATAGATTAAGATCGTTCTAGTGATTCGTTCAAAAAGTGTTGATAAGTGAAACTATAATATTAAACTTGTTAATTTATTTATAATTATTAGTTATTGTGCCAATTGAAAAAAACAATTAACAAATAAACTTAAAAAAAAGTGATTTTACTTTGGTGAGTTGTTGTTTTAAGTTGTTTTAAAACTGAAACTAAATGTTTACTAGATACATCAGTTTAAAATTTTTTTGTTATGTGGTGTATCCGCAACAAGCGCTGCAAAATCAACACAAAAAGGGTTGAGTCACGGATTAACGTAAATCTGGTTATTATATTGGCTAGCTTAACAAAATAATTTTTTTCTATTTAACGAATCTTTCTTAAGTTTTTAACTAAAAGATTTCGTGTTTGACGTTTGAATTTGCACACTGTTGCTTTTAATATGTTAAAATAAAACAAAGTGAACAAACTTTTGTTCGTAATGCATATAAATGACAACAATGTAGTTTGTAAATTTTTTATATGAATACTGCAAAATACATGCGTAATCGAATCACATTTGTATGTGTGTTTTTATTTGGTAATTTATTTTTAGATTTAAGGAAAAATAACGAAAATATAAGTTTTCTGCTCCGCAATTAATAACAATTTCATTTTTTAAATAAAAAGCACTACATTAAAAATAATAATTGAAATGGGAAATTGGGAAACTCAGTTTTTGAACTGGGACATGTAATCTATGTTTTGATGAAAATTTTTGATTTTGATTTTATTATAATTTTTATAATTTTGGAAAAAGTTTCAATTTTTGATTTTGTTATAATTTTTGCAATATATTTAGATTTTTGGAAACAGTTTGAATTTTTGAATGTTTCAGAATTTTTGGAATATTATTAGAATTTAGAAAAAGTTTAAATATTTGATTTTATTCTAATTTTTGGAATATTTTTAGAATTTTGAAAAAAGTCAATTTTTGGTTTTGTAAGAATTTTTGGAATATTTTTAGAATTGTGAAAAATTTAAAATTTTTGATTTTATTATAATTTTTATAATTTTGGAAAAAGTTTCAATTTTTGATATTGTTATAATTTTTGCAATATATTTAGAATTTTGGAAACAGCTTGAATTTTTAAATGTTTAAGAATTTTTGGAATATTATTAGAATTTATTAAAAGTTTAAATATTCGATTTTATTCTAATTTTTGGAATATTTTTAGAATTTTGAAAAATGTTAAATTTTTGATTCTTATAATTTTGGAAAAAGTATCAATTTTTGCAATATATTTAGAATTTTGGAAACAGCTTGAATTTTTGAATGTTTAAGAATTTTTGGAATATTATTAGAATTTAGAAAAAGTTTGGATATATGAACTTACTTGTTCATAGTAATGATAATATTCTTGTTTTCTCCCAAAAAATTAATGACGTTAAGTTTTTGCCCCATTATTTATCTTATGAAGTTGACGTTAAAAGAGTTGGAGAGTTTTCATTATTACAGATGAAAGACATTATTAGCCCCCCAACTACTTTAATTAAAACTGTGCTAAAGGTAAATCAATGATTCGTACAAAAGAATACTATATCTGCAATTTATAACTATCTCTTGACTATTGTCTCAAATAATATAAAAAATTTCAAAACTCGTATTTCGTATATGCAACTCTTAATAAACTAGAATCAAAATTACAATGGAAGCGCATAATGTCTCTGGATATGTAAACGAAATTTGCAACCAAACACAAAAAACGTTTACCACACTAAGAGCAGCAGCAACAACAGTCAACGACAAAAGCTACATAGACAACAATTTAGGAGAGCAACAAACAACTATTGCTGTACTACAAGCGGATAATCCAGATCAAATCAAGACAGAGGAGTTAAAATCATTACTCACCAGTTGGAAGCTTGAGTGTTTACTAGACCATTTATTAGGCTAGTAACATTCACTTTATAACTCTTATAGAAATATTTTATTTCTTTTATTTATGCAGCTGAAAAGGTGTATATCGACATTCCCAAAATAATTAAGCCACACCATATTGAACTTTTGATGAAAAAATTTCCAATTGCTACTTATGTCCTTTTTGAACATTGTTTAGAGAACTGGAGAAATGAAAACGCATGTTCTTTAACTAATAGTGTAAAGCAACCAGCTTATGATATTTGTTGCGTTGGATCATCATCTCACGAAAAATCAACAGGATCATCATTAGACGGCCGAACACCCGCAGATGAATATAGGTCTTCGCAGTACAACCGAACGCGTAGTATAAAAGACACCACTAATCCGACATTATATGATGTTTTGAACCAGTCCGCAAGAGGGGAAACACTTACTCAATATTATGGCACATATAACAAATTTGAAGAGGAACATCGAAATAGTTTGATTAATTTAATTACATCATATTATAGCCACCAAAATTTACATATGTCTTTAATCAGTAGCTACAGATTGGAAGAAGAAATTATTGAAAAATTTCCCACAGAAAAATTGGTAAACAAATTCAATACTTATATAATTGGTAAACAAATTTAATATTTTTCATACTTTTAATTATTCCACAATAAAGGAGTTTTATAGAAATGGAAAAAGAGGAAAAATTTATAATCGATACACAAACCTCAAAAATATATTTAAGCCATCTGGAAATCAGTTGTCAGCAAATAATAGTGAAGATTCCCGAGAATTAGGTAATTTTGAATTTTAAACAAATTTGTTTTCTTAACATTTTATATTTTAGATTCTGAACCTGATGGAGCATTTTTTGAAAGGTCTATTAGATTTGACAATCTAAGTCAAGAGGAGCTTGAAAGAGCATGGAAATCATGCAGTAAACATCGATTAACCAAATTAAACTTTCAATCTCAACCAACAAGATATTGGAATCATGGCCATCTTATACAAAACCATCTGGTTTTTGTTTGGTAAGTTATATTATTAATGTCCTTAAAAAACTTATTTACTCATTTTTATTTTTATATATTGATATGGACTTTGCCGTGTTACATGACCCTGAAACCAACATATTTGATTTTTGGTCGACAACCGCTATAAAGTTAAAAGAATTTTTGTGCAAGGAAGGCCAGATAAAAGATAAGAGTACATTATCAGTTTTAAAAGTATTGGATAAAGGAATCCCAATTTCTGATAGTAAGACAAATATTTCTATATCATATAATTAAAATGCTTTACATTAATTAATTTTATTATATCTTATTTCCAGATAGTCGAACTGCTATATTGATGTGGAGTATCCATGCCTATCTTGTACCAAGCCAAATGAACTGTCAAAAGCATACCAATGGAAAAAAAGCGGTTACAAGATACACAATACGAGACTTTCAGAACTCATTTTTATTTGTTGGGCAATCTGTTCAACAAGTGAAAGAGCAACTTCGTTTTTTGAAAGCTAAAGCTAACAGTATTCAGCCATTTTTATTTGTAATAGGCGATGACCTAGCACACATAAGAGAAATTTATATATATTTCGATGGCATTAAGTTCCAATTTACAAATTTCCTCAAGGCTTTGGATATATGTTTTAAAATATTCCATGTGTTTAATTTAGAATATCCAATACCCGCTACAAATTTTTATTTATTTATTGAAAATTTATATGGAATAAAAACTAAAAGTCACAAAAATAAAAATACCAAAATTAGCATTTTAGCTAATGAGGTAAAACATAATAAATAGTATAAAAATAACAACAAATTAAATTTATTAGTTAATTAACGAAAACAAAAGTATCATTAAAACATAAAATAGAGAAATAAAATTATAATATAAAAATATGAAACTTGATATTATCAATATTTTTCTTTAAAAAATCAATAATAAATGCTTGCAAAATATTATTATTTAAAGTATAATTTACCTTTATTAACTGATTGATTTTTAAAATCGAAAATTGAATTTAAAATAATAAAATAATAATAAATGAAATTAAATTTAAAATTTAAAATAATAATAAAATAATAAAAAAACTTACAGCCTTATAAATCAGAATACATTTTATCAATAAAATTAATATTATATTTATATAATATCAAGCCATATAAAACATAAGATCAAGAAAGTTTATTCAAAAAGGCAAACGTATGTTGTTAATATTACTGACTAATTAATCGAAAATGGTTATTATTTAATAATGAAATAGAAATTAAACTGTATTTATACCATCAATTCTTTGTTTTTACTTGTTTATAATGTAAATTTAAATCCAAATTTGTATATATATATATATATATATATATATATATATATATATATATATATATATATATATATATATATATATATATATATATATATATATATCTATATATATATATATATATATATAAATATATATATATATATATATATATATATATATATATATATATATATATATATATATATATATATCTATATATATATATATATATATATATATATATATATATATATATATATATATATATATATATATATATATATATATATATATATATATATATATATATATATATATATATATATATATATATATATATATATTAATTTATCTCGTGCCAATAAAGTCTCGTGCTCTCTCTTTCGTTTAACCTCTTGCTCTCACCGTTCTCGTAGTGTGCTCAATAAACATTTTGCTTGGAAATTATCACATTTCTGCACTGATAAAAAGGTACATAAATTTTATGAAAAAAGTTATAGCAAATATAATTTTTTTTATAAATTTTGCTTCTATTATTTCGTTTATAAAAAATATAACTGAATTCGAGTCAAAATTCTAAGTATTTTTTTGAAATTTTGGTCCCGAATTCCTGGAATTCAACCTTCAATATTTTTCAAAAAATATGAACAAATTCTGAAATGCAGAATTTTTTAATGCTTTCAGAATTAAAATAATGAATGCAGAATTGTTCAGTTATATTTTTCATAAACGCGATAATGGGAGTCAAATTTATAATAAAATTCTTATTTAATATAATTTTTTTCATAAAATTTGCGTACCTTTTTTTTTCAGTGCACAGACTTTACCTGACTGGAATCAAATTTTAAGACTCAAATTGTATTTGTTATCCATTACCCTCACCACCAAAAGTAGGTAGGTTTTTTATTTATATGCATAAACTATTTATACACTTAACTTATTTTTTAGAATGCATATTTTGTTTATTTTCACTCATAATTCGTTGAACTAAGACCGGATCGGTCAATTTAATAGATTCTGTTTAACCATTATTTATTCCGACGAATTGCTCTAATTCGAATTTTGATCGTAAATCTTTTCATAGCTATTTTACATATTTTGTATAGTTTTTCTTCACATTTTCATTAGATTAATTTTCCTATATAGCAAAATTTAAACCAAAAGAAATAAACTCCACAGAATTTTTCACATTCATCATCATAAACTATATTTGTATAATACAACACAAAATAAAATAGAAAATCTCAACAAAATACTTGGAAATATTTTAAACTTTACATACATATTCGAGCTTTTATATATTATTATTTACAATTTTTTTTCGGTGGATATATATATGTAAGCGGGTTAATTGAGAGATAAAAAACCGAATATGTTTTGATGGATTTATAATGGATAATTATAGTTGGATGTTGTTGAGTGTTGAAGTAACTTTTTTAATGTGTACAGATAGTGAAGTGATTTTTTAATTTTGGATCTATTGTAATTCGAATTTCGTTTAGATACACGGGAGGGATGAAAAATTGTTGCTTTTTAACAATTTTTTTACGAATTAAAACAACTACTAATGATTCGACTCTCTAAATATAAAATTAAAATAATAATCAAGAGCAATAACGGAATATTTGTGTATAAAAACTTAAAAGCTTTTTTTTAAATTCACTATTATTTCAGTTATTCACTTTATCGCATTCTGTCAAAAACTTTTGTTTCTTCTGCGAGTGTGCTAATCTAAATTCAATTTCAATGTACTTTTCGCATGCTCACAATCATTACTCAAATGAAGAAAATTGTTTACTGATTGTATTACCTCCAAGATTCAAGCACTCTAGATATTGGTTGTACAAAGTTTGACATATGGAATCAGTTAGTCATCGTTTCCCGTTGTTTTTTACAGTTCTCTCAAATGTGTGGGCTGGAATATACTTCTTTAGCCCTACAGTATGCCCGAAATCTAAATTTTATTTTTAGATGAGAAATAATTAGGTCAGGAAAGGTCACTAGCTAGTTTTATTTGATTTCGACTATTTGTAACCAATATTTGAATACATTTGTTTATTTAGTTAAAAAACAAACTTTTTATTTTATGTCTATATAACATCGAAGGTATGAAGCCTCTTCAGACACTGATCGCAAATGCGTGGCACGTTTAACGCTTTTGCTTGGCCCGACAAACCTTTTGTCGTTCTTGTTTAAATTTTACTATAAATCTGACTTTTCGAAATGAAAATGAAAATTCTATTTATCATTTTTTAAATTAAATTAAAGATGTCTAATATTTCACATTAAAGTTTTAAAATTTCAGAATAGGTGTGCAAAATCATAAATTTGATTGTTGGTGTAAAAAATATTCGTACTGAGTAATCTCTACCCATATTTAAAAATAAGTACTGGCAATAGCCGTTTTCTTAATATTTACTCCAATATTTTATTATATGAACTAGAATTTTATCAGAAAAATTTTGTTGTAACAAAAGCTTGAGGCTTGCTTCAAAATTATTTCTGCTCTTGAATATTGCTGATTTGATTATGTTGTGGGTGAAATTATTTTGCAATACATTATTTTAAAACCCAGAGCCTTGCAAATAGCCTTGCCACTACTATAGGATGTTAATTGTTCAGAGAGTCAGGTATTGTCATCCATCATGTGGAGCTAAGAGGTAGTCCCGACTAGAATTTGTTGTTCGGCAGACCTAAAAATATTTTCGGGCCGAATGAGGAATACCAAATTCGGAAAACCTAACAATTACGGAGTTACCTCGTCATTAGGACGACTAATAATATGACCAACTTCGTCATTATGCAGGTCAAGAAAATACTCAAATGCAACTTACGTTTGGAACCGTCATAAGGCTTCCATAAGGATAAATAATAGGATCCTCAAGATAGGTATGAACTTGAAATCACGAATGTCAACCATATAATGCTATTGACAGGGTAGCCGAAGTAAGGCAAGAATCATTTTTGTGTTATTTAAAAAAAAAGAATAAAAATGTAATAAAAAATAAGTAGTGGTCAGTCTGGGAATCGAACCCTCGGTCGTCCTAAACTTAAACATCAACATAATATTCACAAATAAATTGATGTAAATAATTATTTAGATAGACAAATGGTTAATGTTGCTGCCTTGTACACAGAGGTCTAGGGATCGAATCCCGGGTTAAGTCGAGAATAAATATTAATAATTTTATCTTTACAGCGCCCGCATTTTATCTTTACAGCGCCCTTCTTAACCGCTGTTATCATTACCGTGTATAATCACCCTGAATTGATAAAAAAAACGATTGATAATTGCAAAAAAAATGAAGTGCGTAATCTTTACACGCTGGTTAAGTAAAACTGTTATGCCGCAATCTGGGCTATTGTCTGACCAGTAGTATTTATAAGAGAGTCTGCACCCTACTCCAGAACGAGTTCGGGTTCTGTGTTGGTGGACTGAGGGAAATGTATGCCTTGGTAGTGAGATTTAACGGTCAACGAACGGTCAAGGATGCATTTTCTTCAGTCGCCACACTGTTCTATTTCTTCTCTCCCTTATAAACCCACTACTTGGTAATCTTCAGTTTAACATCCGTAACTACATGAAACAGCAACTTAGTTCAACAAAAATACATTACATAATGAACCAGTATCAAAACCATTAATTAATCGCGTTGCTACAACAACACGTCGTGTTGATTCAATATCAATTTCTATTAACAAAACTATCAGTCTCACAATTAACATTGCTTAAATTCGTAAACATTCTTCTACTTTGTTTTAATCAAACAAAAATAAAACTCATGTAGTTGTAATTGCATTTTTCATTTTTTTTGTTGATGCTATCAGACACAATCTCATCATCATCTGTTTGAATAAACTGTTAATAAATTGTTGCCTTTCGTGGTTATTGTTATTTCGTTTTCTCTATAATCTTTAATAACTGAAAACAAAACCAACACGAGTTATATGTTGTCGATCCTTCTTTCTTTTTTTTATAATTGGTTGACGATCTCGTTCTAAAAAAACCGATTAAATTCCTTTGTTTGAAACAGAGAGAAATATACAAAATTTTTGAATGGTCATCTCCTTCGCTCCCAATCGTTTAGATTATTTAAACAAAACATTTTTCATGACTTGTGGTCAGTTGGTGTTAAATAATTAACCAAAAATCGATCAGTTCAAGTTTGTTATCATATAAAAAAAAGATAAAATTAAAATTGTTTCGCGGTACGCGCTCGTTATAAACTAATAAACGGTATCAAATGAAAAATTTGATTGTTGGTATTGCAAAAAAATGAAAGAAAAAGGTTCAGTTCAATGTTGAAAATATATCAACACAAAGAAAAATATATATATGTTGTGAGCGTTAATACCAAAATGTAATTTATAATGTGTTTGTAATAAAAAACCGAAAATATTGAGTGAAATTAAATTACATATTATTATTTATATGAAAACCAAAAAGAAAGAATTTTCAGTGCTCATTTTTTTTTCTTGTCGCTCCTCCCTCATCGAATCGATTTATGTACAAGGTCTACATTTCAAGTTATTACCGATTTAGCTCGAATCGATTTTATTTTAAATTAAACAAAATTTTGTGATTAACTTGATGTGGCGCTTCGTTATATGACGATAACAGAGTAACACAAATTCTGGAATCGCCAAAAAAGTTATACCGGGAATATTACTATATAGTCTTAATTGAATTTAAAGAATTTGAGGAAAGTGTAATTATTTACGGAGATCAACAATTACTAAGAAAAAACCATATGTAAATCTTTGTCATACAACGATTATTACTCTTTACTGCATCGAGTATGTGGAACGATTTATGGGACAAATGCTGAAGGATTGCAAGGATTGTAATTCAAGCCATACCCGGACGAAGTCGCTCCAGCTCGCAACACCAAAATATAATATACTTAAGGTCAGATTTAATTTTATATATAAATATATTTAACTAAATACTTTGAATTTTTTTTGTTGATTGTTCTAAGACGAAATGATCTTATAAAAGAGTTTGTTCATTAGAGATTTTTTTCTTGGTGGTAAAAGGCCATACCGGTATTTTTTTTTGTAACTATTGATCCCGGATAATAACGTTGTGACAAGCAACGTTATAAAAATACTGGCGCCGAAACAGGGACAAATTAAAAAAAAAAAAAAACAGAGAATACTGTTATATGTATAAATATATATGCATAAACATTGTTCTAGTTTAATATTTCTTGTTATTCCTGTTTTTGAAACTTTTTGGAACAAATACAAAAATAAATTTTTTCGTTATTGCCGTTAATTTTTTTTCTGATTTCGGAAAAAATTCTTGAATTGTTGTTATTTTTGGATTGATTTTGCCAAAGTTGAATTAAAAGTTGAATTTTGGAATTTGTTATAGATTTTATAAATAAATATATAAAAATATAAAATTTGTAAATATAAATTTTATAAATTTTTTTTTGAATTTAATAAATATAAAAAGAAAATATGTATACAAGAAAACGTGGTGTACATCATCGACGGGAAGTGCCACAACACTTCCGTACACCGCTTTACAGGAGGGCGAGGCCGTCGCTGCCCAATCAACCCTTCTTCCCGCCGGAAGAAGAAGGAGCGGTAGGTCCGGATCAAGGGATGGATGGACTTCCACCAGCGCGAGGGGAACCATATGTTCCAGGACCGTGGGTGGGACTCGATCCTTCTCTTGAGACTCACTGGACGCCAGCAAGAAGAGAGCTCTTGCGCTTGACGATGGAGGTGGTTGTCAGGGATTCACCAGGTCCAGTGGTTACTGAGCCTGCTGAACCCTTGATGACTGGAGCGCGAAGAAGGATGCTGGCCAAGAGGAAGAAGAATGATGAAAGGAAGAGGGTTGAAAGGAGAGCGATGGCCCAAGCAAGGGATGAATTTGAGAGACTATGGGCAGCAGCCCACCCTGACTCAGATTCGGATTAGGAGTCAGAAGGTTGCTGCCCAGATCCCACCTCCTATGGGTATCTCTAAGAAAGAATCCAAGAAGGCTTAACCTTCTTAACATGTTTCGTTGGTTAAGGGTCGCCTCTGTCTTTTGGCATGCGATCACCAAGCGGATTTTTTTTTCAATATTAGTAAAATTTCAATTAGTTTTCCTTCCGAGACTGAATGCAGCTTTACTGGTCGAGTGTTTATGCGGAAGAGAAGGGAAGCCTGTCAGTCCTACGGACAGCCAGGATCGCTTCTACAATGCTAAGCACTCCTCCATACAAGTGAAACTGCATCCAGATCTCCACTTTGTTGGGAAGAACCAACGTTCAACCCAACCTCCCTTCACAATTTCAATGGACTTAGCAAATCCATCCAACATCGCGTTCCAATAGTAAATTCGGTCTTGTACTGAAATCGTATCTGGAGACTGGTACTCTATACTGGTCTACTCCCAACAAACGATATTAGTCTTAATTGTTTTTCTTAACTTTTTCTAGTTTTATATTTTTCTTAGTTTTAAGGATGAATGAACTCAGCATATGATTTTTGTAGATAACAGATATTTAGGCTGAATCTTTAAACAATGCTGAATTCATTTCATCACGCGGGAGGGTACTAGAATGTAGATTTTAGGATTTTTTAGGCCTATTTTTGTTCTATACCTCACATGTCGTTGCTGGGAAGAGATCACGAGTTCGATTTTCCACTTCGAATCTTCGTTACAATTCCTTTTAAAATTTTTTTTTGATTATACAGCCAATCGGTGTGGGCTTTGCCCAGGAAAAATCTCTAACATTATAAATACATAAATAAATAAATATTTTCCCTTTTTTCTAAATAAATAAATATTTTTTCAAATAAATAAATAAATATTTTTTATAAATATCTTATAAATATTTTTACAAATAAACATATTTTTATATTTTATAAATAAATAAATAAATATATACATATATATTTTAAATAAATAAAAAATTTTTAATAAATTTTAACGTCAAAAAAATAAATAAATAATTTTTTCTAATTAATTAAACAATCAAATAAATATTTCTTAAATTTTAAGTAAATCAAGGTGTACAAGTTGCAACAAAATAAATAGATTTTAAGTAAATCAAACATTTGCTTGCTCAATATTAAATAAATAATATTTTTTCTAGATATAAAATTAAAATCTTTAAGATTTATAATTTTCTCTGTAAAACGAAGGTCGAAGGAGTTGATTATTCAGGATATTTGTATATTTCTTTCTGTTGTTGTTGGTCGCGTTGTTCACGATATCGACTCAGTTTACAATTTTTACAATTTTTTTTCGGTTGTTGTTTTTACATTTTTGCGCGGAAAAACATTTTAGGGTTATCATACAATCATCATCATCTGTTGTTGGTCTTGTTAAGTTGGAAATTTTATATTCGTTAATCTTAGTTTTATTTATCTCTGACAAAAATGTCAGTTGTTCCGTTGGACCATCCGTTCTACGGTCTTGAAGAATACGAGTTGTGGGTCGAATGCTTCCTCCGGGACATACAGTACAACAGCGAGGACTGGATACAACAATTGAGTGACGCTGCGCGTAATCCAGCTACAAGGATAACTCAATCTCATGCAGTAAACATGACTGAAGAAAGCGAAGCGATTGTAGACGCTGCCTTATTTTTGTCCAGTAAAGCGAGGGATCTTGTACCCTCAGTACAACCACATATTTTACAGGGCCTTTTAAACCGTGTTCAACATTATCTAGATCGTGTCAACCGATTGGGTGACAGTAATGAAATTGTGTACGGCCGGAATTATGCCACTAGGAGTTTGAATGAATCACTCAATAAGATTAAATCTTTGTCTCCTCTACCTTCATATCAACAAGTGGCTAGGATACAGGCAGTGCCAGCACCAGTAATGCAGCAGGAAGAGTACGAAGACTATCAGGACTTGAGTCAATTTTGGACAGATTGGCTTCCTCTGTTCTCAGGAGATGGGTCATCACCAGATGCTCACGAGTTCATCCATTTGGTTGAAGTGGCTGCACGGAGGGATCGGGTGACCTTTGATGATTTAAAGTCAATCGTTCCCCGGTATCTTCGTGGAGTCGCGAATAAACATTATATAAACCTTACTTATGAGTATCGGGTGGTGACCTACTCCATACTCCGAGGAAGTTTATTACGAACGTTTGGTACTCTTAACGACGATAAGGCTGTACTGAGTGCAGTGCTGAACAGAAGACAAAATGAAAATGAGATGATATTTGATTACATCATAGAGGTTAGCAAGCTCAACAAACGACTGGCTCAACCATTTTCAGAAAAGGAGATGATTGAGATTGTAAGGGAAGGCATGTCAGATAAATTAAAAAGTGCTACAATGGTGGCTAATGTAGTTACCCTAGCTGACTTGCGGGTACTGTGCCAGAAATATGAAACGCTATGGTCATCTTTCCCAACAACATCGAAAACAACTTGTTATCTAGAAGTGCAAACTGATGAATACCGAAGTCGATACATCACAGCAGAAGCAATGGAAACCTTTTCGACAAATACGAACGAACAACCGATAATTAACTCCTGTACTTCAACAGGTATACACAATGAACTAAAATCCAGCACAGTTCAAATTCCGGTTCGACGAAAACTAATTTCTTTAAAGCGCCATGAACGTTTTAAACGCTATCTAAAGTTGCGAAAAATTTTCAATAAAGCATGTGTTGTTTCTATCATTTTCGAACTAAATGATTCTAGGCCACATATTTACATCGACATCCTTGATAAAATTGTATATGGACTTCTGGATAATAGGGCTGCTATCAGTTTTCTAGGAAGAAATTCTTTAGAGTTATTAAATAATGCCGGAATCTCATATCGTAAGTTTTCATCTTTCATCCGGACAGTGGATGGAACACGTAACCATATTTTGGGATACGTCGACGTTCCAATTTCTTTCAACGGTTTTACAAAATCTTTTAGGTTCTATGTAGTCCCAAGTCTGAAGGAGGAGGTGTACCTGGGTGCAGATTTTTGGAGAGACTTTGGCATCACTCCTTCATTTATAGCTGATCTAGTTCAGAGTGATCGTAACCAAGAACGAACACATAGTCTCGAAGTTCCAGTTGCCCAAGCACTTTATCATGCGGATCAGTTAGCGAACTTCAGATCTAACGTGCAACAACATTTAATAGCTGCGCTACAAAGGCCTCAACAGCAATATATTTGGCGAACGCGAACTCGACCACAAACTTTTCGGCCACAACAGCGGGTCTCGGTACGGCAACATCGCTTGGGTGGTGCTGCTAATAAACGTTCAGGCAAGATAGCTTCACAATTAGTACCAGCCATAATAAAATACAAGATTGGTAAGAACCTGTATGAATGTACGAATTTAGATGGTAATGACATGGGGATTTACCCTTCAAAAGACATCCGATTATGACATTTAATTAATCCCCATCAGTTTTAAATCTCTTAACTTATTTTTGTATTATCTTTAGTATATACTTATCCCTGTTAATTTATTATCCTGTAATAGTTTTTTTTTATCATTATTAATTTATTAACTATTAGTAATTTTTTTTTATTATTCTTTACATTGGTATCTTGATTTATTAAAATTTCTCCCCCTGGTTGTTCTAATAAATCATCCACTATGCTTAACATATTAACGTTTTCGTGTTAGATGTGAGCCGCTTAAGACTTTGTCTGCGGTTATCTGACTCTACTTTGTATTAGCTTACCACTCCCCATTCATTTTTTATTAACTTTCACAAATTTTCACTATTTTTATAGATAGTCTTTATCGCTAACAATAGTAATGCTGTCTCTCATTACCTGAAATTGAATTTTGGTACTTGAGGGCACTGTTCAGTAAGAGTATTAGGTAGTTTTTTTTCATTAATTTTAGTTTTTTCTTTAGTTTTAGTTTTTTTTGGGAAATTTGATGTACGTAGAAAGAGATTATTAGGCTCATATCTGTCATCAGTTCCACATACAATTACTGAACAGGGCTCTCAAGTATGGAACTTCGGTTGATGGTCATGATGGTCAACATTTTTATTTCCTTTTATTACAATAGAACTTACCTTAAATAAATATTCTCATTAACCTGCATCTAAAGCTTGACACACTTGTGCATACATACCAACTCTGCGCTGCCTGTTGTCTGCTGGGACTCGGCATGTCTCAATTGGGGAACTTTTACAGCGAGACATGACAGTTTACACGATATCATTAATGCAGCTGATCAACAAAACTCTGGGTTTCTACAATCAAGAATTTGGATGCAATAGTCCTTAAGTCAACATAAATAAAACAATTTTTTTTTTGAAACATCTATAATTCACAACTCTTTCATAATGGATAAACAACATCGGTAATTCAAACATCTTTATTTTTCATCATGGTTACTCAACATCTACAATGCGCACTTTCTTTCATCATTTAGCGTCATGCAAAAATTCTAAACATCTGGTTGTCTTGGGAGAGGCACTCGACTCATCAATTCGTATACCTAGTATCGGTAAATAATGGTGATTGCTACATATTTTTCTTTCCTTAATCTTCACAAAAAGCATTTCACTGTTGAATGCTTGTTTGATATCGGTTCAGGAAATTGTCTGTTATGCCGCAATCTGGGCTATTGTCTGACCAGTAGTATTTATAAGAGAGTCTGCACCCTACTCCAGAACGAGTTCGGGTTCTGTGTTGGTGGACTGAGGGAAATGTATGCCTTGGTAGTGAGATTTAACGGTCAACGAACGGTCAAGGATGCATTTTCTTCAGTCGCCACACTGTTCTATTTCTTCTCTCCCTTATAAACCCACTACTTGGTAATCTTCAGTTTAACATCCGTAACTACATGAAACAGCAACTTAGTTCAACAAAAATACATTACATAATGAACCAGTATCAAAACCATTAATTAATCGCGTTGCTACAACAACACGTCGTGTTGATTCAATATCAATTTCTATTAACAAAACTATCAGTCTCACAATTAACATTGCTTAAATTCGTAAACATTCTTCTACTTTGTTTTAATCAAACAAAAATAAAACTCATGTAGTTGTAATTGCATTTTTCATTTTTTTTGTTGATGCTATCAGACACAATCTCATCATCATCTGTTTGAATAAACTGTTAATAAATTGTTGCCTTTCGTGGTTATTGTTATTTCGTTTTCTCTATAATCTTTAATAACTGAAAACAAAACCAACACGAGTTATATGTTGTCGATCCTTCTTTCTTTTTTTTATAATTGGTTGACGATCTCGTTCTAAAAAAACCGATTAAATTCCTTTGTTTGAAACAGAGAGAAATATACAAAATTTTTGAATGGTCATCTCCTTCGCTCCCAATCGTTTAGATTATTTAAACAAAACATTTTTCATGACTTGTGGTCAGTTGGTGTTAAATAATTAACCAAAAATCGATCAGTTCAAGTTTGTTATCATATAAAAAAAAGATAAAATTAAAATTGTTTCGCGGTACGCGCTCGTTATAAACTAATAAACGGTATCAAATGAAAAATTTGATTGTTGGTATTGCAAAAAAATGAAAGAAAAAGGTTCAGTTCAATGTTGAAAATATATCAACACAAAGAAAAATATATATATGTTGTGAGCGTTAATACCAAAATGTAATTTATAATGTGTTTGTAATAAAAAACCGAAAATATTGAGTGAAATTAAATTACATATTATTATTTATATGAAAACCAAAAAGAAAGAATTTTCAGTGCTCATTTTTTTTTCTTGTCGCTCCTCCCTCATCGAATCGATTTATGTACAAGGTCTACATTTCAAGTTATTACCGATTTAGCTCGAATCGATTTTATTTTAAATTAAACAAAATTTTGTGATTAACTTGATGTGGCGCTTCGTTATATGACGATAACAGAGTAACACAAATTCTGGAATCGCCAAAAAAGTTATACCGGGAATATTACTATATAGTCTTAATTGAATTTAAAGAATTTGAGGAAAGTGTAATTATTTACGGAGATCAACAATTACTAAGAAAAAACCATATGTAAATCTTTGTCATACAACGATTATTACTCTTTACTGCATCGAGTATGTGGAACGATTTATGGGACAAATGCTGAAGGATTGCAAGGATTGTAATTCAAGCCATACCCGGACGAAGTCGCTCCAGCTCGCAACACCAAAATATAATATACTTAAGGTCAGATTTAATTTTATATATAAATATATTTAACTAAATACTTTGAATTTTTTTTGTTGATTGTTCTAAGACGAAATGATCTTATAAAAGAGTTTGTTCATTAGAGATTTTTTTCTTGGTGGTAAAAGGCCATACCGGTATTTTTTTTTGTAACTATTGATCCCGGATAATAACGTTGTGACAAGCAACGTTATAAAAATACTCCACTACAGCAGGTATTACTAAAAATATTAAATATAAAATAAAATAGATATGTCATATTGAAATTTAGAGTTTCTTTCTAATATTCTTGATAATATAATTTGCAACAAAAAATATATTATTAAATTAAATAAATTTCTATTCAAATTTCAAAGAAAATTTAGGAAAAATTGTATTGAAAAAATATTATTAACGAATAATTCCTTATTCGTACCTTAAAGAAAAGTTAAGAAAAAATTGTGTGGAAAAAATATTGTTTCTTATTCGAATCCCAACGAAAATTTAAGAAAAATTGTATTGAAAGAATATTTTTAAAACGAATAATTTCTTATTCGTATCTTAAAGAAAAATTAAGAAAAAATTGTGTGAAAAAAAATTATTATTAAATCAAATAATCTCTTAGTCAAATTTCAAAGAAAGTTTAAGAAAAATTGTGCTAAAAAAAATATACATATATTAGCTCAAACAAACCATTTTTTACTCAAAAATCTAAACTGAGTAGTTAAACAAATCATATGTTAACAAAATAAATTTTTTCCAAAAATTTAATCTATTTCAAAAACTGTATTCTATCATTAAACTTTAAATAAAATTGTGTGTGCATAATAAATATCAGAGTTGTTTCTCACGCATCCCAGAAAAATTATGAGAACCAGCGAAACGACGAACAGCACCAGGTAAGAAATTTTATTTAACCAATTTAGTGATCCACATAAAAAGGGGGACCATATGACGTCTACGACCTTCAGCCATACCTCTTAGTTACTAAAACAACAGGTAGATTTAGAACCACCATCGTACTCATCTGAGGCGCCGTACTAAACCCCCACACCACCATAACCACTATAACCACCATGAGAACATTGACCGCCATAACCAACATGACCACCATGAACACCATGACCACCATGACCACCGTAACCACCATGACCATCGTGACCACCATAACAACCATAGCCACCATGACCACTATGACCACCATGACCACAATGAACACAATGACCACCATGACCACCGTGACCACCATGACCGCCATAACCACCGTGAACACCGTGATCACCATTACCACTATGACCACTATTACCACCATGACTACCATGACCACCATGACCACCATGGCCACCATGACCACAATGACTATTATAACCAGCCCTAAAGAAGTTTTACTTCAAAAAACTAAAACAATTCAAAATATAATTTAAAAAATTACGAAACTCAATAAAATATTACGAATATTATATTATTAGATATTTAAATCTAAGATCGACACGTCCAACTCATATAACATTTAATACGATACTGAATAAGTGTATAAAAAATACAATACACATAATCGAATTGTCGCATACTTGCCGAACATAATATTCGTTTGCCTTTTTTACTTCTAATTTCTTTTTTATTTTATTGTGTTTAAATTTCTACTTAAGTTTTTTTTGGAATTGTGTGCATGTATATGTTTAAAATTCAAAATCAGACTGTAGTGAATGAATATATATGGTTATATATCTGTTCATATGACTACTTCCGACATTTATATGCGTGTCATAATTGAAATGTATCGTATATTTGCCGAATATTATATTCGTTTTTCGTCCTTCCGTTGCAAAATTCTTAAAACGCGCCTGAAGAAGTTTTACTTCAAAAAATTAATTATTTTTTCATTTTTTTGGTGAGAGAGGATGGTAGCATAATTGTAGCATAACAGCCCAACATTTTTGCGGTGTGCTTGCTGGGATGTAAATTTTACTAAAATAGTTCAATTTTTACATATCACTCTGTCTGTTTTACGTAGCAAATAGTTAAGTTAGGGCTATTACTAAATATTTACTTGTGGTCTACGTAAAATTTGCTTTTGCACAAGCTTAATTAAAAACTGACCTTTTTACAATACTTTTAAGTAGATTTTACTTTGTCAATTTTGTTTACTTTACTTATGCTTACGCTGGCTCAGTTCGTATGTCATTTTCAGTTAAATTTACATATACTTTACGTTAAATAAGCTATCTCTTTTTTCTGGGTGTATAGTTTGCTGCATTCAAAAAATATTCTTCGGCAGCACAAATTTACATGCAGTCCGCATTAGCTAGTCCAAATGGAATACGAATGTAGACATGCGTTACTTTCAGCATGAGGTCGTCATGTGGAATGCTCATTAGGGCCGAATGCCCAGTTTGGTTGACCAAACATCATCTTTATTCGAACCGAAATAAGAATTCTAGTCGGGATAGATAATCTGGTCATTAGACAGCCACAGACTGTACGCGACTGACATAGTCATTGGGTCAGGAATAATTTTGAAGAAAGCCTCCGGATGAGGTACATCTGTGAACATAAACCCAATTTTAGAAAAATTACGTTTACCAAGAAGCATAAGTCTAACCTGAGACCAATAATTTTGAACGGTTCGGAGATTTAGGCGACCAAATATTTAGCAATAACATAAAATGGTGCATCAAAGTCCATTAAAGCTACTTTGATATGCAAAAATCTTAAGGTACATAACACATGAAGCAGTTGTATGGAAAAAGGTATCCGGGAAAAGGAATTAAAAATGAAACAGAAAATTGTTTGAATTTGCGTCATTAGAGATGCTATTTGTATTTTTCTTACTACACTTACAAACCGAGAACATAGCTAGCGAAGCAATTCTTAGATTTAGCTTGGTAGCCACTTGACAGGGAAAGATCATCGACACCAAACATTGAACACAAATTTGAAAGTCTCATGCTTGTAGAGTATTCTATATTTTAAATAAAATGTGTTGTGTAGCTCAAATTAAGAAATAAATGGAACAACAACATATTAAAAACTAATTCAGTAATGAAGTTTCTTTGTTCAAATGTATATGTAATTCCTTACACATACACTGAATCTGATCTAGCCGATAAATTTGGGTTACCGTCTTTGGTTCTATTTATCTTGATAAATAAAACACCAAGCCTTAGATCAAAAAGTAATTTATGATCTAAGGCTTGGTGTTTTATTTATCAAGATAAATAGAACCAAAGACGGTAACCCTAATTCAGTAAATTATTTGTGATATAACATCACTCCGATGGAAAATCAATCTCCCATCAAGAATATAAGAACTGAATCTAAAAAATTATGGTGCAAATTATGAAGTTTTTTGCAATCCATACAATTTTCGACCGATCTAGTTTCGAACCAATAAGAAAACTTTAAACTTTAAAAAAGTTTATCAAATGATGAGAATATCAATATATAGCGGTTCTAAAATTCGAGAGTTTTGCGATTTTTGGCTTGACGAGTTATTTTCAAATATTCAAAACTTCGGTTCTATTAAAGAAAGAAACTGATGTATTTGAGGAATATTTGTTGGAAATCACAACACCAATTTATTCCAGTAACAATATTTATTTATAAACTATTTTATTCTTTAATTACAGCAAATACAATTTTTAGGATTGTTAATTTATCCGCACAATGGCGTTTTCGTTAAATATGTAAAGTGATATTAATACCTCGAACTTAGCCAAAATAACCATTGACTCATGGAGTCGCGAAATGTAAGTGAAGTCTGTATTTTCGTTTACCTTTTTACCGCCAACCAAAATGACAAAGAAAATATTGCATTGAACTGAATTTGATATTCGAAAATCGAATTGATTAAATAAATTAATTAATTAAATTATCAAATGGGTGGCGTGAATCTGATTAAGTAGCAGATGGTTCATGTCATGAGTATGGTCGTTAACTGATCGTGTGATCGTTTAAGTTTTTGTAGTGATTAATTATTTAGATTTAAATTTATTAACCACTACAAAACCTCTAATTTGTTTTATTTTAAAGCTAAAAGATTGGTAGTTTACAGTTTGGCCAGTTTTGGAAACTCCTAAAGAAATATCACAAATCCAGGCTTCAGGAGTTAATACGAATGAACTTCACTTCAAACCCAAAATAGTCGCTAGCATTTTAAAGGGGTTAAACATCAAAAAAGCCTCAGGAATGGACAATATTCCACCCATTATTTTAAAAACCTTTTCCAAAGAATTTGCACTAATTTTGACTAAAATATTCTATCAATCCTACAAATCTGGTATATCTCCCCCGTGCTGGAAATTGGCAAATGTCCAGCCCGTCCCCAAAAAGGGACCAGAATCCGATATCTCAAATTATAGGCTAATAGCTTTACTCTCGGTCCTTTCCAAAGTCTACGAGCATATTAATACACACATTTCAAAATTTCTGGAAGAAAATCATTTAATATCCGACAGCCAATACGGTTTTCGAAACAAAAGATCAACTACCGATTTATTAAACTATGTAGCGCATTGTTGGAACAGCATACTTGATAAAGGTGGTGAAACATACGTTATCGCTTTAGACATTTCCAAGGCATTCAATCGAGTCTGGCATGCCAACTTAATCAATAAGCTCGTTGCGTATGGTTTTCATCCCAATGTTGTAAAGCTGATTCAGAATTTTCTGTCCAACCGATACATTTCGGTTTCCTTAGACGGATTTTCTTCTGAGTCTAAACTAATTAACGCTGGTGTACCTCAAGGCTCAGTATTGTCCCAGCCCTATTTTTGATATATATCAACGAATTGTTGAAAATCACCAGTAACCCAATAAATAGTTTTGCAGATGATAGTACTCTGCACAAGTCGTTCGAGCCCCTTCCTTCAAAAGATAAAATGCACGAACGAATTAATCCTGCCCGGAGAGACGCTGCCATAAACGTGAATAAAGACCTGAATAAAGTCGCTCACTGGGGTGACCAAAACCTTGTCAACTTCAACTCCACCAAAACACAGCTGTTGATTGTTTCCAGATTAAAGACCGAGTTCCCCAAAGATATTTTATTTCGTAAGTGTGATGAACCAATAGGTGAATGTAAAAACATTCGTTTATTGGGTGTCACAGTTTCAAATGACCTACTCTGGAACGATCATGTAATAGCGATGGCAAAAAGCGCGTCTAAAAAACTCGGCCTCCTAAATAGATGCAAAAAAGTTTTCGCTCCATACCAATTGCTCCATGTTTATAAGTCCTATATTCGTCAAGCCTCAAATTTAGTCTTACCCCCATTCCACTCGGCAATCGGCTACCGCAACCAGTGAAACGGTCAAAATCCCGCGCTGTCATACTGGCAGATCGCAGAAAGACTTCTTTATCTAAACTGCAGACAAATGGAATAGTTTGCCGGAACCCTTAGTCTCAGGTGGCTTCAACCCACAGATGTTTAAAAAAAGCGTTAATCTACACCTCAGAACGCCAGTTGTTGTGGGACCCAGGTCTAGACCTAGGTCTTAAAAGGTATTTATGTGTTGTTGTGACACATATTCTAAACCCTATTACACAACACATTTTATTAAAAAAAAAAATCTGTTTACAAATGAATTATAAGCTGACATTTTTAGAATATGGATGGTGCGAGCTAGAGTTAATTGTAGTATCAGTTGTAGTTTTCTATAAATTTTAAACTCAAAATTGCTATTATTCTTTAATATGGTCAAATCCAAAAAATTTAACATATTGTTTTTTTCAATTTCAAGAATAAATTGTTGTTAATTTTGTTCAAATAATTTTTGAAAATGTCAATTTGCCGAAAAGATCCATTAAATAATAAAAATGTGTCATCAACATATCTTGAAAATGATGTAACCAGATTTTGATATTTATTTGAATTGGAAAGAATAAATCTATTTTCAAAATAGTCAAGGTACATATTAGCTAATAATCCATTTAATGGCGAACCCATCGCAGGTCCTTCTTCTTGAATAAAAAATTATTTGTTGAGAGATTTAAATAATTTTGATTTAAAATAATTTTCATTAATGATATCAGCTCAAGAATTTTACAATCATTTAAAGTTCTTGTATTTTTCAAATTATCTTCCAAAATTTTGATGGTATCAGAAACGGGTATATTAGTATACATATTAGAAATATCGAAAAATATCATTTTGTAATGTGGTAATAATTTAATATTGTTGATTTTTTCCAATAAAATCTAAATTATTTTTGACTGAACACTTATTAAAAAGTATAATATTGGAACTATAAAAACACTGTGCGACAAATGGTAGGGGTCAATGATCCGCTGGGGTTCTGACTACCGGTAAAAGTTGTATCGGTCAAAAAAAAGTTATACGTGTCCCGGCGTTTCACTGCGTCACGTCTAGGAATCGAGATATATGGATTTGAAGTTAATAGGGATCAAATAGGGGAATTGTCACGTTTGGGGGTCTTTTTTTGACATAACTCGAGAACGACTAGTCCGATTTTACTGAAACTAGTTTAGGAAAATTAAGAATTACAATCCCTTTAATCTACAAACAAACTATTTCTTAACACAACCAAAAGTTTCGCAGTTATGAATAAATTTATAAAGAAAAAAATAATTTTTGGCCTAAAAAATAAAAAAATTGTATTTTAAAAAATTATCATAAATTTCAAACGGGAAAAAGTGTCAAGTATTATTTTTTTTTTTTCCTTTATTTCCATTTAGGAGCATAGGGCGTCTACTAGGCTGGACCATCTGACTCTGTTCGGGGCAATCGCTTTCAGTTCACCCCATGTCTTGCCGATTTGTTTTGCTTCAGCTAGCACCGTTTTCTTCCACGTCATGGGTGGTCTTCCAACTCTCCTTTTACCTTGTGGATTCCACTCTAGGGACATCCTTGTTATATCTATAGCTGGTTTCCTCAGTGTATGTCCTATCCATCTCCATTTCCTTTGTCTTATCTCGGACTCAATGTCTAACTGCTCTGTCTGTCGTAGAAGTTCCTGGTTACTGATGGTTTTCGGCCAGAAGCATTTGATCAGTCTTCTCAGGCATTTGTTCACAAACACCTGTAGTTGATTTGTGATCTTCTTTGTGTGTTTCCACGTTTCACACCCATATAGCAGTACTGACTTGACACATGCATTGAACATTCGTAGCTTTGTCTTTCTTGACAGGACGGATGCATTCCAGATCTTGTGAAGCATATTGAACGTATTTCTAGCTTTGTTAATACGCTGACTGATATCTTCTTCAGTCCCGCCTGTTTTTGCTACAGTACAACCAAGGTACACAAATTTGTCGACTTCATCCACTTGTGTATTGTTGATGGTAATTGGTGTTATCGTTTTGGTGTTCAATCTCATAGACTTTGTTTTCCTGATATTAATGTTGAGACCGACTTCATGTGCAAGGGCTGATAGCTTCTGTATTTTCTGCTGCATGTCCGTATGTGTGTGTGTAAGTAGACAGATGTCATCTGCGTAGTCTAGATCATTGAGCCGGCTTGTTGTGTTCCATTGGATTCCATTTGGACTTGCATCATCGAGCTTTCTCATGATACTATCTAGTACTATCAGGAATAGTAGCGGGGATAGTACACAACCTTGTCTCACTCCTCGTTGGTTGTAGTATTTATCACTTTGCTGTCCTTTGTATTGTATTCTGTTTCCAGCATCCCGATACATTTCTTTGATTAGATCAACTATTTTCTTCGGGACGCCCATTTCACAAAGTGTCTTCCATATTGCGCTTCTGTTAATTGAGTCGAAGGCGCGTTCGAAGTCCACGAAGAGGAGATACAATGGTGAATTCCATTCGTTTGATTGCTCTATGATGATACGGATTGTGTTGATATGATCGGTACAGCTTCTTCCTGGCCTAAAGCCGGCTTGTTCGTTTCTTAGTTTCATGTTAATTGGTGGGGATATTCTTTCGAGAATGATCATCGCTAGTATTTTCATTATTGTGTTGAGCAGAGATATACCTCTCCAATTTTTGCATTCTCTTAGATCACCTTTCTTTGGGATTGTTATGGTTAAACCTTCTTTCCATTTGGTTGGTATTTTTCCTTCGTTCCATACATCAGCTAATAGTGGTGTTAGAGCTTCTGCTATTATTACTTTGACGTAAAGTCACATAATCTGTGCACAAAATGAGACATGGATCAGATATTATTTAGATATTATTTATTTATTATTTATTTGTTATTTATTTATTATTTATTTATTATTTATTTAGTATTTATTTATTATTTATTTATCATTTATTTACTATTTATTTATTAGCTATTTATTATTTATTTATTATTTATTTATTATTTATTTATTATTTATTTATTATTTATTTATTATTTATTTATTATTTATTTGTTATTTATTTATTATATATTTATTATTTATTTATTATTTATTTATTATTTATTATTTATTCATTTATTTATTATATTTTTTCCATTTTATTTTTTCATCTTTTTATTATATTTTTATTTTATTTTATTATTTTTATTTTATTTATTTATTAAATTTTTTTATTTTTATATATTTTATTTTTCATTTTTTAATTTTTTCGTTACTTTTTCAGTATAGCATATCAGTAGATTCAAGGGATTATAATTCTTAATTTCTAAATTTGTTTCAACAAAATCGGACGATTCGTCCTCGAGTTATGTCCAAAAAGACCTCCAAACGTGACAATTTCCCCTATTTGATACTTGCTTACTTCAAATCGATATATCTCGATTCCTTGACGTGACCCAGCGAAACGCCGGGAGAAGTTTAACTTTTTTTGACCGATATAACTTTTCCCGATAGTCAGAACCCCAGCGGATTTGGGCTGTCGCACAGTGTAATTTTAGTGATAAATTTAGCAGTTTTGTATGTAGGTGCGGTGCGTAGTATTATTTATAATAGGTAAAATAGGAATATTTTATTTATGTAGTTCAGGTTAACCTTGAAATTCAGGTGCTCTTGCATTCATTTGTTTTAGGCTTGATTTTGTTTTGTAATCGAATAAATTGTTGCATAAATTAATCATGTCATTGATATTCTTTATACATATAATTTAGTAGGATCACTTTTTAAAACTTTAATGTTATTATTATTAATGAAATCCAAAACTTTTTCGATGTAAACTTAAATATATAATAAAACAACTGCATTACCTTTTTCAGTTTCAGTAATTGTTGCATTTTAAATAAATAATTTCTTTTATTTCATACTGATATCTAACCGACATTTTTCAGATTACTTATGGTACAAAAAGTTGAACTTTAATGTTCTAGGATTTTATAAAATTTTATAAAGTCCTAGGACGTTAAAGTTCAACTTTTTGAGCAAAATTTAAAACTCATTTCTTTTTATTTAAATAAATTTCCAGTATGAAATAAAATTTTGTATTTACCTCAAACGAAAAGTGTTTTCAAAGGTACTCACTAGTAATTTCGGCCTCGGCTAGACGCCGCGGCCGTAAACAATTAGCTCGTACTTTAAAGTTTCACTTTTCGTTCTAGATAAATAAATAACTATTTGATGTCTATTATTTCATTTCTATATAAATTATTTAAATTTTGATGTTGTTGTTTAATCATGTTTTTAAATTTTCTGTTTATTATAGTTCTTGCTTCATTTTGAATTTCTTGTGCAGGGAACATTTTAATAGGTGTTTCACAATAAATAATTTCAGATTCAAGATGGTTTTTATGAAAGCTAAGAATATTATAACTTAAACCTTTAGATAATAATATAATTTCTGAATCTGTCAACTGTATGTTTGTGAGATTTGCAAATCTGGGGTAGAACTTTTGTACACTTTGAATGTTTATAGGAGGATGTTGTTCATCAAAAAGTTTCTTTATTTTAGAATTTTGATTGGACACTACATTTCCTATGATGTGGCTTATTTGTGAATAAATTGCATGTAAAACATCATCAATTATCACAGGATGTAAAGAATTCAACAATTCTAAATGTGTTTTATATAATAATTTATTTAATAAAACTTTTTTGGAATATAAAACCTGATTTTCTTATTAATCCACATTTTTTGGGTTGCTTTCTTTCCAATTTTTGATTTACCTTTTACGTTAATTTTGGCAAAATTTGGAACAATATTTAAATTTAAACATTTTTTATTAAAAGAAATGTTCCTATTTACTTTGAATAATTTCAATTTAATATTTTATATTTATAGACCGTATGAGTTTGAAGGACTTCGATAGAAAATACAAAAAACAATTATAAAAATAGTTTTTTGGGGCTATAAAAAGTTATAATTTTCTTGCTTATGGAATAAAAAAAATATAATGATCTCCAAAGAAGTGAAATAAAAACAATAAATATTTCTTCTTAGGAGTACGAACGGAATTTAAAAGTAAAAAATTTTGGGCTATAAACTTGTGGTTATAATATTTGGATAATAAAAATATAAATAAAAATATGGATAGAGTAACAAAACAAGGCCATGGTTGGTAAGAAGATCACTCTTTCTTCTACATAACCCATTTTAAAAAATTAAGCGGGATCAAAAATCCTTGTATTTGGATCTTTTCGTATATAATCAGTTTTTATGCAATCTTGTAACGAAGCTACTGTCCGTAGCTTAAATTAAATTACTCCGTAATTTAAATTAAAATGCAATATTTAAAAATATGCTTTTTACTGTTTATTTTTAATTTTTATTTGAATTGTAATAATGGAATTTGAATAATAATAATACATATAATAATATGGAAAACCATAATAATACATATCCGTAATTTAGAGTCGCCCTACTTTCTCACACGCACTAATTTAGAATAACCAGAACTTTTGATGTTATTTTTTTTACCTTTTTGATAAACCTAATTTCTTATATTCCATTCGTAATCGTCTCTTATAATAATTTCTGTTTAAATTTGTCATAAAAACAGTTGTGCAATCTTCTTAATTCGGAATCGCTCTATTTCCCAAAAATACAAGAAAAAAAATTCACTGATTTATAAATCAAGCAATATGTTACTTCTCGTTTACTATAATGTTATGAACTTTCGAAATTGTTTTTACTTCTTTTTTAAACACAGTTTCTTGCCTCATCCAATTCGTAATTATCTCTTACATAATTTTTTTCAGTTTGTTATGAAGGAGATGTGCAAACTCCTTAGTGGGTATATTAATGAGCGACAAGTTCCCAAGAAACAAACTTATCGTTTTGTCATTGTTTACAAACGGCCGTTAATATACTATAAATAGATAGGAGATCAACAAAAACAAATCTGTAAGATAAATAAAATTTAGGTGTATATGGCTAGGGTTGTAATATTTCGGGGACAGCGAACGTTTCAACGTGAAGTGACCAAGTGATTGCGTCCGGATGGTGTATTCGCTTTAGTTGGCAGTCTACATTAAACAATTTATCACATGCCACCATTGCGTCCTGTGTGCTGAATACTGCAGTACATTTTCGTTTAAACCATTTTGTATTTTGCATTTGGTGTCATCCTGTACGCTGAATAATTAAATATATTTCCGGAAGAACAACCACTTCCGTGATTATCAAAAAAAGTTTTGCTGAAACAATTTCCCCACATTTTCGTCATCCGGAAGGCTGAATAATAGGATATTTCCTGAATATCTACAAGTATTGTCGGCAGAATTCCACAAACCATATACTGAATGAGTAAAGTGGCTCTTTGAGGCGGGATCTGGACTAGATATGGGGTGAGTCATATTTTAACTTTGTTCTATGTGTGGATGAATGATTATGGATATGTATGTAGGTGTATGAGTGTGTATATATGGTTGTGTGAATGTGGGTACGTTTGAGAGAGTAGCTTTGTTGCATGCACGTGTGTCTGCAAGAATCCAATAGGAACCATATAAACAGGAATTTTACATAAATATTGCAAAACTTATTGATAAAAACTTATAAATAATTAAAATTAAAAATGGATGGCTTATTAATATTCACTCAAGCAATTGTTTTGGGGTTCATTACCGAATTTGATGATGGAATGCAAAACGAAATTCGTGATTTAGCAGTAAAGAATAGATTGATGAAAGAAGATATGGCGGATGAAAAAGAATGCCTTCATTCTATTGTTACCATACCAATATTTAATCCAATTATTGCATCTCAACGGATAATTTTTTGCCAATTCGATAATTCGTATACGTATAATATGTATACACAAAGTGCAGTTGACTACAATATTATTTTTAAGAATTACTTTTGAGTACTTTTTTTTAGTTTGCAACAAAATTAATAGAAATGTTACAACGACATATGAGAATATGCATCTAGTTGGTTAAACATATGTGTGGACTTGATGTTATTGTACTAAAAACAATTTCCAAACAGGGAGGTATATTGACATCCTTGCTTGATTCATGAACTGAGTTATACAAGTATGATCAGCCTACACTAGTAGAAGCAGTTGAACAGCTTGTAGTAAGCTCTGTTGCTCGAACTATTGCATGGAAAGCATTACAATCGGTTACCAAAAAGTTAAAACACGATCCACTCTCATGCACTAACTGTTATTAACCTTCAATATTAGTCATTATATTCAAGCCGTTGAGCACTAGATTTTTCGTCATGTGATATTCTTTTCCTGAATTTGTTTCGTCATCAAAACATTCTGTATACTGGTGGTACCTCTCCTAATGTGCATATCCATAGTTATGAAAATGATAACAAGTTAATCTACTGGATTAAATATGGTAGTTTGGCCGTATCGCATAGTGTGAATGCGCGTATGGGCATGGATGAGTGCATACGTGTGTGAGTATGTGGGTGTGTGAATATATATGTGTGTGTGTGTGAGTATGTGTGTGTGTGGGTGTGCGTGTGAGGGTGTTAGAAATATGGTGCTGGACGTGGTGATTGCGGTTTGTTCATATACGGATGTCGCCAGAGTCTACTCAGTTCACTTGCCTTTTTATATTTCCGCTTATTTTATAATGAGATATGCGTACTATACCGGTATTTGTGTTGGAGCAGCAGGTATTCTTCTTTCGACCCCACTTACTGAAGCTAGTTTGGAGCTTTATAAATCTCACTAGGTGCGCGGCCTGCTATGCCATTTCATTGATTGACCAATGAAGCAGCGCTTAACTACAATCTTTAAGTTTAAAGACCTTCTGAAACTGTTGTTCTGTATGTGAGTCTGTCAGTAATGTTGAGATAAGTAAAACCGTTTACAAATATTTGCAGACAATTTAGATTAAATCAACGTCTAATTATTTAGAGGGTTCCTCCAAAGTTCATTTCGAAGATATCATATAATTCCTAAAATGTGAGATACAGAAAAAAAATTAAATTCTTGTTTAAAAAAATCAGTCAATAGTCCTGGTTTTATCCTCCTATAATATCAATTTACTGTTAGTGGTCTATTAGAGAAAATTATCATTGTATCAAATATTTACCTCAGTGCGAAAGAATTTCTGCATGGTAAAAATGATCTTCTTTCAATCAACGGGGTGTGGTATTAAATCTCTTTTCACATTATACATGACTAGGATCTGCTGGTTGCCAATGAATTATCCAACAGATCACAAAATTTTTAAATAGATTGTTTACCATGTGATCGGTACCCATCTGTGCGAGTTCGATTTGTAACATAAATAAGTTACAATTCGGTTGCAAATCAGTTTTTTGAAATAAATTTAGTCACACATGGGTTATGTTGCAGTTTCGACTTAGCGATTGGCAACAAATCATTCGGCTCAGTTACAATACTGTTTTTATTTTGTTACAGAAAAATACACTTGTTGTTAAAATGTTTCATAAAAGTTGCAAAGGCAGAAGTTATGTTTAAGTTAAATTAACGTTAATAACTTTTATTTTTGTAGCGCATCTTAAAAATGTTATTTTATTGTAGTTGTCACAAATCTAGTAACGAACTAGCAACCTTGATGTGACTAACGTATTTTCCTAAAATTACTGTTACAACGATGTTGCAGTGAGGTTTTTATTTAGTTTCAATGACAGAAAAAACAAGGACGCTACAATGAGGTTGTTATACAGTTGTAATGACAGAAAAAGAAAAGGGATCGAGTACTATAATTTTAGATAGCCAATTAGTAACAAGGACGCTCCAATGAGGTTTTAATTTAGTTTCAAGAACTTTGGAAGCGATCTGTCTTGAAGCTGTATGTTCGCCATTTTTTCGTCGTTCTATGTATTTCCTACACCATGCGGTTTTATTTGAGAAAAGTCTAATGCGATTTTCTATAGTATTATTTATTTCCTCTAAGAATTTACGGTTCAATATGACACTAGGAGCGTTACAAAATGTATTTAGATATATATATGTGGATTTTATGGTTGTAATAAAAATTCGAAAATTTTCCAATTTTCCAATTACTCTCCGAATTTTTCATTTTTAGGTTGCGCGTAAATTTTCCAGAGGTAAAACAACCACATTCATCGACCAAATGGCATCCGTTATAAAAGTTTGGTCTAATAATCATGAAATTTTTCTGTTTCAAAGTACTTATTGAGTAATGTCTGACTTTTATAACTTATAAATTTTATAAATTATTTCAATAAAAATTATGTAAAGGAATACTTATTAAAAACATTATTTAAACATTATAATATACAACTGAAATGAACCAAAATATTCGTTGTTTCATCTTGTTGCGTGCAACTTCAGTTTATTACAACAGAACATTTTAAACATAGCTATAACACATTTATCGTCTAATTGCGACCAAAGTTGTATCAAAATATACCGTAAATTCTGCTTTTTCTGTCGCAATGGAGCTACAGCTGCGTTACGTATCTAATCTTGCGACTGTTTTATTTGTAACATTAGCTCTATTGCTACAAATTTGTGCTAGCTAGCTGCAGCATTAACTGGGAATTATTTTTTGAAATAATAACACTTATGACTTTTTTATAGTTTTTCGTTCAGTTGCAGCATATTTTATTTTTAAAATAAACTGTGTTGTAGAAATTACTATTACGTATACTGGCCTTAAAATCAAATCATTTGATTAATTGTCGTGACAATCAAAATAAACTGTCTTTTGTTTTATCACTTGACCAATTTACTATATATACCAATTAACGTTAACTCGAATGTCAATAGGTGAGACTGGACTGGTTGTCACATCCCGCATATTAAACAAATTTTCACATCACCCAAGACTGATACTTCTATCCTGGAGTATGATTTTTATTTCCTGGAAATCTCAATAATGTTTGAGATATGTTTAAGCAACTTCCAATACTAATAAAACTTAGGAGTACTGGGGAATACTTATTTTAAGATAATAACTAATATCATTGAGTTTTAGTCTTTCTTCTCATCTTATATGTGATATTTCTAGCGTTAGTACCCTCAGTCACACCCAGTCACACGATTTATTTTCCATTACTTTTTTTCTATATAAAGTGAACTATCAACTTTAATTTTATGCAACTGACAACATAAAAAATATCTTTTAAACAAAAATAGAATCTTGAATACACTTAATACCTTTTCGATATGAAAAATTTTAATCGATAACAAAAAAAGAACCAAAATAATTTTCTTATGAAATTTTCTTTTATTCCTGAATTGCATACATTATAATAAAAAACGGAAACAAGAAATCTTTAAAACAAAATTTAAATTTAAATAATTTTTATTTAATAACATTTGCCAGTTTTTTTTCGTATTTCTACTCGAATAACGTAAGCAAACTTTATAGTTTACGGTTTTTTACTCTTGCTTTATGTTAACCGTTTTGATGTTTTTTTCTGTTATTGCTTGTGTTATGTTATTCAGTTGATGTTAACATGACATGATTGGAGTATTTTTATGGGATATCGGGTCAGTAGAAAAAGAGACATTTGTTTTAGCTCCGCTGTAGTTTAGGTAACCAAAGATCTAGTATTGTTGCAAGATGTAGTATTTTCCTCTTATCACATAAATTTTAAAACCATTCAAGAACAGAAAATAATCCACACATGATCATATTAATGGTTGAAAATAAAAACGCGATCAACCCACTAATCCCTCCATACCATATAATCTTATCCGTATATATATATTTTTCCTCTAGTAAAGTACAAAAAAAAATCCGATAGAAAAACATCACCAATTTTATCACATTAAAAAAAGCTTTGAAAATTTTTTTGTTATTTTAAAATATTTTCTTTACGATAAAAAAAACAAATACGAAAAAGTAAGCAGAAAAGAAAACATATAATAAAATTAAGTTTATATAATGCACAGTCTACAAATAAAAAGAAACTTAACGACAAAGTTAAGTGCATTGAAGGTGCATTTTTGTTTATTTTTTTCCGTTTTGTAAACTAAAATTAAAATAATTATTTTTAATTAATTAAAAACACAAAGGACTGATTTTTATTCAGGATTCATACTTGTAAAGGAAATTCAGGATGTATTTGCATTTATGCTAATCTTAACCCTCTTCAGCTCTGTTCCAAATCGTTTATGATGAAAATTTAAAATCAAATCTTAAATATGTTCAATGCCATGGAACTGTTGCTCAGTGTGTCTTTATAAATATCACCATTTCTTCCCCGTTTCACTTCTACGTCGGTTAGTGGAAACAGGAACGTGATATCACTCTGTTATGGATGAAATAATTTGCCGTAATCAGTAGTATCAGGTGCCTTCAGTCAACGCCTCAGAACACACGTTGTAGGGAGTCTAAGGTCTTGAAAGATATATTAGTGTTGTTCTGTGCGATAAATATATCCTATGTCATAAAACTTTTTATTAAAAAGATTAGAGTTCATGTTATATCAAATTGGGTTGCATTATATAAGTTTGGTGACATCAACACTATTCCAATTTAGGCTTTTCAACCTTTATTTACATTTACATTCTTAATCTATTAAAATAATTCATAAATACCAAAAAACCAGTTCTTTTACATAGTTCTATAAATGCCAAAAAAACGGTTTTATTACACAGTTTAGTTGGGCATATAATGATATATTTCAAACAAGAGACAACCAACCAGCTACCCATCACAAGTCAAATTTCCAGAAATTCCTTGAGCAAATGTTAAACAATCTGCTTAATGAAAGCGTTCAAAAAGAAATGAACAACAAATGCTCGTACATAAAGTGATCAAGCGGAGCAATAATTCTTGGAACTACCCTTTTGTTTTAGTTCCAAAAAATCACAAATCTGGCGAGATATAAAAGATTGTAGAAAATTATTAGAATTATCATGCCTATCCTAAGTTTCACTAATATTTTATCACCTCAGAAAAGATCACCTCAAGCAAATTCAGTACAATTGATTTGGCAAAAGAGTATTATTAGGCTCCGTTAGACAAATACGCTATAGTAAAAAGAGCATTCAGCACTAGCTTGTGTAATGATTTACGAAACCATAAACTTAAGCATGTAGTATTCAACTTCAACGACAGATGTAAACAAAGAAACCCTAGAAGAGGAATTCAATATGGTTTATAATATAATCGACGCTCAGTAAGAAAATAAATGTCTGTAAAAGCTGTCAATGGAAATAATTATTTTTGTATAGTGTTTCTATCTTTTAATTAAAAATATTGTAAAGAATTGAAAGTCGATTAAAGAAATAAATGAACAAAACATTGGTTAGTACTTTAACAAAAAAATATTATTTTATATTACAACCGAAGTAAGATTACGCCGATAAAAATACATCCCGAATCAGACATCACAAATCTCAATTTTACTGTACTTCCACTAAGTTCACTATAAATTTCAAGTCCTTACTACTTGAATTTTTTCATATTTTTTTTTATAACCTTGGTTTATGTTTATTTCTTTCAACAAAAGAGAATCAAAGAACAGTTTTAAAGTTAGTTAACAATATTTAACAAACATGTTTGTTAAAAACTGACAGATAAGAAACATGTTTGTTAAAACAATAGAAAATGAAATAACGTGTCTTTTAAATAAATTTAACAGACGATCGTTTGTTGTATTTTACCTACATTTTTTTTTGTTTACGGCTTAAATGACGCCCTTACTATATATTATTCCTCCTTGCGGTTGCAGACTATGACAAGTTTTTGGTTTAAAAAGCGCGTCTAAAAAACTCGGTCTCCTAAATAGATGCAAACAATTTTTCACTCCACACCAATTGCTCTATGTTTATAATTTCTATATTCGTCCCTGCATGGAGTACTGTTGTCAAGTTTGGAGTGCTGCTTCTGTTTCCATCTTGGCCTTCTTGGACTCTGTTCAAAAGCGGGCTATACGAGTTATGGGTGATCGAACTTTGACATCAAAATTTGATTCCCTACAACATCGTCGCATTGTTGCTGACCTCGTTGTTTTTTTATAAATATCGTCATCAACATTGCTCAGATGAAATCAGCAGCATCATGCCTCAAATTTATTCTTACCCCGAGATCCCACGCTGTCATACTGGCAGATCGCAGAAAAACTTCTTTGTTCGAACTGCATACAAATGGAATAGTTTGCCGGAATCCTTAGTCTCAGGTGACTTCAACCCGCAAAGGTTTAAAGAAAGCGTTCATCATGACCCTAGAACGCCAGTTGTTGTGTGACCTAGGTCTAGACCTAGGCCTTAAGAGATATTTATGTGTTATTGTGACACATATTGTAAACCCTACAACACAACACATTTTATTCAAAAAAAAAAAAATTTAAAAATTTAAAAAAGTTTAGGTTACTCTTCGCTTTAGTAGCTACACGGTCTCAAAGTTGATAATTTTTCAAAATAAGGTCAAAATTCAAGGTTAATTACTCAGAAGGTCACTAGTTAAAAAGTTTGAGACACAGCTTTAATCATACTTCATATTGTGTAGTTTAGGGTCCAGGTTTAAACCCCATGAGGCAAGGATTTGTTTTTTTAATGTTTTTTTTCATCGTTCAATATGTGTTTTACATAATGTACCATTATGCAAATTTTACCTATTTCTCAGGTCTTTGATTGTTTTTATAATAGTCATAATTGATTTAGCAAATAATTACAAAACTACAATTTCACAGTACAGGTGGAGTATATGGAGTGACAATTCACATCAAATGGATCAAGGCTGTGTCAAAAATTCTGTCAACCGTAAAAATGTTCTCTATAGCGTAAATAGAAGTTTAGTTTATAAAGTTTCTTATGTTTTTTATCATTTTCCTAAAATTCAAAATGGCGGATCAATATGGCGGCTGCAAGTCAACGACCTCAAATTGGAAGAATAGTTTTTTCAATGTAACACACTTGTAAAAATTCATCAGATCATTTAATTTAAACCATTTTCTGATATATCTTTGCTTATTGCATACGAATATAATCTTTGTTCTGAGTTAAGGGCCTCCTGTTTCTCCCAAGCCTTAAAAACTTTCAAAAAAGTTGTGTTTTAGAATAACGATCACACAACTTATTTTAAAAATGTAAAAAATCGCACTGCAATGTATATATTTTTATTTTTTGAACATGCATATAACATGTCTAAAAACTAAAATTTTCAAATGTTGTCCCTAACCTATACAAAAACTTCCATAATGAATTTCTTTCATTTTTAGAACGGTCACCCCATTTATTTTAGAAGTGCAAGAAACCCTTATTTTGATGCAGTTTGGTTTCCTGAACACGAAACTAACCATACCTTGTACTAAAATTCAAGTTTTTGCTATTGACCCCCAAAAATTTATTGAGAACTGTATTTTGAGATTACCCAACTTATCTCGAAGTTTGAATTTGTTGGCATCTGATTAACTCGAACCATAAAGTTATTTTTGTGTAACCTGAGAAATAGGGAAATTTTTCTAAGTACTTTTATATGTTGTGTAATTAATTTAATTAATTGTTATAGCAGTGGGTCACTAATGGCCTTCAAGTAGCAGATATTTAGCCACATAAGGCAAAAAAAAAACATGAAAACAACGTTTGACCTTGGTTATCAAATCCATGAGTTATCCACTAAACTATCTATGCTAACACTTACCTAGTATCAAGTAGAATCCATATTAAAAAAATTCATTAGTGACTCTTGATTTTATGAAGAAGAATGAATCAACTATCACACCTTCAGACACTTTTTGAAACTTAAAAAAAATAACTCTTAATTATTCTTTCTTAAAACAACTTAAAAATTTTGTTTTGTACACACTTGATTAATTCAACAGCTATGATAATTGAATAAAAATAACACAAATAATTATTGGTTATGCATTATTTTTGTTTGAATTTAACCCAAAGAAATTCTCTAAAATGTAATGACATCATTCAATTTGCCCAATCATATTTTAATTATACTAATAATAGTGAGATTATCAAATAATCAACCTATATCCCTATATTCGTGATGATTATCACGAGTATTTTATTTTTCTTACAGAAATATGAATTAATAGAATTATAAATGAATAAAAATCTTCAAATAATATTACTTGACAAATTCAATTTTTTTCCGGCAAAATAATTTTTATAGTGTAGATTTTTTATCTGGCGCTATTTAAAATATTTTTCTGGTTGTTTTTTTATTTTCAATTTTCGATAAAAATAATTTTGTTTAACGCCTCGATAGTAGACCAGAATAAATATAAAGAAAACAACATTTTTTTGGAAAACTCCTCAAGCCTTATTTCCAATTATTACCTCGTTAGAGAAATTACTATTGAAAATTTTTTGCCTTAGTTTTATTTTAATTTAAACCAATGAAATTCTCTAAAATGTAATGAAATCATTCAAATTTCCCAATAAAATTTGAATTATACTAATAACAAATAGTTATACGTCTGGCCTACTGGGAAATTAAAAATTATCAATCTAACTTTGATATAATTAACTGATATCACACTAAGTCAACGTCTAATTCATAAAATATATTTAAAGAAATGAAAAACGGCAAAAATTTGTCGAAACGAATTCCCCTCGTTCGTTGATAAATTCTTATAATTTTATGAAAAATTCCTCAAGCAAGTGGTATTGATAATAGCCCTCGGCCTTTTTTGACAAAAAATTATTTCGAATTATCACCGGCCTCGGGAAATAGAAACTGATAATTTAAAGAATAGTTCAACAACTTTTTATAATTGATTCTCAAAATTAATCTAATATTTTCTTTTGATATTCTAGAGAACTAGGGGAACCCTGTGCCTTTGCACAAAGTATTTTTTCATAAATTAATAACATAAACCCTGTTTGCAACTTCTAGTTCAAGCAAAGATTAAACTGAAACTGAAATGAAATGTAATAAAATAAAATTTAAAGATATTCAAAGTTTGTTTCGTTTATTTTAATCGTCGTTTAATTTTTTATATTTTTTTGTATTCTATCCTTTCCCTCCCGTATTCTCTTCTTTCCTATGATATGGATACGCTTTTTTGTAGCTTGTGTATGATATAAATGATATTCACTACGATCTATTATATTTTTTGTCTCTTTCTTTTATAACATTTTTTTTTCATTTAAAGTAATTGAGAATTGGTTAAGAAATTATTTTTTTTTAATAACAAAAGTGTGTCGTTACAAGAATGACGACAAATAATTCAATAACGTTACAATGTTGCTATTAATGTTTGGTAGCCCATAATTAAAAAATCCCTTGCAAAGCAATTCATCTAGTAATCAAATTTTTTAATCAAAGCCAAGGAAAAGAAAGATTCCCTTATCAGAAACAGGATATTGTTATATTGCTATTGGGTCTTTTATGCTCTTAGATTAAAATATCTTTCTTTCTCTTGCGTAATTCCCCTCAAATTATATTCTTGTGGAGCTTTCTTTGCTTTAAAAAATTCGAAAATATTTTGTTTGTGTTTTTGAGATAAAAAGGTAAATAGAAATACACAAAAAAAAATATACTTGAATGATCACCTCATCACTAACATAAATTTGACATGTCTTCCTTACTTGTCTTTCTAACTTATTTACAGTACGAATGAAAACATAAAACTTTTATAAAAAAAAACAGTGGTAGGGACAGTTTGGCAGTTTTATAAAATATGGAAAACATTTAGGTTCAGACGTTTCTAGATAATAATGTTCTGCTATATAATGTAGACAAACAATTCCACGAAAGCAAATAGAGAACACAGTTTAAGCAAAAAATAGGAGAAGAGTGAATAAGAATAAGTCGAAAACAAAATGTTCAAGGAATAATAAAAATTGAGTTGTGCATGTACTATATGTTACATGCCATCCTTCACTGTAAATAATATTTTGTTTATATTTAGTATATTATCATTTGTTATACATTTAATAATCCTATTGCTGTAAATCAATCAATGTATATAATATTGTAGTTTGTAAGTGTATATGTAAATTCAAGATTTCGTCTTTATAAAATAAAAGGTAATGTTGCGGTTGACCTCCAGCGTTTTAGAAGCAATCATTATGGATGATATACAATGTATTTAATATAAATTTCTAAATAAATAATTATGTATTTCAAAATTAAATAAAAGCATTCAAAATCTAGAATGCAACATGGCGCAGCTGTTATGTAAATATTATTTTATTAAAATATTAATGGGAGTTAAAAAAGAAATTAAAGTCAAAGCTGAAAAATCCTATAAAGAATTTGTGAAAAAATTTCGCGGTCGGCCATTGAAAAATTGTAAAGTGAATAAAATAGCGATGATGGAATATGTTAAAAAAGTTACTAGTTTAATGTTTTATTTTGACGTTTATGATATATTATGTTATATTGTATCATAAAAAGATTACTAATTTAAGTTTTGAAGGGAACGTGGCACAAAACTGGAAAAGATTTTTGCAGTCGTATGATGTATTTGAGGTAGCAGCTAATGTATCAAAGTCTAAAGATGAAAATGTGAAAGTCGCCACATTTTTAAATGCCATAGGTGAAGAGGCTCTAGAACTATATCACACTTTTACAAATGAAGAGCCAGTTACTATCAAAGCAGTAAAGGAAGCTTTTGCGGAGTATTGTTTGCCTAAGAAAAATGAAGTTTTGGAACGTGTTAACTTTTATAATAGAGATCAGAAAGAGGGAGAACCTTTTGAGCATTTTTTGTTGGATACAAAATAGTTGGCGAATTCATGTGAGTTTGATAATAAAGATAAAGCACTAAGAGATAGAATCGTGGTGGGGATTCGGAGTAGTCAGGAAAAACTTATTAAATCTGAAAGTTTAAACTATGCAAAAGCAGTAGAAATTTATAAAACAGCAAAAATAACGTTGAAAAAAACATCTGTTGGCGAAGTGGCGTCATCAATCAACACAATAGTAAACTCATTTGAAGGTTATATGTGTAGTGACCAAGAACAAATAAATAGTATACAATCAAATTTTAATTCAAAGAGTAATAATATAAAATATTTTTCAAATAATAATGTTAACAAAAATAATTTTCAGAATAAAATAAGATTTAATAATCCAAATGCATATAGAAATAGTCAGTCATCATCATTTTCTAATAATCGCAATAATTTTTTTCAACGAAATAACAATAACTTTTTCCATTTTTGTAATAAAAAACATGCACCTAGATTATGTCCAGCTTATGGAAAAATATGTACGAATTGTGGAAAATTACACCACTTTGCATGTGTATGTAATTACAGAAATATTCGGTCGGTTATATTAAATATTCGGTCCGTTATATTAAAAAATAATGACTCAGAAAATGATGGCGATAATAACTTGTTTATTTATTCAATAAAAATTATAAATAATATTAATTATTTTTCTAATAGTTTGAGGAAGAAATATTGGGCAGAAAACATAAGGATAAATAATACGTTTCTGGAATTCAAATTAGACTCGGGATCAGAAGTTAATATTATTCCGGAATCATTATTGGAAAAAATAGATAAAAATGTTGAAATTTCAAAAACTTCATCAATATTGGAGGCATATGGTAGACATAAAATTTACCCTTTAGGTATGTGTTAGTAATTCGGGAAAATTTAGTACCTATTTTAGGATTAGAGGGTTGTGCTAAACTACGGTTAATTAATAGAACTAACAGTATTAATTTGAAAAATGGTGATTTGCCGGCAAAAACTAAACAAAAATTATTTAAAGAAAATTTTGTCGTGTTTGATGGTCTCGGAAAATTTCCGCGAGAATATAAAATAGAGCTTAATGAAAACGCAATTCCCTCTATAAAACCACCAAGAAGGGTGCCCATTAAGATAATGGAGAAATTGCGTGACTCATTGGGATGTTTAGAGAAAAAGAATATAATTGAAAAGGTAATTGAACCAAGAGACTAGGTCAGTAGTTTGGTTATTGTAGAGAAAAAAATGGTTCATTGAGATTATGCTTGGATCCGCGCGAGCTAAACAAATATATTAAAAAACAGCCCTTTTTAATACCTGCAATGGGGGAAATAGCTATAAAAATAAATGAAGCTAAATAATTTACGGTCTTAGACCTCAAGGATGGGTTTTGACAGGAGCCATTAGATTCTAATTTTCAGAAATATTGTTCATTTAGTACTCCTTATGGAACTTATCAGTTCAATCGTCTAACGTTTGGCATCAGTACTGCTCCGGAAATATTTCAATGTTTCAATATGGAAAATTTTGGTGACCTGTCCGGTACTGTTGTTTATATTGATGAAATTTTGGTAACAGGTTGGAGGATTGAAGAACATGATAAGAATTTGCTAAATGTAATTGAGAGGGCCAAAAAGTTAAACGTTAAATTTAACCCTGAAAAACATCAATACATGCTCTCAGAAGTACATTATTTTGGTCATATTTTTTCGAAAGATGGAATAAAGTTAGATCATGATAGGATAAAAGCAATTCAAAATCTCAAAAACATATCGACCAAAAAGCACCTTCAAAAAATTTTCGGTGTAATTAATTAGGTAAGGCATTTTGTCCCAAAACTTGCCGATTTAACAACTCCCTTAAGAGAATTACTAAAAAGAGACGTAATATTTTCTTGGACCCCTTCTCATTCAGATGCAGTAGAGTTAAAAAAAAATACTATATCTGAAGCCACTGCACTTCAATAATTTGATCCTGAGAAAGAAATTGAAATGCCGATGCTTTCCAATATGGTTTGGGGTGTTGCCTTATGCAAATGGGCAAACCTATTTCCTATGCAACAAGAAGTTTGTCAGAAACCAAAAAACGGTACGCTCAAATTGAAAAAGAGTTTCTAGCTGTAACCTTTGCCTGCAAAAAATTTCATTTTTATTTGTATGCACGGAGTGCATTTGTACATAGTGATCACAAACCGTTAGTTTCTATTATGAAAAAAGATTTGCATAAAATAGCCTCAAACAAACTTCAAAGAATGAGACTAAGATTAATGAATTATGACATTCAATCACAATATATGCCTGGGAAATACCTGCATATTGCAGACTATTTATCTAGATATTTTTTAGAAACTGGAATCGAAGAAAAAAAATGAGCTGATAAAACTGATTCTGTTTTATCTATCAATGTCAGTGATGCCAAAATAAAATTGTTTCAAGAGGAGACTTTGACGACCCTGTTTTAAAAATTTTATTGGGATATTATGAAAAAGGCTGGCCAGTTCATAAAACCAAAATAAAAGAGGAGGTAAAATTTTATTATAAAATGAGAGATAGTATATTCGTGGAGAATGGTATTGTATTTCTGGAATACAAAAAAATTGTTCCCAGCTCTCTAAGAAGTATAATGCTGACCCTTATTCATGAATCCCATTTGGGGATATTCAAAACCAAAAAGAGAGCAAAAAACATTGTTTATGGCCGGGAATAAATGATGATATAGAAAATTTAAATAGCTGCTGTGACATTTGTCAAAAATTTCGGTCAAGTAACACTAATGATTCATTATTATCTCATGAAGTTCCCTTACCACCGTTCCAAAAATTTGCGTTCGATATTTTAGTATTTTAGAGTTTTGCAATGAATATCATCTACTTATTGTTGATTACTTCCCTAAGTGGATAGAAGTAAAGCGAATCCTCAATAAGTCTTCTAAAGAAATCATTAAAGTTTGTTTAGAAGTCTTTTCAGAATTTGGAATCCCAAAAACTGTTATTGTTATATGGTGATCAAATGTTAAATTTGATGATCAGAAAAAGAATAACAGACCCGGACAACAAAACACAATTTTACCTGGACGTGAAAAAGGATCAGACTACCGAATCGGAACGTGGAACGTGCGCAGCCTGAGTGTTCCTGATGCTCTTATAAGTCTGGAAACAGAGGCTGAGAGGTATAGGATGGATATTATTGCTCTACAAGAAATTAGACAGCCGATAATCGGAAAACAAGATTTGGATAGTGACTCTCTATACTGTAGTGGTCGTCCTTCTTGAAGAGAATTTGGAACTGGCTTTCTTGTTGGTGCACGCATACAAGAAGCCGTGATGAAATTCATCCCGGTCAGTGAGAGAATCTGCTACCTACGTGTACGTGGTACATATAACAATATTTCTCTTATTGCCGTGCATGCACCAACTGAAGCTAAGACCGTCGACGAGAAGGATAATTTCTACAAAGCACTGGAAAAGGTTATGAAACAAACACCAACACGCGACTTCATTATGGTTCTTGGTGACTTTAATGGACAGGTTGGAGGAGATATCTCTTATGGAAATGTGGTGGGTCCGAACAGCCTGCATTTGAATTCGAATGATAATGGTGAGAGAATGACTGAGTTTGCATTATCAAATAATTTGAGAATTGCCAGTACGTTCTTTCCGCATCGATCGACCGTCTCACCGAATGGAAACACTCGAAATCAAATTGATCACGTTCTTGTAACAGCACGCTTCTTTTCGAGCGTTCGGGATGAGCGATCCTTTGCAGGTGCATACATTGGAAGTGATCACTTCCTTGTTTGTGCAACGATAAGGTTCCACTTCCCAAATCCAGGCATTCCAAAATTTAATCAACGGAAACGTTTTAACAAATCATCATTAAAGAATGCTGAAACAGAAGAGAGATATCAAATCCATATTGCGGAAACATTAGAGAAATCAGAAACCATTAATGGAGACGTCGATAAGTCATGGTATTTTCTCAAAGATGCTGTTTTAAGCGCTGCTGAGGGAATACTTGGACGACCACATAACCACTCCCAGAAGCCATGGATGGATCAAGCATGACTTGAAGCTATTCAATACAAAAGAGATTGCTATCTGAAGTGTCTACAAGGACGCAATACCAGGTCCACGAAGGAGAACTATAAACTGGCAAGCCAAGCCTTTACAAAGCTATGTAGACGAACGAAGAGAGAATGGTGGAAGAGACAGTGTGAGGAGATTGAAAGCTTCAATAAGGAACATCAATCGCGTAACTTCTTTCAACAGGTTAAAACCTTAAGGAATGGCCCTCAAACTAGATCGACTGCTATTCAAAACGAAGATGGGGAGCTACAAGTAGACCTTAAAAATATTTTAGATACTTGGGCCGCTTATTTTGAGAATCTCCTCAACTTAAGTGACCAGCAACAACTCGGACGACGAGCAAAGCTTATTCGAGCGTCAAAGGTACATGTAGACGAACCCACCAAAGAGGAATTCGATGCGGCGCTGTCAAAATTAAAATGCAATAAAGCACCTGGTATCGACGATATAACATCCGAAATGATTGTACATGGTGGCGAAACTCTATCCTCAAGATTGTTTGAACTTGTTCAAATGATCTGGAGGACTGAAACCATACCACAGGACTGGAACACAGCTATGCTGATACCAATCTATAAAAAAGGTAATCGCCTACAATGTGCAAACTACAGAGGAATCGCTCTCCTTTGCACAGCGTATAAGATCTTTTCCTACATTTTGCTATCCAAAATCAATCCTTTTGCTGAACAACTGTTTGGAGAATATCAGTGTGGTTTCCGGCGGGGCCGAGGCACTACCAATGCACTTTTCTCGATAAAGATGATTTTGGAAAAGTGTCGAGAGTTCAGCATACCTGTGCACCAACTTTAATTGATTTCAGGCAGGCCTACGACTCTCTCGAACGAGAGACTCTATGGTCTGATCTGGTGTCAATGGGAATTCCTGGTAAACTGGTATCACTATGCAAAATGACAGTACAGAACTCTCAATGCTATGTGCGAGTAGAGAACGAAATATCAAAATTTTTTAAAGTTGACTCCGGATTAAGACAAGGTGATGCTATCTCTCTCATATTTTTTAATTTAGCCTTGGAATATGTGTGCCGTCAAAAGAAACTACCGACTAGTAACAATATCTGGTCAATAAACACAGTACAGATGATTGCTTACGCTGATGATGTTGTCATCCTCGGACGAAGTGAAGCTGTTATGAGTGAGACTTTCAAGTCGCTTGAGAATGGTGCTAGAAAAATTGGTCTGAAAATTAACTACAATAAAACCAAAGATATGAATGTTTCAAGAGAGGCTGAGAAGAAAGATTTGATGTGCGGCGATGAACGAATTGAGGGAGTTGAATCTTTTAAATATTTGGGATCAATGCTTGACTCAAACAACAGCATACTTACAGATATTAAAGCTCGAATTGCAGCAGTTAATCGAACTTTCTACTCAATTAAACCTCTCCTTGGATCACCGTATGTATCAACTAACACCAAGCTCAAGTTATACAAGACATTGATTAGACCGGTTGTGATGTATGGGTCACAAAGGTGGACCCTTACACAAAATGAGGAATCGCGATTATCTGTATTTGAGCGTAAGATCCTACGCCACATTTTTGGTCCACTTAAGACAGACGATGGAGAGTATAGAACCTGGTATAACTTTGAGATCAGAGACCTTCTTGAGGGTTCTGATATAATAGGTTGTATCCGTTCTAACAGGATTGCTTGGTTTGGGCATGTTCTACGAGCCGATTCAGCGTCTGGAATGATTAGAAAAATGTACGTTAGTACCCCAGGGAGTGGTAGACCGCGAGGAAGACCACGACTACAATGGGAGACTGACGTAAGAAACGACCTTAAAAAAATCGGCTGCCATGGTAAATATGTCGCTGCTGCGAATAACCGTGATAAATAAAGCTGATTAGCCTGGCAACGCTCCTACATGTAGCATGAACGCCTTAAAAAAAAACTGTTATTGCGGATAACAATCCATTTAACTCTTATGAGTGTTAAGAATTTTCACAAAACTGGAATTTTTAAATCGTAACATTAAGTCCACTATACGCCAAGTCAAATCGCAATTTTGAGGTTGGGGATAATATTAGAATTAGGAATCCGAAAACTAAAACATGGTTCCAAGGCAAGATTATTGAAAAATGGAACACGCCAAGATCCTACATTGTTGAAGATGAAGAAGGAAATAAATATCGCCGTAATATCTCATTTATAAGAAAAACTTTAACTTCTGATCGTCAAATACATAGTTTGAGTTCTAGTAAAAGAGGCACTGCTTCCAATGTTTTTCAGTTTAATGTAATGTATTGTCTAGCTATACATGTTTCTAAAAAAAAAAATTTTTGATGGGGAGATCAAAGCATATGTTACATGCCATTTTTCACAGTAAATAATATCTTGTTTATATTTAGGTTTTGAATATCGACGACAACAACAATGTAAGGTTGAAAGAAATATTTGTTCCATAACAGGACCTGTTTTAAATTTTAAAAAATCCAACTTTCTATCCTCGTAATACTAATGGTGGTGATAAAAGTTTGTTTTTTGTTAATAACTATTCTACTATCACTTGAAAAGTTAAAGTAGTATCGGTACAAAAATTTGTAGAAAATAACTATAACATGTTTAAAACTTCAAAGCTTCTGTGATATTTTTCTAATTAATATAATTATTTGTTAATTATTATGCATAAGTTTTTGCCATTTGTTCTTAGTCTCCTAAAATTTGAAGTGTTTTTACAAAAACAATTTGTACCTTTGTCAAACTGACATTACAAAAAGAGAAACCACAATAATTTGAAAACAAAAAGTTGTAAGTTATTCATGAATTTTCTGAATTTTAATATTAAATATTTTGTTCATGATTTATTATCTGATATTAAAAAGATTCCAGATGGACAAATAAACATAAAAATTAGAAATAATTACGAATGCCAATGTGTATAAACTGGATAATAAACTACCTTGAGTACGAACAATCGATATCACATAAATCTTATCTCTCAAATAATTATAAGTCTTATACCTGGAATATAAGTTATTGTCAATAAAATATCTGAAAAGTAAAGTGTACTGAAATTAATAATAAAATATATTTTTTATTTCGTTTTCCATTAAATTAGTCATTTCACGGTGTCACGTTTATTTTTCTTGTTTTTTTTTTTTCTATTTTCCATTAATCGAACATAATAAAGTTTTAGTTCTAAAGATATAATAAATGAACCAAAGACGTTGCCTAAGTAAGCTATTTTATCGATTTTTGATAATCAGAAAAATAAATAAATATCCAAAAAAAAAAATCCGTAACGAAAAAGTTTTGACTGATTTCCAAAACAAAGTTAAAACTTATTTATTACTTTTTACTCTGTTGTTTTGTGATAAAAATGAAACTTGTTACTGGAATAAGTCGTTTTTTGGTATACTCTTACAAAATTGATGAAATTCGATTTGTTAACAAAACGGAAAAATGACAATATGGCTTGTTTCGGCCGTAAATCAACCGTTAATTTTCTTACATGATTTTCTAACACGATGTTTAGCTTTGTGCTTTGGTTTTTCTCTTTCGATGTTTCATTTAGATTTTATGCTCACAAATTAAACGAACACAAAAAAGCTTTTCAAAATGTACATAGATTCATTTATCTTCTTCAAACTAAAGACGGATTGGCGAAGAAACTATTTTGTATATCGTTAGAGAGAACGAAATATTATGAAGTTAGTTTAAACAAGAAGAGCGTTGAGTCTACCTTCCGTTCTGAATCCACCTACTTCTACTAACATCTTTGAATCCTTTTTTTTTTTATCTAAATAGTGCAATCGTAAACTTTTAACTTTTTCATTAACAATATTAATAAAAAAAACTTGAGATGTTGAAATAACTTCTTTTTTTTTGCTTCTTTGTAGTTCTTCGAGAGAAGAAAAAATAATAAGTGAAAAACCAATAAAAGAAATTGAACAACTTTTTTTTTAACGAAACTTTTTTTGTTTTGGAAGCAATAAAAATAAATTTTTAAATTATTAAAATTAATTTTTAAAGTTAATTGTTTGCTTCGAATGAAAACAACAGAAAGTTTAGAAAAAGAATTCAATATTTTTTTTTGTAAAAGTAAAACACAAGAAAAAGTTTTTAATAGTTTTAATATTATTTGTTGGTACTTTGGAAATCGATCTTATCAATATTATATTGTTTTTGTTTTTCTTATTATAGAACGTTTTATTTATAGGTTCAGTTGAAATTTTTATTTGTAATATTTATACATTTTTGAGGAATACGTAATTTTGATATATTGTCCTATAATATCCTATAGCTGTTTAGCTAAAATCTTTGCCTTTATTAAGCTTGCTCTATTAACCAGTTTATGTTGTCATAAAATCACTACCACCTAACAACTCAGTACTGTACTAAAATGGATTAAATTGACCATCGATGTTCGAATTTACAATGTTCAATTTGTTACGGTTCTGATAGATGGACGTTAGTATGGTTAAGTAAACATTAAGTTAGATTTTGGTCAAAATTTGATGGTAAGATGGAGCAAAGTAAAGTAAAAGAAAAGTTAAAGAGAAAACTTTTCAAATGGAACAAACTTAAATGAAGTTGCCAATAATCCAGTTAGTAGTGGTGTATTCATCGATAATTTGACGCTTTATTTGTTAAAGGTCAAGTATAGAGATGAAGGGCTCGTTTCGTCGAACAACAATAGCGTGACATTGTTAAAAAATATTCCATAACTAAAACTATGAGCGCTACCATTGACATAGTAGAGTACATTCTCTAGCACCCTTATGATACCACTTTGGAATTATATCTTACTACTATTGGCAGTGGTATGTGGCTAACATTAACTCTTAAAAAAATTGCATTATTTTTGCGGATGGTCTATAACTCGCTTTTCTGCATTTTCTGCTCCAAATTAATTCCCTACAAAACAGAGATCTCACAACTCAATCTGTTTGATTATCTCAAAAAATATCTATCGGTCGATTCTAATATTAACTGGCTGTCTGTTTAACTTTCTTGAGTAAAACACAATCGAAGTTCACTGATAGATTTTTGTTCTAATTCCTTTATTTGATTTCACTTTCATACATGGTGCACTTAAGTACAATGTTTACAATTTTCTTAATTCAATTCCTATTTTATAGGTATTTCACTTCTATATTTTTCATTTCTTTTAACTAGATTTGGCTTAAGAATTATATCACTTAATAAAAAAATTGATAAAAGTAACTGATCATATAACATATCGAACACACTTCAAATCTCTCCACCCAACTCCTCAAATACAACCAACTTGTGGCAAAATTTTAAACTCCAACTGATTAATTCAACTGCCAACCACCAACTGATTAATTAATTTATCAAAAACAAAAATATTCAGGCTAGTGCGAATAAAATACGCTCGCCAAGGGTTTCGTAAATGTAAAAGAGCACAATATCAAAAACTATTGAGAAAAAGTTGTGTTGTAATGTCTTTATATTTCCAGACCATAGACGCATAACAAAATAAATCTTTAATCGTAAATGTCAATAGTAAATTACAAGCAAATCTACATTGATCAAAAAATGACTCAAAAAATGTTACTTCGGGTTAAATCTGATCCATAGATGTTTATGGTAACTCAAGAAAGATTCAATTTCACCAGCTATACAATTATTTGAGACTTCGCTATAATTTTCAAATTAAATTTACCGAAGTTCCTAGCTCTGTGAATTTTTACAAATTTTTCTGTTAATCAGTGTCCACACGTAGGGAGGGGTAATGGTCTGAACTTTGCACTTTTTTGATAATAACTCAAAAACTGTTCACCGCAAAATCTTTAAAAATTGCAAAGAATTTTAAATTAGGTGCTCTTTGAAATGAAACCCTACTCGCTTGGCTCAAAAAAGGTTTTTTTACCCTCTCTACCCCTGTATCGTCCGATCGTATGACGCCGCGCTTTTCTTTGTTGGTGAGGAACGGGCCTTTGTTGAATACACACACACGAACACAAAAGTTATTAAAAGTTGAGAACAAAACACAAAACTAAACGAATTTTGATATATATGATATTTATTATTCGACTAAAAAAAATAACTTGAAATTTTTTTGTTTAGAAATATAACACACATTTGCCGAAATTTATTTCAAAACAAATTTCTTATCTATTGTTAAGTTATTTAATATTTAATATTAAATTATTATACAACTATTTAATAAATTTTATATTAATTAATAGAAATTTTACTTGCACGCTTTTGTTTTTTTTTGTCCCCTATCCCCTAAACACACAGAAATATGATTATTTGAGACTTCGAAATAGTTTTCATACAAAATTTACCAAATTTCTTACCTCTGTGAATTTTTACAAATTTTTCTGTCAATCAGTTCGAAACGTCAGGGGGGGGGGACGATATGAATTTTGCGTTTTTTGTCCACTCAAAAACTTTGCACTGCCAAATTCTAAAAAAAATTACTATGTTTTCTAAATTAGGTACTCTTTCAAATTACCACCTTTTAAAAATTGTTTTTACCCCTTCTCATTTCAGAGAAATATAAATATAAGAGCAATTTCACGAAGACTCAACATCGTTTTGGCTTGACCCCTTTTAATTTTGATTATTTTTTGTTTATAGATAGTCTTCATAAACAAAAAATACAAGTTCTCTTAGAATTTATTTTCGACCAGGGGTCTTCACAGGGTACCCCTCAAGTTTTTGCTATTTTGTGATGTGAGTGCATTTTGATGACCGATTGTAGAAAAACTACTCAATCGACTTTCATAAATGATATGTCGTTGAATAGGTATTAAAACAAAGTTTTTAAAAATGTTCACTGTTAATTTTTTTAAATAATTTTTAACGGTGTAACATAAAAAAAAACGGTGTAATTGAAGAAAAGTTGGCGCTATACCCCTTTTTTTTAAACTAAATTGAAGCTTATTTTATATCTAACTACTTGTGAAAGTTTAGGACTAGTGATATTTTTTGTTTTAAAGATAAAATTCGTTGTGCATATGACTGTCGGGAATCAGATTTTTTTGTTCTGAAGGAAAATTATAAAAATGGCGTTATAAACTAAGAGATTTTTTTTTTATGTTAAATATCAAATATTTTATTATTAAATGAACTTTTTAAAATATTATAAAAATTATATATGTAGTACAATAAATAAAATAAATGCAATTGTTAAAAATGATTTACTTATTTTACAAACAGAAGTTTCTTTTGAATAGTAAAACACTTCTGCAATTATTTCCTTTGTATTAGATGGCATAAAAAAATGAAATGTTTATTTTTCACTTTTAGTATTCACTCTTATAAAAAATAATTTGACAGTCTTGACTGCAAACAAAAAAGTCGTATAAATTACTAAATCTATTTAGGAACTTTTGACTGGAGAAGCATTATGTTCGTATTATGTTATTATTGAATCATAAAGTAAAAGATTGTATATTAACATTAAATTACAAATATTTATTATTGAATAAACTTTTTAAAATATAATACAAATTATATATGTAGGTTAAAGAAAATAAATATAGTTATTAAAAATTATTTACTTATTTTACATTCAAAAGTTTCTTCTGAGTTGGAAAACAATTTTGCAATCATTGTCTTAGTATTTAATGTTACAAAAGAATGAAATTTTTGAGTTCCACTTATAGTAGTCGCATTTTTATATCGATTTTGTAATTTTCCTTTTGTTAATTGAAATTCATTTTTATCGGTGTATCCAAAGTTTATGGTAGATTCCCATTTTAAAGTCCATTCGAAGTTTTTTTGGTGTATCAATAATATCTCTGCTCCCCATACAGTAACGGTGTGCAGCACGCTTCAGTGTACCAACAATCCCATCGCAAGGTCCCTTGCTATGGCTGGTCAACCTTAAAGTCTTTATTATGATGGCATAAGTTAATTAAGTTATGTTTATTTTTGTATTGAGAAGGTGCCCCGTCGGTGTTATAAATTCCATGCGTATGTCTTCCATTGTAATTGTATTCATTCCACAACTAGTGAATTTGATTAAAATTCTTTAACAGCTCTATAGTTTATTAAATATTCCCTTAACAAATTAAACAACAAACTTGTTTTGTTTTTCGCTATCTTTGATGTTTTTATTTCAATATGGCGATACAAATTTTTGCATGAAAACTGGAAATTAAACGAAATATTTTACAGTCGTGGATAAAATAGCATTTTGTATTCGCTTAGGATGATGGCAATTCTTCACTCAGATGATTTCCTCCACTCGCTACGCTCGTAATATTCCTAAAATTAGAATTTATATGCGTTCTGAAGAATTCAATAAGTTTTGTAATGAAAAGATGGACTGTAGTACTGTTGTGATCGTTTATATCCGAAATGAGTATAAAACTTCGGTGCTGTATATATGCACTTGCAGCACTTTTAAAATAAATGACAAAGGGATAAATAGTAGCTTGTGAATTATTATAATGATAAACTTGAACCGAATCCTTAATTATGAAGGCGTAGTTTTCAGAAAAATCCCCTTGAACGAAGCACTCTCCTGGTTCTAATTATTGTTTCTTTCCTCAATGAATGTAGATTGCTGTTTTGCTATAAATTTATGTGGTATCAAAATTTGTAAACGGTAAAAAAATTTTTTCATAAATTTTTCTACAGTTTCTATTAAAGTATTCATAATGCATCGATCAGTGGTAATCCATTGTTGATATTTGACTGGAAGGATTCATTTAATGTCAAAATCATTTAGTAATCTTTGTTCTAGTTGTTGAAGTTTTTTTGAAGATTTATTGCACTTCAAAGTATGAAAATATTCTGTTAATTCACCACATGAAACAAAGTCGATTAATGTTTTATAGTTCTGGAAAGCAGTATCAGTAATCAAAGACATCTTAGAGTGTTGAATCATTAGTTTCATATTTTGATGTATGGTACACACGCACACATTATGAACTCCTTGGGATAATTTTATACATTCCTGTGGTCGAAAGAACGTGAATTTAGTAAATCCTATTTACACAACGGGAAACTTATTTTTAAACTCCTATAAGCTTCATTTAATGTACATAGAATAAGCGCTTCTGTGGATTTATGCTGAAATTGCTCATATTTTCTTTATTGTACATACAAAATTTTCATAAAATTTGAAAAAGATCATTTTATAATAAAATATTTGATATTTAACAAAAAAAAAATCTCTTAGTTTATAAAGCCATTTTTATAATTTTCCTTCAGAACAAAAAAAACTGATTCCCGACAGTCATATGCACAACGAATTTTATCTTTAAAACAAAAAATATCGCTAGTCCTAAACTTTCACAAGTAGTTAGATATAAAATAAGCTTCAATTTAGTTTAAAAAAAAAGAAAGGCGTAGCGCCAACTTTTCTTCAATTACACCGTTTTTTTCTTATGTTATACCGTTAAAAATTATTTAAAAAAATTAACAGTGAACATTTTTATAAAGTTTGTTCTAATACCTATTCAACGACATATCATTTATGAAAATCGATTGAGTAGTTTTTCTACAATCGGTCATCAAAATGCCCTCACATCACAAAATAGCAAAAAATTGAGGGGCACAGGGGTGAAGACCCCTGGTCGAAAAAAAAATTCTAAGAGAACTTATATTTTTTATTTATGAAAGACTTTCTATAAACAAAAAATAATCAAAATTTAAAAGGGTCAAGTCAAAATTTCCCAAAAATTTGCTGAACTTGCGTGAAATTGCTCATAATTATGAGTCAATGACACTTTTATATATTACTTCGGTCTGAAAGGCCTAAGTATTACATTCATGAGCTCAAAGTGAAATTCTTACCCCCACTTTTTTGTCATTTCTCGATGTTTTAGGACCCACTGATTCTAAAAAAGCAAAAAAAAAATGTGTGTCTGTCTGTCGGCGGCCGTCCGGCCGTCCGTCACAACCGACGAAATCTAGAAAACCGCTGGACGGATTTCAAAATTTTTTTTTTATAAAAATAGGTTTCAATAGGTTCAATGGGAAGAGCGCCGAAAGGACGATGTGTTTGATAACCGTACCGGAAGTGTGTCAAAAAAATCGTCAAGTGTGTCAAAACAAGGAAATTTGCATATTTTTTGGTTAAAAAACGTTCATTTTAAGTGATTACGAGTAGAAATATTGAATTTGGAGAAATCTTGATGGTCGGGATTGTTATGTGAGACCAAAATCTAGATTATTGCATTATGAATTTGTCAAAAAAATGTTGTCAAGTGTGTCAAAAGAAAGATTTTTTTGATTTTTTTACCCATTTTTTTGGGAAAAAATTAAATTAAAATTTTGTTTGAAATGAAATTTTATTTTTTATTATTATTGAGAACTATGGCATTATAAGTTTGTCAAAAAATGTTGTCGGGTGTGTCAAAAAAGAGATTTTTATTTATTTTTTACCCAATTTTTCGGCAAAAAAATAAAATTAATTATTTGTTTCAAATGAAATTTTATTATTATTATTAAGAATTATGGCATTATAAGTTTGTCAAAAAAAGTTGTCAAGTGTGTCAAAAGTTGTCAAGTGTGTCAAAAAAAATGAAAGCTGTTTTTATGATGTAAATGTAATTGAAAATGAAATTGGACGTGGAAATTTTTGAATTTGTTATAGTTTTTGAAATATTTTTGGAATTTTGAAAAAGTTTGTATATTGATTTTGTAATAATTTTTGCAATATTTTTAGAATTTCAGAAAAGTTTTAGTTTTTGATTTTGTAAGAATTTTTGGAATATTTTTAGAAATTTGAAAAATTTATAATTTTTGATTTTATTTAATTTTTACAATATTTTTGGAGTTGTGAAAGAAATATGAATTTTTGATTAATATTTTCTCCAAACGCTAGATGGAGAGGTTTTTGAGTAGTTTGCTGAGTGTTTCATCTTTTCACTAAATTATGTTAATTTATGATCTGTTATAATTTTCCGGCAACGTATTGATGTTTTGTGTTAGTTTTGTAATACATATCTAAACAGAGATAAGAAAATATTTTTACTTTAACAAAGAGTTTTGTTTGATATACATCGCTGCCCAAAACTAAAAACCATGTCCTCGTAAAAGTTTTTTGCCGAAAACTATATTAAAATCCTTAACCCAGACCGAAGTTTTGATATCTCAGAGCTGTGAGATTTCAGCCCCTCCATATTTTTTTTTAAAAAACCTACTAATTTTTCTATCATTCCAAATACATTTGAAAATTTTCGATCAGTTAGGTTCGGAGTTAATCGAGGTAGAGGCTTGAAACTACATACAACAGAAACAGAAACAGAATTCCATACAAATTTTACAGAAACCGAATTTTTATCTGTCAAATTTGTATGAAATTTGGTTTCTGTTTCTGTTTCTGTTGTATGTGAATGCAGAAAAAGAAAACACGAAAAAACATCATTATTCAAAACTATAACAAAAACGGTGGGGTGTAAAATTCCAAATAAACTTTTAAGGAATACTGAAATGAAGCCCTTTCATATGATACCCTACTTGAATCTATAAAACAATGAATTTTCTCAAAGGTCTCACATCGTACACCTGTAAAACGAAACAAAAACCACTCTAGTTTTATATGTATCCATCATATTATGTGGACAGATTAGTTTTATACGCAGCTCAAATTTCAGGTCCATAGCATTTATAGTCTACGAGATAATCGATATAATGTGTAAAACTCGTGTTACTCTCGTTTAGGGGATGGGAGTGGGGAAGGGTGAAAATATGAAAGAGTGCAACATTTCTGAAACATTGTGATTTTTTCTAGAATTTTTCGTTACACCGTTTTTGAATTATTGTCAAAAAAGTGCGACAAAAAGTTGGCCCCCTACGTTTCGACATTGATTGACAGAAAAATTTGAAAAAAATTATAGAGGTAGGAAGTTGGCTAAACCTTGAACGAAAAATATAGCGAAGTGTCACATAATTATTTTTCTGTATTTTGGGGAAGGGTGAAAAGTTTGGGAAGGGCGAAAAAAATTTTTAGTGTTCCGTATAAAAAACAGAACCCTAATTACTCAAAAAATTTCTATGGCACGAGTCAAATAAAAAAACTCATCAGCATAAATTTTCTTTTGCATTTTAAATTGTTCATTCTGTAATTTTTCTTTAAATTTTCATAAATAGGTTAAAAAAACATAATGAACAAAAACATGATAAATAATTTCCCGGAAACGGCTCGGATGTACATAGAAATTTTTTGAATAATTGTGTTGTTACACAAATAAGTGACGTTGAAAATAACGTTGAAAATTACCTTGAAAATAAATACATATACTAGCGGGACCCGGCGTGCTTTGTTACGCTTATATATAAAGTTTGTACGTAATTAATTTGTTGCCGTAATAGCAATAATTTCAAAGGGTAGTTATTAGAAATAATAAAAACGATTTTTTATTTTTTTAAAAATATGAATGTTAAAGGATCAGCACTCTAGTTGATCAGCCCGGATCAGTCCAGATCAGTCCAAATAAGTTTTCAGATGTGTCATCTCTATTATGAACATTATACGGAACAAATATAGATTCACAAACGTTCACAGTGTTCATGTCTTTTAATATACGCTTTCTTTACTGGTAGGTTATTAAAAAAGTTACAAAAAAATTGTAATCGTGATGTCATTCAATGGTCAGCAAGGGCAGTTAGAATAGTGACAATACATTCAATGAAGGTGAATACAAACACATTTACAAATTTTAAACATACACACATTAATTTTTATAAATAGAAGATAATGATGCAAAAAGGATTAAAATTTTATTTTGGAGTTTTGTATTAAACTTCTAGGCAGTACTACGTGTGAATTCATAGGATGAGAAATATTTCTATTTAGTCAACATCCTGAGTCATTGTAGTCATTATTGGTTGTTGCAAATCAATGCGAAACTAATATCTGACACTTGGTCAATATATTGCCATATATATAGACAACATTAAGGGAGTATTAATTTTTTGGAGTTTTGTGAGTAATTGTTGAAAGTAATATTCCCGACAATAAGTAATTATTGTCGGGATTGAACTTAAATTTATCAGAAACATCATTCCGATAGACGTTGTCCTGCATGATATTTCAAGCAATTAGGATATAAAAAAAAGTATGAAATGAAAGACAAATAATATAATAATTTCATTATTCTTTATTTTGAAATAACATCAATTTTTCTACAAAAAATTCGTTATAATGAATATTGTTTGTTTAATTTTATCTTCATGCGAGTTGATGAACAATATTTTTAGTCAATTCCTGAGAAGCGTAAATGAATAAACTTGGCGGTTTTCCTACGCGAGAACACACCCCATATAATTGGGCATGTGAAAAGATCGGATTTTCTAGATCCAACCCACAAATCGACATTGTTTGACCTTGTGACTTAATAATAGTCATGGCAAATGCCAAACGAATTGGAAATTGCAGACATCTGAATGGAATGGGTGAGTCTGAAGGGATCATAGGGATTTGGGGCAGGAGAACAACTTCACCGACAAATTTGCCGTTCCAAATTGTAGCTTCAATAACATTGCCCATAATTTTTTTATGACTAATTTAAATTCCGAAGCAAAATGATAGGTGAGCAAATTTTTAATCTCAAGTTATGTGGTGGCATTCCTGGCAAATCCAGCAAATTCAAAATTCAACAGGATAGTTGACTGCTTCTTCAGGATCGGTAACAGTGTTGATCAATTTGAATAATATCTCATTGCCGGGTAATGACTTGTATTTTGAAGTTAATAGCTCGTTCACGAAGCCACGTATGATTTATATAATCAGCTTGTAAATCTGGAAATATGCTTTCAATCAAAGCATCTTTCGTATTTACCATGTTGCAGAAATTGTCTGGCAATTTGATGTATTGTGTTGCTCCATGCAATGGTATTGTTCCATTTCCAATGTTGAGTAATTGCTCGGAGAATAATAGTGCCAATGGATCGTTTTGCAGTTGAACACGTATATTTGTGTTAAAACGTAATGTACTGACATTTTGCCATAGATATGATTGTTTTATACATGCGTTAATTTCATCCGCATATGTAGCGCGTGGAATGACCGGTAATGTCTGTCTAAAATCACCTGACAGCAGCAGTAAAACACTTTCGAACACTTCACCGAAAAGCGTGGTGTTATTATTTAGATCTTTCATCGTTCTATCTAGAGCTTCAAGCGTATGCTCGTGGGCCATAGTGCATTCATCCCAGATAATAATTTTGCATTTTTGCAAAACTTTAGCCATACCGGAATTCTTTTTTATTTTGCACACTGCATATGGATTTGTGTGCATGTTCAACGGCAACTTGAGTGCTGAGTGCAGTGCAGTCCGCCCGCCATCAAGCAAAGTGGCTGCAATACGTGATGAAGCAATTGCTAACACAATATGATTTTGTGATCGAATGCGTAAGTATTAGTGAGATGAGAAACGGTTTTCCAGTGCCACCTGGTGCGTCCAAAAAAAAGAATCCGCCTTGTTTTGCTGCAATTGACAAATTAATTCAATTGTATACATTCTTTTGTTCATCAGTGAGTAGTTGCTCATTATTTTCAACGAAAGTAGTAAAAGAGACCGTATCGAACTGTTGTGCGCGCTGAATCTCGCTGTTAATGATGTCTGTTGCTGGGCGGTTAGGTGAGGGCATACCAAAATAAATTAGTTGCATATTCGAAATCAGAATGCAAATATCTTCAATCTATAATATATTTCCGACAAAAATCGATATTGGGAGCTTGATCAGCGATCCGAGTGCGATGCAGAATGGCGTCGCTCAATGAATCTTTATATTTGTCCCAGAGGACAGAAGCTTGAGATGGAAAACATGTCGTCAATAATATGGCGAATAATTGGCGAATTTTATGAGGAGAGGAATTCAATGCTGCATCTACAAGTGTAATATCCCAACGGTTGTCATCTTCCAGCAAATGTAATTCGCGACCCGCATCATGATATGTGTCGTACAAAGTGTCATTGACTGTTCGCAAGTATTGGAAGAACGTCGGTCCAGGAACATTAACCAACAATAAACGCAAGAAGAAACATTCGCGTTGCTTTGGATGGTATGTGTATAATCGGCCTAATGCGTTTCCCATATATATGCCGTTGTATCCTTCAACCGGAACACCTCGATTTCGTGGTTCCTACTTTTTAGGAGGAGTTCAGTGACAATACCGACTGCGGCACCATCTACTGGGCTGATTTGTGAATCTAAACCATCCAGGGCGCCACCCAAACGCATACAAAAAAATTCATTCAAATCGGTCCAGCCGTTTAGGAGGAGTTCAGTGAAAATACGAACTACAGCAGCGCCATCTGCCAGGCTGTTTTGTGGATCCAAACCATCCAGGGCGCCACCCTGACGCATACAAAAAAATTCATTCAAATCGGTCCAGCAGTTTAGGAGGAGTTCAGTGACAATAACAACTGCAGTGCCATCTGCTGGGCTAATTTGTGAATTTAAACCATCCAGGGCGCCACCCAAACGCACACAAAAAAATTCATTCAAATCGGTCCAGTCGTCTAGGAGGAGTTCAGTGACAATACCAACTGCAGCGCCATCTGCCGGGCTGATTTGTGAATCTAAACCATCTAGGGGGTAACTTAAGCGCGTAAAAAAATTCATTCAAATCGGTCCAGCTGTTTAGGAGGAGTTCACTGTCATACACACGTACAGTAGAATTATATATATATATATATATATATATATATATATATATATATATATATATATATATATATATATATATATATATATATATATATATATATATATATATATATATATATATATATATATATATATATATATATATATATATATATATATATATATATATATATATATATATATATATATATATATATATATATATATATATATATATATATATATATATATATATATATATATATATATATATATATATATATATATATATATATATATATATATATATATATAAGATTTTCGAATAAGTCTATAGTATATTACTATGTCTTGCCCATGTCTTGCCCATTACAATATCTATTTGTTCCCATCGATCCATCCAATTTGAAAATCTTACTTTCCAGCTAAGGGAAACTATATTAAAGGCATATGTACTGCATTTCATTTAAATTTAAATACAAAACAGAATTATTTAAATTATAAAAAACATTATTCCTTCTCTTATTGCAATTATTGGTGAAATCGAGATGTAGCAAAAAAAAATCCAAAATTAAAATAAAACAATAATAATAATAAAATTATTAGTTAAGTTAGAAACCAAAAATTAAATACGGAGGGGCTGAAATCTCAAGCTCTGAGATATCAAGGCTTTGGCCTGGGTTTGGATTTTGATATGGTTTTCGGCAAAATTTTTTATTGACACATTGGTTTTAGTTTTGGGCAGCGATGTATTTCAAACATAAAATTCTGTATATATCAAATGTACATAAAATTCGCTTTAGCAGCATAAGTATTTTTTTATATCTGCTTAGAAATTTATTACAAAACAAACACGAAATATTAATACGTTGCCGCAAAATTATAACAGATTATATATTAATATAATTTAGTGAAAAGTAACGATACACTCAGCAAACTGCTCAGAAATGCTTCGTTTACGTAGCGTTTCTACAAAATATTTCTAAATCAAAAATTCATATTTCTCTCAAAATTCCAAAAATATTTTAAAAATTATAATAATCAAAAGTTTAAACTTTTTTTTTCAAAATTCTAAAAATATTTCAAAAATTATAACAAAATCATAAATTGAAACTTTTTCCAATATTCCTAAAATATTGCAAAAGTTGTATCAAAATCAAAAATACAAATTTTTTTCGAAATTTCAAAAATTATAATAATATGAAAAATTGAACTTTTTTAAAATTCTAAAAATATTCTGAAAACTCTTACAAAATCAAAAACAGAAACTTTTTTCGAAATTTTATAAATATTCCAACTGTTAAATATTCAAACTTTTTCCAAAACTTCAAAAATATTGCAAAAATTCAAAATTTTCGAAAATTTCTAAAATGTTGCAAAAATTATAAATTAAAACAAAATCAAAAATACAAACTTTTTTCAAAATTCCAAAAATTATTCCAACAATTATAATAAAGTCAAAAATTTCCATGTCCAATTAGCTTTTCATGTTCAACTACATTTCATGTCCTAGAAATAATTAATTCTATTTTTATTTTAAAAATTGAGTAAAAAAAATGAAAATCATTCTTTTGACACACTTGACAATATTTTTTTGACAATATTTTAATGCAATAACTTAGTTTTGCTTTCATATACCAATCCCGACCATCAAGATTTCTCCAAATTTAATGTTCCCCCTCGTAATCACTAAATGAAAGTTTTTTAAGCAAAAATAAACAAATTTTCTTATTTTAACACTCAACGATTTTTTGACACACTTCCGGTGCATTTATCGTCGTCCTTTCGGCTTTTTCCATTGAGCGTACCTTTTTTTAGAAACAAAATTATTTTAATCCTTCCAGCGGCTTACTAGATGTCGTAGGTTGGTTGTGACGGACGGACGGAAAACAGACAGACAAACATTTTTTTTTTGCTTTTTTAGAATCAGTAGGTCCTAAAACGCCAAGAAATGCTAAAAAAGTGGGGGTACGAATTTCCATTTTGGCTCGAGAATGTAATACTTAAGTCTTTCAGACCAAAGTAACTTACTTAAATTATAATTATCACTAATTAAAAATAACTGCTTTGTTCTGACATATCGTCATATAGTTAGAAAAATAAATTATTGTGAAGTTTGCCATCTACCGACAAAATGGAGCTGAATATTATAATGCTCGAAAATTCCGGTTATGGAGACTGGCTGGTGTATGAGGCATTTAATCAGGTTTGTGTAAAAAAGGGGTGGTTTATGAGGCATATATATAAATGGAGGTTCATTATGGTAAAAACTTGAATTCTGTGATCGGTAACATGTAGCAATGGTCACAGATTATTTATAATATTTTGAATAATTTTATATCATTAAGGACTTAAAATGTACAAACGAGCCATATGCTGGTCATATTCGATGTCAATTTTGGATTTCGATACTGCAATCAACTACCGTCCGGAAAAGATTTTTTTAAATATTCATTTAGTATTATTTTTAACTAAAACGAATATATTACATTAAAGTGACCTCGCTCCCATATTTTTTTGTGCCACACGATTTTATTTTTTTATTGCAGTGAAAAAACTTGAAAAACTGAAGCGATTTTGAGTAATATCGGTGTGAGAAGTGCAACCGTGAGCAACATTTTGCCCAGAAGCTTTCAACACTATGGGAACCTACATCAAAAAGCAAGTAGCGAGTTTTATGGAAGTTGCATATATACATTTAAATGCAAGACGTGGGACTTTATTCTGTTTATTAAAAAAACTTTCACTATATGAAAACGCTTTAACGGCTTATGTTTGTGGTTGTCACTGGACCTGCTAGTGACTCACCAGCAGGAAGCAATTGGAGGACTGCGTGCTTAGCGCGGTTTTTTTGACGAGCTTCAGCCATATTAGTCCGAGAAGCAATATCCTCCAGTCCTGTATAAATGAACAGATATGCACACGAATAAGACGGTGTGGACAAAATTCCTTCTTTTCAGTGACTACAGTGACTCGGACGACCTCAAATGCTCAAGAAACCGAGATCATTATATCATTATCCATATATCAACAATAACTTACCCTAGTATACTAGATAAATATTTCACTCACCCCATGATTATTTTGGGTCTCTTCATTCCTTTGAATCCTAATTTACAGATCATCTTCACTACAAATTGATGAAATTGGTAGATATATAATTAGTAATGTATAAAAACGCCCTCACCAAGTATTCAAGTTGTTGGTAATATATAATAACTGATGTAACGTAACATTTTTTTCGGCAATTGTTGAACTTATTAGAAATAATATACCTGATATAACAGAAATGATATCGGCAGTGGTTGGAATTGTTAGAACTATTGATGTAACCAAGAACTGGTTCTGACAAACTGAGACAGCAAATCAAAGAAAATAATATTCTGGACCGGGTCAAAAAAAATATAAATAAAAAAGACGATCAGTTTTATTGAATGCATTTATTCGCGTAGAAGACAGTTGTTTTGATAAATGAACTTTTACGGGGAAAACAGCTTTGTAGCATGTTCCAGGTTTAATCAAAACGTGACATAAAATAGAGCTATTGAAGACAGGTATTTGTATCCCTTACTCCTCACTTTATCCACTTATGACTTAAATAAAACAAAATCAGAAAAAAAATACTATAAAAACTTATGTACCGATTTTCATTAAAATCAATTAACAGAACTCAAAGTTATTAAAGTTTTGATTAATAATTAATTAAGTCTTTCCATTTTTTTCTCGAAGCCTTCAGACATATGTGTTTAGGTTTATGACAAAAACACATGGGATCTTGATGAAAATTGATATATAATCCGAAGTTACTTGAAAATGGAAGGTCAAAGTTCATTTTAAAATTGTAAAATCTTCAATAACTTCTAAACCTGGCTTTCATTCTTATTGATACTAGGAATATAAAGTTTTAATACTGTTTCGAATATTTCTGCGTACCGATATCCGGTTCTTCACTTCCGGCTTAAAAGTTTTTCCTAACTTTTTTAAGGTTTTTATCCCTACTATACCCTACCGCTTCAAATCGATTTTCATGAAACGTTTGTAAAAGGTTTCAATCATTATGAGAAAGATCTTATTATCTTTTTGGGTGCATTGGAAAAAAATGGCGGTGGGAGAAGGCTTCTCTACCACTTATTTGTTGGGAATCTCAATAACATCTGTACTTGGTAGATTTTTGGAATGAATTTTGGTTCGCAACAGTTGCGCATTCCAACTTCCGGTTTTTAACTTCCGGTTTTTTGGCATTTTGCTGCATTTTGTTTCGATGTCTTAATCCTTAATCCTGTACTCCACAATAATGTAGTGAATATGAATAAACTTTACGAAAAAGGTTTCAATTGATGTGAGAAGATGTAACTAGGAGCCATACACCATACAAATGTTTGCTATTTGAACCCCGTATGGGAACTCCCCTAAGGGTTGCAGATGGGGTGTGAATGACTTAGGGTGAAATATTACGATTAAAAAAATATTAGGACCTTGTCATACATTTGCCACATCTGGGAGTCACTTTGGGCCAGTTACAGCCAATTTATGCAAAAAAGTTTATTTTTCCACTTATGTATGGGAACGTCCAGAAGGGAGGCAGATAGAGGATAGGTATATTTGGAAGAAATGTTTGAAATGAAAAATTAAATGGACCTACTCATACATTTGACCCCTCTAAAAGTCATCACGGTGGAGCTATGAATTATTTTTTAAAATTTTTATTCATATTTTGAGTTTTTTGTATGGGAACCCCCTAAGGGTTGCAGATGGGGTGTGAATGACTTAGGGTGAAATATTACGATTAAAAAAATATTAGGACCTTGTCATACATTTGCCACATCTAGGAGTCACTTTGGGCCAGTTACAGCCAATTTATGCAAAAAAGTTTATTTTTCCACTTATGTATGGGAACGTCCAGAAGTGAGGCAGATAGAGGATAGGTATATTTGGAAGAAATGTTTGAAATGAAAAATTAAATGGACCTACTCATACATTTTACCCCTCTAAAGGTCATCACGGTGGAGCTATGAATAATTTTTTTAAATTCTTATTCATATTTTGAGTTTTTTGTATGGGAGCCCCCCCTAAGGGTTGCAGATGGGGTGTGGATGACTTAGGGTGAAATATTACGATTAAAAAAATATTAGGACCTTGTAATTTATTTGCCTCATCTATAAGTCACTTTAGGGCAGTCACACCGAATTTAGATAAAAAATTAATATATCCACTTTTGTATGGAGACTTCCAGAAGGGAGGGAGATAGAATATTGGTATGTTTGGAGGAAATAGCGGAAATTAAAAACTAATAGGACCTTGTCATACGTTTTACTCCTCCAGTGATCACACCGAGGAAGCTATGAAATATATTTTAACATTTTTTTTTTAATTTTTTGATTTTTTGTATGGATACGTATGAAAACGGATACGTATGAAAACCCTCAGAAGGGAGGCAGATAGGGGTTAAGTAAGTTCGGAAGAAATGTTGGAAATAAAAAATCAATAATACCATCTCATACATTTAACTACTCTAGGAATGACCTAGAACAAGCTATGAACTATTTTTTAAAATTTTCCTTACATATTTTAAGTTTTAAGTGAAGTCGAAGGTAGTCTTTTGTTATTTTATATTGTTTTAATAAGATGTGATTTTATTTTTTAAGTATTTTACACTACTTTATGACATAAAAAGTATTATATGAGAGTAGTCGATCAAAAGAAAAAATATAAAATAAGTTTTATATTTGTATATTGAATGTAATTCATTGTTTGGATTACTGAATATACTTGTAAAGACATTTATTATGTTATACATGATGGGGCATGTTTATTGAATAAAATAAAAGAAAACAAAATTCTTATATATAATAGAACAAAAATAGAACCGAATATAGTTTATTATTGGAAAGGAAATCGTTCCAAGTAATAAAGTTATATAAGTGGAAAGCAAGTTTGTTGGGAGTATACAGACTCCGTTCAAATTTGATGTCATTTTGTCCAAAAATGAAAAGTAGGGGGGCTCATAACCACATTTTTAATTAAAACTTCAATAGCATTTAGCCCCTGATGTTTTGTTTTGATTGAACTTGCGAAATATGTTTAAAGTATGATGGTAACAGTTTTGCATTCCAACTTCCGGTTCCTCACTTCTTGGAAAAATTTTCACGTCACCAAATTGTTCTATCTCCAATATTTGTTTATTTTACCAATATTCAATTTTATTCTTTTTTGTTTCTCTCTAGTCCCTGGGCCCACGCCGATTTCATATGATGATATCCACATATTTTATACTTCGTGAGGCGCCTTTCCTTGACGAGCCCGAAAATTAATGTTTTGCAATTTTTCTCGATTCGGTCGCTTTGTCGTTCGGCAGACTCCGAAAAATGCCGATTGCCTACGATATTGTAAATTTCCTACCAACATTTTTTCTGTTAATTATGGATGGTGGAAATTTGTTTAGGAAAACGAGGGAAACCATGTCCGACAAAAGTGTGTCTGCTATTGTCGAGTCCGACAACTGACATTTTGGTTTGGGTTGTCGAACTAGACAATGGTAGACAAATTTTTGTCGGACAAGGTTGTTCTAAAACATATTTCCAACCCTTATAGTTAAAAAATCAAAAATTTACAAGATCCCGGGCAATCGGCATTTTTAGGAGTTCGTCGAACGAAAAAGCGGCCAAATCGAGGAAAATGGTCGAACAAAAGTGTTCGGAGTCATCAAAGACAGGTGTCTCACGAAGTATAAAATATGTGGTAATCATTAAATGAAAGCGGCCTGGGTCCAGGGACTACTATCGAATGTTATACCGCAAACTTGCAAAGATGTCATGACGTTCTTAGCATTAGGTTAATTCACCTAGCCAGGGACTGCCATACTCCTATATTCGTAAACATGTAAGCGATTGCAGCAATTTTAAACCAATTAAAAATATATATCGATATCGATAGGTTTCCTAAAACCAACATGTTGCGTTGAAATAATTGGAATCAAATAAATTTATCTTCTGTATATTTAACAAATGTTTTGTGTCTATTTAAATTATTTAAATTTTCTTCTCCGAATTTTCTCTCAATGTAATTATAGTTATGCAAACAAAAACTAAACTAATTTAAATTTCAAGATACATATTAGTAGAAGGATAATAATAATATTTAAATTTAATTTATATTAAAATTAATATTTACAATTTTGAAAAATCGTTTGCAGAATATTTTAATCTATCTCATTCTGTTTATATGTTTATATACCATTAATAAAATGAAACCAAAAATTATTATTTTAAAATTTACTGACACAAACTATTTGTCAATAAACAAGCTGAAAAACTATTTATTTAAAAATCCAATTACAAAATCTAAATAGAAAGACGTAAAATGAGGATATGGACGATAGAAATAAGAAAATTTTCTTCGATGTGAAATGTTGCTTGTGTTTTGGGATTGTGAAGATCAAATGTAGTTGTCGTATCGCGTTCATGTTTTAGAAAATTTATAATCATTGTCTGAGTATCAACGAAGGAATAACCATAAAAGTTTATAAAGAAAATTTAAAATTTATCCGACGTTTCAAATACATCAATTTTATTACAAATATTTTTAATATTCTAAAAATTATAAAAAAAAATTTCTTATAATGTTTCTTATACAAACATTTTGAGCATAATATTTATTTATTTTTATTTAGAAGAAAATCCAAAATAGCAAATATGTTCTTATCTCTAAATGACAGACGGTCATTTATAAAGAAGTTAAGGAAAAAGAGGAAAATTTATGTGGTTTTAGTATGTTGTTTTGTTCCGATTTTATTTTTTATTTATCATTAAGAAATCTAATATAATCTTCTTACTCTTAACATAATTAATGAAATATAAGGGGAAACTGGAATGACAGATTTATGAAACTGCAAGCGTGGTTGTAATTTTTAGATAAAAAATGCACACATTTATCGCTTAATCAAGATACAATCGTTAAAACCACAACAGTCCTTTAAGAATAATGTAAAGCTTTAATCAAAGTTATAAATTTGTCTTTATTATTAATTTCAATTAGAAGTTAAATTTGTTTAATTGTGAGGCAAAATAAGCACAGTTAAAACATTTGTGTCGTGTGTGAATAAAATTCAAAAAAAATCTTGTACTAATTTTTACTAAGTTTATAGATTAGCTTGTTGGTATTAACAATTTAACACATTTTACAACAAGTCATGGGTCATATAATTCCATTGCTTCACTTGCTAAAAATCCAACATCATCAAAAACAGACTATTCGGTATTTTTATGAATTGATGATATATTTAAAAAAGGTTTAAAAAAGGTTCTAACACACCTGAAACTGCATTACATCACACCTTGTATTCATTTGCATCTGCTGACTGAGCTTTTCCAAGGTGACTTAACCGTTGGTATGATCAGTACTGGATCAGATATGGAGTAAGGGTTGGTGCTTTTTTGTCTCTTTCTCTTCCGTACGATAAAATTACTCGCCAACCAACACTGAAACTGATGCACGTGGTGGTTGACTGCCGGCAGTAAAAACGTATATATCATAGCTTTGAATACTTGAATAAAAAATTATTAATTTCGGAAGACAACACTTTTTTGTTATTCCTTCATGGGCCATTGTGTTTGACAACGTGAAACGCATTTTGTTTACCCGAGGAACCTGTCTTATAGATCAAGCATCTTGCTTATAACAAATTGTTAGCCCGTTATCATGCTTAGTGGGAGCGGGATCCTTTGTTTAGTCGCGTGGGTCGTGGCCTGATGAGCTGCATACCAAAATCAGATGGTCGTATTTCCGAATAAAGTATTTCATTGGGTTAAACCAGTAACCCATCCGTAAGATCTACGCAGAATCAAATACTTTATTTGCTTAACCATTTAACAAACACAAAAAATATATTTGTTTCACATAGAAAGAAAAGAAACCAGAAACCAGAAACAATTGATTACGCATGACATATAACAATAAGTTAATTGATTTATAGTGCAAATAAAATGTGACGTAGTACACCAAAATATAAATTTATGTATACTGTGGAAAGTTGTATACGGTCAGATATTATTTTAAGAAATTAATCTAAATAGGTTAATAATACGAAACGAATGTATGATTTGTAGTATGAATTTGAGATGAGGGCTGTTTGTTTTAGATTTTAAAAGAAAATGTTAATTGAACAGATTTTTGTGGGTTATTACAATATTGATTAGTAGATTGAACGCCATCCGTGACACCGTGAAAACCGTGTAACATCGAGCCGACCATGAAAAACCATTTATTTGTTTTCTTATAGAAACACAAGTTTGTGAAAATTAAGTCTCTGACGTAACGCTAAACCCTAAATATAAATTAAAATCAGCAATTTTGAGCTATATCTACCTGAAATTTTCTTTTTTCACAATAGCTTTATGTCGGTTGTTAAATAAACAAAACTCCAATTTGTTTTTTGTTCCAAAGCGTTACGAAATGTGTTTTGTTATGGTTGCCAATTGTAACAGTTTTATTTTGGGTTGGAATTGGGCTTTCTAAGTTCCATGAGTGAGTGAAGATTAAGAACATTCGGTATTAGGCGATGGTATTTGCTCTGATTGAAGGAGAGGTTCAATATTCATGCGGAGGGTAGTGTCATAATAATGAAGCAGGCAAACTAAAATATCATCAAAAAAATTGACTAGGAAAAAAACGACTAAAATTTGTATTTTTTTCTAACAAAGTTATCTTGCCTCACCACATCAACAATAATATTTAAAAAAATATCTAAAATATAATTATAATAATTCAATATTTAACAAAGAAATATTTATTTGGTCACACCACAAATAAAAATTTTTACAAAATGAAAATAAAATCAATAAATTAAATTAAAATCTATGATTGATAAGCTTGTTGCCCAGGTTTATCTTTGTCTGATGGTCTTTGTGTCTAACTTTGTTATGTTGCTTTCTCGTTTGATCTTTGAATTACTTGGGAATACACAAGCGTAAGATCCCGTTGGAAGATATAAAATACATTACCTACCATCCCTCAATGCTCATTTGGTAAAGAAAAAAAAAATACCATAGAAAAATCTCCACAAACGCAAGAGTTTTTGAAAAATCACAGAATGCTTTCCTTGAAGCCTCTCCTACTGTTTTTTATTATTTAGCCGGTGTAAAAACGCACTGGCACTTCATAACACATAAAATCCATGAATCCATGAATCTAAAATTGAGGAAAAGCTTCTATAATCATCAGCACCAGATCAATGCTCCTTTTATTGTAAATTAAACACAAAATAAATCAGAATCATAAATCAGCCATTCACCACTATACCAATCCTATCTGGATGTCATCGATGCCTTTTTTAAAGAGAACCATCGTGGACTACTGGATAATGGCGTATACATTTTTTTCCTTGACGCTGACTCATAAATAATTCATAATTAATCCACATGCAGCATTTCGTTCTCTCACTACAAGCATTTTTACTGCCAATGGACAGAAAAAAAGTTTCAAAAGACTTTTGGAGCTTCTTTGACATAAAACCAGCTGTGGATGACACTAGAGAAAATATTCTACATTGTTCCAAGGAAGTTATTATCCTGCTCCTTACTGATATGATAGTGGTTGATAAACTTCACCGGTTATCGACTGTATGCCATTCTCAGCTCCCTGATATTATAGAAACGGTAGTTGATTCTCATAATCTAGGAATAGGGCCAGTTAGGTTAAGTTGAGTATCCAATTGACGCCCATAATACTAATTCTATCAAGAAATGCTACTACGCAGTTTCTTCAGCATTTCAAGTAGATATATTTTCTCACCTTGATTGCATATTGAATCTAGGTGTTATTGAAGAAATTTGTAGATACTGGAGTTCACCTATGACTGTTGTATGCAAAAAAAATTTTAAGACCGGATTGTGTTTAGATGACCGATGCGTTAATACGTCAAATGATCTGATGAATTTCTTTTGCAAATCAAGACAGTTTACTGAGTCCCTAAATTAGATTAATTCCGGTCGCCCTTTATTTTAATTTACTGTAATGCCATTTGACCTATGAAACACACTCCAAACACTCTGTCACTACATTCACAAAATAATTCCTCGCCAGTTGCACAATTGTGTCTTTTGACGTTATATCGACAATTGTGGTGACAAAAATTTTAAATTCACCAAAAAACATGGATTGTTGCAGATCGAAGATCGTGAAAAATATTAGAAGTTTGTCTTCAATTGTATCGCTGTTTGGCGTACCAAATTTTAATTGAAAATAAAATAACTTCAATCGCTTAAATTCGTTAATTTTTATTTATTAAACTTCACAATATTCACAATAAATGTATTTGTTTATTATCAAAAATTTTTACTTAAAAATATAAATAAATTTGTTGTTGTTTCCTGTTCTAAATACACTAAAGTAAAACACAATTTAGTCTTTAAGAAATTGCTAATGTTCTAATTAACTTAACACATAGATTCTTAAATTGAAATAAATGTTTTATTGTTGAACTCATAATTTAAGCGTTTATTTAAATATTCATTTTACACTTTGGGAAATTATTATTATTATTAAATAATAATAAACGTAGTATATAGTCTTCACATTAATCTATTGGAAAATATACCAACTTGTGATCAAAAACAGCGTGATATATTTCATATGGTCAATTTTACAAAGTTCTTTAAACTTAATTGCTCTTATTAATATTAGTGATTTTCATAATTTAATACTGTTACTCTAAAATTTTTAAAATTAAAAAAGCTCTTTATTTTAACCAAAAATTTAAACCTCCAGGAACATATAGGGTATTGAGTAACCCTATAGGTATGTTCCTGGAGGTTTAAATTTTTGGTTAAAATAAAGAGCTTTTTTAATTTTAAAAATTTTAGAGATTTATTAAATTTAACACAGATCTAAAAGCTAAATTTATTAACCTAAAATAAATATCTTTAAATACGATTTCTGTATTTGATTAATTTGATGACCGCTTTGAATTAAAGTTAATTAAACATAATTTCTACTGTTGACAAAATTTAATTATATTAAAAAACACTTGTCAAATTTAATATACACATTTAAGTAACATTCCTTATTATAACGAGCACAGTTAATAAAATGTCGGTGTAGTGTTTGATTAAAAGTAATTAAGTTAAAGAAGAGTTATTATATATTATATGTAAGTTTAAGTAATCTTCGTTATTAATAGTAAACAATAATCAAATCAATTCACTTGCAATTAAGTAACATTCATTGATGCTAGAAAAATTAATTACCATATGAATTAAATTTTGAAAAAATTTAATTGCAATTAAAAAACATCATTAAACAGTTTTTTGATGGTTAAAGAATTTGAATACATTTCAATAAAGAATTATTTGTCTGCTCTATATGAACGAATATCTAATTGCCTTAAAACAAGGATTCTTGAATTATATACAATTTTTTTCTCAGTGAATAACGCGCTATTCTGGATGAGGCAAAAGGTAAATCTATGTCATTTTGGGTTCAAATTGCTGCCATGAAGAAGGTTTTTCATACCCTGATATTGACAGTTTGCTGATTATCCCTGTTAATCACCCTCAAGGTCACTAGTGTAGTAATTTTGTTCACGTTCACCATTATCAATGCTTCGTTGTAAATTTTCGCTGCGAAACGCACGTTCATGTTTATATATTTCTTACGTTTTTAAAGGCAAATATCTTCAGCAATTTGCGATTTATATTTTACCATAAATCAATGGAGAGAAAGATAAATAAGATAAATCAAGAAAGAAACCATGCATGAATTAGATTATGATGTGACATATGACACACGTTATGCATACATTTATCCCAGTGTCGGCCGTGGCAAATGTTGTACGCGAAAAGTGAGATGTGTAACGCCGTTAACAATTCTCAATTGCAGGAAACCATTGAACCGGGTTCATTTTCTAATCACATGCGATGAAAGAAGCTTGATTGGGATCCATTGCGTACAGTCTTTACCAAAGTAAGTTTCATTGAAAATGCTTGATTATCTGTCAATTTTCTCTTTGCATTCAAGCCATTAAAATTCATTTCTACTTCCATTCCATGCGTAATACATAAACATTTCCGAATACGTCAGTGTTTTCAAAAACGCATAATCTATATAAATCTATATAAATAAAAATGTAAATGTTCGTTTGTTCAAAATAGGTAATTTCCGAAAGTACTTGATCGAATCTTTTGAAATTTGGACACAACGTTGCATTCAAATACAGGAAGGTTGTTACATAGTTTTTTTTTTTTTTTTTTTAATTTTTTTTTTTTTTCGTTATACACATGTATATGTTTTATAACGTAGGCTGTCAACAATTACAAGTGTCTCACCTGCTTTATTCTCAAATCACTCAACTTTATGGTCGATTTTAACTTCATGCTCAATTTAATCGATTAGTTTCGTATAGTGATAGGCCCAAAGATTATTTTATCTAATTTGTAAACCAATAAGGTTGCAACGTGTTCTCCTTTCGGTAGGACTGTCCTCGGTAGGAGCAAAAATGTCCGCAGTTCTCATATGCTATAAAAATATTCTCCTTGAAGCAATCTGTAATACAATATTTTACACTGAACAAAATAGATCTTTTTGCTACATATTTCTCCCAATAAGCATATGGATCAGGAAAATAAAAAATCGTGATTGCACCTTTACTTATATCAAAGTAACTGATTATTAAAATTTGTGTCGCAAAGTTGGTAACAATATCAATTAATTTACATTGCTCTATAATATATGTGAATATCTTTACTTTTACTATGTCGCACGATCAGGTGGTGAACCATTGTTTAAGCAATTTTGGATTCAATCCACCGTTAAACATCTGTTTTTTTTAAATAACTTCTGTAACTAATTATCTGTTCTTAGTATTATAAATGAAATAGCTGATCTGCATATTATTTGTGATTGTTATAAATTAAAGCATTTGGCTACAGAAAACTTACCATTTTGAAGAAAATTTAAATATATAAAACAGTACTGTGTATGAATAACTAACTAACAACTTGCGCTTATTGATTTTTATGAAAGTGCCAATTAATCAGATGGTAAATTTAGCTGTATTTCTGAGTACTTAAAAACATTAAATTTAAGTGATTCGAGTGTAGCAATAGCATTGAAGGCCGATAACATCAATACGAATTTGCATGCTATCATCCATCATAAATAAATAAAAGGATTACAGAAGTAATTGTCGTATGTGCAATCAAATATTCCAAAGCTTACGTTTGAACAAAAAACAATTTACGATCAACTAATGCAAAAGGTTGATAACGGGGTTGGAGGAATCTTTTTCTTAGATGCGCCAGGAGGAACTGGCAAAACGTTTCTAATCAGACTGATTTTAGCATAGCTTTAGCTCTTGCGCCGTCCGGTATAGCTGCGACATGGCTACCAGGTTGAAGAACTGCTCATTTTGCTTTGAAATTGCCATTAAACATGCAATTCATTGAAACGCCCACATGCAACATTTCCAAAGGATCGGGAATGGCAAAAGTATTGCATTAATGTAAACTAATCATTTGGAATGAATGCACAATGGTGCACAAAAAATCACTTGAAGCGCTTGATCGATTATTGCAAGATTTGCCTGGAAATACCAGACCATTTGGGAATGCATTAATATTGCTTGCAGGAGATTTCAGACAAACATTACCTGTAGTTCCCCGATCAACACCAGCGATGAAATAAATGCTTGCCTGAAATATTCTACATTGTGGCGACACGTAAAAAGGTTAAAATTAACTACAAACATGCGCTACAAATCAGCTGAGATATTCTCATATCAATTGCTGAGAATTGGTGACGGAAAGGTACCAGTTGATTTAACAAAAGGACGAATTTTACTGCCTCATAACTTCTGCAATTTAGTGTCGTCAAAAGAGGAAATAATTGAAAAAGTATTTCCTGATATCCAAATTAATCATAAGAATCACGATTGGCTGAGTGAACGAACCATTCTTGCAGCCAAAAACAAAGACGTCAATGAACTTAACAGTTTAATTCTGTAGATTCAAAGCGAGGAAGTCACATACAAGTCCGTAGACACTATCATGGAAGCAGATGAAGCAGTTAACTATCCAACAGAATTTTTGAATTCACTTGATCTACCAGGGATGCCACTACATGTACTGCAATTAAAAACATGTTGCGTAATATCAATCAGCCAAAACTTTGCAATGGCACGCGACTCACAGTAAAAAAATTATTGAACAACGTAGTAGAAGCAACAATCTTGAATGGAGCTTTCAAAAGCGAAGATGTCCTCATTCCTCGCATACCCATGATACCAACAGATATGCCATATCAATTTAAAAGATTGCAATTCCCAATTTGATTGGCATTTGAAATCACCATCAACAAAGCTCAGGGCCAAACATTGGAAGTATGCGGTTTAGATCAAGATAACGATTGTTTCTCACATGGACAATTATATGTTGCGTATTATATGTTCTAGAGTTGGCAAACCAGGCAATCTCTATAACCATACAGTCAATGAATCAACAAAAATAGTGTATACCCTCAAGTATTATGAAATAAAACATATTAGAAAGGTGAGTGTTTTGTTTTCTTTATTTTTTATATTCAACCAGACTTAAGCCGCAATTAGACTATTGCAGAACTCTGCAATATTTCTGCAATGGTAGTGTGTAAAATATTCATTGCAGAAAAAATTGGCAATGAACTCATTGCAATATATTGCCATGAGTTCATTGCCAAACTTTTCTGCAATGAATATTTTACACACTACCATTGCACGACTATTGCAGAAATATTGCAGAGTTCTGCAATAGTCTAATTGCGGCTTAAGCCACTGCAACGCGTGGCCGGGTCCAGCTAGTAGAAAATAAAATCTTTTATTCCTTGAGTTTATTTATATTACCGTCCTTATCCAACACGTGTTAAATAGGTTGTTCAACATATTACGCCCAGAGCCAACGACAAAAAGTGCAATCTATATCATTTGAAAAAAATTTAAGAACATACATTTACTATGCTCGAGTATTAAACTTTTTATAATTATACAATATTAACATCATTCTCTGCTCGTATAATACAATATACTATTACAAAAGTAAACTAAATCAAATAAAATAACAAAAAAAAAATCGGAAAAGACATGTGAAATTTTATTTAAAATATATAATAGACATAACTTTTGTACAAAATTACGTGGCAAATTAGAAATTTTATTGTTGAGGAACGTAAATGTGAGAAATGGAAATTAAATGAAAAACTTTTGCGAAACGTTTTTCAGTATACACTCGTTCTCATACAACTAGAAAATTGAATTAGGTTAATCTCTTTTGTGTGGTTATTCGTTTTTCCTGTTAATTTTGGTGCAAAATGTACAAAATGCTTTGTTTATTATTCCCAACTTTTATCCATTTTGAAAGTGTCTGTGTACTGGTGTCTGACTGTGTTAGTTAATTTTTGTTACAAGATTTTAAATTTTAAGTTAATTTGATTTTAATGCCACTATAAAGATTATTCCACTAGCAGTGTTTGTTTGCATAATATAATATGCTCTAATTTTAAATTTAGAATGCAAAAAATCAACAACAAAATTGAATTTATTTTTAATTTAAGCTAAAATCTCTATTGCTGTTTCTATCAAGAGGAAAATCGAAAAATTAAATTTTTCGTTTTAAACATCAAGCTTTTGTTGTAAATTTAACAAACACTCAAGAAAGACGTTAATATTAAATTAATTATTAATAACTGTTATTGTAAACAGTCAGGTTGCTTGTAGGTAATATAATGATTCTATTCATCTTGTGAACTATATTCTATTCTGCTATAGCATGCTGTTGTTAACTCGAAGTAAAATTCATTGGTATAGCATGTTAAATTGCCGCATTCTATTATGCAGAACATTAGTCAGCCATATAGCAAAAAATCGATAGCAGTTACCAAATTGAAAAAGACAAAAACAATACATTGCTCTATGAAATTTGTCAATACACATATTAACCCGAACCCTTTTTCGCTTGGAAAAAAATGGAAGGATAGTACCGGAACAATTGACAATTTTGACATTCGGTAAGAATACACTAAGCGGTGGTGAATTGGAGAAGTTGGTATGATTTTTTGAAAAAATCCGTTAATTTTTTTGAAAAGATGGAAGTCAATCAATAATTAAAGTGTGACCAATGGTATCAGTGCCGTTGGTATTAGATGTTGAGTTAGAGCACTCGTTATCCACTTATAAAAATATTTTATCTGATAAGCGTCGATTGAGGAGCAAACCGAAAGTAGCTAATTTTATTCAATTCAACAATTTCGTGGATTATAACGAAAATGAATAAAAATGAACTTATTTTGTGTTGTTTCGTGCTAATTTGAGGAGTTTCGTGCTTTTAGATTAAATTTCCAACTCAACCCCGCACCATATATGCTAAATTGCACGCAAAGGTTTCAAAAGTAGACGGATTCCAATGAGCGAAGAACTGTGATTATGACAACCCCAAAATTGGAGAAAACAAGACCATTACCCACTTCAATATTTAAAAATTAAAATATTTCACTAGCCACATAATTTGTAATTGATCCAACCCTCTATGCTTCTTCTTTACTAGCCAATCATAGTGAATAAAATATAAATTAATCAATAAAACAATCAAATGTTGCGCCAATAGTACGATTATTGAACAAGAACTATAATGCAATATAATAAAATTGTTGCGCCAAAACCACAGGCAATTATTGAAAAGAACAATATTACAGTAAAACAAAAGTCGTAGCGCCAATGCAGAGTGGTACAGATTAATTTCAGTTCGGCAAAAATTCATTTTATGAGTGATTCTTATGTATTTTTCAACGGTAAATCTGAATCTGCTATCGGTTTTTCCCCAGGTCAGCCATTTCCCCGAAAAACCGAAAAAACAGAATTTTCGGAGTCAAGGTGCAAAGTGTTTTTTTATTATTCCTTTGGTTTTATATAGTCATTTTATGCAGAAAAATGAGTTTTTAAATTTAGCCGGGTTTTTTTTTCGATACGAATTTTCGGTTTTTCAAGTCTCCATGATAGATAGGTAAAAAATAACTTCAGATTCGGATTCAGCGACCAAAAGTATGGTAGAAACGATATAAAACTTTACTAGTTTGTTAACTTTAAATTTGACCTCACGTGACCCTTGAGAGGTCACATCTTAATTTCCACAAAAGTTCTCACTAATTCATGATTGTCCAATTGAAGCCTGGTACTTTCTCGACAAGCTTCAAAAGAAAAAATGAGTGAGCACCTTTGGGAGCAAAAGTTATAGCCAGTTGAATCTCGAATAAAAAACCCAGGCATTATGGGGGGATAATAATGTCAAAATCTTAAAATATATAATTAAAAGATATATTATCAAAATCAAGTCTTAAGCTTAGGCTAATAATAGCTTAAGCTAATAATAAAATCTTAAGCTAATATTAAGCTATACATTATTATCCCCCCATAATGCCCGGGTTTTTTATTCGAGATTCAACTGGCTATAACTTTTGCTTCCAAAGGTGCTCACTCATTTTTTCTTTTGGAGCTTGTAGAAAAAGTACCAGGCTTCAATTGGACACTCATATATTAGTGAGGACTTTTGCGGAAATTAAGATGTTACCTCTCAAAGGTCACGTGAGGTCAAATGTAAAGTTAACTATTGAAGTTTTATATCGTTTCTACCATACTTTTGGTCGCTGAATCCGAATCTGAAGTTATTTTTTACCTATCTATCATGGAAACCCGAAAAACCAAAAATTCGGATCGAAAGAAAAAAACCGGGTAAACTTAAAAACTCATTTTTCTGCATAAAATGAATATATAAAACCAAAGGAATCATAAAAAAAACATTTTGCACCTTAACTCCGAAAATTCGGTTTTTTCAGTTTTTCGGGGAAATGGCTGACCTGGGGAAAAAACCGATAGCAGATTCAGATTCAGCGTTAAATAATACATAAAAATCACTCATAAAATGAATTTTTGGCCGAACTGAAATTGATCTGTACCACTGTGCAATGGTACTGGCAATTATTAGATAAGAATAATAAATCAATATAACAGCTAATTATTGCACCACAGATATAGGCGATTGTTAAACAATATTATAAATACAATATAGCAAAACTCGTTGTGTTAATGGAACCGGCGAAATACGAAAACGTATAATAAATCAATATCAATAAAATTTATGCGTAACATTATCAATAATTCAATATAAAAAAACAGTGCGCCAAACGTTATGTCCTCATTACAGGAATTATGAAAACTGATGAAAAAATTCAAGAAAGAGAAAAAGGTATTCTATATTTCATTCCCATTTGTTTCGTTATCTTGTTTTCAACTCACGAGCCATAAAATAAAAACAAGATGACTAACTGTAATCCTAATTCACTTAAAATTTGACTATTAACAAATTTTAATAAATCCGACTAAGATTAACATCTATTATAGCTCCAAGTTTTTATAATTTGTTTAAAAAAATGGTAAATCTTCTATTTCACTTTCTTAATGACGTAAAACGTGATCTACGCAGGTGAAAAAGTCGAAATTTGAACTTGACCATTTTTGATTTTCCTGAAACTTGGCATATAAGTAGTATGGACAAAATAGAAAATACAGCTTATTTTAAAATTTTTTTAAATTGCATAGTTTGAGCATAGGGGGCACCCCAACATGCATGAAAAATGAAAATTCTGCCAATCCGATGTAACTTTGAAATTAAATTGCAAAAAGAACGGCTATAACAATTTCATCAAACTTTTTTTTGTTTGATAGATGATTAGTTAGTCGTTTGAAAAAAAAATTAATTTGTTGTTTTTATGATTAATTTTTAAATAAAAATATTGAAAAAACTTTTTAAAGATGGCGTTAGGGTCAAAGATCAATTATTGGAATTTAATTATCTGTTTTTCTGAAAATAGTTCTAACTCTAAAATATATCAAATTAACAAAGAGGCAGGCAATTTTTATCATCAAAAAATTTTAACCACTGAAGTTCGAGAAAATAATGAATAATTAGAATTTTAATCTAAGGTTAGAACTATAAAAAAAAAGTTAAAATTTAATTGATTTTAAAATTTTTGGTTAAGGGAAGTTGTTTGAAAAAAATGAAGAAAAATTCGAATTTCAGCCGTACTAAAAATCTTTAAAATTAAATATCTCAAGAACAAGAATTTTATCCTCTTTGTAAATTTGATTTATTTTAGAACACAGATAGAACTATTTTCAGAAAAAAAAAATTAGTTTTATTCCATTTGATCTTAGACCCTAGCGCCATCTTTAAAAAAGTTTTTTTAATATTTTTATTTAAAATTAATTATAAAAACAACAAATTAACTTTTTTTCAAACGACTAATTAATCATATATCAAACAAAAAAAAAATTTGATGAAATCGGTAAAGCCGTTCTTGAGCAATTTAATTTCAAAGTTACATCGGATTGGCAGAATTTTCATTTTTCATGCATGTTGGGGTGCCCCCTATGCTCAAACTATGCACTTTAAAAACATTTTAAAATAAGTTGTATTTTTTATTTTGTCCATACTACTTATATGCCAAGTTTCAGGAAAATCAAAAATGGTCAAGTTTTCACAAGCTTGTCTAGAACACGTTTTTCATCTAATACACCATAAAAAGTATTTTAGCTTTTTTTATTATTTAATTATTATATCACAACTACCAAATTAATAATTGTATCTCGTTCACGAATCTCGGACGTCTTACAGTGTTTGTAAATAAACAGCTAACGGTTCGTGTACTGACCTCCCCCTTGCTTAAATCTAACACAAAAAAGTAAGGCAAGTGCAAATATAATTCGCTCACTGAGGGTTCCGTGTAGATAATATTTGAGAAAAAACAGTTTTTGGTAGTTGAGTTTCACGTCGGGTTGAATTTCCAAAGCGGTTTATTTAAAACCATAACAACCGAAACAAAAAAACGATTTTCTTTTTGCGAAATTCCTACAACCATGAATTTTTCTAATTTTTTTTCGTTTTTAATGTGCGAAGTTACGGTGGGGGACAAAAAAAATTTAACGTTTTCGAAATAAGTCGCAAGCTGTGGTTTCGAAAATTATAAAAAAAAACTGTTTTGCACTACAAAAAAAATCACCTTTCATATGACATCTCACATGACATGATCAGAAAAAATTTGTTTCAAAATTTCTGCTCTAAACCACCTCCAATGTACATTTGAAATTATAACAACCAAAACAAAACAACATTATTTTTTATGCGAAATTCCTACAACCATGAAATTTGTTAATTTGTTTCTTTTGTAATGTTCGAAGTTAGAGGGGGAGGACAAATCCACACTCGTTTTTGTCAATAACTCAAAAACTAAGCAGTCGAAAATTCATTGATTTTTTAAAAAATATTTTCCTCATTTTCGATTTTACTACACTAAACTCGACTTCTTACAAAAAACTTTTGTTTTACTATCTCCTTATCTATGTCCATAAAATATAGATAAAAACAAATATATGAAATTTTTTGGTTACTTATCAACAGGCGTGGGAAAACACAACTGTTCAAAATTTCAAGTTGATAGCACTTATAGTTTGTGAGTAAAACGATTATGTAGAAATTCGGACGGACACCGAAGTCTCTCAATAGAAGTCTCTTCTACCGTTTTTACGTTTTCACAGCATGGAACCCTAAAAATAACAAAATATTGTTTCTTAGATGGAAATTGGAATAAGAATACTTAAAATAATGCAAATGCTTTTGACATGAATGTTTAGTATTATCATTGATTAAGTATTATAAGATTATATTACTATGAATTACAACAACAAAAATTATTTGCCGTTGCTTCTAACATATTACAAAACATACAATAATCTAGTTTTTGATCTCACATACCAATCCCTACCATCAAGATTTCTCTAAATTCAATGTTCCTACTCGTAATCACTTAAAATGAAGGTTTTTTAAGCGAAAAATAAGAAAATTTGCTACTTTTGACACACATAATGATTTTTTTGACACACTTCCGGTACAGTTATCGAACACAGCGTCCTTTGGACCTGTTTCTTGAGTATACCTATCTTTAGAAAAAAATTTTTGAAATCCCTCTAACGGTTTTCTCTGCATCGTAGGTAATGACGGCCGGCCGACAGACAGACATACTTTTTTTTTTTTGCTTTTTTAGAATCAGTAGGTCCTAAAGCGTCGAGAAATGTCAAGAAAAGTAGGGGTAAGAATTTCACTTTGAGCTTATGAATGTAATACATAGGTCTTTCAGACCGAAGTAGTTTCGTTTCAAACATAATTAATTTTATTTTTTTCCAAAAAATTGGGTAAAAAATTAATAAAAATCTTTCTTTTGACACACTTGACATTTTTTTGACAAACTTATAATGCAATTAGCTAGTTTTTGGTCTCACATACCAATCCCTTCCATCAAGATTTCTCCGAATTGTATGTTCCTACTCGTAATCACTTAAAATGAACGTTTTTTAAGCCAAAAATAAGAAAATTTGCTCTTTTTTACACACATAATGATTTTTTTGACACACTTTCGGTACAGTTATCAAACACAGCTTCCTTTCGGACCTGTCCTTTGAGTATGCCTATAGTTAGAAAAAAAATTTTGAAATCCTTCCAGCGGCTTTCCTTGTAGCGTAGGTAATGACGGACGGCCGGACGGCCGGCAAACAGACACACATTTTATTTTTGCCTTTTTAGAATCAGTAGGTCCTAAGACGTCGAGAAATGCCAAAAAAGTGGGGGTTAGAATTTCACTTTTGGCTCATGAATGTAATACTTAGGTCTTTCAGACCGAAGTAATATTTGAAATAGTTTTTAGCATATGAAAATTTTAGTTAACAATTGGCAAATCCTTTATTTTTTCTAAAATATTATGAATAAAAGAATGTGTGTCAATGAACTCGATGTAAAGAAATGCAATTTATTTATTTAAGCACAAATAAAAAAAGGATTTTTTTTTTGAATATGAAAGAATTTTAAAAGAAAAGAGAAAAAGTAATAAAAAACTAACACTAATGCGATTTTATATACAGAAAAAAGCAACAAAAATTAAATTTTTATAATTTCTTGTTGCCAGAAAAGAAAAACCACTCTTTCAATCGCAAGCGTTGTGTTGTCTCTACACTAATTGACTAGCAGAGCCATAGCTCGATTGTAGGGGCGAAAACTTTAGTAATATTATCTTAATATACTTAATCAATGGTATTATGGACTCCTCCTCCCCTAAAACTGTTTCAGCGTGCACATATCCTGCCATGCTAAGCACACAGGCTTGCTTTTTTTTTTTTCAAAAATGAGTTATGCATCTAAGATGATATAATAACAGTCGATGGACATTTTATCATATAATTAAACCATTTAATTAATTTTTTCATTTAAAAATTACTCTTATAAATATACCGTTTCTTCTTTAAAAGTATCAAATTTACTATTTAGTTATCCAATAATTAAATTGTTTTGACTAAAAATATAGTTATGATAAGTTTGACTGTGAAACTTGAAAATTAAAAAGTGTTAATATCTCGAAATGTAAAAATTCATGATACGACCTTTGAGCTTAGCACTGCAGTATAAACCTGATTAGGTTTGTTCCTAATTATAGCGTGATAGAGTGTCATCTTTGCCTGAGTTTTTTACTACTGAAAACTGAGAACGGAGCATCGAAACTGGAAACTTTGGTTACAGTCTATATGACAAAAATGTTGCACAGATTCTTCTTTTTGAGTAATGTCAATCATCATATTATCATAAAAAAATCATCTCAACATATCTTTTTAAATAATTATTTATTAAAACAGTAACAGTATTACATTATTCAAATGTTTGTTGTTGTTTATATTTTCAGTCTACTTAGCCTTATAAGTACATTAAAACTTCATCAAAACCTTTTCAGTAACTGCAAATTAAGTAAAGGACTTTCATTTCCACAAATAAAAGATAAGAGCAACCTTTATAATTCAAGAAAGCTGACTAAAACTTCTTTCCATCTTTGACAACAAAAAACTGTTTTACTTAAATTTATACATTATACAAATTTTCTTTTCATATGTACCCCATTCATATACCTTACTGTCACAATATTCCATGATTTTCCGTTTTTTTTTTTATAAATTTTAATGGACTGGCAGGGTAAAAATTGTAAGAAATAAAAAATTTTCGACAAAAAAAAAACACACTGAATGCTATGTAGATGATGCAGTTTTTTATGACTGTACGTCATTTATCCATCTAAAAATTGTTTTTTCGTCTTAAAAAGAAAGAAATCGCATATAAAATGTCTTCACTTCGTGTTTTTTTTACCCGTAGTTTTCTGTGAGAATTTTTTTTTCTTCGAATGATGAAAATTCTATTTCATGCTTGAAATGGAAAATAAAAATCTTTCTTTTCATATATCCATTTTCTTAGATGTTTTTCCGTTCTCTTTTTTTTATTTATTTCTATATTTTTTTGCAATGTTATTTTATATTTTAATTCCGATGTATACAGTTTTGATGGAAGGTTTTGTATATATTAAAGTTATTTTAAAATGGATTTGCTATGTCATAATGCACATTATTCTTATGTTTATATTTTCTTAAAAGGAACAACATATTGTGATTTAATATAAATGTTTAAATGCTTACAAAAGAAAGTTGAAAAAATAAAATAAATGAAAATACTAAAGCGGCTCTTATGCTTTTTTGTTTTCTTTTTAGAAAATGCAAGTTTTGAATAAAACTCAATTTTAAATTTATAAAACTTTATTTAGGTCTCACTCAGTAACTTTTATGTTTCGTTTATTTAATTTTGTAGAAGGACTAGCTATAAAGTGGGGCATTCCAGAGATGAGAAACTCTCTTAATAATATCACACCGAACGAACACATCTCTTCACTTTTTATTTGAACCGTTAAAGGATGAACCAAAGCAATTACCTTATCCTACGAAGGCATTTGTGTAGGGGTGTTTGGCGCTAAGACTAAAATGGCTTTAGCACTCTTTCTTTTTTTGCTCGAGAGCTAAATAATATCTACATATTTAAGTTTTAGTCACGAACAAACTACATACTGTCCATTCATCTTATCCATCCATCCATCTTATCGTATCGGTTGTCTCTTTCATTAACATAATGCAAGGTTATTGATCATTCGCATTATAGTTTATAAAACAAAAGATTGAAATAAATTCAATTGCAGATAAATCACCCTGCGTTGCTATTTTTACACTTATATATATTACGTTTCTTCTGTGTATGTGTAAAACAAAACTAAAACACAACGAATTTTGTTTTAATTTACATCAAATTGAAGACATAAGATTTAATGTTGTTGTAATGTCAGAAGACAAGAGGAAGATTAATTTTGAATATAAAAGACAGCGTAGTTACTTCCAGTAGTCATAAAATTTAGCAGTTACAGTAGTAGCAAACTTGCTAGCCAAGAAGGGCACCTCTACAAAGCTCATTAGTAAAAAACAGCGCTTTTAATTAACTAAAAGTTCGCGTAAATGTATTAGCCAAACTTCGAAACAGAAACAATACAAACTCCTATGGAGAACGCAAGAAGATTTACTGCATTCAAAAAGATTCTAGATAATTTCCCTGTCTATACTCTTTAAACAATCGATATTGAAAGAGAGTTTCTGAAGATCTTAATATGATGCAAGAGAGGACACGGTCCGATAAATCATCACCTTAACAAATTAGCCATTTTGCCTCCGAAAGATGCAGATTCTGCAACAAGGATACAGAAAGCATGGAACTCGTTTTTCGCAACTGCTCTGAACTTGTGTAGCGCAGAAACAAACCTCATAATTAGTCAAATCAGCTAATTAACTATGTTAAAGGGCTTGAATTCGAATATATTTCTCATTCTGCAGTGACATCGACGTCTTTAGATCTTTAGGTCGCAGTGCTACTCAAACTAGCTAACTAATTAGTTCAGCTTCGAGATCCCTCAGACTTGAAAGCACGAAAGAAAGAAGGAAGTTTAATTTTAACATTTTTACATTACTTGGGGTGTTCGGATACGTGTTTATTTGCACTGTGTGCTGCTGCAATTTCGTTTTAATATGTTCACGGAATTCTTGGCAGTATGGTGCTATGTATTCTGGACAGAGGCGTAGCTAGGGGGGGGGCGGGGGGGGGGGGGCGGTCCGCCCCGGGTGTCACCCGTTTTGGGGTGACACCCGAACGTAAAAAACTTAAACAAACCATCACAATGTTTTCAACGATAAATCACTTCGAAACCGTTTTGGGGTGACACCCGAACGTAAACAACTTAAACAAACCATCACAATGTTTTCAATGATAAATCACTTCGAAACCGTTTTGGGGTGACACCCGAACGTAAAAAACATAAACAAACCATCACAATGTTTTCAACGATAAATCACTTCGAAACCGTTTTGGGGTGACACCCGAACGTAAATAACTTAAACAAACCATCACAATGTTTTCAATGATAAATCACTTCGAAACCGTTTTGGGGTGACACCCGAACGTAAAAAACTTAAACAAACCATCACAATGTTTTCAACGATAAATCACTTCGAAACCGTTTTGGGGTGACACCCGAACGTAAACAACTTAAACAAACCATCACAATGTTTTCAACGATAAATCACTTCGAAACCGTTTTGGGGTGACACCCGAACGTAAAAAACTTAAACAAACCATCACATGTTTTCAACGATAAATCACTTAGAAACCATTTTAACCAGGTTATCCATATAACTTTAATTTATAAATTGTGATAACTTATAAATGTGTCCTATAAATGTGTTATTGGTTCACAAAGAATCTATTCTACTTTTTAAAATTTTTGAGTTATTACGTGAAATAAAATTTTAACAATATTAATCGAATCAACATGTTGAGCATTGAATCCCATCACCACAATTACTCAATAGCTTTGAATATTCCTATAGATACCATATTGACCGTTTTTTACGATATATTATTTAGTATGCAAGCATGATTATTTAATGACCAGGTCTGAAAACACATATGCTGAATAATGTATAGGAAAAGTGGTTTACGTCGATAATGGCACCCTTTGTCGATAGGGTGGCACCCTTGAGTTACAATGTCTCTATTCCAAAATTATTTCTAAAATATCCGCTTAACCTTGCTACCTAATATATGTTTTACATTTCAAACAAATTAATTGCAAACACCTAAGGAAACTAACAAACAATCAAATTACCGTGTTTGTAAATGATCTCAAAATAATTTTTTTTCCTTTATCTTGAAACTCAAAGAATAAATTGAAATAGATCGTTTTTCAATGGACACAAAAATAATTACTGTGGAATAAAATGGCAGTTATGCAATTACTACAGTTTTGCAAATTTTTGTAGGTTGATACATACTCATACTGTTTGTTTTCAGTTTTATATATTTATATATTTGAATTAAATGAAAGTTTATCATTTAAAATTACATTTTGTTGGGTTTTAAATCCCTTGGAAATTTCAAACTCATCAAGTGATTCTTTTAAAGATCCTTGGCTACATAAATGTAAAGCCTTCAATTTTTAAAAGTGGTGTAGCTATTGTTATTAACTATGTAAATGGTTTGCAAAAATAAACTTTAAATTTTGTTTATTTTTCTTCTTAGGCAGGTATTCCTTAAATCAGTCTTTAAAACATTTTCCGGTTTTCCCGATGTAAAATTTTTCACAAAAATCACATTCAATTTTGTAAATTATTGAGCATGATTCTAATTGGATATTTAATTTTGGTTTCAATTCTTTATATAAAATATCTTTTAGGATTTCATACTTATATTTTTTTAAATAGTTCCTTATAATATTAGGCTATGATTTGTATATTCCATTTTATCAAATATTATTTAATATAAGTTGTTCCAAGGAAATTTAAATAAATTAATTTTCTTGGCGGTATATTTAGTCGTTAACACAGTGTACTTATTATGAACTATGTACCTATTATGTATCCTACAAGTATATTTAGAATTAATGCTTTGCTGATACCTATACTATAATTAAAAATATTTTTTTAGATTTCATTTAGCAAATATCCCAAAAAATAAATATGCCACGAGGAGTTCATAATTTTTAAAGAAAAAGTTGGTTCCAGCAGAGAAAGACCAAATCTATAAATATGTTACAAAACCCGATGATATCCAAGGTTCATCAAAAGAAACTGATTATCACGTTGATGCAACGAATGTTTCAGAGAATATTGGCTCATCTTCGGAAAGTAACAGCAACAATACAGAATTAATAATGATAACCTATGATGACGAATTAGAAAGGAATAATGAAAATGACAGTGATAATGCCGCTAATGCTTCTACTATCGAAGACAGTATTTGCATGGGTGAATCACTTCAGGACTTAAGAGATGTATCACATTGGAATATACTCGTCTTTGGTAATGTTCGCATTGAAATCATAAAAAAAGAAAGTGAACATTTTCAAAATAGAGAAGGGTCGTTTGTTACTGTATCTAGACACGGGTTAGACATAAAAGATGATATTCGTCATCTTTCTAAAGAATTGTTTTATAAAATGATGAATAATGGTGAAAAAATTCTACGGCCATTGATTGTTTATTCTCCTGTAAATAATAACTTGCGTCCTGTATTGCTTCTGTTGTCGTGTATTTGCTGTCACCAATAATAATAATACAAAATCAACATTTACTACTGGATATCAGAAGCGGTGGAAACTAAATCCCAAAGTGGCCGAGCATGAAACTTCAAATGAACATCTGGAGAATTTTGAAAAGTGGAAAACTTTGGAAATGAGGTTAAAAATTAAAACGCACGGTTAAAACGCAGCCTTGTAATTAATATACAACAAAAAACAGAAGTGGAAACATCTTTTATCAAGATTATTGGATATAACTTTGTTTTTATCTAAACAAAACCCAGCATTTCATGGACATGATGAAGGACAAAGTTCTTCAAATAAAGACAATTTCTTAGAACTAACCAAACTATTGTCAAAGTATGATGTAGTGTTAAAAGAACACATTTTGAATTTGGAGCATGGTAAATCACCAAATGTATCATATTTGTCATCAGATATACAAAATGAGTTCATAAATGTTTTAGCGATCCACGTAAAGTCTAAGCTTGTCAACGAAATTAAATCGGTTAAATATTTTGGAATTATGTTTGATAGCACACCTGACATTTCACATATTGATCAAATGTCAGAAGTGATTCGTTATGTGAAAATTGATGGTAGTAAAGTGGAAATCAAGGAAGTATTACTTGGATTTTTTCCTTTACGTGGAAAAAAGCCGCTGATTTAAGCGATGAAATTCTTACACTGAAAAAAAAATTGAAGTAATGATAACCTCATCTCGAAGATGGCAGTTTATTATTCATGCAAAGAAAAGATATTTACAAACAATTTCACCGTGATTGGGACAACTACTCAGTACTCAGTAACATTTTCCTGATAACAGAATGAGGTGTAATTAAAATATAAAGTGCTATCCAATATAACAGTAGTTGAATAAAGTTAATAACTATTTCCATGAAAACATATTTCTTTAAAATTTAAGTATTTGAGATTAATTGAACTATATTTTATTTCCACAAAAATATTTCATCTGATTGTCTCAACTGCATCGGCTTATCATTGTACGGTTGTTGAATCAATCTCGTATTTCGATTCGCCATATCTGCCCGCACGGTGAGGTTGAGACAACTGCATTTCGATTGGAAATAGGACATGTTTTTTTCAGTGTAAAAATCTTGAAAATGATGGTGTAACGTCCGCAATATTCGCAAAACAATAATAAAACCAAATTCATCTTCTGTTTCTAATTCAATAAAAATGTATTTCATTAGTTTCCGTTCATTTTTACATTAATAATAATTTTAAAATTTTCTAATACTTAACTGTTAGTTAAATTTCGAATATACTATAAAAAACAAACGAACGTACTCAATTTTATTTCCAATTCTAACAAACAGATGTCGTTACTAAACTTTTGCTGAACTTAGTATTACACGATTTGTTTTGACATCAGAAGATGTCAAACAAAAAAATCACATTGTTGGTTTTGATAAAAAAGATTTTGAGATGTGTCTCTCATTCCGATCTTGTCATTAAAAAAAGACATATGTTTTTTTTCTGACTAGATTGATTCAAGTCTTGTCATGAAAATAGTAAAAAGTTGTTTAGACTAGATGTTTTTTTTTTACGAAAAATATTGTTTTATTGTATTACTATTGTTTTGTTTAAATTAATATATGGAAAATCATAAAACAATTTAAGTTTTGTTTTACCTGTGGATGAAGAGTGAGGATGTCAAGGTTGTGTTACTTTATTGATAAAATATTTTATCGATAATTTCAATAGCTGTTTGTTCAATTATAATATATGAGTTTGTACTGTTATCATATGGTTTTATGTTTGGTGTAGTTTCAACGTTAAAAAAAATCAGAAACGATACCACATAGTTATTCAATTTTCAAAATTTGTCAAAGTTTACCTTCACCATATAAGATAAGGGATTGCTAACCAAAAAAATTAACACAAACAATATACAAAAATGGTTGATTATTACAAAATAATTGATGTTACTAAAACCGCATCAGACGCAGAAATTAAAAAAGCATACAGGAAATTAGCTTTAAAATGGCATCCAGATAAAAATCCTGAAAACTCTGAAGCAGCTTCAACAAAAGAAACAATTTAAGATAAGGTATTGTTTTTATTTTATATTAGTATTGAAATTTAGTTTTCTTGTGTGTTTTAACTTGGTTTTTTTGATGATAGAATAATTTTATAAAACTTAAGAGATTCCCAATTTTCAAGCTTCGTGTGGGGACAAACGCTATCCCGTAGTATCATTTTTATTTGTGATAAAAGTCCAATCCGATTCACGAAGTGAATCACAGTAGTAATAATGGTATAAATGTTATGAATTGTCGCTCCCAAAGGTTATAATAATGCAGCTGTTATGAGTAGTATACATGGAGAAGTGCAAGCTATTATTAAAGCAAAAAATAACAAAGCAATTTTTGTGGGCTGCAAAGATCATTCAATTAATGTTGCGGCCAACACTCGTCAGTGGAAGCCATTTTTACATGTTTTTCTGCTTCGACTAGCCGCTGGGAAGTACTTGCTAAACACAACAAAGCAACTGTTAAAATACTCTTAACAGCGCATTGGAGTGCTCATTATGCTGTAGTAAAAGTATTGGCCGAAAACTTTGATGGGATTGTGGCTGAAATTGAGAAGTTAAGTGATCAACAAGAAAATGTAGACACTAGAGGCGCTGCACAGAACCTTAACAATGCAGCATGTGATTTTTCGTTTCTTTGCTTTCTTTTGTTTTGGAATGATATTTTAAGAAAAATAATATCTGTGCTCAGATTGGATTGCAAAGCACGGGCTTGAATATTGATCAATTAGCTACAAAAATAGAGTCAATTCATAACGAAGTCTCATTGTAGAAGAGGCAATAGATCTTGCTGCGAAAAAATCGGAGGACTATGACATTCCAATGGAAAGCCGAATTCGTCATAAAAACGCAAAAAACGAACGGGTGGTGAGTTTGCACCTGATGTTGGACTGACACTGAGGGCTCAACTTAAAAAGGACATGTTGGAATGTCTTGACCGATTCATTGTTGAACTCCGAACTAGACTGAAGTCAGTTCAAGATTTAGTCATTGTTCGAGGTTGTGCAGACAAACACTTAGCTTTTGGCGAACAGTGAAGAGTTAAAATTATCGGTATCAAAATTTACTGGTTTTTTTGATGCGGTATTGGCAACAGAACTCCTCATAGAGATACAAAGGGTGAAGAGGGATTTAAAAGCGGCCAATGTTACAGTTTCTAACTGGGTGTACCTAGACTTTTTGAAATTCATCGTAGAATGGGATTTTTTAGAATTTCTTCCGAATCTTACGGTCGCACTAAAGTTATTTATGACTATTTGCGTATTAGTGGCTTCGTGTGAGAGGAGTTTCAGCAAATTAAAATTAGTTAAAAATTACTTGCGGGCTTATAATAATAATGCTCATTTGTATTAATTAAAAAAAATTATAAATTACGTTTATCGGCTTTTTATTATTATTGACAGTTTTTATTTTTGGGGTGACACCACAATATCCGCCCCGGGTGCCACCCATGCTAGCTACGCCACTGATTCTGGAGTCTATTACGTATTTGGGGTAGAATCTGAGCTGTTTTTGAAGTTTTACCATTTCATACAGATAATAGACTGAATGGATGTTGTGTTTGTCCCTAAAATGATTAGAATATTGCACAACACCATGTTTTGTTTGTCAAGGATTTTTTTTAATACAGACATGACGAGCATGGTGTGAAACAGTGACAATTCCTTCTATATCCCAAAAAAGGATGCAATTTGAATGGCTATGGCTGCTGTTTTCCGTCGAAGTGAAAATTTTTGACCGTTAAGGCCTTGCAAATTTCTCTTCCCGAAATTGTTGCCACGTAAGAAAAATTGTTAGAATCATAAACTTATCCTATCCTTCGATATACGAACTGCTGGTTCTGGGTATGAGTGTGTTCATGCAGAATTTTTTTCCAGATCTTATTCCACTTCGCTATGGCCACTATGACTTAATATTTTCATTATTATGAATTATTATACTGACAAAAAACATGTTATATTTCGAATGAATTTGGTGAATCAAACCTTAAAATCGAAATAACAGCTATACAGGTACATAACAGTGTAGTTGAGGCAACCACACGTTATAACCATGTGAAAATTAAATTATTTCAACCATTTCCAACTGTATGTAACACTTTATATTTAATAACACTCATATTGTTGCCAGGAAATGTTGAACTGTTGTTACCCAATCACTGTAAAATTGTTTTTAACCTTTTTTTTGTTTGAAAGTGAACTGCTAACTTCGACTTGAGGTTGATTTAACTTTATTTTTTTTCAGTTTTTGAATACTGTTCTTTCAGTGTGAAGTCATTTGATATTCTACCATCTTAAAAGTTAAACTATTTGCACACCTGACTGACCATTTAACTGGGGAAAATTATATGTTTGAGGCATGATGCATCTGAGCATTGTTGGTTCCGCTGATTTGTAGAATTTTGTAGAAATAAAACTAATTGTTAAAATTCGATTATCCACAGTTAATATAATTAGCTGAAAAGCTAATAGCTTTTGAACAGATTCCAAAACAACCAGCTTGAAGATGGATGCAACAACTATTCTGGGACGAATATGGGAATGAAAAATGTTGAGTAATTTATACAAAGTGAAAATTTTTTAACATTTATTAACGAGATAGATTTTTTTGTGAGTAACACTTTTGCCATTGGCTTTTTATCATCGTCCCACAGTAAGCCATTGGAAATTGTCATAATAAACTCCAAATAAATGAATATTTTTACAGTCGTCTATTTATCATTACATACCAGGAAGAACTTCTACTAGGAGGAACTCGATCTGTTCCGGATCAACGATGATAATGAAGCTTAAAAATACAAACACAATTAACATAAGAAAGTTAATCCAAAACATCATACTTATCTGATGTCATCCTAATCCAGCGATTTACAGCCTAAATATATTGGTCCATACTCTAGCCAGGGGTTTATCAACCAGCTTTCCTAAAGAAAAAATTAGTTTAGCTAGAATTAATTAATTTTATTTACAATTATATAATTTAAATTCATATCTCACTTTATTATTGCTTTGTTTTGTGATGACAGTTTGAAATTTAAACTATGGTTCTGAAAAATGTTATTTCAGAAGAACTTATTGCAAGTAATTCAGTAAATTATTTGTGATATAACATCACCCCGATGGAAAATATCCCATCAAGAATAATATAAGAACTGAATCTAAAAAATAAAAAAATTAAAACAAAATCAAAAAAAAACAAAATAAAATCTTTAAAAAAAAAACAAAAAAAACAAAAAGCGCACTGAAAAGGAAAAAATAAAATTAAAAAAAAAAATTTAAAAAAAAATTAAAAAAAAAACAAAAACAAAACAAAAAGCGCATTGAAAAGGAAAAAATAAAATAAAAATATTCGAAACAAATAATGCAAGAGAGTTTCGAATAGGAATAGCACACTTAAAAGTAAAATAAAATAAAAATTCAGGAATGGTTGAGCCAAAACATAACTCGGGCCGCATATTGATGCAAGACCTTAGTGGTCGCATAGGGGTCTTAAATAAAGTAAAGGTCACAACACATTTTGAACAAAAAAGATTTTAAACGAGTGTGTTTTTATTTCGATTTGAACAATTTAAGATTAAGAGATAATACTAGTTGATGTTGGAGCGTCTCAGTGGTGTGGTGGAAAGCGCAACGAGCTTTCACGCCGAAGACCTGGGTTTCTACAGACCTAAACAGCTTCGAGTGCTAATTGTGTTCTAGTCTTTGAATGCGACTGCAACTGGTAAGACACGACAGTATTAAAAAATAAGGACTTCCGCCTTCCACAATAGGATCTTAGAGACCTCTCATGTTTTTGTGAATGGAAGCTATGCACGCCCAACAATAGTATCTATCTATCGAGTAGTTATTCAAAAGAACGCAATTTATATTTTGAGAATACACCAATATACAATTTAGCTTAAACATGAGCGTGACGGATCTGCGATTTTATGGTTTACTGCTTAAGTTGGACAAGCAGCAAAAGTGTGCCATAGGCTCAGCCTCTGACACCAGCAATGGTGATTATTGTTCTTATTCTAGGATTCTTAATTCTAGGACATCTTGAAAACAGGCTGCCAGCTATTTTCAGAACTGCAAAAATGCAACAAATCTTGAGCACACTGGCTTCAACGATAATTGCTTTCTTCACTGTTATTTAAAACTAGCTGGACCCGACCACGCGTTGCAGTGGCTTAAGCCGCAATTAGACTATTGCAGAACTCTGCAATATTTCTGCAATAGTCGTGCGATGGTAGTGTGTAAAATATTCATTGCAGAAAAGTTTGGCAATGAACTCATGGCAATACATTGCAATGAGTCATTGCAATGAGTTCATTGCCAATTTTTTCTGCAATGAATATTTTACACACTACCATTGCAGAAATATTGCAGAGTTCTGCAATAGTCTAATTGCGGCTTAAGTCTGGTTGAATATAAAAAATAAAGAAAACAAAACACTCACCTTTCTAATATGTTTTATTTCATAATACTTGAGGGTATACACTGTTTTTGTTGATTCATTGACTGTATGGTTATAGAGATTGCCTGGTTTGCCAACTCTAGAACATATAATACGCAACATATAATTGTCCATGAGAGAAACAATCGTTATCTTGATCTAAACCGTGTACTTCCAATGTTTGGCCCTGAGCTTTGTTGATGGTGATTTCAAATGCCAATCAAATTGGGAATTGCAATCTTTTAAATTGAAATGGCATATCTGTTGGTATCATGGGAATGCGAGGAATGAAAACATCTTCGCTTTTGAAAGCTCCATTCAAGATTGTTGCTTCTACTACGTTGTTCAATAATTTTTTTACTGTGAGTCGCGTGCCATTGCAAAGTTTTGGCTGATTGATATTACGCAACATGTTTTTAATTGCAGTACATGTGGTGGCATCCCTGGTAGATCAAGTGAATTCAAAAATTCTGTTGGATAGTTAACTGCTTCATCTGCTTCCATGACAGTGTCTACGGACTTGTATGTGACTTCCTCGCTTTGAATCTACAGAATTAAACTGTTAAGTTCATTGACGTCTTTGTTTTTGGCTGCAAGAATGATTCGTTCACTCAGCCAATCGTGATTCTTATGATTAATTTGAATATCAGGAAATGCTTTTTCGATTAATTCCTCTTTTGACGACACTAAATTGCAGAAGTTATGAGGCAGTAAAATTCGTCCTTTTGTTAAATCAACTGGTACCTTTCCGTCACCAATTCTCAGCAATTGATATGAGAATATCTCAGCTGATTTATCTTTTTGGAGGAGAACGCGCATGTTTGTAGTTAATTTTAACCTTTTTACGTGTCGCCACAATGTAGAATATTTCAGGCAAGCATTTATTTCATCGCTGGTGTTGATCGGGGAACTACAGGTAATGTTTGTCTGAAATCTTCTGCAAGCAATATTAATGCATTCCCAAATGGTCTGGTATTTCCAGGCAAATCTTGCAATAATCGATCAAGCGCTTCAAGTGATTTTTTGTGCGCCATTGTGCATTCATCCCAAATGATTAGTTTACATTTCTGCAATACTTTTGCCATTTCCGATCCTTTGGAAATGTTGCATGTGGGCGTTTCAATGAATTGCATGTTTAATGGCAATTTCAAAGCGGAATGAGCAGTTCTTCCACCTGGTAGCAATGTCGCGGCTATACCGGACGGCGCAAGAGCTAAAGCTATGCTATTTTGCGATCGAATTGCTGCTAAAATCAGTCTGATTAGAAACGTTTTGCCAGTTCCTCCTGGCGCATCTAAGAAAAAGATTCCTCCAACCCCGTTATCAACCTTTTGCATTAGTTGATCGTAAATTGTTTTTTGTTCAAACGTTAGCTTTGGAATATTTGATTGCACATACGACAATTACTTCTGTAATCCTTTTATTTATGATGGATGATAGCATGCAAATTCGTATTGATGTTATCATTCAATGGTATTGCTACACTCGAATCACTTAAATTTAATGTTTTTAAGTACTCAGAAATACAGCTAAACTTACCATCTGATTCATTGGCACTTTCATAAAAATCAATAAGCGCAAGTTGTTAGTTAGTTATTCATACACAGTACTGTTTTATATATTTAAATTTCCCTCAAAATCTTAAGTTTTCTGTAGCCAAATGCTTTAATTTATAACAATCACAAATAATATGCAGATCAGCTATTTCATTTATAATACTAAGAACAGATAATTAGTTACAGAAGTTATTTAAAAAAAACAGATGTTTAACGGTGGATTGAATCCAAAATTGCTTAAACAATGGTTCACCACCTGATCGTGCGATATAGTAAAAGTAAAGATATTCACATATATTATAGAGCAATGTAAATTAATTGATATTGTTACCAACTTTGCGACACAAATTTTAATAATCAGTTACTTTGATATAAGTAAAGGTGCAATCACGATTTTTTATTTTCCTGATCCATATGTTTATTGGGAGAAATATGTAGCAAAAAGATCTATTTTGTTCAGTGTAAAATATTGTATTACAGATTGCTTCAAGGAGAATATTTTTATAGCATATGAGAACTGCGGACATTTTTACTCCTACCGAGGACAGTCCTACCGAAAAGAGAACACGTTGCAACCTTATTGGTTTACAAATTAGATAAAATAATCTTTGCGCCTATCACTATACGAAACTAATCGATTAAATTGAGCATGAAGTTAAAATCGACCATAAAGTTGGGTGATTTGAGAATAAAGCAGGTGAGACACTTGTAATTGTTGACAGCCTACGTTATAAAACATAAACATATGTATAACGAAAAAAAAAAAATAAAAAAAAAAAAAAAAAACTATGTAACAACCTTCCTGTATTTGAATGCAACGTTGTGTCCAAATTTCAAAAGATTCGATCAAGTACTTTCGGAAATTACCTATTTTGAACAAACGAACATTTACATTTTTATTTATATAGATAGATTTATATAGATTTATAGATTTATATAGATGATTACTCAATATATTTCGTCTTTTTATTTCCTCAGGAGTAAACTAGTTAATTTAAATAATACAATCGTTACTGTGAAACTAAGAACATATTTGTGTTTTTTTTAAATTATTTTTTGGAACTTCATGTCATCAGAGTCTAACAGTGGTGTAATTGATAGAATATCCTAATTTGAGGCTTCAAATAAATAAAAATTTTAGTCATCACGATTATCGTTAATTAAAAAAACATAATTTTTTGTTGTTTTAAAAAAAAATACACATAACAGTGAGAGCAAAGTATAAATTAATTAAATAAAATTATCTTGTTTTTAAACTGCAAATAAAAATATATACTGTTTACACAGTAAACATTAAAAAATCGTGCAAAAAAACAGTACTTGTAAAATAAATTTCGTGATAAAATGTTCAGTGATTCCACATTTTATAATCTCCAAAACAAATATTGGTCAAGCTAATAAGCAGTCTGAAGACAAAAAACGTAATTAAAGTTCCAAATACCAATTTAGATTTTCGCAATAATAAAACGGCTCTATTAAAATAATACAAAACCCGGTATTTCTGGCTAAACCCTCCAGGACGGAGCGAATGGAACCAACCCAGTCATATTGCAGCAGGTTGTAGAAATCCACAAAGATTACGAATCGAAACAATAATCAAAGAGTTCAGGTAAGAAATAATGGTCTATACGCTCGAGGTTATCCAAAAAGCTTAAAAAATAACAAACGTGATTTTTGTGCCGGACAAGTCACTTAGTGAAGGAGGATTTTCAAAATAAAAAGTAAAAACATCATAACTACAACCCAGAGAACTCAATCCGAATACGAAAACAATGCCTATTACAAGCAATGGAAAATTTGATATTATTCTGGTGGGGATGTTTCTATAATTAAGCTGAATAAACTAAAACCGGTAACTTAAATAAATGCATCGGCAAGCAAAAGTTTTAGGGAACACATGGAGTAGAAACAGAAACCTTAGAGAGCGCTTTCGTATTTTTTTAACAACCTTGATCTAACTTTAACATTTCATGTTGTAAGGGATCAGATTTTATTATAAATGCAACTATGAATTATGAAAAGTTTTAAATCGATTGCGTAAATAATATGATTGAAGTTTTTAGAAAAAATTTCATGCCAGACCTCATCACTGAAATTACTTGAGGAGATAAATTCCTTAGAAAATACTTGGAAAATATAAATCCACGTAGACAACAATGAAAATTTCATAATCCTTTAAAAAAAAATTAAAATAGTTAAAAAACCTGTTTTCAAGGAAATAACAGTTCATTTCTGTGCATTAGTAAATATATTTTATCAGGTGTTTTTGTTGCTGATGATTCTGTTGATGATTCAAACATTGAAAGTTGCCAGTCTGCACCTAACCCTCTTCAAAATTTTGAAATATTTAATGGAACAAATGACGTAATAATTTTAAGTAACCAAAGAATGCCTGAAGAAACAAATTTAGACGAGCTCAAAGAACGAATCTTAAAACTCGTAAGATTGAGGACACACTCAACTCAGACGAAAAGACAAAAAGATTCAATTATCAAAGATATATCTTTTATAAACTTACATACTCACTACGTTAATACACTATCAAACACTCCATCCCTTCAGAAGTAAACAATATGCTAATAAATAAAGAGATGTATAAGTTACCTAAGTGTAAAAACAAAAAATTAATAACCAAATTCAGGACACGCAAGCCCAAGATATAATTTATCTCAGCCATTCTCTCAGCCACTCACCCCGGCTAGTAGTTCCAAAAAATACAAATCAAAATGAGCTTTAGAAATCCGTGTTGTAGTAGACTTTCGCAAGCTAAACAAAATCACAATAAATGATGGTTTACCAGTTCCTTGAATCGAAAAAATTGTGGACAATTAGGTAATTTTAGATACTTTTCAGCTCTTGATATCGCTAGTGGCTACCATGTGGCTACCACTATTAAAATAAGAAGAACATCCCAATTCAGCTTTTAGTACCAAAAAAATTTTGTAAATAACACCGAACGAAATTAGGACCAATAGCTACGACAAGCCGTGCACGTGCGCTACAACACCATACATGGAGGAACTAAACTATGCCTGATTAATTGTCCGATTGGATTTACTGCAGAAATACCATCAAACTTTAAAAGAGCACCATCGATCTTGTATACCCCGGAATTCATGCCAGAAGAAGTAAACAATCGATCAATAAATAAAAAAACGTGTGGGTTACCTGAGCGTTAAAAACAAGAATTTATTCACCTACTTCAAGACATGATAGTCCAAGATATAATTTCTATCAGCCATTCTCCTTGGAACGCACTCATGCTACTAGTTCCAAAAAGTGCATATGAAAGTTAACCATAGAAATACCGTGTTGTGGTAGACTTCACAAGCTAAATCAAATCACAATAAATCATGCTGTCTCAGTTCTTTGAATCGAAAAAATTTACTGACCAATTCAATTAGGTAGTTCAAGACACTTCACAGCTCAGCAAGAAGAAGATCATCCTAAAACAGCTCTTAGTAGCTCAGAAACTTTTTTTTGTAACCAAGTTAGACATGTTTAGAGTTTATTTAAATAAATTATAAATTAACGTCTCTGAATATGTAATGAAGCGCTCTTCGTTGAATATCAAGGAAGTTGCACAGCAGGTCGCGTACCTAGCGAGGTTTATTTATAGCCCCTTGACTAGCTTCAATCGTTGGGATCGAGTAAGAAATCCTGATCCTTCAGCACAAATAATCGAAATGTACGCGAAATACATGATATATATGGAAATGACAAAAAAAGCAGGTGAAAGAATGAGACTCTGGCGACTCCCTAGGCGAAAGAACCACGATCAGCGCGTCCAACCCTACATCTACTCCCATAATCTCACACTCTCAGGCACACTATCACTCATATCCACATCCATGCTGACATTCATACTCACTTAAAACAATCCAATATCATTGAATGACGTTCAACGACATTTATATTACTTATTTTTGATGATTTATAAACCGCCTATAAATTCCAAAAAAAAAAGATTTGTTTTTTTTTGGTATTAATTATTATTTTATGATTATTTACGTCATCGGTATTTAGTAAAAAAATAACATTTTATTAGTATATTTCAGGGATAAATTGGTTGTTTTAACTATAATATCAATTCAAGTTGATGCTGTAAATTGTTCACAACATGTATTCCACCATCGTTCACTTCATTTTCTTTCCTTACTACACTGATATTTTCAATTTTATTATTTAAAACAATTTCAGTTAACAATAAATTTGTATCATAATCTTCGTTATAATTTAATTTTGTTACAATTTCTTTCAATTTATTTTTATCATATCTATCTTTATTTTTATCATATATATCTGCGTTAATCTATTCGTTAAATTATATGATTCATTATAATTACTATCATTATAAAAATAAACGTAAACTAATCCATTCAACTGAGTCAGTTTTATTAAATATAATATATAATTGTTGTTGATATGATTAATATGTTATTATTTACAATAAACGTAATTTGAATATCTTTAAATTGATTAGTCCATAAACCTATCAATGATGTAGTCGAATTGAACATTATTATAAAATTATCGGTAATAGCTAGAAGGAATGGGTCATTATTAGAAAACAAATTTGAAAACTGCATTGATTTTATATGTGAATTATTGTCGGATGAATTTCTCAAATGATTTAAATTAGTTGTATTATTGTAACTACTACTACAACGACTACCGCTACCATTATTTGCTATAGTATTCATAGTGGTTGTTGAAGAGGATGAAGTTTCAGTTTTAAATCAAGTTATTTCCTTTAATACTACGTAGGTTGGTTTTAGATTTAAGATAATATTCTTTAATTGATGAGTTTGTAATCTATTACCCACTACTATTACCATCAATCCACTATTTACGCAAAATCGAATCTCAACATCGCTTATGAATAACCACCTTTCTTTTTTTAAAATTAAATTCAATTATAATATCAGAATCTACAAATAGTGGCAAATCTTGATTTGATGTGATGGAAATAATCGAAAAAAAAAACAGGTTGGACTTCTAAAATAAAATAAATGGAGGTAGTCTTTGCTACCAATGATAACCGTAAACATCATTGTTGCATAGAATGAAACTCATTCAATCTAGCACATTATCCTCAGACTCATACGCGCATGCACCACATGTTCTCACACAAGCACTTTCTCGTCCACACATATACACACTCGCACTCATACACCCGCATGCACATCCATACTCTGGTATAGGTAAATAATAAAAAAAAAATACTGAAAAATGACTCACCACATGGCTGATAACCGGTCCCCGTCTTTCAGCCTCCACACTTAGTCCTGCATAATATAGTGTATTGATACCAATTCATAACACACCCATACAGAAGATGGTGTATGATTCGGTTGTCTTTCCTTTTTTCTCGTTCACTTTCCAAATTTGCCGGATGGCCCCCCGTTATTTTTGGTTCGATTTCGACCAAATCAACAAGCCCCTAGTTTCCCTTTTCTCTTTTTGATTTGCCGACCACTATATAACAATTTTCCACTCAACCTCAAGTGGCGTTACTGTTGGGTTGATTAGTTGTAAGAAATTGCACACCAATTTAATTTCATAGAATTTTATTTTATTTTATTTTTGAATTTATTGAAAAGTAACACGTAACAGGTAATTTAAAAAAAAAAAATATAATAACTCAAGCAAATAACCCCTTTAGTTACACTTACAGTTTACATTAATTTAACTATCAATTAAATTTGCTTCCTTATTTAATAATCGAGCTACTTATCATAGTCCTACTTTCACAAAGGTTATATCTTCTTAATTATTATTTTTTTTGGTTTTATTTATCACCCACAATTTGAAGGTAGTGAATTTACTTCTATTAGCATATACTAATAATTAACACTAAACAGCGTACTTAAAAAAACTCAAGCCAATATCCAATTGAGTTACAAGAAAAAAGTTTATATCAATTTTTCTACCAATTGAATTTGCTTCCTTGTTTGTTAATCGAGCTAATTAACTTTGACCTAAATTCACCAAGGTGTTCTCCATAATCACCGTTAGCATTAAAGTTATGATTGGAGATTTCTAGTAGAACCGATTTTAAGCATGCAAATTTGACTAGTTATCACTCACTATATACCGAGAGAAGTTTTTCGGGGGATTCTAATTGAAATTTGTTTAACAATTTACGCAAAAAAAAAAATTGCACTATGGAAGACTTATGGTAATAACAAAATTGATTTATAACACTTTGGCTTGGTATCACAAGATAGTTTAACATTTATCACAAATTAAATTAACACTAATCATCAAATAAATTAACATTAATCTCAAAGAAACAATTTAATTAAAGTCAACAAATAAATTTGTGACTTTTTTAACATTTTTAATTTTGTACCACGATAGAGATGTCATAAAACAACTGAACAGCTGTTGTTTCAAAATGACACAACATAATCGACTCCGGGTCACAATAGAATAATAAAAATATACGAGAGTTTACGTGCGTAGTACATTTAGATTTCTTTTTAAATTAACTTGCACGGCACCAACATATAGAATTTTTTTCTTCCTTTAATTTAAATTGGTGGGACAAACATATAAAATTTTTTGTAAATTTTTCTAAATTAATAAAAGAAATTGCACTAATTGAACTAAGTACTTTACGAATTCAAGCCAATTAAAATTTTTCATTACTTAAGTTAACAAAGAAAAACGTGAATTCAAAAGTGATTCCACCAATTTTGATGTTCATTAGACAATTTTTAAAATACAAAAAAAGACCGAAGCTAGCTATCGCGTTCTATTTATGATCAGTTAACGCCGTTTCTTTGTTTATTCCCCAATAACGAATCGATAAAGTAGTTTCTTGGGCAATTCCATTTTCGTTTCATCGTTAGTTATTACACTCACCAAAGAAAATTGGCCATTAGTTTGTACTTGAAATTTGAAAAGATTTTTTTTTTTTTAAATTGAAACATCGTTTACGAAATAATTGCATAAATTATACCTGCAAACATCGCGATCAGAGATTAACGATATTACACAATCGTTTTTTTCTGACAATTTACAGCAATTAATGAATTTTAATTAAACACAGGAGACTATTATTAATGGAAAGACGATGGTAGGAAAACTATATAGTTATAGCGAAACTATGAATACAATTTGGAAGAAAGAAATTCACATTTGAGAAATATCACACAACTATTTTTCTGACAATAAATTTTTGTGGCGAAAACTATAACAAATGATGACCATGGATTGAGTATAATGAAAAACGACTATTAAAATTTACGCGTGCGCAAATCCGAGGCGTATGTGATAATAGTGCATGTCTAAATCCGGGAATTAGTTTAGCTTTCAGAAAAAGTTGATTGTTTGCTCTCAAAAAATAGAGTTAATGTAAAACAAAACAAAAACTATTAAATCATAAACCAATTTTGGCCATTAAGACATTAGTTAAATTGTGTGATTAAAACGATAGTGATTATAATAAAGTTTAAAGCTATTGTTAGGAAATACGGGGTAATACCTTGAATGATTTGTTTGTGCTGTCCACCCAGCTGATAAGATTGATAAAAACCATCGAGCAGCTCTCTGAATTCAAAGATAAATCAACAATCAACAAATTCTTTCAATAACTGTTAGGTAACTGTTAGGAAAATTTTCTGTTAGGTACATCTGGAATTTTTAAAATAATATTTTTAATAATATTAGTGTCTTTGAAAGTCCACGGTAACAATTCATAACGGCTCCATCAATTACTAGGCTACGACATAACAAATTCAGAACAGAAGATACTATGCAAACTGTGGTTTGTCTAAGAAATTGGTGAAAAGGGACTAAAAAAAGTTGGGAATTAAAATATCAAGGAAAACCCATAGGGTAAGGAATTCCAAAAATAAGAAAAACGGGTGAATAAATTGCGTTGAAAGGCCACAGTTTTACATTTTGTTATTTGAACGGTGAAATAGTGGGCCATTGCTGATGGTCTGTGAAGAGTAGTCATTCATAATCTATTTGTAGAATATCGTCAAATCAACGACATTTTCTCTTTGCTGTAATGGATCAAGCTCGTCGGTAAGATTAGAATTGCCGATCAATTTATTTGCTTTCCGTTAGATAGGTTTAGATATTTTATAGAGTTTTTGTATGCTCCACCCCAGATGTGAGAACCGTACTCTATGCAGTGACGAATAAATGACTTCTATATCCAAAAAAGCTGTTAGCAGTATGGTAAATTAATGATACTCATTATTTTACAGACACATCCTTAATACAGTTGAATCATTACAACTACTTACAAGTTTTCGTATAAAAAAATTGGCCGATCGCCTAGATCATAATAAATTGGTTATCTGATTAGTTGAAAAAAAAATAACTAATTGTAATGATTCTAATGCATTAAGGATGTGTATGTTAAATAATGAATATTATTAACTTAATATACTTAATAAAATAGTAGTGTCTTGAGAATTCAATCGAAAAACTCTAAAAAATTATAGTTAATATATTTTTGAACACTTTCGTATAACCGACAAGATGGATATTGGTCTGTAATTACTTGTGTAGTTTTTTTTCTTTTTTTTTTATACAAACCAAACGCTAGCAAACTTCCACATGTCACGACATATGCCTTTCTTGTACGATAGATAGAAAATTTGTGTGAGAATTGTTGCTAGCTCTCTAGCAAAAGTTTTCAATATGATGGGAGGGATATTATCAGGGCCTGATGATTAATTAGAATTTATTTGCAAAAGCATCTTACGTATGACATTTTTGTGAAAGATGATACGCTTCATTTTGTACGGTACCTTAGGAATTAGCTTTGACTGGAAATTCAAGGCAGCTAAAGTTTATTTTTCAGAAAAAAGTTTTCCATAAAGATCAGATTTCCATAAGATTGTTGAGTGAAATTGTTGTGCACTGCTTTATCGAGAGCCCGTAAGATGCTCAACAAACCTCGCTGTTTTCGTTGAACTATAGCGATTTTTTTTTTTGTTTGTCAATAACTGACACATATTTCTGGCAAATTTACATTCCCACATGGTTTTTGAATTGCTGGTGTTAATGTTATAACGAACACACAATTGTTTTTTGTTTAATTGCCTCTTTGCATTTTTTGGTGAACCAAGAGTCTACTCTCGGGATAATCAAATTATTTGGTATAAATTTACGCATCCGTGCCAGTAGAACATCAGAAAATATCACAGCAGCCTTATTTGGATCCCTTTCAACTAAGCAAGTTTCTTTCCATCGATACTATTTATAGCGACTTTTGAGACCAAACAATTCGTGGATTATCTTTAAATGGCTTGGATATTTCAATATTTAGTGTTGTTGAGATCAAATAATAATCAGATCCTCCTATAGGCTCGTAGATTTTGAGTTTTACAATAGTCGGATCGTTTTTTAAAAATAAATCAAGATGATTTCTTTTTTGGCAAAGAATATCTGTAACTCTTGTTGGCTGGTCAATTATTTGCGTGCAGTTATGCTACAACAAACATAATTTTGCGTGTTTACTAAGTCCATCCGTTTTCGAACTGTGCTTAAGCCACTCTTTGGTGTGCTCATTAAAGTCACCAAGAACAATTTACCGATACTAGGTATACGAATTGATGAGTCGAGTGCCTCTCCCAAGACAACCAGATGTTTAGAATTTTTGCATGACGCTAAATGATGAAAGAAAGTGCGCATTGTAGATGTTGAGTAACCATGATGAAAAATAAAGATGTTTGAATTACTGATGTTGTATATCCATTATGAAAGAGTTGTGAATTATAGATGTTTCAAAAAAAAAATTGTTTTATTTATGTTGACTTAATGACTATTGCATCCAAATTCTTGATTGTAGAACGCCAGAGTTTTGTTGATCAGCTGCATTAATGATATCGTGTAAACTGTCATGTCTCGCTGTAAAAGTTCCCCAATTGAGACATGCCGAGTCCCAGCAGACAACAGGCAGCGCAGAGTTGGTAAGCGTGCGCAAATAAATCAAGTGTTAGATACTAGTGAATGAAATTGTATTATTTATTAAAGGTAAGTTCTATTGCAATAAGAGGAATACAAATGTTGACCATCATGACCATTAACCGAAATTCCATACTTGAGAGCCCTGTTCAGTAATTGTATGTGGAACTGATGACAGATATGAGCCTAATAATCTCTTTCTACGTACATCAAATTTCCCAAAAAAAACTAAAACTAATGAAAAAAAACTAAAACTAATGAAAAAAAACTACCTAATACTCTTACTGAACAGCGCCCTCAAGTACCAAAATTCAATTTCAGGTAATGAGAGACAACATTACTATTGTTAGCGATGAAAGCTATTTAGAAAAATAGAAAAATTTTTGAAATTTAATAAAAAAAAATGAATGGGGAGGATATGCTAATTCAAAGTAGAGTCAGATAACCGCAGACAAAGTCTTAAGCGGCTCACATCTAACACGAAAACGTTAATATGTTAAGCATAGTGGATGATTTATTAGAACAACCAAGGGTGAAAAATTTTAATAAATCAAGATACTAATTAAAATTAAGAATATATAAAAAAAATACTAATAATTAATAAATTAATAATGATAAAAAAAAACTATTACAAGAAAAATAAGTTAACAAAGATGTATGTTAAGGATAGTTAAATTTTTAAATTTTTATATCTTTGGCATGGAAAGTCCCAATGGGCTTACCATCCAAATTTGTACATTTGTACAACACATTACCAACCCTGCTTGTTATTATGGCTGGTAGGAATTTCGGAGCCAGCTTGGCCGAAAACTTGTTTGCTGCATCACTTAAGTGATGTTGTCGTACCAAGACTCGTTGTTGTATTTCAAATGTACGAGGTCGCGTCCGTAGATTATAATGTTGTTGGGACTTTGCGAAAGCTGTGTCCATATATTTCTTAATGCGAGCTCTGACGATTGCTAATTGATCTGTATGATCTAGATCCATATCAATTGGTTCACCAAGGCTATGTAAAGTTCGGAGAGTTGTGTAGGTCTTGCCATCTGATATAGGGTGTTGTCCAAACAACACGTAATATGGAGAATGAAGTGTTGTGCTATGTACTGCGGAACGCAGTGCAAAAGCTATATCTCCCAGATGCGAATCCCACGTATTATGCATACCTTTAATGTAAGATCTGATCGCAGCTAATATTGACCTATTCACCCTTTCCGAAGCGTTACTCTGAGGGCTGTAGACTCCAGTTTTAATATGTGTAATGTTGAATTCTAACAACAGTTTTTGAAAAGAATGACTTAGAAATTGTTTACCATTGTCGCTGTGAAGAAACTCTGGAACACCATATGTTAGAAAAACTTCATTTCTCAAAAATGTATTCACAGAAGGTGAAGTAGCATTTCTGAGTGGTTTAATTAATACAAATTTTGACAGATGATCAAGTACAATCAGAAGAACAGTATTCCCAGATTTTGATCTGGGATACGGCCCCAAAAAATCGATATATATACGCTGCCATGGTCTATCTGTTATAAATCGGGATTGCATTGGTGGGCGCAATATCTGATTTGTTGCCTTTGATTGTTTGCAGACATCACAAGACACGACATAATCATGAACTTGAGATGCCATGCCCGGCCAGTAGTAGAGACGCCGAAGACCCACCAAGGTCTTCTTTACCCCTCCATGAGCAGCTATACAGTTGTCGTGATGTTCTTTGATCAATTTAGTAGTTAGAGGTTTCGGTATCCAAAGTTTCCACACAGGCAAATCGTTAGGTACTGCATCAGCTTTAGGTTCTATGCGCATGTATAGCTTACCATCCAACTGTTTCACCATTGGAAAATCCTGAGGAGACAATTGTACTTTGGCTATCATGTTTGTGTATTCATGGTGCCGATAACATTCATCATCTGATTTAATAGTGTCGTCAGTATGAGCGAGCGCTTCAGCAAATTCTTCAGACGTGTCGTCATATATACGAGACAGAGCATCAGGTACTACGTTTTGGGTCCCTTTACTATGTACAATAGAAAAATCCATATGTTGAAGCTTTAAACTCCATCTAGCTAACCGACCACTCAAATCTTTTTGTGACATCAACCACTTTAGACTTGAATGATCGGTCACAATAGTAAATTTATGACCCTCCACGTAGGCTCTGAATTTCTTCACGCTGAGAATTGCTGCAAGACACTCGAGCTCAGACACTGAATAATTCCTTTGAGCTTTATTCAACTTTTTAGACATGAATGCTATCGGACACTCATGGCCTTCATCATCCAGCTGATACAATACACTTCCTACACCCGTGATGCTTGCATCACATCTAATAAAAAATTCTTTTTCATAATTAGGATTTATTAAAACTGGGGCTACAGTCAGAAGATTTTTTAAATTGTTAAAGGCGGTTTGAGCTCCATCAGTCCATACCAGTCGTTTAGATCCTTTTTTCAAAAGATCTGTAATAGGTGAAACAACGCTAGCGTAGTTTGGTATAAATCGTTGATACCACCCTGCCATACCTAATAACCGACGAATCTGTTTAACAGTTGTTGGAGCTGGATATTCCTCAATAGCTCGTACTTTTTCTGGATCCGTTTTCAATCCACCTTCGCCAACCAAAAAGCCCAAATACTTTACTTCTCGCAGCACGAACTTACTTTTCTGCAGATTGATGGTTAGACCTGCATTAGTTAAAAGAGTAGAGACTATAGACAGTAGTTCCATGTGTTCCTCGAATGTTGAGGACACTACCAGTAGGTCGTCTAAATAGACGAAGACACTTTCGTGATACTTGTGAGGTATCACTTTATGCATCAGCCGACACATTGTCTGGGGAGCATTGCACAAACCAAAAGGCATAACCTTGAATTGGTACAATGGTCGTCCAGGCACTGTGAAGGCTGTTTTGTCTCGAGATGTTTCTGCCAAAGGAATTTGCCAGAACGCATCTTTGAGATCAATACTGCTTATGTATCTCGTACTATTTAGACGTCCTAACAAGCCATCGATTAAAGGAAGTGGGTATGCATCCTTTTTGGTCAGTGCGTTGACACGTCTCGAATCTAAACATAAACGATTCTTACCTGAAGATTTTTGTATTAAGACCACTGGCGAGCACCAAGAACTGTCAGAACTCTCTTCGATCACTCCTAATTGAAGCATACGGTCTAGTTCAGCATAAATCTTTTGTTGAACTGCCGGCGATGTGGGGTAATGCCTCTGTTTCACAGGTGCACTATCCCCAACATCGATGACATGTTCAACCAAAGATGTTTTGCCGAGACCTAATACCTCAAAAGAAGGAAAAGAATCCTTGACGTTCTCCAGTTCTTGTAGCTGGTCAGGGTTTAGATCGTGATTTAAGTTGTTATTAGATTCAATTGGTGTCAATTCACTGACAAATGAAGGAGTGATACCAAATTCCCTCCAGAAATCGATGCCCAGGTAGAGTTCCTCACGCAAACTTGGAACAACATGAAAACGAAAAATTTTCGATAAGCCATTGAAATTTATAGAAGCGTCTACATAACCCAGGATATGATTACGGGTACCATCTGCTGTACGGATGGCAGAAAACATTTTGTGATAGGTTATGCCGGCGTTTCTTAATAATTCTAGGGAATTTCTTCCCAGAATACTGATAGAGGCTCCACTATCTAAAAGTCCATAAACTTTTTTATTAAAAATGTTTATATAAAGGTGTGGTCTAGGATCATTTTCCCGATAAATGATCGAAGAGACACACGCTTTATTGAGAAGTTTTCTTTTTCTAAAGTAAGTGCGCGAGCGTTCAATACGCTTAAGAGATTTGTGTTTCTGACGTATCAGTAATGGTGTTGAAGTTTGAACAGATTTACTTATTTTTGGTACTGTGGTGGCGAAAGATCTTCTTCTTCGGTGGTGGTTGACACATCTCTCAGATGACCTCGCGTACTCGAAGATGGGTTTGGGAGCACAGCTCGCGAGTTCTGTACTCCCGCCCGAGAGTTTAAATGAAGCGGTGGATGACAATTAGTACATCGTGGAGAGATGGTGTCAGCCTTACCACATCGATAGCAGTACGGCTTTTGAGGACAGTTGTATATCGTGTGACCAATGTCTTTACATCGGCTACAAATTTGATGTTCAGTTCTAGGTGGCGATGGTGGTAGTATTGACCTATTAGCATTTGTTGGTCTGGCTAGTATTTTTGGTGGTGCGCTGTAGGCATCTACATAAGTTGAGTAGTTTGCTGGAACTATTTGATGATTTGAAGGACCTGTAACGTCTTCATCAGAAGGTGTGACTTCACTGATCCGGTATTGACCAGCTGTTCTCGTAGGTGGTAGCAGAGATTGCCCACCTGTCCTTGACGCTGCGGGTGATGATGCCCAAAATTTTTCAAATTTTTGGCACATCACACGCAGGTCTTCAAGCGATGCAAACTCAGCTATCATTGTTACACTTCTTAGTTCTGCAGACAAACCGTCTCGAACTATCTCTATTAATTCACGTGGATTATAAGGCCGTATCAGTCTACTATTTAAGTTGTTCATACCAATTATGTAGTCATAGACACTCTCTTTATGTTTTTGTCTACGACTCACAAGTACTTTCAAAACCGTCTTATCATCTGTAAGGGTACCAAACGTGTTAACTAATGCTTCTCTCAATATGGGATAGGTCACCACTCGATACTCATATGTTAGATTTATGTAATGTTTTTCAGCGGCTCCACGGAGATATCGGGGAACGATTGACTTTAAATCGTCAAAGGTCACCCGATCCCTTCGTGCAGCCACCTCAACCAAATGAAAGAATTCATGAGCATCGGGTGAGGACCCGTCACCAGAGAAGTAGGGGAGCCAATTCGTATAGAATTGACTCAAATACCTGTGTGGTTGGTACCCTTCATGCGGTTCTATATATGCTGGTACTGCTGAGACCCTAGCCGATCGGTATGGTGGTGGAGCTATTCTGATGTCATTGAATAGCTCTTCCAGTGGTATTGCTGGTCCAAGCTGTTCCTGCTGTACCTCATTGGCTGGTTGTGGAAGACGCGGTCTTCGTTGACGGCCCGTCATATTATCAATCAGGTCACCTAGTGGTTCCATATGATTTGGAGTTGATCTCGCGAATACACCTTGAAATGATTCGTCAAGATTTGCAGGTGCTGGTACATCTTTTCTTAAGACCCCTCCTTCTGGTCCCATTATCAGTGCAGTGATGGTCCTGAAAGTTTCAGATAATGACCTGGCTGCATATTCGGTAGCATCTTTTAACTCCTCCATGTTTTTTATGCGGTTATTACGGTCCACGTAATGGGTTATACGATTTAACAATCCTTTTAGTGTGTTTGGTGGCACTGGAGCCACTAAACTCCTTACTTCCCGAGCCAAAAACAGAGCTGCTGCCAGAATCAGCTCACTTTCCTCCTTCGTATTAGCTGCGTGTGTTTGTATTATTGGTGCTGTTGCACCTCTCGCAGCATCACTTAACTGTTGTATCCAACCTTCGCTGTTGTATTGGATGTCCCGGAGGAAGCACTCGACCCACAACTCGCACAACTCGAGACCGTAAAACGGATGGTCTATCGGCACCTCTGACATTTTCTTTTGTTGTCAGATTTTATGAAAAAAAGGACAAAAATTATAAAAAAAAATTGCAACTCAACAAAACCAACAACAAACGATAATGATCGTGACCCCCTAAAATGTTTTTCCGCGCAAAAATGTCAAAAAAAAAACACAACAACCGTAAAAAAAAATTGTAAAATGTAATAAAAATTGTAAACCGACAAGAAATCGTGAACACCGCGACTCACAACAGCAGAAAGAAATATACAAATGCTTCGAATGATCAATTCCTTCGACTTTCGTTTTACAGGGAAAAATTTATTGATCTTAAAGATCCTAGGAAAAAGATGATTATTTAAATATCTATTTGCAAAAAATATTGATTTACTTACAATCTAGTTATTTTGTTGCAACTTGTACACCTTGATTTACTTAATGTGTAGGAGAAAATTTAATTATTTATTTTCTTGATGTTCAGCTTATTTAATTCATTTATTCAATATATAAATATATATATTTATTTATGAAATGAGAAAATATTCATTTATTTAATTATTTAATTATTTATTTATTGAATTTTAAAAAAAAAATGTATATATATTTATTTATGAAAAAATAGAAAATATTTATTTATCAAAATATGTGTGAGAAAATATTTATTTGTAAAAATATTTATAAATTAAAATATTTATTTATTTATTAATTTATTTAAAAAAGGAGATATTTATTTATTTATTTATTTATAATATATGAAAATATATTTATTTGTTATGAGATATAAAAAAAATATTTATTTATTTATTTGAAAAAATATTTATTTATTTAGAAAAGAGTAAATTATTTATTTATTTATGTATTTATAATTGTAGAGATTTTTCCTGGGCAAAGCCCACACCGATTGACTGTATAATCAAAAAAAATTTTAAAAGGAATTGTAACGAAGATTCGAAGTGGAAAATCGAACTCGCGATCTCTTCCCAGAAACGACATGTGAGGTCTAGAACAAAAATAGGCCTAAAAATCCTAAAATCTACCTTCTAGTACCCTCCCGCGTGATGAAATGAATTCAGCATTGTTTAAAGATTCAGCCTAAATATCTGTTATCTACAAAAATCATATGCTGAGTTCATTCATCCTTAAAACTAAGAAAAAATATTAAACTAGAAAAGTTAAGAAAAACAATTAAGACTAATATCGTTTGTTGGGAGTAGACCAGTATAGAGTACCAGTCTCCAGATCCGATTTCAGTACAAGACCGAATTCACTATTGTAACGCGATGTTGGATGGATTTGCTAGGTCCATTGAAATTGTGAAGGGAGGTTGGGTTGAACGTTGGTTCTTCCCAACAAAGTGGAGATCTGGATGCAGTTTCACTTGTATGGAGGAGTGCTTAGCATTGTAGAAGCGATCCTGGCTGTCCGTAGGACTGACAGGCTTCCCTTCTCTTCCGCATAAACACTCGACCAGTAAAGCTGCATTCAGTCTCGGAAGGAAAACTAATTGAAATTTTGCTAATATTAAAAAAAAATCCGCTTGGTGATCGCATGCCAAAAGACAGAGGCGACCCTTAACCAACGAAACATGTTAAGAAGGTTAAGCCTTCTTGGATTCTTTCTTAGAGATACCCATATTTTATTCAGATTATAACTTTGTAAAAATTATTTGTTGCATCATAAACATCGATTAAATATAAAGATATATGATAATACAATAGTATACAAAAATACAGTAGGTATATAAAAAAACACCATAGGTATATAATAATACAATAGATATATATAAAAAAATTCAATCAAGTAACAAACAACAGATGCAACAAAATTATCACAACTTACAATATTTACCGTATCATTCAAAAAATGTAAAAATATCAAAAATATATTACAACATCCAACATATTATAAAAAAAAATCGCAATATGCCGATATTTAATATACAGAAAAAATAACAACAAAATTCAAAATATTGAAATATTATCAGAAAATATTAAAATATGAAACTTATTGTGTGTTTTATAACGGGTTACCTGTTATAAAACCGGTTTGTCCCTGTTTCGGCGCCATGTGTAAAGCCTGGACCTTACAACTTAAATAATAGATGCTTAGGCATCTATTTATCCAAGGGTTTTATATTTAAACATTCCAAATATGATACATGAATAAGCGGACTAAACCATGCGTGGACTCTACCGCGGAAAAATCTCTAATACACAAAACTACTTTAGCAGACCATTAGGTCTAAAACAATAATTTAAATCAAATTCAAAGAATATAAACAAAAGGACATAAAAATACCTTAATTAATTATGCTGGCTGCAGGATGTTTGTGGTTGTTTTGATCGTTGTATGTCGCTTATAGCTAATTCCTTATGCGCTGGTATACTTCAATATTCTTTTGCCTTTCAAAACCTTTTTCTACAGCTTGCACTAGATGATGGTCTTCCATATGCGTTTTTATCCATTTGTTGTTTAAGAATTTTGATACGGTAATCTTAATTTCACCTATTTTAATCTCCATATAGAAGATGCGCAGTACTTTCATCAAATCTTCACATAAACACAAAATTTTGTTTAATCACAATTTTTTTTCTTTTTAATCAGATTCAAATATAAATATTTTTTTCTTATCTTTTACATATACATATCGAAAAATTAATATAATTTACGTTCATGATAAAACTTGATCACATTTTCTTTTTTTTTTCAATTTTCATTTTTGTTTCAATTTATACTATTAACGTTAAAACAAACTAAACTCAGTAAGAAAGACAGTTTTCTTAAAGATGCGTAACCGCATCCTCGAATGACTTCGATATTTAATTTATTCCTGAAAATCACAACCGCGACTGCCAATTTTGAGTTTTATTTTTTATTTTAATTTTATGTTTAAATTTTGCGATTTAAAAATCGTAACCGAACTTTTTTAAGTTTTAACATGATTTTGTAGATAAAATCATACTGACCATAATTATCAAAAATGCTTTGTTTAAATAATCTAAACGAAGGGGAGCGAAGGAGATGACCATTCAAAAATTTTGTATATTTCTCTCTGTTTCAAACAAAGGAATTTAATCGGTTTTTTTAGAACGAGATCGTCAACCAATTATAAAAAAAAGAAAGAAGGATCGACAACATATAATTCGTGTTGGTTTTGTTTTCAGTTATTATAGAGAGAACGAAATAACAATAACCACGAAATGCAACAATTTTGTTAACAGTTTAATTAAACAGATGATGATGAGATTGTGTCTGATAGCATCAACAAAGAAATGAAAAATGCAATTACAACTACATGAGTTTTATTTTTGTTTGATTAAAACAAAGTAGAAGAATGTTTACGAATTTAAGCAATGTTAATTGTGAGACTGTTAGTTTTGTTAATAGAAATTGATATTGAATCAACACGACGCGTTGTTGTAGCAACGCGATTAATTAATGGTTTTGATACCGGTTCATTATGTAATGTATTTTTGTTGAACTAAGTTGCTGTTTCATGTAGTTACGGATGTTAAACTGAAGATTACCAAGTGGTGGGTTTATAAGGGAGAGAAGAAATAGAACAGTGTGGCGACTGAAGAAAATGTATCCTTGACTGTTCGTTGACCGTTAAATCTCACTACCAAGGCATACATTTCCTTCAGTCTACCAATACAGAACCTGAACTCGTTCTGGAGTAGGGTGTAGACTCTCTTATAAATACTACTGGTTAGATAATAGCCCAGATTGCGGCATAACAACAATGAACTTAGCGTTTGTGTAGTCATTTAACCTGTCTATCTAATCAGACAAGTCTTGAAAAAAATATGTGTTCTCAGGGAAATTTGGTGAGCTCTGAGCGATATAATCCAAATACAAACAAAATTTTACTAGGACAGAAAATCTTCAAATAAACCATATTGTGATGGTTTGAACTCAGTTCAAATGCTTTAACCCTCACATATATGGTATGAAGTTTCATATATATATGGACAAACAAAATACTTATCAAAAAATTAGTGTTCTAACTTGTTGATAAAACCGAAGAAATTTAGGACCAATATCTCAGACAAACCGTGAACGTGCGCAACTACAACGCACATGGGAACTAAACTATGCGCTAGGAATTGTCTGATTGAATTTACTGCAAAATACCACATAACCAGAAAAAGTACAATCAAATGTGTATAATCTGGACCATTGTGTTATAGCTCTAAAACACAAATTTCACAAAGCTGATTGAACTGCACGAGAAAATTTGCTTCTCATAAACAGTATGTTAACAATAAATTCTATCACATATAAAATACGACATAAGTCAATATTTCATGATTTTATCTATTTTATATCTATGGTTGGGATATGGAAAATAGGATCAAAGTCATTGACTTTTTCATTCAATAATCTTGATATGCGGGATAAAGAAACCTAATTTTTTATCTAGATTTCTTTTCACAAAAAAAAACTCAAGTTTTAATTTCTTGCAAAATCTAATACAAAAAATATGGAGGGGCTGAAATCTCAAGCTCTGAGATATTAAGACTTCGGTCTGGGTTAGAGATTTTGATATAGTTTTCGGCAAAAAACTTTTATTAGAACATGGTTTTTAGTTTTGGGCAGCGATGTATATCAAACATAACTTTTTGTTAAAATACATGTATTTTTATCTCTGTTTAGATATGTATTACAAATTTATTACAAATGTCGCAAAATTATAACAGATCATATATTAACATAATTTAGTAAAAAGATTATACAATCAGCAAACTACTCAAAACCTCTCCATTTAACGTTGCGATCAAAATTCCAAAAATATTGTAAAGTTTAAATAAAATCAAAAATTCATAGTTTTTTCAAACACAATTCTAAAAATTTTTTAAAAATTTTTGAAATCATAGATTAAAACTTTTTTCAAAAATTCTAAAAGTACATCCATCCCTCGGTTTACGCGAGACTCGTTTTACGCAGTTTCGCTTTTACGCGGTTAACAAAAATACAAAAACAATTTCTAATATCGAAAATTATGTAGTACTATACATTAAAAGTATTTATTTACTAATATTTCGATTTTGAATTTTGCTTTGAACGTTCTCATTTTAATATTTCATTTTACGCAATCAAACGCAATTATTTTAAATATGTACCAAAAACAAAAGCGGTTGAAATCGACCATTTAAATGTGTATTTCACTCACATGTGTTTGAAATTATATTGGTCTCATTTATAATTTTATTGTTCCAATCCAACAAAGTTATTTTAATCTGTTTAATCTGTTAATCTGTTCTCCGACGTTTACAACCAATGGAGCGATTTTGCCATCACCATTCATCTCGTTCAATGACAAGTTAAACCCAGTTTCGATATTCTATATTACGAAGGTCTTTGGTGTTATCATCATGCTGGCGTTGTTTGGGTCTTGCTCTCCAACGGACACCAGTTAATTGTTGTTGGGACACATTTTTGTCATTCTTCTTAATGAATCTCTTTCTACATGCCAAACCATTTAAAGCAGTTGAATCTAATGAATCAGATTACATCACAGAATCCAAGAAGCAGTGTTATTTCATAATTCATTTGGATTCTATACTGATTTTTCAGCAACTCTACATGGACCATAAATTGTTCGTATGACCTTCCTTTCGAATAATGATAGAATTCTAAAATCCGTGGTAGTCAGTGTCCAGCTTTCACTCCCGAAGGTTAGCACTGGTTGGTTTGGAAATTGTCAGTTTACACGGCTGAGAAAGATGTTTTAATCTCAGAAGTTTGAGTGTGCGTTGAAAACTCTATGGTTAATGTTTGATATTTGTCTGCATGTCATTTGACGATATCACTCATCTGAGGTATTTAAAGTTTTTCCACTCGTTTTACTTTATAGTTATCTGTATTCAAATATGAAGGAGATATGTTTTTGACTGTTGTTAAAAGTATTGCTTTTTCGGTGTTGATCCAAATCGTTTCCAAGGAATTTCTTTCGAGCCGTGAAAAACCTTCCTTAATATCACTTTGTCTATGTCCGAGTTGAGCAATATTATTTGCATAGTAAAAAATTTGACTAATTGTATTTAACATTCAGTTTTGTATCTTGATTCGGATTTTTCATAAGGTGTATCGAAGCGCCAAATTAAATTGTACGTGTGCAAGTACATACCCTTGTCGAACACCTGATGTTCTCTCAAAGAGGTCAGAAACTTACATATCGATGACCATTCTACAATTTGATCCTAATGGCACTTTCGTATGCTTCCTTGAAATCACCGTAGCTGGTGAGCGGTTATGTTGTACTGCCAACATTTTCCCAGAACCATTCTTAGGGTAAAATTCATCTGTGAGTGAACGGTTGGGATGAAAACCACACTGATAGTCACCGATAATAGATTCGACGAACAGAGCTGTGAATGGGTATAGCCAGTACGACATTACCTTGTATTGTATATGCTGTGTTCGGCAGCGCCATTCCACGATAGTTCGCAAACATTAGACGGACACCTTTCTTGTGTAACGGAACAATGAAAGCTGTTTTCTATCCAGCAGATAGATCTCCTTGGTCTCAGATTGCTGTAATCGGATCGTATATACATGAGACAAGAGCTGCTCCTCCATTTTTAACTACTTCTGCTGAGATTCCATCGATAACTGGTAATTTACCAATTTTAATTTTTTTTTATCACAGCTTGCACGTATTCTATTGTTGGCTAAGTTTTGTTGTACAAAAACCTCACTTGACAGAGCAATTACTTTGATAGGATGGACTTCGATAGGCCTATTCAGTAGATCTAGAAACTGGGATCGCATACGTTTGCTGTAACTTCGTTGCGTACATTTCTGATGGCAGTGAATCTTGGGTAGAAAACTTTTCTCAGAGTTCGAGCATTTTGCAAATCACCCTTTTAAATTTTCACTAGCCTCGTGTGAGTTGATGTTTTCGATACACCTCTTCATTTGTTCGTGTTTCTTTTTCCGTAAAAAATTTGTTGAGGATTTCCTGGCGCAAAGATAATCAGTTTTTTGTGTTCCTTGTCAACCATTTTTCTCTTAGTTTTTGTTTACCTTTAACGCTTCGGTAATGGTCGTCAAATCATTCGTTGCGTGCGATCGGTGATCGTTTTCCTATTGTAGTTTGTGCTGCATATATAATGGTTGATTAAAGCGTTAGGCATTTTTATTGTATGTTTAATGTTATCTCAGACGAAATGTTATACTCTTCAATGTCTTGCGTCACTCTTGCTTTCTTGGTTTCTGAATGTTTGAATGGGTCGACAAGCATGGTCTTTGCTTGTCTATTGAATGAAGGTGACATCTTGCACTTATTAATAAAGATAACAAGCATATAAATGGTGTCCAGAGAGGCTGATCTCTAGAGTGTAGAGTGGGTCTTAGAGATCATGACATGATCGAATTGATTTTACTTTCTTCCGAAATTTGATTTCCCTGTTCCTTTGTATAATCGAACGTCATTTATTTTCTTGTGAAAGAGGTAGGTGTTAAAAATTACTAAAGTATACGCTATAGCCAGCTCGATTGCGCAACGTTCGTTAATGTTACTTGTAAGATGCAAGCTACCAGCGCCGTTAAGTGTTTTCGAGCTATACACTTCTACCAATTTCAACATTGAAGTCAACAACCTACCATGATTTTTATATCGTGCTGCGGGATGTTTTCTACGAGTTCTTTGAAGAACAGGTCTTTATTATCATATGCTCTGTCTTCCGTACGTGCATCGTGTTTGTAAATTCGATTCGTTTTTAAATCATATCACATATAAAATATGACATAGGCCATCAGCCGAATATTATTTCATGATAGGACAGAGAAAATAAAAATAAAATAAGAGGCTAAAATCTAAAGTGTTTTTAAAAATGTGCAGGAACAAAACTAAAATGGGTGGCCAATAATTCAGTTAGTGCCATATTCCTTGATTATATAATGCACTGTCTTCCTCAATTATTAATACCCAGATAAAGAGTTATATGAAGACTTGATTCTTCCAGCAAGCAAAAGTGTAGTCTCAACAAGAAATATTACACAACTGAGATTGAGGGTTTTACCGTTTACTGAATAGAGGTCATCAGCCAGCAATCCTAAGATATCACAATGTTTACTGAAGTCTTAGTACTATCGCAAGTGGTATGTGACATTTCATGTTAACTCCAATCCCAAATTCTCCTCCGTTTTGATGACTGCAATTTTAAGGAAGGCATCCTTTCTCTGCTTCATGGATTCCACTTCCTGGCCATCTTAGTTCTTGTAGTGGCTGTATATCCAAAACATAGCTATTGATTTATTATAATAAATTATAAATAAACATCTCCGAATATCCGAAGCTACCATGCCAACTAGAATGAAATGTAAATTAGGTTTCTCTGATAAATTTATGAATGCTGTTTTTAAAGCTATGATGATTAATGTTCCAGGTACCATTTTCGAGGTTGTTCTTGTAATGATTCTGAGATGCACCGAGACCAGTGTACAGCAAATAGCATATTGAGTTTTGCGGATATGCTCCTTAACATTTTTTGTGAATGGTTTCGTTTTGATCTTAAGGTTTACAGTAAAACCGTTTTCCATGCTTTTCCATGCTCTCAACTACACCAACGCAATTCTGTCAGTTTTACCCAGGTAGCACGGCGTGGACGTAGAATTACAGATCTCGCTACCCTTGTACTTTCTTTGGCTTCTTTAAATCTAAAAGAAGAGGAGTGGAGCCTATCTATCTTTTTAATATGAATCTTTTGTCTCGTTTTACGCGGTTTCGATTTACCCGGTAGCCCATGGAACGCATCCTCCGCGTAAATCGAGGGATGGGTGTATTGCAAAAATTGTAACTTTTCCCAAAATTATAATAAAATCAAATATTTAAAATTTTTCAAAATTCTAAAAATATTCCAAAAATTCTTACAAAATCGAAAATTGAAACCGTTTACAAAATTCTAAAAATATTGCAAAAATTATAGCAAAATCAAATATTAAAACTTTTTCCTAAATTTTAAAAATATTGCAAAAATTATTACAAAATCAATAATACAAACGTTTTACAAAATGCCAAAAATATTTCAAAAACTAACAAATCCAAAAATTTCCATGTCCAATTTCATGTTCAATTACATTTACGTCATAAAAACAGCAAATTTTTTTTTCCAAAAAATTGGCTAAAAAAATAAATGAAATCATTTTTTGGCACACTTGATTTTTTTGACAAACCTATAATGCCATAATTCTCTATAATAATAATAAAATATCATGTCATACAAAAAACTAGTTTTATTTTTTTCCAAAAAATTGTTTAATAATATGCAATATGCAATGTGCAATAATGTAGATTTTGGTCTCACATACCAATGCCAACCATCATGATTTCTCCAAATTCAATGTTCCTCAATCACTTAAACTGAAAGTTTTTTAAGCAAAAAATATGCAAATTTCCTTGTCTTGACACAATTGACGTTTTTTCTAAAAACACACACTTCCGGTACAGTTTTCGAACACATCGTTTAAATATATGAATGAAAAATAATCAGAACTCTAGCTGATCAGTTCGGATATATGAAAAATTAGCGATCAAATAAGTTAGAGATCAAATAAGCTTACTTGAAAACTTATTTGATCGCTAATTTTTCATATATCCGAAATGATCAGCTAGAGTTCTGATTATTTTTCATGCATATATTTAAAAAGAAAAATTAAAAACTATATGCTAGCATTTCTCATTACCACTTTTTGAAATCATTGCTTCTACGTCAACAAAGTGTCTACGCAAAAACTTTATTTATAGTATTAAAAGTTAAGCCTCCTAGTATTAAAAATTCTATCAATCAACTGCCGTTCACATATTTAAAACTCCAAATTATTTACGATCTCAAACTATCATACCAAACACACACATAACAATCAATTTTATATTTAGACAACACATCATCAAGTTTGACTATAAGTGTTAATCATTCATTCACAAATTGAAATTTGAAAAGAAAATATAAAATACTAACTAAATCAATGCATAAACTCACTCCTACCATTATCATTCATTCACAACATTCAACGTATATTAATATATAAGATAAAAAAACAAAGAAAAATAACGTCTATTCTCTCCTAAATCAATGTATAAACTGAAAAGAAAATATAAAATACTATAAACAAAGAAAAGATTTGATTTGATTTGATTTGAGGGAAGGCAGTTGAATTCAAAAATACATTTTAATTCGACTTTAACTTTTTTATTTATAATCCGAAAAATCCCAAAAATCTTTAAGATCTAAGTTACACTAATATCAATTAGCAGTGAAAATTTGGAATGAGTGAAAAGTCGAATAAAAAAGCCTTAGGCTGTACAAAGTACAAAGTTAGCGTATTAATAATATTAATAATAATAAGATTGTATCAGTGTTTATTATAACTAAGAATCGCTATAAGTTTCAATATGTTGCTGGCTCTAATACGAAAAAAGGAGGTCCATACCTGGGATAGAGTAAAAACCTAACATAGGATCCGAATTTTTATACAATTTTGTTTTTGAATTTTATAATAGTTTTATCAAAAAAATACACAAAAATATATTACTAAATTCTCTACGAGAAGGAAAACCACTATAGTATAAAGGAGTGACTATCCATATATATCTTGCAGTGCCATTATATCCATTATATACCTCTCAGTGAATGTGGGAAGGCTTTGAATTCCATGTGTTTAGGCAATAATTTTGGTATGTTTGCCGAGTCTGATACTCTTTTTCTGATTTCTAATTTAAACAATTTTTTTCGTGCGTAGCATCGTCTAGTCTTAAACCCCATATTGCTTTAAATAGCTAGTCTAAAATACATCTCTGTTACGAGAGATAACAAACAAAATGGTGTATTAAGCACATAGAAGCAAGCTTCATGTTACTTCGGCCTGAAAGACCTAAGTATTACGTTCATGAGTCAGAAGTGAAATTCTTCTTTCCCACTTTTTTGGCACTTCTCGATGTTTTAGGACCAACTGATTCTAAAAAAGCAAAAAAAAATGTATGTCTGTCTGCAAAATTTGTTTTTCTAAAAATAGATATACTCTATGGACACGTCCGAAAGGACGATGTGTTCGATAACTGTACCGGAAGTGTGTCAAAAAAATCGTCAAGTGTGTCAAAACATGGAAATTTGCATATTTTTCTTCTAAAAAAAACGTTCATTTTAGGGATATTGCGTAGTAACATTCAATTTGGAGAAACCTTGATGGTTGTGATTGGTATGTGAGACCAAAAACTAGATTATTGCGTTCTAGGTTTGAGTAAAAATTTCTCAAGTGGATCGGAAAAAACATGATGTTCGAATTTTTTAGCGAAAATTGGTAAGTCGGTTAATTTAATATATCTAAAATTAATACCACGTTTTAAATTTCAAAAAAAAATTTTATTCATAAGTTATACGCCTTCAAAGTTTTTGATGGCTTCGTGTTTATATTTCGATATCTCCTGATGGAACAAATGAAATTTAGTTTTAGTACAGTGAAAATTCTATGATTGGTTTATATTTTATGGAAAAAATTACATAATTAAAAAATTTAATTTTTGGCCATAAAAATCGCCATTAGCAATAAACAAATAGGAAATTCAAGGACTTCTCAACGCTGCAGCTGATTTTAAATTATTGTGCATTCAACAACATATAATCAAGATGATAATTATGAAAACAAAAAAAAATATTCCTTAATGGTTATGTTACGATAATAGTTTTTAGGTGTGCAAGCGCACCATTTTTACAAAGAAAATATGATATTTACATTCTCCTAGTATTTATTTTCTCTTCTTAGTAAAATTTTACAATTATTCTTTTTTCATCAGATTAAAAAACTTTACAGGATAAGTTGTTTTCTTCATTTGGGGATTCTTTTTGCCATGACTGCTAGTTTTTAATGAATGTTATGTTTTTCTTGTGGACAAAAGTCAAATTCTTTAGACTTGGAAAATGTTTGAGCGTACTCAAACAAAGATTTTGGTGTCTGCTTTTCGGTTGTTGTATTTTGTAAACTGGAACGATTAGCATGTCTCTTAACAACTCCACCAATTCTATCACATGCACTTTTCTCGTGAGCTGTTGTGGAGAAAAAAATCGTTCCGCTATGATCATGATATAACAAATTTATGAAACTATGCTTATTTTTGTAATGGGAACCAACACTATTGGAAAAATATTTTATTTTAATTATTAACTTATTATTTAATTTTTTAAATTCTAAATTAACAGAATTTTAAACGCGACATGCATAATCTTTAGCGAAATCCAAACAAACGGTCGTATTAACTATCTTGCAGAGAGTCTTTTGCTTCGTTTAATAAAAATTCGAGCCTGGATTTTTGCGATAAAATCATGTTTTAGAGCATTGACGAAATCTTTTCCTAATTCTTGCAGAAACAGTTCAACCGTTTCTTCTTTAAGCTGAAGTGCACATCTTATATCTTATCTTTTTACAATAGTGAATAGTGCTACTGGTGCGTATGGGTTTTCATAACGCGGATAAAGATGAAACTCCTCAACCGATGATGAAAGAAATTGATAGAACAAAAAAATTTTAAAAACCAAAGCAATTTTTGTTTTTTGTTGAAGTTTGTTTGTTGCCATGGTTAACATATTTTCAAAATTTTTCATATTAAGTGAAATAACAAAGCCTACCCAATTATTATTTTAATGGTTTTCATAAAATTAGAAAATGGTATTATTCGAAGACTCGGCCAGGAGATAATAAAAGGAAAAAAGTATTTGCTAGTAAAAAGTTAATGTCATTAAATATATAAAACAAATAAAACCATTTTTTCAGTTTTTTCAGAACGCACTAACGACGACAGTTAGTGCATTCATTCGTTCAGTTTATTTTTTAAACCAATCATATTCCTTAAAAGTGACTAGTTCTTTTCTTCATTTATGTCTAAGAAATATGATTGGACTAGGATTGAACATTACATGATGCACACATTAACTAAAAACAACGTCCTTATAAAAGTTTTATGCTGAAAACTATTTAAAAGTCCTTAACCCAGACCGAGGTCTTAATATCTCAGAGCTGTGAGATTTCAGCCCCTTCGTATTTTTTTATTGAGTTCCTGATCAAATGTAAGAACATATTTTTTAAAAAAGTACAAAAACAAAACAAACAAATTTGTATCCATCAACACCTCACAATGGATGTTGTTGTGGGTTCTGGGTTTTATAAGGAGTTTGTGTGTTGTTGTGACAAATATTGTAAATCCTACTATACTTCAAAATTTTTTTTTTTTTACATTTATTTATTTTTTCCGTTTAGTTTATAACTGTATTGGAAAACTTTATAGTGCAAATACATAATAATTCATAAAATGTTCAGCATTGTTTTTTTTTTTAGAAATTTAGTTAATAGTTTAGAACTCTTAAATTAATTATCTCAATATCAGAAGAGCATTATTTACTAATAACAATATTTTAACTCAAAACAATGCAATAGCCTAACAAATCGTTCTGTTATATCATACAAAGAACATGCAAAATAAAAATGAAAACAAATTAAGAACTTAACATATGGTTTTAATTAATGGACAGCATCTTACAGACTGGATTGAGGTTGATATCTACTAGAGGAGTGCCAATCATTAAAAACATATTCTTTTATGGCATTCCTATACCTAATGAGACTAGGAATATGTCGTACCAACGATGGTAAATTGTTGTATTTTATGAAACCAGAAAAGAAGACATTACCACACCCCCTTATCGTATTGACTCGCGGGATGTAGAAATTGGATCTTCTTCTAGTAGAAAAATTGTTGATGTCCTTTAGATAATTTAGATCTACATAGCAGCGTACTAAGTTGTGTTTAATCTTGTGCATAAAGAGAAGCTGCAGATAGTTAGACATTGTTTCGACAGGAATAATATATTTGTTATATAAGTTAAGAGTTGGAGTTAATCTAGGCAGGCGCTTAATAGATTTAATTACTTTATTTTGAAGAATTTGTAATTCATTAATCATATCTTTCGAAAAGGGTCCCTGCCAAATTATGTTCATATAATTTAAGTGGCCATTTATATGTGCATAAAATAATTGCCAAGCCGATTGCTCAGAGATGAGATTGCGGGATCTGAAAATCGGGAAGATCGTCGGTGCTTTCTTCTTTTTTATTTGAAGAACATGTTGCTTAAAGTTAAGTTTGTAATCAATAACTAATCCCAAGTATACCGTATTATCAATTTGGGTGATTTTATTGAATTGTGTACAAAGTATCTTGGAAAATCTTGTGGAAAAACTTGTTATGGTGGAATGCGTGAAATGAACGTAACTGAAAATTAAACACATCACAACTTCCTTAATGGGTTCAATAATCGATGAAAAATTTCAAGAAAAAAACATATCGTTTCATTGCCGCTTAAAACCGGGCTTTTTATTTGAATTATAAATACTCGAATGAACATATAGAGGGTCTCTTGCCTCGTCAGATTATTCTCGTGAATATCAAAATTGTGGAATTTATTTTGAATTCACGTTTTTTGCATTAAATTTAAGTAGTGAAATTTTTATTTAAATTCAGTTAAATAGTTCAATTAGTCCAATTTTTTTAATTGCAAGTCATTAGTTTCAATTTCATAGTTCAATTTATTTAGCACAATCTATTAAAAAAAATTCTTACATGTTTGTACTCACAATCTAGTAAAAAAATTCTTATATGTTTGTACTGTAAATACAGAAAAAAGTTCTTGTTTTATCTTGTCAATTTTGCTGGCAGTTCGATGTTGGCACTAAAACTTAATCCAGTTAAGATAAGTAATTAAAACTTAATTTAGATAAATTCAATTAATAGAAATTTTGTGTGATGGTGACTAAAATTAAAGAAAAAAAATTGATTTTTTGTTAGTAAAATTAAAAAAAAAATATTGCGACGCTTATGCATAGGCTGACTTCACCAGAGCTCTGGAAACATAGTGTTCTGGATATATAATGAGCTAAATATCCATAAAATACTTTAATTAAAAGCTAACCAATATTATGGACTTCGTAGTTCTAAAAAAATTTTATCGGAAGTTACAAAGCGGAACCAAGGATGCAGAACTGTTGTAAACCGTACTAAATGTGTATGTACCAAATTTCATCCAACTCGATTATCAGGTACAGAAGCTATTGAGCTTCCAAAATAACAGGTGTTGGAGGACCCCCTACCACTTTGTTCACTATCATTAAAAAAACTAATCAGTTCTTGCCATACATATTTGCATCTTTTTGCAAAGTGTAATCAAAATTACTTAACGAACGAATGTTGTATGCTTCCAACAAACATTGAAACAATAAACAGGTGTTCGGGAGGACCCCACCACTTATCCCAATATTGTCCAAAAACTAGTCAATTCTTTGTCAATAAAGTCTTTATCGTTTTTCAAAGTGCCATTAAAATTGATTAATGAATGAAATCTGTATGCTCCCAATAAACTTTAAAAACCAAGTGTGAAAAGTCAGCAGTTGTATGGTAGATCCCCCGCCACAATGATCAATGTGTCCCAAAAGATGATCATTATCTTCTTACACTAATTGAAACCTTTCAATAAGTTTCATCATAATCACTTCATTACTGTAGGCTGTAGTGTGCATAAAGATACCGAAAAAACTGCGAACAATTAAAAAAAAAATTTTTACCGGAAGTAAAAAACCGGAAGTTGGGATGCAGAATTTTTGTAAATCATACTAAATGCTTATGTGCAAAGTTTCATCCAATTCTATTATCAGCTACAGATGTTATTGAGCTTTAACAAAAAAACAGGTGTATGGGACACCCCCCCACCACTTTGTTCACTATCGCTCAAAAACTAATCAGTTCTTTGCCATACATGTTTGCATTTTTTCCCAAAGTGTCATCAAAATTGGTTCACGAACGAATGCTGTGTGCTCCCAACAAACATTGAAAAAAAGATGACACAGTAAACAGGTGTTAGGGAGACCCCGTACCACTTATCCCAATATTGTCCAAAAACTAATCAGTTCTTTGTCATTTAAGTTTCCATCTTTTTCCAAAGTGTCATTTGAATTGATTAATGAATGAAGTCTGTATGCTCCCAACAAACTTAAAAAACAAAGTGTGAAAAGTCAGCATTTGTATGGTAGACCCCCCACCACTTTGATCAATGTGTCCCAAAACATGATAATTATCTTTTCACACTAATTGGAACCATATTTCATAAGTTTCATCATAATCACTTTATTATTGTAGGCTGTAGTGCGCATAAAGACACTGAAAAAACTTCAAAAAAGTAAAAAAAAAATTTTTTTACTGGAAGTGAAAAACCGGAAGTTGGAATGCAGAACTATTTTAAACCGTACTACATACTCATGTACTAAGTTTCATCCAATTCGCTTATCAGGTACAGAAGTTATAGATCTTTCAAAAAAACAGGTGCTCCAGGGACCCCCCACCACTTTGTTCACTATCGCTCAAAAACTAATCAGTTCTTTGTCATACAGGTTTGCATCTTTTTCCAAAGTGTCATCAAAATTCATTCACGAGTGAATGTTTTATGCTCCCAACAAACATAAAAACTTTGTGGAAAAAACCACCTGTTGTATGGTGGACCCCCCAACCCTTCATCCAATGTGCTCCAAAAGCTGATAAAATCTTTCTCATGTTACTTAAAAGCTTCGCAACGTTTCATGAAAATCGATCGGTAATTGTAGGCTACAGTAGGGATAAACACCTGAAAAAAAAAATTTTTAACCGGAAGTGACAAACCGAAAGTTGGTATGCAGAAATCTTGAAAATAGTACTAAAACCTTATATACTAAGTTTCAATAAGATCATATCCCGCAATCAGAAGTTATTCAAGATTTAAACTTAGAGGTGTTTGGGAGACCACCCACCATTTTGTCCAAATTTGAAATGAATCCAGATCTTCTATTTTCAAGTGAACCTGTATCATTTGCCAAACTTTCATCAAGATCCTATGCAGAAAACTCACCCACAAAGTTAAAGTTAGTTAAGTTTTCGAAGGAAATTGAGTGGGATCTGGACTAGCTATGGGGTGAGTAAATTTATTTATATATGGGTATGTATGTATGTATGCATGGGTGCGTGTGTGTATGTACTTGTGTGTATATACATGGGGTGCGTATGTGGGTGTGAATGAAATTTAATTTATGTGCAAGACCTAAATTATAATGCAATGGCTCACGTATCTTCCCAACTCTGTTTAGAGGCGCCAGTTGTTTGTTAATAACCACGGCTGGATTTCGTAAGGGAGTTTCAGTAACGGGTTGATACATTACATCAACTAAAACTTAAGCTTGAAATGGGCAATGCCACCTTGTGTCGTGGTATTATGTTTGATTGGACTATCATCTGATTTTGATGATGGAAGTTTGCCACAAAAAAAATTAACATCATTATCAAACATTCAGAATTTATTGGTGAATGATGCATTTGAAGTACATACTGGAAATCTAAAATTTGGATAACAGCTTGGTGGCTATGGTATTAAGTATTTAGCCCTCCATAAATGCGGTACTTTGTACTTTCTTGATGCTTACTTAACATCATCAGTATTTGATCAAACATAAACGAAGCATTAATGAGATTTGTGATACCTGATTTATGGGGGAAATTCGCGTTATACAAATACATACCGTGTTGAATATTATCTATAGGGGAGCAATGTGTTTTGGTTAAACTCAGGTGAAAACTCATGGAAAAGGTAATGAAGATTGTTCTGCTTGTGAGAATATTAAATTAAGGCTTTTCAAAACGTTAGGCATCTTAAACATCATAGTGATCCTTGGTTTACACGATGTGTTTATAAAATAAATAAAAGTAAATTCTTATGGTGTTAAATTCTAATTTTAATTTTGGGGCAATCTTCATGATAGCTGTTTTTGGGACTTAATTATTTTTAGCTGTATGGGTATGGATGTAGGTTTGGGTGTTTGTGTGCATGTGTGTTTGTGAGTGTATGAGGTGCTAGAGCGTGTGAATGTGTTGTGTGATAAAATATGGTGGTGAACGTGGTGATCGCGGATTTTTCAGGTGTGGGGTCGCCAGAGTCTTTTTATCTCACTTGTCTTCTTTCTTTGATCCGATTAAATTATGAAACACGAGTACTATACTGAGTATTTGTGCTGGAGTCTGCAGGTGAAATATCTCTCACCCACATGCTGAAGCTAGTTTAGGGTCCAAACCTCACCAGGTACGCGACCTGCTCAACGATTACATCGGGATATCCAATGTAACCAGTTTTTTATTACAAACTTTGTTTTGGAACAGAACGTAGCTAGTTTTGTCAGTGTTTAGGGATAACCCATTCGCAGCAAGCCATTTAGAAGTCAAAGTCTAATTTCATTTTCTCAATCAGCTCTTCAGTTGTTTTAGCGGAATATACCAAAGCAGCGTCATCTGCAAATAATTGTAGGATTCCTTTGGTATTCAAATTGAATAACTCATTGACATAAAAATTAAATAATTGCGGACCAAGAAGAGAACCCTGCGGCACTCCTGCTACAATAGTTTCCATTGAACTACAACACTCATTAATGATTGTATACTATTTTCTGTTTCTAAAATAATCCTCAAAAACAGATAACGGTAGCCGAGATAGGTTTATAGACTTAAGTTTTTCAAGTAAAATACTATTAATGATACAACGGCTTTTTTATATCAATAAATAAAATGGTAACATACAGGTTCTGCTCCATAGCGATGTATACTTCATTGAGAGCATTTGTGACGGCAGACTTAGTTGATGATTTACGTACAAAGCCGAAGGATGCATTCAGTTTGGAAACCAAAATCTGTTCAAATATTTTAGAAAAAGAATTTGAGATTGAGATGGGACGACAATTTGAGGTTAGAGTTTTATTACCATTTTTAAATATTGGTGAAACTTTTGTAACTTTAAGGGTATCAGGGTATATTCCATCAGCTATTGCTTGGTTGATCAACTTCGAAAGAATTGGTGAGATGTGTTCTTTGGTAATAAATAAGTGTTTAATTGAGACTTTGTTATTGCCAGCTGAAGCGTTTCTATTTAAGTAAGAAATCATGTGAGTAATTTTATTATAGTTCGTTTCCTGAAGATATAATTGGTCGTTAATATTGTAGTTAAGATAGGATGAAAAACTAGGTGTATTAGATGGCGCTGTATTGGTTTTACACGTATTGGATACATTTGTGAAATTGGTAATTAATTCATTCGCTATGGTGAAAGGATCATCCAGTACAATGTTATTCTTAGAAATTGGAAACGATTGCGGTTTCAATGTTCTTTCTTGATTATAAATTATTTTATTGAGAACCATCCCAATTTTTTCTAACATTGCCCTTATTTTTTTCAAGTTCGTTTTTATAAAATTCACATTTTAGCTTCTTCAAATTTTGGTTTTCTTGAATGAATTTTTCTATTAAAAAACAATGCATTTTTAATCCTGCTTTGTCTTCTAAAAAAAGGATATGATAAATTATATTTTTTTTTCATGTTTGTTTGCTTATTGAAGTATATAACCTAATAACATGTTTGTTGGTTTTACCTAGATTGCAAACAATCTAGAAAATAATTTATTAGTTACTGTGTTTTTGAACAACGTATGTACATACATGATTTATAGATTGTGGTTCCTGTGCATAACCAATTAAAAATAATTATAACTTTTCCTTGTTAATCAAATTAATGGCCAACAATTTTCTTATTACAAACACAAAGAAATATTATTATGTTTTTCAAAACAATTTTGTAGGGCCAACTGACTAAATGTCCCTTGAAAAGTAAAATTATCGTAAATCATATTTGGATTAATTTTTTTTTCTGTTTATTTTATTTACTTTTAGTTTTTTTATGGCAGGCAACAAAATACCATCAACAACCAAAACAGCAACATAATGAACATTAAAACCTAACCAACAATTATCGCACAATAATTCAAATTACCGAATTAAATGTTGTTAAGTTTTGTTGTTGTTGTTCTTTTAACATAAAATTTTATTCTTAATTAATTTTCTTCTTTTTATTTTTGTTATTTATTTATATTTCGAAGCGAAGGCTTTAGACTTTAGTCACAAACGTAAACGTTAAACAATTAAACAAATAAAAATGACTATAATTTGCATCTTTTTATTATTACAATTTTTTTTTTCCTTATAATTAAATTTGAAAAGTAAAAAAATATATTAATGGGATATAACAAAAAAAAATTTTTTAATAAAAACATAAAAATTTGAGATGATCCCCTATAAGCTTCTAAGGGTTGTTTTTATAATTTAATTGTAAAATCTTCTTGTTGTTGTTTGTTGCTGTTGGTTTTGTAATAAATAGATGTTGTGTTAATTTGAGATCTTGGACCAAAAATTTTAAAGTGATAAGAGATTAAATTATGTTCAACTTCTATTACTGCTTTTAGTAGATATATTTTATTGGGTAATGGAAAAGTTGGATAATTGTTGGAAATTTATTATTCATTCTAAAACTGTAAACTTAGTTTTTTTTTTGTTAACTCGGGTTAAATGAACTTTGTAGGAAAGAATTTAATCACATTGAAACGGTTTGAGTTTTTAATTTTTTTTTTTTGTTTAGAAAAGAAACAATTAATTTAATTTTAAATGCTGGTTCCGCGATTCTCAAACAATACTTTAAATTTTTTGTTTCTTATAGCTTAACCCTAAATAATTTTAATTGTAAATGGTAAAATCTTGGGTTTGTTGAACAAAAGATAAAAAACATACTGTGTTTAATATCAGGTCTGCTCAGCAAGAAGTTATGAAAACTCAAAATATTTTAGTTTGAATAGTTTACGCCTGATTCTGTTAAACGCTGGTCGGGTTTCTCATACCTGCAGCATTTTCATTTTCGGCTTGATCTAATCTTCCATGGTTTTCAATTTAGTTTAACCCATCCGTGGCAACAAAAATAGATTATGTGAGATGTGGAACCAATGTGGAACTTTTAGGGTGATGAGCCCTTTTGTTCTCACCTTTAAGTCACAGTCACAATTTTGTTTTGTTTTACAACACAATTAACTTAATTTTAATATAATTAAACACTAAACAAAGTAGAAAAGGAATAACTTACATATACTAATTCCAATGTGGGTTATTGTATTCTAAATTAAACTAGGTAACCAATGCAAAATGCAATTGATAAAAAGAAGCGAAGCAAGCAATTTGGTAATTATTCCTCCGTGGTATGTCTAATTTTCAATATTTTCTGTCTTAATTTTCAATAAATCATCTATGGCTAGATGTCGTCTTACATGCAAAATTTCATTTTGATATCCTTAATAGTTTGGGAGGAGTATGCGGACAATCGAAAATCCGAATCGGGGAAAAATGGAGTTTCGCTACGCTTCACTCCAAAAAACTATCGAATTATAGAGCATGTTCCTTCTTCTTAATTGGTATTCCTCAGTAGTTTCTTACTATATTATGGAGACTGTTATCCTTTTGTTAGCTATAAAATATAAAAAATTACATAATCATTATATTTGAAAAACAAAATGAATTGATTGCTTCAAATTAATTAAGAATTTAAATACACATAGTCAATGTGTTTTTAAATTCTTATATGATCAACCTCAATATATATTCCTCATTAGACTAAGAGCCCACGACGTCCAGACCCTCGTTATTTTATAAAAGCTGAAAGTTTTCCTGCGCATACATTGGCGGATATGAATAGAAACTTATAAAAACAAAAAATAATGTCTGATATACATAGGATAGAGCAAGAGCCAGCGACGGCTCTATTTTATTTTATGTAACTCAGGTAGGATTGATTTGCGATATATAAAGTTTGGATCATCGTGACTTTGGCAGTGAACAGGTAACAAAGGGCCATAAAACTCCTCTAAAGTTTCGTGAAAGTATAAAGGGTAATTGTTTTATATATTCTTCTAATTAAAAATTACGTCATCTACTGCCACTTGCCAGACACTTACTATCGTGGCAACCTCCTGCCAGACACCCTTAAATTTTAATAAATTGAAATTAAACTTACGTTATAGTATGAAAGCTGAATATTATAGATATTATGTAATGGAGAGCTGGCTTCGTTAAAAAACCCAAGAAGTTGTTTAGCAGGCCGTGTACCTAGAGATATTTTTAAAGCCCCAAGCTAGCTTCAACCTGTGGGAACGAGAAGAATAACCTGCTACTCCAGTACAAATAATCAGTATAGTACGCGTTTCTCATAATTTAAGAGGACCAAAAAAAGAAGACAATTGATGAAAAGAAGACTCTGGCGACCCCCTACGTGAAAAAGCCGCGATCACCACGTTCACCCCATTACTCTACCTCATTCATATACACATGCACCGCATATTCTCACGCTTACACACCCACACTCATGTACACTCATACATACACCTCCACACACACACACATACTCATACACACTAACGCACCTAAACATCTATACACCTAGTAAAGTTTAAACCTACTCACCCCATAATGTGGTTAGATCCCCATCTTTCGATCCCGTTTCTCCTAGCCTAGCATCTCAACCCACACGGCTGATAAATCAGATATTGTGAACTTGTTTTAGGTATTTCAGGCTGATAATCTTCCCAATACACCAATAAAAATAGCCGATGTCTGCTCTTCAATCTGGTTAGCGATGAATCACTTCTACTTCAGGTTGTTGATGAATTTAACGAGTGTCGGTAGATGTGATGCTCTCTTCATTCAACGAATTGTAAAATATTTTCTTTCTTTAATTTTTTTTTCTAGGTATGCTCAAATCAAATCTCGATTAAACATTTATTCTGTTATACGTCCATAGTCTGGTGATATAAAGACTTTACAACATAACTTTATGTCATTTATTTTTGTTATTGTGTTCTTTTACATTCACGGGACCCTTGGCGAGCGAATTTTATTCGCACTTGTCCGACTTCTTTTCTAATAATACAAGTTTCAAACAATTAATCGACATTTAAAAGACAAACATTTTATCTTTTGTAATGAACTTGGTTTAAAAAGATCGCAATAGACCTATCTCACTCGCATCCGCCATTGCATGTATATTGCCTCGCGCCCGCACCTTCTGTAGACTTTTAATTTGTCTGGCAAGATGTAAACAGTGTCAAAAATGTCTGGCTGCTAAGAAAATATCTTCTGATAGTTTACGAAGTAACAAATTCAGTTTTTGTATTATAACAAAAGTTTAATTACAAATTATTGAAACAAAAGATGTCTGGCAAGGGGCTACACCTTGTTAGTTTTACCCGGTAGATAGCAAACATGGCAAGATTGGTCGTTATATTAAAAAAGACAGCATGCTACAACTTTTGCTGGTTTAATTAACAATTTATTAATATTACGAATATTTTCCGTTCGTTAATTTTCCTTTATTTAACGCACAGGATGGATGACAGAAAGCATTTTTTATTATAGAGACCTCTTGTGTCTCAGAACCGTGCGGGATTCCAATAAAGTTATTCGAACAAAGACTTAAGCAAAAAGGTGTAAAGTAATCGTAGTAGAAACATTTCTCTCTTAGACAAGTTTAGTTTGGAATTTATGCGTCAGACCTTATGCGTTACTCTGGGAACTCTTAGTTAAATATAGAATTTTCGTTTCACAGAAAAGAACCAAGATGATGCAACCATTATGTTACATACCTTGTTAATTATGGGCATTCACAGCAATTGACTTGTATCAGATTTTCAGGAGGTTAATTAGGAACCACCTTTACACGATGTGTTTTAGTTAGTTTTTTATCCATTTTCTTCAGTATTAATGCCGTTAGGGTTATACACTGTTGGGTAAGGATGAAGCACTGATAGACATTTTGTTTATTTCTTTTGCTTTTGTGATATTTGCTTCGGATTTTGTTTCTTTTTGTTAAATTATAGGTTTGTGTGATTCAAAGTATCCACGTTCAAATATAATTATGACTCTATGTTCTACATTGTTGATGCATGGTATATTTTACGAAAAAAATTAGTAAACCCTTTTTAAATATTTCGTGATCCTCCTCTCTATGAAATCCTGGTCTCTATATTTGGTGAAACGCCTAAAATCTGAATTTGACTTTCATACTCTGTATATCTTTCCTTCTCCAATGTATCTTTTTCTTCTAGAGATAAACATCGTCAATGAATCACTTCCATCCTATCCTGTTAAGATTAAGATCTTATTTCTTAAACGTTGTTCTGTTTGAAATTTTAGTTATCCAATGTTGCGATTATGGTGTTTTCTAATTGTGAAAAAGCTCACAAATTGTGACGCCAAGTTGTGTTTGAATACGCATAAATTTTGAGTGTTGGTTTTTGCGTAGAACTAAAAATTTGAAATTGTCAATTTCGGTTTCAACGGTATGCACCGTAAAAAAATTTGCATAAAATTTTATTGACGAAAAAATTTTTTTAAATAATTTTTATTGACGGAATTATTTCGTAGTTTAGAACTCGTAATTGGCCATAATGCACTTCAATCGTAAAAGGTTTTTAGATTCAAGTTTCCAAAACCGCACTGAATCATCACCGCAAAAAATCAATAAACCGGTTATCTGATCTTGTCTGGTAAATTTGTTTATAGGTAGCCTAGAAATATGTCACTAACATACGAAATTGAATGAAGCAAATTTAGTATGTGTCGGTTGAAATTACAATTGCATGTTTGTAAGAAAAGGCATACATCAAGGAGGACTGATTTCATCCCATCTTTTTAACTTAGTCATAAATGGTCACTTGCTATCGTTTTTTTTTCAGCAAAAAACCTGCAACTGTGCATATTCGACGCCAAATGAAAAATACAGCTTTAAATGCTGGGTTCATTTAGAGTTCTTCTCACTTTAATAGGATTGACCTGATCATCACACACGAAGCGGTTTTCTAGGGTCTAAATCTGGACGAATTGAGATCCAAACTAATCTAATTGTATACAGGGTTCAGACTTTGTATTTGTTTTTATATATATAAAACAATTTAAATCTCTAGATTAAAGTTGTATTGGTTGTATTGTGTATTAGTGAGCTTCTAAGACGCACAGTTACCACAGCACTATTCATATGATTGCTCAACGATACAAAGGCTAGTAGTAAAAATTAGTTCAAAAGCATAAAATTTAAATCAATTACCTTCATGATTCAGAACTTTCTGCATTTTTATCACAATTTAATTTAAACCTAAGACAGGTTTTGTTATTTCATGCTAATGGTTGACGCTATTTTATTGCTCAAAATTCAACCCGATATTTTATTGTTAATTTTTTTAACATTCTGGCTTACTGTTTGCAAGGAGTAAGGGGTTTCAAAAGTCCTCTTTAAAATTAATTGTCACATTTTTAATTCCTGAATTAATACTACTTGCCTATTACAGAGAATGAATCACGTGAATCATCTGATTTGGTTCAATTGCATACTATCTTACAAAGCTGATTTTTCTTAAGAAATGGTTCGTTTAAGGTCCTCAATTCAATTTTTAAGCTTGAATGATGTTAAATTGATTGGCCGGTACTCTTTCAGGTGGTTGATGTGTCATTTTCTAACACAGATTTAGTGCGACTAGCGCTACTGTCTTATAAAATGTATTCGCTAATTTTGGTAAAGAGGACAAATTCGATATATACAAATTGAGGTTTGTTTAGTCAGTGACCCATTCAAATTGCAGATATATTTAAAACGCATGGCATTTATGAGGCCACGATCAAATCCAATAGTTATAATATCTTACTGCAATTGTTATGTAGAATGGAGTATGATAACGTGGAGCAGTAGAGTTCCGGATTTATATACTGTCTAATTTCTCATAATTCACAATTTTGCTTACCACACGTAGTTCATAATAGTTTCTCATTCGTCCACAATCTATAGTCATATTTTCATATAGTTTCCGTTACACAAATTTGTTTTTAGCATAAAACAATTAACAATAATATTTCCTTTACAATCCCCTATTATTGGTTCACACTGCGTTTTCACCAGCACTGCTTCACCATACTACATAAATTTGAATTCTCCGGGTCGCTAACCGTAATTGCTCAAAAAATTTTTCAAACCTCAAACGGCTGTGCATATTTGTCCAATCGTTTGAATCGTTCGAAGTTAAACAACTATATAAGAGATGAAATTGTCTCGCTCTCTCTCTTAGTCAATTTCGTTTTTGTCTGATTGGATTGCAAAATTTTTGACGTCTGGATTTTCTGTTGTTGGGTGAAGATGTTAGACAGGAAAATTGATGATTGTGGAAGGCATTTTATTTTCTAAATATCAACAAAATTAGTTTTTGTGAGGAGATCAATCCAACCTTGGTGATTGTAAGTAAGTTTTTTCTCATTATTAAGTGATAAAACGATAGACCAATTTTTGTTAAAAGATCCGTGCGATCGACAACAAAATTATTGGAAACATTTCATGCTTAAGAAGCTCAGTATTAGATACTATTTTTTTATGCCAGATGTTCTTGTGTTAATTAACTTTTGTGTTATCTGTGAAAACAATAGATCAATTTTTTTTTGTCGGTAAAGTAATTATTAGTGTACTTATAATTTAGTTAAATGATAATTTGCCTGATTAGTTTAATAACAGTCAAACGATACATTGTCGGTGATATTAAAAATTAAAATCAATGTGTAGTGTAATTATCGATGTAAGTTTCAAATAATCGAATAGAAAGAAAGAAACAAAGAATATATTATGTGTTTGATTAATTATCACTTGTAAATGGTGACTACAAGTTTTAGACCTGGATACTTGTGGGCACGATTGGAGTAAATAGGGTGACCATACGTTATTTAATACGCGAAGTAACCTTGAAGAAAATTACGTACAAGCTGTTCCGCATGTCATCTACCATCAATTAATTCAACAGCAATATAATTGCATCCAGCCACCATAACGGGTATCAATAGTTGTAGGGTACCATAATCGCTCGATGTTCATCCACGTTCACTGAATGCATATACATTATAGTTTTTTTCTTATACGATTATTCTGCCGTCACTCTCTCTTGCATGAATCCATAGTTTCGTCATCACTACCGCCATTCGCTGTTCATCTATACTCACTACATCAAACAGCATTAATAAATATACCTACTAGCTGCCATATAGTTATTCACCAGTGCTTGATTCATCAATATTTCTTCAGTTATAATCAACAATCGCCAGTTTATATATTTCAAGGCAACATTTATATAAAATTTATGCAGTTTTACGAATAATACTTTACCAGCTGGGATAGTCACTGCTGATGGAGGGCTAAGACCTTAAGACTTGGAAGCGTGGAGGATATAATCATGGGGTGAGTGAATTTTGTTTATTTTATTTACTTTTTCTAACGTAGAAGTGTGAATGCGCGTGAAAGGGTGTACAAGTGATTGAATGGGGGTGTGCTTGTCGATGCGTGTGTGTGTGTGAGCTGGCGATGCGTGTAGCGAGACACATTCAGTCTAAATTGGAAATGATTATAATCAAAATATTTTTGTGACGTTCTCCCGTGCTCTAAGATTTGATTCTCGGTTTGCCAGCAATGGCAGTGGTTTACGAACTGTATCAGATTGATCAGATGGCAGCAATACAACTTATTTTTAATTGCTACCATCTATGGTACTTGTTGCGGGTCTTTGAGCTTAATGGTCTTGCTTCGCAATCTGAGTGTGTGGGTGAATGTTAGTGTGTATGTAGCGTGAGTGTGTGGGCGTATGGGAGTGATTGTGGGGGTTGGACGTGATGATCGTGGTTCTTTCGCAAAAGGGGTCGCTAGAGTTTCTTTTTTTCATTCGTATTGTTTCCACTTCTGTTTATTCACGTAATTTGCGTACATTTCTGTATTTGTGTTGAAACAGCAGGTATTAATCTATCAAATCCACGATGACTGAGCTCTAGTCGTTAAAGCGTTAATAATCTCTAGGTACGTAGTCTGCTATGCCGCTTCATTGGCTCACCAATGGAAAAGCTCTTCATTACACAATAATCGATAATAATCCTAAATTTTCAAAAAAAATCTTAGACGCTGACCACAGTTGTCAGTTAATAAAGTATTTACCATATTTATACAAAAATTACAAAAATCTTTTACAGCTTCACTTATTTCTTACCTTTGAAATGAGTTAGCATTAGTAGTCCGCAATATTTAAGTTTTCCAATATGTGAGGTTTTTGAATTTTTCACGAGCACATCCTGTGTAGTAAAACCGTTGAGAATACCCGTTAATGCTATGATTACATCATCGATTTTTACTTTATAATTTAAAGATCCTTACGAAGTTGTCCTTTAAATTCATTCCTTAACTAAAGCATTATCATTAATGAAGTGTATTTATTGTTTTTGTTTTGCCAGCAGTGCAAAAAGATTTTAAATTACTTGACTAAACCCACTAATACGAAAAACTATTACTGCCATCAACTTTCCTTACAAGCACATTTCCTCTTAAGATTCACCTGGATTGCATAGAAGCACTATCTAGTGAAGAATTCTCTTACGGCAATAGGCCATTTACCGCTCAATATGTCTCATATGTTAAAGTCCCTAGACTACTCAACAAACAAATACTCAAAACCATATCCAATATTTAAAGTATTTTTCAAAAATTTTTTCAACATGTATCTTTTTTAAGAGTTAGCAAGCTGAACACTAGCCTCTATCAAACGAATGAATGTCAATTCATAGAAATTAGATGGTTTCAAAAATATTTTGCAGTTACAGGTAATAGAAAATCCTCATAAATATCTGTTTATTCAGCCACACTTACATATTCAACGAACGAACAAGAATGATCTGAGTTTTAGTAAATAAAATCAACAAAACTTTTCAAAAACTAAGTTTTAAAAAATTTTTGTTAACTAAAAATTAACACAATTGTTTTAACTAGGAGGGCCCGGCGTGCTTTGCTACGCTTATAAATAAAGTTTTGCGTAGACATTTTGTTGACGTAGAAGCAATGATTTCAAAAAGTGGTAATGAAAAATGCTAGCATATAATTTTTAATTTTTCTTTTTAAATATATGAATGAAAAATAATCAGAACTCTAGCTGATCAGTTCGGATATATGAAAAATTAGCGATCAAATAAGTTTTCAAGTAAGCTTATTTGATCTCTAACTTATTTGATCGCTAATGTTTCATGCAAAAACTTTATTTATAAGAGTAGCGAAGCACGTCGAGCCCTCCTAGTAATAATTAAATCAAAGAAAATCAAAGAAAATCAAAGAAAACTAATAATAATAAAAAAACAAAAAAAAAATAATATTAACTCACTCATACCATTATCACGTCGAGTCAATTCTATCATCTGACAAATTTAACAAACACATGAATTTTAAAATGATAAATACCACGTGCAATTCATTTCTTCATTCACAACATTCATAGAAAAATATTACGTCTATCCACTCCTATAATAAAAAAACAAAGAAAAATATTACGTCTATTCACTCCTAAATCAATTCATAAACTAAATTGAAATTTGAAAAGAAAATATAAAATACTAAATTAAATTTTTAATGTTAATTTTTTTTATATGCTCTTAAAGCAGGCTACAGACCTTCAATCAATTTGTCAATCAATTGAAAACGAAAATAAACGAAATAAAATTTACGGGATTTTTACACTAAATTTTATGTCGTTTGTTTTTGTTTTCGAATTGATTGACAAATTGATTGAAGGTCTGTAGCCTGCTCATCGTTTTTGTGAAAAAAATATATATACTTGGGCAATTCCATTTTCATATTGTATGTGGGAGGCCGTTAAATTCGAAAATACGTTTTAATTTGTCTATAACTTTTTTATTTACGATCCGAAAAATCCCAAAAATCTTTAAAATCTAAGTTACACTAATATCAGTTAGCAGTGAAAATTTGAAATGAATCAAAATTCGAATTAAAAAGCCTTAGGCTGTACAAAGTTTTTTTTTAGCATGTTAATATATAAGATTTTTATAACTCAAATATTTTTGTTGACTTAGGACGTTGTCTGGAGTGATTACTATAGTTTTACAAAAATTGTTGGTTACTGTGTTTGTTGTAAAATAAATCACACTTAATAAATTATAAACGCTAATATTTAATTTCTATTTTATCTCCAACCTTGAGTGAAGCCATGATACAACTTTAAAATCAAAAAAAGTCTTACGATTTATATTAAATGTTATATTAACACCAACATAGGAATAACGGTGGAACGATGGGTGTGTTATCTGTTCTAAAAGGCAAAAAATATTTTTGCTATGATTAAATTAAAGAAAATGAATTTTCGTATAACAGCAATTCAGTTTTGTTTTTCCATTTTGAGTTTCATTTATAGTTATCGCACAACATCGTCGTCAAACCAGCACTTAAGTTTTCATTTTTTGTAATTTTAATTAAAAACAACAAAAGCAAAATGAATCATTAAAAATAATAATTTGATTTTATTTTAATTTATATTTATAATTAAATTTTGTCAACTTCTTTCTTTGGTGTTATTTTTCCAAAAAACTGTAATATCAAATAACAATTAAGTTAGTTCGTATTAATTGTTCTGAGATGAGAACTTAGAACATGAAAGTGAAAATGTAAATCTTGGGCAAAAATGTTGTGCAAAAGCTTTTGATTTTTTTAATTGAAATTTAAATCTTACGCAGAGCTCCAACATATAAAAACTAAAAAATATTATTAATGGAATCCATTAATCAGATCCCATAATATGACTGTCCCAAAGAAAAACCCACAAAATTAGAAAATTTTAATTCGAAAAAAGCCAACAACAACCAACATAAAATTGAGAACGTTATCCTGTTGATTCGTTTTTTTCTTCATTTTCCTGGCTTCGTTTGAGTTTGTTATTAACTTTTGTGGCAATATAAGAATAACATTACTTTTGATAACTATATACAAAAGCAAAACGAGATGATGATGGAAGAAAATGAATATATCCCATGAAGAAAAAAATAAATAAAAAATTCAATCCACTAATTTGAAAAACATAAAAAGAAAATGATTATTCCATTTTGAATACTTAAAGAAAATGGAAGAAAAATTTTTTCTCTCATCTTTATTTCGAAGGAGTTTGAATTTCTATCGTTCGTATTTTGGTTCTTTTAATTTTTTGTTTTGTTATTGCTTACTTACATTCATTCATTTTAAATTTATAATGATAATGTTTTTGTTGCTTTTTGATGAATAAAATAATATCTTATCAGCGATAGAAAACTTCATGAGGTTACTTCGTTGGTCTTATGATATATAAGTTCACCTAAATAAGGGAACGTCTAACTAAAATTTTAATTTGAAGTGGTTTTTACTTTGTTTTTGTGCGACATAAACTTGTAGCCTTCAATCTTGATTAACCTTTGACAACAATAACAAACCACAGCTGGTGAAACAATTGTAAATTCCAAATTAAATCGTTAGTTCAATCTTATTGATTGGTAAATTTACTTTTTGTAATTATTTTTATGTTGTTCTAAATTTCTTTATTTTCATAATTGTAAGTTTGCTGTATGCATATTAAAAATTAAATCATTTGTCGTTCAAAATCTAAACATGTCTTCATTTGCAATAATTTGGTGTGAATTGGTATTGCTATTTTTGATACCGGCCATGGATACTGTCCATTTTGTTCGTTAATCAAACATTTGGTCCTTCGAGCCGGATTATTAAAGAATTTTTAATAAGTGCCACAAATAAAGTAACGTTAACTTGGGATATGGCAGTGAATTCATAGAGATTATAAAATTTTCATCTTCAATGCTGGTGCTCAACATATAAAAGGAAAAGTAAAATTCAATATTTTGTTTTTGTATTAAACTAAATCATATGTTTTTAATTTAACAAATCTTGAAAATTTGAAAGAACTTTTAAATAAAACATTCTGTTAGTTCCATGACCAGTGGACTCTAGTTTCGCAATATCCTATATCACGAATGTTTTCAATAATGTCATTACGCCTATTTTTATTCAAATTATAATTGAGTGGACTGTATCTATTGGTTTTTTCTTATTTTGTTTAAATGAAACAATTATTCTCACTTTTAACTTGGTTTTATTTATAACAATTAACATTGGTGGTGTTTTCAAATTTACTTTCGGATAATAACTAAAATTTACGTTCGATCTTGAACATTCTACTAAAAACTCTGTTGCCAAATTTATTTTAAAGTTCTTAATACTCAATTTAAGGTGAAATACCGAACATGCCGGGCCTCTTGAAATAGCTTAGATTTAAACAGACTTAAAATTGTATGTATTAGTTAAAAATTTTAAAGTATTCATTAGTAATTCAATTAATTAAAGTTTAGAAAGAAATAAAATTTGATTCCAAATTTACATAAACAAGCAAATGAAAACTGACTCTAAAGGTAGTTTGCAAATTTTTGAAATTGATCATTTATATAATCCAATTTTTGTTTTAATATCTGCAACTCTTACATTGTTGTCAGATCCCTTATATATATTGGTCACCAATCCTAACAACCATTTTGAACTTGGTAGATTATCATCCACTATTAGGACAACATCATGTATATTTAGATTATTTCATTCGATCTTCCATTTACCACGTTGCTGCAAAGTGTGCACGTATTCCAAAGAGAATCGATTCCAAAAGTGCTGAGTAAGTTGTGTAACTCTTTGCCAATTTGACAAACGATTTGTTGAAATATCTGACAGTGATGGTTCCAAAATCGAAATTCATGGTTTTCCGGTTAAAAAGTGACCTGGGGTCAACGGTTTGGGATCATTTGGGTCGCTAGAAATCACAGAAAGTGATGTAGAATTTATTATACCTTCAAATGACCCTTGAGAATGTTTATCGAGGATTCCCACAATCTTCTAAAATTGGGCGATCTAGGTGGTATAAATTTCCAGCTAATTTGTTCGTTGGAACAGAATTCCTTTATATCTGGGAATTTGTCACGAAAAAACTTGTAAAATTCCTTTAATTGATTATTTGAGCCGACAAAATTAGACTTGTTGTCAGACCAAAGGGTTGAACATTTTCCTCTTCTATAAATGAATCGCTTTAGGCAAGCAATAAATGAATTAGTTGTTAAGTCCAAACTGATTCTAAGTAGACAGCCTTAGTCATGAAACAAACAAACAGTGCTATATATACCTTCTGATGAGGTGATTTTCGTTGAAATTTTGCCTTGATTGAAAGTGGACCACAAGTCCACACCGCTTGTTGAAAACGGTTTGTTTGGAGTAACTCTTTCTTTAAGTAAATTGCCCATAATTTGTTCTATGGTATGTGACTTAACCTTAAAACATGTAACACAATTGTAATCTACATTTTTTGCTATCGCCTTCGCATTTATCAGCCAAAATCTTTGCCGTATTAATGACATGAGTAGTTGAGGGCCTGCATGTAAGTTTTTCAAGTGCTCACTCCTGAATAAAAGTGTTGTTAAATAATGCCTTGCGGGCAGCAGGTATTGATGTTTTTTGTCATATTCAAAATCTGTAGTAATTAATGTACCACCAACACGTATAAATCCATGTTGATCCAAAAATGTATTGAGAGACTTGATATGATTGGAATTTGAAACAATACCATTTACTCTCATAGATTTTAATTATGGATGAAAATTTTGATTTTGGGTTATTCTAATTAAATTTCTAAGGGCATTTTGTAATTCTTCAGGTAATAGTGGCCCTGAAATCGTTTTTAGGGTTCCTTTATACGGAACACTATTGGTGAGAGTAAAACGAGTTTTTCACATTATATCGATTATCTCGTAAACTATAAATGCTATGGACTTGAAATTTGAGGTGCGTATAAAACTAATCTGCTCACATGAAATGACGGATACAAATAAAACTAAAGTGGTTTTCGTTTGGTTTACAGGGGTACGATGTGAGACCTTTGAGAAGATATATTTTTTTATAGATTCAAATAGGGTATCATATGAAAGGGCTTCATTTCAGTATTCCTTAAAAATTTATTTTGGAATTTTACACCTCACCATTTTTTGTATAATTTGGAATAATGACGTTTTTTTCGTGTTTTCTTACCTCGATTAGCTCCGAACCTAACTGATCGAAAATTTTCAAATGTATTTGGAATGATAGAAAAATTAGTACGTTTTTAATAAAAAATATAAAAAAGTGTCATATTCTCATACTTAGATTTATTAAGGGGGTGGATATGAGGAGGGGTAAAATCACTATTTAAAATGGGATCAAGTGGGGTGTCATTTGAAAGAGCAATTTATTTAAAAACGCAGAAATTTTTTTTAGAATTTTGCGATGCACAGTTTTTGAGTTATTTTCAAAAAAGTGCAACTTTCAGACCGTTGACCACCCTCCTCCCCCCCTACGTTTCGACACTGATTGACAGAAAAATTTGTAAAAATTCATTGAGTTAGGAAATTTAGTAAATTTTGTATGAAAATTATAGCGAGGTCTCAAATAATTATATTTCAGTGTGTTTAGGGGACCGGGGTAAAGAGGGTAAAAGAAAATCTTTTTGAACCCAAGCGAGTGGGGTGTCATTTGAAAGGACACCTAATATAAGATTTGTAGCAATTTTTTTTAGAATTTTGAGGTGCTCAGTTTTTGAGTTATTTTCAAAAAAGTGCAAAATTCAGACCGTTCCCCCCCCCCCTACGATTCGACGCTGATTGACAGAAAAATTAGAAAAAATTCACAGAGCTAGGAAATTCGGTAAATTTTGTATGAAAATTATAGAGAGGTCTCAAATAATTATATTTCTGTGTGTTTAGGGGACCGGGGTAAAGAGGGTAAAAGAAAATCTTTTTGAACCCAAGCGAGTGAAATGTCATAAATGAGAGCACCTAATTTATAAATCATTGCAATTTTTTTTAGAATTTTGTGATGTAAAGTTTTTGAGTTATTATCAAAAAAGTGCAAAATTCAGTTCGTTTCGCTCCCTACGTTTCGACGATGATTGACAGAAAAATTTGAAAAAATTCGCAGAGACAAGAAAATTTGTAAATTTTGAATGAAAATCATAGCAAAGTTTCAAATAACTATATTTCTGTGTGTTTAGGGGATGGGTGTGGGGAGAGTAAAAAACCACTTTCGAACCAAGCGAATGGGGTGTCATATGAAGGAGCACTTAATTTAAGAAACATTACAATTTTTTTAGAACTTGGCGGTGCACAGTTTTTGTGTTATTGAAAAAAAAATATTTTTAGTATGTAGCCTCTCCACCCCCCCTTAATTTCAACACCTGATTGACTGAAAAAATATTCAAATTTAAACCATTTACAAGCTGGCGAATCTCTCTTGAGTTACCATAAACATCTATGGATGAGATTTAACCTAATGTAACATTTTTTGAGTTATTTTTGATCAATTTGGATTTGATTGTAATTTATTATTGACATTTACGATTAAACATTAATTATTTTGTTATGCGTCTATGGTCTGGAAATATAAGGACATTACAACACAACTTTTTGTCAATAGTTTTTGATATTGTGTTCTTTTACATTCACGGAACCCTTGACGAGCGAATTTTATTTGCACTTGTCTGACTTTTTTTAATACATATACGTCAATAAATCTGTGACAATAAGCAGTAACACGAAGCAGTTGTGTGTAGGAACTAAATTTTTCGATTAAATTAAAATTGTTTTCCTCAATTATGGTTAACATTATATCGGGTAATTTGTATTCTAAACTATTAGAATCATCTTTAAATATTTTAGGTATTTGAAATTATAGTTGGTTGTAGTTAACAAAAATTTAGGACATTGCCACCATAAGATTTTATGTTGCAGCTCATGAGGCATAACACCTCTTGAAATAATATCAGCGGGGTTAAGTTCTGAGCTAATATGTTGCCATTCAAAATTTGTTGTAAGTTATTGAATTTCTGCTACCCTGTTGGCATCGAATACCTTTAATTTAAGGGGCTCTGTGTGGATCCTTGCTAATGTGATTGTTAAATCACTCCAGAGAACTATTTTATCAAATTTGATATTTAAGGATGTGATAACTGTGGAAATTAATTGTGATAGTAGTAACGCGGCACACAATTCTAGTCTCGGTAGAGATATAGTTTTCAAGGGAGATACACGCTATTTACTGCAGACAAGCTGCACACTTGATTCCTTTTCAATATTTGTACTTTTAATATAAATACAAGCTCCATAAGCTTCTCTGAGGCGTTGGCGAACCCGTGCAGCTCAGTAGTATTTACGTCTGGAATATTGAACATTCTTTGCAATTTTATTGAATTTATAAAATGTAAGTTCTCTCGAAATTCATTCCAAACTAATTTTAGTTTCCAATTTAAGTTTGATTTCCACAATTGCTGTATAATTATTTTGGCAGTAACTATTATGGGTGCAAGCAGTCCCAAGGGCAAAAGGTATATAGTCCAGTTTTAGCATTTCTGGAATGGGTTTCCATGAAATGTTTTTCACATTCCTTTTCTTCGTTGGTAAGAAATGTGTTGTTTGGAAAAGATTCAATTTCCCATAAAGTTTTTATATAATCATTTAAGTCGGGGTTATTTGAATTGTTAAAAGTACACACAAACGATTGTGTATTGCAATCTTCAATGACTGCACCGCCAACAATCCAACCCAACTCTGAGTCTTGAATAATTGGAATTGGATTATCTTGTAATTTTATCTTATCTGATTTCAAAATATCAAAAAAAAATTCTGCACTTATAAGAACATCAATTGTTCCTGATAAGAAAAATGGTGGATCCGCTAATTGTATATGAGATGGAATATGCCAATTTGAGATATCAATGTTAACTTGTGGAACTGAATTAGAAATAGTTGGAACTATTAAAAATTCCAATTCAGATTCATAATTTGAAGTTATTGATTTTATTTTTGAATTCACTTTACGTGTCAAGTAAGTTTTTGACTGATTAATGCCTGAAACAATTCTTTTAAAATTTAAGAGTTCTTTTTTTAAAGATAATTTATGAACTAAATTCTCAGTCATAAAGTTAGTTTGGCTGGCACTGTCTAGAAGTGCCCTACATTTCTGAAAATTACCTTTATGATCTTGTATTAATATTAATGCTGTTGATAAGACAACATGTTTATGTACATTATTTGTATTTACACTAACCGATGGGTTTTGAATTAAATGTCTATCCACTTCATTATTATTTAAAGTTTCTAAGGATTTGTTCACATTCTCCTGCATGTGCAATAATGAATTATGTCTGTGAGAACAAATTTTGCATGAATACGTAGACAAACATTCATCAACTGTATGTAATCTGAAACAATTTACACATAAATTTAATTCTAATATTTTCTTTTGTCGTTCATTAACAGATAAGTTCAAAAACTTAAAACAATTATATATCAAATGTGATTGATTACAAAAGGCGCAATTCTTTTTTTTTTTTTTTATTCAAAGTTAGGCATGTTTAGTGTTAATTATAATAAATTAATTATAATTAATAACGTCTCTGAATATCCTAAGATACCATGCCAACTAGGGATAAGAATGGAATGAAAATTAAGATTCTCTGAGAAATTTATGAACGTTAGCTTTAAAGCCTTGAGGATTAAATTCATCAGGGAAAACCCAGGAAGGTAAGGCATTCCAAAGATGAGAGACTCTGTTGAAAAAGTCACGTTGGAAGGCTACAGTTCTACACCTAATTATTTGAACTGTAAAGGGATGCGCTGCTACGTTTGCTCTGGTGTGACGCGAAAGGTTTGCTGATTTAGGTAAAATCGATTTGATCTCTTCAGAAGCTCGTTCATCCATAATATATTTATAAAATATAGTCAAATCAGCAACATTTCTTCTGTGCTGCAAGGAATCAAGACCGTTAGTAGGACTTGGGTTACCAATGAGTTTGATAGTTCTACGCTGTACAGAATCAAGGCAGTTGAGACTACTCAAGTAAGCTCCACCCCAAATGTGAGAACAGTATTCCATGCAGGGACGTATAAAAGATTTATAAACTAAAAGAAGTTGTTCGCTATCGAAAAACTTACGACATCGCCCTAAAAATCCTAATTTTTGAACAGTATTCTTAGCCAGATTAAAAATATGAGAATTCCACTTCATATTATTTTCAATCTCAACTCCAAGAAGTCTGACAGACTCATTCTCTAAAAGATTTTTGGGGCCAAACGTTAATGGAAAAGGATTTGGTGTCGTTATCCTAGAAAAATGACAAACCTGTTTAAGATCAGTGTTAAGGTAATCTATCAATTTTGACCTACACTCACTAAGCGCTAAGGGTGTATTTAATTTAGGTGCTTCATGAGACGCATGAAGCGTGCTATCATCAGCAAAACTATGTATAGGATGAACCGTTGAGTCCAACAAATCATTAAAATAGATAAGAAAAAGAGTTGGTGACAAAGCGGAACCCTTAGGAACTCCTGCATTAGTTGAAAAAGTACTCGATGATATATCGTCAACATTGACTCAAAAATTCGATCAGATATGAAGCTCTGTGTCCAAGATAAAAGCTGCTCGTCTAAACCATAGGATCTCAATTGGCATATAAGGTTGTTATGCCAAACTTTTTCAAATGCCTTGGAAATATCAAGAGCAACACCGAATGTTTCTCCAACGTTTTCAAGCGACTTGTTCTAGATATGAGTGACAAAAGACAGCAAATCTCAAATCACTCTTCCTTTTCGAAATCCATATTGTCTCTCATTAATTAATTTGGAAGACTCTAAGAAGCTCATTAAATTAAAATTGACATATTTCTCAAAAATTTTAGCAACTACCGATAAAATTGAAATGTGTCTGTAATTCGTAGGATCAGTCTTACTGCCCTTTTTTGAAACTGGCTGTACACTAGCCATTTTTCAAATTTCAGGAAAAATTCCTTTCTTATATGACAAATAGAAGATTTTTTGGGCACCCAGGATTGGTGCTAGCTCCCTAGCAATTGTTTTAAGTATAATCGGAGGAATAAAATCAGGGCCTTTTGCCTTGTTAGTATTGATTTTTAAAAGCATTTTTCGAACAATGTTTTTCCGAAAAATTATCCGCCTCATTTTGTAAGAAACTTTAGAAATAGGTTTAGGTTGGAAATTAGGTTCTTTTAAAGTAGAATTTAAAGAGAAATAATGCCCAAGCAAATTAGTTTTCTCCTTTGGATCAATGATAGGGATATCTCTTTTAACAAGAGGCGGTAGGGAAGATTTACAAAAGTTGCTTTGGACAGCCTTTGCGGCTTTATAGAAATTAAGTGAACCAGTCAGATGTTCCGCGAATTAAGATGCTTTTTTCCAATTAAATAGATGTTTCTCTTCATCTATTAACTTACGACATAAATTTCTCTCTTTACGGTACTGTCTAAGGTTTTCATTGGTTTTGTTTTGATTAAACTTTCGAAAAGCCTTTTTTTTAACTTTTATAGCTTTTTTGCATTTACTAGAAAGCCATAGATCAGTTTTTGGAATGATCAATTTATTAGGAATAAATCTGTGCATACCATCAATTACAGTTTCAGAAAAATCATCTAAAAAAACTTTTAAGTCCTTTCCAATCCGCAGCTTTGTAATCCCAAACATTGCGAGGATTCGCTTTAAAATGTTTTGGAATTTGTATATTTAGTTGTGTGGAGATCAAATTATGATCTGAACCACCCAATGGTTCTGATATTTTAAATTGAACCAGATATGGATCGTTTGTCAAAAATAAATCAAGTAAATTACTACTTTGACCAGGAATGTCAGGAACTCTGGTTGGCAGGTCTATTATTTGAGTAAAATTGTGATAAAGAGCAAACAACTCAGCCTGTCTGCCAACCTCGTCAGTTTTAGAGCTGTGTGTAAGCCATTCATTCTTTATTGTGGACATTAAAATCTCCAAGAACTATAAACTTTGCATTAGGATACTAAACCAACCTATCTATCTTCTCAGATAAGTCATGAAATAAATTAGAGTTCTCAGGTGAATTAGGTGAAGTCCAAAGACAAACAGCGTTTGACTTGGGCAACTAATTTTTAGTGACACCATATTGTGAAATTTTGCATTTAATTCAAATTTATTTAATCTCATATATGGTATAGTATCCCTAATATAAGCACAAACTCCATGCTTAATGTAGAAAGAGGATTCAAGTTCATAATTGGAACAAAGGTATCTGTTTTTATCTAAGGTCACAGCACGCGCACTGATAATCGTTTCCGTTAAAAACAAAATATCAGGTTTCATGGTTTCAAGAAAAAGATGGACTGAATTAAAGTTTATATTCAATCCTCTTATGTTCGCATAGCTGATAGATAATTTTGCCATTTTAATTCATAGAGAAATATTAGTGAAAAACATACATACGAAAACCACAGTAATGCGAAAACAAACAAAGTCAAATTGAAATTGAAATTGACTACTTCAACATCTGGACAACCTGAATCTAAGTATAGGTTCACTGTTAAAATCGACAGTTAAAATTATGAAACTGTGGAATTAACTGATAACTTTTAAATAACTGTTAACTTTTTAACTGTGGAATGTCTAGAAACAATGTTCACATTATTAATCTTTGACGTTTCCTGAGAAACAAAAGCCTTTGATTGACTATTGACATTATTATGGCCTTTATTAGAATTATTTATCTTTAGGTTATTTTGAGAAAAGTTATTAGTATTAGTATTAGAATTTGACGATGTACTTGCATCAACAGTCTCTAAAATTTTACATTTTTGGTGTAGAAAAGATTTGAATTGCTCCCAAATTGGAGATTGATTATCAACAATTTCGTTTCCCCATTCCCTACGGGTAAATCTATCTAAATTTTTGTTAACAATATGAATTATCATAATTTCCGACAAATTATTTATTGTTTGCTTGCACGCCTCGAGAGAAGAAACATGACAAATAGCTTGATTTAAAAGTTTTCTTAATTCAATTGAATTACATTTAGTGACATTAGGAAGGCTGTGTAATCCATCTATATGATTTTCTTTAATTGACTTGGGATTGTCATAACGAATAATTAAGTCTGACCATGCCTTTTCGTAGCCTATAGCTGTGAGTGTGACATGCCCTAAAGTGTCTCTTGCCTCACCTTTCAGTTCATTTAACAAATAAGTGAATTTCACAATCTCGGAAAGATTTCGATTTTCATGTACGAAAGACGTAAATGTGTCCCTGAATGTCAACCAATCAGCAATTTTACCATCGAAAATTGGTATGTGTACATCAGGTAGTTTGAGTTTTGGTTGATTTATTTTAGGATTATCACAACTAAATTTATCATGTTTTACGTTAATGCTATTGCTTGAACGAAGTTCCAAAAGTTTCGACTTTAGGTTTGAAACCTCACTGTCAAATTTTTTAATTCGAATTTGAAGTTCTTCAAATTCCATGTCACTTACTATTTCGGATAAATTATCAATTATTTCATTAAATTTAATAATAATTTCATTTAAATTGTTTAACCTTACTTGAATTTCTTCATTTGAGAAAGGATTCTCCACATTTGAATCACTTACAAACTTTGCAATTAGTTTAATTTTGGATGTATTTGTATTTAAGTTGCGATACAGCGCGAATTATTTTAGTTTTGGTGCCATTTTTGCAATAGTCAATTGACGTTTGTTAATAGAATAATGGTAGGTTTATATGTGGTTGCTTTACTGATTTACTCAGTTGTATGCTCAATAGTATTTTTGGCTAATGCAATGTTTGTTGATGTTGCAAATGTAAACTATTGCTGAATATGATGATTAATGATTATGTTTAAATCTGTTCCACTGATGTTTGGCTGCTTCAAATCATGAATATTGATTTTTTGTTTGTACACTGCTGACAAATTTGTTCCAAGTGAATGAGTTATGAAAAAATTTAAAAATTAATGTTCGATCTTGAACATTCTACTAAAAACTCTGTTGCCAAATTTGTTTTATAGTTCTTAATACTCAATTTAAGGTGAGATACCAAACAACGCCAGCTTTGTCTAAGTTGTCTAGGTTTTCTTTGACGAACACCATCTGGTTGTTGTTGGGACGATTTTTTATCATTCTATCAAAACTTTTGATGAGTTAACATTATTTAAGATGGTAAATAATATTATTGAAACTGACATAAACGCTAAACTACGTGAAAATGTGACTGAACAATCCTAAATAAAGTTTGAGAAATGTATTTTGTTTTGAATAAGCCACATACCGAAACAATCTTAGAAGCAACTCTCTGTTTGTTAGACTTAAATAAAATCACAATAATAATTTTAATGACCTTAGTTTGTTTGAACGCGGGTATATGTGCATTTTCGTGGAGAGGTTTCCAAACAAAGCCCCATTAATTGAAAGTTGTTGGTTTTTGAATTGGGCTATTATTTTGAAAACGTACATCGAAAAAAAATCGACTATTTTTAAAAAACCTGAAATCTTGATATATTGTTGGTATTGACGAAAGAAAAAAGCAATTTCTGGTTTTATTTTTTGAGTATTCTGAGTCGGAGTTATGCGCGGTTGAATTTTTGAGGCTTTTTCACGTAGTTTTGGTAATCGTGCTAATGTTTTGTTAATAAATTTCATGCGATTTACTTATATTTTTGCAAATAAAGAGAGAAATAGTTGAATAATCGGAATGTGTTGTAACGTGTACCGTTATACTATAACGGCAATGTTAACAGAAATCATATGAGCACAAAGAAAAAAAAATGAAAAATTTTTGAACCGCAGCATTATTTTACCCGCTAGGCATCAGGGGAGTTGTGTGGTGGATTTTTGGTTCAAATACTCATATGATATGATTATGCTGCACTACGGAGAAACTTCATAAATACACCGATAAACTGAGACTAAAGCTAAGCATCTAAAATCAATCACACCAATATATTCCGAGCTGAACTTTCTTCTGAGGCTAAGAAGATCATCTACATTCTCAATCTCCCATGACTCTCATAAAAAAAAAATTTAGTTTTGATTCATTATACTATTATAATATATTCACAAAAAGTAACAGTATTTTCAAAAGATGCAAACATTTTTAAATTCTAAATGAAGATTATCTAAAGCATTAATAATAATATGTTAAGTTAAAATTAAATAATAATATTTGGAGTAAATCATTGTAAGAATATTTTTAAGGTAAAGTAATAATAAAGCTTACCTGAGTTGATAACCTCCTAAAACCGCTTTTAGCTGGTATTCCACTCATCTAAAAATTTTCTGTTACAAAACTTTAAATTAACAAAAATAAATACAATTAGCCTACTGTGAACAATTGATATGAAAAATTTGCTGTTATAATCGATAAACAATAACTATTAAAGAACCGTTCATAGAAGAAACACCGAATACAATTAAGAAATTATTTATGCAACCGACTGTAATTATTTGACTCCACTATTTTGGCGGTACAATTAATTGAAACATTTTTGGCGGTACTACAAACAATAGTAGTAACTGGGTAATCCCGTTGAATATCCAAATATATGTTTTGTATTGTAAATTGATATTTTCCTTGTTTAATTGATTAAGAATCTATCTTTATCGTAATTCTAGTAGTTCTAGTAATTCAGCTCGCTACACCAACAACTTTTAATATTAAATTCAACAGTACCGGGCCTTGGAAACCAGTTCCAATAAGCTATAAAAATATGGCCTAATTATTACAAATAATTCTAAAAGAACAATTTATCCGTGGCTTAATTTGCTTACCCCAATATATATGGTTTAGAATTTATTTCGAAGGTATTAAACAATACACTAAACTTAAGCGAATTCTATTTAAGATTAGGAAAATCTTACAAAAAGGTTCAATTTATCACAAATACGTTTCACAAATTAAGAAACACCTTTATAAGTATTAATTTCAATTATTAATTTAAGTGGAATACTTTCACTACTCGATAACAACAATTGAATAATTTAATTTTCTATAACAATGGTCTACCGTAAAAATAATTATTTAGTGTATACAGGTTTGACTACATAATAAGGACAACAGTATAAAATTTTAATTAAACAATAAATTCAATGATAGAGATTTTTTTTTCTATTGAGTTTTAAAAGATGATGATATGCATTGTCGTTTCAATTTAATAAAATGTAGGGGCCTGGAACAAAATTTACTAACAATAAAATTTGTTACAAATCGTGGGGACGACCCAACACCCTGAGAATCCCATAGCCGGGCTCTACCTGTCTGTTAACCTTTAATATCCTTTACATGATACACCCCGAGACTATTACCTTCGAGATCTTCCATCTCATATGCGACATTGCCAATAGGTTTACGAACTCGAGCCTTTTGGAATTTGGGAGCAAATTTTGAGGAGAACTTCTTCAAAGCTTCGCTCTGTGTGAAATTCCGAATGAATACTTCTTGTTGTTCCACGAATTGGCGAGGACGACTGCGTAAGTTATACCTAGGTACATTCTGATTATACGCCTGTTTTAAATTTTTGAGAACCCTTTCCTGAACAATTGATAACATATCTGGCTTAGATGTCACGGCCAAATAATTTCCGGCTAAATGATTTTTCTCTCTAGTAAGATTATAATCCGAACCATGACCAACCATATGTTGTCCAAACACTAAAAAGTGAGGAGAACAACCGGTTGAATCGTGTTTAACATTTCGAAAACAACTAAGGACTTCATCTAAATGCTTATCCCAGTTCTGGTGGTTATCTTTTATATAAGATCGGATGGCTGCAAGGATTGAGCGGTTTACCCTCTCCGAAGCATTTGCCTGGGGAGAATATTTCGGTGTAAAAACATGCTCAACTCCATATTTGGAAAGAAAACAAGAAAGCATATTCGAAACAAATTGTTTTCCATTATCGGACATGATAACTTCTGGAACAGAGAACTTTAAAAATACGTCTCGCTCAAGAAAATTGCAAACAGCTTCTGCAGTAGCTTGCCAAATTGGCTTTGCAATAACGAATTTTGAAAATTTATCTAGCACAACGATAATGCTTGTAAATCCATTTTTAGAACGCGGATAAGGACCTAAAAAGTCGATGTATATCCGCTGCCAAGGTCGCAAAACTTCTACGAAGCTACCCATGGGAGGTTTAGTTATAGAGTTAGTAGCTTTAGACATTTTACAAATATCGCAGCTTTGTATGTATGATTTTACGTCTTGTGCCATATTTTTCCAAAAATACTGTCGCTTGATTCTATCAAGAACTCTTGCTACCCCTTGATGAGCTGATGATGGTGCATCATGAGCCTGTTGTATAAGAGCATTTGTTAATTTGTAGGGAACTATTAGTTTCCATTGTGATACATCTGTATCTAAGTAGGATAGTCCAGGAGCCAAATTTATATAAAGTCGCCCGTTAAATATTTGAACATTTGTTTTACCTTTGGTATCGTCTGTCATATCTTTAATTAGATCTTTATATTCCGGTTCATCAAAAGACAAATCACTGAGATCAATGTGGAGCGGCGGGAGATTAGTACCATCTGTCAGAACTGTTTTATCGATGTTGTGAAGGGCGTCCACGTGCATACGAGAAAGAGCATCAGGAACGACATTTTGACTTCCTTTCCGATGCTCGATGGTAAAATTAAACGCTTGAAGCTTCAAACTCCACCTTGCCAAGCGCCCGGAGAGATCTCGTTGTTCTCTGAGCCATTTCAAACTCGCATGGTCGGTAATCACAGTAAACGGCAGACCTTCGACATAAGCTCTGAATTTCTTTATACTCAATACCGCCGCTAAACATTCGAGCTCAGTAACACTGTAGTTCCTTTGTGCTCGATTAAGTTTTTGAGAGAAGAAAGCGATAGGGTGTTCGTCAACCTCTTCAGTGCGTTGAAATAATACACATCGAACTCCGCTTGAGCTGGCATTACATTGTAAAAAAAACGGTTTCTTAAAATCGGGAGTTGAAAGAACTGGTGCGGAAGTCAAAACTTCCTTTAAGGCATCAAACGCGACCTGAGCGCTCTCATTCCAACAAAATTTTTGGTTCTTTTTCAATAGATCCGTTAAGGTGGCTGATACAGTCGAATACCCAGCAATGAACCTTCGATACCAACCCATAACACCAAGAAATCGACGAACGTGGCGTACCGTTTTTGGAATTGGGAAGGAAACAATTGCATTAATTTTATCAGAATCAACCCGTAAACCCCCTTCACCTACAATATACCCGAGGTATTTGATTTCCTTCATACAAAAATGACTTTTTTCAATGTTGATAGATAAATTTGCTTTACAAAGTCTATCAGCAACGTCAGATAAAAGTGAAAGATGTTCGCTAAACGTTGAAGATGTAATTAATAAGTCGTCTAGATATACATAAACCCGATCGTGTAAATGGTAAGGGATAACCCTATGCATAAGTCGGCACATAGTCTGCGGAGCGTTACACAACCCGAAAGGCATGACCTTAAATTGGTATAACGGTCGGCCGGGAACTGCGAAGGCGGTTTTTTCACGGGATTCTGGATCTAGTGGGATTTGCCAAAAGGCGTCTTTCAAATCAAGGCTTGTTATATACATGGTTTTATCTAGGCGACTTAACAATCCATCGATTAATGGTAACGGATAAGCATCCTTCTTAGTGACTTCATTTAGCTTACGGGCATCTAAACAAAGTCTAGACTTCCCGTTTGCCTTCTTCACTAACGCAATGGGCGAGCACCAAGCACTTTGGCTTTTTTCGATAATTCCTAGGGACATCATTCTATCTAATTCTGCATAAATTTCTGCTTCAACCGCAGGAGAAACAGAATAATGTCGCTGTTTGATTGGTGAAGCATTACCAACATCGATTGAATGGGTTAAAATATTTGTCTTACCAAGACCAATTTGGTTGAAATTTGGAATTGTGCTAATGACGTCGTGCAATTGCTGTTTTTCTTCGCAAGAAAGGTGGTGAAGATTTGTTTGTTTATGAGAGGATAAGGAATTCTGGATAGGAACTTCAACAATGTCGATTTCACTAACGATAACAGGTTGGATGCCAAATTTATTCCAAAAGTCACACCCCAACAACAACTCTTGTTGCAGGCCTGGTGCTATATAGAAGCGCATACTGTGAGTTTTATTGGCATATTCAGTTTTAGCATTTATGTAACCAATCACCCTTTGTGGTTGACCACTGGCCGTGCTAAGAACAAAAGGGAAGTTGTGCATTTTTATGTCCAGGCTACAAAGATATCTTTCAGAACCAGCGCCTAATACGCTTATATATGCACCGCTGTCTAACAAACCGTGATATTTAACACGAGCTATAATAACGTTTGCATATGGACGATTATCTCTCGCATTCGCAATGATCGTTTCGGATAGTAGGAGTTTAAGTTTACGTCGTCTCTGAAAATATTTACGGACGCGCTGCTTCTGTTTTACTTTTCTATTAGTTTCTATCTGGTTCACATAGGGATTTGTACTATTTTTCTCGAAGAAGTCAGTTGTATGAATGTCACTATTGGTTAATGTTTTCAAATCAGGGTTGATTGTGTATTGTCTTTCTAGCTGTCTTTTGGAAATGGTGGCAAGTGCTGTCTCATCCTCAGCTCGGGATCGGTGTTTGTCGCAACTTCGATATTTTTGAAATTCATAGAGGGTTGGTTCAGGAAATGAGGTTCCCTCGATTTCTTCATTTCCTGATGATCGTTTCCCGATGCCATTCGTGAGCAACGACTACAGTTCGGTTTTAAAACGCCAACTGTGCCACAACCGAAGCAAAATCGATGTTTTATATAAGTTAAGCAATTTTTAAATAAATGTCCACCTCCACAATTCCAACATTGTAATCCAGAAGATCTTAAATTGCCCTTGTTGGCGTTAGAGGGAAAATTAACGGCTTCGACTATCTGAGTATAATTTGGAAAGACAATTTGTTGATCGCTAGATGGAGTAATACTCTTGGTAGTAGATCCTAAAATCTCACCAGGATTAAAATTTATTTCATGTATTTCATTACGTTTTGGGTGTGTAGATTCCGGTACATAACCTAAACGAGACCAAGTATCCTCAATGGCAACACATTTTTTTAGCAACTGGTTCACCGAGGTAAAGTTTTCACCAGCGAGGTTTAGTTGCAATCCATGCCGCATATTACGACGTAAAATATGTAACATTTCGTGTTCGAGCAAGGGTTCTTTTAAAGGAAGACATAACCCCATCACTTCATTATAAAACTCAAGGAATGTTTCTTTAAATCGTTGTTACCTGTTTTCAATTGCCTGTCTGATATCGAATTCATCTTTGTTGGAGCCCTAATCGAAATTGAGGCCATGTCAGTGCACCATTTCTCTCCAAATAGGCCCAATACCATTCCGCAGCTTGACCATCTAGCAGCCAAACGACTTCGTCTACCATTTTGTGCTGAGATATGCCATAGCTTTTGGCTAAATGCTCAACTCTGAAAAAGAATCGGTCAACAGGCATTTGAGACGACCCGTCAAAACGTACGTTACAAAAATTTTGGCTAAACACTGGTTTTTGGTTACGAGAAAAGTCATGAGGATTTACAATAGGTAGTTCACTCCATACTGCCTTACGTGGAATATTAGACGGAATAGGTTCGGAGGTTACAGGAGCTTTATGTTTGGTTTGATGTAACATTTCATTCATTCGCGCTAGAAGTGATAACTCATCGTCCTTCGATAATTCAGATGATTTTGACGCCTTGGGAATAACTCGTTAAATAAAATTTGTTAAAAATAAATTAAATAAAATAAAATTTGGAAATTAATAATTTTTCTCTCTTCAGCTAGGCGGCGCGTTAAACCTTGGTTTACTTCAAAGCTCATATTTTAAAAATCGTCATTTTTTTCACAAATTTTTAAGTAAACACATACATCTATGAAATTAAGAAATAAAAAGTGAGAGATTCCATATGGATTTTTTTATACGATTTTTTAATGTTTAGTATATGAAAAATTCACATGTGTTTTTACATCAAATTAATTATTCTTTACCAAATGTGAATCTAATATATTGAAAAGTTTATATTTTAGCATCTGTACTAAATATTGAAACAATTCTGTGCATTACTCATGGAAAACAGGTTTTTATTGAGAATAAGAATTGGAGATTCCAACGACCGAAGATTGTGATTTACTTTGAACATCTTAACACTAACATAAGCATGAGACTATTATTAATAAATATTTTTTCTATAAAAATCATAATTTAATAAAACAATAATAATATTACAAACAAATAAATAAACAAATTAATGTATGTACTTTTTTTGCCTCTAAATTGAAATATTTCTGATTATCGGAAAACGAAAACATTTTGGCAATTATTTTATCGACTGTAGTGTTATCCGGTAAAAACCAAAGAAGAGTTTGCCAGACATTGAAAAAGGGCCAAGCACTGGCCCATTAATGGTTAACAGTACATGGCTTTTGTAATTGGGCCGGTACTAGAACCATTTATCGGCCGATCTATGGTTTACAGAAAAGAGTCAGCATACAGTTACATTTGAATCCATTACTGGAACCTTAAATCGAGCGATCTACGGTTTATAGAAAATAGCAAGTACACTTTACTTTGTATGGTTTATGGTTTGGCTTTTTATTGTTTTTAATGGTCCAGTCGTGGTTGCCAGTACTCGGCTATTGCTGCTGTAATATACATCGGGCTATGAAGGGTTAATTAAATACCTGTTCTGTTTTTTATATTATAATGATGTTATATAACTGGATGAAAGATAATAAATAAAGTCAATTTGCGATCATCACTTAATCGAAATGTATTCTTTTATTAAATATTACATGGCGCTGAGGAAATGAAATCGATTTAATTAAATAAATATTAAAATCTTAAGTGCAATAAATTAAACTAGTGAATATTACTATTACAAAAAGTCGTAAGGTGGAGCATAACAAGTTGGCGAAACCACGAGGCCGACCAGCAAAATAAAGAATAGTTGTAGTTGACAAAATGGTTGATTTTGTGAAAAAAGTGGATGCTTTAGTTTTTTGATGGAAACATTGCTGAAAATTGGCGCGGGTTAAAGAAAAATTTTGAAATTTTTTATGCAGCAGTTGAATTGGATAAAAAAAGCGAAGGTGGGCAAGTGGCAATATTTTTGAATACTATAGGTCCAGCGTCTGTAGAAGTATTCAATTCATTTAATTTGTCACAAGAAGATAAAAAAGTGTACAAATCAATGGTTAATGCTTTTGAACAATTTTGTAAGCTGAAAAAAAATGAAGTTTATGAAAGTTTTGTGTTTCATAGTCGGAATCAGTGAGCTGGTGAGCCCTTTGATAATTTTCTTGTAGATTTAAAAAAACTGGTTTGTACATGTGGATTCCAAGGTCAAGAGGAACGTATGTTGAGACATCGGATAGTATTTGGAGTTTCTGATAAGATGCTTCAAAAAATATTACTGGAGTTGGACAACCTGGATTTAAATAAGGCTATTGAACAAGGCAGAGCATCAGAAGTAATAAAATTACAAGCAGCTGATATGCAGAAACACCAAATAACGGTAGATGCTGTGCAAAATATAGATAAGTTAAGTTCAAAAGATGTTCATAATAATTTCAAAATGTTCCTATAAATACAAGTAATAAAAATAATAATCCCAATAGCTTTAATAGATATAGTAATGATATTAGATTTAATAATTTTCATAGAAATAGAAATGATTATCGAAGTAATAAACAGGTTTCTAATAATTTTAGGTACAATAACTACAATTATATGGAATTCAATGCAAATTCAAGAGTGTCTAGTCGATGTCAGTTCTGTTTAAAATCACATGTCAGAGGATATTGCCCAGCAAACGGTAGGAAATGCTCAAACTTTAACAAATTATATCATTTCGCAGCTGCATGTTTTATGTCAAAAGCATTGATAATGAGTTCGAAAATTTTTATATTGATGTAATACGTAATGATGATGGAAATAATGCGTGGTATCAATCCCTGCGCGTCGAAAATCGGTTTATTAGTTTCAAACTTGATACGGGTGCAGAAGTTAAAGTTTTGCCACTTAGTTTTGTTAAAAAGTTAGATAATGTCAGTATTGAGAAAAGCTCAGCAGCGCTTGAAGCTTATGGAGGATCAAAAATTAGTGTAATAGGAGTCACGTTTTTAGTTTGCATGGTTGATAACCAAATATCAATGCAAAAATTTATGGTAGTTGATGGAAATTCGGTTCCAATATTAGGTTTAAAGGCTTGCGTAGATCTTTAGATCTTTGTCTAATAAAAAGAATAAATAATTTAAAAATAGATGATGTATTCGAAGGATTAGGATGTTTTGTACAAAACTATGAAATTGCGCTTAAAGAGGGAGTGCAACCAGTAGTGAAACCAGCTAGGCGCATACCGCTTAGCTTAAGAGAATCAATACAGTCCGAGCTAAATAGCTTAGTAAATAAAGGTATTATAGTAAAAGTTACAGAGGCTACTGATTGGGTATAAAATTTGGTTATTGTGGAGAAAAAGAATAAAAAGTTAAAATTGTGTCTAGACCCAAAAGATTTAAACTGTGCTATTAAATCAGAAAATTTTCTTATTCCTTCTTTTGATGAGATTTTAACCAAACTAGCAAATAAAAGTATTTTACCGTACCTACTAGATTTGAAAGATGGTTATTGGAAGATTGGTTTGAGTGAAAAATCGAGTCGACTATGTACTTTTAATACACCATTCGGGTGCTTTCGCTTTAAAAGGCTTCCATTTGGGATCAAAACAGTACCTGAGATTTTTCAAAAATACAATTCGGAAAATTTTTCTGATATTTCTGGTGTAATAATATATTTGGATGATATTCTGATTGCGGCAGAAACGTTGAAAGAGCATGATCAAATTTTAAGAAAGGTAGTAAAGAGAGCAAAAGATCTTAATATAAAATTCAATAAGGAAAAATTACGATTTCGCCAGAATTCTGTGCAATATCTGGGTCATATTATATCTCCAAAAGGTGTTGCGTGTGACCCAGAGAGAACGAAATCAATACAAAATCTATCCAATCCCAAAACTAAAACAGATTTGCAAAAGCTATTGGGAATGATTAATTATATTCGTAATTTTTTGCCGAATTTATCAGATCTTTCCACTCCGTTACGCGAGTTATTATAAAAGGATGTTCTATTTGAATGGCTACCACATCATACAGAATGCTTAAATAATATTAAACAAATAATTGTTAATGCACCAATTTTAAAAACCTTCGATTCTAAAAAGGATATAACCATACAAACGGATGCCTCTAAGGATGGAGTAGGATGCTGCTTAATGCAGGATGGTAGACCTGTTTGTTTTGCATCTCGTAGTTTGACCCCAACAGAAAAAAATTATGCCCTAATTTAGAAGAAACTATTGGCGATCGTTTTTTCTTGTAAGAAGTTCCATTAATTTATGGTCGTCAGGTTAAAATTAACACCGATCATAAGCCATTGCTGGGTATTATGTCAAAAGAGTTAACCAGATCACAAGCTCAAGACTGAGAAGGGTGAAGTTAAGATTGTTACTGTATAGTTTAGAATTTGTTTATGTCCCAGGTAAATATTTATATGTTGCGGATCTTTTATCGAAAAATTTTGACATTAATGAAAGTGGAGTGGAGATAATTGACTTGAATGATGTCGTTCACTCAATAAACATAAGTGATGAGAAAAAAAAACCAATTTGTCAAAGAGCTAGAGAATGATGTTAGGCTTAGAGAGTTGAAGAAGGTTTTATTGAATGGATGGCCTAGAAGCAAAAGTAATTTGAGAGAAGAGGTTAAATTTTACTGGAAGTTGAAAGAAGATTTATTTGTAGAAGATGGATTAGTATTTTTGAATAATAGAGTAATAGTTCCGATACCATCGCGTGAAAATATTTTAAATAGCTTACATTCATCTCATTTAGGAATTGAAAAAACCTAAGCTAGAGCGAGGCAGTTAGTATACTGGCTAGGTATAAATGAATCAATTGAAAAGAAAGTGAAATAATTGATTGAAAGTGAAATAATTGATAAGCCATGATATCCCTGAATTACCGTTTTTTAAAATTGGAATGGACGTTTTTGAAATTGGAAAAGATATATTTCTCGCTGTTGTAGATTATTATTCTAATTTTATGGATACCATCAAAATGCGAAACAAGACAGTGGGTGAAATTATTAGAAAATTAAAACAAATGTTTAGTGTTCACGGCATACCTCGACAGATTGTGGCTTATAATATGCCATTTGGATTGTTTGAATTTAGAAAGTTTGGAAAGATTTTTGATATTCAGATCATAACCACCAGTCCTTAGTACCCACGGTCGAATGGTAAAGCAGAGAAAACGGTACAGATAGCAAAAAACTTAATACGTTAAGCAAATGAAGATAACTCAGAACTTTGGTTGACTCTTCTTGAATATCGAAACACCCCCGTAAAAGAAGTTAACGTATCGTCCAATGAACTTTTAATGAACCGACAAACACGTTCAGTAATTCCGGGCAAATATAGCAACTACAGAATGTTAAGAAAAATAATTAACAACTAAAATTAATTAAATAATATTCAAAGAACAATTCAATTTTACTAATGGAATTCTGCATAAATATAATTTCAATGGAACTTTTTATGTATACTGTGTTGCGGCCGTATACCTCGCACGTTGTTTTAATGGGGATTGGCTTAGTAATTCAACTGTCTATATTCGATAAAAATTAAAAAAAGTAAAATTCCATTAATTATTTTTTCTAATTGCAGTCCGGTACACTGGACATTGGGTATGAATACAGATGTAAATTTATTGGTAAAATATTTTTATGGTAATTTTACCGTAAAATTACCGGTAAGATTGGTAAAATTGGTAAAATAGGTAAAATATAAAACTGGATCAAAAAATTAAATTATGGTTGCATTTTTAATTAATTCAAAATGTACGACCATATCACAATTATTTCTATAGTTTATAAAAACATTAGATGCAAATCAAATATATTTTTATGGATTTAAATATACGAAAATCGGCTGTTGTTTATACTTAGCAGTACATCTGGAAAACGGACAACACGTTGTTTGCATATCTGCAAAAATGGAACAAATTCTGGACCAACTGGCAACAACGATGACTGCTTTCTTCACTGTTATGTCGAAGTTATGCGTTTGTAAGAACAATATTATATTCGAAAATGTTTACGTATTAATATTACACATGGAATGAAAATATAAAATCATTTGAACGGCACAAATTCAAAAAGTGAGTCTACAGAAAACCAAGCATATTCATTGAAACTTAATATATGTTCAAACTATATGCAATGCATCCCAATCTAGATAGATGCTACTTTTATCGCATGTGGTTGGAAAATGAGCGCGGTTCAACGTTTTTTCAGCATTGATAATTGTCAATTGCAGTAAACGTGTGACGTGTCACTCCACATATGTCACAACCGACGGTGGGATAGATACATTAATTAAACGGGCAACAATCAAAATCTAATTCGTGCATTGCTACATTGTTTCATTCATGGGAAAAATATAAAAGGCAAATGGCAAAAAAAAATTTTTTTCTCAAACTCTAAACAAAAATTTACAATTAAGGGTTGATAATGTTTCGTTGGGTTGTGTGTTCTTAACCGTTTGAGAATTCTATCGATCTGCTGTTGTTGCTGCTTCGTTTAAAGTAAAATTGCAACGCGAAACAAATTAATTTCAAATTATTTCCAAATATTCTAACTTACTATATAATAATCACGATTTTTGAGAAAATGAACTATACTTGCGGCCAACAATAAAGACATCTACGAACTTCACAAAATTATTCAATCTAACATTCAAAGCGAAGAAATAATATAGAAATTCGTCTATACCGCAACTGCTATAGAGCCAATGAAGCATTTTGTTTTTCCAACAGAATGTTTTTAGTTCACTTGATTTGTCACACCACGTACTGCAACTAAAAAACAGTTCACCGCAGTGTACCGATGAAATGCATAAGATTTACTCTTTTATTCGTATCAATTGCTCGCCAGTGAGTACTGCACAAAGACATACTGCTGAACCGAACTGCATATCATCTTAAATGAAATGATTTACTGGAATCAATAACCTCGGATGGCCTCAATCTACAGCTGTTTAAAAATGTGTTCAATACCTCAGGTGCATTTTGGACTAAGATCAAGGTTTTCAGAGGCATCTTGTTGTGATAAATATTCTTGTTGTTGTAATAAATATTCTATTAATCCACAAAAAAAATCGCAAACTTTGATTTTTATTAAATAAAGGTTAATAAAATTTTATTGCAAGCTTACCAATTTTACCAAGCCTAAGTAATATTACGTAATATTACCAACCTTACCGGTAATTTTACCATGGGTAATATTACCTTTACATCTGTAGGTATGAATCTATTCATTTTATTAAACAATTGCCCAATAAGTATTTCTCGATATTTTTTATTATTGCTTAATTTGGCACGAATGGCATGCAAAGACACAATAATTAGAAAAATAAAACAAGATATATCATTGTATAAGTTTTTGTAACTACACTCTAAAAAGTGATTGGGAAATCCTGTAAAAAATGCATAATTTATCACTAAAAGTTAGTTAATTCTGTGTAAATTTACACATTGAAGTGGAGAAATAAACTCACGAAGTTTGATTTAATAAAAAATGCTGTATTTTACTATTTTGTGTTATTTCACAATTTTTTGTTTATAAATCCCGACAAATTTGCGTGATTCCCTCAATTTTATCGTAAAATACACTTTTATAGTATTTTACTATATTTGTGTGTGTTTTAACGCTACAAACTGTAGTAATGCAAAACGAACGCGTTGAAAAATAAAGAAAAATCATTTCGTTTATAATCGTTTAACAATTTATACCTAGTTTACGTAAATCAGTGCCTTTTATAAAACGTGACAATATATGTTCACAATAATTTGAGATAATTAAATCAAAATAAATATAAATATTATTAAAAACATTTTTTTTAAGTTTATATATATAATATATATTATAAAAAATGTATGTTTATAAAGTGTGTTAATTAAAATTTCTATCTAGTGTGTTTATGTATATATACATTTATATATATATACATAGTTTGTATGTATAGTATAAAAAATTGTGTGTTAAGGTTTAAGTTTAGCAGAAAAATATAAAACGGTAAAATATGTTTAAGTGTTCCATTTGTAATATTTTTATATCTCACTCTTTAGAATCATATCACAAGCATTTATATGTACATAGAACTAAGAAAAATTGTCAATTTATATGTTTATTTTTCAATTGTGATAGAGGATTTGCTAGTTATAATACCTACAAAATGCATTGGTATCGTGTGCATTCACATTTAGTTAAGTTAAACCAAATTCATGTTAGTGAAAGATTTTCATCTACGACTTTATTCAAGTGTAAAATAGTAGGTTGCAACTATGATACAATTAATTTAAAACAAATAGTTTCTCATTTAAATGACCATTTAAAATTTCACTCTGTGGTTAAGTGCCCATTTTCTGAATGCCACATTAATATTAAAAATGCATCCACTCTTAGAACCCATATTTATAGGAAACATAATAATTATAATATAATAAGTTGTGATGATAATTCTAACACAAATAATTCCAATTTTCTTGCTAATTCAGACGAAGATAAAATGGGAATTGCTACAAATACTACATCTGCAGAAAATGTCGATCCTCCCTATTTTAGTAACACTAATTCCTTTAACATGTTTTCTAACTTGTTTATAGAATTAAAATCAAAATTCAAATTGAGTGAGGCTGGTTTAAAGTTTTTGGTATCTGAACTTACAGACGTTTTAACGCAAAATATAAGTGATAATATTGTAAAATCTAACAATTTATGCCAAACTTTAAACATAGTCGAGCACAAACCTGATTTTGTTAATATTATTCAAAATTCGAACATGATTTTAAATTTAACTCAATTAAATTCTTCCTTTAAATTGACAAATTACATACAAAATAATTTTACTTATGCTTGTCCTCAAAAAATCAATCTGGGATACGATCCGTATCATAAACCATGTTTTTTTTATTACATTTCTATTTTAGAAACTATAAAATCGTTAATGTCTGATAAATGCTTTGTAAAAATGTTTAATAACAAAAAATTTACTCAAAATAATATATATAAGGATTATAGAGATGGATCAGTTTATAAGAATAATATGTTTTTTAATGACGGCATAAATAAAATTGAAATAATTTTATTTCAAGACGGGTTTGAAATTTGCAATCCCATAGGTTCTTCTCGGAAAAAACATAAAATGTTGGGAATCTATATGATGATTGGAAACGTTAATAAAGTGTATAGAAACCAAATCCATAATATTCAGCTTGTTGCGTTATGCAAAGAAACAGTTTTAAAACATTTTGGTTATGATAAGATTTTTGAACCGATCATTCAAGACCTACTTATACTAGAAAACGGGTTTGAAATTACTGATCAAAATACTCAATTAAACACTAAGTATAGTGGATCACTGTTTGCTATGATAGGAGATAATTTAGGAAGTCATCAAATTGGTGGCTTTACTGAAAATTTTAGCTTTTCAGAGTATTTTTGTAGATTCTGCTTTTTCACTCGTACAATGCTTAACAACTTTAACCTTGTTCACTGTGATCTTAGAAATATTAACAACTATAACTCAAATGTTTCCGAATTGAACTTGAGTGAACAATCTAGCTTAAAAGGTGTAAAGTTCAACTCTTGTCTTAATAAACTGAAAAATTTCCATGTTTGTAATCCCGGACTTCCTCCTTGTTTAGGACACGATCTGTTCGAAGGCATTGTTGCATTTGATTTGATGCTAATTTTACAATATTACATTAACAATTTAAAGGTTTCAGTTGACTATATAAATATGACGTTACAGCTTTTAAGGAAAAAGTTTAAACTTCGTCTCAATTTTCCAAAAATTGAGAAAAAAATGACAAAAATTCCTGGGAAATCTAACGAAGTTCAACATATTTTATTATTAATGCCCTTAGTCATGTTAGATAAAATTTCGGATCCTGAGTGCAATAAATGGAAGTTTTTAAGCACTATGATAGAAATGGTTCGACTTATTATTTCTCCAATTATCTCTGAGAGTGGTATTGGTTTATTATCACATCACATCACAGCATATTTTGATTACAGAACAGATTGTTTTCCAAATGACAGACTAAGGCCAAAACATCATTTTATTTGCCACTATCCAGAGCTAATCAAAAGATTTGGTCCTTTAAAAAATTTATGGACCTTGCCCTTTGAACAAAAACATCAATTTTTCAAAAATAAAGCAAAATCGTGTAGAAATTTTAAAAATATTATGTTTAGATTGACAAAGGCTCATCAAGATTTTCAAGCAAACCTCAATGAAGACCGTTTTAAGACGTTTATAGTATCAGATCAAATAGAATGTGTAACAAAAGATTTATTTAATATAAATATTCCAAGCGAATTTATTTTTGTTACGAAAAAAATTTCATATATGAATACAACATATAAGGAAGGCGATGCTTTATTGTTTAGTTTTGACGCAGACGAAAATGCAGAAATATTGATAGTTCAATCTATATTTATTAATAAATTGTATAAAAAAGCAATATTTTATGGACGTCTAATGAAAATGTGGTATTCAGAAAATTTAATTTTATATAAAAGCTTTAATATAGATAAATCATATAAATTGGTATACATAGATAATATTTTAAATGTTAAACCTCTTAATATTTTAAAATTTAATAATAATTACTATTGTTCACCTAACTTCACACATACATTTTAACAAGATTTTGCTTCAAACATTAAAATAATTTAAGAAAATAAGCTAATTTTAATATATAAAATAATTATATATAAGTCAAATAAGTTACACATAATTTAAAAAATATTTTAATAAAATTAATTAAACTAATAAGAATGGAGAAATATAAGTTGAACATATGGAGTAGCGATCGAAAAACTAGAAAAGTTTTTATGAGCTTTCCAACAATCGAAACAATTATTGAAAAGGGTAACGTTAATTTTAAATAAAACTAAAAATTTTATTCCTTAATAATTTCATTATATTTCAGCTGCAGTTTATGGTATAACAGGCTCAAAATTAGTAGTGGAGCACGACGGGGCCGATGTTTGTGAAGACGAAGTCTTGGAATATATTATAAAAAGCGATCCGAATGCGGTGTTTTTAGTTTTGAACGCAAGTGAACATTGGAATTCAACTAATACAACAGAAACTTCAACTGCTCCAATAGAAAATGTCAATGTAAGAATTAAGTTTAAAAAATTTTAGGACTTAGTTATTAATTATTAATTTGATAAAATTAAAATCTACTCCAACTAGGAGGTTGACAAACATCACGTAATATATTTGTAAAAGCTACTAAACTTATATTTAAAAAGTACGTCCTACAATAATTTAAAACTCAAATTTATCATTTATCAATGGTTAAGTCATTAATTTATATGTTTAAAATGTAACTTTATAAGCACTATATTAGGCAATTTATTAATATATTGTTATTTAAATTTTATATAGCAACCTCAGCATTCTTTATATAATATCGTTGAAGATGCTGTGAACAACGAAGCTCTATTCGTTACTACCGAAGAAGAGTTCGATCAAACAGTTTCTGATGATACTCGGTCTATGAGTAGTAACCCATTTTCAACTACAAGTAGTTCGAATCCTGAATACACAAAAAAATTTTCGAAGTTTGAAATTCCATGGCATAAAATGCCGTATGATATCACGGAAAAACTTAAAAAAAAAATGAAGCTAGGTAAAAGACTCAACGTTTTTGCCAATATTATTGTGGATGAACTTCGTGGATGGTCTTCCTCATTTTACATACCAATGGGTATTTTTCGATCAGTAGCCCAACAAGCACTTGAAATGTACCCAGATTCAATAATTGAAACAGACAGCGAGGGTAAATTTTTAACAACAGAGCCACTGGCACTTATTTCAAAAATGCGAAATCGAAATAACACGCTCAATCGACTCCCTAAACAAAGAATTGAATCACCAATGCATGTTAAACATTGAAAACGCACAAATGTTTTAAAATCAACATGCACAAACTGGAATCCACTTCAAAACGAAGCACATGCTAGCTCATCAACTGCTTTTAAGCAGAAATATTTGCAAGACCAACATTTAAAAGATGAAATTACGAACAGTGAACGTCAGACAATTCAAGTCTATATGAATGAATGTTTCGACTCTCAACGAGTTTTTTTAAATAACCCAGAGGAAATACCGGGGGTAAAAGACGTTTTGAGGGAATGGCCATATTTATTTGATAAAATTATACTACAAGAACATTTTAACAAATTAATGAACACAAATATAGAAATGCTTAAAAATAATTTCGAACAAAATCGGTCAACCATGGAAACATTTTTAAAAAGCTGTTCGTATTTAAAATGCCACACCAACCATTTGTCAAATTTAGATATATTTAAATATATTTTCAAATATTTTAAAGAAGACATTTCATTCCTTTTTATAGAATTTGATGTAAGTATAGTAGTTTTATTTATATACTTTTGCTATTAGGAAATTAAATTATTGTTTTCAAAATATTTTATTTTTATAGTATGGAACCACACTGGATCAAATAAATGACGAAATACCAACCAATACACCATGGGCTGCTATATTGAGTAAGTTTAACTACAATTTTAATTTCCTAAGTGTAAGTTTTGTCTGACACAAGATGATATATATTTCAAATACACCGGCAACTTGGATCCCATCTTGTACTGAACTAATGGAATTTTTGCGTAAATAAAAATTGTTTGCTTTATTTTAATTTTAATTTAACCCAATGAAATTCTCTAAAATGTAGTGACATCATTCAATTTAATCAATCACATTTGAATTATACTAATAACAAATAATTATACGTCTGGCCTACTGCGATATCAGCTAATTTTCAAATAACCATGAAATAATTAACTGATATCGCAGTAGGCCAGACGTATAATTCATAAAAAATATATAAAGAAATGAAAAATGGCAAAACATTTTCTAAACAAATTCCTCTTGTTCGGTGATAAATTCTCATAATTTTTTGGAAAATTCGTCAAGCAAGTGGTATTGATAATATACTTGCTTTCAAAATTTTCGCAAAAACTTATTTCGAATTATCGCCGCCCTTGAGACACTACTGAAAATTAAACAAAGTGAAAACTTTATTTGTATATTACAGAAAATTTTGATCCGGGTGACACAAACTTTTCAACAGTGTATATATACGTCGAAAAGATGCAAGTTATATACGGCGCAAGAGACACAATTGAGATGGTGCAGCTAATTTTATGTTTGTTTTATTTAATGAACATTATGTATCCAAAACAAATATCCCAATCGATGGAATTTTTGGTTCGATACTTCTTACATTTTTATCCAGAAACAACAAGAGGGGCGAAAAAAACCCTCAACAATCTAAATAAAATTAATAGCTTAATTAAAAAATTAAGTAAATAAGATATTTTATTCAACTTAATTAAATTATTAAATTTTTACACATTTTCAAATTTGAATTCAAATTATTATGTTTTAAGTTATTTTTTATGTTTTACATTATATTTTAGAAATAAAAACTTATATTATTCTTATCACTAATTTGCAATCTTTTATTTGTAACCCGTACTAAATATGTGAAATTTCCCTCGATTTCGACTACTTTTCACAACTTCAAGTGTGAAATACATCTGTTTATGTTGAAATTCCCACTATTTTAGATTTTTGATTGGAAATCCGTACTAAATATGTGAAATTTCCCTCGATTTCGACTACTTTTCACAACTTTAATTTGTGAAATGCATCTGTTTATGTTGAAATTCCCACTATTTTAGATTTTTTTCGAGCTATAATAATTCAAATATCGATTAAAAAATCGGGTTTTCAAATATTTCTTAAAGTTATTTCTAGCTATTTCATCAGAATTTCACACATTTTTATTGCTAAATCATCATTTAAAAATGTAAATTTAATTGAGTAATTTCCTCAATTTTAGTGTGAATATTTTGAAGTCCCACCGCAATGCGAATTCACTACAATAATTGCTGGCAACAAGTAACCTACATTAATTGTAGTAATTTTCAACAAAAACTTTTTAGAGTGTATATAAGCTAGTATAAAAATCTTTTTCTGTCTCTTATTTATTATTTGTTGAATCACAACAGTGAATAGATCGGTTAATGATCAAATTTTAGATTATATTAGTAAAAAGAAAATGTGTTAGCCATTTTCCTTATAAAATGTATATTGTTAGTTAAAAAATTATAGTCGTAAATTTGAGTGTACTAATATAATTTATAATTAGTAAATTTGTGTACGGTATTAGTGTTCAGTGTTTTTAATAAGTTGTTAAACATTGAAAGAGTAACATTCTGTTTGTAAAATAAAAACTTTACTCTCAAATTACACTCATTTTTGCTTGGTCATTATGTTGGTTTGCTTAAAAATATAATGTTCTAGAACCAAAATGTGATTTTGTTGTCAAAAAGTGACATTGTTATTGTTCACGCATTATCGTGAATTGTTAAATAGTTTACCTGAAAAATCAAAATATTTTAAATTAGAATCAAAACAAAACCAATTAAAGATTTATTTATTATTTATAAAATTATGCAAAACATTACCAAAACAATCCTTTTGAAATGTCAACGAAACTTTCAATTTTGAATTGACGTGTTCGGTATATTTTGATCATTCATTCGATATTTTCAATTTTCACATTGAATTTATGTGTTCGTTATTCTATATTATTAATTCGATAGTTTCGAGATCGTTGGTAAACTTGACAGCTGTGATTTGTAGAGTTTTGGCTTTCTATAAAATGGACTGTTTTGGTAGTTTTGCCCGCTTATTCTTACGAATTTATATCTGAATAGTATAGTCAGTAAAAAGTGTTGTTTGTGTTACCATGTAGTTGGTTGAGTATGAGCTGAGCTCTCTCTTTGTTAGTTTTAAGTAAATTTTAAATATTTTGTATGCCCATGTGTTAAATCAGTAATTGTAAAATTAATAAATGAAGTTTATATAAAGTTGTGTGCATCAGGTCAGTTTTTTAATGTATATATAAATTAACCAAATAGTTTTTTCTTTGTTCTCTGACAAATATTCGTCGAGTGTGCATGCAGTAAAAAACCTCGTATAAGTTTTCATCGATTGGAACGGGTGATGTTTCCATGCATCTTTCATTTCATATGTACATGATTTTAAATCATTATATGAGCTGATATATTTTCGTCGTTGCTTCAGTTAGTCATCGCATTTACATAACTTCAAATATTATATGAGCTGATATTTTCATCATTGCATAGTTCATCTCATATGTACATAATCTCAACTATTATATGATCTGATATTTTCGTCATTACTTCAGTGAATCATCGCAATTACATAACTTCAAATATTAAACGAGCTGATATTTTCATTTCATATGTGCATAACTTCAACTATTATATGAGCTGATATTTTCATCATTGCATAGGTCATCTCATATGTACATAATCTCAACTATTATATGATCTGATATTTTCGTCATTGCTTCAGTTAGTCATCGCATTTACATAACTTCAAATATTAAACGAGCTGATATTTTCATTTCATATGTGCATAACTTCAACTATTATATGAGCTGATATTTTCATCATTGCATAGTTCATCTCATATGTACATAATCTCAACTATTATATGATCTGATATTTTCGTCGTTGCTTCAGTTAGTCATCGCATTTACATAACTTCAAATATTATATGAGCTGATATTTTCATCATTGCATAGTTCATCTCATATGTACATAATCTCAACTATTATATGATCTGATATTTTCGTCATTACTTCAGTGAATCATCGCATTTACATAACTTCAAATATTAAACGAGCTGATATTTTCATTTCATATGTGCATAACTTCAACTATTATATGAGCTGATATTTTCATCATTGCATAGTTCATCTCATACGTACATAATCTCAACTATTATATGATCTGATATTTTCGTCATTACTTCTGTTAATCATCTCGTTTGCATAACTTCAATTATTATATGAGCTGAGATATTTTCATCATTGCATCATTCATCTCACTTACATAATTTCAACTATTATATGAGCTGAGACATTTTCGTCATTGCTTCAATCAAAACATCTCATATGTACATGATTTTCAACTATTATATGAGTCGATATTAGTCTCTGTATTTCTCTGGGTCTCACATTACCTTGATATTTGCATCACGGTGTTGGAAGTTGATGTGCCAACCAACTCACATCAAATATATCGTCAAGAAAGAAAATACAGTCCACCTCTCATCGACGCCGCATCAGTTATAATCTAAAATTAATTAGTGTTAAAAGTTAATATTAAAAGTTACCGTTAAGCTTCATTTTGTTATGATATATCAAGTTGTGCATTGTTAATTGTTTACGTACAACACAAAGCATTTTGAAAAGAATATACAGGAATACCTCGCATAGTACGGCTTCGATTAGTCCGGTTTCACTATAGTACGGTTTTTTGAAATTTTCAAAAAAAAAAATAAATGAAAAGAAAAAAAATTCTAGGAAAAAATTATTCTTGAAAAGTAATATTTTCGGGTTTTCCCCTTTATTATGAAAACATAGACCAAAATCATTCATATGACATATTGTTTTTTTTCTATTAGTTTTCCATTCGCAGTTCTAGAGTAAAGTTGATTTTTGGATAGTTAGATTTTAATTTCTCATTTGAAGGAAAATTTTTATTCTATTTTATTTTATTTATTTAATGAACAAAAATGAACCAAAAAAGAAAGTGTGAAAGTGACCTTGCCGCCACCAAAAAACGCAAATGGCTCACATTAGAACAAAAACTTGCTGTAATTAAACTTCATGAAGAAGGTGCTTCTTTTGCTAAAATAGGAAGAGAAAAAGGAATGAACGAAGCGTCAGCTAGAAAAATTATAAAAAATCAAAATCAATACAAATCGCAAGGTACAGTTACAGCATCTTATTTAGCAAAAGTAGTGACCAAAATTAGAAGCACTCGAATGGTAAACATGAAGCGGCTATTATCTATATGGATAGAAGACCTTAATCAAAAACGTATTCCACTTAGTCAAATGGAGATTCAAGCAAAAGCACTAAGTCTTTACAAAGACTTGGAGACTATTGATGAAGTAGAAAATGGAAGCGCAGGAACTAGTGAAATTTTTACGGCAAGTCGTAGATGGTTTTTTCGTTATAAGGATCGAACTGGTATTCACAGTGTGCGTACTGTTGGTGATTCTGCAAGTGCAGATAAAGAGGCTGCTTTAAAATAGCCGAAAGAACTATCTGAAACTATAGAAAAAGGTGGCTACAAAGATGAACAAATATTCAACGTTGACGAAACGGGATTGTATTGGAAAAAGATGCCGTCACGCACTTTTATAGCAGTCAATGAGAAGTCATGCCCTGGATATAAAATCTCAAAAGATCGTCTTACACTATTATTAGGTGGAAATGCAGCAGGGGATTTCAAACTAAAACCGATGCTTGTACACCGTGCGAAAAATCCTCGAGCTCTTAAGGGTTTATCAAAAAATAATTTCCCAGTATTGTGGCGTTCAAATAAGAAAGCGTGGGTCACAAAAACTTTATTTGAAGATTGGTTCACGAACTATTTTTGCCCTACAACAAAACGGTATTGTCGAGAAAATGGGTTGGATTTTAAGATTTTATTGATCTTAGATAATGCTCCAGGTCATCCCACCGGTCTTAGCAATTTAAATGAAAATGTTCAAATAACATTTCTTCCACCAAATACGACATCGATAATTCAACCAATGGATCAAGGTGTCATTGCAACATTTAAGAGCTATTATTTGCGCCGCACTTTTTCACAAGCCATTAAAGCAACATCAGGAGAAAATGCGCCTACTTTAATAGAATTTTGGAAGAGTTACAACATCAGAAATGCTCTCGAAAATATAGGCGAAGCGTGGCATGAGGTGACACCAAGCAATATGAGAGCCGTTTGGAAACATATCATACCACATTGTGCTAATGATTTCACTGGGTTTGAAATGCATTTTTCGGAAGTTACCAATAACATAGTGGAGCTTGGACAGCAACTTGGTTTCGAAGATCTGGATTGTGACAACGTAATTGAATGCATTCAATCTAGCACGAACGAGCTCGATAATGAAACACTTATTAACATAGACGAGCAACGAGCTTATGAAGAACAGAATGACAACTCAGACAACGATGACTGTGCTGAAATGTATGCAGAAAATTTAACGGCTGAACAGCTTTCAAAAATTATTGAAATGGTCGAAAAAGTTTCAGATTATATTATGGAAGTTGATCCTAATATCGAACGTAGCATTACAATTCGTCGAACAATAAACAATACAATTGGTTGCTACAAAGAATTGTATGAGGAGAAACGACCAAAAATGACCCAGACATCGTTATTGCAATTTTTTGCCATTAAAAAATGAATTAAAACATTAGAGTTTAAAATGAATTGTTTTTGTTTATTTAGTTTTAACCAAATGAATTGTTTTGTTAGTTATTTTTAATAAATTATACGTACGTTTATTTTTATTGCGTTTTAATTTTGACAACGCCGCTTCGAATTCCTCTTTGGTTGGTTTGTCTACATGTACCTTTGACGCACGAATAAGCATTGCTCGTCGCCCGACTTGTTGCTGGTCACTTAAGTTGAGAATATTCTCAAAATAAGCGGCCCAAGTATCTAAAATATTTTTAAGGTCTACTTGTAGCTCCCCATCTTCATTTTGAAAAGCAGTCGATCTAGTTTGAGTGTCCTTCTTTAAGGTTTTAACCTGTTGAAAGAAGTTACGCGATTGATGTTCCTTATTGAAGCTTTCAATCTCCTCACACTGTCTCTTTCACCATTCTCTCTTCGTTCGTCTACATAGCTTTGTAACGGCTTGTCTTGACAGTTTATAGTTCTCCTTCGTGGACCTTGTGTTGCGTCCTTGTAGACATTTTAGATAGCAATCTCTTTTGTATTGAATAGCGTCAAGGCATGCTTGCTCCATCCATGGCTTCAATGGAGTAGTTCTGTGGTCGTCCAAGTATTCCCTCAGCAGCGCTTAAAACAGCATCTTTGAGCAAATACCATGACTTATCGACGTCTCCATTAATGGTTTCTGATTCCTCCAATGTTTCGGAAATATGGATTTGATATCTCTCTTCTGTTTCAGCATTCTTTAATGATCAGATGTTAAAACGTTTTCGTTGATTGAATTTTGGAATGCCTGGATTTGGGAATTGGAACCTTATCTTAGCACATACAAGAAAGTGGTTACTTCCAATGTATGCTTTAAGGTGCCTATTCGCCGTGAAGTGGCGTCATTGGCTAAGCAGTTTTTACTCTGCTTGTCTCCAATACACCAACTTAATTCTGTCAGCATTACCCAGGCAGCACGGCGTGGACGTCGAATTTCGGATTTCGCTACCCTTTTTCTAAAATAGGAAGAGAAATGGAATGAACCAAGCGTCAGTTCGAAAAATTTTAAAAAATAAAGATCAATACAAATCGCAAGGTATAGCTACAGCATTTTATTTATCAAAAGTTGTGACATGGTGACATAGTAGTAGTGATATATGTAAATTTGAATATAAATTACTCTCGTTTTCTCTATTGAAAAACAGGAAAAAACAAATTGTATGGAACAAATTATCGTTTTTTGTATGTAGTTAGTTCCTCGATTAGTCCGGTTTCAAATAGTACGGCTAAATGTGGAACCGATTAACCGTACTATGCGAGGTATTCCTGTATAAGCCTTGATATTGATGTTGGTGTTTTGTTTCTAATAATTCAAATGAAAATGTGTATCCTGTACAACGAATGCAGCTGTGTGATAAGTGGTGTCGTGTGTGAAGAGTTGGTTTTGGAATTGTTAACTTCTTTTTTGTATTTTTAGGCATTATTAATTGTCTACATCAGCAGTATACATCAAACATTTTTTATTATCACTAACGTGTTGTTATCATCGAAATCACAAACATCAGCAGTACATGAATCGCAGTCATAATTGTGTTGTAATCTCCAAGTGATAAAATTGTTGCTGCCAAATGACGCCATCGCAGCAATTGTATATGCAGCCGAAAATTAATACGTATTGTCTTCAAATTCATTGTTCTTCGTACTGTATATATTCATACTGCTGCAGAATTGTTGCTGCCATATTACGTCATCGAAGCAATAGTATATGCAGCTGATAATTAATACATATTTTCGTCAAATTCATTATTCTTCGTATCTGAATATATTTATACTGCTGCGGAATTGTTGCTGCCATATGACGTCATCGAAGCAATAGTATATGCAGCTGATAATTAATACTTTTTGTCTTCAAATTCATTACTCTTCGCATCTGTATATATTTACTCTGCTGCAGAATTGTTGCTGCAATATTACGTCATCGAATCAATAGTATATGCAGCTGATAATTAATACATATTTGTCTTCAAATTCATCATTTTTCGTACGGTATATAATCATACTTCTGCAGAATTGTTGTTGCCATATTACGTCATCGAATCAATAGTATAACTGCTGAACTTCAATGAAAATAGTAATCAATTGTATCTGGCCTGATGACAACAAGTATTTTTAAAAGAACATACAGTCCACTGCCATCGCTTACAACGTCATCACATTAACGCTTGTGTCATCATACTGAATGCAACCTTTATATGAATTTATGTTTTTTGTTCATAGGGTTGCAACAGTCATTTATTTTTCTCTTTTTTACGACGTTCGTCACTCTCTTTTTTTAGAGTTGTTGGTCGTAGTTAGGAAAGAGTGGACGCGCGTTGTAAAATCCTTTTATAAAATTTTTAAAATTAAATAAAAATTGTTGAAATGTTAAATAATTAGTTTTTTATTTAGTATTTTGGTTTGGAAAATATTATACAGTCCACTTTTACCAAAAAAAAAAACACAGACCTCACCCCATTCGAAATTTTCAGAAAAATTTCTGGCTTAGAAATAACAGGCAAAAATTTTATTGCGACAGAGGTTCTCGCTCTCGAGAACCGTTTAGAGAAAATGAAACGATTTGGCTAAGAAATGGAAAAATATGGGAAGAAGCGAAAATCAGTAAGCTTCATGAAACTCCAAGATCATATTGGGTAGAGTTGCAAGACGGCACCATCGTGAGAAGAAATTCTTCGTTCTTACGTAAAATGACCTCGAAATGATTTAATTCAAAAAAAAACAGAACTGGATTCATTGCATTGATGGACAACTCTCAAAAAATTTGTATGTACATATTTATAAGGATTAATGATCATATATATGTTGTTAATGTTATTTATTTCTTAATAGTATTCTTTATTATACTTGTTTTATATTATTAATTTTTGATATTAAAATGTAATAGAATTTATTGTTAAAAGATGTAATATACATCGGGCTATGCAGGGTTAATTAAATACTTGTTCTATTTTTAGGGTTCCGTTTTTTATACGGAACACTATTGGTGAGAGTACAACGTGTTTTTCACATTATTTCGATTATCTGTGAACCATTAATCGGATGAACTTAAAATTTGAGGTGCTTATAAAACTAACGTATCCACACAAGATGGTGGGCTAAAAAATAAATAAAGTTGTGTTCGTTTGTTTTAACCCATTATCGGCTCCGGTTGCATTCGCGCAACAAGAAATTTAATCGCCAATATACACGAATTTATTTTATTATAGCTAAAATCTATAGCTGATTACTAGAATTAAACATATTTCTGAATTTTTTACAGTGTAAAATGTTAAATGTGTTTATAGGGTTACTTGTAATTAAATGTCAAAGTTGGTGCCAAAAAAATCGAGGTAAGTCAATGTTTTTATTCTGTTGATTTATTGATATAAATATCATTCCCATGTATTTTATGTCATATAAATCATTCAATATAGTTTAAATCGCATGAAAACTATAAAATAATTGAAAATTTTTGATTTTTACAGGATCAGTGATCAAATAAAAACGAAAGTTGCGCTTGCGCAACCGCAGCCGGAAAGTGGATTCAAATTTAATTTTTTATATGGAGATTTGTCAATCCTGTAAGCATTTTTTATTTATCTATTCTCATTACAAAATATTTAGTTTTATTCAGATTAAACTGTACAATATTCTTACTTAGATACCCATGATGCGAAAAAGTGAATAATATTTTTTAAGATTTGTAGGTTTTATTAAAAAAATGTCAAAATTTAAACTGTTGCGCAAACGCAACCGCAGCCAGTTCCAGTATTTTCAATAATTTCTTTTCATTTTGATTCCAGGATCGGATATTTTTTAAATAAATATGACGCAACGGGAATTTAAATCATACCAGGAAGCAGCTGACTGGATCATGGCGAATTGGACAGATGACGAGGAAGATGGAGAAGCGGATCTAGTCATTTTACCACCCGATACTGCAGTCATAAGTGACACGGAAGAATTTGATGACAATATATGCCATGATCAAACAATATTATTTGAAGGAGTAGTCGATACGGCTGGACAACTAGAATTTCATTTCGGAAGTGAACCGATGGTTGAAGAATTGTTCCTAATAAAATGTGGATCGACTGCTGATTGCATGGGTGAAAGCTGTGCAATTGTTGGAAGTGAATCTGATGCTCTCGCAATATCATTGCCTACGTCGCCTGAAACTGTTCCATTAGATCTAAGAGCTCTTACATGGAGGCCATTGCATCCACGATATTCCAATAAGCCAAATAATATTGAACAAGCAGCTATGGATGACTTAGAAGAAAAGTTAGCTGGAAAAAGCTGTACTGACATTTTTGAATTATTTTTTGATTTAGATATTTTGACCTTGATGGTTCACCAAACGAACCTCTATGCTCATCAAAATAATCGCCAAGACTTTTTGACTGATATTAATGGAATGAGAACATTTATTGGGTTTATCCTTCTCACTGGCTACCATAAATTGCCTTCCCAAGATATGTATTTTTCATTAGATGAGGATATTGCTATTCCAATTATTCGAACATGTTTATCACGAAAAACATTTAAAGATATAAAAAGAAACTTGCACTTTGCAAATAACGATGAAATCGATATGAAGGATAAGTTATTTAAAGTTAGACCTTTTTACATCTCGTTTGAATGAAAAGTTCCAACAATTTGGAGTTCTGCATCACAACCTCAGTATCGATGAACAAATGATACCCTATAGGGGACGGCATTCATGTAAAATGTTTATGCTTGGTAAACCAATCAAATTTGGCTACAAATCATGGACACTTGCTTCTTCAACTGGATATATTTACGCATTTAACCTGTACACTGGAAAATCACAAACTTCTTCAACAACCAATAATTTGGGCCTTGGAGGAAATGTAGTAATGGAACTGTTACAGATAGTCAAGGAACCTTCAAATCATGTTGTCTTTTTTGATAATTTTTTTACATCTCTTCTACTGATGGTTCGTCTTAGTAAATTAAAGTTCTTTGCTTCTGGCACCATACGCGACAACAGGCTACGAAGCATCAGTAAGTTGAAACCAAATAAAAGTTTTAATAAATTAGATAGAGGTTACTTAGACTACTGGTTTGAAGAAACAAATGAGCTGAGTGTTATGCGTTGGAAAGATAGCGCTGTAGTAACTCTTGCTATAAATGTACACGGAATAGAACCAATAAAAAACATACAGAGGTTTTCCAAAGAGAAGAAACGTAGAATTGCAGTCCCCCAGTCCTACGCTCTCCAACAATACAATGCTCATATGGGAGGAGTAGATCTTGCAGATAACTTCGTGTCAACTTATAGGAGTAGAATTCGTGGCAAAAAATGGTGGTGGCCTATTTTCACAAATTTTTTGGATGTTTCTCTAAATAATGCTTGGAGGATATGGAACATCGTCCATAAGAATGACCATAAGTCTCTACTGGATTTTCGAAGAGAAGTGGCGGTGTGTTTTCTTAAAAGTTCAACATCTGCAAAGTCTAGTCAACCTGGAAGAAAAAGTGCATTTTCAATGGCTGCTGCTGGTCACCCTGAACAAATACACACTTCAAAAAAGACTGATAAAAGGAAGCGCTGTGTAGTTTGCAAATCACAAACATATTATGTTTGTTCCAAATGTTCTGTAGCATTGCATACAGATTGCATGAATAGTTACCCTAAACATGCATAACTCTAAGTCTGATTTAATGTGATATTGAATTCAAAAGTTCCTATATTGTTAATTTTTTTTATTATTTTAAAAACATTTCTGAATTAAAATGTTATTTGTTATTTTTAAAATATTTTATTTTTTTTGTCTCCTACAGGCTGCGGTTGCGCGAATGCAACTTTCTAGAAAACGGGTACCTAAATTTTTTTTGTCCAATTTTTTTGCACATTTCCCTTAATTGTGACTATATTGATAATATACATAAGTTACAGTCATTTCCTACAAGCGAAACTAGGTGCGGCCGGTAATGGGTTAAAGAGGTACGATGTAAAGCCTTTGAAAACATACATTTTTTTATCGAGACGAGTAGGGTATCATATGAAAGAACTCCATTTCAGCATTATTTAAAAATGTATTTTGAAATTTTGCACTTCACCATTTTTTGTATAATTTTGAAAAATGACGTTTTCTGGATGTTTTATTGCCCCGAATAACTCCGACCTTACTTCATCGAAAATCTTGAAATATAATTGGAATGATAGAAAATTGAGTAGGTTTTTAATGAAAAATATAGAAAAGTGGCAGACCTTCATAGCTATATTTATTAAAGGGGTGGGAATGTTAAGGGGTAAAAACATCATTTAAAACCAGGTTATGTGGGGTGTCATTTGAAAGAGCACTTGATTTTAACAATAATATGACAATATTTCTATTGCCATTTTTTTTAGAATTTTGCAATGCATAGTTTTTAAATTTTTATTATTAATAAAGTGACACTAAAAGTTGGTCCCCCCCCCCCCCCCTTGCATTTCGAGCCTAATTAACAGAAAAATTTGAAAAAATTCACAGAGACAGGAAGTTTGATAAACTCTGAACGAAAAATATAGCGAACTCTCAAATACATATATTTCTGTGTGTTTAGGGGATGGGTGTAAGGGGGTAAAAAAAACTTTTTTTGACTCTAGCGTGTGGGGTATCATTTCTAGGAGCACTAAATTTCCAAAACATTGTAATTTTTATTAGAATTTTCCGGTACACAGTTTTTGATTTATTCTAAAAAATGTGCAAATTCCAGACCGTTCCCCCCCCCCCTACGTTTCGACACTGATAGACAGAAAAAATTGAAAAAAATCAGAGAGACAGGAAATTTGCTTTATTTTGAACAAAAATTATAGCGAACTCTCAAATAATTATATTTCAGTGTGTTTAGGGGATGGGTGTAAGGGGGGTAAAAAAAACTTTTTTTTGACCCAAGCGAGTGGGGTATCATTTGAAAGAACACTGAATTTCCAAAACATTGCAATTTTTTTAGAATTTTCCGGTACACAGTTTTTGAGTTATTCTAAAAAATGTGCAAATTCCAGACCGTTCCCCCCTACGTTTCGACACTGATTGACAGAAAAAATAGAAAAAATTCATAGAGACAGGAAATTTGCTATTATTTTGAACGAAAATTATAGCGAACTCTCAAATAATTATATTTCTGTGTGTTTAGGGGATGGGTGTAAGGGGGGTAAAAAAAAACTTTTTTTGACCCAAGCGAGTGGGATATCATTTGAAAGAACACTAAATTTCCAAAACTTTGCAAGTTTTATTAAAATTTTGCGGTACACAGTTTTTGAGTTATTCTAAAAAATGTGCAAATTCTAGACCGTCCCCCCCTCCTACGTTTCGACACTGATTGTCAGAAAAAATTGAAAAAATTCAGAAAGACTGGAAGTTTGCTATATTTTGAACGAAAATTATAGCGAACTCTCAAATAATTATATTTCTGTGTGTTTAGGGGATGGGTGTAAGGGGGGTAAAAAAAAACTTTTTTTGACCCAAGCGAGTGGGGTATCATTTGAAAGAACACTAAATTTCCAAAACATTGCAATTTTTTTAGAATTTTCCGGTACACAGTTTTTGAGTTATTCTAAAAAATGTGCAAACTCCAGACCGTTCCCTCCCCCCCCTACGTTTCGACACTGATTGACAGAAAAAATTGAAAAAATTCATAGAGACAGGAAGTTAGCTATATTTTGAACGAAAATTATAGCGAACTCTCAAATACATATATTTCTGTGTGCTTAGGGGATGGGTGTAAGGGGGTAAAAAAAAACTTTTTTTGACTCTAGCGTGTGGGGTATCATTTCTAGGAGCACTAAATTTCCAAAACAATGTAATTTTTATTAGAATTTTCCGGTACACAGTTTTTGATTTATTCTAAAAAATGTGGAAATTGCAGACCGTTCCCCCCCCCCCCCCCCCAACGTTTTGACACTGATAGGCAGAAAAAATTGAAAAAATTCATAGAGACAGGAAGTTTGCTATATTTTGAACGAAAATTATAGCGAATTTTCAAATAATTATATTTCTGTGTGTTTAGGGGATGGGTGTAAGGAGGGTAAAAAAAAACATTTTTAGAGAAGAAAGAACACCAAATTTCCAAAACATTGCAATTGTTTTTAGAATTTTACGGTACACAGTTTTTGATTTATTCTAAAAAATGTGGAAATTGCAGACCGTTCCCCCCCCCCCAACGTTTTGACACTGATAGGCAGAAAAAATTAAAGAAATTCATAGAGACAGGAAGTTTGCTATATTTTGAACGAAAATTATAGCGAACTCTCAAATAATTATATTTCTGTGTGTTTAAGGGATGGGTGTAGAGAGGGTAAAAAAAACTTTTTTGGAACCAAACGAGTGGGGTGTCATTTGAAAGAACACTTAATTTAAGAAACATTGCAACATTTTTTAGAATTCTGCGATGCACAGTTTTTTAGTTATTGCTAAAAAAAAGTGCTATTTTAAGTGTATTTTTACCACCCTATATTTCGACGCTGATTTATAGAACAAATATTCCCTATTTAGACCATTAAAATACTGGTTAAATCTTTCTTTATCTAACATAAACAGCTATGGATAAGATTTAACCTCAAGTAACATTTTTGACCAATGTGGATGTGATTGACATTTACGATTGACGTTTACGATTAAACATTTATTCTGTTATGCGTCCATAGTCTGGCGATATAAAGACTTTACAACATAATTTTATGTCATTTATTTTTGATATTGTGTTCTTTTACATTCACGGAACCCTTGGCGAGCGAAATTTATTCGCACTTGTCCGACTTTTTTATATTATAATGATGTTATATAACTGGTATAAAAGATAATAAATAAAGTCAATTTGCGATCATCACTTAATCGAAATGTATTCTTTTATTAAATATTACAGCTGCAATACTGGTCATTATTATTGGTCCGTTCTAAGTATTAAAATAATTTATATTTTAAGGATGGCTCAGAAACACACCATAAAAATAAGAGGAATTTTATAAATCTTTGCAAACATATTAGACCAGGGTCGATAATTTTTGAAGCCAAAAACAATAATAGTAGGATGAAACCCATTGGAAAAGGAGAAAAGTATTATAAACATTAAAGGAAAAATAATTTATTTAGTTGGACACCAAAAATACCCAAGCAGGTTATGTGAACAGCAGGACAGTGTTAGCAACAATGTTCCACATCCCAAGTCACTTGATCACTTACTCTCTTAAAATACAACCAATCAATCTTTTTATAAATATAATCAAAAGCCAAACTTTCCTTTAAAAATTAATAACTTTAATTTTACAAACTTTATAGGGTTCCTTTTGTTCTTAACATTTGAAAAAAAATAATTCGTCTATAAAGTTCTTAAAATTTTGATTAAAGTTTAAAAAAAACTTTTGCTTTAAATCTAAACCAAAAAAACTTTTATTTATTTCTTTGAGTTCACAGTAAGCTCAATAACACAAATAAAAATAATTTACTTAATTATTACGAATATTTGGTATTATAAGAGTATTCATAGAGGAATTAAATTTAAACCCTTCAAACAATAAGTATTGTTATGGAACGGATTTTATGTTATTTTTTTGAGAGTTTTGGGCAGGCTTATCGCAAACCAAAAATTTTACTAAGATATTTTTTAGTGTTTATTGCAACCACAACAATTCATAGCTATGTATATACTGTTTCCAATTATGAGCAGCTAAAAGTTTTCCAATTAATTCATATAGGAATGTCGTTGACACAACCATAATTTTAGACAACATAGACAACAAAAAATAAAATTTCAAAAGATTATAATATATGATTGTTCGAATACGTTATTCATATTGATTCGTTTTATTTTTTACAAACGTAAAAGTTTTACAGAAAGCTTAAGTCTTTTATATGGTCACGTACACAAAAACCTAATTATATCTCTATTCAATTAAAATGCAGTTGAATTAAAGATGAATAAAATAGTTTCTTGTATGTTAGATTTCTTTGCATTTTTTGTTGGTAAGGATAATTTTGTCTTTACAACTAAAAGTTTATGAACAAACTTAGCTAAGCTAACCAGTTCTAAAGGAAAAAGTTTCTTTTATGATTTAACTTTAAATTGGGGATTAGAAATGTTGTTACTGATTATATAGTTGTAAGAAGATTATCTTGTTTTTCTTTGTCATGAAAAAATTGCGATAATTAAGATATGGATTGGTTTTTGTTTCTTTAGTCATAGGTCAGTTACCTTTATATATACAAACGGTCTTACAACATTTATAGAAATTATTATTTGTTTGACCCCTTATACTGTTACTACTATGCATTTATTGTTTCTTTTAGCAACATTTTGATATATTTTGGCAATAATGATATATGGTGAATGGCACAAATTCCTCTAGCAATAATTAAAATTTTTGTGAAAAAACGACAATTAATCAAAGAGTACATAATATTTTCACATCTAACTGTTACTAAAACTTCTTTTTCGTTTATCACTTGTCTCTAGGGTCGATGGTTTTCGCTTTTCCGTTATACATGCAGTCAGAAAGATGCACATTTTATTTGCTTAATTACCCATTTATGATCTAAAACCTAAAAACCAGCCAAACAAGTTGAGGTAATATTTTTAAAATTCTTTCGAGGTTGTTCGATCGTTTTTTAATTCAAATGACGTTCTTGTAAAATGATTTTCTCCAGCTTTAGTGATGAACTCGATTCTTTATTTGTAATTTTTGCTAGCGCGAACTTAATAATAAAGTTTAACAAATTTTGATTTTCCTAATCGATCGTTGATATCTGTAATGTTTGGTAATGAAAAAACGTCGATAATGGTAAAATCATTAACAATACAAGAATCTACAACTAAACTTTATATCTTCACATTTCCATAACATTTCTTTGCAACAGGAGAGTTCCAAGAGCTGCACCTTTTCAATAATATTATCATCTTACAATTATTCAATTTTTTTACTGCTTTCTTTTTTGGTTGAGTGAGGACGAGTTTTTAAAGTAGTAATATTTGATGAGATACTAAACTAGTTGACGATAAATAATCACATGGTAAATAGAACAATTGACGATTTTTCCTCTTAGTTTAAATTTTGAACTTGACTTGGCTTGTATTAAACATTGTTTATATTGAATGGATGAATCTCACAATTTTCAATGTCAACTAGTAATACGGTAGTGTTTTTTACATTTATATGAACTTTTTGTTTTGAGACTGTAATGAAAGAGTCATTAACATTAGATCAGGGCTTACTTTCCAAAGATGAGAGATATTGTTATACAAGCCACTTTTGAGCGGTACAGTTGTACTAATTAGGTGTACTAAATGGACAGTTTCCCCACTTCCCCACCCACAGTATCTCTGGTGTGAGGAAAATCATCAATAAACTAGATAGTTTAATATAAACATAATTCTATGATATAACATAACTCAATTTGATGGATTGATCTTTTGATTCTGGAGTTCCTGGAGTTTGAAAATTTTTACGGCGATTATATCACTACTCTTGGGTGTTGAACACCTAAGTGTTGCACTTCTTGTTGAAATTGAATAACTATAACTACTTCGAGAAACGAACCAATATTTCGAGGGACCAATACTTCGAGGGAAAATAATTTAGTATATATACTTTTTATATCACTCAATTTTTTCTAATGAAGTATAAATAACAAAATAAACATAATTCATCTTTTTTAATTATACAAATAGGCTAACAAATTCAAATTTTATTTTTATACACAACATATAGGTAAATATTAACTTTGAGTTCAAAGAATTTTATTAAAAGAAAAATTTTTATGTTAACAATTTATATGCAATAAATAAATGACAAGAATGGACAAAACAAAGTTAGTTCGGGGATATTAGAATTAGAAGGTTTAAACATAATTAATATTTTGTCCGAAAAAGTTACAGTTTGTAAGGTCCGAAGTTCTGTTTTCGGATTTTATATCATATTTCGAAATAGATGATAAAATCCGAAAACAGAATGTCAAAAAAACATCTAGATCGAAGTTATGGGTAATTCTTTGAACTCAAAGTTAATATTTACTTAAATGTTGACTATAAACATAAAATTTAAATTTGTATAGCCTATTTGTATATTTAAAAAAAATAAATTATGTTTATTTTGTTATTTATACTTCACTATAAAAAATTAAGTGATATAAGAAGTATATATACTGGAACCATGTCATCGGTATACATGGAACCATATCATTGGTAATATTAGTTGAAGGTTTTGAACGTTTCTGCTTTTCTGAAGTTATCGGAATATCAGACTTTGGAGGTTCAGAGTTGCCATCGAATTCTTCAACAGTTGAAAGATGGCTAGAGTTTTTGGAAGTGCCAAAATTTGGAATTACTGGAGTTTTTACTAGAGGAATTAGTTCCAAAAAAAAATTATATGCTATTTAATTATAATAATATTAAACAAAATTAAAAATCTGATTTTTAAACAATTACTTTTTACCTACGAACCAAAACTTTATTCAACAACAAAATTAGGATGGAATCAAAATGAAATTTCATCCAAATAAAGTCGCTAGAAAAATTTCTAACTTTTGATCTAGATGTTTTTTTCAGATTCTGTTTTCGGATTTTATCATCTATTTCGAAATATGAAATAAAATCCGAAAACAGAATGTCAAAATAAAATCTAGATCAGAAGTTAGAGGTATTTCGCGGAACTTTGTTTTATTTCGAAGGACTTTGTTTTTATAATCAAAGTCCCGTGAAATACCTCTAACTTCTGATATAGATTTTTTTTGATATTCTGTTTTTTGATTTTATTTCACATTTCGAAATAGATGATAAAATCTGCTCAGAATGTGAAAAAAAGATCTAGATCAAAAGATAGAAATTTTTCGAGAGACTTTGTTTTGATGAAAATCCAAACAAAGTCGCTCGAAGAATTTGTAACTTTTGATCTAGATTTTTTTTTTGGTATTCTGTTTTCGGATTTTATTTCATGTTTCGAAAAAGATGATAAAATTCACAACAAAGTGTCAAAAAAAAATCTAGATCAAAAGTTAGATATTTTCCCTAATATTCAAATATTCAAATATTCAAAATATTTCACACATATTTCATGTAAAAATCAAAATTCTATTTTCCGTATTAGAAGAGACAAAAGATTGAAACTTTCCATGTTTGTTACTTATGGTATAAGATGATAAAATCCGGAAAAAGAATGTGAAAAAAAGATCTTAGATCCGTTAGAAATTTTTCGAGCGACTTTGTTTGGATGAAATTTCATCCAAACAAAGTCGCTCGAAAGATTTATATCTTTTGATCTAGATTTTTTTCGACATTCTGTTTTCGGATTTTGTCATCTTATATCATAAGTAAAAAATTTTGAAAGTTTCAGTTTTTTGTCACGACTTTCAAGAATACTTCGCGGGACTTTGTTTTTAAAAAAAAGTCCCTCGAAATAAAACAAAGTCCCGCGAAATACCTCTAACTTCTGATCTAGATTTTTTTTGACATTCTGCTTTCGGATTTTATTTCATATTTCGAAATAGATGATAAAATCTGAAAACAAAATGTCAAAAAAAAATTCAGATCAAAAGTTAAATATTTTCCCTAATATTCAAATATTCATAATATTTCATACATATTTTGTGCAAAAATCGAAATTCTATTTTCCATATTAGAAGAGACAAAAGATTGAAACTTTCCACGTTTCTTACTTAAGCCGCAATTAGACTATTGCAGAACTCTGCAATATTTCTGCAATAGTCGTGCAATGGTAGTGTGTAAAATATTCATTATAGAAAAGTTTGGAAATGAACTCATTGCAAAACATTGCAATGAGTCAATGCAATGTTTTGCAATGACTTCATCGCCAAACTTTTCTGCAATGAATATTTTACAATATTCCATTGCAGAAATATTGCAGGGTTCTGCAATAGTCTAATTGCGGCTTTAGCTAAAATTGATTTAATCGTTTTTTCTTTTCCATAGAAGCCTGATGGAACTATTTATTTATTTATTAGCAGTAAATACAAAACAGGACTAGCCCAAAATATGCATTTATGAATTAATTTTAAAATATTGTTTAAAGATTTTATAGTTTAAAAAATTGTAAAATGATTTTGTGTTCAATTAATAGTTTTAAATTAATTTCATTTTTATGTTATGTAAGGTTTTAGTTTTTAGTTTTTTAAATTATAGAGAAAATAAAATTAGAATAAATTCAATTTAAGGAAAAAAGAATTTAAGTAAAAGAGGTTAAATTAAAAAAGGTTACGAAACCATTTCAACTTTCGTAGACAATTTATTATTTTAGTTTGCGCCGAATAGCTCAAAAACTATATTAAAACTGAAACACTGAATTTATACACAAAAAAATTATCACTTGGAAATCTCTTATTTTTTTGTATCACAAAAAAATATTATTAATTTACTAACATGAAAATAATTTAATCAAAAACAAAATCAAAATTTATACAAATCAAAATATATAAAAAAACTTACTTTAATATTCCTGATGATCGTTGTTTTCCAATATCATATAACAACAAAAAAGTTTGCATTGTATTACATTGCAAATTTATTACACGAAACTAAGGTAAATGAACTAATTGAAGACACATGAATTATGTTAAACTAATTAATGTGTCGATATTAAGTTTCATTACCCTTGGTGTGTAAGTAAATTGAATTTTATTTGATTGTAATTAGAAAACCAATCAAATTACAAATTTTATTATATTTTTTTAATTAATTGGCAAAAATTTTCCAACAATATTTTTTACTAATTGAATGAAAATTTTATTGCTTTAATCGGGAGTCGAGTTAAAAATTTAATAGTGAACGGTTCACTTAAGCTCGTTGTGGAGTAAAAAGTCAAACGGTGGATTCTGAAATGGACAGATGTTCCATTTGAATCTCATCAGCTTTTTTTGGTTTCGTTAATTGTGTTGGTACGCTTCGTGTGGTTTGGTGTTGGTACAGTGTTGGTACGCTTTGTGTGATTTAGTGAAAAAAAATTCCAACAAAACCGAAACAAACAATAAATTAATTAAATTGTGTTCCAATTAAATCATCATCACAACCATCACAAACAAAAACTTTCATAACATCACCAGTTTGATGAACAACAATATTTTCTTCATTCTCTACAACTGTTCCATTTTCTAGTGTCCTTGTGTAACCAACGACACATAATTCCCCTCGACTTTTCATAATTTGTCCATTTCCAAACATATCACATAAACCATCATCTGTTGTTTCCTTATCATCCTTTGCATTGATTGATTGTTACATAAAATTTAACATTACTCCAAGATTAACATAGAACCTTTGAACACCAAGTGATTTTCATAATGATGCAATATAGGAACATCGTGCATGGTGACAATAATATAGTTTTAGAAAAGGATGAAGGTTGAACAAATAAACTCATTTTTAGTCTTAGCTTTTGAATTTATTTAAGTCAAATTTTTATTTCGATTTGACAGATAACTTTTGTTTTCACTAAACTCATTACATTGAAACAAATAAAACAACCAAGAAACATGCATATCAAAGTTTATAAAAAGCAGATATTTTTATTTTCTTTGTAGTAAAAAAATATTATATTTGTTTTTATATTTAACTTTACATGGTAACATTTATTTTTTGTTTTAATTTTAATTTGTTACCAAACTTTTTGATTTTAAAAATTATAATCATCACCTTTTAATAAATGATCTAAACATTTTGATTTTTGAAATTATACTGAACTGTTTGATTTAAACATTTCGAACTTTTATATCATACCATCGATCTTCTGTTTCCCCTTCCATAAACAATTCCCCTTTTTTCCAAGTTAAAAAAAAATCATTTATATAAACATGTTTGTTAAGTGAAATTGATGACGTAACTAAACCGTCAACAGTAGTACAGAAAAATGTAGCTACATTTACTAGAATTTAAGAAAATTAATAAAATTATAATTGAGATTGAAAATTATTATTTTCAGAGTAAAAATTGAAATAGTCCGCCGATACAGTTAAAATCAACAAATTTTACTAAAATTTTTAAAAAATTAATTCGTTTAAATATCATGTTATTTTACAGTTTAATCTTTTAAATTATAGACAAATTTAAGTTAAAATAAGTACAATAGATGAAAAATTCAACTTAAGTATATATGAAAAATGATGAAGTTTCAATTTAGAAATTATCTGAACATCAAAATTAAAAAATTTGTTCCGTCATCGCCGCTTTGGCTAAGTTGTGTAAGACACACGGGATTTGAACAATGTGTCTCTGATGAATGTAGTTCGAATCCTGACACGAAACACAAAAAAAAAATGTTTTTCTAAAGGAATTTTAGAGATAAATGAAAAGTTATTTCGAATTGCAAAATTCAATTGATTTCCAATATGTGCTAAAGCTTAATTGATCACAAAAAACCAATCCGAAATTAAAAATTCCCCTAAAGTTGTCTATATTTCCTAACCAAAAATATGACATATTGACTTTATGTCAGATATTAAGTTTCGCATTGATTGGCAACAATCAATAATGACTTTACACTCGTGACTTAGGATGTTGATTAGAATGTTGACTTAGATGTTGACGAAATATTCTCTCATCCTATGAATTCACACATCGTAATATCTAGAAATTTAATACAAAAAATACCAAAGAAATACAATTTTCAATATGTAATCATAGATGAAAAATTTAACTTAAGTAAATATGAAAAATGATGATTTGGAACTCTTAGACTAAAGCAGGAAAGAACTTCACTACATGCATTTTTAGACCCAAAACATTGAAAACAAAATTGAGATCGAATCTCTTCCGTCTCGTTGCCAGATTATCGAGTTCCAAATATTCATCAAAGGTATTGTAGTCAATAGTCATATGTTTCCGCTATTTTTTTAAAGAACCAACGATTAAATAAACACTTTACGAACTTACGCTGAATTTTCTCTAATTTAAGTTAGTAAATTGTTTGAAATGGAAACCAGTAACGCACAATCCGAATGAGATCGAATAAGAGTAGCATAAAGAATTAACATTGGCCGAAGTAATAACAATCTTAACAATTTTTATGAGCAAATCCAAGATTTTTGAACATTTTGTTTATAGTAGAGTCAATATGAATTAAAAAATTGATGTCTGTAATAAAAGTGACACCTAAATCCTTGACCGAGTCCTCTTTTGTTATAATTATATCATTATGTACAACATAGTTGTTAAGAATAACGGATCTTTTATGTCCTGTAAATGAAAATTTAAAACATTTGCCAACGTTTATTACCACACAGTTTATTTTACAATATTCTGCAAAATGATCAAGATCAGCTTGCAAAAGAACGACATCATGAGTGACTTTATTGATTTAAAGATCTTGAAATCATCAGCATATAACAATAAACGACTATTCTGGAAGCTAATATTAACATCATTTAAAAAAATTAAAAAAGGAACGGTCCAAAATGGGAACCCTGTGGAACACCCGAGGAAACCTTAATTTGTTTTGAAAAAACACTATGGATTATAATATGTTGAGTTCTGTTTCTAACATAATTATCTAGCCATTGTAATAAATTACCATGAAAACCAAAACTTCTTAATTTATCTCTTAATATATTATAGCAAACTCGATCAACGGCTTTCAAAATATTCGTAGAAATAACATCTATTTGTTCGTTAGCATCTGATTATTCACTGTGCATCTGATTATTCACATAGTTTTCATACCAAAACGATAGACGTTCAACTTAATTCAACAATGCGTATCATTACAGGGACGATAAAGTCTACATCTTTAATATGGCTACCAATATTGTCGAACGTAGCACCTCCTATGCTCAGAAGAGAGGCTGTTCTGGCTCGAGAAGCGCAAAAAATATTCAATGACTTGCGGCTCCCGATTCGTTCGTAAATTATTAATAGAGGTGTAAATAGATTATTGTCCAGAACTCCATTTTGGACGAAATTGGAGACGATTGGAGATTACAGTCAGTATAACATTTACGATAAATGGAAAACTCTCTTCGATAATAATGAGTTTCCCGATAAAATACTGATATCAGAACCATATTTGGAAGTACCAGGATTTCATACATTACAGAATCGGCTTGTTTGGACCATTCTCAATCGAATCAGGACAAATTGTGGAAGAACGTTGAGCACATTTCATATTTGAAATCCAGAAATATCACCGGTATTTGACTGTGGATATATGGAACAAACAGTACAACACTTAATCAATGATTGCCCAGTTAGACGATTCGATGGAGGTTTAATCGAACTACATAATTTTGGTGAAACTGCTTCAACTTGGATCAGTAATTTAGATATTTCTTCTAATGATGATATATTGTACATTGTAAATCCATACGAATAAATAAATAAATAATTGTAGGCTTCGTAAACCAATAAGAATATTTAACGTCCGAAGTGAATTCAATTTCCGGAACACACTCATTCAATATCCAGAAAATAGAAGCATATAGATTTTTTAATGAGATGTTTACATTAATTGAACTAAGCAATTGATCGCTTGTAAGCGCTAAGTCGGAAGAGTAATCGATCGTGTTGACGCCACAGATGATAGAATATAATTCAAGATTATAAAGTTTTTCATAAGCTACATCAAAATTAAAATTTTTTAAATTATACCTTGATGGTGTAGAGATGTTGTTATTAGTAAAAATAGTTTTTCAATTTGGATACATACTTCAAGACCCAGATGATGCGTATCTTCCCCGACCAAGCAGTCCAGTTTTTTCACAACATTACTAATTAGTTGCTAAGAACTAGGTCCAGTATTTTAGAATTAGCATTCAAACTTCTTGAATATTGTTGAAAATCACAGATGTTAAATGTTTCCACAAATGCAGTACATTTTTTGCTGGTAATGTGTTAGTTATCTCTATTTAATTCAAACATAGAAAGGAGATTATAATCCACTACCACTAAAATGTCATCTGGATTGTTGAAGCAAATAAAATTCCAGTTTGGAGAGACGGGAGTGATACCTTGTTATGCCAATTTTTGTTTCCAAATAGCTAACACAAGGATGTAATTTTCCACGGGTTAGCTGTAAAATTATCCAAATATCTTCACCATCAGAATTCCAGTGCGGTTGATGCTTGGTAGATGAATTTAATTCATGTTTACTAGCAATTAAGACTCCTCCTCCCAATAGTTGGTTTAATTCTGCAAAGTTACGATCTCTTCTGTAGACAACATAACGACTGTCAAACAATTCAGTATTTAAGATTGAGCTATTAAGCCATGTTTCAGTCAAACAAATGATGCCAAAGTTTCGGTTCAGAATATTTAATAAAACTCCTTAACCTTAGTTCTTAAGCCACCACAGTTTTGATAAAACATATTTAATCTGTACGAGGACTTCGTCATATCGCAGTGGTAGCAGAAACAAAACTTCAACTAATAAAATAGTAATTATAATATATTGACAATACTAAATGTATTCTATATCTGCCAGAATAAATTCATCTACTTTCAATTATTTCCACTTCTTGCAGAATAATTAAATTTTGATGCGGAAGATCTTAAAAGTTTAGAATAGTTGTGGTTTTAAGGCAATTTTTCAAACAGCCTATTTCACATTTTGATGTCCAAGATTGTTTTTTCCTAGAATCCACGCACCATCATAATTAAAATTAGAGTAACTTGGGACTTATAACATTGAAATAGTTAATCTGGAACAACATTTTTTAGTAATGAACCAATTTGAGTAAGGAACCCGATTTCTAGTTTGTAGCTTTCGATAACGCAGATTTAATAATAAAGTGGCAAAAATTTTGATTTTTCTAATTGATCGTTGAGTAATGTTTGATGATTTACAAATGTCGGTTATAGTAAGATCATTGAGAAGACAAAAATCTACAACTACTCTCCATTTCTTTACATTTTCATAAAATTTCTTCGCAACAATTAAAATGGGAGAGTTCCAACTACTGCACCATTTTATATTGAATTTTTCAACTTTTTTCTTGCTTTCTTTTTTGTTGAGTGTGGTGGAGGACGAGAGTTTTAAATAGTAATATTAGATGAAATATTCAATTAGTTGACAGTAAATAATCACCTGGTAAATAGAACAATTGATGATTTTTCCTCTTAGTTTAAATTTTGAAATCTGGCTTAAATAAAAAATTTCAAATTTATTTTCACACATCTTATGTAGGAATATCTAATTTTTAATGTCAACTAGTAATTCGGTAGTGTTTTTACACTTAGTTGGGTGTTTTTTTAAACTGTTTTGAATGGGCTTGCAACATGAACACTGGGCTTATTTTCCATAGATGAAAGACTATGTTAAACAAGCTTCGGAAGGCTGAGATTGTACACCTAATTATTAAAACTGTAGAAAAAAGAGCCCCCACAGTTTCTCTTGTATGACGCGATAGGTTGGCAGACTTAAGTATAATTGTTTTAATATTGTTTTTTTCTTTTTCGTAGAAGCCTGTCTGAATTATGTATTCTCCATATCTCCAGATTAAATTGATTTGCTTTCATTAATCTTCCACTTCTCAGAGGAACAATTGATATTTTGATTTGGAATATGATAAAAATTTAGAATAGTTGTAGTTTAGGGCACTTTCTTAAATAGCCTTTTTCACATTTGTAATGTTCAAGATAGTTTTTTACCTAGAATCCCTGCACCATCATAATTAAAATCAGAGTGGGGTAGAGTATAATATGGGATTTATAAATGTAGAGTAATTAATCAGGAGCGAAATCCATCAATTTCCATCTTCTGGAAAGGTCAAGTTTATAGATGCGCTCTTTGTCATTTTAATTATAACACCGTTTCAGAATACGTCATTGAAAATTGTGACTCCCAATAAACGAATGCTTTAATATTCACCCATTTGTTTGCTACAAATATACTAATTGAAAAATCGTCGAGGTAACTCGGTCTTCGTTTTGCTGGATTAAAAATAAACAGAATTTCTCAAAAATAATACCAAACAAACGAAGCAATATGGATGTATCAAAATCAAATCACAGTTTTATATATATTCATTCATTCATTCATTTTTTATCATAAAACAAATTTTTGAAACAACGATGAGCAACGTATTTCAATCATTTTCTATAACCTTCAATCCTAAGGAAATCATAAAACAATTTTCCAATTTCCAATTGTTAATTTCTTAATTCTTTATCTAAATAAACTTCACATATCAGCTCAAATCACATAACTTTTCCATAAAATGTCTTTACAAATACTGTATGGCCTCAAGACATAAATAGTTTTAAAAAATAAAAGAAAACATAAACTAATATGTACTAAAACGACATAAAATAATTTAAACATTTTCTTGGAAAACGACAAAAAGGAAACAATAAGTTTTGAGAAAATAAAACTATGCATTCAACCTTATCCATCTTATTGGCAAATGAAAATGTAATTTTGTATTAGATTGCATGACTATTCGATGTATTTTAAATTTTAAAATTGTTTGCCTTAGGTTCAATTGCCTTTCCAATTTATGAGTTGTACAATATTATTTTTGTTTTTTTTTTCTTGGAATTGCCTTTTGCTGCATCATATTCCCATGTTTCGTTTGTTCAATTTAAGCATATGATGTCTGTAAGTCAGTTTTTTTGGAGATTTATAAAAACATTTTTGGAAAATTGCCCTAAAGATTACAGGATTTAAACATGAAATCATTTTCAAGACAGTAATTAGTTCTGTTAAGAAAATATATTATTCGCTTTATTCAAAATACCTGTCATTGACCCAAAAGAAAAGCTTGTCTGTTCGGGAATCATTTCTCTATAAATTGTCTTTTAGAAGCGGCATTTTCTTCGTAACAATATCATTAAAAAATTATTCTTAAAATATTTGACATAAAGTTAACACCAGTTCTCATTAAAATCTCCAATTTGTCTTACAAGAATAGGATTTCTCATGAATAATAGAATATGATTTTAATGTAAACTAATACGGGTTCCAAAGAGAGAGAGAGAGCGAAGAAAATATATTTTAGTTTGTTACGCATATTTGGAGCAGTCTCAAGTCACGGCTTGACACAGTCAATCGAAACGTGAAAATTTATTCTTTAGACACAATTTTTTGACAAATTTAATGATTTTTTGATATACAGCCGGTGTTAGTACTTTCAGTTATCGAATTTTAATTGCAGTCTGACCAAATATAAACAACTCCAACTAATCAGTCATCTATGGAAAAACATAAGGATTGCAGCTGATTACCGCATGCCCCCATACTAATAGATGGCAATCTAAAACTGAACTGGCATCTATCTGACTAATAAAATGATATATGAGATGTGATGGCTGCATTTTGGTATTGTAAAAAGCAATCCTTTTTTCAGATTATTGGTTGCCGACTTGGTTTAGAATGAGGTTCAAAGATTTGACATTGTCATTGTCACACATACTAACTCTTGACATTGAGTTCAACTCTGATAGTGCAATCACTAGAGGATCATTAGAGAAACTGCGTGACTTACGAGGCCTAATTCCGACTTGCTTCAATCTTGTGGATTCGAGAAAATATTTTCCTTACCTCAGTACAAATCCAGAATTGCACACAAACAAAGGTAACGGATGTAAATGAGTAAAATAAGGAACTGGAACTCTGACGACCCCAAAAGGTAGTCCAGGACCAAGTCCAAGACCATCATACATACCACTTCAATTAGCGAGCACTTACTAGCGAACATTTCAAATTGATCGTTTTGAACCTTGAGTTAGTTAAAGTAAATAGGCCTCTAGGCATTAAGTCAATCCAGTTAACCAGCGATTCTCAAGGTTTCAAATTCACAAACAAACTTGACTAGGTAGCGTTAATGAAGACTCTTTGGATATTATGCACGAAAAGTTGAAGTTAAACAAAACATGCGGTAGTTTCGCTTGCTATTCATTGTTGTTGGTTATTATCATTTTGGTCTTGTTATTATCAAATTATCATTTTAGAAGGAAGAAGGAAGGAAAAAATTTTGACTGTTATATATCATCATTTTCACGACCATTTCTGTGTGTAAAATTTTTGCAAAGATCTAACCATGAACTACTTGTCAAATTAGTATATATATTTTACAAAAAGCACGATTAGTTTGCCTAATATTCAATATCTCAATATTAGTTAATCGGTTTACTATAAAGCGTTGGCGATTAGAAATTGACCCATGCTATTATTTCTGAAAATTATAATCGAGCCGATGTTTTCTATAGCAACTTTTAGTATTTTGATAACTACCGCTACCACTTTCTTCCGAATTGCAGACCATTTGCTACAGAATAAAGATAGGGTTTTGTTTAGGCTGTAATGAAGCGCTACCTCGTTGAAACTCAACGAAGTGGCATAGCAGGTCGCGTACCTAGCGAGATTATTTTTTTGCCCTTGACTAGTTGCAGCCCATAGGAACGAGTATGAAATCCTGCTACTTCAGCACAAATAAACAATATGGTATGCGAGAAACATGATATGTACGGAAATGAGATAAAAGCAAGTGAAATAATAAGACTCTGGCGACCCCCTAGGCGAAAGAACCGCGATCAACCCGTCCAACCCCACATTTACTGACATACTCTCACACTCTCGCCCACATATACACCCACACTCTCACACACATGCACACTATCACCCATATCCACATCCATGCCCATAAGTTTAATATCTCAAAATGTTCATTCTTCACTTCCATTTTTACATCCAATCACATAGAGCTTTCATTGTAGTACATTTTATGTTTGAACCGAGAAAAACACCATGGTGGTACTTGAGGATGAAATTGTTAAACCACCCTAACGGTGAAGTAATTTTAAATTGATTTGAAGTTAAGGTGAAAAATTCCCGTCAGCGATTGAATTATTTAGTCGATTATTGTTGTAATGGGTTGACTTCATATATCATTGCCTGAAAATAAATGGTAACAAATAAAGCACGTTTTCTAAAAGTAATAAAACCCAAATCAAGCACAGTTACAATTTGGGAATGCATAAACAGAGCTTGTAAGAAATATCATTTCTTTGTTTCACTGGAAATTGTTATCAGCTATCGGTTTCTCAACAGAAAGTGATATAATTGTATAATAGATCCATTTGGTGATTGGTAGAATAGCAATAATATAGATTTCCGATTCATCCTATTAAATTATAATTAAATTATAATACCAGAATCTACAAATAACGGTAGGTCTTAGCTTGATGTGATGGAAATAATCGAATATAAACAGGTTTGACTTCTGAAATAAATCAAAATGAAGGTAGTCTTTACGACCTATGATAACCGTAAACATCGTTGATGGGTGTAAAGAAACTCATTTAATCTAGTACATTTACCTCTGACTCATACTCATACTTATCTACATTCATATATTCATATACACACACTCATACACATACAAACACAACCTTAATCATTTATGCATATTAAAAATAAAGACCAAATATAACTCACCCCATGTGGTGGTGGACCCCACTCCTTCGATCCTGCTTTGCCTTAGCCGTTCATCGTTTTGTAGAACTTCAGAATTGTAGAACTTCAAAGAAGCGTATATCATCGATGGATCACGATGGTGGAACTTAAATATCCACAACTTCCAACCAATCATATATTTTCAATCTACCAGGTTGACGAAAAAATATTTATATCCTTGATGAGTCTCGTTGCCGTTATTCAAAAACAAACAAAAAAACACCAAACAAGTAAACCAATCAAATACTCGCTGGCTCCTGCTGCCGTAATTCTCATCCAACTTCGGCTCGTTGGGAATTTTTACTAACAATAATTAGATTTACGTATTTGAGTTAAATGCTTGACAATCGACATATAAAACTCAACTCAAAAATTCTTCGGTAAGTTTCACTTTCTCCTCAGTAATGATAACAGTTCACAAAACCATGTTTTGGCATTAAAATTTTTATCTATAAACATAAAAAAAAAGTAACGCGAGTTCCCGATACAATTATCACACAGTTCTATTGGTTTAGAATCTACAAAAAAACATTTTTTATTTTATTACTTATTTTCGGAATCGTATCACTTTAAGACTAATCATATCTAGATTTTGTAAACCAATAATTATCGAAACATGGCACAAGGCAAAACATTGTCCTAATTAATTTAATTCTGGTGACTTAATTTACGTGGCACGAATTAAAATAAAGTTGTTGATTACTAGAATTATTTTCACACAGCCGAAAGAAATCTAAGTTGACTAGCCATTAACTAATTCTCATTACCAATAACAACATGAGCTGATTCAATTAATGATACTAATTTCTTTTTTATAATTACTTCATTACAAGATACGTGAACGAAGATATGCAATTCGTTAACACACTCACTAATAATTTTTGTCTTTAGCACGGGCTTATTAATTGTTTTTCATCTTACCATCCCAAAAGAAAAAAATCGAAATCCAAAAGGAAAAAATCTGTTTTTCCAGCTCCACATGTAAACGTTAAAAGCAATCAACAGCTGTGAGTTTTTTCACAAAAATAGTCGACTAAGAGATTTTATATGTAATTATGTTCTAGAATACACGTCTTCAAACATATATAAATTTTTTATATAAATTTGTACTAAATTTTTCTATTTTAATTGCATTTATATGTGATTATGTTTCAGAATACACGTCACCAACATTTAAACTTTTTCTAAATTTTTTTATGCGTAGTAATTTTTTTTTCTGTTTTTCTATTAACTAATAATTTTTAAATTTGAACTAATGAATTGTAGCTAATAAAAAAATTTAACTTATTGAACTGTTTTTAAAATTTGATCTAATTAAAATTTTTACTACTTAAATTTAATCGAAAAACGTGAATTCAAAAAGAAACTCCACTTCTTCTGATATTCACGAGAAAAATTGCAAACTGCACAAGAGACAGAAGCAATTGATAGCGTTCTATTTATAGTCAACAAAAAAAATGGTAGCAATAATTGGTAGTTCATTTTAATAATTAAAGAACCCACAAAAATCTTTACCAATATCTTGTACTAAACTTGGAGAATAATCTTAAACAGAGACATCTATTATGAAATGATTCCAGGAAATTACATTTATTAGTGTATCCACTAAGGAAATATTATCACCACGGGAGAATAAAATTGAAGACTACAACAAAATTTATAGCAGAATAGCATAAATGGCAATTACGGTTTGAGTTTAAGAAAAAACCAATTGTGAAAGTCTCTGCGAATGGAATCCCGATGCGTATGAGAAAGTAGCGAATTTTTAACCCAGGAAATTACACAACGCTTCGTTGATCACCAGACTACGTCATAACAAGGCAGACTCAATATTCGTGAGGCATTTTCTCAATTTGCAGTATCTTGTATGACAACCTTGCATTATTCTCAGATTTTGTTATTTAACAATGAGCTCCTTATTGGTTTAAGTAAATAACCCAACTAATGACTTGAATTGTTTTAGGCCTGTGACCTTACTTCAGACTTTAGATCATAATTTCATCCTTTATCTTTTTTTGGAAGGATTTAATCCTTAATCTACAAAAAGGTACCAATCTGTCAAAAGGTGTTGTGGCACCATTCTTGCATGAGCCTTACATCCGCGTGCTTTCTAATTGCCTATATATATTTTGGCGTAGAAGACATTTTGGTAGGTTCCAATTGGCTTAGATTTCATACAAAATAAGCCAACGTCAACGCCTATCTCAGGTTTTAACCTTACTTAAACCATTTAAGGTTTAAACTCCTCAGATCTGCTATATGTCTCAACAATGATATATCTTTCGTTTCAAACACATCTCAGTCTCTATCTGAAAAATTTGTCTAGTTCAAGCTTATGATTTCTATAATCCTACAAAGAGAGCTTATTTGTGACTCTGCATAACCAGCGGGCAAAATTCCGTTCCGATTATTGATAATTACTGCTAGGATTTGATTCAGACTGCTCCCATTACTTCCAGATTGTTGACTGCAGGGTTTATAATTATCACATCCTTTTGTCAGTCAACTGAAAACCAACTCAATTCATGCGCAAACAAGCATTTAATTATTGATTAATTAAATTTTTAGTTGTCCAAAAAAATCTTTGCCTAAAAAAATAATGTTTCCAAAAAAAATTTTAACTAAAATATTTTTCAGGTTCCTATTTCGGAGCCATGTGATTGCACGCGGGCTGACTTCTCGCACCTTGATTTTTTTTACCGGAGTAACATAGGCTATCTAAAGTTTCAAATATTTATAAACCATGGTAATAATACCAATAATTATGTGACATCTGAACACAAGTTTAAAAAAAACCACCTTCGGAACTTTCACGACATTAAGACGAGGTCGTCTTCATGTTTCAATCACAATTTTCACTTAAGGGGAAATTGTTAATAGCACTGTGCGACAGCCAAAATCCGCTGGGGTTCTGACTACCGGGAAAAGTTATGTCGGTAAAAAAAAAGTTATACGTATCCCGGCGTTTCGCTGGATCACGTCTAGGAATCGATTTGAAGTTAGTAAGTATCATATGGGAGAAATTGTCACGTTTGGGGTTCTTTTTTTGATATAACTCGAGAACGACTAGTCCGATTTTGCTGAAACAAATTTAGAAATTAAGAATTACAATTCCTTTAATCTACTGATATACCATACTGAAAAAGTAACGAAAAAATAAAAAAAATTGAATTAAATAAATAAAAAATACAAAAAAAAAAATAAAATAAATAAATAAATGAAATAAAAATAATAAAGTAAAACAAAAAAATAATTAAAATTATAAAATAAAAATATTATAAAAATATAAAAAATAAAATCAAAAAATTTAATAAATAAATAAAAGAAATAATAAATAAATAATAAATAAATACTAAATATAAGAACTGAATCTAAAAAATTATGGTGCAAATTATGAAACTTTTTGCAATCCATACAATTTTAGAGCGATCTAGTTTCGAACCAATGAAAAAATTTTAAACTTTAAAAAAGTTTATCATTCTCATCAGGTCTAGCCGACTAGATAAACTCTACCAAAAAATGTCAACGCTAATGTATATAAACCAAAAATTAGGTTACAACTCTAGCGAAGTGTAAAAACAAAAAATTTACATAAACATACATTTAATAAATTCAGGTTTAGTCAATTAATTTCTCTGGTGATCACTGTTTTGTTATACTCTAGACATTCTTGTTTCCCCAAGCCCGGACATGGGGACCACTAAGTCTGGACAACAGCGCCGACGCATGAAATGGACAAAAGAAATAAATACCTTTATCATGCGTAAATATTACGAGATGACAAGACTGGAGACAGATATGACAGGATACAGACAAGAAATTCACACCAGTTTCATTACACAATACCCTCAACTACATACTATTACACAACAGCGCATAGCAGACCAGCGACGTGCTATTATCACCAAAAACCTCCTTACACCCACAGAAATACAACAAATCAAACACGAGGTGAACATACAATTAAATACAGAAACCCTCCAAGAACATATTCCAAACATAAATTTAAATACTAGTTCCACAATTCCAGTTATTGAACCAATAGAAGCACAAGACATATTACAGGAACAAGATATAAATCCCACACCAGAATCTGAAACACTGACAACACAAATCCGGCTTGAGTTCAACAGAGCTCTTGCTGAATTCACCGGTACAGACCCAACACAAAGATACACTATTCCAAAACAGCATTCCTCAAAACTTTTCTCGCAAATAGTAGAAACAGTCAATACAATAATACTGCCTGAATACATCGAACACAACATAACATTTACAGACCTACACACAACCATCTACTGTGCTGCACTGGCCGCCGTTAGAAGTAATGGGTGCAAAGTGCGACCATACACAAGTAGCACATACACAATGCGTACACCTGCTTGGGAATCTCGGCTTATGTCCCGCAAGGAGGACATCAGGCGAGATCTTGCAAGAATAAACGCTTACACACAAGGAACACGTACATTGAAACTTGACCGACACATACATAAAATCACACAACAACATTATTTACACTCAAAACACGGGGAACCGAACACAAACCTTACACTCATTAAAGACACTTTACAACAAAAATTGTCAGTTCTCACAAAACGATTACACCGATACAAAAAGGCAACAAACAGAAGAAAACAAAACACAATTCACGAACAATGAAAAACTTTTTTACAGAACATTTAACACAACAATGAACACAAACAATGGTGTACCGACACTAGATTCAGTTGAAAAATATTGGTCTGGCCTGTGGTCAAACCCAGTTCAACACAACATCAATAACAGTTGGCTAGAAGAAGAACGAATCCACAATGAGTACATACACAACATGACATACACTGGCATCACTATTGATGACATTAATAAGGCAATAAAAAAATTGCACAACTGGAAAGCTCCAGGTATAGACAATATACAAAACTTTTGGATCAAACACTTCACATGCACACATAAACACTTAGCATATCACTTCACAGAATTTTTAAATAACCCACAAACAATACCTATATTTTTAACACAGGGTAAAACTTATTTAAAACAAAAAACCGCTGACACAATAGACCCTTCGAAATTCAGACCAATCACCTGTCTTTCGACAACGTACAAACTTCTTACACTATGCATATCAGACAAAATATACGATCACTGTGACACAAACAACATTATAACAGAAGAGCAGAAAGGATGCCGAAGATTCTCACAAGGTTGCAAGGAGCAGCTAATTATTGATTCGGTAGTAATGGAACAAGCGCAACACTCTAACAGAAACATACATACAGCATACATAGACTACAGAAAAGCATTTGATACCCCTCCACACTCCTGGTTAGAGGAGGTGCTATATTTATATAAGATCCACCCACGTTACATTTGTCTGTTAAGCCATGTAATGAAAATGTGGAAAACAACGCTGGTTTATAACATAAACGGCATAAATATAGAAACCAACCCAATACATATAAGAAGAGGCATATTCCAGGGAGACTCCTTAAGTCCCCTTTGGTTTTGCCTCGCTCTTAACCCACTGTCAAACTTATTAAATCGATCTGGGCTTGGATTCCAAATAAAACACCAAAAAGAAGTTAAACATAAAATATCGCACCTCCTCTATATGGATGATCTGAAGCTGTATGTGTCATCGAAAGAGCACTTAGATATGCTCCTGAAAATGGCAAGTGCATTTTCGGATGATATCCGTCTGGAGTTTGGAATGGACAAATGCAAAACACAGCACATAGAAAGGGGACAACGAATGCCTGGAGGATTCGAACTTCAAGATGGACTAATCATAGAGCCCATTGAGGAGGGAGATTACTACAAGTATCTCGGAATCCAACAATCACGGAACATTCACCACAAAAAAATCAAACAAACACTACAAAAACAATACACGCATAGAGTAAATAGCATTTTAAAAACACAACTTAATGGTAGCAATACAATCAAAGCTATAAACACATACGCTGTTCCAATACTAACGTATTCCTTTGGTATCATCAAATGGACCAAAACAGACCTTGAAGCTCTTCAAACAAAAACACGCACATTATTAACAAAACACAAAATACATCACCCAAAATCAGCGGTAGAGCGTTTTACATTACCTCGCTCCCAAGGGGGCCGAGGAGTTATTGATATAGTTAATTTACACAATAAACAAATAAACACACTGCATAGATTTTTCCACAACAAAAAGCTCACTTCAAACCTACACACAGCAATAACTTTAGCAGACAAATCATTCACACCTTTAAACTTAAATAGTACACAAGAAAATACACAAACCATAGTACCAAACACAGAAAAAGTGCAGGCATGGAAACAGAAGGCTCTCCATGGAAGGTTCCCGCACGAACTCAACCAATCTTATGTCGACAAAGTTGCGTCGCACTCCTGGTTGAGTGGAAGCGGAATCTTCTAGGAAACCGAAGGTTTCATGTTTGCTGTACAGGATCAAACTGTACTAACTAAGAACTACAAAAAATACATTTTAAGAGATCCAACAGTTTTGTCAGATGCATGTGGAAGATGTCACAATAAGCCAGAAACCATACAACACATCACAGGATCATGTAACCACATGGCAAACACAGACTACAAACACAGACATGATCAAGTGGCAAAAATCATACACCAAAAACTTGCATTCAAATACAAACTCACAACTGACAACTCGCCATACTATAAATACACACCGGAAATAGTATCAGAAAATACCACACATAAACTATACTGGGATAGAACGATCATGACCGATAAAACAATACATTACAATAGACCGGATATTGTTTTAGTTAACAAAATAGATAAAGTTACATATCTCATCGACATAGCTGTTCCAAACACTCACAACATACAAAATACAAACACAGAAAAACACGCAAAATACACAGACCTTGCAGTTGAGCTACAACGTCTTTGGAACATGACCAAAGTAGTAGTGGTTCCATTGATCATTAGTTCGACTGGGGTCATACCCATTACACTACATACAAACATTAAGACACTAGATATCCACCCAAACACATACAAACAGATGCAGAAGGCAGTCATTATTAACACATGTCACATAGTCCGAAAATTCCTAAACACTAACACTATTATCACAGAATCGGATCCTAGCACCATCACAGAACTATCACAAAGTATTATTCTCAATCCCATTCCTTTACCATCACAAGAAATAGAAACAATAGAAAATGCAGAATTTAATCCAATCTTGGAAGAACCACAGATAGCCACAACATCAGAACCAATCAATGGCACACCCATAATAAGATATCCACAAATTGTTCTCACACCACTAACACAAGAACAAATACAATATCACACCACGATTGAAACAAACACAACACAAATGAAACGACCAATCAGGACAGGAGATGAAATGTTAGTTCCACCTCCGCCAAAACGACTTCGACGAACCTAGCACCAGCAGCCTTGTCATACCGAAACAACCGCACCTTGACGAAAGTCCGGACGGTTGTGTACAACCGGGATAAAGCCCGAGAAAAAACAAAAATAATAATAATAATAATAATAAATAATAATAATAATGTAATAAAATATAACAAAAATATAAAAATATAAAATAAAATTATACTAAAAGTAATAAAATAAAATAATAAAATAAAATAAATAAATAAAAAAAAAATAACAAATAGAAAATTATAAATAAAAAAGTAAAAAAAAATAAAATTAATACACAAAGACACATAGACACATGTCCAAATACATTTAAAACAATATATTTTGCAGTTTGTTCTAGTAAAAATATTAAAAAAAATTTCAATGAAAAATCAATATTCTTGTCAAAATGAAATACCTTTATTTAATTGTGAATAAAAGCGAAATGCGTTCATCGATTTTCATGATCCATGTCTCGTTTTGTGCACAGATTATGTGACTTTACGTCAAAGTAATAAGACTTGACTCTTTTTCCCGTTTTGAATTTTTCATGATTTTTTAAAATACAGTTTTTTTATTTTTTAGGCAAAAATTATTTTTTTTCTTCATAAATTTATTTATAACTGCGAAACTGTTGATTGTGTAAAGAAATAGTGTATTAGTAGGTTAAAGGAACTGTAATTTTTAATTTTTCTAAATTTGTTTCAGTAAAATCGGACTAGTCATTCTTGAGTTATGTCCCCAAAACGTGACTATTTTCCCTATATGATACATACTAACTTCAAATCGATATATCTCGATTCCTAGACGTGACCCAGCGAAACGCCGCACAGTGGGATTTTTTGTGCAATAAGTCATTTTTTCGACACATAAAATTTAAAAATGTAATGATTCAGTTTTGTAGAAAATTGATTCAGTATGAAGAATCCATAAATTGTATCCCAAAAAAACATTTATTTGTCCTTGAAATAATGAAGTAAAGTCACATGTAAATTTTGGTCCAAAATATTGAAAACTGTTTACGCACTTCTATAGTGTTTGTACGTAAGATAACTTTATTGCTCTGATTTAAATAGTGATTATTTTCAAATATAGCCTTTTCTGCGTATTTAAAAAAAAAATTATAAAGATCGCTCATTTGGTTTAAAAGATATGATAGAATAAAATTGGTTCTATAATATGCCTTGATTGCAAACTTCCTTGGAAGAAAAAAAAGGTTGCTCGGTCGTGCTAGGTGCTCCCGCTATAATAAAATGAAAGGTAAGACTCCATACTATCAATTAAAAAAAAAAAAAGTTTAAATAATTAATAATCTTTTATAAAATCATAAAAGTTATAAATCATAATATCATGAAATTTTGGGTTCTATGGGCGGTGGGTAGTGGGCGTGACCAATTTTGATGAAACTTTATTTTATTCTTAATTGAGGCAATAAAAGGCTCTGTGCCAAATTTCAAAAACTTTGGGCCAAAAATAAATTTTGGGTTCTATGGGCGGTGGGGTAGTGGGCGTGGCCAATTTTGATGAAACTTTATATTTTTCTTAATTGAGCTAACCAAAGGCTCAGAGCAAAATTTCAACATTCTACGAGCACTCCTTATATTTTTTGCCAAACATTGTATGAACAAATCCCACTGTGCGCCGGGACACATTTAACTTTTTTTACCGATATAACTTTTCCCAGTAGTCTGAACCCCAGCGGATCACTGACCCTTACCATTTGTCGCACAGTGTTATTAATAATTTATGAACTTACCTCAGTTAGCAACCCTATTTGTATTGGAGTTCGTTAAATAGCTAAGAATTCAACTAAATTTTTCTTATCGTAATATCTTAAAGTCGAATTAATTGAATAGACGAATTCTCCTAAAGAAATAGTCGAACACCAAAAACAGTTGTAATGGCAGAAGTTTGCTGTTAAAGCCCGCGACGGCCAGACCTTCGTTATTTTATAAAAGCTGAATGTTTCTCTGCGCATACCCCCTACTGAGGTAGCAACAACGATTAGCGACATATGAACTTTGGATCATGGTGGCTTTGGCAGGGAGCAGGTAACAAAGAAGTCTTCAAAGTTCGTGAAAGTATAAAAGGTAATTTTTTTATATATTCTTCGGGGTAGTATTAGAAAACACGTCACCCATTGCCAGACACTTACTATCGTGGTAGCCCCCTGCCAGACATCCTTAAACTTTAACAAATTGATAATTGGCCCCTTTGCTACCTGCTCCCTGCCAAAGCCACCATGATCCAAACTTCATATGTCGCTAATCGTTCCTCCCTTAGTAGGGGGTATGCGCAGAAAAACTTTCAGCTTTTATAAAATAACGAAGGTGTGGCCGTCGCGGGCTCTCAGTCTTTTATTTATTATAATTTTTATTTGCGTTGTAATTTGTTTTGTTTTTAGATTTTGAAATCACACATCGATGCTTGTCTTACACTAAACTTAACCTTATACCACTATGGGTGGTATCTGCCATCCGGCTCAATAAAAGTAGGGCAATTCCACTGTTTTTTTCTGACGAAAAACCCCGAATGTGATCTGTATGACCACTGGATGTGGAAATCTGAAATATAGAAGAAGGAAATGTTTTCCTAATTATAATATATGCGCGAGTCAAGTTTGGTTTAGCATCCCAAACTACTTAGGTTTCACTGTTTCCAACGATATACATCCTGTTATTGTGAAGAAAAAGTTCTTGTATCAGTTTGATCATATTTGTCTTAGAGAATGGCCTACCCCTACGCCTGCTTGGACGTTGTGAACACTCACTTAGACCATAAGCAGATTGCCTGCTGCCTTCATATGAGTTGAAAAGGAAATAAACTATGCTCATTTATCTAAAAACAAACCTTCTTACCTCCTTGATGACATTTACGATGCTACCGCGATATATACGGCTTTACTTTCTTTATTCACTTTACTAATCATGTTTCAGTCAAAATAGAGGCAATTGTCGTTGCTTTTAGAAACTTTGATGTCAAAAATATCTTTCTGGAGAACCGAACCTTTCTATCTCTACTGCTGTCAGCTTCCCGGGAAAATAGTTGGTGGCCTTTTCACACCGGTAGTTGAACATATTCTCTGCCACTGGTATGGCTACCTTTGTTGACCTCTTGTTGAACTTTGAAGTCAGGAGAAGGCATGTGCCCCTATACTGAAAAGAAAAGATCTGGCATTTTTCCGCCTTTTAAGCTTCTAGCAGCACGAGGTATTTCACGACGGTCTGTCCAGCACTGGGAGGAAAAAGGTAAAGTTTGGGGTGAGGAGTTGGCATTTTATCACCCAATATCGTATTCACTTTTGATAATACTGTAACAAGCTAGACAACAGATAGATCGTTGACACAGTCACCCACATAGAGTCTAATTTGAAGTGAATATATCCAGACCCAATTTTTCAGTCTCAGTCTTTCTCCAGAGGTATTTTACTGGTCCTCCAGAGGGAGGACCTTTTCAAGTTTTCCTAGCTATCGCTAAAAACCTTAGATACCATTTAGTATGTGCCCACTTAATTCTTCTCCTTAATTACTCATCCAGCCCCTTGACAGGCCCTTGAGTAGCAACAGCCAGATCCGTCACATTTTCTATTAAAGTAGCATTAAATAAATTAATGCTTCAATACCGATCAATCAACAAGAATTATTATTTAATTCTTACTGGTCCTTACATCTTGAAATCAATTTCTTATAATATGTTCTTTAATTTAAAATATATTTCAAATCCACTTAGTTTTTATGTTTCTTATCACTAAGATAAAAAAAATTGCTACATTTGAGAACACAAATCAGAAGAATTTTGGTATTTTTATAAGGTGGTCTTTAATATTTATTTAAACTTACTTTGAGAGTGAATTTATTTATAGTAACTAAAAAGTAAGTATCAGTTGCATTACAAACCAAAATCCGTAACATGTTCTCTTCAAATTGATTTTACGATATAAAATGCGATTTTTGAACCATTCTGTGTAACATAATCTCATTTGTTTTTACGTACAATATTCATGTAACTGTAATTAATTTTCCTATCTCGGAAAACTAGGTTTTTCTCATTTATCACACAAAAAAAAAGGAAATGAAAAAAATGGGATAAATTATTATCGTATTCGGTCAAAGTAAAAAAAAAACTCCAACTCTTAAAAATTCCAAAATTCGGGTTAAGGTATGTTTTATGCATAATAAATGAAAAATTTGTTATGCCATTGTAAGTTTAACAGGAATTTTTTTTTTAATTTCTTTTCGGTTTTCTAATTTTTTTTTCCTTTAAATTTTTAGTTTTTTCTCTTGATAAAAAGATAATTTAAAGACTTTTCCTTTGTAATTTTTATTTTACTTTTATATTTTATCTTAACATGGAAATCTTAAATTTTTAATTAAAACGAAAGAAAAAATGAAATATTTGGATCATTTGTGTTCCTTTTGAATAAGGATAAGTGAATAGAGGATTAAATGTTCTATGTTTTCGTAGAGATTAAAATATTGTTTCATAAGTAGTTTTCCAGGTTATTTTTTTGTCATCTACATCAAAAAGTCGGTCAAGTGCGATATAACTCGCTCGTTTAGGGTTTCGCGTATTCAATAAAATCAGCGCTGTTTTTAAATATATTTTAATATGATTTGAAAATTATCTATAGTGTCGTATGATAAAATTAAATCGAATTCAAAGCTAATTGTCTAAAACTAAAAACATTTTAACAACCCTAGTTTGTAAATCATCTACATTTATCATTTGCCCGCATGGAGGGATCAGTTTTTGGTTGATTTGCAATATTTTTTTAAATTTTTGATCACCCGGTGTGACAAACCCGTGTACTCCAGTCCTTACTATTGACATACAAATTAACGTAAAATATCACATGACACTAGCAAAAGTAATAAGATATCACTAGTCAATGTGATAATTAGGGATGGTAGCGCATGAACCGTATTCAGACCACTGTGGTACCTTTAATCTTACTTTCTCAATATTTCTTGATGAAAACATTCCATTTGCATGGAATTTCAACTCAACCTGTGACCATAAATGTCTAGCTAGCTAAATGCTGTTAAAATAAATTAATTTGGATTTAAAAAGTAGATCCATGGTATTTGCAACGATTATTCATGGATAGGCCTCAACTGGTTTTCCAGTCTACTGTTCTCTGCAATTGAAGCAAATGCATGGAGCATTCACTTTTATATTCAACAATAAATTTGTTGTCTGTTCGCTCACAACTGCATGTTCATGTTTAGATTTTGATAAAATTCGAAACATAATCTGGGTCTGTACGATAAATAACCGATAAGCTTGATGGTGTTTTTGAATATAATGGTAAAGAGCTACCGGATGCTTGTGAATTGAAACATTAATTACTTTTTAAATAGAGCACGCTATTGGTCACTGAAAAATTCCAGAATCGTTTGAAATATCCTAATTTTTGAGCATAGTTCTGTAATGATGCGCTGCTTCGGTATAGATCACCGAAGTGGCATAGCAGGCCACGTACCAAGAGAGATTTATTAAGATCCCCAAACTAGCTTCAGTAAGTGGGGTCGAACAACGAATACCTGCTACTTCAACACAAATAATCGGATAGTACGCTTATTTCGAGTAAAGATGGATCAAAAAAATAGAAACTAAGTGAAATACACAGACTCTGGCGACCCCCATACGTGAAACAAGCCGCGATCACCTTCCCACCCCTTTAATTTTAGCGCATTCACACACTCTTGCACCTCATACCCTCACACATACGTACCTACATTCACCCCCGCATTCATACACACTGGCATATCTCTTAGTACCTGCACACATACCCTAACATATGGGTCTATTAGATTTACTCACCCCATGATGATGTCAAATACTCCGTCTCCCGAACTTTCGCTTAGTTGGACAGCATTCTTACGGCCCCGTTACAAATGAAGATGGTGGGCCCGGTTGGTCAATGATAATATAACATATACGAGCTCCGACGATGTGAATCAGCACCCCCTAATATGTTGGTCCAGACAATACAAATCCACTTTGCGAAGTATGGTAGGCGTGGTTGAACACCGGTTGGTTGTAATAATTTCAATTATAAGTTAATAAATGCAATGAGCTGATTTAACAGCTTGATCAAATAATGTAAATGTGGTTGAGCAATAATTGGTTGTAATAGTTTTAATTATAAGTTGATAAAGACAATTTAAATCGGCTTGATCAAATAATGTAAATGTGGTTGAGCAATAATTGGTTGTAATAATTTCAATTATAAGTTGATAATTTCAATTTAAATCAATTGGTCGAATATGGCAACGGCAATTGAAGAATCATCGGTGGTAACAATTCTCAAATATAAGGTAGTTCGTGCAATATAAATCCGCGTTGTTAACTATGGTAAGCAGGGTTGAACAAGATTATTAGGAAATAAGGTGGTTCAAATAATGCAGATCAGCTGGATTGATTATAGTGATCGTGGTTGAACGATGGTCGGTTGAAAAGACTTCAATTATAGGTTAGTAACTACAATTTAAATCAGCTCGGTTGACTATGGCAGACGTGGTTGTATAACATTAATTTGATATTTATTGATGCAGGCAATGTTGAACAGAATATTGTTGAAGATGACAATTGTAGTTGAATGACTCCGATGTAATATAAATATTGGTTCAGGCACTACGTCACCGACTATGGATGAATATGGAGAGCGTAGATGACCGAAGCCTGGGTTTAAGTTGTCGAATAAGCTTTAAGCCCAAGGAAATGTACTTTCAAGATGTCGTAGATATATGGCGGTTCATCAACACACTAATGATTCTTATGCGGGTTGATGTATAAGGTCCTCGCACACAACGAACTCCGAACCGATGCACAAGTTAACTGCATTAATCGTCCCACAAAAAAAATAATATTGTAGAATAATTGAAATGTAATTGGTGATTATGACAGTAATTGGTGCAATAAACCCAATAGAGTAATTGGGTTTATTTCACTCGATTCTACTATCAGTCGGGTAATCTTCACTGGGATTTCATAAAAACCAACAAGGTTTCATAAAAACCACCTTCCTCTAACAAGGAACCAAAACTGCTTCCTTGTTAGATACACATACTAAAGACAAAAGACACAGTTTTTTGAATGCTTTTATTAGATTCGAACATTATTCACTTTATCCTAGTTTACTACAATACTTAATGTTAATTGTAATTTATAAATTACTGCTAAACTACGGAAGTTGATCAGAATCCTAAAATTAAAGAATTAATTATTAATTGGTTTATTCAACTTAATCATACCAATTGCCATTGTTGTTGTTGTTTTTTTTTGACAGCACCATTAAATAGTAGAAGAAAGCAGTTTCCATTGAACTGAATATTTATTTGGCTAACATATGTAATGTAATGAATTAATGTAATGTAGCAGTTTTTTTTTTTGTACTTCTACATTGTATTTATAAGGTTTTGTTTTACAAACTTGTTAGAATACATTTATCATTCGTACGGGAATGTTTCAAAAAATTATCTATTGTGAAAATAAATATTGTGAAGGAATATTAAAAAGATTGAATCAGAAGAGTTTTAATAAATTAATAAATAGTTTGAAAAGCAATTTTGAGTTTGTTGTTGAAGGTTATTCTTTCCTTTTGTGCAAACTGTGAACAGAAGTAATATAAAAGAATTGTTCACCTTACCAAAATTAATTCCAATCATTGTTTCTTTATCCAAAACAGATATTATATTTAGTATTCTGTGTTAATTTAGGCTAATTACAATTATCATCACCAAAATGGCTGATTTCTTTCAAGTTTTTTTTGATTGAATATTAGACAACACAAACACATATCTATATTTTTGTTTGTTTTAATAAATTAACAATAACGCGCTACTTAATAATTGCACTAAAACGTAAAATAGTTATTTTATAAAACAGAAACAACAGAATTTATGATTTTATCACATAGCACAATCAAAACACATGAAAATTTTTCTTTTGACCTCCATTTTTCTATCAAACTCCATAATATCCATCCAATAACAACATCCAGACTACGAGAAAGAAGCCCTTCTATTTATAATAAGTTAACGCCGTTTTTCTAGCAATAACGAAACGATAAGGTAGTTTCTTGGGAAATTTTTTTCATCGATAATTATTGTACCCACTAAAGAGTTTGCACAATCAAAATTAGAAAAGATTTAAAAAAAAAACTGATTACGAAATGAATGTAAAAAAGTAAGTTTCAAAAAGACGAAAACAACTACCAAAGCTTTTGTTAATGTAAATTTAATGCGTGTAGGGAAATAGTGCGACTCTAAATCGCGAAGATTGAATAACAGCTTCCTTACAGAAATTTCACAAATGTTTTATGATAAATTGACACAGAGACGATTGCGATAGACGGTTAGGAATGAAACATAAGAAAATATGTTTGAAAAGGGTGAAAATAACTACCAAGGTTTTGTTAATGCGAATTTAATGCGTATGGGAAAGCAGTGCGAATCCAATTCATGAAGATTGAATAACAGCTTCGTTACACTTCGACACTTCTAGTTACACTTCGTTACAGTTCCAAGGAAAAAAACATATGAGAACTCCACTTTATGATGTTTTAACCGAAATGTTATAGAACAGAAGCTTGAAAAGGTTAAGAAACTCCTGCATTAGAAGAAAAGACTTCAAATGAAATAAAGCTCTGAATCTAAGCATTATGATGCTTGCCCACTCCATTATATCTTAATTAACATTTAAGATTGTTTGTAATCATCGAAACAAAACAAAATATTTTTGTAACAAAAGATAAAACTGACATGATTCAAATAATTTGTTCAACAGTCCTAAGTTGGCGTCTCTGGATCTTTATATTTTTACTAATATCTATCAATTTTATTAACAAAAAACAATCAATCAAACAAGTAAATGTTAAAGTAATATTATTTCAACATCATTTATAAAAGAAAATCACAAAAAATTGATTGATAAGCCATAGAAAGTTATAACTCGAGGAGTTACAAAATGATGTGTTTTCCCCACAAAATCGAGCAAAAAAAATTTATAATTACATTTTTTAATCCGAAGAAAACTTTCAAACTAAACAGATGGGCATGAAATAAAAATAAAAATAATTTTTATTATTATATTTATATGGAAAACCAAGAAAATTCAACAACAACAAAAAAATAAAGTAAAAAAAAGGGGCCGATCGTAAAAATTATTTATTTGTCTTAAAAGTTTAATTATTTTAATTGTTTACACTTAAGCTTTTTAATAAAATATAAAAGAAAAATTAAAAGAAAAGCAAAAAGAACATTTATTACTTTTAAAATTAAATTATAAAAACTAAAAAAAAATTAATTAACTTCTTTTGATCGTCTAAGAGTCAATTGATTGGATTATATCTGATATTATTGTGTTGATGTAAAAACGGTCTTAAATTATTTTATTATGGTTTTAAACGTGTACCAACAGTAATAGACGAAACCAAACAAATTTATTCAAGGAGAATGAAAAACGTGTTTACAAAATAAATTCTAGTACTTGAATGTTTTTATAAAATTTCTGTCACTACAACAGCTAATATATTATTTCAGTATGAAGTTAGAAGGACTTGAGTTCTATTGAGTTCATTTGCTATTATAAAGAAAAACAATTTTATAAGTATAAAAGGGTGGAAGTAGACACTGCTATTGAAATTATTTTTATTTATGGTAAAATAAATTTTCTTTGAAATATAATCTGAATACTCGGCTTAATTTTCACTTATAATATTACAAGAGCTTAAACTATGTTGTTTACCTTTACAACTGTGAAAAAATTTCTACTTAAGGGGGGGGGGGGGAGGTGTATAGTTTTAAAATAATTTTTTTTGCATTATTTTTAAAAAAAAATTTCTGAATGATATGTCAAAAATATTGTGTACAAATTTTAAGTCAATCCGAGTAAAACCAACTGAGTTACGGCATGTCAACAGGGGCGGGTAAGGTTTTAAAATTATGTTTTTGGATTTTATTTTTATTTTTTTCTGTATGAACAATATGTCGAGAATATTGTGTAGAAATTTTAAGTCAATCCAAGTTAAAGTAACGGAGTTACAGCGTTTCAACAGGGGGTTGGTGCATTGGAGGGTTGGGGGAGAGGGATAGTGAATACACTGCGGCTGGATCCGGAGTATTACCAACAATTCGTACTTAGCAAAACTTGTACAAAATTTGATTAATAAAAAAAACTTAACACTTCAACTTAAAATCTTTTAATTTATTTAACAAACGAAATAATAACAATTTATTGTGTCCGATCTTGATGATGGTCGATGAAAAAGAGAGAGTTTTTACAATTTAATTTTCTAATTTCCTGTTTTTAATTTTTTATAAATTTATTTGTGACTATACGTCATCATCAGCTGATCGGATGGATATTTTAGTTCAACAATAAGAAAAGGCTAAGTATAATGACTCATAATTTTTAAATATGTTACATTTTTTATTTTAGTTTAGGTTGTCCAAACATCCCGGCCACCATGAATCATCAAATTCAACATACTGGTAGAACGCATACCTTGTGGATTGGTCGCTTTAGTATGCCAGTTTTAGTTTTTATCGTGAGGACACGCACCAAGGCATCCTTTCCTACATGAACTTCAATCACTCGCCCAAGTAAATATTTATTTGGAGGTCAGTTGTCATCTTTGATTAGTACAATGCTGTCAATTTGTATATTCTCCTTTTTAAGTTGCCATTTGGAACGTTGCTGCAACACTGTTAAGTATTCGCGATGCCATCGCGACCAAAAATGTTGAGTCATATTTTGCACCATTTGCCATCGTGATAATTTGGAAATTTTTATTTGCTTCAAATCGGGTTCAGGAATTAATGTACTGGAATGCCCTATTAAAAAGTGTGATGGTGTGAGAGCATCAATGTCATCGGTTGAATTATTGCCACACAATGGTCTGGAATTTAATATAGCTTCTATCTGGGTTAGAAGCGTTACCATTTCTTCATAGGTAAGAATTTGATTGCCAATAACTCGTCTCATGTGATACTTAGTAGATTTGACTGCAGCCTCCCATAGCCCCCCGAAGTGGGCCGCTCCGGGTGGATTAAAATGCCAAGTTATATTTTCGCTTAAAAGAGAGTTTGAAATAGAATTAGTATTAGCATTTATGAATTTATAAAATTCCTTTAACGTTCTATCAGCTCCAACAAAATTAGTACCATTGTCACTAAAAATGTCAGAGCAAAGGCCACGTCTCGCTATGAATCTCCGAAATGCTCCCAAAAATGCATCTGTAGTTAGCTCACTAACTAGTTCCATGTGAACTGCCTTAACACTAAGGCATACGAAAATACAAATGTAACCCTTGAACATTTTTTGACCTCTTCCTTTCAAAAGTTTCAGCGAAATGGGACCGGCATAGTCCACCCCAGTCTTCAAAAATGGTCTGGTGAAGGTTACTCTAGCTTCAGGAAGGTCTCCCATAATTTGTTGTGCTGGAGCTTGTCGATGACGCACGCAAGTAACGCATTTGTGAGTAATTTGTCGTACTAAGTTTCGGCACCCAACAATCCAATACCTTTGTTTTAGGATATTTATAAGTAACGTTGGCCCAGCATGCATGTACTTCAAATGTAGTTCTTCGACGATTTTTTGAGTAACGATACTTTTTCCAGACATTATAATTGGATGTTTGACATCGAAAGGCGCCCAGGAATTTTGTATTCTTCCTCCTACACGTAGTATACCTCTTTCATCCATTATCGGATTTAAAGATTTCAATTTGCTCGAACTGGATAATGAATTTCCTTTTTTAACAGTTGTAATTTCGACTTCAAAATCTTGCATTTGGATCCATTTTATGATTTCAAGTCTGGAATTTTTCAATTCAGCCGAGGTAAGATTTTGTGGAAATTGAACGGAAGTTCTGGATGCCTCACGGCAATTATGAACAAAGCGATGTACCCATGATTGAACTCTAACCATCGTGGAAAATTTGGATATGTTTGCGTTAAGAATTTCAATTATTGTTTGCGATATATCAGCTTGATGAGTTTTAATTACAACATCTCTTCTTTCTAATAATGTTTCGTCGGTATTTACTTCTGTTATAAATTGTAAAGGCCAGTTTGATTTATTTTCGCAAAGCCAAGTTGGTCCATGCCACCACAGTGAGTGATTGATCAGATCACATGCCATTATTCCCCGTGACGCACAATCCGCGGGATTTTCCTCTGATGATACATGATTCCATTGGTTTCGGGATAAAACTTCCAAAATTTCTGTTGTGCGATTCGCGATAAAGGTCTTCCATCTTCGAGGAACTGAAGAGAGCCACAATAATACGATCGTAGAATCGGTCCAGGCGTATATGTGAGTATGTTTAATATTTAGAGCTTCCTTTGTTGCACTCAATAATTTTGCAAGCAGTTTTGCAGCACACAATTCCAGACGTGGGATGGAGATTTGTTTGATGGGAGCAACTTTCGTCTTTGATGTGATTAAATTCACCGCTATCGTCCCATCATCCTTTATCAATCTACAAAACACGACTGCAGCATAAGCACACTCCGAGGCGTCTGCAAATCCATGTAATTCAATACAACTTTCTTCTATTTGGAGCCACCGCGGGATTTCAATAGATTCTAAATTTTTTAAGTCCTGCCTGATACTTGTCCAATAATCTGCAGTTTCCGATGGTAAAGGTTGATCCCAATCCAGTTTCAAAATCCAGAGTTGTTGCATAAAAATTTTTATCCTAACTATTGTTGGAGCCAGCCATCCCAGTGGATCAAAAATTTTTGATGCTTCGGATAAAATTCCACGTTTGGTTAAAACTTGATCTTCTTTTAACATTATTTTAAACCAGAATGTGTCCCTTGATGGATACCATTCCAGGCCAAGAATTTTTAAATGGCTTTCCTTGGTCAATAACGAGTCCTTGATTTCTTTATATTCTTCGGGAATGGAATTTAAAATTGATGGGTCATTGGAAGCAAACTTTCTTAATTTGAAGCCTGCCGTGTTTAGAATATTTCGTACTTTATCAATCAGAATTTCAGCGTCCTTGGATGTACTTGCTCCCGACATTAAGTCATCCACATAAAAATCATCCCTTATAACTTGAGATGCTTCTGGATGGCTTGATTTTGAATCTTCTGATAACTGTTGCAGGATTTTCGTGGCTAAATATGGAGCACATGCTGTTCCATAGGTAACGGTCAACAATCGATAATGTCGAATGGGTTCTGAAGGCTGCTCTTGCCACACAATTCGCTGGAAATCTGTGTCTTGTCCATCTATTAATACCTGGCGGTACATTTTCTCTACGTCCGCTGTAAATACAATTTTATGAGTTCTAAACCTTTGCAATATATTTATTAGTGATTTTTGAATAGTCGGACCAATCATTAGATATTCATTCAAACTTTTGCCTGATGACGATTTTGCTGACACATCAAATACAACGCGCAGCTTTGTAGTTGTACTTGTATGTTTCATTACCCCATGATGCGGCAGATAGAAAGTTTTTTCTGGGGTGATTTCAACTTCATGCTCTGGAATAATTTCCATATGATTGAGAAACTCATACTCTCTCATGAATGAAATATATGAATCCCGTAGATCAACATTTTTCTCAAATCGACTCATCATTGTTTTTAATCGCTTGATTGCCAACCATTTAGATTCGCCTAAGTCAATCTTCAAATTCTTAAACGGTAGGCGAACAACAAATCTACCATTTGAATCTCGAAACACATTTTCCTTGAAATGTTTCTCACACAACTCTTCCTCTTCGGTAAATTTTTCGATTCTTGGAATCTCTTCTATCTCCCAGAACATTCGCAACGACTTATCAAGATCGACATCGGATTGCTGGACAGTGTAATTTTCGATTTTTAAATTGTAAGGAACTTCCCCAGCAATGACCCAACCAAATATCGTTTTTTGAGCAATGGGATTCTCAGCTTCATTTAACACCTGTCCTGGTTGAAGAATTTTTAAAAACTGATTAACACCGAGTAAAACATCAATTTGCCCCGGGATGTTAAATGTGGGGTCAGCCAACTGCAAACCATCTAATTTAGACCAATTTGGAATATCAAACTCCACCGTTGGAAGTTGCGATGTAACTGTGGATAGTACCAATGCCTTAGTTTCGACGAAATGAGTTGAATCAAATCTAGAACTCATGTGAATTTCTGTTAAACCTCTAGTTACAGCAGCAGAAACCGACGAAACTCCCTTTACGGCTAACTTCGCATGAACTCTGGGCAATCGGAGCCTTTGGATACATGCTTCAGAAATAAACGTTAATTGTGAACCGGAATCTATCAGCACTCTACAACGTTGGTATTGTCCCATGTTGTCTCTAATTTTGACCACTGCAGTTGGGAGCAGACCAGCTGGAATATCTACAATAGATTGTCCTGATATGAGAGGACTGTGTAACGCCGACGATACATTACTAGAGGTTGAAGGTTCATGATTTGATTTTTCATTGGTATCGATAGAGGGAGACGAAATGGAAACACTAGAGGTGGATTTAGGTACATTCTCTTCATCTGAATGCAACAGTGTATGGTGCCTACGCCTACAAATTTGACATCTTCGATTTACCTTACACCTGAACACCTTGTGCGTCTCACTCAAACAGTTAAAACATTTATCTAGCTGCTTTATTAGATCCCTCCTTTCATTAATTTTCATTTCACGGAATTTCTCGCATTCGTAAATTTTATGGGAATTGGAGCAAGTAGGGCAGACAATATCGGAGGAAACATGCATTGATTTAATTGATTTGTTAGTACTGTTGTACTTTGGTTGAGATTTTTTTTGGCAAACCATAACATCTTCAAGCGTATCTGCGCGTGTGGTTAAAAATCTAGTTACATCATATATAGTTGGAAAGGCTGTACTCTCCATTTCCCTCGCCCACAGTTGTTTTGTTTCATCATCAAATTTCTCGGTGACAATAAAAATAACCCATGGATCACGTGTCTCGGCCTGATTTCCAAGAGCTTTGAGGCCGCGTATTACTTCTTCTGTCGTATTTGAAAGTTTTCGCATTTGATTTGGAGTTGAGTTTCTAATTGGAGGCTGTGCAATTAATGTTTCAATGTATTCAGACACTATGTACTTTTTACGATCATATCGCTTGCACAACATTTAAAAGGCTTCTATGTAATTTGCTTCAGTGATTGAAAAAGTTTTCACTAGAGCTTCAGCTTCTCCACGAAGTACACTTTTCAAATACTGAAACTTCTGTACAGCGGATAATGATTGATTTTCGTGAACACACGAATTAAACAAATCATAAAATGACGTCCAATCTCTATATTTTCCCTCAAATATCGGAATTTGACAACGAGGCAGCTTAAAATCAGACCCACCCTTTTTAACTTCGTTATTGGTCTGACTACCTGCTGCTTCATTCAAAGTTCGATCATGTAGATTAGATTTTCGGAGCCATGTGTTTAATGTTGCAACCACATGATAGTATTTATTCTCAAAAAGTTCCATTTCTGACTCTACTATTTCATCTAGTTCAAATATTTTATCTTCATTTTCAATAAATTATTTTAATAAATCGTTGGCCCGAGCTAACCGATTCTTAACATCCTCAATCAACGTTTCTTCATTAATTTGGTCCGCAAAGGTAACTAACCTAGTAATTTGCCCCTTTAAAATCGTGTGTCTTCTTTTCAACGCATTCATTTTCATTTACTTTTAATAAATATAATTAAAGATTTACGAAATCAATTAAATTTTATTCAACAATGTCTATAATCACAGAAATGTATCACCCGAAATGAAGGTTTCTTCAAAAAAAATATATATATAACCTCAGAAAATATTCACAGATAAATTAAATTGTCTAGACAATCACAAATTATATTAAATTTTCTATAAACGATCACAAATAAATTAAATTGTCTATTTATACGATCACAAATGTAATATATTCTTTATTTTATTTAAAATTTTATTTTATTTAAAATTTTATTTTATTTATTCCAGATGATTAATATTATAAAGGGTTATACTTATCGAGCGTGAAACTGTGGCTTGGCGAAAATCACTCAAATTGTTGAAACTATTCACAAATTTCTTCAAATTTTCTTCTGGAACTGTTGAATACAATGGAAATCCGTTTCGAAGGACCATGAATACACTGCGGCTGGATCCGGAGTATTACCAACAATTCGTACTTAGCAAAACTTGTACAAAATTTGATTAATAAAAAAAACTTGACACTTCAACTTAAAATCTTTTAATTTATTTAACAAACGAAATAATAACAATTTATTGTGTCCGATCTTGATGATGGTCGATGAAAAAGAGAGAGTTTTTACAATTTAATTTTCTAATTTCCTGTTTTTAATTTTTTATAAATTTATTTGTGACTATACGTCATCATCAGCTGATCGGATGGATATTTTAGTTCAACAATAAGAAAAGGCTAAGTATAATGACTCATAATTTTTAAATATGTTACATTTTTTATTTTAGTTTAGGTTGTCCAAACAGATAGGGTGTATGGTTTTAAAATGATTTTTTTTGCATTTGTTTTTTTCTGAATGAACAATATTTCGAGAATATTATGTACAAATTTTGAGTCAATCCGAGTAAAACTAACGGAGTTGCAGCGTTTCAACAGGGTTGCCGTTTGTTTGAACTTGATTCAAGATTGTTTGAACAAGATTGTTTGAACTTGTTCAAATGATTTTAAGGACTGAAATCACGCCACAAGACTGGAGCTCAGTTATGCTGATACGAATCCATAAAATAAGTAATCGCTTGCAATGTGCAAACTAGAGTGGAATCGCTCTACTCTGCACAGCATATAAGATATTTTCATACATTTTGCAAGCCATAATGAATCCTTTTGCTGAACAACTGTTCGGAGAATATCCGTGTGGTTTCCGGCATGGCGAAGATACCACCGATGCATTTTTCTTGACAAAGATTATTTTGGAAAAGTGTCGAGAGTTCAACATACCTATGCACCAACTCTTTGTTGATTTCAGACAGGTGCACGAGTCTCTCGAACGAGAGACGAATACGAATCACTGGTATACTTGTGTCATTATGCAAAATGACAGAACAGAACTATCAATGCTGTGTAAAAGTAGAGAACGAATATCAAAGATTTTTTAAGTCGACTCTGGTTCAAGACACGGTGATGCTATCTCTCCTATACTTTTTAATTTAATCTTTAAATATGTATGCCGTCAAAAGAATCTAACGACTTACAACAATGTGTTGTCAATAAATTCAGAACAAACGAGCGCTTACGCTGATGATGTTGTTATACTCGGCAGAAGTAAAGTTGTTATGAGTAAGACTTTCAAGTCGCTTGAAAGTGGTGCTAGAGAAAATAGTTTATCAAAATAACTACGATAAAACCAATTTTATGAATGTAAAGAAAAATTTGATGTGCGACGATGAACGAATTGACTGAGTTGAGTCCTTTAAAAATTTGGGATCCGTGCTTGACTCAAACAACAGTATACTACTAGCATTCGAATCGCTGAATAGTATACTACTAACAATCAAATTCAAACTTAATACTCATTTAAGCTTCTCCTTGGATTACCATTTGAATCAAGTAACACCAAAATCAAGTTATACAAGACGTTGATTAGACTGGTGGTGATATTTGGATCACAAACATAGACCTTTACACAAAATGACGTATCACATTGAATGTAGATAATTCAAGCGCAAGATGCTACGCTACATTTCTGGTCCACTCAAGACAGACGACAGAGAGTACAGAACGCGATATAACTTTGAGATCAGAAACCTTCTTGAGGGTCCAGATATAATGGGTTGTAAACGTTTCAATAGGATTACTTGGGTTTGGTCTTGTTTTACGAGCCGACTCACAGTCTGAAATGGTTATAAAAATGTACGAAATGGGTGACGGACGTAATAAACGCTGTTGCAAATGACCGTGGTAAATATTCGAAGCTGGTTAGCTTGGCAACGCTCTTACATTGACACACACAAAAAATTATCTCAACCTTATTTTATCAATCCAAACATTAAAATTTTCACAACCTTTATGTAATATCAGCGCTCTTTATTTTTCAAACGTAACTCGAACATTATTGAAATTACTAGAAAATGGATTTCATTTTAAGCAAAAAATCATAGTCAGGCAAACATAGAGTTACTAAGACACTGTGTAAAAAATTCTACTAAAACTGATTTGGATAAAAAAATTAGAAAAAATACTTACATTGTTGATGCAGAGGGAGATTTCTTCACTAATTCTAAATGGTTCGCCGAAATGTTATTAAGTGAGCAATATCCATTTTATAAATGAGTTTTTGCTTAACTGTTGCCATGGAGTTTTCTTACTTTAATAATTATTTAATTTAAAAATAACAGTTGTCGGTAAACCAAAAAATGAGATGCAGATTAATTTTGAGGCTTCCTAAACGAATTCAAAGAGAAGGTTTGAGCAAACAGCTGTTCGATAGACCTGCATTATTTTGATTAAAAACCACAAGCTTTTTCTCACATAGATCTAGAACGGGTATCAAAAGCTCATATAAATCCAGTCATGAACGACACCTGTGTTTAGAAAGCGAATAAAATTTTTTAATGTAACTAGAAGCAAAAGAATGATAGTGTATGGACAGAACATTTTCGTTTTCTTCTAGAAGTTAAGTTCCATCCAACTCGTTTAAAAGTAGTTAAAGCTATTGAAGTAAACCCCATCACTTTGTCCAACATAATTAAAAAATAATCGATTTATTGCGATACAAATTTTGTGAATTTGTCGCTAAAACTGATTCATGAACGAGGACTGAAGTATCACAAGAAACACAAAAAACAAATCAATAAATAAGCAGTTGTATGGCAGACTCTCATCAATTTGTGCATTACAAAAGCTAAATAGTACTAAAATAAATACTAATAAAAGTAATAATTTCGATAGAATACTGTAATAATTTCAATACTACGCTCTGAATTACTTCAATATACATCGATTGTAGTAACTTTTATTTAAATCGGGTCAACCATGCGTAAGAAATCGTTGGACAAATTTTCACACCGATACACTCACAAACACTCAGCTACAAACAGACTGCCAGCTAAAAATATTCCTAAGCTGCTCTAGAAGATCTTGAAACGGGAAGATATTGTAACGACTCTTCGTTGGTTCTTTTCGATTATTGAGCAAATACGACAGTAAAAAGACAGATCTTTAGTTAACAAAATCCCAAACTTTATTTATCAACCAGTTACAGCAACTTCCGATTTTAATTACAATGAATTCCAGGGTCTCCAGTTTATGCACGATGAACTTCACTGCTTTTCCACAATTTGAATCAATAATACTCGGAATCGTAAAATCTGTATTTACTATTCCACTAAGTTCAAATTCTTTTACTATTAGTACCCAGGCTCAAGTACCACCGATTATTCCTTATACTTTCGAATATTTGTAAAACACTTTTAATTGCCAAATTAAAACTCACTGTCTGATATTCTGTTCGCTTATTTATATTCAAAAACAAATAAGCAGAATATTCTGGTACTCACTGTAGTTGTTTCTAGAAAAAATAGGCCACTCCTCCTTTTAATTTCATTAATGTAAACAAATTTAATTTACATTAATTTATGCAACTTGTATTAGTTAAAGGGAGTTAACTTTTAATTCATCTTTGAATGTAGAAAACATTTAGGCGGAACGTATTGGTTATTTATGATTAAATTAAATTAACCCATTCTGGACGAAGTTTATTACAATATCATAAAAATCTAAAAGTGAAAGCACGCCAGACTGGACATACCGGCACGACAGACCGGACGTAAACCAAGTGGTATCAAGGAAAGCAACAAACAACTTGGTTTATGCATAAATATTAAAAAACTATATTTTTAACAACATCCAAAAACATATCTCTTGGAAATCTGAATACTCGTAACTATGAAGTTGGGTGTGTTCAAGCTTATAATACTTCGGGTTTGTCAAATTTTGTCAAATAAAATGCAGGCAGATATCTGCCGTATACAGAGTTTTCTACGGACACTTAAAACTATGTGGCTCCACAATTCGACTCAAGGATCGTTGAGTCCGTTGACAGCAACAGCTTGTGTACGTCAGAGAGGAAGACCCAGACTATTAAGATACTCATGAAACGAGAAAAATAAAGAAAATGATTGAACGTGATTGAACAAAATGCAAAATCCCACCAGCGGATGTAAAGCCAGGGAGCAAAAAAATATAACCTAATCGTTGTACAGATTTTGATTTTAGAAATTTTGCTTTAGAGTTTGTAAAATATCCAAATGTGAAGCATTTCCTGAACCTCTTTTACTCACCATATAATATTTTCATAAAAAATTAAAATTTGATTGTTATACAAAACATTTTTAGAAAATGCTTCGCATAAAAATAAGTAAGATATGGATTCCTTAAGGATTTCAAGTTCAACCTCGAATCCTGGATATTGCTTTCCTTAACCCGGAGAATTTTGGTCAAACTCGAAGGTGTTCACCTTAATCATTAGCATTTTTGATTTATTTTTTAAAATTTTATTTGTGTACAATCCTTCAGTAATAACTAACCCGCTATTCACTGGTGGGGGCTGGACAGTTAGCTTTACTGGAAGATTTGTATGATGAAGAAAAATAACGTTAAAGTTTTAATGTTAAAATAATTCTCATTTATTTATGGTAATTCATTTTCTTTAAATAAGCAATTTTTGCTGCGTTAACAATTATATAAAGTTATTATAAAGAAAATTAATTAAATATAATAATGCAATTTTGCATTATTATGCATTATTATGCATTATTGATTTCCGCTGGGTTGGTTGATATATTTTTATCTGTTGAGGTATCAACAATTTGTCTTGAAAATTTTGAAAAACTTCTTTTAAAAATTTGTAAAACTTTATTTAAAAATATTTTGAACTCTTTAATTTTTTTTTAAAACATGGAATTATTTTCGTAATTTAAAATTTTTATAACTGTGAATAACTTGTTTGGAATTTCGACAGTTTTTACACCAGATCCTGACTACTCAGAATCCTACCAACTAACTCCAAACCATCTAGAGGTTTGTAAAATTTTAGTAGTTTTTTCGGAGAATTTCAGTTCTTTGACAGTTTTGAAGTTTTGAGTTTTTTAAATTTAGTTGCTTTAAAGAAACGAAAAATTTTTGAATTTGTTTGAAAAATTTTTAGAATTTTAAAATTATGTTTTTGAACTTTGGAATTTTTGTTTCCGTTGTTTTTAAGAATTTATAGTTTTTAAATTTTTTTTTTTTTATATAATAAATGTTTTGATTCTTACGAATTTTCAAATTTCAATCTCAAAAATTAACTACTAGGCTCCAACCTCCAGCTCATTTATAATTTTTTGTTTGGATTTTTATTTTCAAAATTTCTGTTTTTGAAAAAAACTTAAAAAAAATAAAAGTTACATATTTTAATTACTTTTTGAAAATTTTGAAAGTTTTGAAATTAATTATTTGGTTTTAAATACACCCTTCCCTCGATTTACGCGGAAGATACGTTCCATTGGTAGCCGTGTAAATCAAAACTGCGTGCAACGAGACAAATAATTCATATTTAAAAGGTGGATAAGTTCCACTTCACTAATTTACTCTATATTTAAAGTGGCTAAAGAAAATACGAGGGTAGCGACATTCGAAATTCTACGACCAAGCCGTGCTACCTGGATAAAGCTGACAGAATTGCGCTGGTGTAGTTGAAAAGATCAAAATAGATACTTCTTATACTCAATGACTCTAAATCATGACGATGCATTGGTGCGGCTTGGAGTGGGCGTCTCTTTAGGAGCAAGCAACTCTCTATAAAGACGTGTGAAAAGATTTTCTGTAACCTTAAGATTAAAACGGACTCATTCCCAAAAATGTTGGTAGTGTGAACTCTGTACACTGGCCTCGACTCATCCTGCAACATCCTGCAATCACTACAAGAACGACCTAGAAACCTGTATCTGAACTGCGATTTAAAAAGGGTACATGGAACGTGCTAGGCCTTAGAAGAACATGAAATTTCTAAACACACACAAACCAGAGCAATTGTAGCTGCTCATCCTTTTGCGGTTCAAATAATTAGATACAGAACTGTAGCATTTTAACGGAGTCTCTCATCTCTGGAATGCCTTACCTTCGTGGGTTTTTAAATCACCGTTCATACATATCTCAGAGAAATTAAGTTTACATGCTATCCTCATCCATAGGTTAGTATGGTATTTTTTGGATATTCAGAGATGTTAATTTATAATTTATTATAAACATACAACAAGTTGATAGCTGCACACTGGGTATGCTGGCATTGCAAGAGCTAAGATGGTCATTAAGTGTGGAATTCATGAAACAGCGAAAGGTTACACTCTCTACTACTGCGCTCATCAAAACGAAGGAGAATTTGGGGTTGGCTTTTTCATACATTGTTGCGTGAATCAATATTTCATCGACTATATTAACATGCAGATATGCAAACTGAGTTCCGCACTCAAACATTTTAAAATGTATCTACGGAAGACAAAGCAGATGATATTAAAGACCTGTTCTTCATAGAACTCGAAGAAGTCATCAACAACATCCCGTGGCACGATAGAGAAATCGTAATAGGGAACTTCAATGTTCAAATTGGTGGAAGTTTAGAACTTAAAACAAATATTGGCCCTGACAGCTTGGATTTTAGCAGTAACTATAACGGTATTCGCGCAGCCGAGATGGCTATTATACATCATAATTTAGTTATTTCTATAGTCTTTTTTTACCTTACAAGAGAATTAACAAAGCAACGGTAAATCAAATGACGGAAGAATGGAAAAATTGATCATGCCATGATCTCTAAGAGACACTCTACAATTGTAATTGACATTCTATTATACAGAGTGGCTGATGCTGCAAGAATGCCATCTTCATTTAATGGACAGGCAAATAATGCTGTGTGGTCAAATGTCAACGCATTTAAAACGCTGCATAAATATCGGAAGAGACGCAACACAGGAAGAGCTGTATTGAAAACATCAACCAAAGTTTTCCATCCAAGGTCCACATCCATCGAAAATGAAAGCAACGAGCTTACAACAAATGAACGTGATGTACTGGCAGTATGGCGATCCCAATTTAAAAACCTACTGAATAGGACATTTGAAGTTCATTCTATTCAAGCAATTGCTCTGTCAAGTGAGAGGGTTGTGCCTTACCCAACAAAAGAAGAAGTAAAAGCTGTCATAAAAAAACTGAAAAATGATAAATTACCAGATATCGATGGAATCCCCGGAGACCTATTTAAAATGGAAGAGCAGCAGCTTTTGCTTCACCTTTATACGACCTGATTCTTGCAACCTGGGACCAAGTAGAACTACCTGTTGAATTGAAAACGGCTGTTACCGTTTTGCTAGATAACAAAAGTGACCGTGTATGAAGTATCGTTGCATCGTACTGCGTATAAAATACTCACTATTGTTGTCCTTGCTCGAATCATTCCGTTTGCCGAATCTATCATCTACCCGACTATCAGTGTGATTAGTCCCAACCGTTCAACCACTTACCTTAAGGATGAATCTGAAAGTATGTTGGGAGTACAACATCAGGATTCACCAGCTCTACTTTCAAGCAAGCATACGATAGTATCATCTTCGACAATTTTTTTTTCACTCTTATGCCATGGTATCCCAGAGAAACTTGTCTCGATGTAAGCTCACAACATTGGGATCAAATTGCAGAATAATAATCGGATGTAAAAGAATAACAAGTATTCGACAAAGCGATACACTCGCGTCCGTTTAAAATTTAATTTGGTGCTTGAATACGAGATAGAAAAAACCGTGACACAAATATAGTAAAATTTTTGGTTATGTAGATGCAATTTCTTTATTCGGACCTATATACCAAGTGATGTCAAAGATAAAAAAACAATGCTAAGCGGCTTGGATTATAAATCAGCATAGGCAAAACGATACTTTTAACGATACCCAGAAACATATATATCTTCTAGAATTTACAATAATGGCGACTTAGAGAAATTTTTAAATTTCTCGGGTTACTTTATTTTACTCCTTTTTGTAGAAAACTTTAAATTTCTCGGGTCTGTGAAAACAACATCAAATGACATGCAAGCAAATATCAAAATCCGTGTCACTACCTCATACTGAGTTTTCTACGCACATTCAAAACTTCTGCAATCAAAACCGTCTTGCCCAGTCGTGTAAACTCACACTTTACAAAACATTATTTCAACCTGAGCTAAACTTTAAAAGTGAGTTTGTTATGTAGACTGGAGTATGATAACGTGGTGTAGTACGGTTACTGATTCGTGTGGTTTGAGTTTCCTCTCATATCAACGTTTTACCTATCACCCATAGTTCACAGCAGTTTCTCGTTCATCCGTAATCTATAGTCATATTTTCATATTGTTTCCGTTACACAAATTTGTTCTTAGCATAAACCAATTGACAATAATATTTCCTTGACAATCCCCTATTATTGACTCACACTGCGTTTTCACCAGCATTGCTTCACCATACTACATAAATTTGAATTCCCCGGACACTAACCGTAATTGCCCTAAATGTGGTCAAACCTCAAACAGCTGTGCATATTTGTCCAATCGTCGCAATAGCTAAAAATTATTATACTACAATCAGTTTTGTATTCGATTTTTTATATGGGTATTTTTATCAATTTATCTTTCCGTTATAGATCTATGTTTCACTGTAATACTGTTGTAATCTGTTATTTCATAACACATAAACATCATAAGATCGATCAAACTTACGTTTAATCCATTTTAATATTTCTTACAAATGCGTTGGAAATAGCTTATTTCGTGAAATTATCTTACAGTATTATGTATTACAAAATAACAAACAGTTTTTTTTGTGAAACGGAAAATGTACCAACATTTATTAACATAACATAAATAACATAAATTTCCCTTCAAAACAAAGAAACTTTGTCGAATTTTCGATATTAAAAGTACTATAAAAAAGATGACTATACTATCTTTTCTCTCTTATGTCTTGGAATATTTCTCTCATGAATGACAAAATTACGGAAATTTTGCATTCATGCACTTTTCGATTAAATTTAAGTTTATAAATTTAAGTAGAAAATTTTTAATTAGAAATGTTTTAAAAAAAGTTCAATTAGTCAAATTCTTTTAATAGTTTCAATCGTCGTAGTGAAAATTTAAAAAAATATATGTGTTTGTGTTGTGTAAAAGTATAAAAACAAAAAAAATAAATCATATATGTTAGTGCCGTTTCATTTTGTCTAAATTATACCAAAAAAAAAAATCAATACAAAAATTGTTAAACAAAAATAAAAAAAGAAGGAAAAATTCTATATGTTTGTGTGTTATAAACATAAAATGCTCTTAGTCTATTCGTTTTCCTATTGGAAATTTTTGCCTGTTTGACGTCTGTTAGTCAATTTTGTTTTTTGTGGTGTAAAATTGGATTGCAAAAATTGTTGACGTCTGGATTTTCTTTGGTTGGGTGAAGATGCTAAACAGGAAAATTGATGATGGTGGACGGCATTTTATTTTCTAAATATCACTACAATTTAGTTTTTGTGAGGAGATCAATCCAACGTTGGTGATTGTACGTAAGTTTTTTTCTGATTATTTAAGTGATAAAACGATAGTACAATTTTTGTTAAAAGATCCGTGCGATCGACAAAAAAAAATTATTAGAAACATTGCATGCTTAAGAAGCTCAGTATTAGATCTCATTTTTTTGTATTATGCCCAATGTCATTGTGTTAATTAACTTTTGTGTTACCTGTGAAATCAATAGATCAATTTTTTTATCGGTAAAATAATTACTAGTGTATATATAATTTAGTTAAATGATAAGTTTGCCTGATTAGTTTAATATCAGACAAAAGATACATTGTCGGTGTTATTATAAATTAAAATCAATGTGTAGTGTAATTGTCGATGTAAGATTAAAATAATCGAATAGAAAGAAAGAAACGAAGAATATATATTGTGTTTGACTTAATTCTCATTTGTAAATGGTGACTACAAATGTTAGTCTGGGATAATCGTGAGCACGATTGGAGTAAATAGGGTGACCATACGTTATTTAATATGCGAAGTAACCTTGAAGAGAATTACGTACAAGTTGTTCTGCAATTCTTCCACCATCAATGAATTCAACAGCAATATAACTGCATCCAGCCACCATTACGGGCATCAATAGTTGTAAAGTACCATAATCACTCGATATTCGTCCACCTTCGCTGAATGCATATGCATTTAAGTTTTATATGATTATAAATATGTATGAATGTGAGATTCGAATGTGAGCAGGCAGATTATTTTGTTAATATAATTCAACGCAACCGTTATATAAAATTTTTTTTTTAGCTATTACTACCATATTTCAACGCAACATTGATATCAAAATTTTTGGCTATTACCACCGTATTACAGCCGTATTTTCAACGGAACAGTTATCTAAAATTTTTTGGTTATCGCTACCGTATTTCCACCGTATCTCAACGCCGCATTTATATAATGAAATTTTTGCTATTACAACCGATTTTCAACGCAACATTGACATCAAATTTTTACTAGTACTTCCGTATTTCAACGCAACATTAACACAAAAGTTTTATGCTATTTCTACCGTATTACAACAGTAATTCAACGCAACATTAATACAAAATTTTTATGCTGTCACTACCGTATTACAACAGTATTTCAACGCAACATTAATATAAAATTTGTGCTATTGTTACCGTATATCATTTCACCGCATCATTTGTATCAAAGTTTTGCTGTTACTACTGTATATTATTATTTTAACGCACCTGTGTATCCAAGTTTTACTATTACTACCGTATATTATACATATTTCAACGCCACATTTATATAAAATTTTTGCGGTTAGTACTGTATTTCAAACAGATTTCAACTCAACATTTATATCAAATTTTTGCTGTATATCGTATATTTTATATATTATATATTTCAACTCAACATTTATATAACATTTTTGCTCTTACCACCGTATATTTTACATATTTCAACTGATATCTAATTTTTGTGTGATTACAACTGAAGTTCAACTCAACCTTGACAAACACTTTTCTTGTGTTGTTACAACCAAATTGCATCTCAGCATTCAAGTATTATTTATGCAATTTCAACCGTAGCACTTTACCTGTTGGATTATTCGTCGCTGATGGAGGGCTAATGCCGTAAGTCTTGGAAGCCGGGAGGATTTAAACATGGGGTGAGCGAACTTGATTTGTTTTATTTAATTTTTTTTACATAGAGGTGTGAATGCATGTGAAAGGGTGTGCAAGTGATTGAATGGGGGCTTGCCTGTCGATACGTGTGTGTGTGTGTGTGTGTGTGTGTGTGTGTGTGTGTGTGTGTGTGTGTGTGTGTGTGTGTGTTTGTGTGTGTGTGTGTGTGTGTGTGTGTGTGTGTGTGTGTGTGTGTGTGTGTGTGTGTGTGTGTGTGTGTGTGTGTGTGTGTGTGTGTGTGTGTGTGTGTGTGTGTGTGTGTGTGTGTGTGTGTGTGTGTGTGTGTGTGTGTGTGTGTGTGTGTGTGTGTGTGTGTGTGTGTGTGTGTGTGTGTGTGTGTGTGTGTGTGTGTGTGTGTGTGTGTGTGTGTGTGTGTGTGTGTGTGTGTGTGTGTGTGTGTGTGTGTGTGTGTGTGTGTGTGTGTGTGTGTGTGTGTGTGTGTGTGTGTGTGTGTGTGTGTGTGTGTGTGTGTGTGTGTGTGTGTGTGTGTGTGTGTGTGTGTGTGTGTGTGTGTGTGTGTGTGTGTGTGTGTGTGTGTGTGTGTGTGTGTGTGTGTGTGTGTGTGTGTGTGTGTGTGTGTGTGTGTGTGTGTGTGTGTGTGTGTGTGTGTGTGTGTGTGTGTGTGTGTGTGTGTGTGTGTGTGTGTGAGCTGAGAGATGATAATTTTTTTTTGAGCTGTAAATATTTTTTTTTGGGGAATTACGTATGGTTTTATAAATTTTTAAGAATGATATTAATAAAGAAAAAGGGAAATAATTAATAAAGACTTTCAATATAGCGTGTGACGCTCTCCGGTGCTCGAAGAGTTGATTCTCAGTTTACCAGCAATTTTTAATTAGGAATTTTTAATTCCTCTTTGAAATTTTAGTGCTCGTTCTGCCTCAGGCTCGATGTTCATAAAGCCAGTTTGCAAAATTCTGGCTAATTGCACAGCTTATTTCAACCGCACCTGACTGAGTGAAGTACACATTTGAATGATCTATTTCAACCACTTTTGTTTTTGAAATTTACAGTGATTGCGTTTTATTGCGTAAAATGCAATATTGAAATGAGAACGTTTAAAGAAAAATTCGAAATCCCAAGATTAGTATTTTTAATGAAATACTCCTTAATTTTTAATTTCCGGAATTTTATTATTGTAAACCGTGTTAAATCAAAACTACGTAAATCGAAAATCGTGTAAATCGAGGGATGGGTGTATTTGGATATTATAGTTTTTTGGAGAGTTTAGAATTGAGTTATTACTTTGGTTTTGAAAAACTACTTTGGTTTTGAAAAAACCTAAGACATTTATGACCCAAAAGTGAAATTCTTACCCCCACGTTTTTTTGGTATTCTCGACGTTTTAGGACCTACTGATTCAAAAAAAGCAAAAAAAAAATGTATGTCTGTGTGCCGGCCATCCGTTAGGCCAGCCGTTTGGCCATCACAACCGATGAAATCTAGAAAACGGCTGGAGGTATTTCAAAAATTTTTGTTTCTAAACCAAAACAAGGAGATTTGCAAATTTATTGCTTAAAAAACGTTAATTTTAAGTGATTACGAGTGGAACATTGAGTTTGGTAAAATCTTGATGGTCGGGCATTAGTATGTGAGACCAAAATCTAGATTATTGCATTTTTAAGTGTATCAAAAAAAATTTGTCAAGTGATCAAAAAAATGATTTCCTTTTTTTACACAATTTTTTGGGAAAAAATAAAATTAATTATTTGTATGACATTTGTATGAAATTTTAATTATTTTAATTATTTGTATGAAATTTTACTGTTATTATTGAGAATTATGGCATTATAAGTATGTCAAAAAAATTTTATCAAGTGTGTCAAAAGAATGATTTCCATTAATTTTTTTTGGAAAATTTGTAAGAAATTTTAAATGTAATTGAACATGAAATTATTATTATTGAGAATTTTATTTCATTATAACTTGGTCAAAAAAATATTGTCTAGTGTGCCAAAAAAATGATTTTCATTAAGTTTTTTAAGCCAATTTTTTGTAAAAAAAATTTAATTATTTTTATGACTTGAAATGTCATGTAATGAGCATGAAATAGGCATATGTAATGAGCATGAAATTGGACATGGAAATTTTTGAATATGTTATAGTTTTTGGATTATTTTTGGAATTCTGAAAAATGTTTGAATTTTTGATTTTGATATAATTTTTGTAATATTTTTAGAATTTTGAAAAAAAATTGATGTCTTAGTTTTGTATTATATTTCTAAAGAGAGATAAAAAAATACATGTACTCTAACAAAGAGTTTTAGGTTTATATACATCGCTGCTCAAAACTAAAAACAAAGTCCTCATAAAAGTTGTATGTCGAAAACTATATCAACATCCAACATCCTTATCCAAAACCGAAGTTTTGAAATCTAAGAGCTTGCAATTTCAGCCCCTCCATATTTTCTTTTAGTGTTTTGAAATTTTGGTTTGGTAAATTTCAAATTTTTTGTATATTTTTTTCACTTTTCGAAATTGTTTTTATTTGTTCTGAATTATAGTTTTAGAAAATTTTTGTTGTCTTGTAGACAAAAATTAATTTTATTTCGAAGGAGGTAGATGTATCTTGTGTCAAAAAAAAGTAGATAGGTTTTGTTTTCGGCCCAAGGTATATATCTACCTACTTTGTGATCAAATTCATTTTTGTATGCAAGTGTTTTTTGTTTTATTAGCACTCCAATCCGATTTTTCTGATACATTCTGATACATGGGGTTTGATTCAAATTATCGGTGCAGGTTGTTACCTGTGGACGGATTACAAAAGGTGTATCCCTAGAGATATACAGTCAAGGAATACATGTCCAACCTGTCGAACCCCATTACGAGACCGTGGTAAGTTTAAAGCTTAAACATAGAAAGCGTTCCTTTTTGTCGCGTTCCTTTGTCCCGTACAATGGCACACTGACAACACTTGAGCTTGTTACACCTTAGTAATCTAAAGCTCTGGTAACTGACATTTATTTCAGAACAAATACCGATGGCATACTCCTGAATAGTTAGGGTTTGTGTTTTTCGATTCTCTGTAATAAAATATTTTTTAATGATCAAGCTATAAGTAGATCAAAATTATGTTTAACCCCGTACTATGGACGTACTAGACCACCGAATTGGCACCGTGTACCCAGCATAATCTTAAATATTCTGATATAGCCAATAATACGAAGATAAGATAGAGAAAGTTACTCTCCATGGTCATGCTTTTCGAAGAGAATATGGTAATGCTTTTTTTTTGTTGGTGCACGCATTTAAGAAGCCGTTATTTGATTTTTTTTTATTGAAAGTTAGGCATGTTTAGTGCTAATATAATTAATTATATATTAACGTCTCTGAATATCCGAAGATACCATGCCAATTAGGGATTAGAATCGATTGAGAATTAAGTTTCAGGCAAAACCCACAAAGGTAACGAATTCCAGAGATGAGAGACTCTGTTGAAAAAGTCGTGGTGGAAGGCTACAGTTCTGCATCTAATTATTTGAACCGTAAAAGGATGGGCCGCTACAGATGCTCTGGTATGACGCGATAGGTTTGCAGACTTAGGTAAAATCGATTTGATTTCTTCAGAAACGCGTTCATCCATGATATATTTGTAGAAAATCGTCAAATCAACAACATTTCTTCTATGTTGCAAGGAATCAAGGTCATTAGTAAAATTTGAGTTACCAATTAATTTAACTGCTCTCCGCTGTACAGAATCAAGATACTTCAAACTACATAAGTATGCTCCACCCCATATATGAGAACAATATTGCATACAGGGACGTATAAAAGATTTGTATATTAAAAGAAGCTGTTCGCTACTGAAAAACTTACGACATCGTCCCAAAAACCCCAATTTTTGAACAGCGCTTTTTGCTAGGGTAAAAATATGAGAATTCCATTTCATATTATTTTCAACCTCAACTCCTAGAAGTTTCACGGACTCTTTCTCTATCAAAACGTTGGAATCAAACTTCAATGGGAAAGGGTTAGGTGTTGACAATCTTGAAAAATGGCAAACTTGTGTTTTGGACGTATTGAATTCAACACTGTTGGCAATACCCCAATCAAAAATAGTTTTAAAATCAACGTTTAATGAATCTTTCTAAAGGTGAATTTAATCTAGGTGCAGCATGAGATGCATGAAGAGTGCTATTGTCAATTGTTGAAACCAACAAGTCATTAATATAGATAAGAAAAAAAGTTGGGGATAAAGCGGAATCTTGAGGAACTCCTGCATTAGTCAAAAATACATCCGATGAAATACCGTCAACATTGACTCGAAATTTTCGCTCAGATATAAAACTTTGCATCCAAGAAATTAGTTGCTCGTCTAAACCATAACATCTCAACTTGCATATAAGATTTTTGTGCCAAACTTTGTCAAATGCTTTGGAAATATCAAGAGCAACACCGAAAGTCTCACCAAAGTGTTCAAGGGATTTGTTCCAAAGATGAGTAACAAACGAAAGCAAATCTCCTGTTGCTCTTCCTTTTCGGAAGCCGTATTGTCTTTCATTAAGTAATTTGGAAGACTCTAAGAAGCTCATTAAATTAAAGAAGCTTAGAAGCTCATTAGGTGCTAGCTCCGTAGCAAACGTTTTAAGTATAATTGGAGGAATATTATCAGGCCCAGATGCCTTGTTGGTATTAATTTGTAAAAGCATTTTTCGAATAATATTTTTACGACAAATTATTCGCTTCATTTTGAGCGATGCTTTATGAATAGGTCTAGGTAATGTAGAATTTATAGAAAAAAAGTGTCCTAGCAAATTAGCCTTTTCTTTTGGGTCAATAGTAGGTATATCTTTATCAACAAGAGGAGGAAGAGAAGATTTACAATAATTGCCTTGGATAGCCTTAGTGGCTCTAAAGAAGTTACGTGATCCAGTTGGGCGTTCAGCAAATTTAGAAGATTTTTTCAAATTAAATAGATTTTTCTCTTCATCTATTAGTTTCCTACATAAATTTCTCTTTTTTCGATACTCTCTAAGGTTTTCATCAGTTTTGTTTTGGATAAACTGTCGAAAAGCCTTTTTTTAACTTTAATTGCTCTTTTGCGTTTAAAACGAATGATCGACCTTCGGAATGAACAATTTATTAGGAATAAATCTGCGCATACTTTCAAGTATAATTTCAGAAAAATTAAGAGCAGCAGTGTTTGGGTCTTGGCCAATAAGACAACTATGTTTCCAAGGAAAGCGTTTAAAGAAGATTTTGAGTCCTTGTCAATCCGCCGTTTTGTAATCCCAAACAAGACGGGGATTCACTTTAAATTGTTTTGGAATTTGTATATTTAATTTTGTGGAGATCAAATTATGATCTGACCCACCTAAAGGTTTTGATATTTTAAATTGTACTAAGTATGGATCATTTGTCAAAAACAAATCAAGTAAGTTGCTTCTGTGTCCAGGGATGTCAGGAACTCTGGTAGGCTGATCTATTATCTGAGTGAAATTATGATAAAGAGCAAACAGTTCAGCCTGTTTACCTTTCTCATCAATAGAGGAACTGTGAATGAGCCATTCTTTATTATGAACATTGGAGTCACCAAGAAGAATAAACGTGGCATTAGGATACTGAGCCAACCTATATATCTTATCAGATAGATCATGAAATAAATTTATGTTCTCAGGTGAATTAGGAGAACGATACAGTCCAAAAACAAACAACGATTGATTAGGGAAACTAATTTTTAAAACAACCATATTATGGTGTTTAGAGTTTAATTCAAATTTTTTAATCCTCACATATGGAATAGAATTTCGAATATACGCGCAAACACCATGTTTGTTGTAGAATGAAGATTCTAGATCATAATTAGGACAAATATATTTACTCTTATCTAATGTTATGGCTCTTCCACTAATAATCGTTTCGGTTAAAAAAAGAATATCAGGATTGCAACGTTCAAGGTATTGGTGGACCGAGTTGAGATTGACGTTCAAACCCCTTATGTTTGTAAAATTGATGGACAGTTTAGACATTTCAACACAATGTTTTTGGTTTGAATTTTAATCACATTTAAATGCAACCAAATAGATAAAAAAAAATAATACAATTTTATTTGAGTAGAGAGGAAAGAAAACCCCAAATTGAATTCAAAATAAAAACAAAATCTAAATTGCCAAACCAACAGCCCAAAAACTTGAAACTAAGTCTAAAACCCAGCTGTCAAATCGACAATTCAAATTCTGAAATCTCAATCGAACTCTAAAATCGCAATTGAATTTTTAAGAGATATAAAGAAATAAATAATCTGCATTTGAATTCGAATGATTTCGGGGCCTTCACCAAATGGAAAAATTTTAAATTAAAGTTTCATTTTCCAACCTCAGGTAATCAAAAAATTGAATTAATGGCAACGTTTTTACTTTAGATTAACTTTATAACAACGTTAAAATAAGTGGGAAGAGTCTACCAAACTACAATGTTTGATCATACATCGATTCTAAGGACACTTTTACAAGAAATAGAGATTTTAATGTCAGAACTCTGACTAATTGTTTGGCTATATTAAACAATGTTATATGGAGTTTAGAGAACACCTGCTTATTTGAAATTCTAATAATTTTTGGGTTTGATAATCAATTTTGATGAAACTTGATTTCTAATTTTTCGAGAAGAATTAAAAAAATTTCGTTTCTTTCACTTTCAGTTTGTTACAGCGGCAGGTATGAGTACAAGAAAGAACTATCAAAGCAACCAAAGAATAATATAATGAAAAATAGGTGCGCCTGTTAATGGCAATCGAAGAATAATGATATAAACAAAGGTGTGGCTGTTACTGGTGAGTGATTAGATTAGAGTTCATACTTCCATGATTTGTCAATGACTCTTGGTATATTTCTCAATAGCGCACTGCTATTACCATTAATTATTGATCTCTTAAATTAACTCGTAAATTCAGGAACTAAAGTACCAGGGGTTGTTACACCTGTGGATCAAAAGTTTACAAATCAACAAAATTTTATTCGTCCTGTAGTTAAATAGACTCTTCTAAAGTTTTTTGATTTCGAAAATGTTAAATAAATAAAACGTTTGTAGTCAAGCTTCTTTTAAAAAGCATCTTTACCAGAAAGAAATATATGATATCACTTTTTAAGTACACAACTTTGTTACATCTAACAGTTTTTCCTATCATTAGATTGATTATTGACTGTTTTCACGGGCAAATCGTTATTTTCCAAACTTTTATTTTAATCAATTTTTTACCTTCTCTTACATCAACAAACAAACATTTTAATTATTGTAAGATTTATGTACATTAATAAAAAATTAGGGGAACATGAGTGATTGAATTCGTGTGTTACAACATATGTGTGTATTTTTGAATGAAATTTTGTATTTTAATTAAAAAGTTTGTATAATTTTTATACATCTCAAAGTACTATTATGTTCGTTTTCGTGGAAATCAATGATATAATTAGAATTTTTAGAACTTTCAGAGAAAAATGTGATATTAAATCTTGATGTTTGTAAATTATTTGTTTATTTTAATTTTAATATTTAAGGTAGATATGAAATGTTTATTAAAACCAATAATAATGGAATTCTGATTTTGTTACGTTTTAAATATGTTAATAAATTTCAAAGCCTGGTTTATATTTACAGATATGTATAAGGGTTTCTCATTTCCCGTAGAAATTCAAATCCCGAGAAGCCGGGACAAAAAATATTAATTTCCCGGGATCCCGGGAAATCCCGGGAACGCTAAAAAGCTAGCTTTGTCTAATTGGGTGTAAAATTAAAACAGCACAAAAAATGCGCTATTGATTTTAAATTTCCATTATTTTTAATTAGAAATACTCCAAAAATTAAATAAAAAAGAATACATAAAAACAAAACAAAAAAAAATTCTTAATACTAATTTTTAAACAATTTTTCAAAAAACTAGGCTGTCAATGGCGCCATCACTCAATTTTCGTGACGAAATGTCCATTCAACCATCCGTCCAAGAGAACCATTAGACATAAATTAAGAGAAATGAATCGCAAGTTTTAGGTAGATTTCTCAGAAAAATTGTTATGTAGACTGGAGTTTGATAACGTAGAGCAGTAAAGTTCCCGATTTATATAATGTCTGTTTTCTCATGAATCACAATTTTGCTTACCACGCGTAGTTCATAATAGTTTCTCGTTCATCCACAATCTATAGTCCTATTTTCATATAGTTTCCGTTACACAAGTTTGTTCTTAGCATAAAACAATTAACACTAATATTTCCTTTGCAATATCCTATTATTGGTTCACACTACGTTTTCACCCGCATTACTTCACCATACTACATAAATTTGAATTCTCCGGACACTAACCGAATTTGCTCTAAATGTTTTCAAACCTCAAATGGCTGTGCATATTTGTCCAATCGACTCAATAGCTAAAAATTATTATCCTACAATCGGTTTTGTACTAGTCTTCGAAACGTATTGTATTTCTTATATGGGTATTTTTATCAATTTCTCTTTCCGTTATAGATCTGAATTTTTCTGTAATACTGTTGTAAGCTATTGTTTCGTAATACGTAAACATCGTAAAATCGGTTAAACTTACGTTTAATCCATTCAAATATATTGATATTTCTTCCCAATGCGTTGGACATAACTTATTTCGTGAAATCATCTTACCATTTTATGTATTACAAAATAGCAATCAGTACTTTTTTTCTTACGGAAAATGTACTAACATTATCTTGCATATTTCCCCATACTACGAAATTGGTAGCGATATTTTCGATATTAAATTACTATATAAGAGATGACTATACGATCTTTTGTCTCTTAGTCTCTGATTTTATTTTCTTATCTGATTGGAAGATTCTTGTTGTTGATTTTGAACGAGGAAGTGTCATCCATTAAAAATAATGAGTGGATAAGATTAGATAAGTAATTCAATTCAGTTCGTAGCGTCAAAATTTCTAAACTTCGAAATTATTAAAGCTCAGTGGCTAGTGTCTGTAAAATAACAAAAAAAATATATATTATATATTATGGTGTTGTGTTTGTCCAATGTATCAAAGAAAAAATGGTTAAAGCATGTTTGTAAATGTCATAATTTATTTCATAAGTCTAATTATGCGAGTGATTCTTATAGAAGTAAAACGAATCATGGACCGGTTCCGAGGCAAAATAGAGGTAATTTTTGATTGTTCATAGAATTTTTTTTTTGTGATATGACCTCCGTATTAAAAAGGTCAAACGAACCGTTTAGTAAATATTCTAAAACTCAAACATAAATTTAGCTATTCATAATTTCTATGCTGAATAGACTCTATGTTCTATTGATATTAGTGTTAAAATTCAAATTTGCCATACTGAAAAAAATTTAGAACTCAAATATAAATTTAATTACGCATAATTTCTATGCTGTATAAACCCTATGTTCTATGGATATTAGTGTTAAAATTCAAATTACCGTAATGAAAGATTTAGAACTTAAATATAAATTTAATTATGCATAATTTCTATGCTTAATAAACTCTAAATTGTCTTGATATTAGTGTTATAATAAAATTACTGTAATGCAAAAATTTAAAACTTAAATGTAAATTTAATTATACATGATTTTTAGGCGGAATAACTCTAAATTCTCTTGATGTTAGTGTTACAATAAAATTACCATAATGAAAAATTTAAAACTTAAATGTAAATTTAATCCTACATGATTTCCCTGCTGAATAACTCTAAGTTTTATTGATATAAAATAATTGTAAATAAAAATTCAAATCTTAAATATAACCTTTACTTATGCATGCATTTTGTTGAGACTAACCGAACTATATATATTGATACATGTGTTCCAATGAAACCACTGCAGCTGAAAATTTGAATTGGCCAATTACGTATTAATCATACTTACCGGGTGCGAATGATATATTTTCGTTCACATCTGGAATCAATAGTTTTACTTGACTACAAATCAATAATTAAATATTCAATCCTGATTGCTGAAGGGGACCGAAATACTATTATGCACGGCTGGATACAACATTTCTACGTATTACAAAATTATTACTTAATCATACTGGCCGGATGCGAAATCGCTTATTTTGATATCAGCTAGTGTAACAAGGTGGAGTGTCGTAAACCGTGACGTAGCTATACCATTATCACCACTCACTTTTGTCATAGTTTATGTGTCGTAAGCCGGTGTACCATATTGTCGTCTGGAGATAGGGACAACATCTTCGTTTTTCGGATTTTCAATATTTATCAGCACCATTTATCAATAATCGTCTTAGTTATTTCAACGCAACATTTTTATCAAATTTTTACTATTACGACCGTATTTCAACTCAACATTTATATCAAATTTTTGCTATTGCTACCGAATTTCAACACAACAGTTATTTACAATTTTTGTGACATTACAACCGAATTCCAACGCAACAGTTATATACAATTTTTGGGATATTACTACTGAATTTCAACGCAACATTTAAGTATTATTTATGTAATTTTGGCAATGACACCTTGCCTATGGGATTCCTCGCCGCTGATGGAGGGCTAAGACCTTCAGACTTTGAAGCCTGGAGGATATAATCATGGGGTGAGTGAATTTTGTTTATTTTATTTACTTTTTTTCTAACGTAGAAGTGTGAATGCGCGAGAAAGGGTGTACCAGTGAGTGAAAGGGGGCTTGCTTGTCGATGCGTGTGTGTGAGAGCTGGCGATGCGTGTAGCGAGATACTTTCAGTCTAAATTGGAAATGATTATAATCAAAATATTTTTGCTCCGAGGTAATATTTAGCTTTCCAAATTCTTTTTTTACTTTATTAAATTATATTACATAAATTTATTAATTTATCTTTTGAGTATCACTCCCAAATAATATGAAAACCAACCAACAAAAAAAGAAAAACAAATTCTTGTCATGTTTTCTATTTATTAACCATATTATACATTAACCAACTGTAAACTACATGTGTTTAATTGGTTTTGAAATATTTGGTTGACTTACAAATAAAATTATAACTTTTTTGGAGCTGTAAATAATTTATTTTTGGGAATTTCGTATGGTTTTATAAATTTTGGAAATGTATTAATAAAACGCAAAGAAATAAACAATGAAGACTTTCAATATAGCGTGTGACGTTCTCCCGTGCTCTAAGATCTGATTCTCGGTTTACCAGCAATGACAGTATCTTACGAACTGCATCAGAGTGATCCGGTGACAGCAATACAACTTATTTTTAAGTGCTACCATCTACGGTACTTGCTGCGGGTCTTTGAGCTTAATGGTCTTGCTTCGCAGTCTGAGTGTGTGGGTGAATGGTAGCGTGTATGCAGCGTGAGTGTGTTTGCGTATGGGAATGATTGTGGGGGTTGGACATGCTAATCGTGGTTCTTTCGCAAAAGGGGTCGCCAGAGTTTCATTTTTTTTCATTCGTATTGTTTCCAATTCTGTTTATTCACGTAATTTGTGTACATTTCTGTATTTGTGTTGAAGCAGCAGGTAACAATCTATCAAATCCACGATGACTGAGATTTAGTCGTTATGGCGTTAAATAACTCTAGGTACGCATTCTGCTATGCCGCTTCATTGGTTCGCCAATGAAGGCTCTTCATTACAAAATCTACCTATTTTAAGTTTGATTGGTTTTACTTCGGTCTGAAAGACCTAATTATTACATTCATGAGCTCAAAGTCAAATTCTTACCCCCACTTTTTTTGGCATTTCTCGACGTTTTAGGACCAGCTGATTTCTAAAACAGCAAAAAAAATGTATGTCTGTCTGTAGGCCGGCCGGCCGCCGTCATTACCTACACTGCAGGGAAAACGGCTGGAGGGATTTCAAAAATCTTTTTCTAAAAAAAGGTATTCACAAGATACAGGTCCCAAAGGACGCTGTGTTCGATAACTGTACCGGAAGTGTGTCAAAAAAATCATTATGAGTGTCAAAAATAGTAAATTTTCATATTTTTGGCTTAAAAAACGTTCATTTTAAGTGATTACGAGTAGGAACATTAAACTTTGAGGAATCTTGATGGTCGGGAAGAGAGATTTGTCAAAAGAGAGATTTTTATTTATTTTTTACCCAATTTTTCGGAAAAAATAAAATTGTTTGCTCGAAATGAAATTTTATTATTATTATTGAGAATTATGGCATTATAAGTTTGTCAAAAAAATAATGTCAAGTGTGTCAAAAAATGATTTCATTTATTTTTTAGCCAAATTTTTGGAAAAAAAATGTAGCTGTTTTTATGACGTAAATTTAATGGAAAATGAAATTGAACATGGAAATTTTTGAATTGGTTATAGTTTTTGAAATAGTTTTGGAATTTTGAAAAAGTTTGTATTTTTGATTTTGTAATAATTTTTGCAATATTTTTAGAATTTCGGAAAAAGTTTTAATTTTTGATTTTGTAAGAATTTTTGAAATATTTTTAGAATTTTGAAAAATTTAAAATTTTTGAATTTATTATAATTTTTGGAATTTTGAAAAAAATTTCAAGTTTTGATTTTGTAATAATTTTTGCAATATTTTTAGAATTTTGGAAAAGTTTGGATTTTTAAGAATTTTTGGCATATTATCGGAATTTAGAAAAAGTTTAAATATTTGATTTCATTCTAATTTTTGGAATATTTTTGTCATTTTGCAAGAGTTTGATTTTATTTAATTTAAAAATATTTTTGGAATTTTGATTATAATTTTCCGGCAATGTATTGATGTTTTTTGTTAGTTTTGTAATAAATTTTTAAACAGATATAAAAAATACTTGTACTTTCACAAAGAGTTATGTTTGATATATGTCGCTGCTCAAAACTAAAAACCATGTCCTCGTGATAGTCTTTTGCCGAAAACTATTTCAAAGTCCTTTACCCAGACCGAAGTCTTGATATCTCAGAGCTGTGAGATTTCAGCCCCTCCATATTTTATTTGTTGTGTTTATAAGTGTCAAAAAAACCATACAAAAAACCATGATACCATATGTGTCAAAAAAAACATTTTCCTAATTTTGAACGAAATTAATTACTACAGAGGGAAAAGAATTAAAAACTACTCGATTTTCGAGTGTGAAAACTTTTAGTATCTTTGAAAAAGTACAAAAAAATGTTAATAAAAATTAGCGGGATACCCGGGATCCGGGGATGAAATCCCGGGAAAACGGGATGAAAATTTACCCCCGGGATCCCTGGGAAAACGGGATTCCGTTTGAGAAACCCTAATATGTATATGAACAAAAAATTGAGGAAATTTGAAGATTTTAATTCATAGATAAGATTGCAACCAATATTCATTAGAACCATAGATACCTACTGTCGAGTGATTTGTATAAGTTTAAGATATGAATAAAAGAAAAACAAAAAACTTTTCACGAAAATATAACTCTCAATTCAAACCAGGATCAGTGTTCTGAAAAAAAAAATTATAACATCAAAACAACAATACAATATACATTACATTTCTATTAGTTTAAACAGATGATAGCTCGTCTAGTTGACTGTTCAAATTTAAATATTTATGCCACGACAAAGAGATTTTGAAATTGATACTTTTTTGAAATACTAATGTTATTTTTATATCGAATTTTTAAGCAGCTTAATTTGTTTTTCTACTGGAATTTTCTTGTTATTCATAAAACTTTTAAATATCGTTTATTTTGTAAATAAAAAATTTATTGAAAACAAAAATTTATTCAAAACAGATATAAAAGCAGTATAAAGTGCTGACATGTAGGAGTGAGAGTCAATATTCAAAAAAAATTATTTTGAGTGCGAACCGCATACTCAACTGCCAATTTGGTGAGACTACTTTATATGAACCACGAAAGGCAAACGGGGTAGAAATAGGGAATAGTGGTAATATTCAGCGGCATCGCTTTCACTCCACCATCCGCAGGTGATGCCGACCCTCAAAAGTTAAATGGCAGATTTGTCTTTACTTAACCATAATTTATTGGAGCCGCACACAGTAGGCGCATGGCCTAACTGAATGTCTATTTTGTGTCTTTGGCATAATAGACATTTGGTCTTAGATGGTACAAAATTTCGGTAGTATTTGACACGAGTAACGATCTTCGATCGGTTTCTCATATAACTTTCGGTAGTCAGTCACAAGTCTCCATTTTTTGTTATTACTCCCGAAAATTTTTTTTGGTACAACTAAAATTGATGTGGGCCAGAGAAAAATGGTTGGTCTTATAAAAATTTTTGCTGATTTGTGGAAGACAGATTAAATGAGTCATTAATAAATGTATTTTATTGTGTCTTTCAAAGTTGTTTGCAAGCTTTATTATATTTGAGTCGTTTTTCAAATGTTCCGGCTCTTTATACGTCTTCTGTTCCCGCAGAACTATAAGGTTTAACTGATTAATGATTTAACTTAACATTATCATGCTGTGTAATGTTTTTTGCAAAATGAGTAAATGACAATAGTTTAATGATAGGTCAACTCAATTTAAGTTAGTTTCTTGGAGTGGCTTTAGATTTTTTATGATAACAAAACTTTTATGATAACAAAAAACTATAAAATGTTTACGCAAAACCTTAATGAAGCTAAAACAAAACAGAAACTCGAAGTGAAAAACTTTCAAAATGAATAAACAAACTAAACCTTAAAGTTTTTCGTTACCTTTTTATAAAAGAAAATAATTTCTTTAATGTTTAATTAACTTTGTATGATACGATTTTTTCCTTATACATATAATTAAATATTACTTTTAATATTTACGTTGTGTATCGATGTGTGTAAGTCTATTAGTTTTTAAGAATTATATGAAAAAGTTTATGATTGCTTTTGAAAGTAATTTAATTTTAAAACTATTTGCATGTATCTACAAAAAAAGTTATGGAAGATTGAAAAATGAAATTTAAATATATTAAAAATCTTAACATAAACAAATATAATTATAAAATTTTGTATTTGTGTAATTAATTTGTTTGGTATTATAAACTCACGTTCAAGAAAACATAATTTTGTCACTTTTTTCTCACTACTTATCTCAATTACATGTTTCGATAAGATTATCAAAATTAAAGTTCTATAGCAACATAACAAAATGGCAAATCTCACCAACGTGCGGTTTTAGTTTAACCTGTAATCTTCCACCACTAAATCATCAACCACGAAAACTTAATATTTATTTTTCAACTTCTGCAATTTAATTGTAAAAATTGTAAAACAGGGAAATGTTTCGTAAACATTTCCCAACAAAAACGAATAAAACTTTTTCGTTATATTTTCGATAGAAAATAAATTTTCGTTTATTTCTATTTATAAAAAGTAAATAATTTCATTTATTTTTGGTAAATAATTTTAAGTTTTTGTAAATAGTTTGACAAGTAAAAAATTAGAAGCAAAAAATATATCTTAAATTACAAGTAGTATCTGTAGAAGTGTTATCTGAAACACTTTTATGTTATGAAAGTTATTTTGTAGTTTAATGTTCGATCGATTACCTCGTAAACTATTAATCCTATGGACTTGAAATTTAAGAAGTTTATTTAACTAAAAAGTTCAATCAAGATGGCGGATATAAAATAAAATAAAGGTATTTTCTTTTGTTTTACAGGGCTTCGGTGTGAGACCTTTAAGAAAATATATTTTTTAGCGAGTCAAGAAAGATATCATATGAAAAGACTTCACGTCAGTATCCTGTACTTAATTGATCGAAACAATTTATAAGTGTTTAGAATTAAAGAAAAATTTTAAACAAAAAATAGAGTGAAACGTAAAATACTCGTGATCATATTTATTTATTAAGAGGGTGGGAATGAGAAGGGGTAAACCACCAATTAAAACCCTGTCAAGTGAGATATCATTTAAAAGAATACCAATGAAACATTGTAATTTTTGTAAAAATTTTACAGGTCACAGTTTTGAATAATTATTAAAAAAAGTGCTACAATAAGTTGGTCCCGCTTTCGAGTTTGGAGCTGAAGAAATTCACAAAAAATAGAAGCTAAAAAAACTCTGAACGATAGCAGAGTATCGCCTAATTTATATTTCTGTATTTCGAAGGAATGAGATTGAGGAAACAGGGATAAAAGGGTTTTCTTCCCAAACGAGTGGGGGTCATTCGAAGAATAGATTTCTCTTTAAAACAAAATCGAATTTGATGTCAATTGAAGAAATGTAGTGAAGAGCTTCTTCGTGGCATAGCAACGAAGTGACATAGCAGGTCGCGCACCTGGATGAGGTTTATTTAGCCCCAAGCTAGCTTCAGCTTATGGGATCGAGAAAGGAATCCTGCTGCTCCATTACAAATAACAGTGTTGTACGCGTATTTCGAGACCAAATAAACGGATAGGGAAAAAACACAAGTGAAATGAGTAGACCCCCTAAGGTGAAAGAACCACGATCACCACGTCCAAACTCTACCATTCACAGCACATATTCACATGCTCTCACAACTCATTCACTCACATACACACACATATACACAGACACACACCAAACGGCCGATTATTCATATAAATGCATAACTTTTCATCAACAGTCCGATTATTCTTTTCAATAATGCCATATATGTTACCAATGGGAGATTATAAACAACTAATTTGATTTGTGGAAGTGTAACCCACCAAATATGAAGTAGCTTATGTAAAAAGAGATGAAAATATAAGTTAACATTTTATTTGTAGAATCAGCTTCACACAGTTCAGCCCCAAACAAAAAAAAACGGTTGGTCCAGCAATGTTCATGCCAACAATGGGAACCATATCATTAAAGCTATGTCGAGTTTATTTTTAAATTCATTTGTCAGCTTATAAAAATGAAAAGCATGCTCAGATAAAGTGTAACAAATCGTATATAAAACCAGAAATATTGTAAATGTAACAACAATAATATAGATTGCTCTTATATGTTTCACTTAACGCATATCCGTCAGCATTGAATTCCTTTCGTTGTACTGACGATCGACCAATTTACGTTCAACAACCGACTTCTTTAATATATCCTGTTCGTTATTCTTGATTTCATTTGCACTATTAGTCGCTTTTTAATTCGCATCGAATAAAATTAATTTTTCTAAGTCCGTCGTTTCAGGTTTATCACATAATTTTTGACTGTTTAATTTTGCAAATAAATTATTTACATTTTTTTGTAGAAGCATTATTTGTGCTGTCCAGAACCTGGTAACGGAAATAACTTAATCCTATTATCAACTCAAAACACATATTAAATCTCATCATCAGTTATTATTTTTTTTTGTGGTCCTTCATATATTCCAACAACAGATTATTGCTAATAAATGACTAAATCACACCAAAATTATGCACTAATTAAAATTTAAATACAGGAAACATATAAATATTATGTGTCTACTCCTACAATGCCAATTTAAAACCTACAGATCTATTTACGGAAAGAAACAATAATCCAGGCTAATTATAGGTTCATTCACCCACACATACACATCCCGTGCATACCTGCATATGTACACACACTCACGCACACATTCATACATACATACACGCCCTCACATATATGTATTACAAATGACTCACCCCATAGCTTGTCCAGACCCAACTCCCTCCCTCCCCACCTTGTCCAGATGTCAGTGATTTTCTTATTTTTCTTTATCACCGGAAATGTATAGCGAAACGCAACAGGTATGCTGATACCAACGTATATCCACACACAAAAAAACAAAAATGGCTACCCCGGAAATCTATCCAGCTATTCCGCACACGGGATGTAGCATGCGGTAGGTTGTCTGAAGTAAATTATATTTTACCTTCCCGACTGATACACTGGGTCACTACACCCTGATGCAAGTGTTAACACCGATAATCACAAAGATTCGGGTGTAGATATAATTAATATTGTATTACCACAGTTATTTGTATTCTTATCTCAACAAGAAATTTATATCATTTATTTCAGATATTTATGAGGTAACAGTTTTTGTTAAATTTTTTGTTTATTTTTTACATATATTTGTAACTTATAACAACACAGAGTTCAAATAATTTTTTATTATCACCGCTTTCAATATTATTTTTACAAAATAAAAACTACAATTAATATTTACCATTATATTATAACTTAATCCAAGGTTTAGTTTTCTTTGGTTGTTTTTGATTAATTTTAAATAAATGTTTACACAAAACATTCCACGTACAGACGTCACCCAAAACGAAAAACCAAAACAGCTGAAAAACCAACATCTCGTGGCATTTATTTATACTAAAAAGAATGGTAGCATTAACTGGCAGCATTTTTAATAAATGAAACTGGGTCCTTAGTGGGTTACAACCAACTTTTATCAAAAAAATGGAAAAGAATTATAAAAAAAATATCGATTACGAGACGATTGTAGGAATCATATATGGAAATAGCGCGACTACGAATTAAGGATATTGCACAAATGTTTTATGCTAATTTTATCGCGATAAACAATTTCAAATTGATTATAAAAAATTATATTGGGAAATAACACACAACTGTTTTATGACAATTTTTGAACGGAGCCCATTGGAGATGACGACTAAGGTTTGAGTATAAAAAACTATGTTTAAAGGAAAAACGAAAATAATTATGAAAGTTTCTGTCAATGTAAATTTAATGAGTATGAGAAAGTGGGTCGACTATCAATTACGAAGTTTGAATTACACTTCATTACAGAAGTTGTATTGAAATGTTTAAGCTCTCCGTATCACTCCTACCTCAAATACTAATTTTCTTTAAAGTTCTCAGTTTTCTATCAGTCTCAATATATCAAAAGAGTAAACAAATGATGGCAGTATGATTACAAATAATACAATAAGAAAAATATTGTGAAATCTGTCTAACAGTAAGGGCACAAGGATAAAGCATTTTATTGTATATTTTGAAATGTGGTTTTTCTTTCATGAGAAAAATTGAAAATCCCCTGAGCTCACTTATGAAAAATCTTCGAAAGAAAATGTGTAATAGATAAAGTTTTGAAAAAGAGTTGGAATTTCATCAATATATTCGTTTGGTTTTTGTTGGGTAAAATTTTTAGAACTTGCTGTTGTTGTTTTAGAATTTGTAGAATTTAGGGCTTAAGGAATTTTTTGAATGAAAATTTTTTGTTCGATCCATTTCACTGATTATTATTTTTTATTGATGTTTGTTTTCGGAATTACACGAAGTTAAAAATTCAGCAGTCGAAGGAAAGGTTATTTGGTTTAAGAGTGCTAAAACATTGAATGAAATGTATTTTAAAGTATGATTCGCAAATGTTTGATGTAGTAAGCTTGATAGTACATTTAAGATTAAATTGATTTACTATCTGATTATATCAGTGTGAAGACGATGTTTTTAGACAGACAATTTATTGATGATAGATTCAAATTTCAACAGATTCAACGGATTTTAATAATTCCAAGTTGATGAAAGTTGATATATCAAGTTGATATACGTTGTAAAATCAGTTACTTTTATTCAGGTTCAACACCACGTTTTCGTTTCCTGACACAACAAGTTTTATAAAATAATGTGAATAAATTATAAGAAATTTTTTATTTTTATATAAAAGTAGCTTACTATAGAATGCACAGCAGAATCAGAAAAATTCTTCGAAAATCATTGTTTCGTTTTTATAACACTGCTCTAACAGCAGTGTTCGATGCATTCGTAGTGATAGTGTATGCAGAATCATTACGTGGATGCACTAATAACCTAATATCGCCAAATTTCATTTAAAGTTTAGTGCATTCTAGTTGACATTCGTTTGGCCAAGTGAAATTTTTGGGAGTCTTGGGCTTCTTTAGTTAAGGGGCAAAGTCTGTATGAATTGGAAAGCGTGTTTCATGTAATTTTGGTATAAATCCGTTTTAATTTATCATACTGACGAGTTGTAGAATATGTTTGTTTGATGTTGCTGGGAGTTCTGTAATGGCGTTAATTCGTTCTTGAAAGAAAGCAGATTACCATTAGGTGTTATCGGGTGGCTAAGAAATTTGAGAGTGTTTAAGCCAAAAACAAAATTTGAGCTCTTAATATGATTCTGGAAGACTTGTTTCAGATAAAGATTGTGTTGTTCATTATTCATCAATGGCACTAGGATATCGTTAATGTAAATAAATAAGAAGTCTACATCTCATACGATTTCGTTAATGAAACACTGAAACATTTGTGCGACATTACGTAAACCAAATGGCATTTGAGTGAATTCCAAAAGACGTACTAAAGTTGGGATAGCCATTTTATGAATATCTTCATTCGCAACAGGAATGAGATGAAAATCTCTAACAAGGTCGATTTTGGAGAAAATTTTGCAACCATTTAAGTGCATTGAAAAATTTTGTGTGTGCGGTATCTGATAGCGATCAGGAATTGTGACTGCGTTTAACCTACGATAATTCCTACAAGGTCTCCAGTCGAGATCTTTTTGTGACGCAGATATGTGAAGCGGGAAAGATACAAAAGAAGATAAAATACGACAAATTCTTAGTTCAACCATGTAGTAGAATTTCGTGAACGCAACTTTTTCACGAATTGAAACTAATTTGCGTGGTCTTGACATAGGTGGTAAGTACCTGGTGGTAACAATAGATGAACCACGTTATGTTTGACCAGTAAATTATAGTTCAATTTTGCTGTTACTGAAAGATACTGCTTTAGTAGCAGGCCGTAGTCTTTGCCAATCGTAAAATTAAGGGGTGTTGGCGTATCGACACTAACTATTGTCACATGGATTGACAGCTGAGTAGCTGAATGAAGATATCGTTTAGATCGACTAATAGACCAAATTTACTGAAAATGTCTGTGCCAATGATCGGTTGATTCTCTTGCGATAGAACAAAAGCGTATGTGATTTTTCGGTTGAGTCCGATTTCAACCGTAGAATGTATAGTTTAGTTGGTATTAATAATATTAATATCTACTGGCCGCAGATACTACTAGATAGTTGAAAGTTGATTTTGAGCTAGTTTTTGTTGAAGCACATAGTTTTCTGTAGCAACGAAAAATCTACTTCTATGTATACTAAAAATGTTATGTTTTTTGTATATTGTGTTAAATAGTCGATAGTTTTTTTGATCCGTTATTCGCCGTATTGACCTCTGGCTTTAATCGCTTTTAATTCCTTTCACAAATTAAAGGAGACCTGTAAGGCGGACTTCCTTAACGAACACGGTGTCTGACATTTTCGCGCTGCCATACTAAACGTTTGATGGTACGAGCATACAGATAAACCTTGATTCGTACGAGGAATGGAACAGTCTTGTGATCTGGATTGATGACGAAAATTTGAAGGATGATTGATGCGATTTACACTTTCTGTATTTGCGGTATTGACCTCAAATATCTAGTCAGCTGTTTTTGACATAGGCTCCGTGGTCATTGCCTCTAATTGTGCCATAAATGCCATACAAATAATCTCGGGCGTCTTTCTTACCCACAAAGATCGAATAATTTTATAGGTAAATTAGTTGCACAAAGTTGCATAATTTTTCTGAGCGATTCAGAAGTTCATAGGTCCCCAATTTCTTAGCCACTCATTGGCGCTTCCACCTGGTGATCGTCCGAGGGTGCTAGACGATCTAGTAAATTTTCTAGCGAATAGCCTCATATTTATTTGTTTCGGGCATTTGATCTGAATCGTATCTGAGACTAGCTCACTCAAATTCTGGTTTTAGTGCGCGTAGGACCTGGAAATAGTTTTGTTTGTCTTAACTAACTAAAATATCGTCGATATATTATAGTTTCTCTTGCCTAATGTTCTATATTTTGAACGTACAAATATAATATATATTTGTTAAATCAAAGCCATATGAAACTACTGTTCTTATCTCTATATTTGAAAGGTCTTCTTTGTGAGAAAGTGAAAACTGTTTGAAGATTATATAATGTAACTGAAGAAAATTATAACGCGGAATGCCATAAGTTTGCTCAGTGGTATGATCGAAAGTTGATATATAGTATATAGTTGATTCATTTATTATTGCCATTCATTATAAACTTTTAAAATAAGAACAATATTACCACTGTTGATTCAGCGACGATAAGGAAGTCATGGAAAACCTGATTAAGTAGAAGTTGAGAGGAGACTAAAACTGATCATGGTTGAAAGAAGCTTTTTCAACTTTAATTTTAAGATTTAGTTTTAGTCATAACGTGATTTATGCAAATCTAACGTATGACCCACGCTAAAGCACCACACACTTATGTAAACGATACGATGATATCCAGTTTCTAAGTCAGGAAAAATAAACAAAAGTAATTGTAACGAAGATAATATTCAATCTTCGTAAATGTTATGATGCTGTTGGTCAATCTTTTTGGTTTGGACTCGCCCTGCTTCCTCACACGCATTAAATCTACGTTAACAAAAACTTCTGTAGTATTTTCGTTTTTTTTTAACATAATTTCTTATTTGCAATTGTCTGTCGTAATAATCTCTGTTTAAATTTGTCATCAAACAGTTGTGCAATCCCATTAATTCGGAATCGCGCTATTTTCCTTTATAATTTCTTATAAACATTTCGTAGTCAATATTTTTTTTATAATTCTTTGCTAATTTTGATACAAGTTAGTCGTATACGTTCCTTAGTGGGAACAAAAATATAACGAAAGTAAGTACTCGAGACACAAACTTATCGTTTCTATCGTTACGTTATGGTTTACAAACGGCATTAAGAATACTATAAATAAATGCCGCGAGATGGCTTCACTCTCTTATTTTCGATTATTGTGTCATTTGGATGAATCTTGTTTTTCTTCTGTCAGTCGGTGAAATAAAATTAAAAATGGAAGGCTGCAAATCAATGCACCAGAAATAAAATTTTTACCAAAAAATTAAACAGAATTTATAGTGCTAAGCATGAATAAATTAAGATATTGGATCCATATTTATTAAACTAAACCAATGATTAACAGCGGAGAACAAAACAAACGGCAAACAGAACATAAAATCAAAAACGTAAGAACAGTGCAAAATGTCTTCCGCGTCCTAAGTAATAAAGTTAATGAAATTCAATATGAAGAAATTTAATGTTTCCCGCAATAGTGATTTGTTTTGTTTCGTTGTAACCCCAGTTAAGAAAATAAAAAAACAAATTGCGGTGTAGTTTAAAACAAAAAGAATAAAATACAAAAATTTTTTTTGATAACATGATTTTATTTACAAACCAAAAACACAAATTAATTAGTGATATAAATACAAGGAATAAGTTAATTTATTTTCGTGTAAATAAATAGAATAAGTTAGATAAATTTATCTGTTGTGAACTTTGTTGTCGGTCATAGTTAAAAAGTTTTTTTTTCTTTGCTAAAGATTCTTATTATTGAATAAAAGTAGACAATGATTACTGTGATAATTAAAATTTTTTTTGGTTGTTATTATTGAATAAATCAAGTGCCTCCGGTAATAGTTAAAACTTTTTTTATGGTTATTATCATTGAGTACATCGATTGTCTAACTCGATCGTGTTAATGCTCGATCAACTGGTGGCTCTCGAACATTCCAACCGAACCTCGGCAATAATTCGAAATTATTGCACCTACCGTGGTATATAACTTTGAGCACCGTTGCATGTACCAAGCGTGTATATCACGAACAGCGATCAACACCCAACACTAGTATAAGCAATCAACTATAGCGACAATTTTAACTCTGAGGTGGTACACTTCAATCAACATTACCGGCTTTAAGGGTCTGTTTATCCCTGGCGTAACTCGTCGTGGAACAGTGTTCATACTGATTGACTCTACTAACGGCGAATCCTCACTCAACAATAGCTGTTTGCATGAGACAATTGTCAGTCCAGCATCCGTGCGGCTCGACGTTCATTGAGAGTTGTCAATAATCTTACCTTATCAATATTGTCACGGTTTGATCATCAACCACTGTATATTTGGTCACCACTACAGACTACCATAAGCATTTTAATATCGTTGCCGCCCAACGTTCATCTCTAGCTATCAATCGCATCACATCTCGATTGGCGACCGTTATATATATATTAATCTACCAGTGTTTGTTACCGAAAGCTTTACATTGCAACCACAGCTCATTGTTCTTCTATAGTGAAAGCAGACAACCACAGTAAATAATCTCATCACTAACTGGCATATGTTCCTTCCGTACTGTCTGATCCTCATCATATTTGGACACGGAGAGTAGGATGATCAGCTAATTAAACTTAAAGAGAATCAGGAGTGGGACCTGGACTAACTATGGGGTGAGTCATATATCATTTTATTTAAAATTAGAGGTTTGAATGTTTACGGCTATGTGTGTAGGTGTGTGAGTGTGTGGATATGAAAGGGTGGATGTGGGTGAGTGTGTGCAAATGTATATGTTGCATGTGCGTATGATTACCCTAATCAAACAGGTGAATGAGAAGCTGCAGAAATATTAAAAACAAAAATTTTATTATTACAAAAACTAAAAAGGGGTTGAAATCAACAATGGATGCCGTGTTAAGGTTCAATCGATAAAATGATTCTTTCTATCGTAAAATCTGATGATGAATAACATAACAAAATTTAAAGTGAATGGAAAGATTTTTTTTTTTAATATAATTAATTTCTTTTTTCTTCAAACATTTTATTTTGCACCATTCTAAATTTTAAATAATATAATCGATGTTAACTTAACGATAAATATTAAAATCGAAATTTGGTCAAATAAATCTATGGAGATCAAGTTCAGACAATTCATTAATTAATTATACTGATAAAACAGAACAAGTGTCGACGTCAAATATTTGACAATATTTTTAACTTCAACCATTTCGTCAGATTTGTTAACCCAATTTTCGTTAGCTATATTCTGCCGTTTTTTTTATAGATGAATAATTTAGACTATAGATATTGAGTTGAGTGATTCGATAACTGCAGTTGAAGATGCTAGTGAAAAATGCTGGAAACTGCATCATTTAATTCTATCATGGATGGGTGACAGTGCTAAACATCAAATTCTCCATATCTTGGATGGAATGTCTACATTAACACCTCCAGATCGGTTACTTCTGTATCCTGAGAATGCCATATGGCATTCTCATGATACAAAAGTAATATAAGAAACATAAGAAACTAAATAAGATTGTTTTCTATTTGCATTTCTCATATCGTGCATAGCAACAGTTCTGACAATGATTTCAAGCTAATCGAATGTTATAGCTGTACTGTATCAAGTAGTGGGAATGCGCGTGGAGGCATGACTGTGTGCATGTGTGGGTGTGCGAGGGTGTGTGAGAGTATGTAGTGTGAGAGCGTGAGAAAACGTGTTAAAATATGGGGCGGACGTGGTGATCACGGTTTTTTCACGGGCGAGGTTCGCCAGAGTCTGTTCTTTCACGTAGTTTTTTTTTTGACCCGTTTGTTTATCGACACGCGTACATTTTTGATATTTGTGTTAGAGCAGCAGGATTTCCATATCGATCACATTGACTGCAGCTAGTTTGGGGCTACAAACACCATCTCTAGGTACGCGGGCTTCTATGCCACTGCATTGTTTATCAATGAAGAGCGCGTTCCAAATATCTATTTTTTGAATAAATACTCATTTTATTTCGACAATTTCTCAACTTTTGGCAATCTTACTGAACTTTAAAACCCTGCACTTCTACTTTGGTGAGTCTTTACAATATTTTCCCAATGGTGTCTGTTAGTCGAAAGTGGTTGAACTTGAATTAAGTTGGACAATATTTCAAAAGTTTTCTGTAACTAGTTCGAACCGTCATTTTTGTTTGTCAATATTAAAACATCCCATATAATATGTCTGATATATCTAAACGTTGCTTAGATGTTTATCTCAGCGTTTTATAAAAAATCATTCAAAAGTATCCTTAAAGTACAAAAAAAAACGATAATAAGCTTGTTTCAAAAAGTTTGAAAAACAAAACAAAATAATCTCTCTCAGATTTTACAAATTTTAAAGTCACGTTCCAAAAAACCTTCTACAGTTATACAGAACAAAAAAAATTATATATAATTTTCGTTTGATAAACCAAAAACTTATAACGAGTTGAAAAAATTTTGTTATCTAATAGAATTATATGGTGTTGCTATGTGTGAAGTATCTTTTTCCCCATTTCCAATTTTCTCTCAGTTGCTTAATAGACGATAACGTGTCACAAATAATTTTCGTTTCCTAAAAGGATATACAAACATAAAAGGATAACTAATCCAAATGGACAATTTTCACAAATAACAAAATAATAAAGTGAATTGAAAAGTTATTTGATATAAAAAAAACAGTTTTTCATGTTGTAATCGAAATTGAAAGATAGTTGGAAAATTTTCAAAAATAGAAAATCAATTTAATGCAATTTTGCGATAATAACTAACTTGTTCACCTCACAACAGGTTATGTATTCTTTTATTATTCATATATAAATTTAAAATTCGAAAGACGTAATAAGTTTAACATTTCTGGTCGACAAAATTGAATAAAGCTTTTACACTTCAATATATTATGTATTTTGAATACGTTAACTCACAATAAAAGAACATTGTGATGCTAAACAAATTTGCCTTAACCAATTTTTACCAACGTTAGTACTAAAGATAGCACGTTAAAAATGGAAGTTCTGTATATCCATGTCATTAACATAAGGCAATTACTACCTAAAACTGGTGAAAAATCGACAAAATGCTAGTAATCACAGTTTTACAATACAAATCAAAAATATTCACTAAATACGCTGACATTCCTAGACCCGTTATTCGATTTGTATCAAACTTCAGACAAGCATGTCATGCTCTCTTCTTTCAGTTTATATGTTGCTCGCTAGGATTTGTAACAACTCGTGATTTCAAAAGTATTAGGCTAACCCCATGCCTAGTTTGCAAGTTTTTGTCGATATTTTGTCCAAAATTTTTTTTTAAAAAACATGCTGGGAAAAAGAGGTCTAGAGGTCCATGTAATGCAAATTATTTAAATTATGACGAGTAGGAACTAAAACTGGCAACAAATCGCAAAATAGTAATGTTTGCATTGCATTTTGACATATGGAGTGTAATGTAGAGCTTCTTCGTTGCATAGTGACGAAGTGGCATAGCAGGTCGCGTATCTAGCGAGATTATTTTTAGCCCCAGACTAGCTACAGCCTATGGGGTCGAGGAAAGAATACCTGCTGCTCCAGCACAAATAACTGAATCCGTACGCGAAGCATGAGATAATAACGGAGGTAAAAAAAAACAAGTGAACTAAATTAGACTCTGGCGACCCCCTATGTACAATAACCGCGATCACCCCATCTAACCCCACATATACTCATATATTCTCACCCTCTCAACCCTCATACATTCGCGCACCCTCAACCCCGTATACACAGGCCCACACACATATGCACCCAATCAACCACATATACACACATATGCACCCAATCAACCATATCTACATCCATGCACATACGTTTAACATTTCAAAACATTAATCTTTCACTTCCAGTCACATAGAGATTTCATTGTTGTACATGTTATGCTTTATATAAAAAATGGCGGTACTTAAGGATGAAATTTTAAATCAACATATCTCTCTCTCTTTCTCTGGCGTTTACATCCCATGAAGGGATTTTGCCGTCTGTGCCACCAGCTTCCAATCATCTCGTTCCATGACCAGTTGACCCCAGTTTCGACATCCTATATCACGAAGGTCTTGGATGATGTCGTCACGCCAGCGTTGTCTAGGTCTTCCTCTTCGACGAACACCAGCTGGTTGTTGTTGGGACGCTTTTTTTATCATTCTTTCCAATGGAGCCCTTTCTACATGACCAAACCATCTAATCCGGTTGGATTTAATGAATCCGATTACATCGCAGCCTCCAAGAAGCTGTCTGATTTCATGATTCATTCGGATTCTATACTGATTTTCAGCAACTTTACATGGACCATAAATTGTTCGTATGACTTTCCTCTCGAATGTTGATAGAATTCTACAATCGGAGGAAGTCAGTGTCCAGCTTTCACTTCCAAATGTGAGCACAGGTCGGATTAATGCTTTGTAAAGTGTGAGTTTGCACGACTGCGAAAGATGTTTGGATCGTTAAAGTTTTGAGTATGCGTATAAAACTCTGTATGCGGCTGAGACACGGGCTTTAATATCTGCCTGCATGTCATTTGACGATGTTATTACAGACCCGAGGTATTTGAAGTTTTCTACACGTTCCACTTCATAGTCGCCAGTATTCAGATTGCCAGGAGGTATATTCCTGGATGTTGTTAAAAGTTTAGTCTTGCAGGTGTTAATGCATAATCCAAGTCGTTTAGCATTTCTTTCAAGCTGAGAGAGACTATCCTTGATATCGCTTGTTCTACGTCCGAGAAGCACAATATCATCTGCATAGCCAAGAACCTGACTAGATTTGTTATATATGCAGTTTTGTGTCTCAATTCGGCTTTTTCTTATCGCGTACTCCAGCGTCAAATTAAATAGTATGGGCGCGAGTGCATCACCTTGTCGAACACCTGATGTTATATCGAAAGGATCAGAAACAGACCCTTCGATTTCTATTCTACAATTTGATCTCGATGTTGTGAGCTTGCATAGAGAAACAAGTTTCTCTGGAATACCAAGGCATATGAGTGCGGACCAGAGGTTGTCGCGGATGATACTATCATATGCTTGCCTGAAATCAACGTAGAGCTGGTGAATGCTGTTGTTGTACTCCCAACATTTTTCCAGAATCATCCTTAATGTAAAACATTGATCTGTGGTTGAGCGGTTGGGACGAAAACCACACTGATAGTCACCGATGATAGATTCGGCGAACGGGATGAGTCGAGCAAGTACAACATTAGCTAGTATTTTAAATGCAGTGTTCAACAGTGCGATGCCACGATAATTTTCACACTTTAGACGGTCACCTTTCTTATGTAGCGGAACAATGAGAGCTGTTTTCCATTCAGCAGGTAGTTCTTCTTGGTCCCAGATTGCAAGAATCAGATCGTATATACTTGAGACCAGAGCTGCTCCTCCATTTTTCAGAAGTTTTGCAGGAATTCCATCGAAACCTGGTGATTTGCCATTTTTCAGTTTTTTAATGGCAGCTTCCACTTCTTCTATTGCTGGGTAAGGGACAAAAATCTCCTCAGTTGATGGAGCAATTGCTCGAATAGGATGAGCTTCGTTTGTCCTATTGAGTAGGTCTTGAAAGTGGGATCACCACACTGCCAGCACATCACGTTCACTTGTTGTAAGTTCATTATTTTCATTTTTGATGGCTGTAGATCTTGGGTGGAAATCTTTTGTCAGATTCCGTGCATTGGCAAAGCACTCTTTTGAATTTCCGTTGGCCGCATGTTGGTTGATGTTTTCGATGCAACTCTTCATGTGTTCGCGTTTCTTTTTACGTAGAAGTTTTGCTGAGGCTTTCCTGGCGCATAGATAATCAGCTTGGGAGCTTTGGGTGTTCCTTGTTAATTTCTCGCAGTTTTTGTTTATTTTCAACGGATTGGCGGCACTCGTCGTCAAACCATTCGTTGTGTGATTTCGGTGGTCGTTTTCCGATTGTAGTTTGTGCTGCGCCTATAATGGTTGATTGAAGCGTTTGCCATTCTTCTTGTATGTTTAATGGCATCTCAGAAGAGATGTCATGCTCTTCTATGTTTTGTGTTATTATTTCCTGATATCTATTCAGCGTTTCCGGATGTTTAAATGCTTCGACATTCCAGCGCACGGTCTTTTTTGCTTGTCTGTTAGATGTAGATGACAACTTGCACTTGTACTTAAAGATGACAAGCATATGATCGGTGTCCATATTGTGGCAGTTGATGGCCACTTGGCGGACATGAAATTTCCTTCCTCTAGTTAAAACCACTAAATTTAAAAACAGGAAATATCCTCATTCAATTTTCTTTTACTCATAGAGAATTCTTCTATTACTTCGGTTTGATTTATTAAATGAAACATAATTTCGCTCGACACTGTAAGGTTAATCTGCTTTCTGTTACACAAAAATTATTAATATTTTTTTGGTTTGTTTTTATAATTTACATAAATAAATTTGTGTGCTATTGTAAATCGACCTATATGTGTTGTATTGAGTAACAACAAAAATATATATATAACATACATATAGATCGATAATGTTAAATGTTTTTTTCTTTGACCCAGCTGATCTTGTTTTACGGTATTGTAGACAATGATAAATATTAACTGTCCGGTTTTCGAAATATAAGCTAAAGCATTTCTTTTGGAAAAATTTAGTTTACAAGTTTTTTCCAATCGCGTCGAAAGTCGACAATTTTAAAAATAAATTGTTAGTTTATTTAAAGAAAAAGTGTAGTAAATTTTATTTGTTGCTTGCAACAATTGTAGTAGCAACTGCGTAACAATTATAGTTGTAGAATTAAAGTTAAACCAGTGGCCAGTGATTTTATTATAACCAAAGTAAATATACTTAGTTAGTTATTTTTGTTTATTGTTTTATTTCTATTATTATCTTATATTAAAAAGGTTGCTGTGAGAGCGGTACCGTGAAAGTGAAAATTCTTTGAGCACCAGTAGTTAACGGGACGTATATTTTATATCTTTGAAGTCACTGGCGGAATTGTGTTCAAACTTTCGACGCGGTCAGCTAACACAACCCCGTTTTGGAATTATAATTGGAATTGCCATTTGTTAATTACATACAATTAATTACGTACAGTTAATGAAGATATCCCGTAAAATGAAGTATGAAACCGTTTCAAATAGTGTTATATCGGAGGGTTAAGGAAACAACACGTAAAATAAAGATAAGATTTTTTTTGTTATTTGTATAATTAATATTCTAATTTAGCCAATTTTCAAATTATATTACAAATTATAGTTAACCTTTTTTTTATTGAGATGCATTTAAAAATTAATTAAAAATTATTTTCGAATTAATAGACTAAACATTTAGTAGAGTAGATTGAAGGTTGTGGTACCACTAGACCGTTATTAAGTTAACCAATATTGAACTAAACATATAAATATAAAATATATAACATATAATCTATAAATAGGTAATTATTATAAATATTACAACCTTATATATTACATAATTGTGTAACCCTGGTTATTGCATATTTGTTTTTGATTTTGTTGCCATTATTAAAAGGTTACGAAAATTTTAGAAGAATTCTCTGTGTTATTATTTGTTTTTTTTTGAATGATGATGTTTCTTTTTCTCGCAGAATAGGATAGTGTGAATATGATACGTTAATTTTTTTTTTCAGTCGATCAATTTGAGGATGTCGTAGGACCGAAGACATTTAGGGGAGACTTTTATTAGTTATGGCACGTGAGTCTCCGTGGGTGGATTTATTTGAGGGAAAGTGCTGGTCACATCACACCTAGTGACCACATGCTCTCAATATGGTGTTAATTGTTATTGTTCTGTTCCGGTTGCGTTTATTCTTTCCCGATTGACTCGGAACACCTTTGTTTGATTAAGCAGCACTTTCACGCTTTTATGGAATGCTTTGGACATCCCCACTCCCCCTTCTGACTGGCCTACTAGCCGAGGCAAATGTGCTGCGTCCAAAGGCCAATAGTTCCATAAAAGAAATTCTGCTCGCAATTCATTTTGCGACAATATCAGCACCTCTGTATGATCGAACGTCAGTTATACTTGTAGAGTGTCTCTTAGAGATCATGACGTGATCGATTTGATTTTCCGTTCTTCCGTCATTTGATTTCCACGTTGCCTTGTGAATTCTCTTGTGAGGGAAGAAAGTGCTGGAAATTACTAGATCATACATCATAGCCAGCTCGGCTGCGCGAAAACCGTTATTGTTGCTGGTATGATGCAAGCTGTTAGGGCCGATATGTGTTTTAAGTTCTGCAATCTTACCGATTTGAGCATTAAAGTCACCTACCACGATTTTTATATCGTACCGCGGGATGTTATTGATGACTTCCTCGAGTTCTAGGAAAAACAGGTCTTTAATATCATCTGCTTTATCTTCAGTAGGTGCATGAACATTGATGATCGTTACATTGAATTTTTTCGTGCGGATTCTCAGTGTGCATAACCGCATATTAATTGGGCAGAAGTTGATAACATGCTGATTCACGCGACGGTGTATAAGAAAGCCAACTCCAAATTCTCCTCCGTTTTGATGACCGCAATAATACAGAGTGTATCCTTTCGCTGTTTCATGGATTCCACTCCCTGGCCATCTTAGTTCTTGTAATGCCACTATATCCAGTGTGTAGCTCTCGACTTGTTGTGTTAGTTTTAGGAGATCTCCTGGTCTTCTAAGGCTTAGCACGTTCCAGGTTCCCATTTTTAAATCGTAGTCCGGGTACAGTTTCCGAGGTCGTTCCAATAATGAATCCGAGATATTCCGAGGCCTGTGTACAGAATTCATGACAGTAATTTTTTACGGAAATGGGGTGTTAGCCCTTCGCCCAACCCAAATTTTCGTGAATGGGTTCGTTCTGCATCTTAAGGTCACCAGAAATAACCTTTTTACACGTTTATATAGCGAGCCGCTTGATCCAAGACAGACGCCCGCTGAAAGCCGCCCCTTACATGGAGAACAGACGCTTTCTACACATTTATATAGCGAGCCGCGTGATCCAAGACAGACGCCCGCTCCAAGCCGCCCCTAACATGGAGAACAGACACTTGAGTTGCATTGGTTTTATGGCGCCAATGACTCGCCATGGTGCAGAATCATTGAGTATAAGCAGTATTTACTCTGCCCCTCTCAACTACACCAACCTAATTCTGTTAGCGTTACCCAGGTAGCACGTAGAATTTCGGATTGAACGTAGAATTTCGGATTTTCGCTACCCAATCAACATATCGGTTAAATAATTTAAATTGATTAGTAATTAAGGGGAAAAAGGTTCCAGTTAGTGCTGGAATTATTTATTCGATTATTGTTTTAATAAGTTAAATTTTATATATAAATTCCTGGAAAAAAATGGTAACAAATTTGTAAGTTTTCTGGCCGTAAAAATCCTGCGCATTCAAAACTTGGAATGCACAAACGAAACAAAATAAAATCATTTTGTTTGGTGTTACTGCAAATTGTTAACCTTTAACGCCTTCTCAGTGGGAAACAATATTATTTATACAATAGGCTTGGGAAAAAAAATTAACCATAATTCAGCATTTTGATTTTATTCCCCTGTATAACACCACACCCAGGGTATACTATGAATTAAAGCATGTTCACGTCATGTGTCGGAGTGATGTTACTACGTCTGCGCAAGGTCAACAATCCCAACATCAATTATTATTACCTTTGCTTAAAAGTAAAAGGTAACATCAGAATCCACAAATAACATTGGATCTTGCCTAGATGTGATCGAAAAAAAACAGGTTTGACTTCTAAAAATATAAAAATTAGAGGTAGTCCCTGCTACTTATGATAGCCGTAGACATCAGTGTTGTGTGTAAAGAAATTAATTTAAGCGACTCATACGCGCATGCACCACATACACTCGCTCATCCATAACCCCATCCACATGTCCATATACACACACTCGTCCACCTACATGCATAACCATAATCATTCATGCATAAAAGAAAAATTTAAATACGACTCACCCCATGATGTTGTCCAGGCCCACTCTCCTATCCTTCTTCGTGCCCCGATCAACACATCATCTTACTTGTTGTAATTATAGAAACAAATTAGTTGACCCAAATAGATAGCGAAATTTGTCGAAATTATGAGCGTTGATACAACCGATGTTCTCAAAAATCAATGTTGGCAGCAATTGTGTGAGTTGGTCAATATCTAACTGTCCAACTTGCAGACAGAAAGCTGTGGCCGCTAGTAGATAAATTATCGGTTGCACAATTTTGAAACTATTACCTTGTATATGTTGTAGTGGCAGCGATGAAACGATCGTAACCAAACTCAAGGTCTGCCCTTATTCCCGCTGATGACAATAGCAAAAATGATAACAACCAAGCACGTACTGGCCACGGTTAACTTGTTGTCATTGATAAATACTGTATGTTTGTTTCTTTATTATCACTTGACAAACAGGTATGAAAGTATGAATGATGAAGCGAGCAATTAAATTCCCCTTTGTTTTGTAATTTTATTGATTTAGCATTAGATTGGTTTTCTAATTTATCGATTTTATAATTTATTCATTTTATAATTTATTTAGTTTATAATTTGTTTATTTTAGTTCATGGCACAAAAGATACCCGACACACCAAGAAAAAATTATGCTATATTAATTTACAGTTTCACAGAGTTTAAAACTAATTTCAAGTTCACAAACGAATTTTCTTATAGTCTATTTGACTAGATTTGTTTTATCCAATAAATGTTACTAATACCCGAAATAAATTATTAAATATTGATTCAGAAAAAAAATTTGCTTATAGTCTAATTGACTATTTTTTTTGGTAATAAATTTTTCTAACCCACAATAGAAGATTGTATTACTAGTGCGAATCCGTTTTCCAAACAAGAGTTAGTTTGCAATTTTTTGTAACAGGTGCGTAAAATTTATAAATATTTATTTAATTGTTCATTTAATCATTTATTTAACAAAGCTATAAACAAATTTAAGCTTTTTAAATAATTAAAGTGCGCCATCTTCGTTGTAATAGTATAAATTATTCGAGCTCGAAAATATAAACATTAAATTCGAACTAACAACATATAGTACCCCACCAACTAAGCTGTCAAAATTGTAAACTTTGAAAACCTAAATGAATTATTTTTTCTTGCAATTCAAATGATACAATGTGTTTAAGTTGTTTTTACTATATGGTAAGTCATTTAAATTATTTTGATGTTTTAGTGCTATAAAAATATTATATTTAGATAGATATATGGATAGATTTAACTACAAATCTCACATGCAGGTGGCGTGCTAGCCCGTGCACAAAATATTTTATGATCATGTGTGCGGAAAAGTAGTTTTTCCTTGTATTCTATTCTAGTACAAAATTGAATATTTTGTACGCATGTGTTACAAAAAATAAATTATTGTACATTGATTCAAAAATAAATTTTCTTATAGTTGAATTGACTTGATTTGTTTATGCAATAAAATTTTTCTAACACACAAAATAAATTAATCTGTAATATTTTACCAATATGTCCTGGTGATTAGCTCGTTTTTTGTAACATACGGCCGCCATTTACAAATCCAATCGCTATCGTTTACTGCACATTTTTTTTGTAATCACTAAACTTGTCTTGACCATCTCAAATTTTTACTTGCGATCGTATAAAATGAACACTCTCTATTACTCGAGCTTATAAACGAAAAGTATTGAACATCTGAACATTTACACCAGAATTAAATCAAGATCTGGACCGTAAAATTCACAACTTTATTCACGAATCTTTAAATAAAATCAACAACACTCATTTATAATGACACGCGAAAAACCAAATGTCATTTTTCTTTCCAATTAGAGAATTGACTTCTCATGTCAGAATGCTATCGGAAAAAAGCAAATGACAGTCGAATCATAATCAGACTAAGAGGCCTTCTACAACTTCAATCGCGTATTTATAGTCAAAACAAAACTCCATTTTTACACCTCAACAACTGATAAACACGACAATTCTGTTTATTGATTATTTTCTTTCGTTGAATAATTTTATACCCAATAAAAGTGTCTTCACTGTATTAAAATCGGAAAATAATTCTCAACAAAAACATTAATTATGAAACGATTGTAGGAAATCTATCGGGAAATAGCGCAATTATGATATTGCACAACTGTTTTATGTTCATTTTTAACCGAAGACCATTGTAGATGAAGATGACAACCACGGTTTGAGTTTAAGAAATTATGTGTAAAGGAAAAAATGAAAACAACTATGAAAATTTCTGTTAAGGTAAATTTGATGTGCGAGGGATAGTGGTGTGAATTTCAAACATAGAGTTTGAATTACCCTTCATAGCAGGAGAGACTGAGAGAGCTTACCTATCGAGTTTATCCTTAGAAGTTCTATCGAATTTCTATTGCAGTAAAATTTAGCTGGTTTCCAAAATTATGAACATTATGTTGAATGGATTTAAAAACTTATTTCAGGTAGACTTAGGGTTAAATAAAACACAACTTTTGATTACAAAACAGTACTCCTGCTTTAAAAATTAATTTATTAAATTTATTTTTTTTTTTCAGATCTCATTTTCATTTCAGTTTATACAATTTCCCTTAATTTGTTTTAAACTCAAACTTCAAATTAATTGTTAGGAAAAACAAAACAAATTTTTTATTGAGAGTTGGTGTGAAATTTTGTAAAATTTAAAATTTTCTTTTTATTATTATTATTTTCTTTGCAAAATTTAGTTTTTGTTTTTCTTCATATGTAGTTACAGATTTTTAATTTGAATTTTTGTTTTTTTTTTTTTCAAAAAAATAAATACAAATAATCTTCGTTTTCTTTTTTTTCAATTCAGTATTAATTATTCAATTTTATTTTTGTTTTTCTTAACTAATTAATTATTAAATTTTTTTTATTAAATTATTATATTTACTATTTATAATTAATTTTTTTTTTTCATTTAATTTATATAATTTTTTTACTATTTACACAAAAATACACTTTTTTCATTATTTTTAATGTTTTTTTTTATATACAATTTTTTTTTAATTATTTTAATTTAGGTTTTCAGTTTTTGATTGATTGAAGGAGAATTTTGATATTTTGAGAGAAAATTGAATATAAAATAAATTTTTAATTTATTTGTTAATAATGAAGTTGAATTTGTAATTTTAAATCCGCTGTGAACCTGTTGATGATTTTAAAGTTTCAGAGTGATTTTGGTTACCATAGTAGAAGATCTTGGATAATAGTTTAGAATTTTTATATTATGGCCGCCTGGAGGGATCAGTTTTTGTTGATTTGTAATTTTTTTAAATTTATGATATACGCAAGCCTGCGTACTTTAGTTTTTGCTATTGTTGTATGAACTAAATATATCACATACCACTGGCAATGGTCAATATAATAAACTACATATTTTTTAAGCTAATAAAATTGAAAAATCAGAGATCTCACTTGCAGTTGAACTTCAACGTCTTGGAAACATCGCAAGTAATGTGGTTTTGTTTATTGCAAATACGTCTGGGGTCATTTATGACACTACATGCAAAAATTTAAACACTAGGTGTTCACCCAAAACCTAACAAATAGATACAGAAGGCAGTCAGTCATTACAAACACATGTCGAAAAGTATGAAAATTAATTAGGTCTAACTATTTTCACAATGTCAGATTTTGTATTAATTACAACAGCACTACAAAGTGTAAGTAGTTTCATTTCTCTGCCTCCAGAAAAAATTCAAACAATAAAACAAGAAAAATCTAACCCAAACTTGATGGAATCACAAACAACCACAACATTTTAAAAAACCAATTGGATGCACATTATATGACATCCAAAGCAATTGTCATGTCACTAAATCTACAACAAATTCAAAAAAAACCACAATCAAAATCCTCCGAGCTCACCTTGCTATCAAATCAGAACCCCGCTATGAAGCAGACCAAACAACGTTGCGTAAAACCGTGATGAAACCGAATAAAATTAAAATAATAATACTTAACTATCGTTTTTTTTAAAAATCGGGCAAAAAACGTGGTTTTTGGAAATTTTTTTGACTTGATATTGTGATTTTGAAATCAATTGATCGGGCTTGGCCGTCTCCCGAAAACTTTATGAGATTGGTGTGGTAGGACCCACCCCACCCCTATACACCCTCTTTAAGTTTTAGCATATAAAAATCTATATAAAATAAATGGGAAGAGATAAAAAAAATTTAATGGCACCATTATCTTTTATTCAGACTGGCGCAACTTTTGAGTTGGTTGCAAAATTTGGTTTGCACTCTCACCCCCAACCAACCCCGTGGGTGGAGTTGACATTACACATTAAATGAGTAAAATATGTTATATTGGGTATTGGTAGAATCAGAATTCCATAACGGTACCCTTATCGTAGAAAAAAATATTTATTTTGCATGTCATGTTTGGTGTCAATTTCAATATAATCGGGGATACTGAGTTCAATGATGATGATAAAAATGGGGGCCGGACTCGGGGTAGTCCAAAAAGGGGTGGAGGTGGGAGTCGGTTATAAAAAATATCGAAATTATCATCATAATAAAAATTGGAGTTGGACTCAAGGTAGTTGAATAATAGGTGGGGTGTTGAAAGGGGGTTGGGGGGTCGGTTATACAAAGTATCGTAGTTATTGTTATTATTATTGATTTTTACATAATCGAGGATACTGAGTTCAATGATGATGGTAAAAATGTTGACCGTACTCATGGCAGTTCAATAAGGGGTGAGGGTTGTGGGTCTGGTCATGAATAGTATCAAAATTATCGTCATTATCTCGATTTTAACATAATCAAAGATGTTGAGTTCAATGGTGATGATAAAAATGGTGACCGGATTCAGGGTAGTTCAATAAGGGGTGGGGGTTGGGGGTCTGGTCATGAATAGTATCAAAATTATGGTCATTAGTGTTGATTTCAACATACTTGAAGACGCTGAATCCAACGGTGATGTTTAAATTGGGATAAAAAATATAAGGGTGTCACTAAAGGGTGGGAGTTGGGGGCTGAAAGCCAAAAATGCTCACATATATATTATGAGTATTGGTTTTGGATAAAGCAAGGGCAATGAATTCAATAGTGATGCTGAGATTAGTATTTGGGCTCAAGAGAAGAAACTAAAGCATAAGAATTTGGGTCTAAAATTGGGGTAATGTTCAAATATACACAATAAATATTGGTTTTTCTATGAATTGAGAATGCTGAATCCAATGGCGATATTGAAATGCAGAACCACGTAATAAAAAATTTGTACTATGCTTGAAAATAAAAAAACTGTACTATTGTTTAAAGACGAAGTTCAATTATTTATACAAGAAAATGATGAGCACCTAAATTGATACAATCTTATTTTTGTGGCATTTGTTTGTATGTTTCAATAATAAAAATATAAGAAATATAAAGAGTTTGATATTTCAGTTTATTATTTTTCTTATTTAATAATTTTAAAATATTTTTCTGCCATGTTTCGACGATACATCAATTTGATGATATGATTCAACCAACATTTAAAAATAACCCACTTCTAAGAGGTTCCTTTGCTAAGATACTCTAGCCTTGATGTATAATGTATATTTGAACATTTTTTTTACTCTCCACCCCATCCTCCAGCTTCTGGTTTTGCTCCTATGTTTGCTTGATTGCATATTCCAAGACCACCATTGGATTCAGTAGCCTCGATTCATAGAAAAACCAATATTTATTATGTATATTTGAACATTTTCCTAATTGTAGACCCAAACTCTTATCCTCTAGTTTCTTGCCTGAACCCCAAATACTAATTTCAGCATCACCATTGCATTCAGTACTCTCAATTTATCCAAAATCGGTACCCATGATATATTTTCGGCTTTCAGCCCAAGCTCCCACCCTTTAGCGACAACCTTATATTTTTTATCCCAATTTAAACATCACTGTTGGATTCAGCGTCCTCAAGTATGATGAAATCAATAATAATGACGATAATTTTGATACTATTCATGATCAGACCTCCAATCCCCACCCCTTATTGAACTACCCTGAGTCCAGTCAACATTTTTCCCATCACCATTACACTCACCATCCTCGATTATGTAAAAATCGATAATAATAACAATAATTTCGATACTTTGTATAACCGACCTCCCAACCCCCCAAACCCCACCCACATATTATTGGACTACCCTGAGTTCCGAACCCAATGATAATTTCGATATTTTTTATAACCGACCCCCCAACCACCACCCCTTTTTGGACTACCCCGAGTTCGGCCCCAATTTTTATCATCATCATTGAACTCAGCACCCCCGATCATATTGAAATCGACACCAAACATGACATGCAAAATAAATATTTTATTCTACGATAACCTTGGGAGTAAAAAATGGTTATGTCACCGATCAGGAAGTTATCTGAGGAATTGTATTTGTTATGAAATTCTGATTCTACCCCACATGACATATTTTACTCATTTAATGTGTCAACTCCACCCACGGGGTTGGTTGGGGGTGGGAGTGCGAACCAACTTTTGGACTCCAAAGTTGCGCCGGTCTGAATAAAAGATAATTGTGCCATTAATTTTTTTTTATCTCTTCCCATTTGTTTTATATAGACTTTTATATACTAAAACTTAAAGAGGGTGTATAGGGGTAGGGTGGGTACTACAACCCCAATCTAATAAAGTTTTCTCTAGACGGGCAAGCCCAATCGATTGATATCAAATTTGTAACAAAAAATTTTGAAAATTTCCGCAACTGCCCGATTCTTAAAAAAAACGATAGTTAAAAGAATTTGTCTGAGGCAATATGGGAAAAGAATATGTCTGAGGCATTATAAATCTGATTTCATCCGAGAACAGCTAGTGGCGATATTTATAAAAATCAACGAGATCAGTTACAATGCGATGATGTTGTAAGGAATCAAGATTTAATGTTAAATTTCGATCACCAACCATTCATATAGCTCGCTTTTGAACAGAGTCCAAAGAGCTAATATGATCACAGATGCAGCGCCCCAAATTTGATAACAATACTCCATACAGGGACGGATATAAAATTTATAAATGTGGAGTAATTGATACGGAGTAAAATATTTTTTACATCTATTGAGAAAGCCGAGTTTTCTTGGCGCACTCTTTGCCATGGTCATTATGTGATCGTTCCAGAGTAAGTAATTAAAAATTGTGACTCCCAATAAACGAATGCTTTCACATTCATCTATTTGGTCGTCACACATATTAATTGAAATATCGTTGAAAAACTCGGTCTTTGGTCTAGAAATAATCAATAGCTGTGTTTTGGTGGAATTAAAATTGACCAAATTTTTGTCACCTCAATCGGCGACTTTTTTTAGGTTCTCGTTTACAAATATGGCAGCGTTTCTCCGGGTGGGATTTATTCGTTCGTGCATTTTACTCTTTGAAGATAGAGGGATGAATGACATGTGCAGTGTACTATCATCTGCAAAACTATTTATTGGGTTACTGCTGATTCGCAATAGTTCGTTGATATAAATTAAAAATAAAACTTAGCCTTGGGGTACACCAGCGTTAATTAATTTAGACTCAGAAGAAAAGACATCGATGGGTACGGTGATGTATCGGCTAGAGAGAAAATTTTGAATCAAATTCACGACTACGGGATGAAAACCGTACGCAACGAGCTTGTTGCTCAATTTGGCATGCCAGATTCGATAAAATGCTTTTGGGATGTCTAATGCGATGACGTACGTTTTAACACCTTTCTCAAGTATGCTTCGTGAATTTCTGGCATTCATAATTACTGCGATGAAAAATACCGAAATGTTAATGATTAATAACCATACCATAACACAAGAGCAATCATCAGAACAACAAGTTATATCCGTATCATCAGTATATCGTGCCAACATAAGCCTTCAACATATGTCTTTTCTTGCTTGATGGCGAATATCGACAAGAACGATCCTTTCCCAAAAAATGTTAGGAAGGTTTCAAAACTTGTCACCGCCGGATCAATGATGTCAAGTGACACAAAGATCAGTTTGGTGGGAGGCCAATTCAAATGTCCCGAACCAAGACACTTTAATCCAGCCTCAAAGAGTAACTTGCCTTGGCAAGCTATCAGGATTTAGACTGGGTCGAAATATTATTTTCCGTGGTAATCGTGAAACCATAAATGTATACAATCACAAAAATAGAATTGGTAAAAACGGCTCTAAGGAGACGAAGCGCGACGTCAGGCAGCAGCTGTGGAAGTAAGTCACCTCTTATCATCGTTGCGTCTAGTATGCTAAATACAGAGAGGACTGTTGGGGCAGCAGAACTGTGGTCGTAAACACTATGCAAGGAGAAAGCGTTAAAAGTGGAAAACACAGAAGCTTACTGTTGCCACTGGCTCAACAGAGGCCAGCAATTGGGGTTGAACTACCCACTTAAATAAAAGGTTCATTCCCGATGGTCCTGAAGTTCGTCAGAGATCGGTTGTCACCATAGAAATCAAGAAAAAAACAGCAAAATGGAAGGAGTACCCCCAACCATCAAATCAGTAAGTAAAAAGAGAGCTAGGAAAACCACAATACTGTAGGACAACCCAGCAAAGAAGATCAGAATATTTTTATTCCAACTAAGATTAAATAACACCACCCAAAACCGGCTCTAGCTACGCTGGTGCATGAAAAAAACGGGCAAGTTTGAGATTCTGACAACCGACTTTCCTCAGACAGTGCTGAGTACATAGGAGCTGGGCCTAGCAGAAAAAAACACTGGTTCACCAGGTAGTGAAGGGCTAGAATCACAAAGATAGGTTTGGAATCCAAACTTTGGTCGTATTCACTTCAAACCAGGATTTGTTGTTAGAGATTACGATAGCAAACGAGCATGCAGTTGACCGGCCCGTGTCAGAATTACCAAAAGCAGATGTAGGTAACCGTTGGCTTGTGGTGAGATTTTACGATGTTATTCTGACTTTTCACAAGATTACTGTATTTCTCCCAAAAAGTGGTGACCAGATAGGGTACAATTTTTGGTTCTTTTAGAAGAACAAAACTTTGGGACGAACATCAAGAAATCAAGAAATGTAAGATATATTAGTAGGTGGCAAAAAAAACAGATAAATTTTTGATTTAAGGCATTGACACGAGGTCAAAAGAAACTGTTTTGATGCCAGAGAATATTAGTTCCGCTTTGACAAAGTCATTGACCACATTTTCAAGTGGCATCTGAAACTGTAACTACAACTGCAACGTTACTGTGCGTCATTTAAGTGATTTTTCACCACGCCATAGTAGCATTAGCTGTGGCATCCAGAACGTTTACTAAGAAACATCTGAGACTAACACTGACACAAGACATATGGTTTCCAAAAACATGACGAATGGAATGGCAAGCAGCAATGCTAAGATGGTGTGTATTGTATTTACGGGCAAAGATGGAGTTTTGTTCCTTAGTTTCAAAACATCAATGGATAATTAATAGATTTACAACATCAACTATTGAGACTTTATTGAGTCCTTTATTATGAGTTGCTAAGGAATAGTATTAGAACAGGCAATTTCTCTTTATTTAAAAATATTCTGGCCAAAATTGTTGTATACAGTTTTCGTCACAAATCAACAAAACTAAACTCGATGGTTTTATACTCAATGGCTGGATGAAAAATTTAAGTATTCTGACTACATTAAATCTTCACTTTCAAAAAGTACTTTAGACAGTGGTGACACCTTATCAAAAATAATGTGCAATCTCGCAAGAAGTATCAGGTGTCTGGTGTACAAAAGTTTACAAGAGTTTATTACTACCCAGCATGTTGGTGGCTTGCAAGAAAAAATATGTTAACATTAAAACCTGCGTACTTTTGTCTTTTGAACTAACTTAAAGCAAATTAGTTAAAATGGTTTACTTATACAGTTGCTTTGTTCCATCAAATAGAAGGCTGAGTGAATTAAAAAAAGATCCCATGTTCTAACGCAAGAGAGGATAGGACAAGTGGCAAGACATTCTTTTCTATCGAGTGTAATTTCTATCCCTGGTTTGAGAAATGGGATGCTTATAAAACCATTAATAAAGGATGATATTAATCAGAAAAATTTTTATATAGTGCTGCTCAATGACAGATGCCATCTTGTAACGTATAGTTCAGATTAACCACATATGCCCAGGATTTGGTAGCGCATGCATAGTCTTACCTTCGCTAGCTAATTTTGAGCAAGGGTTCTGTTAGTGGACCAAGGTAGAAGAAAATCTCCAGTTCACAAAAAAAATTCCAAAAAATGTTACGAAAAACTACAAAAATAATTAGAACCACCAGAGATATCTATTTAAAAAATGCTTAACTATCGACCATTTGATAGGTTGTTCTAGTGATGACAACGGTCTGATCAACCATATGTTAGCATTATCCACCTATATGTCAGCATTATCAAGCCATATATCAGCATTATCCAGCTAAGTGTTACCTTTCCAGCTCAATGATAACAGTCTAAGCAACCTGTTTAGAGGAATAAGGTGTAAGTATTGATGTTCTCTTGAATGCATCAATAAAATCACAAATACAATGGGAAAAAAGTGTTTATGGGCAGTGTGATGTACATTTTTTTACAACGCCGAGAGCCCAGGATCTAACGTAGCCTCACAGAGTGCTAAAACCACCAATAACCAACAAAAGCCACCTAAAATTTGCCCCAGACACATTTTTGGTGCTTCTTTATTTTTTTATAGCAATTATAGCCAGGTGCTCCAGACGAATAAGGCTATAAATGTCAAAACTTTGAATATTGAATGAATTACACAAGCTGGACAAAGGAACCACTTTACAAGAATTACGAAACCAGCAGAAGTGCTATATAACTATTTGGAAGCACATTTGCAGCTTTCGAAAAAACTCAAAACATTGGAAGAAAATTATTGTAACAAAAAGTAATGGCACAAACAAAACTACTTTCAAAATAGTGGACCACTACTCAAAATGTTACATAGAAAGCCAAATTAAAGATCCGGTTAATAAGACCCTGGATTATCTAGTAAGATAACGTTGTTCAATCATTCAATCGCTTTAATAAATAACTTGAGATCTATCACATCTAAAAACATCTGACCAAAATAAAGATAAGAATAATTGCATTGGGTGAAATGACATAAATACAAATAATCTGCAGATTCAAAAAAATCAACCAAATAAAAACGGTTGAATAAAAATTTTTTTTTTTTGGGGGGGGAGGTGTGTTCCAACAATGTTGTACAGTGTATAAACATGTGTCCGTATTTATTTAATTAAACTTTTTGCAAAAGGATTGAAGTTTTAGAAGGCCACCTAACCGTAATACATCGTTCACTAAATGCGTAATCAACTTTTTTGTTTCGTTAAATTTCAATTTCAACTAAATAAATTGTTTCTTCTATATAACAGATTTTTATAATGTTAAGATAAAAAATTATTAATTGTTGCTATCGATTTTTTTTTTAATAAATTTATTTATTTCGTTTATTTTCTTTTTTAATATCATTCACTATCACTATTTAAACGAGTTCGTTTCGTAATTTTTTTTTATTTTTAAAATAAATAAATTAATTAAACAATTTTATTATTTAAATTCAATTATGGTAAATAGTTTGTTTAATGTTGAATATCACATATATGCAAAAAAAATTTATATATTTTTTTTCTTAGTTTATTTAATTTTATTAAATTTAAACACACAATTTATATGTCCACATAAACTGTGAAAATTTCAATTTTTTTTTCTATTTAAATTTAATTGTATTTTTATAATTAAATTAAAAAATTTATATGACGTAAATTAACATAATTACTTTACAAATGTTGATTTTATTTTCAGTTTTGTTTAAGTTAGGTAGAAATAAAAAAATTTAACTTAATTTCACAGGGCCGTATCACCGACCCCGTGAGACTCCTATAGTCATACGGTACTTTCACGTTTTACCATAAGTGGTGTCTCAGCAGAAACATCTTCTTCTGGTACACCAATACAAATTCTAGAACGTGGTGTCGTACCTAAATGCTGCATTGCTATAGTTGAAGGTGGAGGTGGTATTTGTTGCTGTTGTTGTGTTTGTGTACTACCAACTATTGTCATTTGTGGTAAATGTCGAACACCGGCTATTGTTCCACCATATGATGGCCAATGATGATTTGGATGTCGTGGTAATGTACATGATGATCCAGTATTAACATATGAATTTGGCACAGGACTCTGTAATAATAAAAATAAGAAATATTAAATTTAATTTTTATTTGTATAATTTGAATAATTTTCTGGAAACATAATTTTTGTTTCTCTCGTTTTAAATATATTTTTGTTTGTTATTTCTATTCTTTATTCTAAAATTATGTTAGAAATTTTTGGCAAACAAATTCACAATAATTTTTTTTTATCATTATTTAATGAAGTTGTAGAATTTTATGCTTTTAAAAAGCGGTTTGGTTGAAGTTTTATTCGTATTCATAATATAGAAGAGGAAGCTTTTATTTTTTCGTTAATTTCAATTTTTATTTCATAAAAATAATTTTTTTGATTTAAGATTAGTCGCCATTTCGATGTTAACTTAGTCATAAAAATGTTTATTTTTTTTTTTAAATATTTTTGATCTAGAAGAAAATGATTTTTACTAAAAAGTTCTACAATTAGTTTTGGTCAAAGATTAACACATAAAAATATTTTACAAATGTTGTAAACTTGTTGTACTCAATTTTTCTATTTCAAACTTGGATCTTAAAATTTGCAAAAAGATTTTTTCTATAGAAACAAAAAAAAAGGTTTGCACTCAGATTGGTGAGAAATTGTCCAAAATTCAAAAATGTTAATTTACTATTTTTAGAGGTTTCTCTTAAAAGCCTTTAACGGAATACTATATTTCTCATCTTAGACATATAAGATGCCATCACATAGAATTTTATGTGTATTTGCAATTCAATGGTTTTATGTGCATTCACAAAAGGAATGCATTTTGGATTCGTTACGTCCTTATACTTGTATAGGTACTTGCAATCACATCATTAAACATCTCCAGTCACCTACACTTATTCCCCCAGTTTAAAAGCAAAATTGAAACCAATTATGTTTTATTGTTATATTGTACGAAAATGCTTTTTTTTATCAATATCGATAAATTTTCTGGTCCGACGGTTTTCCACCCTTGATTCTTACAAACTTTGCTAGGCAACAGGCTCCAACTCTATTAAATAAATATTATATATCATAAAAAACCGGAATATTTCCCAATTCTTGGAAGCTGGGTAATGTTCAACCCATTTTGAAGAGAGGCAGTACGATAGACCCTATAAAAATTATAGACCATTTGCAATTCTTTCCGTTTTAACTATGAAATGAACTCAATACCTTCCTCCACATTTTCTGATGAATTTGCCTCTCAGACATTTAGTTATCCCATATCCTTATTCCTCTCATATTCCCCACCTTCTTAATTTCTACATAAAATGGGATCGGGATCGGATATTTAAAGAGTCAAAATAATGAATATTTCATATTTGGTGTGCTAAACATGTCTTATTAACTAGTTAATTTAAAAAAAATCCTTGACTTGACAACAGCCGATTGCAGTGGAGATAAACTTCATCGTGATTAATGCTCCTCATGTTGTTTTGCCAGGGTCACCCCAAATGAACTAAATTGCTGTCTATGATGAAATTTATGGATCTTCGTTGGTCACTATCTACTGTTGCCTTATACGCAGAACCACTTTCATTTTGCTTTAAAATGGAATGACATCATATTATTGATATTTCTACGGCATCATCAAACACCATACGGGAGAACATTATATCAGCTACGATATCAGCTCTATCAGATGGTCTCGATAGTTAAATCTTTAATATAAATCAATTAAAAATCCATCAGGTGCTGGTAGGATGATATAATCTAACCAGAACCCAGATATCGATACTTTAAAATACTTTTAGGCTCTTCCCCAAACCCAGACATCGATACTTTAAAATACCTTTAGGCTTTAGGCTCTTCTACAACTTCCATGTCACGATTTGAAGCTTAATACGGTCTGATTTTATTTAAAGGCATTTTCTGTAATATTTTAGTCATAAATAATATGAGCATGCTCTATCTCAACACCATTATACATAATGTTCCATAAGAATGATCCCAGGATGGATAACTTTGTCATTCGCCTTGTTGTGTAGTAATTTATTGACCAGGTTTTGGTATCATTGAACAGAATCCGTCCAGTTAAGTAACAAGATATCCTACGGAAAAACGTGCAATTCGCATAGATCATCCAGAGCTTCATCCCATTTTATCATTCACCATTTTATCCCTTTTTATTTCTACCTCTAGTCAAGTTAATGGTAAAATCTTTTTTCTGAAACCAAACAGCCTGTCAAAGAGGCCCACTCGCATTTAGTATGTTACTGGAAATAAGCACCTTGAGTAAAATTTCTCAAATCCAGTTGTGTATCTGCTGTTTCAAAAATGTGTTATAGGGTTTAGAATATGTGTCACAACAACACATAAATACCTTTTAAGACCTAAGTCTAGACCTAGGTCCCACAACAACTGGCGTTCTAAGGTCATGATGAACGCTTTTTTTAAACCTCTGCGGGTTGAAGTCACCTGAGACTAAGGATTCCGGCAAACTTTTCCATTTGTATGCAGTTTGGACAAAGAAATCTTTCTGCGATCTGCCAGTATAACAGTGTGGAATCTCGACCGTTTGGCTGGTTGCGGTAGCCGATTGTCGAGTGGAACGGGGGTAAGAATAAGTTTGAGGCATGATGCTGCTGGTTTTATCTGAGCACTGTTGATGACGATATTTGTAAAAAACAACGAGGTCAGTAACAGTGCGACGATGTTGTAGGGAATCAAGTTTTGATGTCAAAGCTCGATCACCCACAATTCGTATAGCCAGCTTTTGAACAGAGTCCAAGAGGGCCAAGATGAAAACAGAAGCAGCACCCCAAACTTGATAACAGCACTTCATACAGGGACGAATATAGGACTTAAAAACATGGAGCAATTGGTATGGAGTGAAAAATTTTTTGCATCTATTAAGGAAGCCGAGTTTTTTAGACGCGCTTTTTGCCATCGCCATTACATGATCGTTCCAGAGAAGGTCATTTGAAAATGTGACACCCTATAAACGAATGTTTTTAGATTCACCTATTGGTTCATCACACATACTAAATAAAATATCTTTGGGGAACTCGGTCTTTAATCTGGAAACAATTAACAGCTGTGTTTTGGTAGAGTTGAAATTGACCAGGTTTTGGTCACACCAATCGGCGATGTATTTTAGGCCTTTGTTCACATTTATGGCAGCGTCTCTCCGGCGGAATTAATTCGTTCGTACATTTTACCTTTTGAAGGAAGGGGCTCAAACGACTTGTGCAGAGTACTATCATCTGCAAAACTATTTATTGGGCTGCTGGTGATTTTCAACAATTCGTTGATATAAATCAAATATAGGGTTGGGGACAAAACTAAGCCTTGAGGTACACCAGCGTTAGTTAGTTTAGACTCAGAAGAAAATCTGTCTAAGGAGACCGAAATGTATCGGTTTAATAGAAAATTTTGAATCAGCTTCACAACATTGGGATGAAAACCGTACGCAACGAGCTTGTTGATTAAGTTGGCATGCCAGACTCGATCGTCGAGCTCAATGCCCTCCTCCGTATTTTTTGATGAATTTGCTTATATGGTCCAGTGCCACGTCGACCATATAAGTGTAATAAAAAGTTCTTATCGGTTCGAAACTAGATCGATCGACAATTTTGTGGATAGCGAAAAATTTCATAAATTGCACACCATATTCTGTTAGATTCAGTTTTATTATTCATGATGGGATAATTTCCATCGGAGTGATGTAATATCACAAATAATTCATTGAATTAACGGTTTCTAATTGTTTTGTGATTATTTCGGTGGACTTATTTTTGTTTAAATTCTAAAAATATGAATACACCAATCAATTCTCCCTCGCGTCCTGCCTCACCGGTGAATGACTTGGGTGGTGATGAACCACCCATGCTAATGACCCATTAGCAGTTTGCTGATTTTATCCAAGCGAACTTGCAGCAGTTTGCACAACAACAATCCACGGCACAGCGGCAGATGCCATCACCTTGCTCACAACCTCCAACAACTGAACCAGATTCAGCTAACGTGAGCAATATTAACTTCGTTAAATTTAAAGCTCCACAAAATCTTTTCGAACAAAACCCAATTGTTTGGTTCAGGATGTTGAAACTCTAATTTTTAAGTGTGAATGTTAGGTCAAAATGACTAAATATTCACATGCGTTAAGTGCAATTGATTCAAGATTGCACAACAAATTGACACTGTTGCTCTTTAAAGAGATAGGTGATACTCCATATACCACCTTTAAGTCTGAGGTAATTAAAATTTTGGGCGACAGCGATAAAGCAAAAATCAATAATATTTTGCATGAATTAGTATTAGGTGATAAAAAATCTACTCAGTTGCTAGCTGAATTCCGAATTAACGGTGCTGATATGAATGATGGTATAATCAAGCAACTTTGGATGTCACGTCTTTTTGAAAGCACCCAACTTGTTTTAACGTCTATCGAAGACGATTGGTCATTAACAGTGTTGGCAGAAAAGGCCGACAATCTTATGGAAACGTTGTCACAAAGACAAATTTGTTTAATGAACGTTCCATCTACATCTACTTCTGCACAACCAAATAATTTAAACTGGTTTCATCAAGGTGTTTCTCAACCTCAAAATCAAAACATTAATGAAATGTTTTCTAATTTCAAAACGCAAATTCTGAGTGAAATTCACTTGATAGTAAATTCTGGTCATAGGTCGCGCTCTAAATCTCGTGATAACCGAGGAACCTCTAGAACAAAGTCTAGGGAATTTAAAATTAATTCGAACATTTGTTTTTACCACACCAGATTTAAAGGCAAAGCACTACGCTGCGTCACTGGATATAAATTTTGTAAAAATTTCGTCGCTCCGAATAAACCCGACAATCAAAAAAACGAGTAAATGATCATCAATACGATGTCAGTAGTATTGATGATCTTCAAGTCAACCGTTTATTAGTTTTTGAGAATAACTCAAGACTAAAATTTTTAATTGATACTGGAGCAGATCTTTCTGTCATCCCAAAATCAAATCCAGCTACTACTGTTTTCAAACTATTTGCGGCAAACGGCACTCCCATATCTGCCTATGGCACTCAAATTCTGCAATCAAACATTGGTCTTCGCAGAAATTTCTCTTGGGAATTCATAGTTGCCGACGTTTCGATCCCTATGATCGGATCAGATTTTCTTAAGCACACTGGATTACTTGTTGATATTCAGAGACAGAGACTCATAGACCCGTCAACCTCTCTGTACTCAATAGGTAGTTTATCTAAATGTGATGAACCTTCAATTTCTCTAGTCGACAAGACTAAATTACCAACTAAAATTGTCAAAATCTTGGAAGCATTCCCAGAGATTGCAAATACTAATCTCTTTCCAAGTAGTGTGAAACACAACGTGACACACAAACTAGAGACAGTTGGTACACCTGTTTATTGTAAAACTCAACGCTTGGCTCCTGACAAACCTATAATAGCCAAATCCGAGTTCGAAAAGATGCTATTGGGTATTTGTAGGCCAAGTAAGAGCTCTTGGTCAAGTCCAACACTTGGAAAGAAAAAGAACGGAGAATGGCATCCTTGTAGAGGTTATCGAGCTTTAAACAGAATTACGGTTCTCGATCAATATTCCATTCTTCACCCCCAAGATTTTTCGCATCAGTTAGAGGGATTGATAATTTTCTCATCCCTCGATCTTGTTCAGGCATACCATCAAATACCAATACATCCGGAGGACATTCCCAAAACCGCAATTTCACTGAACACGGTATATTACCAGATCGTGAACGTGTTCAAGTCATTAAAGACTTTGAACGTCCCACAAATGTTAAACAGCTTAAACGTTTCTTAGGCATGATTAACTTTTATCAACGTTTTTTACCAGTTGCTGCAGCTAATCAAATTTTACTCAACAGCTTCTTAAAGGGATATAAGAAGAATAGTAAAATTCCAATTTCATGGACACCTGAGTCCATTCAAGACTTTGACAATTGTAAAGATAAATTGTGTAATGCAACTATTTAAGCTCATCTGTCATCTTCAGCTCGACTAGCAATTATGATCGACGCATCTGATACAGCGAAAGGAGCCGTAGTGCAGCAATTTGTTGAAGAAGCCTGGCAACCGCTCAATTTTTTCTCGGTTCGTCTTAATGATGCCCAAATAAAATATAGCGCTTATGATAGAGAACTTCTCGCAGCGTATTCAGGCATCAAACATTTCAGACACCTTCTGGAAGGTCGTGAATTTACACTATTCACCGACCACAAACCTCTAATTTTTGCTTTTAAACAAAATTTAGAAAAAGCATCTCCCCGTCAAATTCGCCATTTGGATTTCATTGGGCAACTCACCACTGATATCCAACATATTTCCGGCGTCGACAATATCGTAGCTGACGCGCTCTCTCGCATAGATCAAATACTCATACCAGAGAAAATTGATTATGCTGCAATCGCGGACAAGCAAACCAACGACGAGGAATTTTAAAATATTCTTAAAAGTAACACAACTTTGAAGTTCGAACATTTTCCAATTACTTTTAATAAAAACAAATTGATATATTGTGACACGTCAACTGCTATACGCAGGCCATACATTCCAGCACCATTTCGCCAAAGTGTTTTCGATGCTTTTCATAAACTTTCGCATCCTGGTGTCAATGCTTCAACCAAATTACTAACCAAGCACGTTATTTGGCCGTCTATTAAAAAGAACGTCAAACCTATGGCGCAACAATGTATAGCGTGTCAAAAGTCCAAGGTATTTAGGCATACTAAATTACTTCTTGGCATTTTCAAGACTACTTCACAGCGATTCTCGCAAATACACCTCGACATCATTGGTCCTTTACCAATATCGGAAAATCAACGGTATTGTGTAACGCTTATCGACCGTTATACGCGGTGGCCCGAAGCGATACCAGTTCCAGACATCACTGCTGGAACGGTCACATTCGCTGTATACAACTCTTGGATTTCGAGATTTGGTGTTCCAGAATCAATTATAACTGATCAAGGAACCCAATTCAAATCCCAATTTTTCACTGAACTGTCTAATCTATTAGGCTTCACAGATTCAGAGCAACAGCCTATAATTCAAAATGCAACGGCATGATAGAAAGATGGCATCGCACAATCAAATCAGCAATTATGTTTTATGACCGTCCAGACTGGACAAAAATTCTACTTTCAGTCCTCTTAGGTTTAAGAACCTCCTTCAGCGAAGAACTTCAAGTAACTTCAGCGGAACCGACATATGGAAGCTCGATAAGAATTCCGGGTCAGTTTCTCGATTCTTCTACAAATTCTTTTGTTCCCCAAACTGATGTCGTCAAGGAGTTGAGGAAACATTTTGATGAAATACGTCCAAAGCCAGCATCAGCACACGTAACATCTTCTTCCTTTGTGAGCAAAGATTTGCAAACTTACTCCCATATATTTTTACGTTCTGATGCTGTAAGGAGATCATTACAAGCTCCTTACACGGGTCCTTTCAAAGTTTTAAGTCGCAACAATAAAAACTTCAATATAGAAATTAATGGCAAAGCAGCCAAAATTTCAATTGATTGACTTAAACCATGTTATCATGAAAATTCAGGCGATGAACAATTCAGTTCTTTCGCTAAAGCAAATTTTTTGAATCAACCAGATTCAACCATTGAATCGTAACGATTTTTCTGAATTTTCTAAAAGCAGCAAGCAAAACAATTTTTCATACAAATTAATTCCAGCTGATCATACTGATTCTTTTTTGAATCCTAATTTTTCTGCGAATCTGAAACAATCAGATGCAACTAGTGTGAATCAATCTAATTCGGTATCACCAAAGCAACCTAAAAAGAAAGTAAAAAACTATTAAATTTTATTGACCGGTGTTTTGAAAATTTTAAACAAAATATTGCTTCCAGTGCTGTCTAGTAGGATATATTTGATTTTTGTGTTCTCACTGTCGTCGAACACTGTCGCAATTCTTTTCCTAGCTGTATTTAATTGGCAGTAATGCTCATACTTTCTATTTTTTTTATTGTATCCAATTTTTTCACTGTTAAATCCTCACTTTTTAAACTGTTAATTTACTAGTTTCTCTCGTTCTTCTGGCGAATCACTGGTGAGGGAGTGTTATGTGGTGACTTTTTATTTAATCGTTTGCGTTTAATTTGAAAATGTTTGGTAAATTCGTTTCAAACTTTTAGCAATAGATTAATAAAATTTTAGGTACATTTTTCAATCTAGTTTTCAAAAAATTATCCTCAAGTAGTCATTTCAAAATTCATTAAAAAGATTTTGTTTTTTCATTATTCAGATTTTTGTTTTCATAAGATTGAGATTCATTTTTTAATTAACCAAGAAAATAAAACTAATTGTTATACGTCTGCCGCAAAAACGATCTAAAAGATATATTTGTAATATTAATTAAATAAACATACTTAACTATATATACATATAGATGTGAATTAAAGCAAGTTTAAATAAACATTAAAACTTTTACAGTTTATTTTATATAGTTTGAAGTGTTGAATTGTGGTTTATAATATTAATATATTAAAATAGAAAGAAAACTATTCTAAAGAACAAATATAAGAATTAATTTTTGATTGTGGCCAATGTCAGCTGGTGTGTCAGATCAGCGAATGCAGGGGCAAGGAAATCAAGTACCAGATTATTAGCGAGAATGACTAGCTAATGTAAACACGAGCAAAACATTATAGCGAGAGTACTTTTACAAGCTATAATGGCACTGTTGAAACTCTTGTCAGAAACAGACATAGACGTAAGTTTTGAGGCTTTCGCTTTGTCAATTTCAGACTTTTCGTTTGGGATAATCTGGTTAGATATTTTGTTGGCCTTTAGATATTGGGATCGATTAGTGGGAGTTTTGTTATGAATCCAAATATTAAATGATCTATATTTGTTTCTAAGTGCCGTTTTGGTAGCTTTCGAATACAAGTATTTTTGTTTGGGTTTTACTATGGAGAACGGGACAAATTTATTGATAGCAAGTTGGATGGTTTCTGTAAAGTTTTGAGCAGAAACATTTACATTGTCAGTGTAAAAACAGTTACGGTCGAAAGGGAAACCATGGGAAAAATTTTGAAGACCACTCTTATCAATTTTAGAGTAGTGAAATATTTTACGGGGTTTGGGAGCTGTAGTTTTAAGTAAATCAGTCTTGATAACTGATGAGATTAAATAATGATCAAAATTTCCATTACTACCTTTCGCGACATCGACAGTCGTAATATCTGCCATTGTGGCTAGATAGAGATCTAAAAAAAAATTTTTATCACCGCCATTACGGGGAGTGAAAGTCGGGCTTTTAACAATTTGGAATAGGCCCTGAGACGCGGCAAAAATTTGTGCCAGTTTTCCACTATTGTCAAAATCATCGGTCGATTTGAAGAATTCCAACCATGATTTGTTGTCGACGTTAAAGTCACCGGTAACGATAACTTCACAATTAGGGGACTTTGCTCTAATCTCGTCCACATTTTTGTCAGTATATTAAAAAAGTTTAGGTTACGTTTGTTGGGGGACCTGTATAAAGCTATTGTAAAAACAGTCATTTCTGGAAGACAAATCTTTAAAACCATTGTATTGAAACCGTCACCGTGTAGTTCAAAATTTAGAAAGCGCGTGTACGCACCACTTTCGTGAATGCATGCGCATACGCCCTGATAGAGTTTGAAAGCTGATTCGAGCCTATATTTGGAATTAAGCGATTCTATAAAGAGAAAATTTTCAGAAACTTGTGTTTCTGTAAGGAATAGAATGTTCGGTTTGTCGTGCTCAAGATGATGTTGCACGTGGTCATGGTTAGCGTTCAATCCGCAGATGTTTTGAAAATGTATTTTAAAATTTTTTATTGATTCATATATGTTTTGTCCCTGCAAATTCCGTGGACGTGCCGCCTTATGGGCGGGTGGATTGTGCAAATTTGCTTTACCACTTGCAGACTTATTTTTTTTTCGGTTGTACTGCCATATATATATCAAAAGGTTTATTTTATTTTTTTATGTTTTATTTTAAAATGGATAACTAAGTAAAAAGTCCTATCATACAACAAAATATGACATATGCCAATATTTCATGATAAGATGAAGAAATAATAACAAAATAATAAGTGAAAAACAAATTGTGAGAAATTTGCAAAAAACAAAACAAAACTAAATGCCAATAATCCAGCTGATGCAGCGCACCCCAGACGCACCGCCCACCACCTCAATCGAGGCACAAAGCCCACACATAACTACGTGTTGGTCCGATTCCTCGGAAGAGCTAATGAGCGGTACCGTTACGGAACGCTGCCCAGCTAAGACTGGAAGTGCTGCTATTGACTAATTAAAGTTCGCCCGCCAGCACCCCAAGATATCATCTTGGCTAATGACATCTCCTGCCATTGCCAGTGGTATGTGATATCTTACGCTAGATCATATGTCAATGACAGGAACTGGAGTACGCAGGGTAGTCAGACCCGTAGATCAACATCAAAATCGATCCCTCCTGCAAAGGTGCTAAAACTAGTGGAGATCTATTTTTTTTCTGTGAAGACTGATACAGTGGAACAACATTCATCAGCAGCACTTAATGTAAGCTTTTAATTTGTTTTGTATAAGTTTTTGTTAATTTATTTCTGTGCTGTACATGATTTTTTTGTTAGCTATTGTTATTAATTAATTATTAGTTTCAATAAGAGATTTCCAAGTTATTTTGTTTGTGTGTAAAATCAGTGTTTCAGTTTTTAGTTTTTGAGCTTTCCGGCGAAAATTAAAATTATAAATATTTCAATAAAATTTCAAATTATTATAACATGTTGACACACATTATAAAATTAATGATTTTTTATAAATTATTATTTTTAGAAATTTCTCCACAATCCATCATTAAGAACAATTACACAATTTTGTGATATTTTAACTGAAATAATTATTTTGTTTGTTCGTGTTCAAATATTGTGCCTCTACTAAACAGACTTATATTTGCAAGTGTTAGCAAACATTTGGCGCAGTTGATAGAGAATAGCCTTACCAAAAACATCAGTCTTTAATACGGCTGATGTCATCCATGCGTCTGTATTACTTCGGTCTGAAAGACCTAAGTATTAGATTCATGAACTCAAAGTGAAATTCTTACCCCCGCTTTTTTGACATTTATCGACGTTTTAGGACCTCCTGATTCTAAAACAGCAAAAAAAAATGAATGTCTGTCTGTAGGCCGGCCGTCATTACCTACGCTGCAGGGAAAACCGCTGGAAGGATTTCAAAACTTTTTTATTCAAAAAATAGGTATAGTCAATGGACAGGTCCGAAAGGACGCTGTGTTCGATAGCTGTACCGGAAGTGCGTCAAAAAAATCATTATGTTTGTCAAAAAAGCATATTTTCATATTTTTGGCTTAAAAAACGTTCATTTTAAGTGATTACGAGTAGGAACATTAAATTTGGAGAAATCTTGATGGTCGGGATTGGTATGTGAGATCAAAAACTAGATTATTGCATTATAAGTTTGTCAAAAAAAAATCGTCAAGTGTGTCAAAAGAAAGATTTTTATTTATTTTTTTACCCAATTTTTTGGAAAAAAATAAAATTGTTTGTTTGAAATGAAATTTTATTATTATTATTGAGAATTAAGCATTATAAGTTTGTCAAAAAAATAATGTCAAGCGTGTCAAAAAATGATTTCATTGACGTTTTTAGCCAATCTGTTGGGAAAAAATATGTAGCTGTTTTTATGACATAAATGTAATTGAAAATGAAATTGGACATGGAAATTTTTGAATTTGTTATAGTTTTTGAAATATTTTTGGAATTTTGAAAAAATTTGTATTTTTGATTTTGTAATAGTTTTTACAATATTTTTAGAATTTCGGAAAAAGTTTTAATATTTGATTTTGTAAGAATTTTTGGAATATTTTTAGAATTTTGAAAAATTTTTAATTTTTGATTTTATTATAATTTTTGGAATTTTGAAAAAAGTTTTAATTTTTGATTTTGTAATAATTTTTGTAATATTTTTAGAATTTTGGAAAAGTTTGAACTTTTAAGAATTTTTGGAATATTATCGGAATTTAGAAAAAGTTTAAATATTTGATTTCATTCTAATTTTTGGAATTTTGAAAAAGTTTGATCTTATTTAATTTAACAGTGTTTTTGGAATTTTGATTATAATTTTCCGGCAACGTATTGATGTTTCGTGTTAGTTTTGTAATAAATTTCTAAACAGAGATAAAAAATACTTGTACTTTAACAAAGAGTTATGTTTGATATACATCGCTGCCCAAAACTAAAAACTATGTCCTCATAAAAGTTTTTTGCCGAAAACTATATCAAAATCCTTAACCCAGACCGAAGTCTTGATATCTCAGAGCTGTGAGATTTCAGCCCCTCCATATTTTTTCTATGTGGAAATAAAAATTGACATTTCTTCTATTAGTTTTGTAGGTGATTGATATTTTAAAATATATGGGAGGTTATTTTGTTAAACTAGAGAGAGTGTGGTGTTTAGGGATAAAAGGAAGCGAGCGATCAGTGATCAGTGGCGGAAGGGGTGATCAGTGCGATGTTACTATGTGCTAAGAAATTATAATTTTTTTGATTTATTTTAAATGTGGTATCAGTCAATTGTAGAAAAGAATTGCAAAATGGTGGATACACTCGAAGTCCGTTCATTGACTCAAAATATCGATAGTTTTAGATAAGAAAAAAATGTCTATAGATATAACTCATTTATTTATTGGTGCTTAAGCATAAGCAAGACTACAAAATGCCTAATAAGGACACGTATCCGGTCGTTGTGATCCTCAACAGGGTTCGTAGTGTTATATAATAGTGTCATATAATACGATATTGCCTAACCACATGTATATTGATTTGGAATTATTGCTAGTTTGTTACTGTTGAATAAAACAAGAGTTATGTGGTAGTGCTGCCTCAATGCAATGTAGTGAGAGATGTCAGACTAATCACCTCAGGTTTTCTGGGTGAAGTTCTAACCTTGTATTGCTGTACACTACCTGTACGGAAGCGAACTTGATTCACCGACTAAAAACACCCCGCTAAATTGTTCAGTAATATCTTGCGAAGGCAATTACAACTTGTTTAACAAATATCGCCTTTCAGCATGCTTGGTATAAGCGGAATAATTAAATAATTATTATCAATAAATTGTTGCAAATCATCGGAAATCAATAAACAGTTTTTATTTTGTGGAACAAATATTTTAAATCAATAAAATAATGTAAATAAAATTTAAAAATATAAACACAATAATTCGGTTATAAATATACCGACTATAAAAGACGCCATCTACCAACAGTATAATATATTCTTCGAAATTTTAAAACTATAAACACAGCTAATTTGTATTTTTAAAACTTAAACATGACATTCGAAGAAGCAATTTAGTAACATATTTTTTATAATTGTTTTGAAGTGTGACATTTTTTGCGTGCACCAAATATGCATGCAAAAACTACTATTTCGAAGACTGAAAAATATTTTTAGGTGTATGTATAACATGTAGATTTTTATATTTTTTTCGTATTGAAATTGGATATTTTTTGTGCATGTTTTACAAAAACTAATTTTCTGTTTGTTCTCAAGCTGAAATTTAATCTACAAACATGTAAAATATTATGTGACAGAATCAAAATTGCATATTTTCTCCTTATAACTTCAATCAACTTATGTTGTAAAAAAACGACGATGCTTTGAAAACAGAATTAAAAATGAATATTGATAAAATAATATGGTAACAAAATAAAATGATAACGAAAAAAATGAAACTGAAACTGCTTGCAACGTAACTCTTTTTAGTTGGAGTTTGGTTGAGATTATAGCAACAATAAAAATTAATGTTCAAATAGAACAATTGAAAACGATGATATATAGGCAAACTACAGTTCAATTTACTGGAGATGGTTTTAGTTTTGCTGATAAGCTGCAATTGACAAAACAATTCAAAGAGTTTTCAAGGTATGTATACAAATTATATACCATAATGATTTATGTTTCGAATAAGCAGAAATACTAGAATATTTATTTTTAAGGGTAAATATACGAAATTCATAAATATTTGTAACAAAAAAATAAATTGAGACGATTAAAACATAAAACATAAATTGAGACGATTAAAGCATAAAACTGACCAAAAATCGACCAAAACTCGATATTCGTCATTTTTCTATACAAAACAAAAAAAAATACTAAATGTGCTATCATTCATAGCGAGTCAGCCATATTTTATGTCAGCCAACTACTGATATTTAGTTCAATTTATTACCGTTTAATATGAGATAATTTGCAAAAAAAGCAACAATCGGCTTTTGGAATATTTCTACACTTCGGTCACCTTATATCTTAAAATACGTAGAATCAAAAAAATTTTGTTTCCTAAACTTCATCGTTAGTTCGCAGTTTGAGAAAAATTTTCTGTGTAAATTAGGTTTTCATATATAAATTTTGATTCACAATGTTATGAAATAGTAATTCCACCCTTGTCTACGTTTTCAGCCATCCGTTTATTATTCGCATGTGTAGTTCATAAATTTTATCACAATTAAAATGTTTTTTGTTATTTTTTTTATATATTTTGTGGTAAAATATACTTTAGAGGTTTTGTGAATAAAAATATAAATTTTTGGCTCTTTTTATTTATTTTTTAAATATAATTTTCCACATGCATATATGTATAGTGGTTTTTTGTGATTCTCATTTTTTAAGTTTCATTTTTTTATTTGAATTTCATTTTTAATGCCTATATCCACTGTGCACATGTATAATACATATTCAAATAACTATATGATACATTTGTCAACCATGAAATATATACAATTGCAACATATCATTCGCGTTAAATTTATATCATCAATTTACCATATTTTATATTGTTACTGTTCTTTTGGGCTGTTTTATTGTACATATAAAAAATAGTCCAAAAATTATGATGATGTTGCACCAGAGCTTATAGATTTGATTTGTATGAATTATGTTTTTTTTTTTATTTAGAATACAATACGGTTGCATATTGAGATATTCTTTTCTGAATTTTTATTTCATATGGATAACTTTTTTTTTTTTAAATGAATATAAATTTTGATTTAAATTTTAAATGTTGTTCATTTTAAACGTTTATCAGAAATTGTGTTTTTATTGAGTTTTTCAGAATTGCTATAAATTATTCCACAATTAACAGTTGCTACAAACTATTTAAAGAAATATTTCGATTGAACTAGTTGTGTTGCGTTTAAAAAATTTTGATTGACAGAACCCAGTTGGGCATGGTGGGCGTATATGAGTATTTTCCAATTAGGCTGTTAGCACTCTCCATTCTGAGGAGTTCCCAAAAAAACGAAAATATTTAATTAAAAATCCGTCTAGCAATTGACTTTCGAAAATTATATTGATTCGGGGGGAATATATCCTACCAAATATGACGTACTTAAAAGACCAAGAAGGAAATTTGGAGTACTTTTTCGATTTGACATCTGTGTATAACCATCCAAGGCTGGTTCAAATTTTGAAAAGTTAAAATTTAAAGGCTGGTTTTGAAAAGTTAAAGTTTTTTGATGCTAAGAACCGGTTGTTTTCAGCAATAGGAAGTTTATAGTCCCTGGGTCCTTGCCCATTTTATTTGAAATGATTACCACATATTATTTACTTCTTAAGGCGGTTGTGGTGGCGGTTAATGCGGAAAACTTTTGGGGAAAAATGGGAGAAACGGGGAAAAAACAGAATAAAAGTTTTTAGAACCATCAAAAACAGGCACATCACGAAGTATAAAATATGTGGTAATCATCAAATGAAATCGGTGTGGGCCCAGGGACTATTAAAAATCCTTCCTAAACTCAACAAATTAGTTGAAAAGTATATTCGTAAGCTCATTCAAAGAAAAAAAGAGTCATGAATTTTTTTAATTTAAATATCAATATTCTCAGTAATTAGAGCAAAAATATTGCTATTAAACAAGATCAAAGTCAATGTACTCACCCTTTAAATTGTTTTGAAAGCAAATCTTTTTGCTAACAACAAACAAATAAATAAACAAAACTTTATTAAACAAATATAAATAAAATAATTAAAACAAAACATTTTTTTTAATAAAAATATCTAAAAAATTTAAAAAAAAAAAGAAAAAAGCTCGTACTGTGTGTTGACTGTGTTCAATTCATTAGAAAACTTTTGCTTTTCATGAAAATTTATTTCATTTTTTCTCATATATTAATAATTTATTTTTATTATTAATTTTATTTTTGTTTGTGTTGTTATTCTATAATTTTACGTCTCAAAACCAAATTTTTAAATCAACACAATTATGCTTTTATTTTAAGTTTTTAATAAAAATTGTATTTCTTGTCTATTTATTTTTCAAATTAAGCTTGAATAGGAAAATTGAAAATGTAAAATAAATATTTTGATGAAATTTGAATTAGAAATGTTAGAATTTGAATTGAAAAAGTTCAAGAGCATTTAAGGCTTATGAATTGTATGATATTAGTTTAGCATTAATGAATAAAGAATGTTAAAAAAAATTTCAATTAAAATTTTCTTTTTTGTTCAATGGTCTTTGAGATTTGGCAAGCTTTGTGGCTCGTCTGACACACTTTTGTATTAAAGGTAACATCAAACTTGTTTGAAAAATACGCACTATAGCACAAATTTTTTTTTGAAAATTTACTGTATAAAAACTATTTAAAAATTAACAATAAAGTGAAGTAACCGGACACAAAAAAAGTCAATAATTTTTTAGTCGTTGGTCTGCTATATGTACGTTTTTTTATGTTTAAACAACAAAATAAATACGATTTTCGCGACTTACATTAGCCGGAAATTAAACTGAACTTTTTATATACATATAGTCTATGTAGACGATAAAATACAAAATATTATACCGAAAGCGTTATTTAAAAGCTTTCTCAACCATAAAACTAATATTCGTTAAAAAAGTTACTCGCGAAAAAAGAAGAAATAGGAATTGAAATCAGCGGTTTGATTTATATTGTTTTTATTTAACTTGTAGCAAATGTGTTGATGTTTGAACTGTGGACGTATATATTTCTGGGAATTGGTTTCTGTTATGGGATATAACGATATGGGATCACACTCTCACGGTCGCATTTGTTGAGGTAGATCAAAAAACTTTTCTGTACATGTGTGTTCAATTAATATCTTGAACGAGTTCGTGAATCAGCAAAATCCGACACGTGATTAGGCAGCTAGAGCCCTTTTTTAAAAACAAATTGATTTTTTAAAACCGTTATAACGGCCGTTCGGATACCAATATTTTAAAAAAAATTAGCAATTTTAGAATCTTTAAAATCTTTTTTATCAATTTACTAAATAAAAATAGAATTCTGCAGTTCGAGGTTGCTGAGTGAGCGGTCCAACAAAAAAATTTGCAAAAAAATATTATTACTTTACCACAATTTTAAATTGTGTGAAGTAATGCAATCTATCGTGAAAAAAAAATCTTACATACCCCAAATTTTCTTTTTTCTTTTGTTTTGGACCATCCTCTATCTAAATAGCCAAAAAAATTTTGGTGTACGTCTGTGGGTGGGTGGGTGGTTGGTTGAGTTTTCTGCATAGGATCTTGATGAAACTTTGGCAAATGATACAAGTTCACTTGAAAATAGAAGATCTGGATTCATTTTAAATTTGGACAAAATGGCGGGGGTCTCCCGAACAACTCTAAGTTTAAATCTTGAATAACTTCTGATCCCGAGCTATGATCTTATTGAAACTTAGTATATGAGGTTTTAGTACTGTTTCCAATATTTCTGCATACCAACTTCCGGTTTGTCACTTCCGGCTAAAAAGTTTTTTTTCAGGTGTTTATCCCTACTGTAGCCTACAATTACCGATCGATTTTCATGAAACGTTGCGAAAAGCTTTTCAATAACATGAAAAAGATTTTATCAACTTTTGGAGCACATTGGATAAAGGGATGGGGGGTTCACCATACAACCGGTGGTTTTTTCCTCAAAGTTTTTATGTTTGTCGGGAGCATAAAACATTCATTCGTGAATGAATTTTGATGACACTTTGGAAAAAGACGCAAACTTGTATGACAAAGAACTGATTAGTTTTTGAGCGATAGTGAACAAAGTGGTTGGGGGTCCCTGGAGCACCTGTTTTTTTGAAAGCTCTATAACTTCTGTACCTGATAAGCGAATTGGATGAAAGATGCTACATGAGTATGTAGTACGGTTTAAAATAGTTCTGCATCCCAACTTCCGGTTTTTCACTTCCGGTAAAAAATTTTGTTTGTACTTTTTTGAAGTTTTGTCAGTGTCTTTATGCACACTACAGCCTACAATAATGAAGTGATTATGATGAAACTTATGGAATAGGGTTCCAATTAGTGTGAAAAGATAATTATCATGTTTTAGGACACATTGATCAAAGTGGTGGGGGTCTACCATACAAATGCTGACTTTTCACACTTTGTTTTTTAAGTTTGTTGGGAGCATACAGACTTCATTCATTTATTTATTTTAATTGCACTTTGGAAAAAGATGGAGGCTTAAGTAACAAAGAACTGATTAGTTTTTGGATAATATTGGAATAAGTGGTGGGGGTCTTCCCGAACACCTGTTTAATGTGTCACACTTTTTTCAATGTTTGTTGGGAGCACACAGCATTCGTTCGTGAATGAATTTTGATGACACTTTGGAAAAAGATGCAAACATGTATGGCAAAGAACTGATTAGCTTTTGAGCGATAGTGAACAAAGTGGTGGGGAGTTCCTGGAGCACCTGTTTTTTTTAAAGCTCTATAACTTCTGCACCTGATAAGCGAATTGGATGAAACTTGGTACATGAGTATGTAGTACGGTTTACAATAGTTCTGCATCCCAACTTCCGGTGAAAAAATTTTGTTTGTACTTTTTTGAAGTTTTTTCAGTGTCTTTATGCACACTACAGCCTACAATAATGAAGTGATTATGACGAAACTTATAAAATAGGGTTCCAATTAGTGTAAGAAGATAATTATCATATTTTGGGACACATTGATGAAAGTGGCGGGGGGTCTACCATACAACTGCTGACTTTTCACACTTTGTTTTTAAAGTTTTTTGGGAGCATACAGACTTCATTCATTAATCAATTCTAATGACAATTTGGAAAAAGATGGAGACTTAAATGACAAGAAACTGGTTAGTTTTTGGACAATATTGGGATAAGTGGTACGGAATCTTCCGAACACCTGTTTACTGTGTCAGCATTTTTTCAATGTTTGTTGGGAGCACACAGCATTCGTTCGTGAATCAATTTTGATGACACTTTGGAAAAAAATGCAAACATGTATGGCAAAAAACTGATTAGTTTTTGAGCGATAGTGAACAAAGTGGTGGGGGGGTGTCCCATACACCTGTTTTTTTTAAAGCTCAATAACATCTGTACCTGATAATCGAATTGGATGAAACTTTGTACATAAGCATTTAGTATTAGTATGATTTACAAAAATTCTGCATCCCAACTTCCGGTTTCTCACTTCCCGTAAAAAAAAATTTTTTTTAATTGTTGGCAGTTTTTCAGTATCTTTATGTACACTAAGCCTACAATAATGAAGTGATTATGATAAAACTTATGGAAAGGTTTCAATTAGTGTAAGAAAAAAATTATCATCTTTTGGGACACATTGATCAAAGTGGCGGGGGATCTACCATACAACTGCTGACTTTTCACACTTGGTTTTTAAAGTTTGTTGGGAGCATACAGATTTAATTCATTAATCAATTTTAATGGCACTTTGAAAAAAGATAAAGACTTTATTGACAAAGAATTGACTAGTTTTTGGACAATATTGGGATAAGTGGTGGGGTCCTCCCGAACACCTGTTTATTGTTTCAATGTTTGTTGGAAGCATACAACATTCGTTCGTTAAGTAATTTTAATTACACTTTGCAAAAAGATGCAAATATGTATGGCAAGGAACTGATTAGTTTTTTTAGCGATAGTGAACAAAGTGGTGGGGGGTCCTCCAAGCACCTGTTATTTTGGAAGCTCAATAACTTCTGTACCTGATAATCGAGTTGGATGAAATTTGGTACATACACATTTAGTACAGTTTACAACAGTTCTGCATCCTAACTTCCGCTTTTTCACTTCCGATAAAATTTTTTTTACTTTTTCTCGTACAACAGAATTTATGTTTTTTAGGGTACTACTGCCTGCTTTAATATTTTTATTATTAGAACTACGAAGTCCATAATATTGGTTAGCTTTTAATTAAAGTATTTTATGGATATTAGCTCATTATATATCCAGAACACTATGTTTCCAGAGCTGTGGTGAAGTCAGCCTATGCATCAGCATCGCAATATTTTTTTAAGGAACCGGCACTCTCACGGTCACATTTGTAAATAAAACCAGATCAAAAATCTTTTTTTAAAAATGTGTGTTTTATAAATATCTTGGACAAGTTCGTAAATCAGCCACTAGAGGCTTTATACTAGAACTAGAATTACAGGCTTTATACTAGAAAAAAGTCCGTTTTTTAGATTCGTTATAACGGCCGTTTGAATACTAATGTTTTTTAAAAATTCACAATTTTATAATCTTTAAAATTTTTTTTATCGATTTCTTCCAAAAATAGATCTCTGCTGTTGGAAGCTTCTGAGTAAGCGGCTCCAACAAAAAAGCTTGTAAAACACAAAATGCGTTTTAAACAACCGGCACTCTCACGGTCGCATTTATGGAGTCAGATCAAAAACGCCTTTTTAAAAATGCGTGTTTTATTAATATCTTGAACAAATTCGTAAATCAGCTAAATCCAACACATGGTTAAGAAACTAGAGGCTTTATATTAGAGAAAAACTGGTTTTTTAAATCCATTATAACGGCCGTTTGGGTACTAATATTTTTAAAAACTTCCTAAATTTAGAATCTGTGGACACATTTAAATCCGTTTCTTATAAACATAAACCTCTGCAATTAGAGATTTTTGACTGGTTGGCTTCAACTAAAAAGTTTGCAACAAGCCCTAAAAAAAAACAATTTGCAAAAACCTTATAACAGTCAATGAAAAAAAAAATAAAAAGATTTGAATAGAAGAAAAAAACTTTTTTTTCTTAGAAGTAAACTGTTTTGATATTTTGCAGTAGTTGCACGACATATGAAATAGATATAGAATCCAATCCCGGGTACCCAGTACCCGGTTCTCCGGGAACTCCGCAATTTTTCCGGCGCCGAAAACCGGTTCTGATATCAGCCAAATACCCGATTTTTCGATTCTTTATTTTTTAAGCAAATTTTTTAGTCATTCATTGAAAAAACAACACAAGCAAATGTAACAAATAACCAAAACAACGTTTTTTCTTTTTCTTCTATCAAGAAGACTAGCTCTACACAGATTTTTATGCTTAAAAGGGTATATTCCATGCTTAAATTACGTTGATTTTCAACCGTGAATAAGCCAGGTGTATTATCTATCTATCTATTTTCTATCTATTTATAAATAAAATTGAAAGTATGTGTGTTTGTCCTTTATGCATTAATACACTATTCATCCGATCATGATGAAACTTTGGGAAGTTGTTGTGTACACTTTCGCATTGGTAACTGGCTAATTTTTAATTTTTAAAAAACGGAGCCCCTGGACCAAGTGATTTGCAAACGGTAACAATGCATTAATGCCAATGAATTTAGTATATGTTCGGGAACATATGTGCCCATAATTATGAAAGTGGTCTAAGTCATACATTTCTTGTTTTGAGATATTTAAAGGTTCGCAAATGATTAAATTAAATTAAATTAAAATTAAATTATGAAAAATTTTATTTTAGGACTTTCTAGTCTTCAATAATGAAAGTTTATTATGCATGTGAAATTTTATATAAATCTCATTCCGAAATATGCTTCTTACAGTTTGAATTGACTTAGACCATTTTCATAATTAACATGAACGGCGTATAAATGACTTAACGCAAAAGCAAACTTCGAAATTCTAATGTTAGTTATTAATTATTTTCCCAATTCATTATTTTGTCACCATTAACTTTCACTTAAAAAAGAGCAATTTTGACATTTAGGAGGAACAGCTCATTTTTATGGGCCTATGGTCCAACGATATAAAAACTTTGCAACACAACGTTTTGGCAATTATTTTTGAAATTTTGTTCGACTTTTTTGTTTTTTTTTTCTTCAAATTTTGTCTAAGATTACTATCATAATTAACTCTAGATGAATTACATTTTTGTTGAAATAACAAGTATCTATAACGGCAGTTAGATGTCACTGATAAAAGGGGATAAGTGATATTTTAGTTGTGCTGGCGGATTTCAATTCACGATAGCACCCTTAGTTTTAGTTATGGAATATTCTTTGACATGCTTCTAAGGTTTTGATGGACTAAGGTTTTGATGGAATTTTTTTATTTTTTTATGTTTTTTTTAAAGAATGAACTTTTGTGCTTGCTTGAAGATATGAGCCCAATATTAGCTTTGTTCCTGCAAATTTAAAAAAAAATGTGTGCAACTCGCATTGCAATGACGATCAACAAAGCAAAAGGACAGTTACTGCAAGTATGTGTACTAGATTAGGAGAATCCGTGCTTCTCACATGGACAACTGTATGTGACTGACGCGTTAGGAAAACCATCTGATTTATTCGTGTATGCGTGTATACTAGACGTAATAACAACAAATATAGGGTACTCACAAATATTTGAATTAATAAATAGAATTAAAAAGAGATTTCCTGAATTCCCTTTCTTATGAGATAGCGGCAATATGCGACGAGCATAATGTTAAATAAACAAAACTTTTACACTTTGGGCGTAAAAAGTAAATTTTTTAGAGATTTTGTAAGTGATTAAGATCATCTACAGAAAACGATGACATTCTTCAGAAATACATTAAAAAAGAATTTAGTAAAGAAATTCAATTAATGATTAATGTAAAGACACGATGGAACAGCCTTTATCTTATGCTAGAACGTTTTATAAAGTAAAAAACAACATTTTAAAATCTTTAATCGATCTCAATTCAACAATTTCGTTTGAAGAACATGAATGGAAGATGATTAATATTTTGGTGACAACGCTTGCACCTATAAAGTTAGCTGCGGAAGCACTATGTCGCAGTGATGCAACAGTAATATCAGCTGATGCAACCATGAAGGCATGATCGATAATTTGGGCCGCCATGACAAGTTAGAAGCCAAGCTCGAATGAATTTATTTCTCATTGGATTTATCAAAGATTTTTTTTGAATAAAAGGCGTTCAATTAGCTCTGTTTGTTTCATTTTTGATTTGTTAAGTGGACATACTGACTCACCCATTCTGTTGTCTATGCTTGATAGTCTTGCTAAAAATTGAAATATTCGTGACCGTGCCTTTTACAACCACAATTTCATAGAAGGAATTATGATAAAAATAATCCTCTGGATATGGCTATTAACAGGTTTAACATGTTCTACATCGCTTTCGATTTCAACATCGGTAGAAATGAATTTAAAAATGGAATTACCAAATAATTTAAAACATAAAATTTTATAAGTAGGTCAATTAAATAAAATTTTATTTTGTTTTAATTTTTATTATTAAATTTTAATTAGATATTAACCAATTATTTAAATTTTAATATGTATAGGATGTCGGTTAATTAAAATTTTAAATGGTTTTATTTTTAACCGACTTCAAAAAAGAAGGAGGTTCTGTGTTTCACTGTATGTTTTTTTTGTTTATGTATGTACACCGATTTCTTAAAAACGGCTCGTTCGATTTGAATGATTTAAATTTTATTCCATTTTTAAATTAGACTAAATTTGCTACAATATGATACTAGAACTGTCTCTGCAGACCCACTAGTTTCCGAGATTAAGCCTTTCAAAGTTAATCTTTTTTTCGAACTTTGCAATTTTTTGCAATTCTGTCGTTCTAAATGAACTTTGACCCTGAATATAGTATTGAAGCCCTGTACTTTTATGATGAGATGTTCAAAAAGAAAATGAGAAGTGTGAACAGTGTGCACAGGTATGTTGAACTCCCGATACATTTCCAAAATCATCCTTATCGAGAAAAGTGCATCGGTAGTACCTCGGCCCCGCCGGAAACCACACTGATATTCTCCAAACAGTTATTCAGCAAAAGAAAATAAATGATTAAATTAACAATTAAATCAATATTTATATATTTTATGCATTTGTTACAAAAATGGTGTGTATAACTAGTGCGAATGCGTTTTCCAAACGCGAGTTATTGCAGCACTCCCTACGGTCATGCTGCAAACTAACTCTTGTTTGGAAAACACATTCGCACTAGTAATACAATCAACTACTTCTGATTGGCCACCACATACACACATATATTTATTAATACAATTATTAGGACAGGGATGTACAAAACTCTACAAAGGTATGAATTGCAAAAAATTGCGAAGTTCGAAAAAAATGATAAACTTTGAAAGGCTTAATCTCGGAAACTATTGGGTCTACAGAGACAGTTTTGGTATCATATTGTAGAAAATTCAGTCTACTTTAAAAACATTTAAAAAAATTTAAAGAAAAACCAGTCCCTTAGAATTATAATTGCCAAAATTTGAAAAAAAAAAAAAAAAAAACGATTTTTTCGCGGTTTTTTCGATTTTTCGATTTTTGACAAAGTTGCGTTCAGCGCTCGAGGTCACAAACTTGGATTATTTATTAGGCCAACATCATAAACAAGTTTGCAAAAAATCAGAACTACCGGATTTGACGCATACTATGAGAACTACCGGATTAGACCCCATACTCTCAGGCGACAAAGTTACTGGACTACATCAAAAAATTAAATTAATTTAGCCCTATTGGAAGGTTCCGCTTGAGGTTCTTCTGCATCTGGATCGACGTATTGGAATGGCATATCCCCATCAGGGATGAATCGTCGACGTAGTGTGCCCACAAGTCAGCCTCCATTTCGACATCGGAGAGATCGTCACCTTCTGAGATATCTGCTACTGCAACTACAAAAATGATCAGGTACAGTTACATAATCTTCTTTTATCATCGGCCACCACACACATATATCTATTAATACAATTATTAGGACAGGGATGTAGAAAACTCTACAAAGGTAAATTGCAAGCAATTGCGAGGTTCGAAAAAAGGAATAAATTTTGAAAGGCTTAATCTCGGAAACTAGTGGGTCTACAGAGATAGTTTTAGTATCATATTGTGGAACGTTTAGTCTACTTTAAAAATAACCTAAGAAAGGTTAAAGAAAAAACTAGCCCTTTAGGGTTAGATTATAAAATTTGAAAAAATAACGATTTTTCCGCGGTTTTGCGATTTTTGACGAAGTTGCGTTCGGCGCTCGAGGTCACAAACTTGGATTATTCATTAGGTCAACATCATAAACACATCTGCAAAAAATCAGAACTACCGGATTTGACGCATACTACCCCATACACTCAGGAGACAAAGTTACTGGACTAAAATTAGAAAAAACTATATTTTTAATGTATTTTCGCTGATTTTGTCTAAACATATTAATCTGTTAGGATGTTATGGGCAGTATTATATTGCTATACTTGTCAAGGTTATCGTAAATAATTTTCTATCACGGGAAATATGTATGCCGTTTGTGCAAAAAATCGCTAAACCATAACTAAGAGATTGTCACTGATGAAAGTTTTTCCGGCATTTGAAGTTATTACTTTTAGAACGCTTTCTAGCCGACATATGCTTTATGACTACACTAAAAAATAAAAAAATAAAAAACTTAAAAAAAAAGTAGAACTGACTTCAGAAAAAACAAAAGAGGCACAAAAAAATGAATAATAACTCAATTGTTGCTTTTAAAAATTAGAACTTCTCGTTCGATTGGGCTCGTTCGATTTGGATGATTTAAATTTTATTCTATTTAGGTTTATTCCGAGAGGGTCAGATAATTTTTTTTATGATGTGAAAAATACCGTTATTCAGAAAATTGGAAAAAACCATATTTTTTATGCATTTTCGTTGATTTCGTCAAAGCATATTATTCTGTTTGGGTGTTGTGGGCAGTATTATATTACTATACTTGTCGAGGTTAGCGTAAATAATTTTCTATGATGGGAAATGTGTATGCCGTTTGTGCAAAAAATCATAAAACCATAATTAATAGATTGTCACTGATGAAAGTTTTTCCGGTATTTGAAGTTATTACTTTTACAACGTTTTCTAGCCGACATTTGCTTTATGACTACACTTAAATTAAAAAAAAAAACTTTTTGAAAAAAACAGAACCGACTTCAAAAAAAAACAAAAGAGGCACAAAAAAGTGAAAAATAACTCAATTGTGGCTTTTAGAGACAAAAATACGTTACATTTTGATTAATTTAATTTAATTATGCCTTACTATAGACAAAACAATTTCGCTATTAAAAAAAGTTACTATATTAAAATAGTTACTTTTTATTATAATTATTATAGTTATTATAGTTGTTAAAATAGTTGTTATATTTTAAAAGTTATTTGTAGTACAAAACCGTTGGAAGTCGGTGCCACATTGACGAAAAACCAACTAATATGTCTCGGGCTTGGCACCGATTTCCAACAGTTTTGTACTACAAATAACTTATAAAATATAATAACTATTATAACAACTATAATAACTATAATAATTATAATAAAAAGTAACTATTTTAATATAGTAACTTTTTTAATAGCGAAATTGTTTTGTCTATAGTAAGGCATAATTAAATTAAATTAATCAAAATGTAACGTATTTTTGTCTCTAAAAGCCACAATTGAGTTATTTTTCACTTTTTTGTGCCTCTTTTGTTTTTTTTTTGAAGTCAGTTCTATTTTTTTATAAAAGTTTTTTTATTATTAAATACATTTTTAGGATTTCCAAATTGTTTAAAGCTTAAAATGTAGGTGAGTTAAATCATATTTTGTTGATCAATTGAATAAAAAAATAAATAAATAAACCAGACAAGAGGTAGTCGGTCTAATGATAGGAGGCATCGATGTAAGAGAGTTCATAATGTTAGATATAGCAATAAAGGTACTAATCGATATCGATATCGATATCCGAAATATCGACATCAATTAGTACCGTAACAATAATATATATAATGAAATGAAAAATGTTAATCTAGTCTTAAAGTGATCGCGTTCTCAACTGATAATTTAAATAAATATCTTAAATATATCTTTATTGTTTTTTAATTATAAACATATAGTGTGTGATACATATATAAAAATAGAGATACTACAATTGGCGACGAAGATGGGATAGTGTTCAAGTGAATAGTGAATTAAAGTAGTTCTCTAAATATCACATATTAAAAGTTTAGTGAAATTGTGTTAGATACTGTTCATCAGTTTATTCGAAATTTTTTTTTCTTACGAATAAAATTTATAATAAAAAAACAATTGTGATTGGTAGCGGTAAGTTTGGAACACATTTATTTTATTTTTTTACTATAATATATTAATATCGTTGAAGTATTATTATTTTTTATATTTAATTATATTGAAATAAAACATATGGTATACTGTGTATATTTATTCAGATGGCGAGTCGCGTCCTTGCGGAAAGCAACAGTTACAACAAAAAAATATATATGTTAAAGGTGGTAAAATTTTGATCTGTCTTGTTGTAAAACACATTACAACCGGTTTAAAAGTTGTAATAAATAAGTTTTGGTGAAAAATTTATATTCGATTATAAGAACATTATTTATTTTTGTTAATAAATTATTATCTTATTTTATAATTCTTTTTACAATAAAATTTTGACAATGTCTTCTCCTGATATGGCGGATGTTGACGAAAAGAGAAATAATAAACTAGGTAAAGTCTTGTAAGGTCGAATAGTATCATGCACACCCGGTGATTGTTTTCCATCTTATAAAGAGTTGGCAGAAGAATTTTTCATAATTAATAATATATAAGGTGAATTGCGTAGATCTCTTTTACTAACGAGTCTAGGGTCGGTGTGTATGAAAAATTGCGAACGTTGGTACACCCTGTAAAACCCACAATATGTTCTATTGAAAAAATATGGCAAGTTTTAGAGGAATACTACAATCCTGAAACTCATACAATTGCAGAACGGTATAAGTTTTTAAAATCCACACAACAAATGGGTGAAACTATTAGTGAATTCGTCGTTCGGATTAAAAACTTAGCCGAAAAATGCAATTTTGGATCTTTTATTCCTGATGATCTAACAAATTGTACTGGTACTGATTTAAAAAATCGAGCATTAGAGGATGCTTTATTAGATAAAGTGATTATGGGTCTGGCTGATAAGAAAATTCAGCAAAGTCTTCTCGAAAGAAGTGATCTCACTTTTGATAGGTGTATTTTGTTGGCTACAAATTTAGATATTTCAAAAAAAGAGCAAGAGGCGATATCAAAATCAACATATACAAATGTCGTAAGAACTGAAAAGCCTAGAGGTAGAAGCCAGTCACGTGGATGATACAGAAGTCAAAATCGCTACAGAAGTTCTTCTAGGACAAATCAAATCAACCGTTCTTCAGCACAAAAATCTTGTAATAGATATGGTCGTCCTGGTGCTTCACACTCATTTGCATTGTGTCCAGCAGAAAAGTGGAAGTGTTACAACTGTAACAAAATAGGTCATACCAGTACTGTTTGTACTGCACGCGGTAACTCATCGAGAGTCAACACCATCAGTGAAGTAATTAACAGTGCTCATGCGCACCACCATAGTACGTTTTCAAAAAAACGAAAAATTGAGTCTGTGAATTCCATATGTCCAGCTGAAGATTGTAATGTTGAAATAGAAGGTGTCAAAGTTACAATGGAAGTTGACACTGGCAGTCCAGTATCCATAATTAGTCAGGATGAGTACAGGAAAAAGCATTGTCACTTACCATTAAATAAAAAAAATTATCCTAACCTTATGAATATTTCAGGAAACAAGTTAGACGTGTTAGGTTCCGTGAAAGTAGCAGCAGTGATAGCGGGTAAGGAGCATCACTTAGAATTGATAGTCATCACCACACAACAACCATTTAAAGCATTACTGGGTCGTCGATGGTTGGAGAAAATACATCCACGATGGCGTGAGACTATAATGCCCAGACAGTGAAGGATTGTAAACCAGATACAACCACAGGGCAGTCCACAATCAGAAATATCTTCATCTGAGCATGAACCAGAAAAAGAAGGTAAGAGTCAATTTTGTTCCTTAAATAAAGAAGTAATGGAATTGAGACAGGAAATTTTGAAAAACTTCCCACAAACAGAACCGTCAGATACATTTGCCTAAATTTGCCTACATTTGCCTAAATTTCATAAGGCTAATTCAGTTCCCTTTCGGCTACGAGAAAGAGTAGAGGTGGAACTGAACCGTCTAGTCGAGGAAGGTGTTTTGTCTCCTGTCCAATATAGTGAATGGACTAGTCCAATCGTTACCGTTCCTAAAACCAATGGTAATTTTAGATTGTGTATGGATTGTGGAGTCACAATTAATAAATTTTTAAAAACAATTCATTATCCATAACCCAATATAGAAGAAATTTTTGCATCATTGTCGAATTGTAAATATTTCTGTGTCATTGATTTGTCGCGTGCATGTCAGCAATTAAAAGTGTCTGAGAGATCAAGCCATCTACTCACAATAAACACACATAAAGGTCTTTTTAGATACAACCGACTACCATTTGGTGTATCGTAGGCTCCATCAATATTTCAGAGGGTAATGGATCAAATTCTACTGAAGTTCGAAGGTGTTTTCTGTTATTTAGACGATATTTTAATTGGTGGATCAACTTTAGAAGAATGTCAAGAGAGTTTGTTTATTGTTCTTGATCGACTAAATTCTCACAATATAAAAATAAATTTACAAAAATGCAAATTTTTGGTAGTCTTTGTTGAATATTTGGGTCATATTTTATCGGCAAATAAAGTAGAGCCGAATCCAAAAAAGATTCAAGCAATTTCAGATGCACCGCATCCGAAAAATATTCAACAACTTCAGTCATATTTAGGTCTAATTAATTATTATAGGCGATTCATACCCAATTTGTCTGCAGAACTGCATAAATTTTATTGTCTCCGAAAAATGTCAGACTGTATTTGATAAAACTAAACAGTTAGTTACCAGTCACAGTGTGCTAGTTTTATTTGATCCAAATAAACCAATAGTCATTACCACAGATGCTAGTTCTTATGGTCTTGGTGCGGTGATGTCTCATATTATAAATGGCGAAGAAAAACCTATTATGTTTGCGTCTAGCAGTTTATCACCAGCGCAGAAGAGCTATTCATCATTACATCGTGAAGGTTGTGACGATTAAGTTGCACAATGAAATCATTACCATGTTTAACGAAATCATTGTCACAATAATGCGGGATAAAAATGAGCCTTGTCCTACGGTCAAGCCTCAATCAGAAGTTGATTATATGAGAAGAGATGATTTAAGTCTGACTCGAACTTTGAATTCTTGGAACTTACGTTTCAGTGGATCGAGGTCGGATATACCCATAGATAAATTTTTATTTCGTCTGGAGCATATGGCTAAAGCTGCATGTATACCTCTAGAAAGTTTAGTGGGTGTGGCTTCGTGCTTTCTGACAGACAGTGCACTAGATTGGTATTGGATTTTCCGCGAACGAAATGCTAGTACTCAAATTTCATGGCCTTACTTAAAGTATTATCTAATTGATCGGTTTCAGACGTCTTTCAACGAAAGGCACATTAAAAGACTACTAGAACGAAGGAAACAACGGTACCCTAAAGAATCTTTTGCTGAGTATATGGATGACATATTAAAGATAGCGTTGCAGTCGAAGATACCAGTTCCTGACGAAGAACTAATATCTATTTTAATGAACAACATGCGTCCTGGTCTTCGTGAAAAATTTATAAACCAAGAATTTCATTCAATAAATCGCTTAGCTAGTGAATTTTGTCGTGTCGAAACTCTCTGGCAAGAAATTGGAGCTATTCCTGAAGGCAATTTTGCTCCAAGAGACCGTTTTTGTAATGAAATAGAACAAGTGCCGTCAACGTCAAGTGCTACTTGTTTCTCGACAAACCAAAATGTTTCATACCAACCCAAACTTGGACCAATTCCTTATTATAACACATTTGGAGGTAACCGCAATTTCAATTCGGAGCCCATTCCATTACTAAACGATTCTTCAACACAAAAAAATCCTGTTATAAAACAGAATTTACCTAATTTTTATGCTTCTGATTTTAATTACAACCAACGGCAACCTGTTATTAATTACGGTCCAGAACTATGCACGATTTCTAATCCATCACAAACATATAATTCTTCAAATTCTCAACCGATACCTCCTGGTAATCGAATCTGTTGGAATTGCAAACAACCAGGTCATTATTTCCGTTATTGCTGTGTTGATTTCAAAAAAATTTTGTTTTCGGTGTGGGAAAGGAAACGTCACATACTCTGTATGTAGCAATTGTCATCCTACCATGTCGGGAAACGTGCCCAGGAAGACTTGGATCTCACGGGAGTCCACCTTCCAATCCTCAGATATCCCGAAACCAAAAATGAAATTCGAAGAAACTGCATCAAACACCGATCCAGAGTTCTATCGAAGGACACACAAGTGAACATCTTACCAAATTCATCCAGACCACTCAAAGAGTATAGCAGTCCTACTAAAAATAGATTCTCGCGTGCTTGGAAATATTTCAAAGAAAAACGTCTCCTAAGAAGAGAATTACTACAGAATTACTGCCTTTATTATCACTTCAGGATCGGATGGCAGACCTTATGTGCTTGTCGATATCTTAAACCAACCCATACGAGGTTTACTTGATACCGGTGCGAATATTAGTCTCCTCGGTAAAGATTGTGCAAAAATACTGTCGATACCTGGAGTCCGTTTTCATAACTCACCTTCCCTTATTGCAACGGCCAATGGATCAAAAGAACGAATCTTGGGATATATAATAGTAAAAATTAAATTTAATAACAAGGAAAAGTCCATGCGGCTCTTCTTAGCACCTAATCTCTCTCAACCACTATATTTAGGGATCGATTTTTTTCATTTGTACAACTTAAAAATTCAGATTAATGAACTTTTTGCTCCTGTAGATGCAACTTTAGTTAATGATTTTAAAACCAATAACGTCACTTTAGATGCACAGTTGCATGATCTATCTATAGAACAACAGGCCAAACTTGATCATGTTATTAATCTATTTCCTTCCTCAACTCTTCTTGGTCTTGGACGTACTCACCTTTTGAGTCACAAAATTGATACTGGAACGGCTAGTCCCATCAAACAAAGATACTACGCGGTTTCCCCTTCAGTACAAAGACAACTGAACGAAGAGTTGGATCGAATGTTGGCACTTGGTGTTTTGGAAGAAAGTGATAGTCCGTGGTGTTCGCCGGTAACTTTAGTAAAAAAATCTAATGGAAAAGTAAGATTATGTCTTGATGCTAGAAGGGTTAACGAAGTGACAGTAAAGGATGCCTACCCGCCTCCAATAATTGATGGAATACTGAGTCGCTTGGGGAATACAGCCTTTATATCCAGTTTGGATTTAAAAGATGCCTTTTGGCGAATTCCTCTCAACAATGATGCAAAATGTAAAACAGCTTTTACGGTTCCAGGTAGACCCTTTTACCAGTTTACTTCGATGCCTTTGGGTCTTTGTAATGCGCCACAGACTATGTGCCGTTTAATGCATCGGGTGATACCATCTAAATACCATGATAAAATATTCGTATACCTAGACGACCTCCTTGTCACTTCAAGTACTTTTGATGAACATTTAGTTTTACTCCAACTAATAGCAGACTTCTTGCGTAAAGCAAACCTAACTATTAATATTGAAAAAAGTCGTTTTATGCTAAAACAGCTTAAATACTTGGGTTACGTTATTGGTGATGGTTGCATACGAGTAGATCCCGAAAAAGTCCAAGCAGTTCGAGATTTTCCAATTCCTAAAACTATAAAACATCTGCGAAGATTCTTAGGTATGTGCGGGTGGTACCGGAAATTTATCTCTAATTTTTCAACTATTTCAGCTCCTCTCACAGACCTTTTAAAAACTAAAAGAAAGTTCGTATGGAATGACGAAGCCCAAACTGCATTTCGAAATCTTAAGGAATATCTCACCTCAGCTCCAGTTCTTAGACACCCAGACTACACGCTGACTTTCTACATTCAAGTCGATGCCTCAGCTACTGGAGTGGGTGGGGTTCTTTTCCAAAAGATTGAAGACGTCGAACACCCAATTGCGTATTATTCAAAAAAACTAAATGGAGCTCAGCGCAATTATAGCGTTACCGAGCTTGAGTGCTATGCCGCTGTTTTGTGCATAAAACAGTTTCGCCATTATGTAGAAGGTTTCGAATTTACAGTAATTTCAGATCATGCAAGTTTAAAGTGGCTAATGAACATGTCTGATTTAACTGGTAGGCTTGCAAGATGGAGTTTTAAACTCCAAAGTTTCAAATTCAATATAGAGTATCGAAAAGGTCATCTTAATGTCGTTCCTAACACCTTATCTAGGGCTTTTTGTGATTCTTTGAATGCTCTAGACTTAAGAGAGACAGAAGTTCCTTGGGTAGACTTGGATTCACCGGCATTCAATGATGAAGAGTATGTCACATTAAGAGAAAAATACCAGTCTTTATCGGAGACTGAATCAAATTTCCGGGTTGAAGGTAACAAACTTTTAATCACTCCTTCTTACGGTTATCGTCACACAGATACAGACTTATCGAACTGGAAAGTAGTCGTTCCTAAAAGCCTAGTTCCCTCATTACTCGAAACAGCTCATTGTTCTCTTTCCTCAGGACACATGGGGGGTTTTAAAACATTGGAGCGGATCCAACGCTATTTCTACTGGTTAGGTATGGCTAAAGATGTGCCCGATTTTGTTTCGAATTGCTCGACGTGCAAAATGTCTAAAGCGATCAACCATATAACCCGTCCTCCTATGGGAAACATGATTGAAGTCACGAGGCCTTTCCAAAGACTTTACATAGATTATTTGGGACCTTATCCAAGATCCCGAAATGGTAATGTTTGCATGCTCATTGTTCTCGATCAGTATTCAAAGTTTGTTCGATTGAAAGCTTTCCGTGATGCTTCTACGGTGTCTCTTTGCGCTTATTTGGAAAAAGAAATATTTCTTTTGTTTTCAGTTCCTGAAAGTATTTGGTCGGATAACGGAAAACAATTTTTATCAAATCAATTTAAAGGCTTACTAAATAAATAGGGTATTCATCATGTGAAAGTCGTCTTGTATTTTCTCTTTCTCGAATGGCAGCTCTCTTGATCTGGAATGGGCATCATCAAATTCCCCACGCCTCTCTGAGCGATAGTCGTGCAAATGCTGCAGGTGATGACTTTCGGATATTCTGATAGTTCAGGATTGTGCTCTAACGGCACTTATCTTGCGCTACAAGGTCTTGCAATAATATTTGCACTTAAAAAATTCCATAATTATATATATGGTAAATCTTTCACAATTAGGACTGATCATCAAGCGTTAAAAGAATTGTTTGATACCACTAGGAAAACTACTGCTACTAGATTACAACAATGGTCTGTAATTCTAGGTATATATGATTATAAAATTATACACAAGTCGGAGACAAAAATTGGTAACGCTGATGCTCTATCCAGACTTCACTTGTCAGAAACTGCTAATTGTGAAGATGATTTAGAAATTGTTAATCATATAGATATTGTGTCTGAGTTGCCTCTAAGTGTAACTCACATAAGTCCAACCACACAAGATGATCCTATATTAAGTCTGGTGTATACATATCTTATGACAAAATGGCCAAGTCCTTCTACCTTAAGTCAAGCAGTAAAATGCCTATATAGATTGAGAAGTAGTCTCAGTACAGAAAATGGCTGTATATTTTATGGTGATAGGATTGTTATATCATTAAAGTTCCAAAAAGAAATTTTAACGCATTTACATAGTGACCACATTTGAGTAGTCAGAATGAAAATGCAAGTAAGGTCCTATGTATTTTGGTCCAACATTGATTAAGATATTGAAACTTGGGTCAAAAGTTGTGAAGTCTGTCAAATGACACAAAATGTAAAAAAGGAACAATTAGAAAGTAAATGGCCACAATGTAGCATACCATTTGAACGAGTTCATCTGGATTTTTTCTTAATATTGGTGGGTGCTCATAGCAAATATATAGATGTCAGGTTAATGTCTCGAACAAGGGCTCAAGACTTTATTAACAATTTAGAAGAGGTATTTGTTAATTTTGGTCTACCCACAGAAATTGTCACAGATAATGAGCCTCCATTCAATTCATACGAATTTAAGTCTTGGTGCAAGAAACAGGGTATAAAATTGAGCCATTCACCACCTTACCACCCTCAATCTAACGATCTCGGTGAGAGAGAAGTACAAACTGTAAAAAAGTTCTTAAAAAAATATTTGCTGGATGATAATAAATGACCTCTAAAAAAGCATTTAAACAAATTTTTATTTCAATACAGAAACACATATTCCACAGTAACAGGACAGACGCCAAACGAACTTATATTTAGATATAAGCCAAAAACTGGGTTGGATAATATTAATCCACGTTCTCGAGTCAAATTTCAGTCAGAACCACAACATATAAAACACAGAAGTCAAAGTCATATACCAAGGCAAAATACATCCTTGTCCGGTTCACAGTTCAAAGAAAATGATAAAATTTTTTACAGAAATAATTTTAAAAATAACGTGAAATGGATCCAGCAATTTTTTTAAGACAAATAAGTCAAAATACCTTCCTGATAATGCTTAATGAAAGTGTGCGAATGGTCCACAAAATCAATTTCGGAAAGTCGTGTTAAGTGACCATTATGCACCTCACTACAAAATATTAAATCAATCAATCATTTCTTCCCCAAAATCAACTCTAGGTCTAGGTCAACGTGAATACATACAACAAAACAAAGAAAGTCCAAGTCCGTTGAAACCACATAGAAGTAACCAAAGTCTAGGTAATGCAACAAAACGTAAAAGAACCACATCGTGTAGTCCAGATATACCGAGAAGGAGTAAAAGAATTCGAGAGGCGTATAGGAAACGTTGCATATCATACCGCAATTGATATTCATGTAAATTTAATATAAGTTAACCTTAAATGTATATTATATAAAAAAGTCATATTGAAATTTTTTTTAAGTCTATAAATTTTATTAAAATATTTAACCTAAATTTTAAAAGGGGGAATGTTAGATATAGCAATAAAGGTACTAATCAATATCGATATCGATATCCCAAATATCGACATCAATTAGTACCGTAACAATAATAAATATAATGAAATGAAAAATCTTACTCTAATCTTAAAGTGATCGCGTTCTGAATTGATAATTTAAATAAATATCTTAAATATATCTTTATTGTTTTTTAATTATAAACATATAGTGTGTGATAAATATATAAAAATAGAGATAATACTCATAAAAAACTGAAGTATCCTAAAAAACATTGCTTGTTGGATCACAGAACTATTTTGTTTTGACAGTAGAAAAGAGCAGTTATTCTGATTGCAACCACATGGACACAAATTGGGACTTGTTTGCAGAAAGCCTTAGATTGGCTTATACGGACACTAATAGTAATTTAGCATACAACGCTGATACACGTTTCATAGTGAACCTAGCTATGAAAAATAAGAACTTTTGTACGGAGATTCTTCAATACAAAAATAGCCTTAAAGATACAATACAAAGCTTGTAAATTTGGTTTCTAACACCACTTTGTTCCTATTCCAGAACCATGCATAACAGCCACAGTGATTGCTATTTTAAAAATTTTAAATGTCATCCAGTTGTAGTCTTATAGACGGATACAGGTTTCCCTATTACTGATAGGGAATGAATCAAGCACTTCAAATAGGACCTGATCAAAAATTTAAGTTTCAAATTATTCAGGCCTGATCAAGCAGCCCTGCAAGAACCGGACCAAAATCAGATAAGTTTAAATAGGGCATTTTCTTCTACATAACAGCATAAAGTGCACAATTTCGGTTCTAAAATCTGCAAGGATGGATGCAAAATCAAGAATGAACTTCATGCCAAAAACCCAGTAATCTTGCACACTTGCCTGTTCTTTCCAAGAAATTGAGATCCACTACAAGAACATTTAGTTTGTAAATATGATTCTTTTTAGCCTCATTAACTCTTTTTGCTTTCAATTTGTATTCTTAAAAAATATTTGTATTCAATTGCTTTCAATCGTCATTAATATAAAACTCAAACGTAAAACTAAAAAATTTTCTTTCCGATTAAAAATCAACATTAATCTCGTTTACATTAAACTAAATAATATTGTTAATCCTTTTTCCTAATAACATGATTTATTTGAAATTTTCTACAAAACAAAAAATTGCTTTCTAAATTTGGAACACCCAATCCAAAGAATATATACAGTTTTTCTTTTCAATGTAGATTAATTAGTATTAGCAAACAAACAAAACAACCCTATTCATAATTTTAAAATAATTCAATAAGATAAAATACCCTATCACTTCTAGAAACACAAGAAAATCTAAAAAATTTTTAATCTAATTATTTATTTATTTTAATTTTATTTAAATTACGTTGACCTCAAACTTACGAAACACAACAAAAACAATAAGAAATCTAACTTAAAAATAATTTATTATTTCTCAGTTTTTCATTCTTTAAAATACAAATATAATTTTATTTTCTTAACTAATTCATTAGTCAATGTCGAATCTTGTATTTATTTATTTTTTTTTAGTGTAATTTAAAGCCTTATTTTCTTACAGAGATAAAAAGTAAAGTTTACCACTAAACCAAAATTAAGAAAAAAAAAAAACAAAGAAATTTTGGGAAATAGAAAACTTTCTTTTCTATTTGTTGGAAAACAATAATAAAAGAAATATTGATTAATATTAATGAAAATTATATTTTTCTTTCATTTTCTAGTAACGGTATGAAGTTTTTAAGCCGTAAAAATAAAATGAAAAAGTGTTCGATATAGTAAAACGAAAATTGGAAATAAGGAAAATAATGGGAAGTAATTAATAAATTCTTACCATTGATATGGATGATCCTAATGATGATGGTGTTTGAGTACCATTTCTTAATGTACAATAACCTAATGGGGTATGCCCCGTGTGCATAGATACACCGGTTGGAGCATAACTTTGTCCGGGTGGTGTTCCTGTTGATAATAATCCTCGTGTCGGACTATTTGTGTCTATTGTTGATATATGTTGTCGTCGTCGAATATAATCGATCTGAAAATATTAAAATAAAATTTGGATAATAAATCAATATTTTTTATAATCAAAATAACTGAATTTATTTAAACTGGTTTTTACCTGATCATCTGAATCCATTGTTTCAGGAATTATATCTGGATTTTTCTCGTCACTTTCGTTTCCATCAATTTCTTTACTCCCCACACTTTTATCACTTGGACCTGGTGAACCCTCTCTTGGCTGCATTCCTTGTGTTAAATCTTTGCGATTGTGTCGTTTGTTACATGGTATTCGTAGTGCAATTAGTATTGCTAATCCTCCTATTACAAATGCTGCGGATAGACCAATTGCTACTGATAACATTGGTGTTAATGCAAGTGGTGATCTGGGATATTCTGTTGAAGATACAAAAATAGAAAGTTGTAAAGTTTTTAGAATTTTAACGATATAAAATCTGGAAAACTATAATTAAAAAACTGGTATTCTTTAGATCAATAGTCTAAATGAGCAAAGAATTGGAAATATCTGCTCCGCTAAAAAACTAGACAGCTACCAAAAAGATATAAAAAAGTGGTTTCAAAAATATAATCATCTTCAAGGACGATGGATTCGATTGTTATACAAAAATCGATAAGTTTGTCAAAGCAATAATTTTCGTATATTTTACTACCCATTTTTTTATAAAGCAAATAATGGGAATAATTTTTGTCTAGACACTTTTGACACAAAAAAGCAATTTTTTCGAGGACAACACCGAATATAATTATAGGGTATTTTTTCGAGTGGATCCAGTTTCAAAATAACTTTCAACTAAAAGTAACAGTTGGAAAATATATGAACTTCAATATAGCTTTTTATCACAGAAATAGAACCATTTTTGTTATTCGGGGGTTTTTAGGGCCGCTAAACACGAATTTGATGTCGGCAATGACCTCTGGAGTACCTAGGGCCCAGGGCGGGTATGTCTTTTTTTTTTTAATTAATTAGTTAGACATGTTTAACACACTGTAATGGAGCTGTTATTCAAACTTCGTAATTTGGAGTCGCACTACTTTCTCACGCGCATTAAATTAACAGTAACAAGAACTTTCTAATTTAATTTTACCCTTTTACAACACAATTTCTTGCACTCACTTTGTAATCTTCTTTTTTACAGAATTCGTTTTCAAGTTTGTTATGAGTTAATTGTGCAAACTCTTTAGTGGGTGCAAAACTTAACGAAAGAAAATACCCAAGAAACAAACTTATCGTTTTGTTATTGTTTGTAAACGGCCGTTAATATACTATAAATAGATGCTGGCAGATGGCTTTTTTCTCTTAGTCGACTTTGTGTCGAATACCATCACAGCTGTTGTTGAAGTTTGACGTCTGAAACACAAAATAGCGGCAGATTATTTTATGGTTCTGTGATGATTTTTTGTGCTCTTGGAGACAATGAAGAACCACACCCAAAAATGGAAGTTATCGTTTATTCTGGGGTAATGTAGAATCATTAAATTTTACTTTTTTTTTTGGAATACTAAGATCCGTGATATGAATTATTAGACTTTACTTTTTGAATGCTAAAATCTGTGATCTAAATTATTAAGCTTTACTTTTTTAATGCTAAGATCTGTGATATAAATTATTAGACGTTACTTATTTTGAATGCTAAAACCTGTGATGTACAATAGTAAAAATTATGTTATTCGTGTTGCTAACTATAAATAGCCAATAGGAAAATTATTAACACTAAGAGAAATCATTTGTTGATTTTTATTCAATTTTATTGACATAAGATCATAATAACTGTGCAGATGACCACCCCAAAACAAAATAAAAAGGGAATTATATGTTAAATTTACATGTGGAATTCGATAAACCTTTTTTATAAATACGGTGTGTTTTCGATTAATCAAAACAAAAAGAAAGATTTTGAAAAACATAAAAGAAAGTGCCGTATTTGCTGACCCGATCCAGCATTGTATCCAACCGAAGAGTAAAAATAATAATACCACGGTACGACGGGTAGCTAACCCGTAAAATTCTGATTTTGTTTGCGGCTGAGGGACATGGCGGGCTAAGGTAAATCCATGAAGGTGGAGACGCGGGATTTTTCCACAACATGGGGTGAGTCATTTAAATTTCTTTTTTTATATGTACTTTTATATAGATATGGTATAGATGCGCATGTCTATAGATATCCGTGCATGTGTGTATATGTGTCGGCGAATGTAGGTACGTATGCGTGAGATTGCGAGTGCGTGTACTTGCGTGCGTATACTTTGTTGGGGCCCCCTTCGTTCCTGATATAAGGACAACGATTTCATATGGTTTTGACTAAATGATAAATTAAAAGCGAAATGTAAACAACAAATTTAAAATTTTTTTCATTGATTTGTTTGTGTTTACTTTTATAAGTGATACCAAACTGAATAATTTCTTGGTAAACCCACACAACTAATTTAGCTGTGCAAACATTCTTCCCAGAATAACTACGAAACCGCTATGCATATATACGTGTATTTTTTCTTTATGGGAGCGAATTCAAATTAAATAGATAATAACTAGTGCAACAGGTAGTTAAAGTATAAGTGTAAGAAAAGGTCATCAACTCAAAGCTCAGGATTGTCTAACGATAGTGAGCCATACGTAATTGGTAATCGTGAATCAACATCGTTATCTTTGGATAGCGACAATGAGATGGAAAAGGGCACTAACGCAAAACGCTTGGATATCCCAGTCAATGATAACACATTGAGGAGTTACAGGGGATTAATAGAATTATGTATTAATACTCTGAAGTATTATATTGACGATGAAACCTCGTAATGGCAACGTTGGCATAGTGCCCGTGTAGGATTACTGGATCACGTTGACAATACCAAAACTTTACTGCCGAACCCTGTAGAATTGACTCCTGAATATAATTTTGAGGAGAATACAGTGGGAAATGGAGGTCGAAGTTTTGTTCATATATCTCCGAACGTAGTTTTGAACGTTCAATAACAAAAGAAAAATAAATGTCGACATCTCAAGGAAAATAGAAGTTCTCTGTTTTATTTGTTTGTGTTGATGCGATGAAAGAGGTGAGCTCGACGATGAGAGTAGTGTGTGAGTGCGTATATAGGCGTGAGCGTATGAGGGTGTCTATGATGGCAACTGTGTGAGCAAGCGTGAATGTATGGGGGTATGGATGGTGTGTATGCGTGGGAGTGGATGAAGTGCGCGAGCGTGTGTATGGATTAAAATTATGGGATTGGACTTGGTGATCGTGGTTCGTTCGTATACAGGGGTCACCAGAGACAACTTGGTTCACTTGCCTTTTTCTTTTTGCCGTTTTTATCTGTTGTTACGAATACAATTCTGATATTTGTGCCGAAACAGCAGGATTTCTTTCTCATCCCCCAGACTGCAGCTAGTTTGGGGCTCTAAATAAATATCGCTAGGTACGCGGCCTGCTATGCCACTTCATTGTCTGTTAAACGAAGCAGCGCTTCATTACAACACTAAATATGAAATATTCATTATTCAGACTCTTGGAATATCCGAAGATACCATGTCAACTATAAAAGAAAAAGATGTGAAAAATGGAAGGAATGGGGGATATAGGGATAACCATACTAATTGTTTTAAATGATTATGGACATCTTCTTTAATTGCCTGAAGAGAAAACTCGTCGGGAAATACAGAGGGAGGGCATTGAGTTCCACAATTTGGCCACTCTATTTAAATAGTCGTTCTGGAAGGACACAGTTTTACAGCGAGGTATTTGTACAACAAATGGATGGGATAAATCAGCAGCTCTTGTTTGTCGATTATACTGCGCACACGATGTAAAGATATTTTGAATTTTCTTAGAGGAGAATTCGCTAAAGTTATATTTATAGTAGATTGAAAATTCAGTCACATTTCTTCTGTGCTGGAGTGAATCAAGCTGGTCCGTTAGTTCAGTATTACCAATCAACCGTATTGCTTTTTTCTGTACAGAGTCTAGACATTTTATTGTTGACTGACAAGCACCTCCCCAAACATGATAGCAGTACTCCATACATGGACGTATAAAGGACATGAAGATTAGCAAAATTTGCTCGGGATTGAAATACTTTTTACATCGACTCAAGAATCCTAGTTTTTGCATTGCAGATTTAGTGAGGTTGAACACATGTTTATTCCATTTCAGGTTATTTTGAATATCGACTCCAAGAAGTCTAACTGATTCAACCTCACGCAATTCCTCATGGTTTATTTTAATAGGGAAATTTTTAGGTCGCTCTATTCGTGAAAGACGGCATAGTTTGGTTTTGGTTGGATTAAATGAAACAAGATTACGATCCTTGGGGAACCCCAGCATTGGTTATGAAATTATTGGATGTGATACCATCTAACTTAACATGAAATTGGCGACCTGTAAGAAAACTATGAATGCATGAGACAGTAAGATGGTCTATCCCATAAGATTTTAATTTAGCTATTTTTTTCCAGCGATTTGTTCCAGGATAGATGGGATACGTAGGCTAACAGATCACCTGTTGCATGATTTCTACGAAAACCATACTGTTTATCATCAATAATTCGCGACATTTGTAAATAATGTATCAAATTGTAGTTAACATATTTTTCAAATATTTTAGCTAAAACCGACAGAATTGCAATCGGTCTATAATTGTTAGGGTCTATCTTACTGTCCTTCTTTGAAATTGGTTGAACCCTGGCCAGCTTCCAAGAATCGGGAAATATTCCGGTTTTATAAGATAAATCGAAAATTTGGTTAAAATTGGAGTTAGTTGCCTAGCAAAGTTTTTAATAATGAAGGGTGGAATACCATCGGGGCCAGCAGATTTGTTGATATTGATAGAAAGAAGCATTTTCCGTACAATATTGCAACGATAAATATTTGGTTTCATTTCCGTTACAACTGAGGAAATGAGTGTAAGAGAATGGAGAGGTTCAACTATGTTTGAGTTTTCTGTGAAAATACGACCCAAAAAGATCCGATTTTTCTTTCGAGTCGCTTACGGAATGTCATTCAGAACTAAGGTTGTAGTAGAGGATCGAGTAAAATTGCTTTGGACTGCTTTAACTGCCTGAAAGAAACTACATCAGCCCGATGGGTGCTCAGCGAATTTCTTTGCTTTCTTCTGGATAAACGCTACTTTGTCCAAGTTTTTTTTTAATTTACTAAAATTTTTGGCTTTCTTATAGGCGCTATGGGTTGCCGATGTCTTATTAGCGTTATACGTCTTAAATGCTTTGCGTTTATTCCTTACTGCCTCATTAACATCCCACGTGAACCAAGGCTCAGTTTTAGGAGTGATTAATCGACTTGGAATAAACCGTCGCATTCCGTCTTCTAAAACTTCAGAAATTCTTATTTCCGATGTGCTAGGATCTTGATCAACACAACAAATAGTTTTCCAAGGTGTTTCATCATAAAAGTTTCTCAGTCCCTCCCAGTCAGCGCGTTTATAGTTTGAAATGCGACGAGGATTTGCTTTAATTTGTGTCGGTGATGTAAATTGCACTATTGCTGATATTAATAAATGGACCGATGTTTTGAGAGGTTTTTCAACTTTTGTCTTCGTAGTATCTGGTTCGTTTGACAAAAACAGATCTAGCAAATTATTGTTACGATTAAAAAAAACCATCTTGGGGGGAATTTGGGAATCTGTATAATCCTTTAAAAACATAATTTCATCAAGACCTGAGATCTTCAGGGCTACAGAATTTTGGGAATGTCTAACTTATCTCCTGGAACTTTCCATAAATTCAGCTCGAAATTGATCGAAGCTCTTTACTCGGGGGGTTTTGGGGCCGCTTAACATGAATATGATGTCTGCGATGTCCTTCGGAGTGCCAGGGCCAGGGTGGGTTATATACACCTCATCTTCTGGAACTTTCCATAAAATTAGCTCGAAATTGATCGAATCTCGTTACTCGGGGTTTTTGGGGTCGCTGAATACAAATATGATGTCGGCGATGACCCTCAGAGTACCTGAGGCCCAGGGCGGGTAGATTTAACTCATATTCTGAAATAAGATTGTAACAAACAGATGGAAACTCTTTACTCCAGGATTTTTAAGGTCACTGAAGATTGAGCCCTAGGTACTCCGAAGTTCATCACCGACATAATATTTGTATTTGGCGGCCCCAATAATCCCCGAGCTTCGATCATTTTCTTGCTGTATTTATGGAATATCCCAGGAGATGAGGTGTTTATAACCCACCCTGTCCCCTAGGTACTGCGAAGATTATCGCAGACATCATATTTGTGTTCAGCGGCCCCAGAAACCCCCAAGTAACGAGCTTCGATCAGTTTCGAGCTGAAGTTATGGAAAATTCCAGGAGATGAGTGAGACATACCCGCCTTGGACCCTAGGTACTCCGAGGGTCATCGCCCACTTCATATTCGTGTTCAGCAGCCCCAAAAACCCGATAGTAAAGAGATTCGAACAATTTCTAGCTGAATTTACGGAAAGTTCCAGAAGATGAGGTGTTTATAACCCGCCCTGGCCTCTAGGTACTCCGAAGGTCATCACTGATATCATATTCATGTTCAACGGCCCGAAAACCCTCCGAGTAACGAGCTTCGATCAATTTCGTGCTGAATTTATGAAAAGTTCCAGGAAATTAGTAAGACATACCCACCTTGGGCCTTAGGTACTCCGGAGGTCATCGCCGAAATCATATTCGTGTTCAACGGCCCCAAAACCCCCGAATAACAAAACGGCTTCTATTTCTGTGATCATTGACCAAGTTATGATTTTTTTTTAATCGGATCACTGAATGCATTTTTCAAAAATGAATTTTTCTTATGCACGGGTGCAATATGCATTTGCTGAAAAGTGGCTTTGTTCACCAACTTTCCTGATGGCTTCTTGAATTGAATGCAAAAAACCGCATCTCGATCCATATAACTCTGCCAATTTGCTTAGGTTGGGCCTATTTTTGTGCTTTATTTCCTCGCCTATAGTTGTTCATCCAAAAAATTATTTCGGCATGCTCGACAAATTAAAAAAACCGTCTATCAGTTTCTAAGGAATATATTTCGGTTATAGTTTATAAACGAGTTTATACTGTTTTTCATACAGTTTTGGTTTATTGACTCATCTAAAAATTTATCATCTTAATTAAACAGTGAGAAAATTTCAATACGAACACGCTCGAAATAATCACTCCTTCAAGTGACGTAGCAGATCAACTGCCTGTTCCTCGCCTCTTAACAATGCCAAGTACGGCTGAAATTGCAAAACAAGGAGAAGTAGAATTGCAACTATATAAGAGCTTGAAAAAGAAGGGCCTTGAAAAACTTTGCGTCACAATAAACAACAAACAGTAACAATTACATCAACCGTCGAACGTCACAAAATTATCCTATTTTTGGATGTTCGTACAGTTTAAAAACATCAAAAAGGCAGTAGGCTGGAATTTGTTCCACGAAAATTTAACTCGGACAAATAAACGTTACTAATTTCTACGATGAACTTCCTGAATTTTGTTTATTCAAGTCCAAGTAACTACAATACATTAAATACTACAGCCATCGAATCTTCAAAGTTAGCAAAAGAACGTAACATGAATACATGCTTTGTAACATACGATCAACCTTTGTATTTAAAATCACGTGGCATTGTGGAAATGGCAACATTGTCAAATGTTGTCATTCGGCTTGGAGGATTCCATACGCTAATGTCATTTATGAGCTGTATCGGCAAAATTATGGCTGGTAGTGGCCTGAAAGAATTAATGTGTAAAGTATACGCTGAGAATACCGTCACTCATATTTTGAATGTAAGTAAGAGGACACACCTTAATACAATTAACGTTGACTCAAATTATTTTTGATGATCTCGTGAATACAAATAATAAGTTTTCTGATATCAATGATATCGACGAGGTATCAGAAATATATTTTAACGATGACGAAAGCAATGATCCAGAAACATTGTTAACATCGGACGTTTTGAACGACATTGTCGAGTTATTCGAAAACAAACTACTAACGATAGAGCAAAAAAGCAAAACAGGAAAACTCTGGGTTCTTTATTTCCGCATGGTTTCTATCTTAACAGATTTCATTGCAGCGGACATATCAGAAGATTGAAATTTGCATCTTCGTATTATTAACCTGATGATGCCTTTCTTCCATTTAGCTGGTCATGTGCCGTACGCAAAATCAGCACAGATATATATTTGCAAGATATGCAAAATTTAAAAAATATCATGAATGAAGATGAGTACAAGAAATTTACAACAGGAGGATTTTGGACCATTCGTCGTTTTCCGAAATTTTCCTGGATTTTTACTTCTTTACATTAGAAACATCATTATTCAAGGTTCATCATTCAGGTTCGAGCTCTATTCGACAACGCTAAAAAACAGTAAAAAGTCGGAAAGTTAACCAAATCTTCCGATTTCCCGCTCCCCATGTCAATTTATCGGAGAACTAATGGCAGATTTGTGATCAGCGAACCCGAAAACCTACTAGGGGGCATTTTCAGCCCTTCACTTTCACTAAATTTTGCAATTTTTTAAAAATGGAGGGTAGAAAAGGCGTTACTTTGGAGTTTTGGGGGTGTTGGGGGGGGGGATAGTCACTTCGTTTGCTAGTCACGAATGACCTAAGGGACTCATAGAAGCTAATGCAAAAAAATTTTTTTGATCTATCTTCCTATATAGGAAGATAAATCAAAAAAAAATTTTTTGCATTAGCTAAATTGCTCTGGAATTGGTATAAGAAACTTTTTTATTCGGTCGATTTCCCCGGTTTATTGCCTGAACTATAATAAGCATATGAAAATCGATTAACTTTTAGATTCGATTAACAATTTTTCAAAATTAATAAAATCAATTCAGAAGCAAAACATTTTCTTTTTATGTAAACAAAATGCTTTGAATTTAGAAATGGCGGAAAAGGAATCGAAATAAATCAATTCAATGCCAATAAATAAAGTCAATAATAGTGATAATCACAGTCACAATCACGTTACAATCAAACCCAAATAGGGGTCTAAATAGAAGTCTAAATCCAGACCAAAATTAGGATCTACTTCAAAACAGTTTTAAAAAAATCGGAAGCAATCGGAAGCAACAGTCAAGCTTACAAACTAAATGTAGAAGATGTAATAGTAGACATTATAAAGAAAAAGGGACATTTTAGGACATTGCAGTTGACGTTTCAACGTTTTAACGAAGCGATAAGCTTTCAAATAACTACCAGCATATTTGCTAAAATTGTTTTACCGATCCTATATTGTCGATGCAAACTCATATTATTCGTTTTATTCCTAATTAGAATACTAAGTTCTTTAGTTCTTTTATCTTTTATTCGATTTTTGCTTTCATTAAATTTTATGAATATAAATATGTGAACATGTTTGATTATTGAAAGTTCGTAAGGACACTCCAGACATGGATAACATAAAACATTATAATTTAATTTTCTTATTTATAACAAGTGTTGATCTCCACAACTTTTTTTGATGATAATTATTTTTTTGGATTAAATTAAATAATTTTAGATTTAAATTAGAGCTATTTCCAATTGGACTTAAATTTTCTCGAGTCCAATTACATCAGAATTTTGGATGAAGTATACCGAGTTCGCATACTGGAAATAGTTGGAACAAACTGAACGCACAAACTGAAATTTTTTACAAAGTTAGCATCATTTTTTTCGAATAGAAGTAAGCCCCGCCATTTTGGAAGAAATCAAAAACAAAAGAAGTGCTGTATTGCTTTAAAGTTGTGCTGTTTGTGCTACTGAAAAAATATCGTTTCACCAACAGAATAATTTAAACCACGCTGAAACCATTTTTCGGATGAAAGTTAGCCCTGCCATTTTGCAAAAATCAAAGAAGAAAGGTTGTGTTGTATTGTGTCACAGTTGTGCTAGATGTGCCACTCAAAAAGAATCCCATATCAACAATGCATAAAAGTTGGCACGCTAAAATTATTTTTCGAGTAGAAGGATATTTTCGAGCAGAAAGCATTCGAGCAGAAGATTAAGGTGAAGATTGCCCCACCATTTTGAAAAAAATGAAAAACAAAGGCTGTTATGTATTGTACTCTAGTTGTGCTGGTTGTGCTGGATGAATAAAAGCTACCATTAAATAGCACAACCAGCACAACTCGAGGACAATACAGGACATCCTTTGTTTTTCAGAATTTTCAAAATGGCGGGGCTAACTTCTGCTCGAAAAATTGTTTCAGCGTGCCAGCTTTTTTCCATTGGTGATATACCATTCTTTCGGAGTAGCACATCCAGCACAACTGTAGCACAATACAGCACAATCTTTGTTTGTAATATTTTTAAAAACGGCGGGGCTAAGTTAGGTGACATCGATTATTTTGTGTCCTGATCATCAGGCTCTAAAAGAAATCATTGATCTAAGTGAGATCAAAAAATAGATTATTGCATTATAAGTTTGTCAAAAAATGTTGTCAATTGTGTCAAAAGAAAGATTTTTATTTATTTTTTTACCCAATTTTTTGGAAAAAAATAAAATTAATAATTTGTATGACACGAAATTTTATTATTATTATATAATAATAGTGAATTATGGCATTATAAGTTTGTCAAAAAAATAATAAAAAGTGTGTCAAAAAATGATTGCATTTATTTTTTTAGTCAATTTTTTGGAAAAAAAATGTAGCTGTTTTTATGACGTATATGTAATTGAAAATGAAATTGGACATGGTAATTTTTGAGTTTGTTATAGTTTGTGAAATATATTTGGGCTTTTGAAAAAAGTTTGTATTATTGATTTTGTAATAATTTTTGAATATTTTTAGAATTTTGGAAAAAGTTTTGATTTTTGATTTTGTAAGAATTTAAGGAAATGTTTTTAGAATTTTGAAAAATTTTGAATTTTTGATTTTATTATAATTTTTGGAATTTTGAAAAAAATTTCAATTTTTGATTTTGTAATAATTTTTGCAACATTTTTAAAATTTTAGAAAAAGTTTGAATTTTTAAGAATTTTTGGATTATTATTGGAATTTAGAAAAAATTTAAATATTCGATTTTATTCTAATTTTTGGAATATTTTTGGAATTTTGAAAAAGTTTGATTTTATTTAATTTAACAATGTTTTTGGAATTTTGATTATAATTCATGTAAGTTTTGTAATAAATTTTCAAACAGAGATAAAAAATACTTATACTTTAACAAAGAGTTATGTTTGATATACATCGCTGCCCAAAACTAAAAACCATGTCCTCATAAAAGTTTTTGTTGAAAACTATATCAAAATCATTAGCCCAGACCGAAGTCTTGATATCTCAGAGCTGCGAGATTTCAACCCCGCCATATTTTTGTTCGCTTACAATAACAAAATTGTTTTTCGGTGGGGAATACAAATTCACAGAACAAACGCATTGTTATTAGCACTAATTTTTATTATTCTACGGAGACAAAGAAAAATTAACTTTAAATTAAAATTAACTTTAAAAAATAGAAGAAGTCACAGAGTGACTAAATGGTTGGCTGGCTAAAATTCCACAAGATTGTTATTCGTTTTTAATTGTTGCAAATAGTTTTTTGACGAAATCTGGAAGTATATTTTTGAACAGAACTGTGACCTCAACATCATTAAGGAAGGTTGTGTTAAAAATCTTAAACGAAAATCATACTAGAATAGGAAGGATGAAAACGATAACGCGATCGTATGTTTGGTAGTCTAAATGCCATGATGATATAGATTATAGAAGAATATTTAAAAACTTAATGTTTGAAGTTTGTCAGAAAAATCAAAAGAAGTAGTGTCAACCAAATGGCCTTCGACGTCGTACTTATTTAAAAGGGTGCATTTATCTGCAAAAAAATATTGAGCAAATATTGTGAAGTCAAATTGTTGAGTTTGCAAACTTTGTATCTGTTTATCTTAGGTTTACTAGTTTTAAACGATATATGAATGAACGGACCATGCGCGGACTCTAACACTAGAAAGATCTCTATTGAAAAATATTTTGTCATCTTATTTTGACTTCTAGAACAAACGCAAATTTACTATATCTAACATGCAACATAAAACTAACAATGTGAGATACAATAGATTTAAAATAATGTTGATTGAAGTCGGTTGCCAATTGCATTTCAAAAAATCATTTCTCCAAAAATTTAGAGCATCATCTCCATATAGACGCTCGTAGAATGCAATATACAATGTTAATCACCGTAAGGGTGAATAAAATCAACAGATGAACCAGCAAGACAATACGAATAATAATCATTTCAATTACAAATCATTTTTTCCGCCAACGTGCTGACGCTCGAAACAATTCCATATATCACGTATGAACATAAAAGTGTAATTTAATATATTATGGAACGAACTCACCCAATCCGCGACATTTCACCATTATGTTCACGGCATCTGCTTTGAAACAATCCAACGATCTTATTTTCGCTCCGTTTGTTTTCAAAAAATTTGAAACATGTAAACTTATTTTCACTGTTTTATAAACACCATATAAAATATATATTTTAGTCTGAATAAATTTGACATAACATTTATCAATATTTCTGCCCTTTTATTTTCATTTACGACACTCTTAAATAAGACATTTTTGCAACACGATGAACTTTTACGCTGTTCCAAATAGTATAAGTAAAAAACACAAAAATAACAATTTTACACAATTTTATTTCAAATATGAAAAAAATCACAAAATTAATAAATCAAAAAATTTTAATTTTAATTTCTTTATTATAAAAAAATAACGAATTTAACATTTAGAGTTTAATTTTTAATTAACTATCATATCCCGGCTCTTTTATTTTTATTCGATTTATAAATCCGCACTCTCTAGTGAATTTAATTTACATGATAATAAATCACGGACTGACCAATATTTAAAAAAAATGCAATTATACATAGCATTTTACATATGCTAAACGAGGGAGAAAAAAGTTGATTACATAGCATCCTCTCATATGGTAGCTATCGATATTATTAATACAATTACATTAATACAAAAATAAAAGACTTTTTTCTTGTGCCTATTAACTTTATACTATTATATTATGTTCTGCATAAGAAAAAACATACCAATATTTTATTAATTTTTTTGTTGAAAAAATCATGGACTTGTATGTAAAACGACGGTGTTTTTACGTATGACGCTGTAAAAGTACAGTGCTTTTACGTATCACGCTTTAAATACTGTGTTTCTGATTAGCAGAGGCAGCTATTTTTCAATTTTACTTGGTTTTATGAATTTAGTTTTGATGCTTAGAGTTTATTTTACCACGATTTTACATTGCAGGTTCATAGAATAACGCTTCGAGACAGATAAGGTAGTATTAACTCATTTTTTATAGTTTTTGAAATTAGGGTGTTTCTGCTTATGACGGCAGTATTGTTTTCAGCTAATTGAAAGATGTAATAAAAAAATAGGAATCACCCTCTAATAGATACAATCATACCATTATTTAATTTGTTGAAAATACAAATTCATACATCGAAAGAAATTTAATGTAAAATATTTAGAGTTTTCAGGTTTTCATATAGAACGAAAAGAGTTCATACATCTCATCTCCTTTGTTTCATTTTTATATTAAAATAAACGAAACAATAATAATAATAAAATATGAAGGGGCTGAAATCTCACAGCTCTGAGATATCAAGACTTCAGTCTGGTTGAGGATTTGTATATAGTTTTCGGGAAAAAACTTTTATGAGAACATGGTTTTTAGTTTTGGGCAGCGATGTATATCAAACAAAACTCTTTGTTAAAGCACAAGTATTTTTTATCTCTGTTTAAAAATTTATTACAAAACTAACACTAACTAACACTAACAAAACTAACACTAACTAACATTATTAATGCTTTTTTTTAGCTAATAATTATAATTAATAGTTATAGTTAATTAACCAATAGTTCAAGCCTATAGGTAGTTAATTGTTTTTTAAAACAGATTTTAGTAGACTCTTCTCTAATCTCCGGAGGTAGCTCATTATAGTTTTTAATAGCTCCATATAGAGCAGAATGCGTTCCATGTCTTGATGAGTAGATTTTTATATTTTTTACTCCACCACCACCACCAGACGGTTGACTGAGGGTGACGTTGGTGTTTGAATGAATTAGGCAATTTATTATATTAAAGATAAGAGTTGACGATGCATTCTTGTAGACATCAGCAACAGGTAGGATCTTATTTTGCGTATGAATAAGTTTTGTTGCCGTTAAAAATGGAAGATTGAATAAATTTTTTATTGCTCGGTTCTGAAGAATTTGTAACGGTTTGATACTCTCATTGTATGTGTTACCCCAAATAGCTATGCCATACATAATATATGGATGAAATAATGCAAAAAATATAGAACGTTTCGATTCAATTGGTAGTTTATGGCTGATTTTTCTAAAGATGCCTGTTAGTGGTATTAGTTTCGACTTAATAAAATTAAGTTGATATTCCCATGTCAGTTCATAGTCGAGTATTATACCTATGTGTCGCACTCCTATCAATAATCTGCTTATTAAATTGGACATTAATATTAATGAATGGATTAACTTTGAATAGAATGTACTTGGTTTTCTTTATATTCAACGTTAGTTTATGTAGTGTCATCCAGAATAGTAAGACTTCCATGTCAATGTTCATATATTTCTCCAAAGTGTTTAAATCCTTGCATTGATAAAGAATAGCAATATCATCAGCATACAAGAATAGCTTTCCATGTAGAGATAGTCGTTGTACAGTATCAATATAAATGTTAAATAAGGTAGGGCCCAAAATGCTTCCTTGAAAAATTCCATAAGCAGTTTTTTTAAGACTGCTTTGCAAACTCTGAACTTCGGTGTATTGATATCTTTCTGATAAGTAGCTAGCAAACCATTTATACTCATTACCTCTCACACCCATTCCATACAGTATTTTTAACAATATATCCCGATCGACAGTATTAAATGCGTTTTGAAGTTCGACAAACATTACAGCAGTGATCATCTTAGAGTCAATTGCTTTTTGAACATCAGATATGAGATCAAATAAAGCAGGAGTTGTGCCAGAATTGCAACGAAAGCCATATTGTTCATCACCAATGAACTTGTGCTGCGTCACAAACTCTATCAATTGATCATTCACCACATACTCTAGTATTTTTGCAGGAGTTGGTAAAATATTTATTGTTCTGAAATTTATAACGTCACTTTTATCTCCTGACTTATAGATTGGCGTTACTTTTGTAATTTTCATTTCACTTGGCACAATACCCGATTTCATAGATTTATTGACAATATTGGTCAAAATATTAGATAATTTCCCCGATATTATCCTTAAAATAACACATTTTCAAACTATCCGCCCCAGGAGTTGGTGAATTTTTCATTTTTTGTACTGCCCTAGCTATTTGTTCTTCGTTTATTGGTTTTAGTTTGAATATTTTGTTTGTTATTTTTGGGACAAAGAGTCGTACGTCGTGACTTTCAGCAAGTACATCACCTACAGTAGCATAATATTCGTTAAAGCTATTTAATTTTTTTATTTTATCTGCATCATTATTTACATTATTGAAGAACATATTATCAGGCTTCTTATTATGTCCATTTATTACTTCTTTCAACACATTCCATTTTTTTCTGATGTCTTGAGCTTCACAAAATCTATCATTATAATATTTTTTTTGTTTTAAAATCTTTAATTTGGTCACCTTTTCAGTGGCGTCATTTCACCAAAATCTTGGGGGGGGCGAGAATTTAAATGACATAAAAAGATTTTTTTCGTAAAACATAGCATACACATTTTTATACACACATATATTTAAAAGCATTTAAATGCATGGACTAAGAAATAGAAATAAAATGCTTTTGAGCTACCTTGGTTACTCTGCTAGATCTTTGTCTTCTGGTGTTGTTTCATTGAAGCGAATGCCGCAAAGTTCTGTAAAATCCCTTCATTTGTTAAAAATAATTTTAAATTAAGTATCATCTCTGCATTGTTTAAGCGTCAAGAAAGTAGTTTTAATTGAAGCGCTTGTGCTAGAAATTATTATATCTTTGCTTTGTAACTGTTCAGAGAGTGAATTTGTAAACGACAGCTATCGTGCAGCATAAAAAAGGATGGTTTTTCTATACGATCCCAGGCATCCCGGGATTTGAAATTTATGAGTCACGTAGTCCCAGGATCCATAAAACACCACGGGATTGCAATCCCTACGTGACTCCTCTTATGTCGAATCGTTTTTTTGTTTGTTTTCCTTTAAATGTCTCAGAGAGAAAGGGTTATGTCTACCCTAAACTGACCAGAGCCAAATCGTTAAAATGTAGGACAAAATGCAAACATTCTTCCAAATACTAGCTAATTAGAATTTCTATTGCGAGAAAGTGGGACGGTGAAAACGTGCTAACTAGATTGTGCATAAATTTACTATTTAATGCTTTCCTTTACTATCTGTTTGCTATATTTAATTCTACAAAAAATTCTTTTATTTTAATTGGACAGTGGTTCGTACATTTTCAAAATTCTTTCTAGTGCTGGCATTACCGCCAGCCAGCGAGTTTCACTGTATTCAATAAGTTGGTTATGTTTGACATTACTTTTGCCGCAGAACTCCTTCAACTTAAACCAGTAAAGACAGTAAAATATCCAAATTTATTTAACCCTGCCATTTCAGCAGCACTTCTTATTGCATTATTTAGAATACGGGCTGCGAAGCCAATACCCAATACATTCTGGTTTAAATTCGCGTTTAGCTTGCTTTTAAATTTTCACCCCTTGACTTGACACCACTAAAATTGGTGCTCGTGTTATCAGCGCAAATTGCAACTAGCTCTTTGTCAATGTTAAATAACAACAAGAAAACAAAATAACAACAAAACTTGTTTAAGCTACTGGAGCTGGCGGCTTATAGCAACGCTTTTTTATGTTTATCTGTATCTATATGTCTTTTAATATCATAATGTCCACTGTTAATTTGCAAATTCACTCCGACTGGTAATACAATAAACTTTTGCGTCGTTATATTTTGATTTTTTTATAAAAGGATAGTCCAATTCAATATCGTATGAGAATTTACGTAAACGTTTTCTATCCATCTTGATTTGCAGGAGAACTTTTTAAATATAATTTTAAAAATTAGTATAAAGTTACCTTTTATAGTAGCTTAAAACTTTTGTTGCACAAGTAAAGACTGCAAAACAATTGAAACAATTTATTTTAATTTTACTAAATAAATAATATCTTTTCTGTATTCTGTAAGTATAAGAGGTATATAGTATACCTCTCGTTCTATCTTTTGCAAATCTATACCATTTATCAAGTTTTTATGCTGTTTACTTTGTTTGTTCTTTATTGAGAAAAAAAATTAGAAATTAGAAAGTAATAATTTTACTTTTGAGCTACCTAGTTAAAGTGTGTTTAAACAGAGTTTGAAACACTACTTATATCAATCCTTTACTTTATTCTTTCAGAGTGCGTAGCTTAAAAAAAAATATAACGCTCCCACACAGAGGAGTGAAAATAGTAAAATATCATTCTTGCTACTAAATTGAAATAAATATTTTCTTTCAAATACTCAAAACTTTTATTTTTGCTTCAAATTTGATGCTTTCCAACGTAAAATGCTTCGAATGATTCGCTCAATTATTCATGTATTGTTAGAAAAATTAATATAAAGGATGACTAATTTTGTTCTTTTGCAAATCGAATAAAAGAACAGGAAAATGTAATCTGCTCCAAAGGAGTAAAATCGAAAAAACAAAAATTTTACTCTTACGAGTAAGAACGATATTCAAATTATGAACATTTTAATTTTTGAATATTATTTCAAAGGATTGAAATGAGTGCTCGAATAAAGTAAAATTGTAAACTCTGTTTTGAAAATTTAAATGTTTATGAATTTATACGGAAAACTGCGTCTTTTTAAGTAAAATATTTTGTATTTTATTTTTCATAATATACTTTCGATCTCTCGTATATACACCGGGGAGATGTTTCTATAAACAAAGAAACCTTTTCGCTGAGGTAGATGTGTTAGACATCAAAAGATATTTGCAAAATAAAATGTAAATTATTGAAGTGAAAAAAACTGAGTTTAGTATTTCTATGAAAATTATAGTTAAAACACTATTTAGTAAAAAAAATATTGCACTGGTTTGTTCTCTTAATATAGTTAAATCAACATATACATAACATCATACAAACTGCAAGAAAAAACTGTGAAGCCATTGCTTTGACTAAGATATTGCGCAAACTGTACGTAGGTAGATATAAGGTTTTTTGATTATTTCTATAATGCGGGCAAATGTGGTGGAAATATTTGTTTCGTGGGACAAATTTCTCCGTGGGACAACGCAACGAAATGTAGGACATTTCCACGCAGCGTGGGACGTCTGGTCAGTTTACTACCCATAAACGTGCGTAAATTTTTCATTTGATTCAAAATTGTACAATTATTGCGAGCTTCTTTTAAATCTATAAGAAAAACCTACCACAAAAAATAATAGTTTCTCCCTCCCTGTATAAAAAAAAATGAACAAAGATTGACGTTTAGGATACGTTTTAGATTTTATTATAACCAACCAAACATATAATTTTTGCTATTTCATGAATTAAAAATTATAGTCCATATAGCGAAAAGAATTTGTCAGCAAGTTTTCATAACATATTTTGAAAATATTTACATAACTTAATTTGTTCGTGTCGTTAGAAAATATTGCTTGTCCATTATAAAACATTCACTATTATAAAATCACTGGAAATAACACAAAAAATTTAAATTACTCCCGTAATTATTTTCATTCATTTTGTAAAAATTAGCACAACTATCAAGAAAACTTTAGATATGTTATAGGATTTTACATTTAGAATTGTTTTTAATTTATTGTTTTTAAAACAGTTGTAAAGTTTGTACAATATGATATAGATAAGAAACAGGGCCAAATAGTCAGGGTTCTCAAAATAAGTGGGGCATGGAGGGATCAGTTTTTATTGTTTAAAATTTTTTTTTTATTTTTGATCTACGGGTGTGACAAACCCGCGTACTCCAGTCCCTGCTATTGACATACGAGTTAAGGTGAGATATCACATACCACTGGCAATAGCAGTCAGATATCACTAGCCAAAGTGACATCTTTCTTAGGGGTGGTGGCGGATGAACTGTATTCAGTCAACGGTAGCACCCTCAATCTTAGCTGTGAAATAATCCTTGATGATGAGACGCTATTGTTTCCTTGAAAAAACGAGCCTTCATATAACTATGTGTGGGCTTTAATCATTAAGAAAGATGGTGCGTCACAGGATCAAGGAATATATGCAACCGGCTGGATTATTGACAACTACATTTTTGTTTTGTTTCAGCAAATTTTGGTCAAAATTTGCTATTTACTTTTTAATTAACTTTTATTTTCTCTATTCTATCATAAAATATTGGCCTATGTCGTATTTTGTCAGTGATAGGATTTTTTGCTTAGTTATCCATTCTTTAACAAAAAACATAAAAAACAAAAAAAAGGAAGATTTACGTCCATCAACACCTTCGAACGTATGTTGTTGTGGGACCCTGGTCTTAAAAGGTTTTTAAGTGTTATTGTGACACATATTGTAATTCCTACTACACAACAGATTTTATTAAAAAGCTGTGTTCTCCTGCATTTACTTACTTTGAAGTTTAAATAAATTACCAATGGCCAATAACAATTGAAATTTGAATGTTAAATACTGCACTATGAACTCTCGAGGAGCCCTATACTAATGAAATATTTTGTTTCCTCTGGCTCAGACACGAATATCTTATAAACAAAACACAATCGTTCTTCTAAAAGCGGTAATGCCGCGCACCTTATAGTACGATAGAATTTTGTCAAAATACGCACCCACGGCGTTTTTGGAAGAACGATCGTGTTTTGTCTATAAAACTGATTACATCAGAAGATTAGAAGCAATACGACCGCCTTTCGTATCGGCGGCGCTCTAGTCCTTGATACAAAGAACTATAACGGTTTGAATATTGCGATGAACTGTACTTTAGTCGGGCCAAAATAATATGTAACGTAATAATTATATTATCAGATATATTTCAATTAATAGTATGCGATAAAATTGGTATATTAGTTAAGTAAATCTTCTAAAAATTAGACGAATTTACAAAATAACCGTGCATTGAAATTTCTATAGTGTATAATTCTACCACGATTGGATGGTTTTATTGAATCGATGTTTTGAATTATTGATAGTATCAGATCCTTGGGGGGGGGCCAATGCCCCCCCCAGCCCTACCCAATTGACGCCCCTGCACCTTTTCCCTCCATATATTATATTGTTCAATAATATACAAGTTGGCTCTATTCTTACGAAGTTTTGAAAACCAATATGATTTAATACTAATGCAATTCTTTATTTCATTGTCAATCCAAGGTGCATATAAGCTCTTGTTTTTGTTATATTAACAGATGTTATTTGCTGTTTCTTTGCAACCGTAGATGTGTGTATTAATTTCTCCATTGACGAAATGAATGACGTATAGGTACTGTTTATATCATCCACCATGTTCACATTGAAGTTGTATTTAGCAATTTCATTATAGAGGTAATTTTTATTTACATATGTGTTAGAATTTGACTCGTGTTTGTTTATTCTCAGTGCATGTTTTAAAATAAATTCATAATAAATGACATCATGATCCAGACGATCATGTGGTATCTGACTAATAATTATTTGCTGATTAACAGAGTTGACAATACAATGATCTATACAACTATCTCTTCTTGTTGCAACGGTATTACATACATAGAACCCAGATGTTTTGATTAATTCCAAATAATTTTGTACGTCACGATCAGGATTTAAAATATTAAAATTCATATCACCTAAAATGATATTATTATAGCGATCATTTTTCAAGTATAGTGTATCTTCAAGTGAATTAAAGAATTCAATAATTTCTTGTCTATTTCTAGTCGGAGCTCTATAAATATTGGTTATAGTGACAGTGGATGTACTCAATTTATCTGATTGTATACAAATTTCAATAGTGGCCATATTTGTGTGTTTGTTTGAAAAAATATTAATTGTTTTAAATTGAAGCAAATTATGAATTAAAAAACCAGCTCCTCCATATCCATCATTTCTACAAGAGAAAACACCAGTGTAGTTTTTTATATTAAAATATTTTATATTTTGCTCATTCAACCAAGTTTCTGTTATTGCTAAAATATCTATTCTTGAGGAAGTAGTAGATAAGAAAAATTCTATGTCATCCATTTTTGGTAAAACGCTTCTAGCATTAAAATAACATATTTTGAGACTTGTGCTATTATTAAATTTTATATCAGAAAAGGTGTTCATTAGCTTTGTAGTTACACTTGGTATTAAAGGTACATCAAAATTAATGTTATGTGTCCAAGAATTCATCTAAAGTGATTTTAGAATGAATTGTACTGACTGCAGAGTCAGCTGTTTTACGAACTTTTATTGTACCATTTTTAATCCAAGCATATTTAATTTTTCCTTTCTTCACTTCATCCCTTGCCAATTTGTAAATATAACTATAATAACTAGTAAGCTTTTCATTTATAAAAATCGTTGAAAAACTGCCTGTTGGCATTATTTCCTTAAATTTATTTTTGTTTTGCAAAATATTATTTTTTATGTTCATCGACCTTAGCTTCAATGTAATTTTGGTAGCATTGTTTAATTTAGACGGACTAGTATATACACTTTGAAGATCATTTACTGAGATATTGACATCAATTTTGCTTAAAAGATTCATGACCTTCTGTGAAGGAGTGACGTCAGCACCAACATTTATCCCATCAATTACAAGATATTTCTTCAATTTCTGTTGCTTAAGTTTTTCTATTTCTACCTCAGACTTAATTAATCTTTCTTGTAATTCAATATTCTGATTATTGAGTTTTATGTTATCATTTATGAGTGTTTGTACTGATTTATGCAAGTCATTAATGAGGTTAATTTTGACAGTTGATTGTTCTTGCCACAATATAATTTGATTTAATTTATCCAGTATAGCATTACCATCAAACTTACCATCTTTACCATCTGGACTTGTATTTCTCAATGTTTTACTGTGGGTAGCTTCATTATCCGAGTTAGCACTTGCTTCGCTTAAATTATCCATGGATTGAAAAATTTCAGCACGCGACCTGTCAAAATCTTCCTCACACGATTCACATCTCCAAATTGCTTCTTTAAGAGCCAATTTCTTGTAAAACTCAACTTCAACTCTTGCACAGCTTCTATGGAAGTACTTTCCACACACTCCATCACACTTTAAGTACTTGTGATTTTTATAATTTAAGTTTTTTTTGCACACAAAACACAAACTTTCAGCATTGTCAGCCATCTTTTTTTTTTTTTTTTATTTCCATGTCCAATTTCATTTTAAATTACATTTACGTCACAAAAACAGCTACATTTTTTCTCCAAAAAATTGTCTAAAAAAATAAATGAAATCATTTTTTGATACACTTGACATTATTTTTTGACAAACTTATAATGCCATAATTCTCTATAATAATAATGAAATATCATGTCATACAAAATATTAATTTTATTTTTTTCTAAAAAAAACTGGGTTACAAATAAATAAAAACCTTTCTTTTGACACACTTGACAACATTTTTTGACAAACTTATAATGCCATAATTCTCAAGAATAATAATAAAATTTCATTGCAAACAAATAATTAATTTTATTTTTTTTTCCAAAAAATTGGGTAAAAAAATAAATAAAAATCTTTGTTTTGACACACTTGACAACATTTTTTTGACAAACTTATAATGCAATAATCTAGATATCGGTCTCACATACCAATCCCGACCATCAAAATTACTCCAAATTCAATGTTCCTACTCGTATTCACTTAAAATGAACGTTTTTTAAGCAAAAAATATGCAAATTTCCTTGTTTTGACACACTTGATGGTTTTTTTGACACACTTCCGGTACAGTTATCAACCACATCGTCCTTTCGGCTCTTTACATTGAGTAAACCTATTTTTGGAATAAAAAATTTTTCAAATCCGTCCAGCCGTTTTCTAAATTTCGTCGGTTGTGACGGCCGGCAGGATGCACAGACGGTCTAGAGAGAGACATACATTTTTTTTTGCTTCTTTAGAATCAGGAGGTCCTAAAACGTCGAGAAATGTCAAAAAAGGTGGGGGTAAGAATTTCACTTTGCGCTCATAAATATAATACTTAGGTCTTTCAGACCGAAGTAAAAATACAAAAATGTGTATGTAGAGATGATGTAAATATATAACAATAATAAATTTATGAAATCATACATTTGATGGGGCGATCAAAAAGTTCTTTGTATTGTTATTACATTAATGATAAATTATGTTAATGCAAAACATGTAACGTTGTAGAATCAAGGATGGAAAATGGAAAGGTGTTTTGCGCCGGGGTTAGTCTTTACTGTTAATGGCGTAACTACATATATCTAACTCCTTTACAACACCTTTACTCAGAACTCAAATTGTTCTGTATTAGATTGTAGAATTTTCCAAACGCCACATGTTGGACGTCACACAATTAGTGGGCATCACAACTTAATTAGTGTGACGGATAAGTTAAGTGACTTTTTTTCTATTTTGGAACTTTCAACAAAAATAGAACCAAATAATGGTCCTTACAAAAAACTATGTCTCTCGTCGAGTCAACACCACAAAAAATGGAGTTCAGTTGAATAGGACCCGCATTAACAATGGTAAATTTGATGCTTTTTTTATATGCCGAAAGAATCTGACTGACCTGAATTTATGTTATTTGGACATGTTAACGTTATTCTGATTGGAAACATTTTCTTCCCATTGCTATAAAAGCAGACACATATTGATCCGGAATCTTCAAGAAATGGAACGAACACGAATGTAACGACATCGAATCATACCAATCGTCATTTCATTAGATTTTTCATCAACACTACAATTTATTTTGCATTAATGTTGCTGCCGGCATTGTTTATAAGTCATGCAAGGAGCCATTTCATTTTGATACGAATCATTTGATCTAAATTTAATTTTAATTTATTATCTAAAATTGGTTCTGAGTTAAAAATGAAATAAACTTTTAAAAGCGGCTGGACTAGTGCTTCTATTTTATATCCACCTAAAATAGTGAGGCTTAAAAGGACTCTTAAGTGTTTGGTATCTTACGCTCTAATCGGAAATCTGATTAATATAATATTTAATAAAAATTTTTGATATTAATAGTTGATACCTTCTCTTCTGATTATTAATTTCATTCGTTTTTGACGCTATTCATTTTTGTTTAATTATTTCATTGAATGTTAGGAAATTGGAAATGAACTGGTACGGTTTTAATGAAGAATTTTATATGATCGATCGAATAATTTATATGATGGAAAAATTGACAGTACATCTAAAACAATAAAACAATGCAACAAATATTGTATTAGGACAATATATTAAACTATCACCTATTGTTGGGCCAACAATAATTAGTTTAACTACGTTAATAAACACCTGTTTAGGTATAACAATTCATTGATTTCATTATTGCTCAACAATCGCTGGGACCACAGGCGAAACTTTTTGATTATTTCACTGTATTATTGTTCATATTCAAAAATTGCTGGGTCATGGCGCAGCTTTTGAATATTACAATTTTCCCATTGCTATTCATATCTCATAATCGGACGGACGATTGGCGCTACGATTAAATGTAATTTGAATGGTCTTAAAGCATGAACAATTTAATCAACGGACAGTAATTTTTAAATATTGTCAACGTAGTTAAAATTGGTAATGTGATGGTCTTGCTTCCTCAATCTTTTGGGATCGTCCGAGTTCGTATTATTTGCTAGTTTGAATCCGTCTTCTTGTCAAACTTTTGCTTACAACTAAGCATTTGTCCGTGAAAGAAAAGGCATATTAAAATTCATAGACTGAAATTAGTGAGGAATAAAAAATCTGTTGGCACGCAATTCCTCTAATATTCTTGATAGTGATTCCACTATCAGTAATACATAGTGTTTATTACAGTTGCTTATATGCAATAGAAGTCGGAATTGCATATCTTCTCAAAGCTGAAGACAGACTCGTTTTGTTGTTTCGGAATGGTTCATTAAAAGTTTGATTAATAATCCACATTACAGTGGACCACTTAGCTGTAATAAAACTTTGGACTAAAACGGACCGGTGCTTGGATTAAATAATCGGTACAGACGTTGAAAAAAATTACAAAATTATTCCTATGGCATAAATGCTGTAAAAAATACTACATTGTTTGCATTTCTCAATTTTGTAACATAAAAAAGTAATAAAAAACTCATAAATAAATCTTAAGCAGTTATAAAATTATTTCACTTTTTGTGTTTAATATTACAATTAAATAATTTTTATTAATTTTGTGTAACTTTAGTTCTTTCTTTATATGTATTTCACTTACAAAGTTTGTCGTTAAATAATTGCATAGTTGTTGCATTTATTTTACATTTTATTGTATGCCCTATTAATTGACAGGAAGTTTTTTTGTTAAACTTGTAAAACAATGATGTTATTGTTTAAACGAAAGGCTGAGTTTGATGATAAGGTAGGCTATAAAATTTTTCATTTTGTAAATTAAAAACTTCTTTTTAATTGTTGTGAATGTAATACACAAACAATTTTTGACAAGCTTTTAAAGATGGAATTTATGATCCGAAGCGTTTAATACTATAAATTTTCTTCCGTGTTGTAAAAATAAGTTAAATTGTTGCCAAGACATATTTATTTTCTTAGGTAATTTCATATTTTGTGACAAGTAACAACCAATTATTGACACAAATAACTTTTTTTTTAAAACAATCTCACGGAAGCATAACTCTTCAACTAATCATCAACGGGCAGCTATGAATATCAACACACCTTAACATAGTACCAACACATAATCCTTTAAAAAAAATCAAAAATTTTGTTTAATTTTTTTCCAGCAAAAGCTTAAAGTATTAAAAGAAAATTCCGTTTTTTTTTAATTAAATTCAGTTAAATTTTTCTATTCCATTTAATCAAATGAATTATGTAAAAGAAAATCAAAAAATGCATTCATACATAAAAAAAATCAATTTCCATTTTCGAACTAAAATTCATTTATGAGCATATGAATGGATAAACCGATTAAACGATTTTCGATTAAAAAACAATAATTATTACAAAAATAAAGTTTTAGAGCTTTGGATTATAGAAATTCGTGAACTTTTTAGTTTTAAAATTTTCGTTCCATAAGAAAACAAACTAATTTTTTTTGTTAACTAATTTTACCGTGTTAAGGAAGGTTAAACGAAATTGGTGTACTCACAAGAATATACGTTAAAAAAAGAGAAGTGTTTTGAAATTTTTTTTTCACAAAAGTGTTACCAAGAAGTTGTTGAGTAATAGAGATTCTGCAGAAGACTTTTTACTCAATCTCAGTATTGATATTGCAAATCAATATGATGTCGAGAAATTCCACATCAATCTACCAAATTCAAAATGATGAAAATGTCAAACTCACTGCAACATTCATATCGAAAAATTTTAATTCAACTTAACATAATTATTGAGTGAGCGAGAAAAAGTCGCTAGAAACGCAAAATGTTCATTCAATATGCTGCCATTACTAGATCCGTTGTTCGATTAAGCACAAACTTCAGCCAGCGCATGTTTTGTTCCTACTTTTTAGTTTAAATGTCATTTGTCAAGTTTTATGACAACCAATATCTCTCGATTTAAAAAGAACAGGATGAAATTCGTGACCATGCTTGGCATACAAGTAGTATCGGTGAAAAAAATACGTACCCAGATAAAACTTTTGTTACGGATCTTTCACTTTTCAAAGCAATTTTTCATTCTATTCAATTGAATACATTCATTTCTAGTGTCTTAGAATTCTAAACTACATAATGGTTAGATCCATTGCTAAACTCTTAATAAAATCTTGAATTTAAATTGGTTAGTGGCCATTCTCCACTAGTTGGGATTTGTCTCCCATATTCGTAGATCCATAATGTTCTTCATTCAATGTCAACTTAGTTGAGGTATGAAGAACGGTAAAACGTGTTCGTAGAATAAATAAATAAGACAAAAAAATTGACATTAAAAATGAATTAAATAATTGTGATGTTAAGTCGATCGTCCAAAAACAAAATTTTATCTCGTCGCTGGTTGAGTTGGTTAAATGGTTAACCATATAAACTTTGATCAGAGGGACGCCGGTTCGATTCCCCGAACCGACCGGAATTGAGATAAAACTTTTGTTACGGATCTTTCACTTTTCAAAGCAATTTTTCATTCTATTCAATTGAATACATTCATTTCTAGTGTCTTAGAATTCTAAACTACATAATGGTTAGATCCATTGCTAAACTCTTAATAAAATCTTGAATGCTAAATAAATATTGAACGTAAAAAAGATAGCATAACCTGAAACAATTACATTTTAATATCAAAATTGTTGGTTTGAAATTGTATGTAATACATGTTTCTAAAATTAAGTGACAACTTAATACTTGTAACTTGATACTTGATAACATCGATTATATCAATTTAAAGCTCACAATTACGAGACGGAAATCGCATAGATTCTATATAAAGAAGCATAGCTTATGTATGATTAAACATGGATGGTAATCATGATAAATAAACTAATTAAAAATGGTAACACCTAGCCGATAGTGATTTACAAACGGCAACAATGTGCATTAATACCAATTAATCTACTTAGCTTTCCGTAGAAAGATTTGTAAAATTTAAAATTGTTGATCTAGGGGTGTGACAACCACGCGTACTTTAGTCCCTGCTATTGGCATATGAGTTATCTTGTGATATCGTATACCACTGGCAGTAGCAGTGCAATCTCATTAGCAAAAGTGATATTGTAATGATCCTCAATGCTATCCAGTCTTCTTAATAACAACAGAAGAGTGAATATCATTGAAGACATTATCAGAAATATTTATCCACAAACTCTATACCAGACCGCTATTGATCCCGGCTAAAGAATCAGGGTATAGGGAGGTGGGGATTACTGGAGAGTTTTGTGGACCTTGCTAAGCGGAAATAAAAATTATAGACAGCAGAGAAAGAAACAAAAAAAAATTTGATGAAAAAAAATGTTGATGGGAAATGGTCATTGGTCCCAAGACGTTCATTGGATTGGTCACCGCACTTCAAGAATTCATACCATCATCTTCCTTCTTCCCTCCTCACCCCACAAGACAAATGAGAACTAGCCCATATTCAAGAAATATGAATTTAAAGGTCAAAAGGAATTTAAAAGAAAAACAAAAAATCGAACAAAATAAATAAGAGACCAATATACATATATATATACTTCAATTTCCGTTATATTTCGATATAGTTATATATTTTTATTTGATTTAAATTTAGCATTGATACTTAAAACTACTTACCATCACCAAAGTTTTTAAACATAGTAATCTTAATTAATTAGAATGTAATAGACAACACAAACACATAAATATTTTTTTCGTGTATATATTTCTATAGCGTTTAATTGTCACATTGATAGCAATTTCCACTAAAACTGTTTTGCTTTAGATTTTAAAATGTACAAAATATTCTAAAATTGAAAATTTTTTATATATGATTCAAGTACAAAAATTCTCTGTTAGCATCTTCCACTAATCAAACAAAAACGATCCAATATTCCCATTGGAATATCTACACCTGACGGTTTTCCTCCTATATTGACATCTTTTGCTTCGATAAAAATCAATATTTCAATATCCAATGTCCAATATCCAAAAAATTCAATATCCTATTATTTAGCTCTTTTCTACGTCACAAATGATTTAGTATGATTATTTCAATATGAGTATAATTATCTAACTGTTAACTGTTGTTAACGGTTGATGCTACCGTCATCATCCATGTGTCTATTATTTTCCCTTCCACTAATTAAACATTCTACCCGCCTTTTTATTCAATTAACCTAATCCCCAGATCGATTTAGATAAATTATTTTATTAAGAGATATTACTTTTAGACTGATTTGTTCTTCAATAAAGTTTTCTGATTAAACTGTTTCCTGTGTCCATTCAAACAAATCCAAACAAAATTCGACATAAAAAAAATGATATAATAAAACAGTACCTTTTCTGTAGTTGAAATCATATTTTCACTATAATGGTTATTGGTTAATCAACACTAACGGAATATCGATCTTAGGATTGATATTTTTCCGATATGAATACATATTGCAAATTTTATTTTATTTTAAACGGAAATCATATTTTCACATAAACACCAATGAATCACTATCTTTTAAACAGTTAATAATATTTCCCGATATAAATATTTTCAGTTTTGTAGGATTTAATTAATAGGACATCACAAACATTAAAAATATTTTTTTTTATGATTTTAAATTTATCACTATTCAAATAACATAATAATAATCTTATTCAACAAAAAGTAAGTAATTAATCGCAACAAATCAAAACCAAAAATAATTTTTCCACTTTTAACTTGACCAAAGCACGGTCACTGAATAATTAATTCGACAGCCAACATTTCTTTTCCTTCTTTTTTTTCCCAAAAAAATATTATTTTAGAATTTCGTTTTTTTAATTGATATTAAACAGGATAATCAGACAAAAAAAAATTTATATAAAAAAAAAGTTGCAATGAATCAGGGTTTTGCAACAGTCGTGGGGACGTACCTACCCCTGAGATATCTTATGCTTAACCGACTGAGCTAGCCGATCATGGAACCACTAACTCTATTAGCATTTTACGTCTTTGAAATGGTACCTCCCTAGACTTTTACCCTGACTGTCTTCCACGTCGCACATAACATGACCAACCAATTTAGTCACAACAGCTGGTATGTATTTTGGAGCTAGCTTTGATGCAAACCGCTCGCTTGCCTTACTTTGTGTAAAGTTCTTTACATATACGGTTTGACCTACTGTTATACGGGGAACTCGAGACCGTAAGTTGTACCTTGAACACATCTTTTCATTAGCTTGACTCAGATGTTTTTGAGCCTCTTGATAACGCTGATGTAATACATCTGGTTTTTCAGTTAAGCTGGCATAACCACCCGTAAAATCGTGAATTTGGCGTAGAATTAAATAGCTGGAGCCATGGAGGAGGGGGTGTTGACCAAACACTAAAAAATGTGGTGAAAATTGAGTTGATTGATGAACACAGTTCCTTAAAGCATGCGTGATTGCATTTAGATTTTCATCCCATACTTTGTGGTCGGCTTTGATATAGGCTCTTATGGAAGAAATCAAGGTTCTATTGACCCGCTCTGACGCATTAGCCTGTGGTGAGTACTTGGCAGTAAAAATGTGTTCTACTCCGTATTTAGAGCACAGAGATTTTGTTAGTTGTGATTCGAATTGTCGTCCATTATCTGTTACTAGTACCTCCGGTACACCAAACAGAAGAAAAATTTGATCTTCTAAAAATTTACAAACTTCCACCGCCGTGGCTTGCCTCACGGCTTTCGTTTGCACGAATTTGGTAAGATGATCAACAGCTATAATTATGGAAGTGTTACCTTTTTTGGTTCTAGGGTAAGGACCAAGAAAGTCCACATATATTCGTTGCCAAGGGCGAAATGTCATGTCAAATGAACCTAAAGGAGGTCTAGTAATGTAATTAGCCGCTTTGTTGGATTTGCAGCTGGTACACAGTCCAACAAATCGTTTAACCTCAGTAGTCATACTGGGCCAAAAATAGTAACGGCGAATTAGTTCTATAGTTTTACTTATTCCTAAATGAGCTGACGTTGGTGGACAGTGCGCTAAAGCTATTACCTTTGGCCGCAACGCTTCTGGAATAAGTAGCTTCCAACTAGGTATATCAGTTTCTGGTTCAACATTTGGATGAACATTGATAAACGCATGAGCTCCTACCACTTTTAAATCGGTTTTACCTGTAGATCCATCTAGGTTGTGTATTAGATCTCTATATTCCACCGAGTTAAACTCTGGCGCGTTAAGGTCAATATGTAAAGGTAAATCCGAATTAGGAATAGTATTTAGAATTATGGAATCCATGTCCATTCGAGATAGTGCATCTGGAACGGCATTTTGAGAGCCTTTGCGATACTCAATCTCAAAATTATACCCCTGCAACTTAAGACTCCAACGAGCCAGTCTTCCTGTTGCATCCTTTAAGGACATCAACCACGTTAAGCTCGCGTGGTCTGTTATGACAGTAAATGGCAAACCCTCAACATATGGGTGCTGGCGGAAGGGGTGCTGGCGGATGAAGGATTTTCAATCAACTATACCATTCCTTACTCTAAGTTATGAAATATTCTTTGATGATACGCTATTTTTTTAAAAATTTTAAAGTGTTTGGTAGTAGATATTACAAGGTATGTCACAACAACACATAAAAAACTTTTAAGAACAAGGTCGTACAAAAACATGCTTTTTAAGGTTGATAGACGCAATTTTTTCTATGATATGTTTTGATTATTTTAAATATAAAAATGTATATAACAGTTGCTTGGAATGCTGATAGTTGTGAAACCCAGAATAATTTTAATGATTTTAAATTAAACCTTCTGAAATTTTTATTTGCAATGTTACAATAATTGGAAGACAGACAAAAAACACAGCTAATTCACAGATTTAAGTTTTCACTTCTGTCGGCAGTCCTTAACACTGCCTTCTTTTTTTGTTTGTAGTTGTAATAATTTTCTTCCAAATCATAAAAATATGTGATTCCCCTATTCACAGTGATAATTTTGATAAGCTGAGTATACAAGATTGTTCGAAATCGTTTGTAGTTGTTTGTAGTAATGATAAATATTCTTGGAAAACTTTTGTATAGAAATAAAAAATTTCAAAATCTACAGTTGAGCAAAAATCTGAAATATTTTATTGAGCCCAGAAACTACAAACGACGTTGATGATCGTAGTAAAAAAATGTTGTTTGTAGTTGTAATAATTTTCTTCCAAATCATAAAAATATGTTATTCCCCTATACACAGTGATAATTGTGATAAGCCTAGTATACAAGACTGTTCGAAATCGTTTGTGGTTGTTTGTAGTAATAATAATTTATTTGCTTGATGCGGTTTCTCGACCAACACCCCATCAAAATGTGTACAACGAGTCAACGAGCGTAAAGAAGTATAACTTCAAAAATTGTTTGTAGTTAGAATAAATTTCTTCTTAGGTAAACCAAGTTCAATTAGATAAACCAATAAACCAATTTCTTAGATAAACCAAGTATTCAAGATTGTTCGAAATCGTTTGTAGTTCTTTGTAGTAATGATAAATATTTTTGTAAATGTTTTTTGAAGCAAAAACAAAATTCAAAATGTACAGTTGTACAAAAATCTGAAATATTCTTCTGATTCCAGATACTACAAACGACGAAGATGATTGTAGTAAAATATGTTTTGAACAAAAGGTTGAGCAACTACAGGCTCAACATTTTGCTCACCTTGTGCATATTAAATTTTTTGTCTACAAATAATATTTATCACTACTACAAACAATTACAACCGATATCGAACAATCTTGTATACTTCTGACTTATCAAAATTATCACTATGTATAGGGGAATCACATATTTTTATGATTTGGAAGAAAATTATTACAACAACAAACAAAATTTTTTTACTACAATCATCAACGTCGTTTGTAGTTTCTGGGATCAATACAATATTTCAGATTTTTGCTCAACTGTAAATTTTGAAATTTTCATTTCTATACAAAAGTTTTCCAAAAATATTTATCATTACTACAAACAACTACAAACGATTTCGAACAATCTTGTATACTTGGCTTATCAAAATTAACACTGTGTATAGGGGAATAACCAATTTATGATTTGAAGGAAATTTATTACAACTACAAACAAAAAAATTACTACAATCATCTACGTCGTTTGTAGTTTCCAAAAATATTTTTTTTTTTTTTCTCATATGTTCGGGTTCCAAGTTCACACAGCTTCAAACATCGTTTGAGTTTTGTTTAAAAATATGTGTTGGAGAATAAAATACTATTATTATAGGTCTTAGTAATGCTCTAAGATTGAATGCTGAACTGAATGTTACGAAAAAGATCATTCTCAATACAAGTTTTGGTGGCAACCATACTGAGGTAAAGTTACCAAACCATAGTTGCCGTATCAATATTTAGCGAAGACTTTACAGAATGGAGATCGTTTAACGATTTGTTATGCTAAACTATGCACAGAAATCCCAAGTTAAAGGTTTCATAAAAATTTCAATTCCTAAAGGTTTGGTAAAGGATGAAGCAGCAGTATTTTTAAAGTACTTCAATATTACCGATACAAATTATATTGAAGTGTTAAAGGAACTCTGGAAACGCAATTACAGAAAAAAACATACCATAAACACTTTTATCAGAAACTTCATTAGTAGTGTGCACGCCAAATTTCATATAAGTAAAGAGGTTTGATACGTCTGATAAAATCCTTCATGGACTTAAACAATGGGAGAAGATGCAGAAACGTAAGACCATGGTAGGCAAAAAGAAAAAACTAATACCTCATGGGCACAGGATTCAGCGTAGACTAATCTTCCAACCATCCAGCATTTTTTAATTTTTTTCAATCAATAAAAATTCTCCAAAAACGACTGACAACATAATTTTTTTAACATCATCTCAAATATCAATTGTCATACTGTTACAGCAAAAAAAACTGGGGTGAAAAATTTGTCCAGAACAGAACCACAGACTGTTCGAATATAACAATGAACGATGGATATTTTAATTGTTTAAACGACAACCACATCTTTATTTTCAAATCAAAATTTCGATGCAGTCAGTGTTATAAAAAATATCAGACTCTGTACGAAACAGCAACCGCACTGACTGACCCACTAACATTCACAGCTAACCCAGATAAACCTAAAACAAATATACATAGTAAAATGTGTAAAGGAAAGTTTCAGATTTCATAAGAAATTAAATCTAATGAACAGAAAAATATGTTAGATAAGCAAATTTAATTGCATTTTATGTGTTACATGTTGTTAGTATTAGGACCAAGAGAAGATGAAAGATTCTTCGGTTAATGCATGCTTTGTATCTACGTGATGCAGTTTATAACTAAAATCAGTAAATGAAAAAGTGTTATGTATTCACAGAATGTGGTCTTGACCAATAAAGGACAGGTGGATAGGAGGAGAGCAAACTTCACTCAATCTCAAAAAGTATAGGAATGAGTGTAAGTGAGTGGAGTATCTAACCCACACCCAAAGATAAAATATCATGCTTTATCTAACCATAGACTGCATGGAATTTCTGGTTTAGCCCGGCCGTCCCGTGAGCTACCAGAAAATGTAAAAAAAAGGGACGAAATAAGAAAGTGACTGTAGGAATAATCAAGCTTAATTTTAAAAAAAATTTCGAAAGCCAATAAAGAGCCGTAAATTTTCATAATAATAAAAAATTGTTACGTTAGACACAAAAGTGGTGTGGAGTCATGGAATTGTGCAATTGGCAAAAAAAGAATTTTCAGAGAGTGCTTCGGTGAAATCGATTGATGATCAGAGGAAAGAAGCGGTCTAACTATGGGTCAGAAAGTCAAACGCAACATTTTTTTTCTCACCATTTTATGGCAAGCTAAATATACCACCAATAAAGTGGTTGGTGTTGATGTAGAAAAAACGTCAGTCAAAGGCGACAAGCAGTACTCATATCTATTATGGTTCACTGGTCAACGCGTTTTCTGTCTTTAAACAAGTTACGCTCCAAGCAATAGAATTTCCAAAGACTGTTAGAATAGAGTCACTTCACTATTCCCGACTCCCTCACAACAGTCAAGGACTTCCACCCCACTACCTGGGTCGACCTAGGTTGTAATGAAGCGCTACTTCGTTGACTAACAACGAAGTGGCATAGCAGGTCGCGTACCTTGCGAAATTTATTTATAGCCCCAGACTAGCTGCAATCTGTGGGAACGAGTAAGAAATCCTGCTACTTCAGCACAAATAACTGAACTTGTACGCATCTTATGAGATAAGAACGGATGTAAGAAGAAAAGCAATTGAACTAAACAGACTCTGATGACCCCGTATGCGAAAGAACCACGATCATCACGTTCAACCCCTACAATTAACACCACACCTTCACATGCTCTCACGTCTCATACACTCACACACGCACACTCATACACTCACACACGCACACCCACACACACACACACTCACACACACACACCCGTGCACGCAGATAGTCATGCATGCTCACTTGATTCAATGAAATGCGACCTGAAGATCGTAAATAATCCCGGTTGGTTACTTATGTGATCAACGGTTAATTTTAGTACCTAGGATTGGGACTTTCGTTTTAGTATAATTGTACTTAAAATTCTGAAACTATATGCTAATAATTTTGACACAAATGAGTTACAGTCTTAGCCAAAACAAACTATAAATTTCCTTCCCTCCTTTTTTTGTTGGTTTAAAATATCGAAAGTTGGCAATGAGTTTATAGCCAAGGATAGTTTAAGTCAAATCTAAAATTCCAGTTCATTTTTGTGCTTCTGCTTAGAACATCGTGAAATACAGAGGCAATCCTACATTAAAAGTTGAAATGACATTAACAAAAAAAATTGAAACTTTTAGGCTGAAAACCATGCTAAGAACGGTTTTTTGGTGAATTATGCGCGCGGTTTGTAGAAGTATACCACCCTGAATAACATCATCAAATAAAGTTATTCCACATCCCATATGATCCAATTACCGTTTTAATAGTTCCAAAAAATATCTGATGATCCATATCCAAATGCAGACGATGTTGTCTTCAATTTATTTTTATCAACCTTACCAGAATTATCAGTATCAGTGAAGTAGAATATGAGGTATAATATTGCCCTTGACTCACAAACCTGCATCACCTGAACCCCCACATACTCACACTCATATACACACGTATCCATAATCATTCATACATCTAATAACAGCAAAATAAAATGAAATATGACTCACCCCATAGGTATTCCAGACCCCTCTCCTTCGTCCCCAATAAGTGTCCTCCTTCCTTATTGAAACTCAATGATATTCACACACCCGCAACGCAATAATAATTCGCCCTGGTGTTATATGCGGTTGATGCCAGTACCAGACGTCCACAAAATTAAATTTATCCGGAAATCAAGATGTAAATCGAGTGTTATTCGCCTAGTTATAAATTCATCGACATAGGGTTACACCCCGAACTATTAAACATTCAGATTATTTTGAAATGACAACACTCCCTCCTTATGTAAAAGTAATCATTGACGTAAGGCTTACTCTCGGTATCCAATATTAAGTTCACCACAAAAATATTTCTTTGTTTCGATCTTAACCACCCAAAAAGTTAATCACCGCCAACTAAAAGGTCGTATAAATATATGTCACCGGTATGTTTAAAACAAGCATAAGATTTATTGATCCAAACTGCTCCAATTACTTTTCTTTTATACTCAAAAGAATCGTTACTTCCAAAATGCCACTTCAATATTGCACAGTCAAACCTTGTTCTCCTTAGGCCACGACAACAAAATACATTCATAAACTTATGCGCTACTTTGTTTACCTCGTAAGCCACAGCTTTACTAGTTAATTAACTTTATCCTTGATACTACGTCATTCACGTCGACTGATATAATCAAACAAAAATAAAACAACTCCAGATATACCAGTTTTCATGTTTTATTGCCAACAAATCTTTCTGTTGATAACGTTTGTTTCGGATGTTAACCTTTACACTGATAATAAATTTCACTTAACAATCCATTTTGTCCAACCATTTGCAATTTTATCCGTTATGTGTACAATCAATAGTTTAACACAAATTGTTAATAATTTTCTTTTTGCTTAGATTACACTAATTACTATAATAAATATATTTTATTTTCTACTTATTTTAATTTTAGTAATCACTTACATGAATGAGACGAGCAACTTAAAAAAAACTGAGCAGAAAAATCCTTATTTACTTTTTATAATCATTGGATTCATCTATTTAATTTCAATAAATATAACCACAAATTTTAATAAGATTAACACTAATTTTAATTGTACTAATATTTTGATTAGGATTGTTTTACACAATTTCGACTAGCCTTATGGCAACAAACACAAACACGTAATTATTTTTTTTCTTTTGTTTCTAACATGTCCTCCACTGGAGATAATCGCGACTTTTTGTCAAATCGCTTACCAATTATTTAATTACAAAGAAATTCTTTTAAAATCTTTTGAGGATCTCACCTTTTTTTCGTTTTAATTATTTTTAATTATTTCCAATCCATAACCACAGAAAAGATGGCCACTCAGCAAGAAGACGTCAAAAAAGAGATCAATCCAATATGAAATAGAAATCGACTAAGAGAGCCTCTATACGCGGCTAGGCGTATTTATAGGCAAACGACCGTTGGTGAATAATTTTTTCCCTTTCGTTAGTTATTTCTCCCCACTAAGTGTCTTCACTATTAATCTGTACTAAAAATTGGGAAATAATTATAAACAGAAACATTGACTATGTAGGACACGATTGTAGGACATCTACATGGGAATAGCGCAAGTTATTGTACAATTGTTCCATGCTAATTTAATAGCAACCAACGATTACAAATTGAAGATGGAAAATTACATCGGGAAATATCACACAACTCTTTTAGGATAATAATTTTTTTATTTTAACGGAAACTAGAGTAGATGATGACTATGGATTGAGTATAAGAAACCAGGTGTAAAGGAAAAATTCTAAACAACTATGAAAATTTTTGTCAAGGTTGATTTGATATGTGTGGGACAGTGGTTCGAATTTCAATTAAGGAGTTTGAATTACCCTTCATAACAAGGTACGTGGGTCGTAAACCCCGGCTGAAATTTGTCTGAAGGACCTTTTATTCATTTGCAGTTTACAATCCCACGTACCTAATCAGCGCTTTTGAGTTCTCACAACTTTTATTTCTGAAAATCGTGTAAAAAAACTAAAGTTCCAAAAAAATTTAGCCAAGCTGGTTACATCATGGGTGTTAGTCACTACAACCGGATATACCAGGGGAGCAGTATCATTATTCATAAAACTGTACCAAACAATATGTATTAGCTGACCCTCACTTTCATGGTAAGCAAACATTGATTTCATAATAGAAGCAGATAAATATTTCGATATTCATTCGGATTGGAAGACAGTCTCCCAAAATTATTTAAATCTGCAAAACACACAATTTGGAAGGATGACGAAGGGGAGGATCAATGAAAGTCTTTTAAAAAGATTCTGAAAAGTGTAAGATGTGGAAAACTTACAGCCAAACCGAACTAATGATTATGTGAGAGGCGTTTCGAAAGGAATCTGTTGGTCATGCCGGTCAACTCACGGTTAGTTTGCCATTCAATATTCCATTATTTAATGTAAGCGATTCTTATCTTCCAAGTGTACAACGTATGTATACAATTGATCGAATATTCGTAAAGGATCCTGAATACGCTGACACAAAAAACACGAACACAATCACAAAATTGAGAGCCTTTGCGGCTTAATATAATCCTCCCTAGGTAAATCAGTGGCACAACTTTTTAGCCACTCGTCTTTGAAACAACAAAATAATATACTGAAGAGTTTCCTAAAGCAATTAGGTGTCTCAAAAACGATATGTTTATCGATGGCTTGATGAGACTGCAAAAAAAAGAGTAGACGAAGCTACCAATATTAAACGCTTTCGAAAATTGTGGTCTAATAAGAGTGAAGTGAATAACAAGAATGATTTTTATATCAAGGGACTTACATAAAAAATAAGTCACACTGGGTTTCGCTAAGAGATTGCGTTTAATTTAAAGTAAGATTGAATGATTTAACAACAACCACTGAAAGAGGTTTACTGTCCAAAGTTAGTCGTCTGTTTCTTTTAAGTGGCCAGCTCCAGTCACAGATTTAAGAAGATTTACAGCCAGTAGAGGAATGTGCAAGGAATAACTTACTGATAATGGCACAAACGTCGTTGGAGCACGCCAATACCTTTTTAAATTTTATACATTTTTATTACAACATTTTACTAATTTCTTCATTTTGCTTTAATAGACAAAATTACAATTAAATGTATTAAGCTTAGTGCACCACATTTCGCAGGCATCTGAGAATCTGCAGCAAGAAGTGTAAAATTTCATTTTAGAAGAATTGCTGATGGCCAAATACTCACCACCGTATATATGACAATCCTAGCTGAAATTGGGTTCATGCTAAGCTTAAGACCATCTGTCAAAATTACAAAATTTTTAAAAAATTTAACAGAATTTTAAAAATTCAAAAACTATTTAGTAAAATCAAAATCCACAAAAATTTTAAAAACCAGATAAATTTTTTTAAAAATTTACAATTAACACGAAATTTTAAAAATTCCAAAAACAAATTCAAAAATTAAATTTAAATCATCAAAAGCCACAACACATAAAAAATTCTCTAAAGAATTATTGAAAGTGAAAAAATAAGGGGAGAGTTGTGGTTGACAGGTCAACCCCTGCCAAAATGTGTCTGATTATCTTAGAATAAAGTTTAAGCTAACAGGATCAAAAAGGTTATTTTCTGGCAGTCTGACACTACACTTGTAATTTAACTATGGTTCAGAGAGTCAAGTGTTAGCATTTTTCAACTATCTGCTCCATTGACATTCCAATGCCAACAATCAAATAACCTGATTTGAGAAATAGTTCTTAGGCTTGGTGGTGCATTGGATGAAAGGAACATGACGCGAAGGACATACTTTATCAGCCCCCGACGTACAACAACACAATAACAGACTATGCTCTAACTGCATCACGAAGACAATTGAATAAGAAATATTGAACATATTTGTATAAAATTTTCGTTCCAACGAAGACCCAGGATCTGACGAAGCACAATAGGATGAGATGACACTGGCTAGAGCATTGAGTATCAAAACATTTTGTCAGAACTGGAATTGCTAGAGATTTTCAAAACTGGGTCCCGGTGCCGCAGCCACTACTGAACAGGAAATAAAAAATAATAAGTAAAAGTTTGCTATAAAAGCCATTTTTCGTTCACTAATCAGTTTAAAAAAATAAACAAAAAATTTAAAACTTCAATATATAAGGGTAATTCTTTTACAAACCGAACACCTTTCTGACCGACACATTTTTGATTTGGCTGCAATTTTTTTTATCGGTTTTATATAAAGTCTGGGTTTAGTTCCGAATAATCTCAACTCATCTTAGTGATATAGAGCCTCGGCAACTTTTTGTTTTAGTTTACAAGATCCTTCGAGCGTAATGATTAATGATAAGGCTATTCCATATTGTTTCCACCAATAAACAATTCTTTTTTGTGTCTTTTTTGTGAAATACTGTCGTTCTTAGTTGTTGATTTACGAACTAGCTTGTCTAGAATTTTAACTTCTCGGTTAAAGGTATTTCAATCATTAGTTAGTATACTATAGTTCATACTGATTCAATTCAAGTTAGAACATTATGTCTCAATCATCGCCTCTATCTGAATCACAGTTACTGCCGCCATTATAATATGATTTTCCGGCTGATTAAGATATGTTTTAAATGATATCTAAATAAAAGACCATCGTTGGCTGTCGCCGCTTCAAAAGTGAGCGAGCCAGGAGCGCTTCAAAAGTGTTGTCTCGAACTTTAAGAAAGTTGTTTATCGATGTATTTCTTGTAGACTTTTATAAATTCCTGCATTTTTCTTGTGGTGCTGTTAATTTTGTTTCTGTACTTGCAGATAACAATTTATTTACAGGTTTAGTTGCAATCTTGTGAATAGATGTTATACGTTTATGCAGGGATCTTTTTGATCCACCTGAAGTCTTGAATTGTTTTTACATATTTTTCATTTTGAAAACTCGTCAAAAGTATTGTGACCGTTCTTTATCTAAACAGTTGAAAATTTGAAAACGAAGTAACATAATCTGAAAGTATGAGTTATTTCTAAATTTACCGAACGAGAACGAACGCACGTTTTATTCGAAATTTCAAAAACATGAAGTTTATATTTTCTGTACAGAAAAAAAAATGGTTTCAGGAGTTATTGGGCCCGAATAACGGGAAAATAAAATTTCATACAAAAAATAAAAGAATAAAAGAAATTTTCGATAAAAGATTTTACTGAATCGGGCCCAATCTTTGGTTTGTTTATATATACGGTACAAACCTATTAACTATAAATACTTTCTTCTCTTTTCTTCTCATTTAATTTTAAAGAGATTTTAAGAAAGCTTTTTTAGCACCGAAAACCGGATTGAATTTAGAAAAATTCCGGTTTTAAGTTCCGATCAAATATCCGGGATTTTCGAAGAACCGGATTTCAGGATATCGATTTTGAATGCTCTAATACTGGCGAAAATCATCAATAACCAACAAAGTTCATCAGCTTCACTTGACTTTCTGAACGCAACAAAAACGTTACTCTCACTCACTGACGATCTTGGAGGGCTAATACTTAATCCTGCGGTATGCTAAAGACGAACAATTTAAAACTGTCTGGTCGACAGTGGATGTCAAAAAATTGTACGTGAACCAAGAAAATGTATTACACACAAAATAAAATTCCGGCAGGGTCGCAGACTTCATTCGTTCTGAGAAGTAAGAAGAAGGGGACCAACCAAGAGATAAAACGTTTTATCTTCTACCAACTGAACTATCTGGGTTAAACGAAAAAACTACAACGAGCGAAAAAAACTTATGTAGTCAACAATCAAAAAATGCTTGAGTTAACAATGATTAAATCATTTCGATAGGTGATCATATAGAAATCGAATTTATTCTCAATACAAAGCCAAAACAATTTTAAAATCTATTTTTTTACTTAAACAACAAAAGTTGCCTGTGCGTCAGGAACTTACGCATTCTGCCATTCACCAACAGAACAACAAGTAAGAACGAAAAAAAATTCACAAAAAAATCGACCAGATATTAGGGATCAATCCGACAAACATCCTGGAGTTAGTAATTAATAGCGCACGTCTTTGGCATGATAGACGTCCCACCATCATGAAATCATGTCCCCCAATTTTTAAGAAGCGTTACCTACTAACTTAAGAACTTTGACAATCAAACATTTTAGGGCTTATTTGGCACTTAACTATTTTCGGGGGATAAATTCTGTAACGAAGTAGTCTGGTGCTCGACGACGAAGTTGGATAAATACCGGGTTTATAGTTTCACTATTTTTCTTTATACACCAAGTTTGCATTGGCTGAGACTTTCATAATGGTTTGCTTCTGTACTCAATCCATGGTCATAATTGACTATCGTTTCCGCCACAAAATCAACTATCTTCAAGTAGCTGTGTAATATTTCGCAATGTGAACTCCTATACTTAGCCTAGGTTCGTCAACCACTACAAAAATTCATTAAAGTAGTTGGGTAACGTTTGTCAAATGTAATTTCCTTTATTTTCAAATTGTATTCATAGTCCCGCTATAATCAATCGTCTATTAATTAATAATATCCTTCACGGTAGTTTCCTCTGTGTTATTCATAATCCTTGATCGCTGAAAAACTATTATAAAATCGGTCGTTATTGCTCATTAATCCATACTCATGTTATTTACATATATGATTCGTTCAAATGTTTTGTAAATAATTTCTTTAGTTGCAAAATTTTCCAATTACAACTAGCAGTACGTACTTCTTAATGGGTAAAATAATTTTCGCACAAACGAATTGTAAAACACATTTTACATCCTAGTTATCGTGATTGAAAGTTGAACTTAACGTCTGTAAAATAAAAACCCGTTGCTATATAAAACATTAGTGTATTTTTCTACTTTGCCGCCCGTAAAATAATCGCCCGGAAAATAATAATAAAACTAGAACAAACAAATAAATGATTGTATGAAGTTTATAGAAAAAATTATGGCACGTTTAGTATAATGTCTAGCGAGTTTAAAAAATTTAAAAATTGGTTTATACTACAATTAAGTTGTGCAGTTGTGCGTGAAACGTTGGACATACACTCAGGCTGAAAGAAAGATTACGCCCTTGGTTCAATAAAAGCCCTCGCTTCGCGTCGGGCTTCAATATGATCCGAAGGCGTAATCTTCTACTTTCAGCCCTCGATCTGTAAACAACTATTACGATATTTCGAAAGTACGAAAAACTACATTATCATTTCGGTATCAATTACTTATAAATAGCAGTTGTAACCTAGCCTCGCTCTCTTCTAATTTTTAGTCCATTGTTAGTTTCATTTCGATTTTTTTTTGCGATTCAACAAACAGCTGGTTGGATTTTTTGACGTTTCTTGTGGTGTAGCAGATACATTGTTTTCTTTGATCAAGATGATGGATAGAAAACCTAAAAATTAGAAGAAAAATCTGGATGGAGAAGAGACAATAACCAGAAAAGGTAAATAACATCTGTGCGCAAGTAAAATTGTACTCATTTGAATGGTGGCAGATCTGTGGATCACCAAGAAAAACCATTTCGTTGTATGGTAGTTGGTTTTTTATTAGCAAGAACCCAAAAGAATTACCTTAATTTCGTCAACCCACGTTAAAATTGAGTGTTGTGTTGTGTTTTTTTAATAGAAAATTAACTGTGGTAGTAAAAGTCAGATTTGCCGCGATTTTGTGTTGTAAATATGATAGATCTTTATCTTGGGCCAGAAAAGTGAAAACCAGTTGTAGCGTGTCCTTGTTTTCGGTTAAGCGGTTCAAGGTTATTGTCGGTAGTAATACTCGTGCGTGACTATAAAACGTAAATTATTTATAATGTATGTCCTATAGTTTTGTGTATGGATCGAGTGGTATGACCTTCGCGTAGTTGCACCGCAAAATCAATCAATCAAATAATTGGAAGGTCAATAAGGTTTAGCACCCCACAATAGGTCGAGTAAAATCCCGCATAAAATTATTCATATGTGTTATTGAAAGTCGAATAGACTATAGTTAACAGTATCTGTGATCTCCTGTTTTAGTTTTTTTTGTAAATCTGATACACTACTATCTTAGAGTAAAACCATCAAAATAAACAAAAAGTAAAAATAATTATAAGAAAAAAATGTATGTGTTTGTGATGTTAAATACTAAAACAAAAACTTAGTAAATGAAATTACACACCAGTTAGTAATTAAATCAAAATAAGTTGTATTTTGTGTAACCGATTCGTACACTGTTATTTTATTAAAACTAGATTAATTGCCTTTGTTGCATAGTGAAAAGCTATTGGTAAAGTTAAATAAAAATGATTAAAGCAGTAAACTCTGATGTATTACCATGTTGTTGACCTTAAAATTTTTTCCTGTGATTTGAAATTTATATTGTCATATGCTTAAAGGTTAATAACAATAAAAACCCGACAAGAAGTGGTGTTGATGAGTGTTAAGTCGATAAAAGTACCGAAAGGAGAAGTTTAACTTGAAACCGGGGCTTGTGAGTCATTGTTGCCGAGTGTTGTGAATTAGACTTTGCAAACCCAGTAGTACGATTACGACCGTGGATCAGCACCTGGAATACAACAGATTCACGATTGTGATCGTGGATAGTAGTTAGATCATACGCATGCACCTATCTACGGGATCAAGGTGTGACATTATAAGAATTTATTGATAGCCTAAACCTAGGAGCGGAGGAAGGGAATCTGGACAGTAACATTGGGTGAGTGTTATTTTACTTTTATTTTATTTTTACTTTAAATTGCATGAGTATGGATGCGTGTATATATGAGTCTGAATATGTAGGGGGGTTCATGGGATGCATGTTTGGTGAGTCATTGACTATATTATACTTTATTATTACAACAATGTAGAAGAAGCTCAACGCGGTCGGGTAACAGTCGATATCAAATGTCAAAGTTGTAAGATACATGTCTATATATAAAAAACAAATTAATTCAGGGTGATAAAAATGGCAATGTGACGTTGATTGGTTTTATCATATTTATTGGGGCATATTTTTTTTTCATACTGCAACACATCCGATACTTACATTAGAAAATCCCATTTTTCTACTTAATGGATGGGATAAATCACTGTTAGTGTCTGCAAATACCAAATGCGTCCTTTGAGATACAAATAAAGAAGAATTTTAACCGATTGGAACCAAACTTCGTGATGGTGGATATGGTGCGCGTTTTATAACCCCCTCCGATGGTGTTATTCAAAAAAATATAAACAAAAATCTACTGAGCTTGCCCTGGAATGATATTCTGGTTAGGTTAGTTAGATCGTGCTATATTCCAAACTTATCAATTACAGAATATTCTATTACCTCTAAAACCAACCAAAAGTAGGGTTAAATGAAATAAATTTGAGTAGGACTGTGACTTTATCATCTTCTAAAGCCACTATTAATACTATAACGGGTGGTGGCAGCGGTAGTAGCGGTAGTAGTAGTTACAATACTACAAATAATTTAAATCATTTATGAACGTCATTCGACAACAATTCTTATATAAACGCGATGCAATTGTCCAAATTGTTTTCTTATAACGACACATTCGTCTAGCTTTTACCTTTAATTTTATAATGACTTTCGGTTCAGCTGCATCATTGTTAGTTTTATGAGGTAAACAATGTGAAGATGTTCAAATTGTATTTATTGTAAATACTATCATATTAATCATATTAGCAAACAGATAATAAATGATATTCAATTGAACTGATTCAGTTGAATGAATTATTATACATTTAGTTTTTTTTATAAAAGTAATTGTAATGAACCATACAATTTAGGAAAAACAAATAACGTAGAATAATTTTTTTTCCCATAAAATCAAAGGACAAACCGATTATAAAAATAAATTAAAAGAAATTATAACAAAATTCAATTATAACGAAGATAATGAAAATGATTTTGTAGTTAAAACAAACAATCTATCACTGAAATATAATAATAAAATGCTAATTCTACTAAATAACGATGACGTAAATCATCATAAAACAACAATTGATAATGAAGATGAAGAAAAATTGTATGGAATTTATATATGATTTAGAAATCATCAAAAATAAGTAACATACATTTTTTGGTTGAACGTTATTCGATGATATTGGAGTGTTACAAGGGATGAATGTAGGTGCGTAGGTGTGTATGGGTGAGAGTATGAGGTGTGAGAGCGTAGGAATGTGTGAGTATAGCAGGTGCGAGAGCGTATGAATGTGTGATTAAATGTGGGGTTGGACCTGCTGATCGCGGTTCTTTCGTATCAGGGGGTCGCCAGAGTCTCATTCTTTCACTTGCTTTTTTCCATTTCCGTATGTATCATGTCTTTCGCGTACAATAACAGTTATTTGTGCTGGAGTAGCAGGGTTTCTTACTCGTCCCACAGGCTGCCGCTAGTCAGAGGGCTATATAAATCTATTTCAGGTGCGCGACCTGCTATGCCTCTTCGTTGTTCCGCAACGAAGAAAGCGCTTCATTACAATGCACGTATTCGAGCACGCGTCTTAATGCTTCGTCGGTCAGCACTTTAATTCAAGTGTTTCAAAAAATCTCCTCGAGACGATTCAAACGTCTAAACAAAGCAAAGGCCGTACCATTCGAGTTATCATGGATAGACAAAAGTATGCAAAATAGAGGAACAGTCTAGTGCTTGATGCACTGAGCATCAAAGAGCCAAAACGATTTTGCTTGGATGCACGTCCCACCGAGTATGGTCTAGACTCTAGAGCCATATACACACGTAGTCTTGCTCACTACTCTCTTGGACGCGTGAATCCCATACGTGAATACCATACATACCTTGAAAAAAAGTTTTAAACCACTTTAGATTTGAATTATGACCCATTGTCTAAGACACTTGTTTTGGGACAACCGAACACATGAGAAACATTGTTTGAAATAATTCGACGAACTTAAGATAATTCAAGGAATTAAATTGGTTTTTCAATTAAAGGAAAGCGTGTAATGTGCTCAAGCCTGAGCAGAAGCGGGTGTATGGCTCATCAAAACTGTAGACAAAAGGACATTGCAGATGAAGACAATACCTAAAGCACATTAGAGTAGTAGAAACATTTGAATACTGTTTATGACGGAAGAATTCCAAGCACACCATTTTAAGAACTGTGGAGTTTTGATCTATTTGAAATGATCATCTATTTTGAAATGATCAGCTGAATACTCACAAGAGAGTAGGTTCATGAAGAACAAAAACTATGCCCTAGCTTTGATCATCTCGGTTTAGACCATTTAACGAAAAAGATTCCATTTTGATGGCATATATTCTCGACTGAAAGATTTGTTGGAAATATTTGTTAAGTGATTGATTTAATAAAAATATGGAGGGGCCGAAATCTCACAGCTCTGAGATATCAGGACTGCGGTCTGAGTTAAGGATTTTTATAAAGTTTTCGGCAAAAACTTTTATGAGGACATGGTTTTCAGTTTTGGGCAGCGATGTATATCAAACATAACTTTTTGTTAAAGTACATGTATATTTTATCTCTATTTAGATATGTATTACAAAACTAACACGAAACATCAATACGTTGTTGGAAAGTTATAACAGATCATAAATTAACTTTATTTAGTGAAAATATTATATAATCAGCAAACGACTCAAAGCCTTTCAATTTAGCGTTTCGAGAAAATATTTCAAAATCACAAATTCATATTTCTTTCAAAATTCCAAAAATATTGTAAAAATTAAATAAAATAAAAAATTCAAACTTTTTTCAAACAAAATTCTAAAATTTTTTCAATAACTCTAAAAATGTTGCATAAATTATAACAAAATCAAAAATTGAAAGTTTTTCCAAAGTTATAAAAATTATAATATAATCAAAATTTTAAATTTTTTCAAAATTCTAAAAATATTCATAAAAAATTCTTACAAAATCAAAAATTGAAACTGTTTTCAAAATTCTAAAATTATGTATAAAATTCAAAAATTCTATTTTTTTTTCAAAATTCTAATAATCTTCTAAAAATTAGAATAAAATCAAATATTTAAACTTTTTCTAAATTCCAATAATATTCCAATAATTCTAAATAATTCAAAAATTTAAACTTTTTCCAAAATTCTAAACATATTACAAAAATTATAACAATATCAAATATTGAAACTTTTTCCAAAATTATGATAAAATCAAAAATTTAAAATTTTTCAAAATTATAAAAATATTCCAAAAATTCTTCCAAAATCAAAAATTGAAACTTTTTCAAAATTTTAAAATTATATATAAAAGAATTCTATTTTTTCTTCAAAATTCTAAAAATATTGCAAAAATTATTACAAAATCAATAATACAAACTTTTTTCAAAATTCCAAAAATGTTTCAAAAACTATAACAAATTCAAAAACGTCCATGTCCAAATTCATGTTCAATTACTTTTACGTCATAAAAACAGCTACATTTTTTTTTTCAAAAAATTGGCTAAAAAATAAATGAAATCATTTTTTGACACACTTGGTATTATTTTTTTGACAAACTTATAATGCCATAATTTTCTATAATAATAATAAAATTTCATGTCATACAAATTATTAATTTTATTTTTTTTCAAAAAAATAGGCAAAAAATTAATAAAAATCTTTATTTTGACACACTTGACAACATTTTTTTGACAAACTTTGATGCCATAATTCTCAATAATAGTAATAAAATTTCATTTCAAACAAATAATTTTTCTAAAAATTGGGTTAAAAAATAAATAAAAATCTTTCTTTTGACACACTTGACAACATTTTCTTGACAAACTTATAATACAATAATCTAGTTTTTCATACCAATCCCTACCATTAAGATTTCTCCAAATTCAATGTTCCTACTCGTAGTCACTTAAAATGAGCGTGTTTAAGCCAAAAATATGAAAATTTTCTGTTTTTGACACATTTAATGATTTTTTTGACACTTCCGGTACAGTTAACGAACACAGCGTCCTTTTGGACCTGTCCCTTGAGTATACCTATTTTAGAAAAACAATTTTTGAAATCCCTCCAGCGGTTTTCCCTGCAGCGTAGGTAATGACGGCCATCCGGGCGGCCGACCGGCAGACTGACATACATTTTTTTTTTGCTTTTTAGAATTAGTAGGTCCTAAACGTCGAGATATGCCAAAAAAAGTGGGGGGAAGAATTTCACTTTTGGCTCATGAATGTAGTTCTTAGGTCTTTTAGACCGAAGTAATATTTTAATCTCTAAAACTGATTAGTTTATCGAACATATATTTCTCTATTAAACACGTACTCCATTTGTTATTTACAATTACATTCATATTTTATTAACCGTCAAAGCTCGTATTAAAACGGTGACCCCATACCAATATTGTTGCAGCCAAACAAATACGGAAAGCCAAAAAAAGAATTAAACGGGCTTTCGGCAAATATTTTTAAATAAAAACCTTCATATCGTAGAGATAACCATACCCAGTTATCCAGTTATCAGTTATCAACGAAGTTGAGTAGACGTGTGTTTATTCTGTCGTGATTGTTTTTGTTTAATTTTTTTATTTTAATTTTATTAAAGTATTTGAATATAATTTTTTCTTGTTTTTCTTAAATAAGTTTACAACTAATGGTGATCGAAGTTTTTTGCAATTTTTAATTTATTTATAATCCAAATCTTAGAATGTTTATTTTTTTTTTTTTTGGTTGAGTTGGGTATAAATAATTAAATAGTTAATTCATATTTTCAAAAAAAAGAAAAAAAATTACATATAGTCCTTATATACATATAAGCAAATAGCAGTAATTCTTTGTGCTACATGCCTAACCTAACCAACAAGTTCAATTGGTTTTTGTTGTTGTTCCCCGACTAGAATTTGTAGTTCAGCAGACCTAAAAATATTTTTGGACCGAATGAGGAATATCAAAATTCGGAAAACCTAACAATTGCGAAGTTACCTCGTCATTTAAACGACTAATAATATGCCCAACTTCGTAAGGCCTGTTAACTGCGGCACTATCTCGTCATTATGCCGGTCAAGAAAATACTCAAATGCAGCTTATTTTAGGAACCGTCATAAGGCTTCCATAAGGATAAATAGTAGGATCCTCAAGTTAGGTATGAACTTGAAAATCACGAATGTCAACCGTATAATGCAATTGACAGATTAGCCGAAGTAAGGCAGGAATCAGTTTTGTGTTATTTTAAAAAAAATATTTTAAAAAAATTAATAAAAATATAATAAAAAATAAGTAGTGGTCAGTCTGGGAATCAACCGCCGTCCTAAACTTAAGCATCAACATAATATTCATAAATAAATTGATGTAAATAATTATTTAGATAGACGAATGGTTAATGCTGCTGCCTTGTACACAGAGGTCTGGGAATCAAATCCAGGTTAACTCCAAAATAAATATTAATAATAAATAAGCATTGTATCCTTTACAGGGCCCGTCTTAATCGCTGTTATCATTACCCCGTGTACAATCCCCCTAAATTGATAAAAAAACGATAAATAATTGCAAAAAAATAAATTTTTTTTTTCATTTTCTTGGTGAGACAAGATGGTAGCATAGTTGAAGCATAACAGCCCAAAATTTTTGCGGTGTACTTGCTGGGATTTAAATTTTACTAAAATAGTTCAATTTTTACATATCACTCTGTCTGTTTTACGCAGCAAATAGTTAATGTGCTACTAGCGAAATTACATAACGCTACGTTAGGGCTACATATATTTTTAAATATTTACTTGTGGTCTACGTAAAATTTGCTTTTGTGCAAGCTTAATTAAAAACTGACCTTTTAACAATGCTTTTAAGTAGATTTTACTTTGTCAATTTGTTTAGTTTACTTATGCCTACGCTGGCTCAATTCGTACGTCATTTTCAGTTAAATTCACATATACTTTACGTTAAATAAGCTATCTCTTTTTTCTGAGTGTATAGTTTGCTGTATTCAGAAAATATTCTTCGGCAGCACCAATTTAGATACAGTCTGCATTAGCTAGTCCAAATGAAATGCGAATGTGGACATGGGTTACTTTCAGCATGAGGTCGTCATATGAAATGCTCATTAGGGCCAAATGCCCAGTTTGGTTATCCAAACATCATCCTTATTCGAACCGAAACAAGAATTCTAGTTGGGAAAACCTTTAGATCCTTGAAACTATTTTAAATATTTTTATTGTGAAAAAAATTATTATGTATTATATTGTGACGGTTATGGAATACGATAGAACACACCACAAAAGAGCATCTTCGAGAAAATACTCTTTAGAGGAAATAGTTCTACAAAAGAAATATTGTCGGCTACAGAGCATTTACATGTAACTACAATTTAGATAAAAGAGAAGCTCACAAAAGGATTTATTGCGACTCTAAACAAGCTTTTAAAAAAAATTTACTATCAATAATTAAAAATGTTGTTGTTTTTTATTTATTCCGTGCCATTTTTCTAAAATGTAGATACACGTAAATGCTTTGTAGCCGACGATATAAAAATCAATAAAAAATAACAACGTAGCCAAAGTCAACACGTAAAACAAATAAAACAATTGAAAAGAATAGATCTCACACCTATGTGTCAATATTTGAAGACTGTGTTATTACGTTTATATTGAAAAAGGAAGGTTTGTGTTCTAGAATATTGTAGTAGTATCCAGGCTATTTCATGTAGTATATATAAGAGGTGGTGGTCTAGGATAAGATTAGTATAAAATTTGTTAGCCATAGAATTGAGTATAAAATTGTTAGCGATAGAATTTAGCATAAAATTGTCAGCGATAGAAAAAGTATAAAAATTTAGTAGTGATATAGGCGAGTTAAAATTAACAGTGTTATAAGTAGAAAAAAAAAGATGTTTGTAATAGAACAGTTAAAAGTGATATTGTGAACAATTATAATAGAATTATAAGTGGTGAATTATTGTTAGTACAAGAAAAATCATGGAGAATATTAATAGAAGAAATATAAAATCTTGAACGAATAAAATTAGAACGTTTAGTGTTTACACATAACGAAGATGTTTATCATCTCAGTCATCTTTGTTAACGCAATCCACAACAAAAATTTTCATTAAAGGATTTTCATGGTAGCAGAGCGTGGTTACAACAAGGAAATACCCAAATCTAAGATAAGTATAATTTGTTTCTTATACTTAAATTGTTCGTTCGTAATAAATTATATAAAGACATTTGTGTAAATTTTCTAAAATAAATATTCGATTTGAGTAAAATAAAGTTATAAAATTGTGAACATTAGAACAATATAATTTTTTTTAAAACTGTTACCGTTTTATGAAGTGTGAACTTAATACAAACTATTTTGTTTTAACGTTAATTTTGTGAAAATTATTTGTACTTGAAGCTGTTATAGTGTTTTTTAAATGTTCATTGTACGGGTTATGTAAATTGTTAAAGTGTGCACCAAAATTAAACTAACTATCGAAGTTGTTATTACCGTGGTTCAAGGATTCAACTGTAAATTTAGCATAAGCTTTATTGTGACGTTAAATGTGTTAATTTGAATTACGGTTAAATTTAGTTGAACATTAAACTGTGTTGTTTTAAATATTCATCAGGTGATATCCAAATATTTAAAGTGTGTATTAAAACATTAAGCTAGTTGGTTACTATAAAATAAATAATATTACTATCTTATTATTCGTTAATATCTTGAATAATGCCTGAAACCACCTATATATCGAAGAAGTTAGCTTCATTGAAGGGATCAATGACTCGCATGATCACCTTTGTTGAATCAATAACCGAAGATACACAAGTTGAAGCGTTAACATGTCGTTTACCGCGATTGGATAAGCTTATGGATGAAGTGATGGCACTGGAGGAAAAACATCATACTGAAAAACCATCTGAAGATTTTTCCGGGAGACGTGGCGGATTTTGAAGAAAAATATTATCGTATAAAATCGTCATTAACCAGCTGGATTCGTAAGCTGTCCGTGAGTGATATTCGTTCAATTATGGAGACAAGTGGAAGTGAAACAATGAATGGCAGCTTTCAGTCGTTTAATGGAATCAAATTCCCAAAGTTAAATATTCAACCATTTACGGGCGACTACAAATACTGGCAGCCATTTTATGATCTTTTCTTAACAAGTATCCACGACAATCCTCACATCCAACTGGTTCAAAAGATGATTTACCTGAAAGGTCTCTTGAAAGGTGAAGCATTAAGTACAATTTGCTACATGAAGCCGACCGAATCTAACTACATTGAAGCATTTAAAAAATTAAAAGAGAAATATGATCGTAAACGATTGATAGTTAACGAATTTATCGACTCATTTATGAAGATCCCATCGGTCGTCGTAGGAAGGCCGGCAACCATCCGAAATTTATACGATGCTGCGGACGAAACCATTCGGGGGTTAAAAGCTCTTGGATATAGAGCCGAACATCGTGATCCTTGGTTGATTTTTTTATTAAATCAAAAATGTGATCAAGATACTAAAGACAAGTGGGCAGAAGAATCTGTCAATATAGAATACCCAAAATTTGAAGATTTTTCGAAGTTTCTTGCGAAACGCACTGACACTATGGAGCTGAATAAAAAGAACCCTACTATTACAACCTTTGAAGAATTGTACAATTTGTAATAATGGTGAACATCGCGTGTATGAATGCGCAGCTTTTAAACAAATGGCCATATCGCAAAGAATAGACGCTCTAAAAAGGGAAAGACGATGCTTCAATTGTTTGAACAACAATCATAAGGTATACAATTGCACATCCAAGACAAGCTGTCTAAAATGCAATCGACGACACCATACCTTATTACATACATCCAATCACGAATCTGTCCCAAGCGCTCAGATTACCGCATTTGATCCACCCGTCGAAGATTCACAATCAAGCGCATGCAGCATGAATATCGCAACCACACCTTTCGAAGCTGTAAACGAACCACGTACCAGTCTAAACATTGCAATTAGCGGAACTCGCAAGTCGACTGCATGTGATCAACCACTCGAAGATTTACAACCTAGCGCTGGCACTCTGAACATCGCAATCAAACCTACCGGTGTATTAAACGAATCCTCCACAAGTATGAACATGACAATTAGCGGAGCCATCCTCCCAACTGCCGTAGTAAATGTCAACAACAAGTCTGGCAACAAGATAGAATGTCGTGCTCTGTTAGATTCCGCATCTCAAATTAGCTTAATAACAAAGAAATGTGCTGAGAAATTGAATTGGACATTAACACAATGTCAATTGAACATAAATGGATTAGGAAAATCACAAATTTGTTCTACAAGTGGTTATGTACGTATGAAACTCTCGTCGCTTGACCATAAAAATGATGCATTATCCATCAACGCGTTCATTGTACCAAAGATCACCACTACGTCAAATACAAAACTTGCCATTAACGATTGGCAATTGTTTAAAGGACTTAACTTGGCTGATCCATTATTTCGCCAATCAAATGAAATAGACATACTGATCGGCGCAGATGCGGTATTTCATACCTTTATTGATAAACGTATAAACAAGGGTTCAACCGGCCCTATAGTGCAAAATACAATTTTTGGATGGGTTATTGCAGGCCAGTCTAATATTTTAAATACAAATTCAGTTAATTTAATCACAGAAATTGACATTGATGTTACTCTCAAAAGATTCTGGGAGATAGAAGAGATTCCAGGCAACAAGCAGCACACCACAGAAGAAGAAAAAGCATGTGAGAAATCATTTAATGAAACAGTTCGACGTAATAAAACGGGGAGATTTATCGTTCGTCTACCCCTTAAGAACCCAGCAGAGTTAGGTCAATCATTTCAGTTGGCATTTAAACGTCTTAAATCTATGGAAAAAAGATTCGAAAGGGATGCCATGTTCTCTCAACTATATAAATCATTTCTACAAGAATACAAGGATCTTGGACACATGAAGGAAGTTTCTAGAGAAGCAATTAATTCTAATTTGTACATATTACCGCATCATGGCGTTACTAAAAGAAACAAGCTCGACAACGAAACTCAGAGTTGTCTTTCATGCTTCAGCGAAATCATCGACGGGCTGCTCCTTAAATGATTTATTAATGGTTGGTCCAACAATTCAACAGTCATTGTACAACATTATTCTCAGATTTTGTCAATATGAGGTTGCTATTACTTCCGATTTGGAAAAAATGTACCGTCAAGTACTTGTTGATGATAGAGATGCATCCTACCAAATTATCCTTTGGAGAAATAACCCTCAAGAAGACGTAAAATATTTTAAATTAAATACACTCACTTATGGCACGGCTTCAGCTCCCTTCTTGGCTACTCGACTCATAAGGCAAATCGCAGACGAAAATCGTCATGTTCACTATAAGTCAGCGACAGTGTTGGAAAGGGATATTTATGTCGATGACTTGATGACCAGTGTCAAAACACTTGAAGAAGCCTTAACGCTGAAGAAAGAGTTAGATCAAATGCTAGAAAGAGCTGGATTTCATTTGAGAAAATGGACCTCTAATAACACAAACTTACACAAACATTACACACCAAGCGCACATTCCTCTCTGAGGCATCCAAAATTTTTGATCCTATCGGTTGGCTGTCCCCAGTTACCATTGCAAATAAAAATTTTGTTTCAACAACTTTGGCTAACCAACACTGCTTGGAACGATAATCTTCCTGAAGAACTACAGTTAAAATGGAACATTATCCGTGGTCAGATCAAGTCGTTAGAAAACTTATCAATCCCACGCTGGTTGAACTCGTCAAATAAACCAATACAACTTCATGGGTTTGCAGACGCATCGGAATCAGGATATGGTGCTGTGATATATTGCAGAGTTGAAGATGACAATGGTGTAGTCAAATCCACATTACTCACTGCAAAATCAAAGGTGACCCCATTAAAACATACAACGATTCCAAAGCTTGAATTATGTGCCACATTTTTGTTGCATCGGTTGATATTGGCAGCAAAGGAAGCTTTGACGATAGAAATAGAAAGAACTATTGCATGGACAGATTCCACTATCGTCCTGGATTGGCTTGCCAATCATCCAAGAAATCTTACAACATTTGTAGCCAACCGAACATCACAGATACTAGCCACCTTAAGCAGGGAGTGCTGGAGACATGTACCTTCCGAACAAAATCCTGCAGATTGCGCCTCAAGAGGCATAGGTCCTGATGCTCTAATCAATCACCAGCTATGGTGGAACGGGCCAGAATGGCTTAACCAACATAAAAGGCATTGGCCACTCCAGAAGACTACCTACCATGTAGATAATCTGCCTGAAACAAAAAATAAAGTCATAGCGTGTCATGTGTTGCAACCAGGAGAAGACATTTTTCAAAGCTTAATCACAAAACTTTCAAGTTTCTTCAAAATTTGCAAGGTTCTGGCCTTAGCACAACGTTTTATTGCCAACGCTAAAGCAGGTGCTCATTATCGAATAGCTGGTAACATAACCGTACAAGAATTGACCGCTGCCAGAAACAAATTAATCAGTTGGCACCAATCGCAACACTTTCAAGTAGAAATAGCTGTACTTCACAAAAATCAATTTGTAACCAAACAAAGCAAGTTATATAACTTAGATCCGTTTCTTGATGAACAGGGCGTTTTAAGAGTAGGTGGTCGCTTGCGTCAATCAAAGCAGTCATACGAAGTAAAACATCCTGCAATCATTACATCATCGAAATTGACTGATTTATTAATAGTAGAAGGGCATATCACGCATCATCACGCAGGACCAACATTATTGATGGCAATGTTGCGCCAAAACTATTGGATCGTGGGTGCTCGTCACTACATAAATCAAATTATTCACAAGTGTGTTATTTGTGTCAAATACCGAGCAGCACAACTAAATCAGTTTATGGGAGAACTTCCAACGGATAGGGTAGAACTCGTGAGACCCTTCATAAAAACTAGAGTTGACTATGCAGGGCCAATATCTATTCATATGAGGCGTGGACGAGGGCAGCCGGTATACAAAGCTTATATTTGTGCATTTGTATGCCTTAGTACAAAAGCTGTGCATTTTGAACTAGTTGGGGACCAAACAACTGAAACGTTTTTAGCTGCACTTCGGCGATTTACGTCTCGTAGAGGCGCTTGCACTGACATTTATTCCGATAATGACAGTAACTTCATTGGTGCTAATAATTACTTGAAGCTTTTACACAGCACTCTCAATAAAAATTCTAATTATATTTCTTGCTCTCTTTTAAGGAAAAATATAAATTGGCACTTTAACTCACCATTTTCGGCACACGCTGGTGGCTTATGGGAAAGCGCCATAAAATCAATGAAGTTTCACTTGAAGCGGGTGGTTGGAAATACCATTCTAACGTACGAAGAAATGGGCACATTGTTGATGGAAATTGAGGCCATTATGAATTCTCGTCCATTGTGCATACTGGCTCCAGATCAAATCAATTTTTTAACTCCGGCACATTTTGTTATCGGACATCCAATAAGCAGAATAATCGAGCCAGACTTCAATCAAAGCAAACCATCTCATCTAACGCGGTGGCAATTGGTGCAACAGTTTGTTCAGCATATATGGCGCAGATGGTACACTGAGTATTTGACTTCCCTGCAACGACGTACCAAATGGCAATCAAGGGAATCAAATATCAAGGTTGGTGACATCGTAGTCATCAAAGAAGATAACCAGCCTGTAATGCAATGGCTACTGGGAATCGTCACGGAATTACACCCAGGAAGAGATATCTTGGTCCGCGTTGTCACACTTAGAACTAAAAATAATTCTCACATCAAACGTCCAATCCAGAAGCTCTGCAAACTGCCGATACATGACAATAAAAGTGGGGGGCCCAGCACTTAAAGGTTAGATTGAAACATCGTTTCAAGGATGTTTACACATAACGAAGATGTTTATCATCTCAGTCATCTTTGTTAACGCAATCAACAACAAAAATCTTCATTCAAGGATTTTCATTTAGAAAATCCATTGTGTTTTGATTTCCTATTTTAGTGATCGAACTATATAATTGTAACTCGGCGAAGAAACGTTACAACTGGTGTCAGAAGTGAAATTGGGAAATAAGATGGATTTGAATGGATTAAAAGTTCAAGATCTGAAGAGCCAATTGGAGAAAAGGAATCTTTCAACAACGTGGACCAAGAATGAGTTGAAAGAAAGATTAAGAAAAGCTATGGAAGCAGCAGGATTGGATCCAGAGGTATATCTTTATTGTCAAGAAGAAGCAGATAAAAATCCAGATGCAGGAAATAGTGAAGACAAAGATGATGCAGCAAAGAACGACTTTGTACAGTTAATGTCTATGATGGAGCGAATGAGTTTCAACATGAGATCAGATGTTAAGGCAAATATGGAACTCATGAGTAATGAAATGAAAAAGTTAGATGTTAACATCAATCACCAGTCTCTTAACATCATAAACAATTGGCAACAAATCGAGAAGAAATGAAGCAATTAATGGAAGAAAATATTCTTCAAATATCAAACACATTTCATGGAGAGATCGAGAAAGTTCAACAAGAAGTAAAGCAATTTGAGCAGAAAGTTCTCGACTATAACCAGAAAGTAAAATCAATGGTTGCGAATTTTGAAAAAAAAACTTCAAGATGTTGAATGAAACTAATGGCAAAAATATTCCCACGGTCCAACAAACACAGAGCATGAAATGAGACCATGAAAACCGCTACCATACGATGGTACATCATCGGTTGGCATTTTTAAATTCCAATTTGAAACGGCAGCTGATCAGAATACTTGGACTGAAACACATCGTGCTGTAGTGGATCTATACCAAACCCACTACATATCCTCGACCAACGCGAACCAAGCTTACTACAAAGTAACAATATTCAATCAAATCTCTAAAACTAATTAATATTCAAACCCAAACAATCTAAGTAGTCTAAACAAACTTTAATTAGGCCTACTACAATGTAAGCCAGCTGCATTTGACAAAATTTAAAATCTAATCAATATTCTATCTAACAAACAAATCGCAATCCATATAAAATTCTTAAACCAAACATTTTTAATTGAAAACAATTATAACAGAAACTTAAAACAAAACTTTCCATAGCACACGCTAAGTAAAACATTCCAAACGTGTTATGTTTCACTTCCATTCGAATAATTAAAAATCAAAAATAATTCTCCCCAAAACTAGTCAATATGACAAAAATTTTCCTAACAACCATAAAAATCAACCAATTTAAAATAAATTATCCAAGACTTGTGTTGGCGCTGAAGTTAATTGCAACAATTGTACCATTACACTAGATACTGGAGCAACTGGCACAATAATCCGTACAGATTTACAAAAAGGGGAGTAACAACCAGCAGAAAAATATCGAATACTAATATCTAAAGGAAGCAAAATTGCTGATATAAAAGTAGGAAATTCGCACTTTCAGTATGAAGTTCTAGTGGCAGACATCGTTGATGAAATAATTTTGGCTATGGACTTCATGAAATGGCCAAAATTTGTAATAGACGCTGGAAATGGAGTACTCAAGTATGGAAACGTAGAGTTGGTCCTTCAGATGAATGGTGCAGAATCAAGTATGAGGCGAAAAATATTGGAACATCGGGAAAAGCTGCCACCTTACCGAAACAATCGTCTGGGGAAGATTGGAGGGAGCTTTTGGGTCACCAAGATTGTGGGTTGGGAAGCCAATGAAAATGGTCTATAAAAAAAAAAGTTGTAACGTTTCTTCGCCGAGTTACAATTATTTAGTTCGATCACTAAATTATTAAATCATAACCCAATGGATTTTCTAAACGTTATGATTTTATTCGTTCAAGATTTTATTGTAAAAATATTTCTCCTATTACTATTCCCCTTAATTCTTCTTGTACTAACAATAATTCACTAAATATGTTTATTACGACCGATCGATTTCGAAAGCTAAGCTTTCATTTTCAAGGATCGTTCTAAACAGTTTAGAACGATCCTTGAAAATGAAAGCTTAGCTTTCAAAATTCATCGGTTGTAATGAATATATGGATATCAAAAAAGTGTGTTTGAACTAAACAATAACAATTATAATATATTATAGACTAAGAGCCCGCGACGGCCAGACGCTAACCGTTCCTACCTGAGTAGGAGGTATGTGCAGAAAAACTTTCAGCTTTTATAAAATAACGAAGGTCTGGCCGTCATGGGCTCTTGCTCTATTAATGATATCTAGTGCTCTAAATAAATTGATTGATTGATTGATTGATTGATTGATTGGACTGTAGGACCAAGCACTAGGCGAGACTCCCGGATTACGGCCGGGCCACTTCCTACAGTCGTTTTACATATAACAATAGGTAAGGATAGGTAGGTAATTGTTAGTTAGGAGTGAACGACCCGGTTACAGACACCTGGCAAATCGTATCTAGCTACTACTGTTACGAGACAATCACAAGGACAATCACCTATACATATAATCTGCAATCGCCAATCAGCAATCCCGTATCTAAAATTTCTCGCCTGCAATCTCCGGTCGGAAACCTGTTATTCATGTAATTTATAAGTATAATAGGATGATGACTAAATTGTACTCCCTGGGCACTCTACAATCTGAATTCATGTTATTAAAATCAATTAAAGCAAAAAAATTAATTGGTGTCCACCTATTTATATCAACGGAGCAAGCGCCAAATCTATTTTGGGTTTAATAAAAAAATTTCTCGAACGAAGTTAATATAAAAATCCATAACACGGGTTATGGTAAATTAAAAGTATTTTTAGATTCAGTAGATATCCACGCAAAGACAATTAATTTTTTTTTTTTTTTTTTTTTTTTTTTTTTATTTTTTTTTTTTTTTTTTTTTTTTAAAGACCGAAAAGCGGACGCTTTTACGTTCACGCCTAAAGAACTGAGAAAGGAGATACTACTACTTAAAGGAATAAGTGGCGGATATACGGAGGAGGAGATAAAAAATGAAATGTTGGCGGAATGTCCGAATATAAAGTTCTCTAAAATTCAACAATTTACAACTCCCTATACAAAAAGAGCTAACACACAACTGAATATGTACACCTTACAGCTCGAAACAGGTCAAAACCTCAGTGAATTGTTAAACATTAAATACCTGTTTCACCAGAGGAGTCATTTCGAGAAACTAAAAAAACAGAAATCATACAATGCTTCAGGTGCCAAAGATTCGGGCATATAAGCCAAAACTGTGCATTTAACAAGAGATGTGTGAAATGTGGAGATAACCATGAAGCAGGTCAATGTGCAAGAGAAAAGGGAAACCAAGAAAATAAACCGACTGCCTGCATAAACTGCGTCAAGGAAGGTCACCCGGCAAACTACCGAGGATGTGAAGCATTTATTAAATGCGAGAACAACCGGGATATAAACAAGGAAACGTAAGAGACCTCCTAAACGCTAAAAAGGAAAGCGTCCTTAGGACCATAAACAACTTCACAACGCCAAACAGATCATTCGCAGATGTTATCAACCCAAATAGATATAAAAACCCTGACAACAGCGAAAACTACATTTCAGACTTCTTTAATGAGTCCAACAAATTATTCTACATGCCTCTTGGTACTATGTTAGATAAAATCAACCAATTCTGGCCGAATTACATGAGAAGTGAAAACAAAGGTCAAAAAACAGCTGAATACCTACAATTCATCATTTCTCTTACCCCAAAAATAAATATGAGCTGTAACAATATTTCAATTTTAGCTTTGAACGCCAACTCAATAATATCCAACCACAAACGCCTTCAACTTTTTTGAAACAATTAAACACATCAACCCGACTGCAGCTCTAATCTCAGAAACCCACCTTAATGGCAGACACAAGCTACACCTCGAAAATTTCAACATCATCAGACAAGATAAAAATGTAGGCACAGCAATATTTATAAAAAAGAACATAAAGTTCAAAATTATTCCATTCGAGAGCCTGTCAATATCGGCAACCTTTATAGACATAAATTACATAGATGCTCAAAAGAGAAATCGCTCTCTGATAATAGGGGCCATCTATATCCCCAGTAACCTTGGTCAAGGTATGAAGCTGGACCTAGATAACATTTTGAATTTATGTCAGAATAAAGACGAGGTAATCATTGGAGGGGACTTCAATGCCAGAAGCAAAAGATGGGGAGATAGCGTAAACAACGTGAATGGCAATCAATTATCAAATATACTTGAGGAACCAGACTGGATGAACTTCGAAATTGTAAACCCACCGGACCCAACGTTCCCGAGATCGGGTTCCTTCATTGATATGTTCTTAATATCGTCCAATTGTCTTCATAAAACAGACAATCAATTAAACTATAAGTGCTCTACTTTACCAGGAATATCTGACCATTTTGCAATACAACTAAACATCACAATTAAAAACTTTAACCCGTTAACAAACACTAAGAACCACATTTTATCTTTCAAACAAACAAACTGGGATACATACAAATCTGACATAAGCTTTGCCCTCGCGAACTTAAATATATCTCACTCGAGGAGTTTATCTAACGACGAAATTGAAAAAAACTATTAATGAGATCAACGTAGCAATTATTAACACAAATCTTAAACATGCCAAACAAATGAGACCTAAGGATTTAAAGTACGCCAATCTATCTGAAGTTGCACAGAAGATGCTCAAATTAAAACAAATCTGGTCCACCAAGCTAAAGAGGATATTTAGCAAACACAAAAACAAAATCAATGCCGAATACAAAGAACTCAAAGCGAGAATCGATTGTCTCAATACCTGCCTAAAAGACAAAATTTCGAGTGAACTAAATACTAACTTCAGACGAAGACTCGAGGCCATCAAACCTTCGCCTCGGGTTTTTAAGGAAATTAATAAGATTACCGTAGGGAAATGCGACAAAATAAATGTATCAAGAGACCCAATCAAAAGAGGTGATAACATCTATATCGACCTAAACGAAAAACTAAACGCGTTTGCCGAATTCTACAAGGAAATATATAAGGAAAAATCCCAACTTATAGTCTAAACACAACAAATGAGGTCATAAATTTATGGAATAACATCTCAAGAGACAACGAAAAAGAATTGACGGAATTCTCTCAGCAAAACTCTGCGCTGAATCCGGGTAATCTAGAACTCTTCTGTAATACAAAGATTACGTCGGACACAATAAAAGCCCTAAACAATTAAAAAATCGATGGGACCGGACAATATTTCAAACTACTTCATCAGGAAAGGTGTTAAACAACTGGCAGAGCCCCTAACGATCATTATAAACAACTGTTTGGATAACGGTTTCTTTCCAAATGCATGGAAGATAGCGAAACTTATACCTATCCCTAAAACTAACGCGTCACACGACATCAGAGACTTCAGGCCAATTTTGATGCTCTCAAATATTGGAAAAATTCTGGAAAAAATAATAATGTTTAAATTGCTTTGATAATTTTGATATCATCCCTGATGAACAGTTCGGATTCAGGAAAGAACACTCTACAGAGCATGCGCTCTTATATCTCCATGACAATATCGTCAAAGGACTAAACAACAGAAAATGCACAGTCTCTTGCACTTTAGACCTCGAAAAAGCTTTTGACCTCACATGGCCGAAAGGTCACATATACAAACTGCACAGGGCCAACACCCCGCCTTACTTAGTCCGCATTATAAAAGTTTCCTCACAAATAGAAAACTTTTTATTGAAATTGATAATCAGAAATCTAACACAATACCAGTGAATTCAGGAGTTCCGCAGGGATCCATACTTGGACCCTGGTTATTTAACACTTATATTCATGACATTCCAACTAGATTGTCCAATAACTCCAAAACAGTTCTTTATGCTGATGACACTATAGTTTTCGCACAAGACGAAAGACCACATCTTGCATTAGATAAGATCTTAAAACACATTACATTCATACAAAAATTCTACAAAACCTGGAGAATAAATATTAATGTCGAAAAATGCCAATTAATTTGCTTTTGAAACTCAAGTGGAAGAGGACACCATCTAGCTGTACGAGAAAGTAAACAATTAACTCTCCAAATCAATAATAGCGAAATCAAAACCGTCGATAAGATCAAATATCTAGGTGTTAATATCCAAAACAAAACTGTTTCAATCAACATATGAGAGCCACTATAAACAAAGCTAAGGATGCAGCCGCGCTGCTAAAACCAATTCTGTAATCTAACAATGTAGAAAGCAAAACTAAGCTTCTTGTATATAAAACATTAATAAGACCTATTTTAACTTACGCTTGCCCTATCTGGTTCACAATTAGTCCCACAGTAGCTAAGGAACTCCTTGTCTTCGAAAGAAAAATCATCAGACATTGTCTCTCCAAATTTAGAAGGAAAAATAAAAAATATATACACAGCAAGATTATTTATAAAGATTCGGGTGTTGAGTTAGATGTCTAAGAAAGATATCAGCCACAATAGTCTTACTAAATCCATTTAAATGTTTTTTAATTTGCTTAATATCAACACACAAATCAAAAGAACTTTTGATCACCCTTAACATTGAATTTTTAACGCATTAGTTGTAACAAATAAAATAACGTACTTTTCCCGTTTAATTAAAAACAACAAAAAATTTATCTTCTTGATTTTTCTAATTTTAATTTTAAAATCAATTCTTGTGCGAATATCAATGTGATTAGAGTAATCTTTTACAAATTAAGAATTAAAATCATTTTGTGACATAATTTATTGTTTGTGATAAATAAATTGTGCATTAAATTAAAATTGAAGATATTGTGTGTTTATTGGAGATTCCTACAGTGAACTTTGGAGTCCAAAAGCAGCAACCTTCATCAAAGTTTTCATGGTCCTTCGCCACCGGATTATCAAGAACCCAGCGAATTTTGGATTTTGTGTTGCATCAATATAATTATCAAGAAAATTAAAGACGGCATTTGGATTTGGCTTGGCGTCTGTAATTTGGCGGGTTTTGGTAATTATACTTTCTGTTTAATAAAAAGTGATTAAACTTAGACAATCAAGTGAATCAATTAATAATTTATTAAATTTTAATATTATTAAAACATTTAAAACATTTTTGGAACTTTTAATATTTTGTGTGAATTTTGGTAACGGTTTTAGATTTTTAAGGTCATTAACTTTTAATATTACAGCACCATATAAATCATTTAATTAAATTAAATAAAATAAATTTTGAGTGACTATTCTATTTCGTGCGTTGAATTATTAATTTTGAATTCGTTGAATTATTAATTCTTTTATTTAACACATTTGATTTGCAATGAGTGATCGAAATTTACGCGAATTAAAGCGAATTTATAAACGCATGGATAATATAAAATCCATGGCGGTGAAATTTAATAGCCAAACCAGTTTAAGTGAGATTAAGTCAAATCTTATTTTGTTAAATGACGAGTGGAAAGAATATAAAGCCTTGGCAGAACAGTTAGATGAAACAGAAACTGTTTTGAAGCAACAAGATTTAATCGATAATCAATATTTCAATGTAAAACGAGTTTTATTGAAAATATTAAACGAACCCGAGGTGGCTGGTGGTTCTGACCAAAAATTAACAATAGAAGACCTCATGGTAAACCAACAGTCCTTTCTAAAGGAAATGGTTGGTTTAAGCAAGCGCGAAACTGAAGTTCGTTTACCTGAATTAAATATTCCTTTTTTTTCTGGAAAATTTTCTGAATTTGCGTCATTCAGAGATTTATTTGAAGCTTCGGTTGGGAACAACGAAAGAATTTCGAAAGTTCACAAATTTCAATACCTTAAAAGTTTATTAAGAGATGATGCCGCTTCTTTAGTCACTCAAATGGACATCACTGAAGCGAATTATGATGAGGCATGGGCAAAGCTAAAATCGAGGTACGAGAAAAAGAAACGGGTTATCAAGGAGTTAATAAAACGGTTTATGGAGCAGCCTGATATCACACATTCCACAACTAAGGCACTAGATCACATGGCTGACATATCTGATGAAGTATTGCGAGGGTTAAAGGTACTCGGGTCCAACGCAGAAACACGAGATCCATGGCTCGTCTATATTTTGAAAAGTAAATTGAATCATGAAACAAAACAAGCGGTGGTCGCGCTATAGCTCAAAAATGAATTTCCCTACAATAGATGATTTCTTTAAATTCTTAAACGGCCGAAGTGATGAACTTGATTGCTGTGATACTCCAAGGAACCGCCTGCGACCAAGATTGCAATTCGTCATACCCAAACTCTTGCACAATCATGTCCAAAATGTACTAAAAACCACGTATTGAACAAATGTGAGGAATTTTTATTGATGAACAATACTGAGCGACGAGGATTTGTAGTGGATAAGAAACTTTGTTTCAATTGTCTATCAGAAACACATCAAGCATTTAAATGCAAGTCGAAATTTCGGTGTTTTAGCTGCAAACGGAGACATCATACTTTGTTACATACTGATTTAAATAACACTTTGGATACGGTTAAAATATTAACACCAGAAGGAGGTCCAAATCAATGCAGTTCCACTGTCGAGTGCAATAAAATTGAAGTAAACACAGCGATGGCTACTAAATATCAGTCAATTTTACCGACTGCAATTGCAGAAGTACGTAGTGTTGATGGCGAAGTACAGCGATGTAGAATTCTTTTAGATTCGGGTTCACAATCATCATTTGTGACCGAAGCTTGCATCCAAAGGCTTAAGTTACCACGGGAAAATGCTAAATTTGCAATAAATGGAATAGTTACTTCTAATTTGGTTTCTCGAGGAGCTACTAAGCTATTTCTAACCTCTATTCACGATTATGAAAATAAAATTGATGTTGATGCATTAATTTTAAAAAATTTACCATCAAAAATACCAAGGCAACAAATCAGCTTGAAAAACTTTAACTTATTCAAAAAGATTCAACTGGCAGACTCTGAATATTTTCGTCCAAGTGAAATCGATATTTTGATTGGAGCTGATAAATTTTTTCATATCCTACAAGACGGGCGAATAATGAGTGAAGATGATACTGTTGTTGCACAAAAAACTATTTTTGGATGGATTATAAGTGGACAACCCCATTCATTGGAATTAGAACCAAATAGAAACCTCGTTGGCTGCAACTTTACAACGGATTTAGATATAGATACAACCCTAAGAAAGTTTTGGGAACTAGAGGAAGTTAAACCATGCCAGTCCCATACTCCAGAAGAAAGACAATGTGAAGAAATTTTTAAAAAAACCACACTTAAGGAAACTGGCAGGTATGTAGTTAACATTCCATTTAAAACTAATGCTCCAAAACTTGGAAATTCGTTAAGTTTAGCCACAAAACGATTTTTTAATTTAGAAAGAAAATTCCAATTAAATGAAAATTTAAAGAACGAGTATATCAACACTATGCGAGAATATCAAAATTTAGGACACATGGTACATATATCTGAAAATGAAAATGATCCTCCAGATTCCGACTGTTATTACCTGCCGCATCATGCAGTTATTAAAGAAACAAGCACCACTACAAAAGTTCGAGTCGTATTTGATGGATCATCTAAAACTACAACAGGCATTTCACTGAATGAAACCATGATGGTTGGGCCAACTATTCAACCTACTATTTGGTCAATACTCTTGAGATTTCGTCAGCACAAAATAGCGATTACTGCAGACATCGAAAAGATGTACAGACAAGTTTTAGTGAATCCAAAGCATACCGAATTTCAAAGAATTTTGTGGAGGGAATCACCAAGCGAAAAACTTAAAAAATACAGACTTACAACAGTCACTTTCGGATTAGCCAGCTCACCGTTTTTAGCCATCAGATCTTTGCAACAAACAGCGATCGATCAAAAATTACAGCATCTAAATAAATTATCCAACGTTTTTGATGAATTTTATGTTGATGATTTCATAGGTGGGTCTTCAACGATCGAAGAAGCAAAAGATCTTAGAGATAAAATTACCTTAGTTCTAAAAACTGGTGGTTTTCATTTGAGAAAGTGGAAGTCGAATATCCCAGACTTGTTTGATCAAATAGATAAAACTAGCAATGTGAGTTTTGATCATGAATCTGAAGTTACAAAGATTCTTGGACTACGTTGGAATCCCGTGAAGGATATTTTTACTTTCAGTGTCAACCTAGAAACAACTATGCAGCTAACAAAACAACGAATTTTGTCAGAATCATCTAGGATTTTTGATCCACTTGGATGGATATCGCCGTGCACTATCTTGTTCAAAATTTTGATGCAGCAAATTTGGATGCTTAAAGTTGACTGGGATGATCTCTTACCAAAAGATATTTCAGATTCCTACAGTAAAATAAAAGGTGAGTTAAATACAATAGAAAACATTGCTATTCCAAGATACATCCAATATCAGCAAGCGGAATATCATGGCTTTTGCGATGCAAGTGAACGCGCATTTGGTGCAGTTATTTACTGCAAATATTTTGACGAAAATGGTCATGTACAAATCAATCTAGTCACTGCGAAAACCAAAGTGGCACCAATCAAACAAGTGTCTATACCAAGGCTAGAACTTTGTGCTGCTTATTTGTTAGTGAAATTATGGAACGTCCTGCGAGTCAACGTTCCTAAAGCAAAATTTTATGCCTGGACTGATTCCACTATTGTGCTACAATGGTTGTCAAACTATCCAGCTACTTGGAAAACGTTTGTAGCTAATAGAACGGCTGAAATTTTAGAAAGCACAACAAGACAAAATTGGAACCATGTTAAGTCAGAACATAACCCGGCAGACCATATTTCAAGAGGAGTAACACCCAGCGAATTAGTGAAACTGTCTCAATGGTGGAACGGTCCATATTGGTTAAAAGATGACGAGAATGCCTGGCCCAGAAGTGATCCTAAAGAACATAAATGTAAAGAAGAAACCGATGAAGAAAAGAAAGCTGTTAAAGTACGAATACTTCAAACGGAATCTGGAGACAACTTTTTGCTCGAGCTATCAACTAGGTTTTCAAGTTATTTAAAATTAATACGAACATTACGCAACGTATTGCGATTTCTCAATAACGTTAAAAGAAAAAGTGAAACATTGCGCAAATATGTTATTGCTGAGGAAAACGATCTACAGCGAGCTGAAAATATTTTGATAAAATGGACCCAATACAGCGAATACGAGCAAGAGATTGAACAGCTGTCAAAGAAAATCCCACTTAATCGACGAAGCAAATTGTTATCTCTTGCTCCATTCATAGATGCGGACGGCATCTTAAGAGTGGGTGGACGGCTTAGAAAAATAGATGGTCAATATGATCAAAAACATCCTATCATTTTGCCATCATCCCATTTCCTATGCAAAATGATAATAGCCGACTACCATAAAAAATATTTCCATCCCGGGCCTTCCCTTACCTCCCATCTTATTAAACAAAAATTTTGGATTGTAGGTGGCCGCAGTCAAATAAGAAGTCAACTACAAAAATGTTTAACGTGCTTTAAAGAAAATGCTAAAACATCTCAACAGTTAATGGGAAGTCTTCCAGAAGCACGTATTACGCCAGCAAGACCATTCAGCAGAAGTGGTGTTGATTATGCGGGACCAATCCAGATAGCAACCAAGAGGGGAAGAGGAGCTAAACTCATCAAAGGATATATAGCGATATTTGTGTGTATGGCAACCAAGGCGATACACATCGAGGTTGTCAGCGATTTAACCACCGAAGCCTTTATTGCAGCGCTTAAACGATTTGCTGCTAGAAGAGGCGTACCAAATGATATATACAGCGACAATGGGACGAATTTTGTAGGGGCACATCGAAAACTAAAAGATATATATCATTTGTTGTCATCAAGACCACACAACGAAATGATTTCTGAATTTTTAAGTCAAAATCGAACTAATTGGCACTTTATTCCTTCCTCCGCAGCTCATTTTGGTGGTTTGTGGGAACGGGCAGTAAGATCGGTGAAGTCTTTGTTAATGAAAGCAACTGGTGGATGTAATTTGACTTTTGAAGAGATGGCTACATTGTTAAGTCAAATTGAATCCATTCTAAACTCAAGGCCTCTTGCTGCATCCAACGATGAATCATCATGTGAAGCATTGACACCTTCTCATTTTTTGATTGGTTCAGCAACTGGGACGATTCCTGAAGAAGATTTAACTACTATTCCTGTATCAAGGCTCAAAAGATGGCAGATAATCCAGCAACGAACACAACTATTTTGGAAGAGATATTCACGAGAGTATTTACACACCTTGCATTAACGAAATAAATGGAAGACTCAAGCAGAAAACATCAAAGTTGGAGATTTGGTCATGATGAAAATGGAAAACCTGCCGCCAAGTAAATGGGCTTTAGCAAGAGTTACCGAGATTCATCCAGGCGAAGACAATTTAGTTAGACTTGTTTCTTTGAAAACTTCAACATCGACATTAAAGCGACCCATCACAAGGGTAGCAAAGCTTCCAGTGCAGATTTAGTTAACGGGATCACCGTTAACGGGGGGGAGAATGTTGAGTTAGATGTCTAAGAAAGATATCAGCCACAATAGTCTTACTAAATCCATTTAAATGTTTTTTAATTTGCTTAATATCAACACACAAATCAAAAGAACTTTTGATCACCCTTAACATTGAATTTTTAACGCATTAGTTGTAACAAATAAAATAACGTATTTTTCCCGTTTAATTAAAAACAACAAAAAATTTATCTTCATGATTTTTCTAATTTTAATTTTAAAATCAATTCTTGTGCGAATATCAATGTGATTAGAGTAATCTTTTACAAATTAAGAATTAAAATCATTTTGTGACATAATTTATTGTTTGTGATAAATAAATTGTGCATTAAATTAAAATTGAAGATATTGTGTGTTTATTGGAGATTCCTACAGTGAACTTTGGAGTCCAAAAGCAGCAACCTTCATCAAAGTTTTCACGGGAATAACCCCTATTCTTCAATACTCTTACAATCTAGCCGTCACTAGACTAAAAAGATTGCAACATCACCCCAACCCTCTTATGAGGAGCATTTACCACGACAATGTCACAACTCCACTGGAAAACGGTACCTACTACGTGTCACCGATCAGTTTAATAAACACAGAATCTCTCGTGTCTTTGCAAGCTAATAACTGCCTAAATCTTAATAAATTCTACGAATCGAAAAATACCAGTCACTTGAGAGGTTAAAGTACACACCCTGGCTTCGTGCTCCGTGATCTGAATAGGCGTGCACCAACCAATCTAGATTAGTACAATACTTTATTGTTCCCTGTAAATATGTAAATAAATTAGTTTTGGTTTTAGGTAGTTCATGAACAGCGCTCAAATGCTGAAAAAAAACGTTTCATATAATGCCCTGAGCAAGCATAAATTTTTCTAGTAAATAAGATACAGTTCATAATAAGTTGAATTAGAGAAAATACTGTAAATTGAATTAAAACAATTTTCATATATCAAAAAATCAATTTTTGAAAAACGGTAGCACTTGACAGTTCTTGTTCAGTGTATCCAACATATAAAAACAAACTATGTTTAGTTTTTTTTTTTTAGTAACCGCTGTAAAATATACTTGTAAAATGAATGTTTCTAAAATGTCCCAATAAAGGAATTGAATTGAATTGAAATTAACAAAATTCAACACTCAATTTCAGTGTCAGCTTCACAATTCAAACAAATTTTATATATATTTTTGAACACACTAAAGCAATTTGACAGTCTTTATAAACATGTATAATCACAAAAATAACTTATTGAAAACAAAACAAACAATTGAACGATTAATTTATATATAACAAACTACATTGTATTAAAACATATACCTGATAAAACTTTATAGTATAAAATGTTGATTTTTCTGTAGTTGTTGGTAATCCACTTTGATATTACTTCGGTCTGAAAGACCTAAGTATTACATTCATGAGCTCAAAGTGAAATTCTTACCCCCACTTTTTTGGCATTTCTCGACGTTTTAGGACCTACTGATTCTAAAAAAGCAAAAAAAAAAAAATGTGTGTCTGTCTGCCGGCCGTCCGTCACAACCGACGAAATCTAGAAAACCGCTGTACGGATTTCAAAAATTTTTTTTTCTAAAAATAGGTTTACTCAATGGGACGAGCCGAAAGGACGATGTGTTCGATAACTGTACCGGAAGTGTGTCAAAAAAATCGTCAAGTGTGTCAAAACAAGGAAATTTGCATATTTTTTGCTTAAAAAACGTTCATTTTAAGTGATTACGAGTAGGAACATTGAATTTGGAGAAATTTTGATGGTCGGGATTGGTATGTGAGACCAAAATCTAGATTATTGCATTATAAGTTTGTCAAAAAAATGTTGTCAAGTGTGTCAAAAGATTTTTATTTAATTTTTTACACAATTTTTTGGAAAAAAATAAAATTGTTTCTTTGAAATGAAATTGTCAAGTGTGTCAAAAGAAAGATTTTTATTTAGTTTTTTACCTAATTTTTTGAAAAAAAAAATACAATTTATTGTTTGTTTCAAATGAAGTTTTATTATTATTATAGAGAATTATGGCATTATAAGTTTGTCAAAAAATAATGTCAAGTGTGTCAAAAAATGATTTCATTTATTTTCAGCCAATTTTTTTGAAAAAAAAATGTAGCTGTTTTTATGACGTAAATGTAATTTAAAATGAAATTGGACATGGAAATTTTTGAATTTGTTATAGTTTTTGAAATATTTTTGGAATTTTGAAAAAGTTTATATTTTTGATTTTGTAATAATTTTTGCAATATTTTTAGAATTTTGGAAAAAGTTTGAATTTTGTAAGAATTTTTGAAATATTATTGGAATTTAGAAAAAATTTAAATATTTGATTTTGTTCTAATTTTTGGAATATTTTTGGAATTTTGAAAAAGTTTGATTTTATTTAATTGTTACAATATTTTTGGAATTTTGATTATAATTTTCCGGCAACGTATTGATGTTTCGTGTTAGTTTAGTAATAAATTTTGAAATATTTTGTTTTATATTAATTATATTAAGAGCAAAAATTTACACGTCTATTCACGATGAAATCACTTTCTCCTGGATATCTAGTGCTCTAAATAAATAAAAAAAAATTAGCTAATAATTCACCACTTATAATTCTGTTTTAATTGTTCTCAATATCACTTTAAACTGTTCTATTACAATAATCTTTTTCTTTCTACTTATAACAGTGTTAATTTTAACTCGTCTATATCACTGCTAAATTTTTATACTTTTTCTATCGCTGACAATTTTATTCTCAATTCTATCGCTAACAATTTTATACTCAATTCTATCGCTAACAATTTTATAGTAATCTTATCCTCGAACAACACCTCTTATGTATACTACATGAAATAGCCTCGATACTAATACAATATTCTAGAACACAAACCTTCCTTTTTCAACATAAACGTAATAATACGATCTTCAAATATTGACACATAGGTGTGAGATCTATTCTTTTCAATTGTTTTATCTACCTATCTTTTATTGATTTTTATATTTTTTTTGTAGAACTATTTTCTCTAAAGAGCATTTTCTCGAAGATTTTTTATTATGTTGTGTTCTATCGTATTCTATAATCGTCACAATATTTTAGTTTTGGATAATTTTTTTTATGAATTCTAAAATTCTCATTTTACTTTTCATTCTATGAATCTTTTCAATTTTAAGAAAATGTATGAAAATGATGATAAATAATTAAATTGTACAACAAGTGATCTGAAAATCAAAATATTGTCCAGCACAAATATTGTCCATATAAAAAATCGATCAATGAACTTTAAATCCATAGAAAAATAAAACCATACGTATTCATGAAATTCCTGCTTATGTAGTTTTTAATACAGATTACGTTCATATTTTTTATGCTTCGTTCCTAATCTCCTAATGTAATTCAATTAAAATGACGATTAAAGTATTAAAAATTGAAATTGAATCACAAAAAAAAAAAAATGGAAATAAAAACAAAAAAAAAACATTTGTGGAAAGTACATTAAAGTTGTGCATTTTACAAATTGAATGTATGGAAATGTTCATGGACAAAACTGGAATCAAATTAAAATAATTGAAATAAAAAAAATTAGAAAAACGTTTTTACTATTAAGTTTTTATTGTTGTAGAACATTTTTGTTATTCATTTTGTTGAACTATTTTAATTGTGGTTTTATTATGTTTTTATTTTTAACGAATTAGGATAATATTTTTTAAATTGGTTACATTATTTTTTAGATGTACTTTAATGTACGGGTAAATAGTTTTGCATATTTGAATACAACGAAAATATTTTTTCAGAGATTTAACATACCTTTGTTTTGGATCTCTTTAATATCAGGCTCCAGATTAGCAAGATTAAGATGTGAACCTAAAAATTTATGGTTAAATGAAGAAGTTAGAGTTAGAAGTAACGAGATACTAAATAAAAGTTAATTATTTTTTTGAGACAATTAAAATAAACGCAAAGATTTTTTAATGAGTGCGGATTAGAATCTCCAACAAACTTTTTAATTGGATATTTAGTGGCTGGAGAGATTTCACGTTATAAATCACGTTATATAAAATACATATTTTAAATTTAGCAGTTTCCATCATTTGAAAAAATATTCGGTTATAGAGATAACTCCTATAGTTTGTAAGCCAAAGTTTAAATCTCTATTCTCGCTAATTAATTTTTTTTTTGACATTTTTATTCAGTTCTTATTGCCCGGCTCGTTCAGTCAATAGAGCATGAGGCTTTGCTCTTAGGTGTGGATTTTAGCATTTTTACGATACAAAACTAGTAACTTCTCGTTTATTGTAATTCCGTAGTGAAACTAAAAAGAAAGCGTTGAAACGGGACTGTCTGAGCCACTGCGAAAATAGTTGATATCCGTTATATCTGTTGTGCGGGTTGAATTGGTCTCGGTTTTGTGGAGGGGACATTATACCATTATAATGATCCACTATCGTTTGAGCTTATTTTAGAAAATCTTCTAAATGAGTAAATGGTTAATGGACAGGTAAACATAAAAAATGCAATCCATCGCTTGTGGAGCATGATACGTTTGGTTTATTTTCATTAACTCGAAAAAAAATCTTGAACTGAACCGTAAACATCTAAGCATTTATAAAATTGCCAGCAATCTATTGAATAAGAAAAACTTTATATATTTTATTTGAGATTTGGGACACATGGGATTTGAACAGGTGTCTCTGCCAAGTATGATATCGAATCGTAAAACGAAACACATAAAAATTTTTCGAAAGAAGTTTTTCTATGAGAAAATGAAAAATGATTTTGTATTTCAAAATTCAAGAGTTTTCTTGAACTCAAGCTCACAAAAAAACCCTCCAAAATTATATATTTTGTTTTTTTATAACAAACCTGCCAAAAATTTTAAAATGAATTTTGCATTCTCTAGAATTTGTAAAGTCTTACGCCTTGTTTTTGAATGTGGAAGATCATTTTAACTTGCAAAATTTATTCAGGGGTCTTGGATCGATAAACCTATCAATAATCTAACGTTAAGCCTTATCCGAACGAAGCATTGTGTAGTGAAACTAAAAACATCATTTTGAATTTGGAAGTTTTTTAGATAACCAAAACAAGTTGCTAATTCATTCAGGAATTGCTGAAAATTTGTACAATGCCGTGAATGTGGAACATGTTTCGTTTTCGTCGGAGCTTTTATGCAGTGGGGAAGCAGCTTGTTACACCGGAAACGAAGTCCTGATGCAACTATGTTACAAATATTTATTTTAAAGTTCATAAAAGCAGATAATGAAAACGGTACTGTCCCAAAATAGGAATACAGAAAAATCAAGAACTTTTTTGGTTATAAGTGTTGAACCTCACAAAATAGTTTTTATTTGTGATCATATTCTTTAGAAAACTTATCAGGGTCTGAAATGTATGCCATACCATTGGCAACTTTGATGGTACTACACTAATAATTATAGGTATATTTTGGTCTCGTTTAGATGTAACTTGGGTTGTTTAAAACATTAGAAAGTGATAGAAAGATGATAAACAAACTATCTTTAGATTTAAAGAAGGATTTTGTTTAAAAAATTCCAATACCAGCCGTAATGTGGATATACCGAGTTTGTATGATTTTTTTACCCCAAAATCGGTATCCAAGAAACGAATCGAGTCCAAACGAATATTGAAAAGAGACTTGAGGAACTTAGCCAACTCGACCAATTTATTTCAAACTAATGTGTGCTGGAACTTATCGATGGTTCATGTATTGATATTTCAAGTGCAATCCGAATGAATTTTTATCCTTTATAAGCTTTAATCACAAAATTCATTAATAGGAAGAACATTGCCATCATTTCCTTTAAAGTAATCAATAAGATATACCATCCTCACTTAATTAGACCCATGAGCTGGGTACAAATTTCAACCTTTGTTGAAATTAGTAGTTTCAACCTAGTGATATATTCAAAGACGAAAAGGAGATTAATCGACACATAATTTACAAAAAAATAGAAGAATTTGCGAGGACAGTTAGTCTTAGCTCAATACGGCAGTTTAACTATTGTCTATTACCTAACTGCTAGGACACAAAATGACACAAAAGATTATAGTTGTATGTGATGAGTGATCATTACTGGTTTTTTAAATAGTCATTAACTGTTTCAGAATGTTTGGGCTAGTTTTTGTTACTCTCGAAGTGGTCGAAGGGGATCTGACCCTAAGCAGACCAACAAATCTGACAAAAGTTTCACGACTGAAAATTTAGGAGTTATAACTACTTTCAGTAGGGGAAGATTCGCGATAGGCAATCTTTGTAATTGACAAAGAGCCTTCCATTCACATTACCAGTAGAATCAACAGACTAGCAGTCTAGTTCTAGTCAGCCAAGACACTTCTTACAGGCTAACTAGCTCAACCTGAATGCTCCAACTTTTTTTAGCATCACTTTGAACTCTATCCCACGTTTATATATTTAAGTTACACTATTAATCAAACATTCGAGTGAATCTTACCGTGAATATCTGAAAACTTTGTCTTCGAGCTCAATGCTACCTGAAAACGGACTTCTTTGCACCTTTGATTCGTTCCGGTTTTGAAACTTACCACCTGCATTTCATTAATTTGCAATGAACTGAGGAGGTAAATTCGAACCCACAACCTAAGTGTGGTTGGAAACCACTGCAGGTGTTTAACTCATTGACAGTTCATGATTATTATTCTTTGATTTTGAACCAAATGCTGCTCATTAGAAAAACAACGGTCAAATGACGAGAGCCTACACTCTATGTAGTTACTTTGCTTAAAAATTTTGGCAAAAAATATCTGACCTGCTCATAAATGTGGCGCTTCAAATAAAACCTGCTCAATTGGTTATTTTCTCCAAATTCTCTTTTATGTACCTATAAACAGATGGAACCTAACACTCAGAGGAAAATTACAGTTAAAGGTAGTCGTATCTGGTACTCCAAGATGGGATGTTAGCGGTTCTGAACTAAAAAAAAAAATTGGCTACAGTACTCTCATGTCCTCCAAGGAAGCTTAGAAGGGTGGCTAGCTTCGCTAGCAACGATATAGAACAATACCACATCCCCTTTAGACTAGACCTTAGGAAAAAATTTGAAACTTTTTTTTCTCCCAAAGTAAATGATGATGACTTATCTTTAAAATATAAAGTAAATATTTTAATACGAAGATTAAAAGAAAAGAAGTCATCTTGGAGCTGTAAAATATTATACATATGTTGATTAAGGTTTTGTGTTTTATTTTAACTGTAGCAATCACTATTCATGTTATACTCTGCTAGTATTGAAAAGTATTTTAACGAGATCCCTTAAAAAATTATGTCAAATAATCACTATGAATATCGTGTAGTTAAAACCAAACCAATTACCTTTTACACAAAATTTAGTATTCCATACACTTTAAATTGCTTGCTAATATAAACTCAATAAACACAAACTCATATTTTATTCCACATCCCTAACATATACAAACATTTCTTTCAATTCCGGAAGTAGTTCAAAAATATATTTACTTATACAATAATAACAGCAAATCACAAATTTATAAATCATTTATGTCTTCTACATAAATGTAATAAAATATAAATAAAAAATTTGTAGTTGAAAGTTTTTCTTAAAGATTTTTCTGATAACAAAATAAAAATTTTATTGAAAAAATAAAAAAGAATCCCGGAAGCGAATTTTCTTTTCATAATATAATATTTGTTTTTTTTTTTCTTTGGAATATATTTTTATAAAAATTTTTAGTTTACCTTTTTCAGCTGTAAGTTGTTTTTCCGGAAGTCTTAACATTGCTGCTTGTAAGACAGCTGGATCTGAACGCCCTTTAGCATTAAAGGCAAATATTGATGTTATATACAAACTCCCCGGATGTAGACCAGCTACAGTGAATCGAGGAATTGGTGATGTAAAATTTGCTTTTAATTCCTGATAAACAAAAGTAAATTAATAATTAAAGAAAGCAGTTTAATTGAAATTTATTGTATAAATATGTAAAAAGATTTAATGTTTATTCTACCTGAGATTGACTATCTCGTACTTCCAACATAAATGATTGTGATAAACCTCCATTGAAACCTTCAGAGCATCGAGCAGCAAATGATGTCATGGATATATTTGTTATCGTGCAATTGTGTACTTGATCAGGGCGACCTGTTAAGAAACAAAAAAATTCAATTTTAATATATAAATCTGAATTACAATAAATCAAATATTATTCATATCAACACTAATCACCCTCGCCCTTAAGCCAATAAACAAAATATATCTAAAATTTAAATAACCAAAAGATTCCTTATAATCCTTATAAAAAATTCACAAATCTTAAGAAAAAATGTTGAACAAAAAAAAATTGAAAAGAAAATGAAAAACTGCATTGAATTTGTTGTACACATAAGAAAAGAGGATTTAAATTGAATATTTAATTTCCTTCCTTTTCCTTTGAAAGGAAAACATTTTCTTTTCTATTGTAAGAAAAAAATTCTTGTTTATTTTTGTGTTTTTTATTTTTTTTTTTTTTATGCATGATGGTTTTTTGTGTGTCTTATAGGTGATTCAACTCATTTCTTGTAAAACAAAAACTATTTCTTTGTACAAAATGATAGATAAGAAATAATTATTTAAGGAGATAGACTTTTATCTTATGGTTATAACAATTTGCATATAAGAAAAGATAACCCAGTCTTTATTGTTTCTTTTAATTAAATTTTTTATAAACAAGTTTTAAAAGTTACCATTAGTGAGATAAATCGATAATATTTGTCGCAGATGAGTGCTAGCTTAGTCATGACAGTGAGCTCTTGTACCAAAAAACGATCGTAATCCTCAGGGATGAAAATTTGTCCCCGTTAATGAACCATTTTGAGAAGCAAAGTAACAAAAAACGGTTGTCATAATTTCTGAAGATGCTCAAAAATATTGAATTAAGAAATGGAATTCGATTCGCAATTTGTAGATCTGCAGCATAAATCGCAATGACATGGGGAGTATTGGTAGAATCATAAGCTCCCTTAAATGGTGATAGTCTTTATCAACTATATACTAAATCTTTGGGAAGAAAGTTTTCTATAATGCTTTTGCTTTCGAATTAAAAATTGGCGTTTCAAAATCTTGATAACTCTTGACACACTCAATAATCCGTGTTGCTAAGGACACTAAGTCTTAAAAGTTGAGGTGAAAAGGTTGTCTTAGATAATATAAGAAACTATTCTGTAAGTGTCTCGTACTTGGGTTATCATTTATATATATAAAAAGAAAGCACTGATCTTAAAAATAAAAAAGCAACTATCGAAGGACTAGCGTTTTGATGTAAAGAAAAAGATCAGTACATTGCTTAAGTCAAGACTCTTAAGAAGAATTGAAAACCGTATCGTTAAGCTTTCAAAAGAAACATTAAACTGGTATCAATAATTTGTATTGAGAGAACATGATTCGGATAGAAAACAGACATTTTCTAGTTTTTGATGTTTTCTCCATCTTAAACGTCAAATTTCTAATAATTTTTAGACCTCGTTCATGTTATATAATGAATAATGTATATTGGGTATTGGTTGAGAAACCAATAGACAAAAAGGACATGTTCAGACTCATGAATTGAGAACGCGTATAACTTGACAAAGGGCACGTTGAGTTTGACGTGAAGAGTGAATTAAGAGATACAACTGAAAAGGTGTGGTTCATGAAGATTAAAAAAGAAACAGTAAATAAATTCCAAAATAAAATCTTTACTTTATTTTAACATCATATAATAAAACATGGCGCAGTTGATATAAAATTAAGGAAAATATTAAATAAATCGAAAATTAGAAAAATTTACGCGAATTTGCAAAAAAATATTGAGGGGCTGAAATCTCACAGATCTGTGACACAAAAAAACTTTTTAGTCCAGTCATTTTAGAAGTTTTAAGCCCCAATCTGCGGAAAAATTCCTATTGAGCTGAATTTTTGTATGCACCTTGGTTATGGCATTTTAATGAATATGTGAAAAATCGACATTGATATCGTGCCGGCTAAAAAAGTTATGAAGGTCAAAAGGTCGCGAAAATCTCGCGACCTATTGGTCAGAGGCAACAGAAGTCAGAGCAAAAATTGTTCATCGTGAAATTATCTACAAAAAAGGATTGGTGCATTTTTCTGAAAGATCAACCGTTTTTGGAGTAGAACGATTTTTTGTAGTCGAATTTTAAAAAAATAACAAATATCGTTCGTTTTTCACCTGTAACTACTTCAGTTTTGATTTTAAAAAAAAATTTTGATTACAAAAGTTGTAGATCTTAAGAAAATACATCGATTTTTTCTTTGTTCATGCAAAAAAAAAAATTTTCAAGCTTAAAAAGAACGATTTTTTGTAGTCGAATTTTAAAAAAATAACAAATATCGTTCGTTTTTCGCCTATAAATATTTCAGTTTTGATTTTGCAAAAATATTTTGTCAAAAAAAAGTTATAGATCTTAAAAAAATACATCGATTTTTTTCTTTGTTCAAGCAAAAAAAATTTTTACAAGCTTAAAAAGAACGATGTTTTGTAGTAGAATTTTAACGAATTTGGTAAAATTTTGTAAAATTTGACTTCTTTCACCTGACTACCGCTGCGACCAATATTTGCAGAGGTTTAAAAAAATGTGTGATGGCTCAAAATTTTTATTATAATTTTTTCTTTGCAATGAAACGTGGCGTTTAAGAATGTTTCAAAATAGCACCTTCAAAATGGAGCGTTTATTCTGAAATTTTTTAGCATCGAACGGGGAAACTAACTACTAACAAGTACTATTACTTTTAAAAAATTGATTGTTAATTTTAAAATGATTGCAGAAGCACTGTCTTTAAAAATTAATATGATTAGTACAAAAAAATTTCAACATGGCGGCTACAAAATGGCGCCAATTTCACCAAATTTGAAAAATTCTTAAACGCCACGTTTCATTGCAAAAAGAAAATTATAACAAAAATTTTGAGCCATCACACATTTTTTTAAACCTCTCCAAATTTTGGTCGCAGCGGTAGTCAGGTGAAAGAAGTCAAATTTTACAAAATTCGATCAAAAAAAGACGCCATTTTGAATCGGCCATTTTGAATAACTATCGAAATTATTTGACAAATCGATGCTTCAACTATTTGAAACTTATAATATAATATTTATGCTGTAGAATTGTAAAATAAGCACTTTTGCCTGAAAAAACGCAAATTGTAAGTTGTAAGTAATAAAGTTGTAAGTAATTAATTGTAAATTGTAAATTGTAAGTTTTTACAACGTTAGAAGGCTAAAATGCAATATTTTTTTTCCAATAATTATATTTGTTTCTGCTCAATAAAGTAAAAAAATATATATATATATATATATATATATATATATATATATATATATATATATATATATATATATATATATATATATATATATATATATATATATATATATATATATATATATATATATATATATATATATATATATATATATATATATATATATATATATATATATATATATATATATAATATATTATGTGATTTTTGGCTTGTATTATATAAATAATAAGTTTTTTGGTTAAAGCCAATTAATAAAACAATATTTTTAAAATTGTTTATCCAACAATTGTTTCGGTTTTAATAAACCATCTTCGGGGATAATTTTCTTTCAAAAAAATCTTATACAAAAAATAAACAATAACTAACATAAATATGAAAAACTTATTATGAAAAACTAACAGTCAAAAAAGAAAAAGCTAGCTATATATAAAAATAAAGAAAATAGAAAACAATAATACAATGAAAAAATTAGAAAACGATAAGTAGTAAAGACTTCTCTAAGTTTAATTTTGGTTAAAACTTTTTTAACGTTGTAAAACAAAATCGTAAGTGTTTTGCAGAAAATCTGTATCAGTTTGTATATTGATACAATTTTTATGTTGTTTTATACGAATCATTTCCAAAATTCTTCTTTTGCTTAAATTTTTTTCTTTGTCCAAAATTTAAAAATTTTGAAGTGGTAAATTTTTGTGACAGCTTCTTTTATGGTTGGATAATGCACTCATATTATCATTACTATGTTTTTTTGCGTCATTTAGATGTTGCTTTATGCGTTTCCCTAAATATTGCTGTGTTTGGCCTATATAAGCTTTACCACATCCACAATCTGCTTGATAAACCAAATTAGATTCAATATTGATAAGTGTTTTATCTTTTAATTTTGAAAAAAATTGTGTTATATAAACTGTTATTAGCTGTTCCAACTACTTCGAAATTAAAGTTTTTTAGCAAATGTTTTATTTGTTCAAAAAGACTTTTCACATAAGGTATAGTCATGTAAATTTTGTTGTTGTTCTTTAAAGATGATTTTTCTAAGATAGTTTTTATATTACAGTGAATTTGTTGATTGACTAATTTGCGTATAAAATTTTCTGGATAATTATTTTTTTGGAGAGTTTCAAAAAGTAAATTAAAATTTTTAGTATGGAATTTTGGATCAGATACGCTCAAAATTTTTTTAACCATTAAGGTAACGGCATTTCACTTTTAAGATTGTGGTAGCCATGAATCAAAGTTCAAGTATCTACCAGACCATGTTTTTTTGTGGAACCAATCAGTAATTAATTTTCCATTACTTTGACGATGTATGATAAGATCCAAAAATGGTAGACAGCAATCAATTTCTGTTTCAAGCGTGAATTGGATATTGTTGATAAAATTATTAAATTTATTAAGAAATTCTCGTATTTTGTTTTTGGGACAAGCAGTTAGAATGTCATCAACATATCGAAAGAAAAAAGGTGGTTTGAAAGTTATATCTTTTAAAATAGCTTCTTCAACATATGCCATTATTAAATTAGCACAAGATGGACTTACAGGTGAGCCCATTGGACTACCAAAAATTTGTTTGTATGCTTGTTGATTATATGTGAATTCACAGTTGTGTAAAACCATTTCTAACCCTTCTATAAATTGTACCTTTGTTAATTTTAGCTTGTTCAGTTTTTTGATTTCCATCCAATTTTGTTTTACAATTTGAACAACAAGATTACTATCTACGTTTGTAAATAATGACACGACATCTAAAGAAATTAAAATGTAGTCATCAGGAAGTTGATATTCACCTAATTCTTCTTTCAAATCTTCTGCATTTTTGATAAACGTGTTAGTTCTTCCCACAAATTTATTTAAAATGTTAGACAAAAATGACGCAAATTATAAAGTGGTGTTCCTATAGAACTTACAATTGGTCGAAGAGGCGTACCAGCCTTATGAACTTTGGGTAACCCGTATAAATTAGCTGGGACACCGTAATAAGATCTCAGCCATTTTCCTTCATGTACAGATATCCGTTCTTCAGTTTCCCAAGTCATTACCATTTTATTAAGATGTTTTTGAATACTGGCGGTTGGTACTTTAGCGATTTTCAAATAAATTGTGTCATCTTGTAACAAGGTTTGGATTTTAAAATCATAATCACTTTTTTTCATAACAACTGTGATATTTCCCTTATCAGCTTTTAATATAATTATATCATCATTTATAGTGAGAAAATTTTTGGTATCTTTCAAATCATGAAGTAACTTTAGTTCTTCATTTGATAGTAATTTTTTATGGTTATGTTTATGTTTAAAATTTGTCAATATGTTGACAAAACGATTACGTAAATTTGACTTTGTTAAATCGTCAAAATGATCTTCACGATTCAGAAGAACACTTTCAACACCACACACTATTTTATCAAATGGTATTCTTTTTGGAGTAACAGGAGGAGCAAATTTTTCTCAGAGTTTCAAAACATTTTCCACATTTTCTGGTATTATTTTTTCGGAAAGATTGACAAGCCATTTACCATCTGATAAAGCAGTAACATGATTTTCAGTTAAAGTTGTGTTTTCAGTTAAAGTTGTGTTTTCACGGTCTATTTCAACAACGATGTTTTCTCGGTGATTTACTGTATTTATTGGATGTGGTCTTAAAAGCCTATCAATTTTATGACGATAATTAATTTTTATTTCTTCGAAAACATTTTTAAATTGTTCTTCTGCGCGATCAAAAATTAAAGAAGATAGATCAGATGGTATATTTTCAATAATATAAATTCTAAAATTTTCAATTTGTTTCTCATGTTTTTTAATCATGCCAAAAATTTCAGTTAAAGAAAAGAAGCTGTCACAAAAATTTACCACTTCAAAATTTTAAAATTTTGGACAAAGAAAAAAATTTAAGCAAAAGGAGAATTTTGGAAATGATTCGTATAAAACAACATAAAAATTGTATCAATATACAAACTGATACAGATTTTCTGCAAAACACTTACGATTTTGTTTTACTACTTATCGTTTTCTAATTTTTTCATTGTATTATTGTTTTCTATTTTCTTTATATTTATGTATAGCTAGCTTTTTCTTTTTTGACTGTTAGTTTTTCATAATAAGTTTTTCATAATAAGTTTTTCATATTTATGTTAGTTATTGTTTATTTTTTGTATAAGATTTTTTTGAAAGAAAATTATCCCCGAAGATGGTTTATTAAAACCGAAGCAATTGTTGGATAAACAATTTTAAAAATATTGTTTTATTAATTGGCTTTAACCAAAAAACTTATTATTTATATATATATATATATATATATATATATATATATATATATATATATATATATATATATATATATATATATATATATATATATATATATATATATATATACCCAGCTAGCACAATAGCTTTGTCAATAGAGCTAATGTTACAAATAAAAGAGTCGCAAAATTAGATATGTAACGCAACTGTAGCTCCATTGCGACAGAAAAAGCAGAATTTACAGTATATTTTGAAACAACTTTGGTCGCAATTAGACGACAAATGTGTTATAGCTATGTTTAAAATGTGCTGTTGTAACAAACTGAAGTTGCACGCAACAAGATGAAACAACGAATATTTTGGTTCATTTCAGTTGTATATTGTAATCGTCGCAAAAACAACCAAAAGGCTGTAAAAAAGCCGCGCCATGTTTTTCTTTAGCTTGAAACTATCATTTTAACTATAACAAATAAATTCTAAAATATATAATAAATATGCACATTTATTAAAATTTATTTAAGCAGAGGAAATATAATTTATTTTTTTTTTCTATAAAAATCCGCTCACTTTCACTTACATATTTCTTGAACAAAAACCTTGGTGCGACCTTTTCTTAATATGACAATAAAGCCAACCGCATAGTGACTATGGTTGACTCATAATAAACATTATATTGAAATAACCATTGATTAAATAGCAATCTTAAATGAATATCAATGAATGTTAAAATTCAGTACGAAAAGAAATTTATTGATAATGTTATTTCATAGTCATCGTTATATTGTTATAGTTGCCATTTGCTAGATATTCTTACAGCAAATCATGTCTTATATAAAATTAAGCATACCGTAATAATATAAAGGGAATTTCAAATAGATTACTATACTTCAGGAAAATTGTAGAAAATATGATACTGACTTAATTAATATAATTAGAAGTCCACTGTTGAATTCATCGGCTTTTCACAGTCGTCTGAAAATAGACCTTAGGAATGACATTATTAAATTAATTGAGAAAAGGTCGCGCCAAGGTTTTTGTTCAAGAAATATGTAAGTGAAAGTGAGCGGTTTTTTATAGAAAAAAAAAATAAATTATATTTCCTCTGCCTAAATAAATTTTAATAAATGTGCATATTTATTATATATTTTAGAATTATGATATGTAGTCCTAGAGTATTACTTAAATTATATAATATAGCTAGATGTTTAGAAAACAAAATGCCATTAAGAAATTTTATAACTAGTGCTTTATGATTTGAGAAGTTTTTGTAAAGAATAAGATACAAGAATTTATTTGTTATAGTTAAAATGATAGTTTCAAGCTAAAGAAAAACATGGCGCGGCTTTTTTACAGCCTTTTGGTTGTTTTTGCGACGATTTGACTGTTTTTTGTAAAGTTATAATATAATATGGGAGAATCAAATTATTATTATCCATATAAAATGTTTTCTACAGAGAACTTTACTCTCGATTTTTTATCAATCTAGGACCTAGGTGCAATATTTAAAAAAATAAAAGTATCGTTTTTATGTAAACAGTTCTCAACTCATGACATGAACAACTCATGAAAAAGTAAAAGAAATATTCGAAAACAAGTCTAAAGCAATGCATTCGAAAATTAATAAAATTATTACATACAACGGAAACACACACATAAAAACTATAGTCTTTGACTAATAATTTTAAAAAATTAATATAACAATTTTATAAAAGTTCTTGAGGATAGCATAAAAGCTTAAATCGATTGTTATTTACTCTAAATAAATAATAAACAAAACAACATTGTGCGAAAAAAGATGTTAAATTAAGTGTTTCGCAATTAAACAATTTTTTTAAAAATTCTTGATTATGTTCAGCCAAGTACCATTGGTGTCTTCCATAAACTTTATAGTCTATGATTGACTGAAAGTTTTAAAAAATTTCAGTTTTTACGGTTATATATCACCTCAATCTCGAAATCGGCACATATTTGTTATTTGCGCCTTATCTTACCACATAAATATACGTAAATACATATATTTTCATTTACAGTGAGAAAGTCGTTGTGAATAATGGGTAATAAACAATCAAGTCCTCACTATAAGGCTCGCTAATCACTTGAGCTAAACTATGTGAACTATGCGAACTATGTTTTTTGTATACAACGTAATTATACAAAAAAACATTACGGAAACAAAACATTTAAAAAAAGAAAATAAAAAAGGAAACATTACATTCATTACATTTTATTTAAAAAATATTATTCGTGTTAAAACATTATTTTTTAAAAAACATAGTTCGCATAGTTCGCATAGTTAAGCTCAAGTGTATAGCGGGCCTAAGGGTTTTGTTCTATTTTTTCAAAGTACGGAACCCTTAAAATAATAATAAAATTTTCTCAAATTCTTTTCTTTGTATCTCATAAAGCTTAAAAACACAAAATTTTAAAGCCTACTAAATTATTTTTTAATCTCATCACTTCAAAATATCTACCAACGTTCTAAAATAAAATGAAATAAAAATTAAAATTTATTATCGATATAACATTTGTTGGGTTCTCTCAGATAACAAATTTACATAATAGACCAAATACATGTTTTCACAACATCGTTTTCTTGACACATCAATAATAGGTCTTTTTACTGAAAGCATATTCTAAATATATTGTTTTTTCTAATACTTTTATAATTATCAACTTCCATTTAATATATTAATAAAACATTTGATGGGTTTTCTGGATACAAACATAACAAATATTTTTATCGAAAACAACAACATATATGTTTGCAAACTAATCTGGGTTCGTGTTTAAGTTTTTTAACTGTTGTTAAATATTACCAATATTGAGGGATAATAAATTTCAATTCGCATAATTTTGTGTTTTTCAATTCTGTACATTTGGTTGGTTTTTGAAAATTCGCCAAAATGATACTAAATTACTACATTCATATCAATGCTACCAACGTGGTATAAAAATTTGTAAAAACATTTTAATTTTACTAAAAGTTTGGGAAAGCAAAATTTTGATTTTATAAACTTTCAGAAAAAAGCATAAATGCTGACTTTTTTTTACTAATGAGAAACATATAGTTAAATAAGATATACTTTTATTGATAACTTTGAATACAGTTGTAGAGAAAATGCAAATTATTCGAAATGAAAATTTTAACCTTTAAAACCTATTCGGTGCACAGTATATATACTAGTAGTGTCTTTCAAAACATGGCGCGCAAGACACTACCGCGTCTCTTGATGTTTTAAAAATGTTTTCAATAAGTAATCCTTTACATAATTTTTATTGAAATAATTTATAAGATTTATAAGTTATAAAAGTCAGCCATTACTCAATAATTACTTTGAAAAAGAAAAATTTCATGATCGGTAGACCAAAATTTTATAACGGATGCCAATTGGTCGATGAATGTGGTTGTTTTACCTCTGGAAAATTTACGCGCCATCTAAAAATGGAAAATTCGGAAAATAATTGGAAAATTGGAAAATTTTCGAATTTTTATTACAACCATAAAATCCACAAATATATATCTAAATACTTTTTGTAACGCTCCTAGTGCCATATTGAACCATAAATTCTTAGAGGAAATAAATAATACTATAGAAAATCGCATTAGACTTTTCTCAAATAAAACCGCATGGTGTAGGAAATACATAGAACGACTAAAAATATGGCGAACATACAGCTTCCAAAGTTCTTGAAACTAAATAAAAACCTCATTGCAGCGTCTATCGGCTATCTAAAATTATAGTACTCGATCCGTTTTCTTTTTCTGTCATTGCAACTGTATAACAACCTCATTGTAGCGTCCTTGTTTTTTCTGTCATTGAAACTAAATAAAAACCTCGCTGCAACATCGTTGTAACAATAATTTGAGGAAAATATGTTAGTCACATCAAGGTTGCTACCTCGTTACTGGATTTGTGACAACTACAATAAAATAACATTTTTAAGATGTGCTACAAAACTAAAAGTTTTAATAACGTTAATTTCACTTAAAAAAAACTTCTGCCCTTGCAACTTTTATGAAACATTTTAACAACAAGTGTATTTATCTGTAACAAAATAAAAACAGTATTGTAACTGAGCCGAATGATTTGTTGCCAATCGCTAAGTCGAAACTGTAATATAACCCATATCTGACTAAATTTATTTCAAAAAACTGAATTGCAACCGAATTGTAACTTATTTATGTTACAAATCAAAATCTGTGCTAGCTGGGATATATATATATATATATATATATATATATATATATATATATATATATATATATATATATATATATATATATATATATATATATATATATATATATATATATATATATATATATGATATTTTTATTGCTACTGAAAGTGAAAGGAACGTGCAAACAATATAATATCCGAATCAACAAAAACAAAGTTCAGTTTAAAGTAAAAGTTGTTAAGTATTTAGGACATTTGTTTTCAGAAGATGGTACTCGTCTAGAACCAGAGAGTTTAAAAGCAATTGATAAAATAGGTGAACCAGAAAACGTGAAAGAACTTTAATCAATATTGGCCTGGGCATAATAAATTATTTGAGTAAATTTGTTCCAAATATCTCAGAAATAACAACAAATTTAAGAGTTCTGTTGAAAAAAGATACAGAATTCATATGGAATGAGTGGTTAACACAGGATTTGGAAAATATTAAAAGTTTAAATAAATCCGCACCGGCACTAGCAATTTATGATAAAAATAAAGACCTAGCAATTCAAACAGATGCATCGAAAAATGGGCTGGGATCAGTAGTATTACAGGAAGGTAAACCAATTTATTATGCGTCACGACATTTGCGGAGAAAAATTATGTTCAAATTAAAAAGGAGTAGCAATCGTGTTCGCTTGTAAACGTTTTCACAATGTTGTGTATGGGAGAGAGTTTCAGTGCATACGGATCATCATCCATAGGTTAGCCTACTGAAAAACGAGATAACCACGTCGCATTGATCACGATTTCAACGAATGTGATTGAAATTGATCATATATAGTTTTAAATTGTCGTACATACCGTGAAAAAAATGATCATTGCAGATTTACTATCACGTAACACAGGAATAGGGGAAAATGAGTTAAATGAAAAAGAAAATCTAACTGAAGTGGTGCATACGTTAAATATGAGCAATGAGAAAGAAAATATTTTTGTGGAAGAAAATTTGAAAGATAAAATATTAAGTGAACTTAAGGAGTAGATAATCAAAGGGTTTCCGAACAAAATTGAAAAAAAATAGATGAAGATGTTAATTGAGAATGAATTATTATTTTATAATGATAGATTAGTGGTTCCGAATTTGTTGAGGAAAAGTTTGTTGAGTCTTTTACATGAAGGACATATGGGTATTACAAAAACACGAAAAAGAGCAAAATCTTTGTTGTTTTGGCCAGGTTTTAATGAAGAAATATCAAATTTAATATTGGAATGTGCAGTTTATGAAATGTTTCGGGTTGCAAATATAAAAGAGCCACTACACAAAGCATAAAATATCAGCATCTGGTACACTTATGTTTCAAAGAGTATACTGGTTCTAAGAGTATCAGGTTCTAGAAAAATCAACAGAATCGAATGTAATATTTCGTTAAAAAATTTTAGCAAAAAATTAGTGGTTTTATTTATTTAATGAAAATCAGATAACTCAAATCATAAAATCCAACGATTTACAAAAAATTTTATAAATTTGCACAATGGCTCCGAATCCAAGTTAACTTTAAGCTAGAGAACATATTCACTATACACAATATTGGTCAATCTGACTAAGTTCAATATAGCAAATTTGAATAAAAAAAAGTAGTTTGAGATCATGTGATGGATATGCTGGATTATTAATGGATGTAAGGGTGATCGATGTATATTTGAAAAGAAACAAAGATAGAAAATTCTCGCTAAAATTTTTAAATAGATTGTTAGGTCAATTAAAGAATAATCATGTTATGTTGTTACTGTAGAATAAAAAACATATAAAGGGTTTTGTTCCTAATTTATTAAAAGAAAAACTATTCGTAAAAATCTTTTGTGATAGCAAAAACTATAAGAATAGCAATGATTTTCGATAGAAGATTTTACTTTTAAGCTTAATTCTTGCCTACATTCTTCCGATATGGAGAAAAACTAAAGTCATTTTTATACACATGCCATGTAAAAAATCAAATGTAACCAAATCATACAGAGAAATAAATCTTATATTACTTTCATTAAAAACAATGAAAAAGTCGTCATGTATGTGTTAAACAAAACGTTATTATTGAAATGGCCACAAACAAAATATTAATACGTTTATCATTGTGGATCGTACGTTTATCATTGTTATCCAAATGCTGCGGATTCAGAAAATAAAGTTTTTATTTTGTGATTTTCCATCGATTGTTGCTTTAGCTGCAGTGAACTGTCTTGTCATAGAAATAACAAACTTGGACGTAGAAGGTTAACAATTCCCCTACCACAAGAGTCTTAATTTGGGATAATCAATTTCATTAAAAATCTCAACTTGGAGTGCCAGTGCTCATCAAACTAATCGTAGCATATCTTACAAAACAGAATTTTAATTCTGAGAAACTTGCTCCACAATAATTGAAATTTATCTGTTCTATCTCAAGTAAAACAAATCTACAAATGTTTCATGCTTGTATCATGTCATAACTACAGTGTAACATAAAAAAACATACCCGGAAAACCACAAACAACCACAAAATATAATAACTCTGTCAATGAAAACCTCACATGTGCATGAATATATAATTTTAACAACTTTTATTAGTTTTGTTGATTTGAATTTCATTTCATTCAATTCGGTTAATTACCTTTATTAAGAGACCCTTCTTGAATACCTTTATATTTCCATAATTGAAGAAGTGGAATGAAAAGTGGGTTGATTTGAATGTAGAAAAATAATTTTCAATTTTTTCCACAAACAAAAACGCTCATACAAAAAAAAAGTTATTAATGCGTTTAAAAAAAAATCGAAAACGTATTGTTATTTTTTGATTGATTGATTTTGATGAATTACGCAAGTGATTCAATTAATGTATTTTTTTTCTATTGTAGACTTTCAATTTAAAAAAAAATTGTGAAAAAAGCTATTCTTATCAAGCAATTAGATCGCAATATGAAATGGAAAATAATAATAGAAATATATAGGGCTTGGTTTTTTTTATACCATTTTCATATATTTGAGCTTTTGAAAAAACAAGGGTGAATTGACGAAAAATAAATCATTATATTATTATATTTATTAACGATATATGTTAATGCGACAAATAAACAAAGAAAAATAATTACTAATAAACAGTTTATTTAGATAAATTTGAAAGATTAATCAATCTTATATACGATGGAAAATAAAACTTTACTATGGCGACGAGATATATGTTTTTATTCAATAGCGTAAACTCTGACATCATGAGTGATTACAAAAAGATGTATTATAAATACATATCAGAATATAAATTCCCTTGCTTATTTTGTTGACAAACACCAGGCGAAAAAAATTTTATTCCTATTTACCTTGAAACCTGACCGCCATATTTTCTTGTAATAAACAAAAATCAGTATCCGTCATGGATTTTGTAAAAAATGTTCACATCCTAATCTGAACTTAAATAAGGTTTAATTTTAGATGAAGCTTCAAATTTCATTTAGAATTAGAAATAAAAGCGATAAACATATTGGAATGTTTTGGAAATGAAACACAGAAACAGTTTGATTTTAAAATTGATCATAAACATTATGACATTATAAATTAAACATTATATATTTGGCATGCAGGATGCCATTTAATGTGTTTAGAATTTTCTTCGTCATGTAGTATTTCTAGTAGGAATATACATATAAGCTAAGAGGCCTCCTAAACTCTCCTAAACATATTTCTTAACCAGCCCATAAAACACCCAAAACCCAATTTCACCCAAAATGATACAACATTGTCTTATATCATTGATATCATGTAAATCAACAATTTCTATTCAAAACTCAATTTCACCACAAAACTAATTATTTCATCATACTAAGAAATCATTCAAACAATTTCAGATGAAAAAACTCAAATTCAAATATTTCTAAATTTCACAACAATATTTAGAAATATTTATTCTATTTTCCATAAAAAGCCTAACTTAAACAAAAATCTATGATTTCATTATCACATGAAATAAATTCAAACAAACCAACTTAGCAACAATGTCTTGATATCAAAAAAATTTCCATTCAAAACCCAGTCTCAGCGATTCCCACGAAATCAAAGTAAATATTCTAAGCAACAATGTCTAAAACGTATACATTTCTATACAATATCGAAAACATCCAATCGAATAAAATTCACTAATAAGCAATTTCAAAAAGTAAAATTCCTAAAACTCGTTAAACGATAAACACAAAAATTCATATAAATCAAAATTATCCACAAGCTAAATAAATCAAATTTCGGTTAATAAATGTAAAACGGAAGTTACGAAATTTGATAATCGAAAGAAACTAAAATTTAATAGAATTGTTTACTCGACAAATAGCAAATACTACATTTTTTATGAAAACTAGAAATAATTAAATTATAAGTTTTGATTGGTTAATGAAACTTAGTTTGTTACTATAGAACCCATGGAAAATCAAGCGAAAACGTCAGTCAGTATTATTAAAAATATCCCGGTCGTCGTGTAAGTTAGGTTGCCAAAAGATACAACCCAGTGTCAAGTTTAAATTTAAAAGTTCTATAGTCTTGGAAAAGAAAATTTATATTGTGAAAAAATCTATTTTGTGTTTGAAAAAAATAGTAAAGTAAAATACACTGTACAACAGATGGTAGGGGTCAGTGATCCGCTGGGGTTCTGACTACCGGAAAAAGTTGTATCGGTAAAAAATAGATATACGTATCCCGACGTTTCGCTGGATCACGTCTAGGAATCGAGATATATCGATTTGAAGCTAGCATGTATCATATCGGGGAAATTGTCACGTTTTGGGGACATAATCCGAGAACGACGAAATAAACGAACGAAAAATAAAAAAATTGTATTTTAAAAAATCATGAAAAATTCAAAACGGGAAAAAAAGTCAAGTCTTATTACTTTGACGTAAAGTCACATAATCTGTGCATAAAACGAGACATAGATCATGAAAATCGATGAACGCATTTCGCTTTTATTCACAATTAAGTAAAGGTATCTCATTTTGACAAGAATATTGATTTTTCATAGAAAAATCAAACAATTTTATTGTTTAAATGTATTTGGACATGTGTCTATGTGTCTTTGTGTATTAATTTTATTTTTTTTTTTACTTTTAAACATATTATTTTCTATTTTTTATTTTTTATGTTTTATTTATTTATTTTATTTTATTATTTTTAGTATAATTTTATTTTATATTTTTATTATATTTTATTATATTATGATTATTATTTATTATTATTATTATTATTATTATTATTATTGTTTATTATTATTATTATTATTTATTATTATTATTATTTATTATTATTATTTATTATTATTTATTACTATTATTATTATTATACGTCATTATTATTTATTATTCATTATTTGTTATTATTTTATTATTTATAATTAGTTTTTATTGTTTACTTATTATTTATTATTTATTTATTTTTTATTTATTATTTTATTATTTATACATTATTTATTTATTATTTATTTTGTTTATGTATTAAATTTTTTTAATTTTATTTTTCATATTTTTATTATATTTTTATTTTATTATTTTTATTATTTTTTTTTATTTTACTTTATTATTTTTATTTCATTTATTTATTTGTTTTATTTTTTTGTTTTTCTTATTTATTTAATTTTAATTTTTTTATTTTTTCGTTACGTTTTCAGTATAGCATATCAGTAGATTAAAGGAATTGTAATTCTTAATATCTAAATTTATTTCAGCAAAATCGGACTAGTCGTTCTCGAGATATGTCAAAAAAAGAACCCCAAATGTGACAATTTCTCCTAAATGATACTTGCTAACTTCAAATCGATATATCTCGATTCCTAGACGTGACCCAGTGAAACGCCGGGACACGTATACCTTTTTTTTACCGATATAACTTTTCCCGGTAGTCAGAATCCCAGTGGATTTTGGCTGTCGCACAGTGATTATGATTATGAAAAATCTTTTCGACCATGAAAATTTATATTGTGAAAAAATCTATTTTGTGTTTAAAAGAAAAAAGTTTAGAAGTAAAATATTAAGGGAAAAAAATCTTTTCAAATAAAAATCAAAATAAAAGAAAGAAAAGTTGTAATTAACTGAAAGAAAATCTGTAATTAGTTGAAAGAAAATTTAATTAGTGCTTAAACTAAAGTTGTGTAGAAAATTATCCAAAAGTCTATCTTTGGTTAGAAAAGTTGAAGAGAAAGTGTCACATCGCAAGCTCAACACCTAATAAGGTAAGAAATTAAATAAACCAATTAAATTTAAGAATAGTAAAGGGTCTTGGGTGAAGCATATACGACATCCAGACTTCCCACAGTGTGGGGAAGTCACACGCCTTTGAACAAGTTGAATGTGGTCTGAAAAGTAAAAAACCGGCAGTATGATTTGAACGCTTTATTGTACGCTAACTATTAGTTAGATGAGATTGTTTGTTGGCTTAAAGGACGGATTAAATCTTAAAGTTTTAAGGTGGATAAAAGAAGTAAAAAGGGAAAATGAAACGATCAATGTTTAGAGATGCTATCATTCCAGAATGATAAATTTTGACAGAATTTATTTACAGAATTTATTTATTTATTAATTTATTTGTTAATATTATTCTTAAGCTTTAATGTGACAGTTATGATCTAGTTTTAAGCAGGTTTCATAAAAAATTCTACCTGCATGCATCATCTCGGCATTTCAAAATTACTATGCGGAATAACTGTATATGATAACCGCAGATGGAAAATCGAAAAAAAAAATTATTTTTGTACTCTGTTGATTTTGCATTTATATGTCAAATTTAATCTTTTGTGTAGTCTTGTAGTGTACTCCAGTTTGTATACCCTGCTCTGAAGAGTTATTGTGAGATATATCATACAGCACTGGGAATAGCAGCAAGCTGTCACTGGAATATGCAACGGTGTAAAGAAGTCACTTTGCATAGAATGCAAAGGCACTTCTTTGTACGTACATCGTACAAATGGAATGATTTGCCCGAATCAATAGTTTCGAGTGCCTTCAATCCACAAAGATTTAAAAAAAGCGTCCACCTTTACCTCAAGACGCATGTTGTTGTGGGACCTGGGTCTTAAAAGGTATCTATGTGTTGTTGTGACACATTTTGTAATTTCTACTACACAACACTTTTTATTAAAAAAAAAATATTACTTTATTCAGTTAACTGTAACAACTAATTAATAAATCCTATCACATATAAAATATAACATAAACCAATATTTCATGATAGTATAGAGAAAATAAAAATTAAATAAGAGAAAAAAGCATTTTTGTTTAAAAAATTTGCAGGAAAAAAAATAAAATGAGGTTGCCCATAATCTCTGATTATATGACGCACTTGATTCCTCGATGATTCAAGCCCAGATATAAAGTTATTTGAAGGCTCGTTTCTTCAATCAAGCAACAGCGTGAGAGTGCTACTGTTGACTGAATACAGGTCATTTGGAAGCATCCCTTAAAATAAAACCTTGAACTACTATTTTCAGTGGCAGGTGATATCTCACGTTACTTAATATGTCAATAGCACGGACTGGAGCATGCAGAGTTGTCACACCCATGGATAGAAAATAAAAAAAAATTAACAAATTAATAAAACTTGATCCTTCCATGCGGGAAGTGTCATTATTTGAATTATTGGCGGCCCAATTTTAGTTTTGTTCGTGGACTTTTTTCAAACAAATTTGCTTTTCACTCTTGCATTATGTGAAGGGATTTAGTGTTTGGTTATCCATTCTTAAAACTATATAAAAAAAAAATTCGCCCATCAACGCCTTAATACGTATGTTGTTGTGGGACTTAGGTCTTAAATGGTTGTTGGGACACATATTGTAATTCTTATTACACAACACATTTTATTTGAAAAAAAGATATTTTTACTTCACCACAATTTTAAATTGTGCGAAATTATGCAATCTATCGAGAAAAAAAAAGCTTACATGTTTGTATTGTACCCAAATTATGTTTTTTCTTTTATTTCGGACCGTTCTCTATATAAATAGCGAATAAAAATTTCGGTATACGTCAGTGTGTAGGTGGGTGGGTGGATGATCTCTCTGCATAGGATCTTGATGAAACTTTGGCAAGTGATGCAGGCTCACTTGAAAATTGAAGATCTGGATTCATTTCAAATTTAGACAAAATGGCGGGAGGTCTCCCGAACACCTCTAAGTTTAAATCTTCATTGGGGGGAGGGGAGCTTTTTTGAAAGCTCAATAACATCTGTAAATGATAATCGAATTGGATGAAACTTGGTACATAAACATTTAGTACGGTTCACCACAGTTCTGCATCCCAGCCTCTGGTTTTTCACTTCCGGTAATTTTTTTTTGTAATATTTTGAATTGAAGCGAATTATGAAGCAATTATAATGAAACTTATGGAAAAGGTTTTAATTAGTATGAAAAAATTATGATTAAGTTTTGGGATACATTCATAGCGGTGGCGGGGGTCTACCATACAACTGTTGACTTTTCACGCTTTGTTTTTAAATTTTGTTGGGAGCACATAGACTTCATTCATTAATCAATTTTGATGACGCTTTGAAGAAAGATGGAGATTGAAATAACAAAGAACTGATTAGTTTTTGGACGATATTGGTAAAAGTGGTTTGGGGCGTCCCGAACACCTGCTTATTTGAAACTTCAATAACATCAGGTGCAATTGATTGTGATTAAACTTGGTAAATATGCTTTAAGTATGATTTGTAACAGTTCTAAATTGTCACTTCCGTATAAAAGGTTTTTTCAGCTTTTTTATTCTACTGTAGCGTACAATTACAGATAGATTTTCATGAAACATAGGTTAAAATTTTCAAGTAACATGAGAAAGGTTTCATTAGCTTTTGACGTACATTGGACAAAGGGCTAGGGGGTCCACCATACCACAGGGGTTTTTTTCACTATGTTTTTAATGATTGTTGGAAGCAAACCACATTCATTCGTAAATGAATTTTGATGACACTTTGGAAAAAGATGTATATATGTAAGACAAGAAGCTGATTAGTTTCTGGCTATATTGATCAAAGTGGTGGGGTTCCCGAGCACCTGCGTTTTTGAAAACTTCATAACATCTGTACCTGATAATCGAATTGGAATAAAACTTGGTACATCACCATTTAGTACGGCTCAAATCAGTTCTGCATACCAACTTCCAGGCTTGTCACTTCCGGTTAAAACTTTTTTTTGCTTTTTCTCGTACAACAGAATTTATGTTTTTGGGATACTAATACTTTGTTTAATATCTTTTTAATTAAAACTACGCAAAATCTTAAACATTGTTAGCTATTAATTAAAGCATTTTATGGATATTAGAACACTATACACCCAATTCTGTTTTTACACGGTCTTTTTTTAGACGGTTTTGAAATAACACGGTCTAGAAAAAAAATTTAAATTCGTTTTTACACGGTTTTATTCGAAATAGCACGGTTTAAATTTTGAAGAAAATATATATTTTTTTTTTCTATATACAAAGTTAGGCATGCTTAGTGTTAATTATAATAAGTTATAAATTAACGTCTCTTAATATCCGAAGATACCATATCCAACTAGGGATTAGGATTAAGTTTGAATAAATTAAGTTTCTTTAAGAAGTTTATGAACGTTATCTTTAAAATTTTGAGGATTAAAGGTATCAGGGAAAACCTTTGCTGGTGAGACATTCCATAGATGAGAGACTCTGCAAAAAATCACGCTGAAAAGGAACACTTCTGAACCTTTTTATATGAAGTGTAAAAGGATGGGCTACAAAATTTACTCTGGTGATATGCGATAGGTTGCTAGTTCAGGTAAAATTGATTTTATCTCAGTGGAAGTTTGTTTATCCACAATGTATTAATAGAAAATTCTCATATCAGCAACCTTCCTTCTGTGTTGCAAGGAATCTAACTCATTAATAAGAGTTGAGTTGCTAATTAGCTTAACAGCTCTGCGCTGAACAAACTCAATTTATTTCACACTACTAAAATCAGATACACCCCATTTGTGAGAACAATACTCCATGCAGAAAGTATAAATGATTAAAAGAAGCTGTTCGCTATTGAAAAGCTTACGAAATCGTCCCCAAACCTCAATTTTTAAACAGCGTTCTTAGCTAGGTTAAAAATATGAGAATTTCATTTAATATTGTTTTCAACTTCTATTCCTAGAAGTATGTATGTACAATTGATCAATTTTCTTTGAAGATTTTTTAACGCTAATCTTAAAGTTTGGAGGAAGAAAATTATTTTATCTTATTATACTCTTATTGATACTCTGGTGTTACGTGTCAAGTTTGCAGGCTTAGATAAAATCGATTTGATTTAGATAGAAGCCCGTTTATCCAATATGTAAAATACCGTCAAATCAGCGACATACCAGGAATCAAGCTCATTAGTAAGATTTGAATTGCTGATCAATTTAACAGCCCTCTGTTGTATAAAATCAATCAAGACCTGTATGGTACACTCCATATGTAACAACAATAATCCATGCAGGGGCGATTACAAAACTTCTCCATTAAAAGAAGCATTTTGCTATTAAAAACCTAACCCAAAAATATTAGTTTTTGAACAACTTTCTTAGTTAGGCTAAAAATATGAGAATTCCACTTAATATTATTTTTAATCTCAACTCGTAGAAGTCTAACGAATTCTTTCTCTTCAAGATCATTTTTCTTCAAAAATCAAATTTTAATGGAAATGGATGTTGATAACCTAGAAAAATAGCAAGCTTGAGTTTTGCTCGCGTTGAACTTAACATTTTTAGCAATACCCGATTCCATTAATGTTTTTAAATCAATATTTAATGACTCAATCACATTTGACATAGTGTCATTAAACGCTGAGTATATATTAGGTATTTCAGGAGAAGCATTAAGCGTGCATCATTAGCAAAACTATGGATTTAATGAATCGTTGAGTGCAACAAGTCAATATAGATAAGAGCAGGAGTTGGGGATAGAGTGTAACTTTGAATAAGGCCTTTGAATAAGTTGAAAAGATATCTAATGAAAAACCGTCGACATTGACTTGAAATTTACGCTCAGATATAAGGATCTAAACTCAGTAAATAATTTGCTCGTCTAAGTCATAGCATCTCAATTTGCATATAAGATTGTTGAGCTATACTTTGCCAAATGTTATGACTATATCAATTAAACAGCACTGAAAGTCTCACTATGATTTTCAAGTGACTCGTTCCAGATATGTTTGACAAAGAAAGTAAATTTTTCGTCACTCTTTCTTTCGGTGAAAACCTCATTGTCTTTAAGTATTTTTGACCAATTAACTAAGAACCTCATATTTTTAAAACTAATGTTTTTTTTTTCAAATAATTTAGCTACAATCGACCAGTTTGATATTTGTTTGTAATTTGTTGGATCCGTTTTCGTACCTTTTTTGGAACTGGCTGTACACTAGCCATTTCCCAAAAAAACTAATATTTTAAATTATATACGAAAAGCCTTACTAATATAAACAACCGATCTATATTGAACTATGTAGTCCGCCGTTGGAACAGCATGCTTGATCGAGGTGGTGAAACGGACGTTATCTCATTAGACATCTGAAAAGCATTTGATCGAATCTGGCATGCCAACTTCATGTAGACGTAAAGCATATTCAAAATTGTCTCACCGATCAAAACATTTCGATATCTATCGATAGTTTTTCTTCTGAGTCTAAATTAATTATATCTGGTGTTCTCAGTTTTATTCCCCACTCTTTTTAATTTATATCAACGACCTGTTGAAAATTATCAGTAACACGGCAAATAGTTTTGCAGATGATATACAGTACATTGCACAGGTCATTCGTTCACCTATCTTCAAAGGTAAAATGAATGAAAAAATAAATCTCGCTCGGAGAAACGTTGTTATAAATGTAAACGAGGTCCTGGAAGAAGAAAAGGACCGAGGACCGAGAAAAAGTCGCCGATTGGGGTAAAAAATTTAGTCAATTCTAATTCCACCAAAACACAGCTATTGATTGTTTTCAGATCATAGACCGAGTTCCCAATGATACACCCATTAATATCTATGACGAACAAATAGCCTCCTAAATAGATGTGAAAAATATTTCATTCCGTATAATTTACTCCACATTTATAAGTTCTACATTCGTCCATGCATGGAATATTGTTGTCAAGTCTTGTGTGGTTCATCTATTTCGATCTAGTCTCTTTTAGATTATGTTCAAAGCATGCTTTACGAATTGTTGGCGACCGAAATTTAACATCAAATCTTGATTTCCTACAACATTGTCGCACTGTTGCTAATCTCTGATTTAGTTTTTGTTTTTTTATCAAACGAACTGTGCATACATGCACAAAACATTTAATTTGGCTTTTATTTTTATATAGACTCTTAATAGTTTTTTGTACAAATCATTTTATTCTACCTATTTGTTACAGAAATAAAGGGTATGGAACCTATCCCCTTTTTTTCTATGTGCTGCATGTCTTTTTATGCACGGTTTTTTTTTACACGTCTTTTTCTGGAACGTATCTACCGTGTAAAAACAGAATTGGGTGTATATCCAGAACACTATGTTTCCAAAGCTGTGGAAATTTGTTTTAGAACATGGGGGTAACCTTGTCCGACGAAAATGTGCCTGATATTGTCAAGTCCGACAGTTGACATTGTAGTATATTTGGGGTGTCGGATAAGGCAATATTAGGTACGTTTTTGTTGTACAAGGTTACCTTCGTGTTATATAGCTAAAAAAATTTTGGTAGAAAATTTACAAGATCCCGGACAACCGGCATTTTCCAGAGTCTACCGAACAAAAATTTCATTTCATTCATTTTTGTGTTGTGTATTCGACAATGAAATTCTATAGGGGCTCAAAGTCCCCCCTTCCACCACACCTCCGCTTTCAAAACACCCTTATTTGTAGACATATTTTTGAATAATTATGTAAAATACTAAACGAAAAAAAATCGAAAAACTAATGATGACGAATTTGTGCTAATAGGTGAGATGACTCATTGGATTTCATAATTTTTCTGACATTTTGGTCGTTAATTGGTCGTTAATTGGCGCTATTTGGAAATGAACAGACGTATTTTATTTCGTGTGATATTGTTTTGTTAATATTGAATACTTATACATACAACAAAAAGGGTTAAGGTCATTCTTTACATCGAATAGTTATTATTTGTATATAATCTGTAGTTATAATGTCACGTCTAAGGATATTGACAATACGGGAATTGCAGAAAAAGATTGAAAATTGGAAAGACGAAGATGAAGAAGTTGATAATATTTCTTATACTAACATTCTTCCGCCTGATCGTGTTGATGGATTAAGCGATGAAGAATAATTTTATATTATTTAAAGACAATTTTATATTATTGAACCCATTGTTACAGTAATATTTTTGGCGATGTGGCCAGAGTTGTTTAAGTTGAAACTTCAAGAAATATTGTTGAAGATTCTGGAGAAAATGAGTTCACCGTTGAAGAACCCCAACTTGGACCATCTAATCATTATAAACAACGACAAAAGAAAGTGAAATATGATTATAAATCATTGACTTCTGCTAGTAAACAAAATGGTCCAAAAACCGAAATTAAATACAATTTCATTATAATAGTCCTAGCCCTACACCATTCGTTGATTATTCACATACTTCGTTTCTCATCGAAGTATGTGAAAAATTGATGGATTTATAACAATAAAATTTATAACAAAACGTAGAATTTTCTACGAATCACGAAGTGGTTTTCAAAAATTATTTCACAAGTTATCATTTGCTTTGATATTGGCTGAAAAAGAAGTGGCTAGGTCCGCTATGGATCTCTGCACTTACTTTTTTCATGGTCAATGCATGGAATTTTTTTTTTTTGACTTTATTATCCAACAAGACAATTTACAATTTAAAACTTAAATTCTAGCTTATTATAAAATTAAAAAAAACAGAACAAATGGAACAGGCAATCGTTAATAATTAAGTATACATTTTTTTTAATATTATTTTTATAAGTCAACTTTGAGATTTCCTTAGATTCGTCATAACATTCTAGGAGGTTGTTAAAAATTCGACAACCTCGATTGATAGGCTCATTAGTTCCATAATTAGTCGTATGCCGCGATTCTAAAAGAAATCTAGCATGTCTGGTTCAACCCCGATTCATTGAAACCGCGTTATTTAAATATTTTACCATAATATTAGATTTAATGATGTCAAATATAAAAATGGCAGACAACATGTCACGCCTGTCTTTCAATGACTGTAAGTTTATTAATTTAAGCCAGTATGTATAATGCGGTAATTCCAGATATTTTTTCGGATCATAAATATTTCTTAGGGCGAATAACAAAAATTGCTTCTGTACAGATTCAAAATTTTTGATGTAGCGATCAGTATATGGCATCCAAACCACAGATCCATATTCCAAAATTGGTCTCACTAAAGAACAATAAAGAGCAACCGTCACCGAAGGGTTGTAAAACTCCTTAGCTCTTCTTTTTATGAATCCCAGAACACTAAATGCCTTACCAATAACTGCATCGTAATGATCCTTGAAGGTAAGCTTTGCATCCATAGCAATTCCTAAGTCACTAACTTTATTTTTCCTTGAAAGACTTACATCATTTATATGATAGTCGTTCAAAGTGGGCTCAGTTTTCCGTGTAAAAGAAATAACCTGGAATTTCTTTATGTTTAGATAGAGCTTATTGTGTGTACACCAATTGTATATGTCATTTAGTTTAGATTGTAGAAAAGTTATATCCTCTGTATTTTTTATTTCATGATAAATTTCAAGTCATCTGCATAAAACAAATGCATAACATCCTTAAGTGACAATAAATCGCTAATAAATAGGTTAAAAAGTAGAGGACCTAAATGACTTCTTTAGGGAACGCCAGATGTTACACTAATTTCGGATGACAAACAATCTCGAAATTGGACTTTCTGTCTTCTGTTGGTTAGATAGGATGTAATCCATTTTAAAAATCCACCAGAAAAGCCGAATCTATGTAACTTTGCGATCAAATATTTAAAATCCACTCTATCGAAGGCTTTGCTAAAATCAGTATACACTGTATCAACTTGGAAACCATTTTCAAAAACCTTAAGCAGATATGACGCAAATACAACCAAATTTGTATTAGTGGAGTGACCTTTTCGAAAACCATATTGTTGCTCGTTAAGGTTAGCAGCTGCTACCGTTGCAATCTTATCGTGAACAAGTTTTTCTAAAAGTTTTGGTATGCTTGAAAGTTTCGCTATGCATCGGTAATTCTCAATGTTGCTTCTATTACCACTTTTATAGATGGGAGTTATATAAGAAAATTTCCAAACATCAGGAAAAATACCAGAAGTCAACTACCTGTTAAAAATCCATGACAATGGTTTAGAAAGTGAACTGGCACATTGTTTAAGAATTTGCACTGTCTTATCGCAAAATATAAGAATAAAAAACATTGAGTCAAATTGACTTCAAGGCAATGTTCACAAAAACCCTTTGATTGTAAAACGAGAATATGGAGAATATAAATGGATGACCAATGGATGTCATTTTCCAGAAGTTTCTAGCAATCACATTATTGTACGTCAGCTAGAAAATAAGCCTCGTAGGTGCCAACAAAAAGAGTGTGGCAGACTTACAATTTTCATGTGCTGCAAATGCAATAAGCATGTAGATTAAATGTTCTAAAAATGCCGCTGTATCGAAATTTAATCTAAACTAAATCATTAAATTTTTTTAAACGTAAATTTTTTTGATATGTATTTATATATACTTATAGACGCTGGCCAGCGTTTGATGAAACGAACAGTAAACTTTTCCATTTTCCAGAAAAACGGTAAAAGATTATTAATTTTCTTTCTCATATAAGAGCTTATGAGCATCAAATTACTATATAAAAGTATTTGGTTCTATCCTGGGACATAATTTTTGCAAGTCGGTTCGAAATGGGTTAAACTTAACTATTTTTTAGGATTATTTAATCAAATATTTATTCTATCAACTGCGCCATGTTATATCCTGATGTATTTGGATTTAAGTAGATCATTCATGTATCATATACCCTGGGCCGGCGCCGATTGCATATGATGATTACCACATATTTTATACTTTGTGAGGCGCCTGTCCTTGACGAGCCCGAAAACATTTGTTCTGCGATTTTTCTCAAATCGGCCGCTTCTGCGTTCGGCAAGCTCCGAAAAATGCCGATTGCACGCGATCTAGTAAATTTGCTACCACATTTTTTTTTAACCGTGGGGGTTGGAAATTTGTTTTAGAACACGAGGGCAAGCTTGTCCGACCAAAATGTGTTTGCTATTGTCGAGTCCAACTGTTATTTTGGAAAATTTGTTTGTAGCACTAGACAATAACAGGCAAATTTTTGTCGGGCAAAGTTATCCCCGTGTTCTAAATCAAATTTCCAACCCCCATAGTTAAAAAAAACCAAAATTTACAAGATCCTGGGCAATCTGCATTTTTCGGAGCTTGCCGAATGCAAAAGCGGCCGATTTGAGAAAAATCGCAAAACAAAAGTTTTCGGGTTCGTCACAGACAGGCGCCTCACAAAGTATAAAATATGTGTTATTCATCACATGAAATCGGCGCCGGCTCAGGGACTATCATAAAACTAGTTTAATATTTATTTTTTCATTCTTCCCATACTATTGTTGTCATACTTTTATAAAAAAGCGTTTACACTACACATAAATTAAAATACATACGCATTAAGTCGAGTCTACGCAACTACAATTCAGTAACGCATAACACAAAGTAAAAAACAAATTAGTGTTATTTCTTTTAAGAGAGGCTGTTTTGTTAGTCCTTTAAATTATAGATTTTTTTTACCAAGCCCTAACTCAGATCTAGTTGAAAAATTAGTTTTGCTCACAAAACTAATTGCTCCAAAAAACTACTCAAAATTAATTTTAATATTTTACATACCCCTAAGCATTACAAGCGCCCTTAGCATTACTTAACTTTACATAGCATTACAAGCGTTTTTTTTTTTGGTAACTTGTTTGGAGACGTTTAATCTTTAAATGCTACTTTACAACACATTCGACTTTTACGGTTTGGAATTTGAATGAGACTTTGCGGTCTTAAAACTCGAATGTAATTTTACGGATTAGAATTTGAATGCAAGTTTAACGGTTTAGAATTTGAATGTGACTTTTACGATTTAGACTTTTGGGATTAGAATTCAAATGCGACTTTCATTTCGAATGCGAATTTTGCGTTTTACAATTCAAATGTAATTTTACTTCGGTCTGAAAGACCTAAGTATAACATTCATGAGCTCAAAGTGAAATTCATTCCCCCAATTTTTTTGGCATTTCTCCGCGTTTTAGGACCTAATGATTCTAAATAAGCAAAAAAAATGTATGTTTGTCTGTAGGCCGGCCGGCTGGCCGTCCGTCCGGCCGACACAACCTACGAAATCTAGAAAACCGCTAGACCGAAGTTTGTATTTTTGGTTTTGTAATAATTTTAGCAATATTCTTAGAATTTTGGAAAAATTTTAATTTTTGATTTTGTAAGAATTTTTGGAAAATTTTTAGAATTTTGAAAAATTTTTAATTTTTGATTTTTTTATAATTTTTGGAATTTCGAAGAAAATTTCAATTTTTGATTTTGTAATGATTTTTGGAATATTTTTAGAGTTTTGTAAAAGTTTGAATTTTTAAGAATTTTTGGAATATTATTGGAATTTAGAAAAAAGTGTGATTTTATTTAATTTTTACAATATTTTTGGAATTTTTAAAGAAATATGAATTTGTGATGTTGAAATATTTTCTCGCAACGCCAAATGTAGAGGTTTTTGAGTAGTTTGCTTAGTGTATCATCTTTTCACTAAATTATGTTAATTTATGATCTGTTATAATTATTCGACAACGTATGTTGTATGTTTTGATTTAGTTTAGTAATAAATTTCTAAACAGAGAAAAAAAAAATACTTGTACTTTAACAAAGAGCTATGTTTGATAAACACCGCTGCCCAAAACTAAAATCCATGTCCCCATAAAAGTTTTTTGCCGAAAACTATATCAAAATCCTTAACCCAGACCGAAGTCTTGATATCTCAGAGCTTGAGGTCTCAGCCCCTCCATATTTTACGGCTTAGGATTCGAATGAGACTTTTACGGTTTAAAAGTCAAATGCGACTTTTGCAGTTGAGACTTCGAATGCGAGTTTTGAGGCTTTGAATTTTTATGCAACTATTTTGGTTTATACCTCAAACTTGACTTTAACGGTTTAGACTTTGAATGCATTTTACAGAGTTAGAATTCGAATGCGACTTTTACGGATTATACGTCGAGTGCGACTTTTATATTTTAAAAATCAAAAGTGACTTTTATACAGATTAGAATTCGAATGCGACTTTTATGGTTTAAACTTTGAATGCAACTTTATGAACTTAGAATTCGAATGTCGCTTTTTTGACTTAGAATTTGAATGCGGATTTTACGGTTTAGAATTTCATTGCTACCTAACGGGCTTAGAATTTGAACGTACCTTGAACGGTTTCAAATTCGAATGCGACTTTTGTGGCTTAGATTTTGAAAGCGACTTTTGATGTTTTGAATAAGACTTACATAAACTTGTTTAAAGAGGATTCCCATATTGCTATCAAAAAAATAAAACTGACAAACCCTAAGTACAAAAAACCTTAAACCTTTATTATATTTTACATATTCATCGACATGCAATACTCATTCGGTAACAGTATTGACAATAAATATTAACAATCGTTTATCTCAGAAAATGATGGCAGGTGCTAAATTTTCACAATGAACACCATTACCGTTTTTTTTGTTTAAAAATCTGCAATAACATTCTTCTTCCTCATCCATTAATCCCCTTCCCATAATAACAACAAATTGCTCTGTGTAATAATAATAAAAAGGAATAGAAAAATTGTTGTAGTTCAAGAATCGCAATTTTTGGTGTATTACGTTCACATTATTCTTTTTGTTTTCGATTTTGTTTTTGAAGTTTATGTACACATTGAGATAATATGAAAAACAATAACAAAATGAAACACCTGAGAAAAACGGATTTCTCCTGAGACAGATACCTTACACTTATTCTTATTTTTATTATTATTATTATACTCGATGGTTTTTGTTGTTGTTTTTGGTTCCTATGTTAAGGAGAATAATGGGTTTACTTCAATATTATTATTCTGACGTTACTACATACTTGCATGTATGTACTACTATGTACAAACGGGAAAGCTTTCACAACATTGTGTAAGAGAAAAATATTAAGAGCAAGCAAATGTTTTTATTGATAAAATATTGAGATGAACGGAAAAATTGATATACATGACGATGAGAAAATTGGGTTAGGGGTTTTTTTTTATAAATAATGTTATTTATTGACTATAACAGTAATGATAAGGATTTTTGTTTTTGAAATTCATAAATAATTGAATTATTGCCGTTGTTTCCTTTGAGAAATAAAGCTAGCACTTGGTAAAGTCCATTTGATTGATGGCTATTTGCAATAATTAAATAAAGTTTAACAGTAGAGAAAAAAGGCACAAACAGTTATGTGCTCTTAAAAATTTGAAAAATTAACGTAACATTGATCATTGATCAGTAACGTAACGTTGATCATAATTTATTTATGGAGTTACCGATGATGATAGGCTGATGAAAGTATCATTCAAAGTCTGTGATTCAACGGGGTCGTTTTAGTTGTCTCAACATCACACGCTATCTTCATCTAAACCCGAAATATTGAAAACGGACGGATTAGTCAAACTTAGAGGTTAAGTAAAAGGACATATTACAAGATTAATTAATTTCTCTAAAACTGTTACTGAACACGTGATTTACGATGACTTAAAGACTCGCGTTGATAAACAAAATGACAATTTTAACAAATTCGTCAATGTAGACCATCAAACTTTTACAACTGATGCTTAAACTAAATCAGATATGGAAACAGTCAAATCCTTCAGCATTTTCTCCAAGCAAAACTGTTCTAAATAACTCAAATTCAATCAACCTTGCTGCAGATTACAGGTTTTCTCGGTTATCAAGTTTTAGGGGTAAACCAAAATGCTTCTGAGTGGAACTCATTTTTTATCATCTTTGTTCTGCAGTCAACGGTTATATGAGCCTCTCTCTCAGTCAAAAGTTTCAATACTTAATGGAATTAGAAACAATTACAAGAAAAAATAGAACAATATAAGAATTCATATAAGAATTGTAGGTGCCTCAAACAATGAAGTGTTTCAGCGGGTTGTCAAACAATATAATAGTAAGCGATATATAGTCAATGATTTCATTGAACTGTACTTGTCTCAAAAGTCAATCGCTCCTGTTTCTCGCGAAACAGAACGGTCTTATGCACGATATGATAAAGTCATAAAAGCCTAATAAAATGCTGAAACAAGGGACTGTTAATATTTGTTACCAAACCAAATCATTTCTTAGTTTGCCATTATCTACGGACATCATATATGAGAATGCCATAATACCAATAGTTCTAGTTGATGGTCCAAGATAAATTTAGCCTATTGCAATCTTTTTGCGTGTTTTTGGATTCAGTCCCAACCCGATTAAGTCTTTGCCACTGAATCTTACATCCATCGCATGGATTGCAAAAATCTAAGGCGCGACTCAATACCGATACGCTTAATTGCACTAAAGTTGGCTGCTCCAAAACCGTTACAACCATGTAAACGGTTTGAAATTAACAATTCTATTGGCATGGAAAGCTTAGTCACATGGATTTGATTTCATAGACGCGCTACAGAAACCACATTCTGAAATTTTTTATCCACCATATCCTAGAAAATTCAAGGAATTCAGTTCAACTATGAAACGTCGCATTGTGTTCCACAATGTCACTTAAATTCTCTCCGCTTATCGGTACTACCGTCTATCAAAATCTTATCAACAATGTGCCATTTTATTTTTACATGTGATGTCAATAAAATTTCGACAAATTTGGGTAAACAAGTGACGATGATTTTCAGCAAAATGTTAACCAACCTGATTTGCCTTTTGAGCACTTCCATCTCCTCAAGGCAAAATATGCTAAAGCCATGGCGTCTTTGTTTTTACAAAAGGCCTTCCAAGAACAGAACAGAACAGAAACAAGTCCATAAGAGGTTAAAATTGTGACAAATAATTTCCACATGGATGACGTTATGAATGGAGCCAACCCAATCGAAGAGGCCATAGAACGACAGGTTGAATTATCTTAGATTTTTAAGTCGGGTAAGTTCCTTTTCAGAAAGTGCTTTCAAAATCACTGTGATTTGCAGTCTTAATTTCTACCTGTATATCAGATGATCACTGTGCTGTTCTAGAAATACGATTTTTACCAATAAGAAAGGTATTTTACTGTCTGAGGCTGCAACGAACTCCCTATTAATAGAAGTATTGTACGGCTAGAGATAAAAGATTATTTTTATACATGCTAGATTCACTAAAAATTCCAAAACGGTTGAACTCTTCACTAACATTGAATTAATTGCGTTTGCAGCCACTTAACAGGCAACATATGCAGCCTTACTAAGCAAATATCACAATTAATTTTATCTGCTCACAGATTTTTTAGTTGTCATAAATTGGTGAAATTCACCACCTGCAACACGAGATGTTTTTTTAGTAGTAAAATAAGGAAAATTCTTCGATCTACTAATACAATTCAATGGCATGATGTACCAGGTACACAAAACCCAGTACAATTAGAATTCTAACACACTAATTATGATAGAAAAGACTAGCTTGGGTTCAATAGAAGCAAAAGCGTGTGAAAAAAACCAACCATAAATCTCAATCAATTATTGAAGTTAATCGTTAATAACTTTTGCAGCTAAAGGGTGTCCCAAAATTAATTCAAGTTTAAAAATTAACGTTTTCAGTCTCTAGATTGTAAGTTTTTGATTGAATCACACATCGTTATGAACCAGTTGTCTCTGATACAAATAAAATGTTTTTTCACTTTTAAAAAATTACGTGAATCATGAGACAAAAAACCGATGTTCTATAGTTTAAATCTTTAATATACGTAAAATTTTAATATTGTGTGTCATTGTTTTAAAACTAACAAAATAACAGTGATTAAACGATCAATTCAATTCTTTTCTTATGATGAGCTGAGGAGATACTATTGAACTTACAGACTGAGTTTAGTTCGAGTTTTAATCTTAGGGCACGCAACTCCTTGCATGTTACTGATTCTTGTTCCACTGCTACGTTATTTGGACTTTTATACGAAATTATAATATTACTTTACACCGGAAAGCTAAAAAAATTATAAGAACACTGTAATGTTACACCGGCACACTGCATCTATGCGACAAACAAAGTAACACTTGGAGACCTCTTAAACAAATCTACGTAAACAAATTTACATTTGGAGATCACAGAATGAATAATTTAATAAAACGATTAACTAGCTAACATGAAAAATAAAAATGTTGAATGTTGATCGGCTAGAAATCCATTAAGATCATTAGCATCTTCAACTAGTTCTCTCGTTTTCTATTCAGCAAACTTCACCGAAAATTATCTCTTCGTATCCTTCGAAATTTTGTAATAAAATTTCAGTCATTGTTACAAAATTACTATTAGTGTTAATATTAAATCCCAAATGTAATTTCTGATTTTCCATTAACCACATTGCGTGAAAAATTTTTAACTTTTGTGTTTTTTTTTCGACAACGATTCCAATAATCTGAAGTGCATGTAACAGATCATTATAAATGGCACTACGTTGTATAAAGAAAAATTTGTTAGTTTCATCATTTAGGTAAATACCAAGTAAAATATTCCATAATGTGCTACGATGAATTGCGAGTACAGAAAACATTACACAAAACTGTTTTAATTTAATTTTATTTATTGGTTTTATTTCTAATAAAATTTCTAGTGATTTTTTTTTCTTTTCCACAGTTAACTTTACAACATAAAAATTCTTTGTTTTATTTTAATTTAAATGAATAATAATCACCTACATTCAATATACTGATTTTAAATTTATACTGATCCCCGATCAATAAGATTTGATCGCTTTTATACACAATCTTCCAGATCTTCTGTTTCATTTTCCATCATGTTACAGCAATTTTACACTAATACAACCAATCATTTATACAAAACTTGTATTTTTAATTGAAATTCAGTTTATTTAAACCATAAAAAAATGCTTAACTGTACAGTGGTACATATACATATCTACGTCTACAATTGAAGAAAATTAATAAAATAATTATTGAATTTGAATACTATTATTTTAGAGTAAAAATTTAAAATAGTCCGTCGTTACAAAACTAGGAGAAACGAAGATAGTGATGATAGAACTAACATCACTCTGCTGTTTATTCTAGTAGAAAGACCTATGATAATCGCAAATCACGACTTGCTACAATAATTGCTTTGATGATGTAAAATATTTATTATTGAATGACGATATGGGAATTCACGTCAAAAAGAAACAGAAACAGAAAACCTTGGATGACCAATGTCACCCAAGCCAGAGTATCGCGTTCGCGAGCCGGAATTTTTTTTTAATTTTATCAAAACAATTTCTATATATTATCAACAACACTTGAAAAAAACATCGCTAATCCACAAAAAAAGATTCAAAAATAATGAAATGAATTTAATTTTACCAAAAAAACACAAAACCTGAAAGAAATATTCCTAGAAAGCTGTATAACGGGTTGTTTTTGTTTTAAAACCAGATCACAGAAAACTCATACAAAAATATCCCATCCAAACCAGTCAATCCCTATACCAATTCACATCCATCTAATTCAATAACCATGCAATATATATCCAACCTATTTCCAATAACCATACTCCATCCCAACCCAATCCATACATAATCCATACAGAAAAAAACCACAAACTGGTTAAACCAAACCGAATCAAAACAAAAAACCCTAAACAGGTTTTACCGAAATTAACGCGCCAAAAATAATAACGCAAAAAAAATTACTAAACTCATATAAAAAACCTACAAAAAACCAGGTTTTTGTTTCAAGTGCCATGTAAAATGAATTTTATAAAAAACTAAAGAGTCTCTTCGTTTCGGACGAAATTATAATATTACTTTGCACCGGAAAGCTAAACAAATATATGAACACTGTAATATTACACCGGAACACTGAATCTATGCGACAAACAAATTTACACTTGTAGACCTTAACTAGCTAACGATTAATGAGCTAACATGAAAAATAATTTATCAGTATAAAAATAAATCAACAAAAATTATACAAATTAAAATTCAAAAAGCATACATCACTTAAGGTTGAATGTTGATCGGCTAGAAATCCATTAAGATGATTAGCATCTTCAACTAGTTTTCTCATTTTCTATCCAGCAAGTTTCACCGAAAGTTATCTTTTCATATCCTTCGAAATTTTGTAATAAAATTTCAGTCATTGTTAACAAAATACAATCAGTGTTTGGCTGTATTCTAATTGATGCTAAATTGAACTAAACGTGCTAAATCAATTTAGTCAACTATTTTATTTGAATAAATCGACATTTTTTTTCTAAATAATTTTGAAGAAATTCATACGTTGAACAATATCTGACAACCTGATTATATTAATTTAAATTAAAATTCAGTAGTTTTGTAAAATTAAATATAGATTTAGCAGTTTAATACAATTTGGTCGTTGTTTAGAATACAGCCTTAATATTAAATCCCAAATGTAATTTTTTATTTTCCAATAACCACATTGCGTGAAAAACGTTTGATTTTTGTGTTTTTTTTTCGTCAACGATTCCAATAATCTGAAGTGCATGTAACAGATCATCATAAACGGCACTTCGTTGTATAAAGAAAAATTCGTTAGTTTCATCATATGGGTAAATACCAAGTAAAATATTCCATAATGTGCTACGATGAATTGCGAGTATAGAAAACATTACACAAAACGGTTTTAATTTAATTTTATTTATTGGTTTTATTTCTAATAAAATTTTTAATGATTTTTTTTTCTTTTCCACAGTTAATTTTACATCATAAAAATTTTGTTCATTGTTTTATTTTAATTTAAATGAATACTAATCACCTACATTCATTATGCTGATTTTAAATTTATACTGATCCCCGATCAAAGAAATTTGATCGCTTATATACACAATCTTCTGTTTCATTTTCCATCATGTAACAGCAATTTCCACTAAGATTAGAAACGTGTTCTAGACAGAGTTGTGAAAACTTGACCATTTTTGATTATTCTGAAACTTGGCATATAAGTAGTATGGACAAAATAAAATATATTTTATATATAAAATATTTTTAAAATTTTTTAAACTGCTTAGTTTGAGCATAGGGGGCACCCCAACATGCATGAAAAATGAAAATTCTGCCAATCCGATGTAACTTTGAAATTAAATTGCTCAAGAACGCCTTTACCGATTTCATCAAACTTTTTTGTGGTTGATAGATGATTAGTTAGTCCGTTGAAAAAAAATTCATTTATTGTTTTTATAATTAATTTTTAAATAAAATATTAAAAAAGCTTTTTAAAGATGGCGTTAAGATCGAAGATCAATTGGAACTCAATTAATTTTTTTCCTGAAAATAGTTATATCCTTACTCTAAAATATATCAAATTACCTCAGAGACATAAATTTTTGGTTCTTGAGATATTAAATTTTAATGATTTTTAGTACGACTGAAATTCGAATTTTTCTTCATTTTTTCAAACAACTTTCACTAACAAAAAATTTTAAAATCAAATAAATTTTAACTTCTTTTTTTTTTAAATATAGCTCTAACCTTACTTTAAAATATTTCAAAATTACAAAGGGGCGTTAATTTGTGTTCTTGAGATATTCAATTTTAAAGATTTTTAGTTCGATTAAAATTCTAATTGTTCATTATTTTTTCGAACAATTTATATCATTTAAAATTTTAACCACTGAAGTTCAAGAAAATAATGAACAATTAGAATTTTAATCGGATCGGACTAAAAATCTTTGAAATTAAATATCTCAAGAACACGAATTAAAGCCTCTTTGTAAATTTGATATACTTTAAAGTAAGGCTAGAGCTATATTTAAAACAAAAAAAAACGTTAAAATTTATTTGATTTTAAAATTTTTTGTTAATGGAAGTTGTTTGAAAAAATGAAGAACAATTTAAATTTCAGTCGTACTAAAAATCTTTAAAATTAAATATCTCAAGAACAAAATTTTTGCCTCTGAGTTAATTTGATATATTTAAGAGTAAGGATATAACTATTTTCAAAAAAAAAATTAATTAAATTCCAATTGATCTTCGATATTTACGCCATCTTTAAAAAAGTTTTTTAATATTTTTATTTAAAAATTAATTATAAAAACAATAAATGAATTTTTTTCAACGGACTAACTAATCATCTATCAACCACAAAAAAGTTTGATAAAAGCGGTAAAGGCGTTCTTGAGCAATTTAATTTTAAAGTTACATCGGATTGGCAGAATTTTCATTTTTCATGCATGTTGGGGTGCCCCCTATGCTCAAACTAAGTACTTAAAAATTTTTAAAATAAGTCGTATTTTAAATTTTGTCCATACTACTTACATGCCAAGTTTCAGAAAAATCAAAAATGATCAAATTCAAATTTCGACTTTTTCACCTACGTAGATCACGTTTTTCATCCTAATACAACCAATCATTTATACAAAGCTTGTATTTTTAATTAAAATTGAGTTTATTTAAATCATCGAAAAAAACCTTTAAATGTACAGTGTTACAAATAAATGTCCACGTTTATAACAATTGAAGAAAATTAATAAAATTAAGATTGAATTTGAAAGCTGTTATTTTAGAGCGAAAATTGAAAATAGTCCGTCGTTACACCATCCACAGGGACGGTACAATGTTCATTACTACGGCCGAGCTGGCACAAATTGATGAAATCTTTAATGTCCATTCTGCATACGATTATCGAGCTTTTAAGGAAATTGAGCATGGTCGGGTTCAATTTTTTTATTTTATTGGCGTCTTGATTCGATTATCGAAGTTAAATGCCAAAAACATGAGGGTTAAGTTTTGAAAATTTTTTCATGAATTTAATACTTCATTCTCTTGCAGAGAAATAATACAAGAATGGTAAAGTATTTTTGGTTAACAATAAGTATAAAAAAACAAGAATTTTGTTAATTTTTCAAAAGAACGTAGATTTTTAAATTTATTATAATATAGTATTCGAAAAATGAAATATTTTTTAAAACAAATATTTGAAATATTTTTAAATAAAATTTGGTACTGAAGTGGAAGAATTTTGATTTTTTTCTTGCGGTATGAATGTTGTTGAAAACAAAAAAATAATAATCTGAGAATATCGTTTTGTTTTGGGTGGCAACCACAATTCGGAAAAAGACTAATTGGAACATCGCTTGCTTTTAATTTTTGATTGAGAAAAACAAACACATTCTTAAAGAAATGTTCAAAAACAATCAAAACCATCAAAACCAAAACATAACAGAAATTTAATCAAATAAAAAAAAATTCGTAGAATTTATTCCAAATCATTTCCTATAATAATGTAAATCCAGAATAAAATATATCCAAATCATTCATTATAGCACATTCATTATCATGAACCGGCAATATTAGAAGGAAAAATTGTATTAAACCAAAAATAAAAATCGAATCAAAGAGCAAAAAAAAAAAACAAAAGCGATTTAACTATCCTAATCAATTTCGTCTACAACAATACGATGTAGGAGTACCAACAACAGCAAACAGTATAGATAGATCAACAACACAATTTTATATAAAATACCACCAATTTATTTAATCAAAACACAAACAAAACGAGAACAGCAAAACATTTGGATACGTAAATTAATCATTAACGAAACATATTACCTTGAATTTGTGTTTTCTTAACTCAAAACGTTTGTTTTGTTTCTTCCTTTTTTTTACTTAAGATAAAGATTGTGTTTGAATAGAAAACCAAGTATAAAAATTGGTTTAATCAAAATAAACGACTTCTGTTATCTTTTATAAAATAAAATAAAAAAAACGGTAAGTAAAGTGTATTAAGGTAGAAAATTCCTTGAAGGGTTGGATTTTGAATGGTTTTTTTCGTTTAGTTTATTTGGTTTTTATTGAAATGAAATATGTCCTCAATGGACAATTGAAATCCAAAGTTATGAGATTTTCGTTTCAAAACGCGCTACGGTAGTTTATGCAAATGTTTTATGTTCTCATATAACACTAAAGTAGAATCCTAAAAAGCTTTTGACGTTCTGTTTAAAAACCGAAAATATATGTACGACTAAACGCCTGCCTGTTATACATAAATTACACGCTCTTACAGAAAATTTTTAGAATCATACACATCATAACAGTTTTTGCACTGCACGATAACAATATTCATAATAGACTTAATTTTTAAGGAAGAATATTTAAATATGCAGAAAAATTATCGATAGTAAAAAATTGTAAAGATTTTGATTTTTTTTTCGTTTGGATGATGATAAGTTTTCTTCTACTCCTGTAACAACTCACAAAATTCCACTACTACCTAGTACTCAGCCAATCAACACCAAACAGCACGTCATCAAGAATCTCTGAAAAATAAAGTGCATGAACAAGTGACAGATCATTTAGAGCAGAATGTTATCCAAGTAAGCAAAAGTGTGTGAAGCTCTCCAGTTTTATTGTTTCCAAAAAAATCTAACGAGATTGAAAAAAGATGGCGTATGGTAGTTGACTTTGTAACGCGACAAGAATTTATTTCAATTGGCACTTGCCAGGTCCAATCATTTTGTGTTATAATTGTGGTTGTTTAACTCAAAACTATTTAATTTCTTAAATCGAATTTCAAATATAGTCAAAACTCATTCTTTTTCATTTTCAATCTATTTTTTTTGTATAAATTAATTTATCACACCTTTTATTATTGTTACATCCATCCTTTTATTTTTGAAAGCAAATTAAATTAATTTTTTATTAACAAATTTACTCATTTTTTTGAAAATAATAAAATTTAACTATTGTCTATTGTATAATAAAATTTATCTCTTTATTTGTTAAATCTAATTAAATCTAATTAAAATTGTATAAACTAAAAAAAAATGTAAATATTAAAAATTTGTAACTCTTGTTAAATTTATAGTTAATTTTAGTTTAAAGTTGTACTAGCATAAAATATTGAAAAATTGAAGGAAACAATTGAGCCAATTTATATGAAAATCGTTAGCCAAACTCTGAAGAATGGAACGAAGATCAATAGGTTGAACAAGCTGAAATCCGCCGATCATTATTATTTTCCTCATTCAAACAAAATTTAAAATTAAATCCACGACATATGCTTTAATCGAAAATGTATTCGAAAAATTCATAAGGCAGGACAACCAACCCATTGACATAAATAATTTGGAGAAAATTTATGGAGATTTTCAATTATCATTTTGGAAGATGAAAAATTAAAAATATGATATCGGTCTATTCGTTTTTGGTGGTCATCGACTGCAGATAAAAAAATATAAAAATCAAGAGGAAAACATAAAAGCTATTCAAGCTGAACAAAGATTGAAAGGATTTGGAGTTCAATTAGAAGAATTGGAATTGGAAAAAATTATATTGGCGATCTTATGGATTTGGACAAACAGCAGAATTATATGAGTATTATTTATATTATAACATATTATTACAATTTATTTTTTTTTGTTTTAAATTTATATTCAATTAAATTAAAAAGAATTTTGGTGAAAATTTTCCTTCCGACATTATTTTTATAGTTAAAAATAATTTTATATAAATCAATAAATATTATAACGTTGATAATTGTTTGTGTATTATTTGTTATTTAAAATTAATGTTTTCGATCGTGATTTTGTTGTATAAATAGTGTTTTGTGAATTTAGGTCGATTTATGTGTTTTGAATATTATTTTTTACAAGAACTCATAGAACTGCTTCAACACTAACATATGAGACAAAGGCCCGTCTCACCCAATATTTAAGCGCAAAGCGCGAAAGGACGGTTATAACTTTAAAAAATTAAATAATGCAGCTGTAGGAGAAATAAGATCAATACCAAATATAACAGAAGGTCTTAATCAGCTGTGCAATGCAAAATATTTTTCGACCCTTGGTGTAGCGCCCGGCTACTATCAAGTAGATTCCGACCCTATCGATCGATGAAAAACGGCTTTTAGTAAAGATTATGGTCATTTTAAGTTCCTTCGAATGAATTTTGGCCTTAAAAATGCTCCAGCCACTTTTCAAAGGATCATGAATGATATTCTAACTTAATGATATAATAGTCTTTGGTAACAATATAGAAAATCATAGCTTTAAATTAAAACAAGTTCTATCAGTTTTATGATCTGTAACACCATATTTCTAAGCGTGAATTTCTTCGTAAGGAATCGAATCTTTACTAAGAAAACTTAATCACCGATTATTGGATAAAATTAGACTCTTCTAAAAATTTTCAATACAAAACTTTACAATACCCCAAACTACCAAAGAGATCAAGTCTTCTAATGGTCTTGCAGGGTTATACAGGAAATTTATTAGAGATTTTTCTTTAATAGCTCAACTAGAAAACTAAAAGTGTCATCACAAAATTCAAAATTGAGAGATTCAACTGAAATAAATAACAACAATCGAAACACATATAAAGAGGAATATGTGGGTTTAATGTAATAACGTAACGTTTATTCAGAGAAGCCCGAAATGGTTTAACATACAAATTGCTGGAAAATTTGAAATGTTTAGAGGAATCTAGAGAAGAACTTTTCCAACTTAGAGCTTTTTCTAGGATGCTACTCCAGAAGAAAAAAGAAACTTTGCGGACCGAAAACGGATTATAGTAGGTTGAGCTGGGTGCGTTACTAGCTCACACCTGAAAAGCAAGGTGCACTGCATGAGCTATAAACATAGCCTCGTCCCACGTATTCAACTTTTAGTTTCTGTGCTCACCAGAGACACACACATGTCACCTGCGATGATGCAAGGAAAAGTTATGTCCGATTGGAGATGTTGTTCAAGTAATAAGAAGACAAAAATTGGTCACACCGTCGAAGATGGAAATTAGACAGTGTGCTTAAATCTCTCCATAGTACCTTGATTAGTGATCGGTATTGGTTTGCCCCTTCAACAACAGCTACAATCACATATATATGGAATTACGCTAAGCAAAGTGGATATTGAAAACTGTAAATGAAATGTAATGCGTAATCGTGATAGTTCTGAACAGAAAAGTAGAATATATCAAGGCAGCGCTAGCTTATGGCAACGGTGAAAGGCAGCTTGACATTTAAGTCTATTACCACTGCAGCAAAAAGCTACCATGGACAGACAAGCACCCTTTTTTTGTCATTCCATCGACTGCAGAGAGCGACTTGGTCAATCTCGTTGGAAGGTAAGATGGAGATAAGCACTTCCCTCTTGCCTGTTCAAATTCAATCATCCCTGCTTAAATGTACTTCATCATTTTAGAACTTCTACCTGAAGAATATGGGGCTCTGAAGCGAGCAGTTATCATAACACGGAATATGTTAAAACACAAGTTCGCTTAACAAAATATAAAGTATCTGCACTGATTCTTATTTTTCCTTCGTGTAATCTTCAACATTCTGATTTAATGAAAGTTGCTTACTTAAGTGCCTTGTTTCGTGGTCATCTTTGTGACAATTACCATTGTCTTTATTTTGCTCTGGGAAGAAATGTTACAAAGATGATGCTAAAACGTAGTTTTTAAAATTCAGACGAATAAAATATCATTCTCCATAAATCGTTCCTAAATCTACTCGTTACAAATCGTGGGAATGCTTCACGCCCTAAGATAATCTCTAAACGGCTTTAAAAAATTCTTTTTTAAGTACGTTGGTGAACTTTAAAAGACAATTGACAAAGGACAATGTAACGCTAGCAGGACTAGGTGTGGTGTGGATCCAATGATACTGCATATCACAGCAAAGGATGCGCGGGTTAAAAGTAATGCAACTAAACCTTCTGTTCTTTATTTTTAGGACTGCTTGGAACAATGATCTGTCTTGGATCAGACGACTCGCCTTATGAATGTGTAAGAACATTTTTCATGAAAAGCTTATGAACCGATCGAATCTATTTACGAAAGTTTGGGTTTCTGTTTTAGGTTTCTTTGCGACGGGCTTCTCTCCATATCTGTACAATTAATTTGTTATGAACAACAGACAGAAAAAAAAATTCGCACACTAAAACTAAATTTCAGAGTTTTTTGCAAGACCCGTCTTATCTTTCCAATTTTGAATAGAATGAAAATGCTATACATTTGCATTTGCAAAAAATTCAAACATAACAGCTGTAATAAAAATTAAAAAGTGTTATTAATGCATGGAAAACTGTGGGCGAGATGGAGAAGTGGATAAGTCAACAACATCACTTACAAGGAAGTTAAGCAACACTGGGAAGGGTGCGAACTTAAACGGGTAACCCCAGGCGGTTAACTTCACCAGAAAAATTATGGAAATATGATTGAATCACATTGAAGCAAGTTAAAATTATTCTCAACATAAAATATATAATTGTGTAGTTAAATCTATAGTGAACAGTGATAACATTATTTGGAGTCAGGTATCATCATATACCGCTACAATTGGTGACACCGTAAATGAACAAAACGATAAATGGTTTTTTCAATATTATACTACATTTTCGGCCATCAAATAAATATATTTATTTAACAAAAACATCAAAGATATATATTTATAATACACAATATCTAATAAAATCACATAAATAATCATAACTACATAATCAGTAACATTGGATAATCTGTAAAACGCTATCAAACAAATTGGATAAATGTAGCACCGTTATCAACAATAAGTTTGCAGTTCACATTGGATAATCGAAACAACGCTGGAACAAAGAAAGCAGTTTTAAAAATTTATTTCACCGCAAGACGTCCCGTGCCGTATATAAATAATATAAGCAGCACCAAGTTTTCATCAAGGACAATTAGGGCTTCCAGTTGTCAAAAGTTGTTCGGCGGGACAATATGTAGAAAAATATTAAGCACCTACACACAAATGGAAAAGTCGTCGGAAAAGAGACATGTTATTTAAAATTTACTTTTTTAATAATTATAATTGTAATTATCCCATAAAAGCAGGGTTAAACAAAATAAATATTAAATTTAATGTAATTTTTGGCATGGAAAAACAATTAAAAATTCGACTAAGCCATTTTGTTGACACATGACTAAGTAGTTCTGACCAGTTCAGTACCGATCCATTCAAACATTTCTTTAAGTTCTGTGGTGCATTTAGTGGAAGCACTGAATTCATTAAAAAATTTATTAACAATTACATCAATTTTTAACATCAACATCAAACTTTTTAAAAGATGAAATACCCTTTTTTACGGTATTAGAAAGTATGTGGCAGTTACAAACAATTGGAATAATATTTTTACTATAGTGAATTCTTTTCGACTGTACCGAACTGGTTCCAACACCGAATTATCTAATTTTGTATTCTTTTGGATCGAATTTCAATACAAAAAAATTATTCGGTGTTGGAACTGTACTGAAATTTGTTCGGTACATAGTGGCGGATTTACAAATTTGCCGCCTATAGGCTAATTTATATTGCCGCCTAATATATTTTAAAAAATTATCAATTGCGCTCGAAAATTTTTTTTTTCGAAATTTCAAGGTCACGTTATTTACAAGTACTTTAAAATTACGTTTTTAATTAAAAACGTGCAAATCTGGCAAAAAAAATTAATAAAATACAAAATACGAAAATAATACAACCGTTTATTAAAATCAAATAAAATGCAATAAAAACTTCATATAAGAAATTTTGCGAATTTGATTGATTTAATCTGGATACTCTGTTTACAGTGGCGGGTGGCTGTCGCTGCCGCAAAAGAATTTCTGTTTAGAAAAATTTGTATATTTTTAAAATTTTCCGCACAAAAATTTGCCGCCTACGAAAATTTGCCGCCGTAGGCTACAGCCTAGCTAGCATATTTAGAAATCCGCCACTATCGGTACAGTTGAAAAGAATTCACTATGTTTTTTCTAATTCTGTCATTACACTTTGGTTTTTACCAAAATTAACATTAGCATATTCTGCGCAAAATGCTACTTTATCAATAAAAAGATTGTTAAAATAATCGCATAAGCGATTCAGATATATTAAATGATTTTTGGGTGTTCAAACTATAAAATGCCAACAAACCGCTTGTTGTACCAATATTTTTATCGAAAAACGTAATAATGATGGGAAATGTTTTTACGTTCCCTTTATTAGACGTGCCAATGCTTATAGAAAAATATAAAGTTTTGTTAATATTATCCAATAGGAGTTTTTAGACTCTGGACCTTAAACATTAGAAATAATTTTTCTTAGTTTTTCCTTGCCGCTAGCAATGGTTGAATTCAACCTAATGGTTTATTCTTTAAATAATGAGGAAAATAATTTTCTTGAACCGATTGTTCACAAAAGACCAGAATAAAGAGCCACAAAAGACTGGGAATACATTACAACATAATACGCAAATCCCGTCACAACTACAATGACATTTATTTGGCCAATGGGCAATGGTACTATTTGCTGGTATAAATGATATTTTTTTTAGACAAACTTACATTCAAATTTCTGATATGCCGTTGAGAGTTGAGACTTAAAATGTTTATGTCATTTTTAGTTATGTTATTTTATGTTGGGCCAGTTAAGAGTCAATCAAAGTTCTTGCTCCAATTTTTATCAAATTTTATATGCCGCTTTGATAGTTTATGCTTCTCAGCTGTTGAAGATGCAACACTTTCTTCATCAATATCGGATTCGGATACATCTACAGCATCATCTTCACCAACTAAATATCTTCTTGACAATTTTCATTATCATCATTCCCTGCTACTACATCTGCTAAAATTTCCAAATCCTCCAACTGTTGATTTCTTGCTCGGCTTTGATTAGCAGTAAACAAATTTCTTATGTCTATTTCTTACCCAAAGGCAGAGCCGGGACGAGGCTTAATTACGCCCTAGGCAAGAATAAGATTTGACGCCCATACCCTCCTCTCCCCTTTACAGAGTTGGTTTGTTTTAAACACTGTTTAATACAATGTTCAAAACAAATTGGTTTTTATTCCAAAAAAACAATGTTTTAAACAAAAATTGTTTTTTTTAAATATAGCAATGCTACTTATTTGTTTTTTAATTGAACTGTTGTAGAATGTGGTATTTTATCGTTTTTAATACATTTACACCTAATACGCCATTAAAATTTTGAAAGTTTTTAAAAGGAATCACATGTCAAAACATTTGTACAAAAGTGCTGGCGGATCTGGTATTCGATTGCCGACAAACGCAATTCGTTTAATTTCTAAATAAAAAGTGACAAATATTTGTCATTACTGTGAATCAAAAGGAACATCCTAGTTCTGAAAAGAAAATTATAGATTCGGTGCGAGATTTGTAAAATTAGGTTACATATTTCATCTCATGGTTGATTGACTTGACGTAATGTTTTCCATTACATTAATTTTTCAATAAAAGCTTTTGTGTTTAAGAATTTACAATATGTGTCACAACAATACATAGATGCTTTTTAAGACGTAGGTTCCACAACAACATGCATTCTAAGATGTTGACGAACGCTTTCTTTAAACTTTTGGGGATTTGGATTGGACGACATGATTTGGATTTTGTTGGTCATTTTAGCAGCCCTGTGAATAAGTACGAGTTTGGAAACAGTAACAACATGATTTGGATTTATTGGGACTTGTGATCAGTTTTACAAAAAGAAAAAAAAATCGTAACGTTATATGCGTTTCGTTTTTATGCATTATATTTATTTTTGCGGTACGTTATTTTGTTATGGAACAGACAAATATTTTTTCTTTTTTAAGTGTTTCGGTTGGGATTCGAACTCGTAACCTCATCAGTGCCAGAGTGAGCTCAAACCTATTCATTTCGCTACCAATGCGATGAAATTTTGAAGTTTACTTCAGTTGAATTCTCAATTGTCATTAGACTCCTATTTTCCGGAAATATTTTAACATTATTTTTGGATTAAAATGCAATATTTAAAAATATACTTTTTACTGTTTATTTTTAATTTTATTTTATAAATAATAATATAAACTTCCTTATAGTAACAATTTGATTTAATTTTTTATTTTATAGAATATCGATTTCGACTTACGTCATCCTCAGTTCTTAAATTATTATTACAATTTTTGCTTAAACTATTACTTATATACTATTTCAACTGCTGTTTTTTTATTATTATGTCATATATTTTGTTAGTTTTAGTGTTGATTTTATCATTTAAAATGTTGTTATTGTTTTTATGTTTATATATTTCTATTTCTTCCAATCTATCTAGATGTTGTCCTTTTCTTTTTTTATGTAATATGGTTAAATTTGTGTTGATATTGGTGTATTTGTGTTTTTCTATTTTCAAATGTTGGGCAAATCTGGATTTTGGATCGCTTCTGTTAATTTCATTGGTGTGCTCGATAAATCTTTTTTTGAAGGACCTCCTCCGTCTTACCTATATAAAATTTACTGCAGTCGTCACAGGTAAGCTTACAAACACCTGTGTCTAAGCTTTGAGTTTTTTTAGTTTTTAGGTAGTTTTCTATTTTATTTTTGTTTTTGTAAGCTGCAATATATCCATATTTTTTTAAAGTTTTTTGCATTATTTTGAATGTTGTTTTATTGTATGTTACGCCTACGTATTTTTTACCTGCTAAGTTTTCTTTATTCTTCAACGGTTGTTAGGGTTCGCAAATTTTTCTTGTTTTTTTTTTTTTTGTTATTTTTTGTTTTTCTTATTATTTTTGGGATTAAATCTTTAGACAGCACTATTGTGTGAATTCATATGAGGTGTAATATTTCTATATTATAGACCACATTTTAGGTCACGTGTATATAGTCATTATTGATTGCTTCCAATCAATGTGAAATCAATAAGCGACACTTGGTCAATTATTTTATATATTGGCTTGCATATTAGACCACATTTTGGGGAATTTTAATTAATCGGGATTTTTGTGAGCAATTAAACTCAAGGGAAGTAATTTGAATTTTTCAATTCAAAGGTATGGTTGGAAATATCTCGTAAAAAAACTCTGTTTTTCTTTTTTACGTGTTTTGGTTGGGATTAGAACTCGTAACCTCATCAGAGTGATATCAAATCAAAAAATTACAAAATGCTTAATATTTTGCCACAAATATCAAAAAAATTTAGAACTACCAAAATCTTTAGTTAAAGCGTGCACATACATTTAAAAAGAGCAGATATGTCGGATTTTATATAATCGATATTTGCAAAATCGTTCAAAAAACGAAATAAAATATTTACGTTATCGTTAGGTTTTACGTTACTGTCACCAGATGAATTTTTAAAACGATACGAAAGTAATTATTATTAACAACGCTACTTAAGTTCGTTATTTCATTTTTACGTTACGAGTAACAACACTGCTTGTGATGCAAAAACCCATTTCCACGCTTAGTAAGCATTTATGACATCGTTACATTACGTTGCTGTGTAACTATATCATTGTTTTAGAAAACAAAGAAAATGAATCAGCATCACTTTCGTCGAAGAAATTTGCCACTAAAATTTTCCACATTATAAATTATGTACCAAATTAACTCTGTTCCGTGCATCATTTTCTATGAATGATTTTTGTGAAAAATTATCTGACGCTAAGCGAGTGACCACTGCCCCACTCACTGCGAGTGATCACTGTTTAGATTCCAATTTATTTGGACTAAAAAGTGAAATAAAGTAATTTGTACTTTGAAATCAATCTCAACGTCAGTAGGAATTGAGCGCGCCTTTCATAAATTTGGCTTGGTACATAAGAAACTCCTAATCCAATTTTATACGGACTACTAGTTTTTATTAATCAACAGTTTGAAATATGTACCTATGAAACCGACGGTTTGGTGTTTTTTTGAATGCACATGTATATTTTAAATTGAAATGAAAATATATTGCTTTCATATTCAAAATCTTGTTGTTTTCAATCTTTTGTTAAAGATTATACTGTTTCATTCAACCAATATTCTTATGAGGATGATATGAATATTGTAATCCGTAATTTATAATCGTCAAAAACTCTTTTTCTTTATTTAATCAAATTTTTTACATGCATCAGGTCATTCGGGACTCAGGTTAAACATAGGTCACAGATTTTTTATCATAATTAAAATTTCTGAAGTTTATGTTAGCCAATAAAAACAAAAATGTCATTAGATTGAGCGATAAATTATTCTTTGGCATCTTGCACGGGACAAATATTTGAGAATATTCAAGAAATCTAGAGAAGCTTAAAAAAGATTCTTAACAATCGTCGCAAAATCTTGAGAATCTTACCGAACCTCTTGAGAAAAAATCTTGAGTACATTTGGACATACAGAGTTTCTTCAGATTATCTAGGGAATCATGAGAATCTTGTGAAGAGAACCCTAGAAATCTTTAGAGAACCTTTAAATAATCTTACAATATTTAGGATACCTATTTTCTTTGTGATTTTCCACTCCAATTAGATATTTTAATTTAAAACAAAAAACGAATCTCCGTTAATATAATATATTAATTGAATCTAATATATTAAATACAAAAAATGTGTTCTCAATTTCTGCGCCCTTCAAATAAAACGCCCTAGGCGAGTGCCTAGTTTGCCTACCCCTCGTCCTGGCTCTGCCCAAAGGCATTACAAAAAAACGTCATTTAGTAAAATGTAAGATTAACTTTGTTTCTTTTTTTTAATATTTCAATAACACTAATTAATTAATAACAACAAAATTAAAGCGACAACTACAAAATACATCGGGTTGTCAAATTAGAATATGTATATGTAAATCATACTTTGCTCACAGAATTATAGCGTTGTCGCTAAGCGTTTTTCATATAAAAATGTAGTTTGTATTTGCATTTTGTAGTTTATCGTTTAATCAGAAACACAACCATCAGAAAATTATTTAACCGCGACAGACAGCAAGCAATATATAAATACACCGCAGGATTTTTTTTAATTAAAGCTTGGTAGATTGGTGTTAGGCGGGATTTTTTGGTGCTAAAGCGGGACGTCGGGACAAAACGTGTACGGCGGGACAATCCCGCCGAAATCGGGACGACTGGAAGCCCTAAGGACAATATAACATCAAGGACAAGAAGAAATCAGCTGCTAAATCAGAAATCAGAATCATAATTTATTACAACAACTAGCAAAAGTTAATGATATCGTTCCTTTATACAATTTTTATATAATTTGGTTTCAAAATTTAATTAATTTTTGTTTATATTCCTTTTTAGTTTTCATTCAATAAATATTATTAAAAAATATTAAATCAAATAAAAAGCAGCTGGAATATTTGAAGCAAACTATTACGAATAATTTGAAGCAAACGGATAACGGCTGAATATTTTCTATGGAAAAACAAACTGGTAAGTGCCGTATTTTGTAATAATACGTCATAGTAAATTTCTCTCATTTATGCATTCATTGTGTTACGTATATATATAACTACTACTATCATAAATAAAACCACTTACATATATTTTAAATAATATATAAATAAATATTTTAAATAAATAAATCCATTCGAATTCAAATTAATTTCGTAATATAATTTAAAATTTATTTCTTTTCATACGTTAAATTTTTATTCATACCCAAATAAAAAAAACAAAAGTTTTTATTCATAAATACATTTAAAAAAAAACGGTGTGTAAAAAAATAAACTAGAATGGCGGACGACGAAAATGACAAGAAACAAGGTTCATCAGCAGAATCTAAACTAAATGTGAGTGCTACAGAAGTGCCAATTCCACAGTTTTGGAAAGAACTGCCCGAGCTATGGTTCAAACAATTGGAGGCACTGTTTTAAGTTAGAAGAATTAATAGTGATGAACAAAAGTTCAACTTTGTGATTGCTCACCTACCAGTAGACGTTATAGCCAGTGTCGCAGGTATAATCCGTAAACCCCCAGAGAACAACAAATACGAATCTCTTCGTGATGAGATTATAATGAGAAAATCCATGTCAGAACAAGGCAAGATCGAACATTTGCTAAAATCAACTGACATGGGTGATTTCACACCCTCTGACTTTTATCGTCCCCTTGAAGAAAAAGCTGGAGCCTCAACGGCTGTTAATGATCAATTGCTTAAAACACTCTGGTTTGGAAGGCTACCGAATACCATTAGATCTATAGTTGCCATTCGCGAAAAAGATGAAATTAATGATTTGATTAAGTTTGCTGACCGTATACACGAAATAAATCGTCCTAGTTATACATGTAATAGTGTGGAACCAATCAGATCTACTTCGAAAATTTCAACCGAAATCATTTCTCCTTCCATCAGATATAACACTTTCAAGTTTACAGAGATCAATTGATCAATTGTCTGATAGATTTAGTCGTGAATTTTCAAATCGTTCTAGATCGAGATTTCGATCCAATAGTAGACATAGTTATCGTTCCAACAGTCGCAACAAGTCCCGACAAAACAATGGAAATTGGTTATGTTGGTACCATCGCAAATTCAAAGAACGAGCCAAAAAATGCGAAGGTTGTTCTTTTAAACCAAATCTTACACCAAGAACTCAGTCGCCATCGACAAACTCAAATGTCCCATAGTACAAGCGACGAGCAATGGGACGTTTCAAAGTCGTCGCCTTACAATTAGGTGTTCAATCACCAAACTTAATTTTCTAATTGATACGGGTGCAGACGTTTCTGTTGTACCAAAACTTCTTTATACCAATTTAACCAATGACTCAGAGAAAAGATTAGTCGCAGCAAATGGATCAACCATAACCACATGCGGTACACGATTATTACACATAGACTTAGGCCTACGTCGTGATTTTCGACACCCATTTGTCGTGGCATCTGTCACAAAACCAATCATTTTTGCCGATTTTTTGGTGAAGTTTGGATTAATTGTTGATTTAAAACATACTCGCCTGCTCGATACAAACACTAACTTTTCAATTAACACTCTCGATACAGATGTTTCAGCTGATATGATTCCATGTCTCTCTGTAGTCGAAGGCCCGTATAGTCAACTTCTCCGTCAATACCCAACTCTTATGGAACCTGTCCGCTACGACCATCCTGTTAAACATTCAGTTGTGCACAGAATAATAACAGAGGGTCATTTACCATTTTCTAGACCTAGACGTTTAGATACAGCTAAACATAAAATAGCCAAAGCGGAATTCGAATATATGTTACAGTTAGGGTTATGCCAACAGAGTTCATCGTGCGCTGCTTCGCCATTACACCTGGTACCCAAAAAGGACAGCAATGATTGGCGTCCATGCGGTGACTACCGTCGTTTAAATGCGATTACTATACCAGATAGGTATCCCCTCCCTCACATCCACAGTTTTTCGCTTAGTCTCGATGGCTGCACCGTATTTTCTAAAATAGATCTCGTGCGTGCTTATCATCATATACCAATTGCCGAAGAAGATGTGCATAAAACTGCGATTACGGTACCGTTTGGACTTTTTGAATTTACTAGAATGCCATACGGACTTAGAAACGCAGCACAAACGTTCCAACGTTTAATGGACGAAGTCACAAAGGGTATGGATTTCGTCTATGTGTACATTGATGATATTCTAGTTTCAAGCAAAAACGAAATTTAACACCACGATCACCTAAATGCCTTATTTGATAGACTATCAAAGTACGGATTAACAATTAAACCGTCAAAATGTGAATTCGGTGTAGCTTCAATCAATTTTCTAAGTCATGATATAAACAAAGACGGTGTCAAACCATCTGCGAGTCGTATCATGGCTATACAAACCTTTCCCCAGCCAACTTCAATTAGGCAAGTGCAGCGTTTTGTGGGCATGACTAACTATTATCATCGCTTTATACCTCACTTAGCCGAACATATTGCTCCAATACATGGACACCTTAGCAAATTAGGTAGTGTTAGCAAGAAGAATTCATTTACATGGCCACCTGAATGTCGAGCAGCTTTTGATACAACTAAAGCAGCTCTGACCCAAGCTACACTATTGGCTCATCCGATGGATAATGGTACTCTGCGAATAAGCACTGATGCTTCAAATATCGCAGTAGGTGCAGTACTGGAGTAGCTAAATAAAATACGATGGGAACCTCTTTCCTTTTTCTCAAAAAAACTTTCCTGTTCTGAACAAAAATACTCCGCTTTCGACAGAGAACTGCTGGCAATTTACAGCGCCATCAAACATTTTAGATGTTTTGTAGAGGGCAGAGTATTCCATATAAATACAGATCACAAACCACTTACAACTGTCATTGCATCAAAGTCAGAACGCAGTCCACGTCAAAGTCGTCAATTAGATTACATTTCACAATTCACCGCGGACATTAAGTATATAAAAGGTGAAAGTAATGTAGTCGCGGACACTTTATCTCGACCAGAGGACACACAGGTAAAGATGATTTATCACACTGCTTTAGAAATTGAAAAGTTAATCGAGTTACAAAACAAAGATGATGAACTAAAAACACTTTTAAACCAAAATTCAAAATTTCAAAATGGGAAACGCAAAATTGAATTAATACAAGATACATCATCTGGTCAATCAATCTGGTGCGAAACATCAACCAGTACTATCAGACCTTATATACCTCAGGAAATGTGTCGTCAAGTTTTCGATAAACTCCATAACCTTTCACACCCTGGAGTACGAGCCACTCGTAAGCTAGTTTCAAGCAAATACTTTTGGCCCAGCATGAACATTGTCAGTGGTTATTGGTCTAAAACCTGTATTCCGTGTCAAAAATCGAAGGTTAACCGACATACTCGTTCAGAGTACGGTCGATTTGATATCCCTAATGGTCGGTTTGAACACATTCATATTGATTTGGTTGGCCCATTACCTCCATCCAATGGTAATAACTACATATTAACAATAATAGATAGGTTCACACGTTGGCCCGAAGCTATACCACTGACAGATATGAAAGCATCAACTGTAGTAAAAGCTTTCATAGACCAGTATATTTCCAGATTTGGTGTTCCACTTGAAATCACGACTGATCAAGGCAGCCAGTTCGAAATTCATCTTTTCAAAGAACTTACAAAATTTTTGGGTTCTCACTGAATACGGACGACGACATACCACCCACAGTCAAATGGCATGGTAGAGCGTTTTCATCGCCATTTAAATAGCTCACTTTACGCTAGATCGAACGCCTTTAATTGGAGTGATGAACTCCCATTTATCCTCCTTGAAATCAGAACATCGATCAAAACTGATCTCGAGTGCACTCCTGCAGACCTTGTCTACGAACAATCGCTTAAGGTCCCAGGAGAACTCATTATGCACTCTTCCACTGCTCAATCGACGGACCATAGTACATTAGTAGAAAAATTACGTGAGTCGATGCGCAACATCGTACCCCAAAATACTCGGAATGGCCCTCAAGATAATATATACATTCCAAAAAACCTTAACGACTGCGAACAAGTATTCGTACGGGTGGACAAAGTCAAAACAGGGTTGACACCACCATATGAAGAGCCATATTTAGTTAGGCGAAGATTCCGAAAATATTTTGTTATCGATTACAAAGGAAAAAATGAATCGATCGCCATTGACAGACTTAAACCAGCATACATGACTGACGAACTAAAGATCATGCTTCCGCCCGCAAATCCAACCAAATCAATAAGTTTTAAAATTCACCATCTCGAGTAACTATAAGGAGCAACATCTGCAGGGTGAGTGATATGGGATATATTTAATATGTCAATACAATAAACTTAAATATGCATAATGAGAGAGAAAGTATTGTGATGTGTTGTGCAAAGTATAGCACATACTAACATCATCTCAAACAAACAACCCAATTTAATAAAAACAATTAAATCAAATATTCCGTTGCTTGTTTTCGATATAACATAAATAAAAAGCAAAATTATTCTTAACGTGAACTTTGTTCAGATCAATCTGTTAGTAATTAAAAAATTCAAAAATTAGTTTTGCAAAATTATATTATAAAATATTGAAATAAAATCTATAATTATCAATTATAAATTAATTTAGTAAATAAAATTATTCTCAACATAAAATATATAATTGTGTAGTTAAATCTATAGTGAACAGTGATAACATTATTTGGAGTCAGGTATCATCATATACCGCTACAGAATATCTCGCCCACGGTATGCTAGTATACCTTATCCAGCAGCCCTGGAAACTGGCTAGGATTCGATGATCCAATCACCCGTCAATCCGAAAGGTGAATCCGAAATTCAAATGATTAAAGAAACAAATACTAGAAATAAACAAAGCAAAATAAACCGGAAAAATCAAATATCGACCCTTAGCTATCGTACCCGGACACGAGTAGGAAACTGGAAAGTCAGAACTCTGATAGAAACATCGCGGTTAGCACAAGTTGAGAAAGTAATGAAAGAATATAACATCGAGATACTAGGACTCAGTAAAGTAAGATGGAAAAACAGCAGAGAGTTAACAACAAGTGAAGGAAACTATATGATTTTCTCTGGTTAATTCAACACACATGCACAAGGCGTAGCAATATTAACAACACCTAACGCAAAGAAAGCACTTCTCGAATGGAAACCAATCAGTAGCAGAATAATAACAGCAAGATTCCAATCGAAAATTAGAAATACAACGATCATACAGTGCTATGCACCTATCGAAGAAGCTGATGATGCGACAAAAGATGAATTCTACGAACAGCTCCAAGCAACACTGGCTAGTGCACACCGAAATGACATTAAAATAATACAAGGTGATTTCAATGCCAAAATTGGAACCGACAACACTGAAATGAAATCAGTCATGGGCAAACATGCACTAGAATCAACACGTAACAATAATGGAGATAGGCTCATCGATTGTTGTGTCACAAATCAACTATTCATAGGAGGCAGCAAGTTCCTACACAAGAACATACATAAATACACTTGGACATCACCAAATGGAAGAACCAAGAATCAAATTGATCACGTACTGGTGAATAAGAAGTTTCTATCCTCACTACAAGACGTCAGAGCAAAGCGAGGAGCAGACATACACAGCGACCACCAACTGGTAATTGCAACATTCAAAATTAAACCAGCCGCTGTAAAACACAACAAGCCATGTCAGAGGAAATTCAACATCAACAGATTGAGCGACAAAAATACAAATAATATCTTCAAAGAGTCGCTCCAGCTCAATCTACCAAACAACGAAACCACCAGCATTGATGAAAAATGGGAACAAGTTAAAGAAGCTTACGTCAAAACTGCTACAGATGTGCTAGGATACCAAGACAAATCACGAAAACCATGGATTAGCGATGATACATGGAAGAAAATTGAAGAGCGTCGACAGCTCAAGTTGCAGTTGTGTCACCAGAACACAACCGAGATCCGCAACAAATATGAAAGTACAGCAAAACAAGTTAAAAAGATGGCAAGGAATGATCGCAGAAGATATACAGAAAGCATTCTCAAGACTGCGGAAACAGCAGCAGTTAATAGAAATATGCGTACACTACACAAATGTGTGAGAAAGGTCACCAACAAATATACAAACACTCCACCAATAAAGGATAAATCTGGTCAAACCCTCACAACACATGAACAACAGCTAAATAGATGGAAAGAATACTTCGAAGACAATTGCCACCAACATGAAGATAACTTGCAGTCTCCGGATGACAACTATAACGAAACTATCAGCACCCACCCACCAACGGAACGGAAAGTTAGAGATGCCATACAGAAACTCAAGAATAACAAATCTGCCGGTACAGATAATATATCAGCAGAATTACTCAAAGCAGATGTAAACACAACAGCAGAAGCTCTAACACCACTATTAGCTGATGTATGGAACGAAGGTAAAATACCAACCAAATGGAAAGAAGGTTTAACCATAACAATCCTAAAGAAAAGTGATCTAAGAGAATGCAGAAATTGGAAAGGTATATCTCTGCTCAACACAATAATGAAAATACTAGCGATGATCATTCTCGAAAGGATATCTCCATCAATTAACATGAAACTAAGAAATGAACAAGCCGGCTTTAGACCAGGAAAAAGCTGTACCGATCATATCAACACAATCAGTATCATCATAGAGCAATCAAATGAATGGAATTCACCATTGTATCACCTCTTCGTGGAGTTCGAACGCGCCTTCGACTCAATCAACAGGAGCGCGATATGGAAGACACTTTGTGAAATGGGCATCCCAAAGAAAATAGTTGATCTAATCAAAGAAATGTACCGGGATGCTGCAAACAGAATACAATACAAAGGACAGCAAAGTGATGAATACTACAACCACCGAGGAGTGAGACAAGGCTGTGTACTATCCCCGCTACTATTCCTAATAGTACTAGATAGTATCATGAGAAAGCTCGATGATGCAAGTCCAAATGGAATCCAATGGAATACAACAAGACATGACATCTGTCTACTTACACACACACATACGGACATGCAGCAGAAAATACAGAAGCTATCAACCCTTGCACATGAAGTCGGTCTCAACATTAATATCAAAAAAACAAAGGCTGTGAGATTGAACACCAAAACGATAACACCAATTACCATCAACAATACACAAGTGGACGAAGTTGACAAATTTGTGTACCTTGGTTGTACTGTAGCAAAAACAGGCGGGACTGAAGAAGATATCAGTCAGCGTATTAACCAAGCCAGAAATACGTTCAATATGCTTCACAAGATCTGGAATGCATCCGTCCTGTCAAGAAAGACAAAGCTACGAATGTTCAATGCATGTGTAAAGTCAGTACTGCTGTGTGGGTGTGAAACGTGGAAACAAACAAGAAAAATCACAAATAAACTACAGGTGTTTGTGAACAAATGCCTGAGAAGACTGATCAAATGCTTCTGGCCGAACACCATCAGTAACCAGGAACTTCTACTGCGGACAGAGCAGTTAGACATTGAGACCGAGATAAAACAAAGAAAATGGAGATCGATAGGACATGCACTGAGAAAATCAACCGAAGATATAACAAGGATGTCCCTAGAGTGGAATCCACAAGGTAAAAGGAGAGTTGGAAGACCACCCATGACATGGAAGAAAACGGTGCTAGCTGAAGCAAAATAAATTGGCAAGACATGGGGTGAACTGAAGGCAATTGCCCCCTACAGAGTTAGATGGTCCAGTCTAGTAGACGCCCTATGCTCCTAAATGGAGATAAAGGAAAAAAAATAAAAAAATTCATGGAAAACTAGAGTATGAGTAACGTTCTTGAAAATGAATTATTGATTGAAACATCACAACTAAATGTTTATGTTATTCTTAAAATTCGGCCAATAACAAGAAGTTTGCCTCACAACGATTCTGTAGCTTCATCGTTACAAACCGTGAGTACGCTTCAGACCCTAAGAAGATCTCCCAACAGGCTAAAAAATACTTATTTACGGAGTAGGCTAACTTAAAAAGAGCAAAACAAAATAACATAGCAACCATTTATGGTGATTCGAGGTGTTTAATACCACTTGAGATTTTTTGTAGGTAGTGAAATCTGAAATTCTACGCCCACGTCGTTTTACTTGGGTCACGCTATCATAATTAGATGTGTTGTTGTTGTTTTTCTAGTTAGTTGTTTTTCTAGTTGTTGTTTTTCTAGTTACTTGACAACATTTTTTTGGCAAACTTATAATGCCATAATTCTCAATAATAATAATAAAATTTCATTTCAAACAAACAGTTTTATTTTCCGATAATATTCCAAAAATTCTTAAAAATTTAAGCTTTTCCAAAACTCTAAAAATATTGCAAAAATTATTACAAAATCAAAAATTGAAAATTTTTTCAAAATTCCAAGAATTATAATAAAATCATAAATTAAAAATTTTTCAAAATTCTAAAAACATTCAAAAAATTCTTACAAAATCAAAAATTAAAATTTTTTCCAAAATTCTAAAAATATTGTGAAAATGATAACAAAATCAATAATACAAACATTTTCAAAATGCCAAAAATATTTTAAAAACTATAACAAATTCAAAAATTTCCATGTCCAATTTCATTTTCAATTACATTTACGTCATAAAAACAGCTAAATTTTTTTCCCCAAAAAATTGGCTAAAAAAATAAATGAAATCATTTTTTGACACACTTGACATTACTTTTTTGACAAACTTATAATGCCATAAGTCTCTATAATAAAAATAAAATTTCATGCATACAAATTACTAATTTTATTATTTTCTAAAAAAATTGGGTAAAAAATTAATGAAAACCTTTCTTTTGACACACTTGACAACATTCTTTTGACAAACTTATAATGCCATAATTCTCAATAATAATAATAAATTTTCATTTCAAACAAACAATTTTATTTTTTCCCAAAAAATTGGGTACAAAAATAAATAAAAATCGTTCTTTTGACACACTTGACAACGTTTTTTTGACAAACTTATAATAGTCCAGTCATTTTAGAAGTTTTAAGCCCCAATCTGCGGAAAAATTCCTATTGAGCTGAATTTTTGTATTCACCTTTGTTACGGCATTTTAATGAATATGTGAAAAATCGACATTTATATCGTGCCGGCTAAAAAAGTAATGAAGGTCAAAATGTAGCGAAAATCAGTTTTCCGCGAAAATCTCGCGACCTATTGGTCAGAGGCAACAAAAGTGTAGCAAAAATTGTCTATCATAAAATTATCTACAAAAAATGATTGATGCATTTTTCTGTAAGATCAACCGTTTTTGGAGTAGAGCTTTGAAAACGTGACAAGAATGCATTCACATACGGTATTGTATGCCAGAACGTTAGCTCAGTTGATTTTTATACATGTTTTCAACTTTTTAAAAAAATTTCATCTGATGGTCGCGTGTTTTGTGAAAAATATACTTATAAAGGATTCGGAAAAAGACGACCGATTTAAAACGATTCGGCAACAAACAAGTCTGTCGGACTGTGTTTGAAAAATATTTTATATATTTTTTCAATTGAAAAATATTGCGACGCTGATGCATAGGCTGACTTCACCACAGCTCTGGAAACATAGTGTTCTGGATATATAATGAGCTAATATCCATAAAATACTTTAATTAAAAGCTAACCAATGTTATGGACTTCGTAGTTCTAATAATAAAAAGTGTGACACATTAAACAGGTGTTCGGGAGGACCCCCACCACTTATTCCAATATTATCCAAAAACTAATCAGTTCTTTGTTACTTAAGTCTCCATCTTTTTCCAAAGTGTCATTAAAATTGATTAATGAGCGAAGTCTGTATGCTCCCAACAAACTTAAAAAACAAAGTGTGAAAAGTCAGCATTTGTATGGTAGACCCCCCACCACTTTGATCAATGTGTCCCAAAACATGATAATTATCTTTTCTCACTTATTGGAACCCTATTCCATAAGTTTCATCATAATCACTTCATTATTGTGGGCTGTAATGTGCATAAAGACACTGAAAAAACTTCAAAAAAGTACAAAAAATTTTTTTTTACCGGAAGTGAAAAACCGGAAGTTGGGATGCAGAACTATTGTAAACCGTACTACATAGTCATGTACCAAGTTTCATCCAATTCGCTTATCACGTACAGAAGTTATAGAGCTTTCAAAAAAACAGGTGCTCCAGGGACCCCCCACCACTTTGTTCACTATCGCTCAAAAACTAATCAGTTCTTTGCCATACATGTTTGCATCTTTTTCCAAAGTGTTATCAAAATTCGATAACGAACGAATGCTGTGTGCTCCCAACAAACATTGAAAAAAGTGTGACACATTAAACAGCTGTTCGGGATGACCCCCACCACTTATTCCAATATTATCCAAAAACTAATCAGTTCTTTGTTACTTAAATCTCCATCTTTTTCTAAAGTTTCATTAAAATAAATTAATGAACGAAGTCTGTATGCTCCCAACAAACTTTAAAAACAAAGTCTGAAAAGTCAGCATTTGTATGGTAGACCCCCCACCACTTTGATCAATGTGTCCCAAAACATGATAATTATCTTTTCACACTTATTGGAACCCTATTCCATAAGTTTCATCATAATCACTTCATTATTGTGGGCTGTAGTGTGCATAAAGACACTGAAAAAACTTCAAAAAAGTACAAAAAAATTTTTTTTACCGGAAGTGAAAAACCGGAAGTTGGGATGCAGAACTATTGTAAACCGTACTACATACTCATGTACAAAGTTTCATCCAATTCGCTTATCAGGTACAGAAGTTATAGAGCTTTCAAAAAAACAGGTGCTCCAGGGACCCCCCACCACTTTGTTCACTATCGCTCAAAAACTAATCAGTTCTTTGTCATAAATGTTTGCGTCTTTTTCCAAAGTTTCAGCCAAATTCATTCACGAATGAATGTTTTATGCTTCCAACAAACTTAAAAACTTTGTGGGAAAAACCACCTGTTGTATGGTGGACCCCCCAACCCTTTATACAATGTGCTCCAAAAGCTGATAAAATCTTTATCATATTATTTAAAAGCTTTTCGCAACGTTTCATGAAAATCGATCGGTAATTGTAGGCTACAGTAGGGATAAACACCTGAAAAAAAAACTTTTTAACCGGAAGTGACAAACCGGAAGTTGGTATGCAGAAATATTGGAAACAGTACTAAAACCTTATGTACTAAGTTTCAATAAGATCATAACCCGGGATCAGAAGTTATTCAAGATTTAAACTTAGAGGTGTTTGGGAGACCCCCCGCCATTTTGTCCAAATTTAAAATGAATCCAGATCTTCCATTTTCAAGTGAACCTGTATCATTTGCCAAAGTTTCATCAAGATCCTATGCAGAAAACTCACCCACCCACCGAATTGTAGAAGCTGCTGAATCAATAATTAAAGAAGATATTCGTTCTATTACAATCATTCATGACTCTTATCCACCACCAAGTCAAATGTTAGAGAATATTAACGACGAGATTCCGAAAACTTTAACACATTTTTTGCATGAATTAATTGTAAAGAATGAAAAAATCAAAACAAAAAAAAATGAAGCCGAATCTACAGCCATAGCCCATGCTATAATGAGTGTAATGCCCCCACGATCGTTTTCGTCACAGCTGCTACTTAGTCTTTCGGTATTCCTTCATAGAAGATATGCATCAACAAGATTACTAGATGTTTTATCAAGTTTTGGTTTTTGTGCTTCATATAGGGATGCTGTAATGTATGAAGTGTCAACTGTTTATCATCCTCAACCTCGTATTCTTTCACAGCCTGGTGTGATTTTACAGTATGCTGCAGATAATGCTGACATTAATGTTTCCACAATTGATGGGCATAATACTGTGCATATAATGGGTGTAATAAAAATAATTTCTCCAAGTAACGCTGTTCAAGCTGATATGCCCATTGTGAAATGTAGGAGTAGACCAAATGCTAGCCGCAGTTTCACACGTACCTCTTTTAACTTACGAAAATAATAAAGTAGCTGGAATGAGTAAAATTATAGTTGAAGAAATCGATTATGATGTTATTTTAAAAGAACAAATTTGTAGTAAGATTGACTTATTGTGGGCATACGGGAAGAAGAGAGAAATCAACGGTCTGCCAGGATGGAATGAATTTTCGGAAAAACTAACAAAAAATAAAAAAGACTTTTCAACATCTACCGCGATGTTCCTACCCTTTATTCATCATCCTGCAAGTAATAAAGATACAATTTACACCACATTAGATTGTGCCGTACGTAGTGCCAAATCACATGGACAAAATTTTTGCATCATTACTTTTGATCAGCGTCTTTACTATAAAGCTCGTGAAATTGTAGCTGGTGCTGAATTTCAATCTGATATATCCAAAGTTATTGTAAGATTAGGTGGTTTTCATATGCTTATGTCGTTTCTTGGGTCTATAGGATATATAATGGAAGGAAGTGGACTCAAAAAAGCTCTTAGTTTTATTTATGCTCCAAATTCAGTTGACAAGATGTTAGATGGTCATGCTTTTGCAAGAAGTGTAAGAGGACATGAACTTGTTAGAGTTGCACTATTGAAGCTTATTTATGAAAAATTAAGAATCGATCAAATTCTGCAGAAGTTTTTGGATGGTTACATCATGGATATTATGAGAGGGACGATGTCTTATGATAATATTAAAGAATCTGAAGATATTTTTAACGGATTAATACAGTTATTTGATGACGAACTAGCTGATTTGAAAAGCGGTGGTCCTAATGCTCAGTTATGGCTACAATATATTCATATGATATCAATAGCTAATGATTTCATTCGTGCTGAGAGACTAGGGTTATGGAATGATCATCTGACAAGTGTTCAGCGAATGCTTCCTTATTTTCATTCATCAGGTCTTTTCCTATATGCAAAATCTGCACATTTATGCTTGCAGGACATGATAAATTTAAAAGATAAAATTGATATGCAAGATTACATAAACTTCACAAAAACATTTGCAGTAAGACGTACAGAAAAGTTCAACTGTGGAACCTGGATTGACATGACTATTGAACAAAGTTTGATGAAGTCGATGAAAACTAAAGGACGGGTTTTTCAAGGAAGAAGTACTCATGAAAGCGTCTTATGTAAGTGGATATATGGCATGCATGCAACAAATGCAATTTGTGAAGAAATTGAAAATTTTTACGATCTTTCATTTGATACCGTGGATCAACATGTCGACTCAAGAGACTCACGCATTGAAAGAGATAATACTGACATTAAAAAGCTTGTTGAGTGGTTTGTTTTACATAATCCTTTTCCAACTTCCAATCAAATAGTTTCTGTATCAACAGGAATTGTTGACAATAATAAAATCAACTGTTATAATGCCCACGAAATTGGTCTGCAGTCAATTAAAAAAATATAGGAGTAACATTCAATAATATTACATTAAAACGGTCTGACAGAGTTCTTTCGTTATCAGCAGTAAACACCTCTATCATGGTTGATAACTGCCAGGTAGCCATTGATCCTTTATTGCTGTTCCAACGAATTAGTTTAAATAAAAAATTTGAGGAAAACCTTTGTGAATATTTACAATATGAACTAAGTCCATATCTAACAGCCCTATTTGATAATATTGGCATGAAAAAAACTCAAAAATCAAAAATATATGCCTACTTCGAGCCAATTAATTATCAAGTAGTTTGTGATAATGCAACATACATAATTGATGGTTGATTTCTTATGCATCGTGTCGTATGGCAAAAAATGATACAGTTAATATTATCATTAACAAATATATCAATTATTTAACGAACAATTTCGGTAAAAATACTCTTGTCATTTTTGATGGTTACTCTGATACCAGTAAAGCTCCTATAAGTCAAGAAAAAGTTTTATCTAATCGATTGAACAAAAGAAAATTAATTGAAATGCTTATTCAGAAGTTCAAAGAAGTTGGAATTGCTACAAGACAATCACGTGATGATGCTGACGTCTTAATAGTTGAAACAGCGATTGAAAAATCAGTGAATAATACTACAATTATCGTTGGCGAAGACATAGATCTGTTAGTACTTCTCATAGCACGCACACAAATACTTGATCTACCTACAACATCAATTTTTTTTTTTAAAACCAGGTAAAAACAATGTTGAAACAAAAATATACTCGACCGCTAGCCTCAACAAGTATCCAAGTTGTAAGAAAAACATTCTGTTTCTACATGCCATAACGGGATGTGATACAACTTCAACATTTTTTGGGAAAGGAAAAATTAAAGTCATGAAGATGTTTGAAAAAAGACCCGATTTAAACAATTCTGTAGAAATATTTCTCCAAGAAAATTGCGCTCGAGAAAACGTTGTCGATGCTGGAATGCAGATTCTACTAGCAATGTACGGTGTTCCGAAGTCAGAACATTCGATAAATAATTACAGATATTGTAGCTTTACTAAGCTAACAAGACAAAACACAAGTGTGAAATTTCCGTTATTGACACCTACTTCTTCAGGAGCTCAACAGCATATTTTTCGGGTGTATTATCAAATACAAACCTGGCTAGGAAGATAAATTGATCCAGAACAGTGGGGCTGGGAGTTGAAAGATAACACTGCAACCAGTGACATCTTTATTAAAACCAGCACCCGATGAACTACTAAACACAATCTTTTGTAATTGTACAAAAGGTTGTGGCGGCAAATGTGGATGCAAAAAAATTGGTTTGAGATGCTCAAAAGTTTGTGGAAATTGCCGTGGCCAGTCATGCTTAAACGCGGAATCAACTGTTGATGAAAGCGAATAAGATGTTAACTTAGGTAAAGCAATAAGTCCACTCGATGTTTTGTCTGCTAACTTTATTGATATAGAAACTGATGATATCGACAATGGGTGAATAAGAATTATGTATATATATATTTTAGTATAACTTAGTAATAAGTTTATTTTTTGTTGTATTTTTCAGTTTTTAAATAAAAAAACCTTTTATTACATATCCATGGATTATGCCTACTGGGGAAACCATGTAAAAAACGCGCCTTGCATTCTACCTCGAGGATGGTGCGGAAACGAGTGCAAAATCTTAATGTAGTCGCTTTCTCAGCGCTCTGCTCAAAAACGGTTGATCTTACAGAAAAATGCACCGATCATATTTTTGTAGATAATTTCATGAAGCACAGTTTTTGCTACGACCTCTGTTTCCTCTGACCAAATAGGTCGCAAAATATTCGCGGAAACTGATTTTCGCGACCTTTTGACCTTCATAACTTTTTTAGCCGGCACGATATAAATGTCGATTTTTCACATATTCATTAAAATGCCGTAATAAAGGGGTGAACAAAATTTCAGCTCAATAGGAATTTTTCCGCAGTTAAAGTCCAGTCATTTTAGAAGTTTTAAGCCCCAATCTGCGGAAAAATTCCTATTGAGCTGGATTTTTGTATGCACCTTTATTACGGCATTTTAATTAATATGTGAAAAATCGAAATTGATATCGTGCCGGCTAAAAAAGTTATCAAGGTCAAAAGGTCACGAAAATCAGTTTTCCGCGAATATCTCGCGACCTGTTGCACGGAGGTCAATTGAAGTTAAACAAAAATTGTTTATCGTCCAATTATCTACAAAACATGCCCCACTCATTTTGTTGTAAGATCAACCGTTTTTAGGGTAGAGCGCTGAAAAAACGACTAGAATTCGCGACGTAAATTCATTTACTTTATATTCATGTTATCAAGTGTATTAAAAACATTCATCTGATGCTCGGGTGTTTTGTAGAAAATATTCTTATATTATAGAGGATTCGGAAACAAACAACCTCCACTGGCAGATGTTTCGTATTTTTTTGTTTCGAAACCCGCTGTCGAGACTGTCCCACTGTGTTTAGAAGAGTTGAGAAATATTTCTTAAGTGTTAAAGACGTTATTTTAGTAGTTTCATGCTATTGAACAATTTTGCATTTTGATAATTGTTTTATTTGCAGTGAATCGTTGTCGGGTTCTGATTTAGTAAAAGCTAAACGTGGCTTGCAAACATTAAAAAATGCTAGTATTAAAATAGGTGATGGTAATATTGAATATTTAAATACTGTTGCTTCTGTAAATGTTCATCGTAATTGTCGTAAAAATTATACGAACAATTTGAGTATCGCAACCTTTAAACTACGTCAGGAAGAACCATGTATATGTATATCACAAATATATCACAGCCGCTTAATTTTTCGGTATTCCATACCATGACCGGATGTGATACAACTTCAACACTTTTTGGCAAAGCAAAAATTAATGTCATGAAGATGTTTGAAAAAAGACTTGATTTAAAAAATTCCGCAGAAATATCTCCAAGAAAATTTCGCTTGAGAAGTAGTTGTCGATGCTGCAATACAGTGCTACTAGCAATGTACGGTGCTCCAACATCAGAACATTCGATAAATAATTACAGATATTTTAGCTTTGGTAAGCCATCAAAACAAAACACAGGTGTGAAATTTCCGTTATTGGCACCTCCTTCTTCAGCAGCTCAACAAAATATTTTTCGAGTGTATTGTCAAATACAAACTAAGAAGAGAATTTGATGCAAAATACGAGTAAACGTACGAGTAAAAAAATAATATACTCTAGCCAGGAACAACTTTATTATACCAGCACCCGATGAACTACTAAACACAATCTTTTGTAATTGTACAAAAAATTGTGGCAGCAAGTGTGGATGCAAAAAAATGGGTTGGAGATGCTCAAAAGTTTGTGAACATTTGCGTGGGCAATCATGCTTAAACGGGAAATGAAGATGTTGACTACTTAAGCAAAGCAATAATTCCACTCAATGTTTTGTCAGCAAATTTTAATGATAGAGAAACTGAGGATATCGACTCGAAAAAAATTATGTATGTATGCATAAAAATTAGTAGTCAGTATTAAGTTTATTTTTTTGTATTTTTCCTTTAAATAAAAAATGCTTTTATTACATATCATGCCTACTGTGAAAACCATGTAAAAATGCGTGGTGCGGAAACGAGTGCATAATCATAATGTATAGTTGCTTTCTGAGCGCTCTGCTAAAAAAATGGTTGATCTTACAGAAAAATGATTGATGTATGCTTTGTAGATAATTGTTTGACCTCAATTGACCTCGGAGTAATAGGTAGCGACATGTTCGCGGAAAACGGATTTTTGCGACCTTTTGACCTTGATAACTTTTTTAGCCGGCACGATATAAATGTCGATTTTTTACATATTAATTAAAATGCCGTAATAGAGCTGCAAACGAAAATTCAGCTCACTAGGAATTTTTCCGCAATTAAAACCTATAACGAATGGACTATAATGCCATAAGTAATTCTCAATAATAATAATAAAATTCATTTCAAACAAACAATTTTATTTTTTCCCAAAAAATTTGGTAAAAAAATAAATAAAAATCTTTCTTGTGACACACTTGACAACATTTTTTTGTCAAACTCATAATGCAATAATCTAGTTTTTGATCTCACATACCAATCCCTTCCATCTGGATTTCTCGAAATTTAATGTTCCTACTCGTAATCAGTTAAAATGAACGTTTTTTAAGCCAGATATATGAAAATTTGCTATTTTTGACACACATAATGATTTTTTCGACACACTTCCGGTACAGTTATCGAACACAGCGTCCTTTCCGACCTGTTCCTTGAGTATTACTATTTCTAGAAAAAAAAATTTTCAAAATCCCTCCAGCGGTTTTCCCTGCAGCGTAGGTAATGACGGCCGCCCGGCCGGCCAGCCTACAGACAGACATACATTTTTTTGCTTCTTTAGAATCAGTAGGTCCTAAAACGTCGAGAAATGCCAAAAAAGTAGGGGTAAGAATTTTACTTTGAGCTCATGAATGTAATACTAAGGTCTTTCAGACCGAAGTAATATTGAATCAGACAAAAAATATATGGATAAAATGCATAATATAAAATTTAAATATAAAAAATGTAAGTAAGTGGTTGAAAGAAGATGTGACATCGTGAGATATGTTTATTAAATATTTCAGGCAGCTAAAAAATATCTGCCCCAAAAGGTTCCTGAAACTTAATCGTTACATATCGTGGGGAAGCTTCACACCCTGCGTAGCCCTCCAAACGGGCTAAAAAATTGATTCCGAATAAAAAAGGTAACACATCAAACCATTATGGGGACTATATGTGTTTAAGATTAATTAAAATGCATTATTTAAAAATATACTTTTTTAATATGTTTATTTTTAATTTTAATTTTATTAATAATAATAAAAACTTCCCTATAGTAACGATTTTGAATTTGATTTTTTATTTTATCGAATATCGATTTTGACTTACGTCATCCTCAGTTCTTAAATTATTATTACCATTTTTGCTTAAACTATGGTCTTAAATACTATTTCAACTGATATTTTTTATTATTATGTCATAAATTTTGTTAGTTTTAGTGTTTATTTTATCATTTAAAATATTGTTATATTTTTTATGTTTATATATTTCTATTTCTTCCAATCTATCTAGATGTTGTCTTTTTCTTTTTTATGTAAAATGGTTAAATTTGTGTTGATATTGGTATATTTGTGTTTTTCTATTTTTATATGTTGGACAAATCTGGATCTTTGACCACTTTTAATAGTTTCACTGGTGTGTTCAATAAATATTTTTGTGAAGGACCGACCCGTTTGACCTATATAAAATTTACTGCAGTCATCACAGGTAATTTTATAAAAGTTTTTAGGTAATTTTCTATTTTATTTTTGTTTTTGTAAGCTGCAATATATCCATATTTTTTTAAAGCTTTTTACATTATTTTGAATGTTGTTTTATTATATGTAACGCCTATGTATTTTTTGCCTGCTAAGTTTTCTTCATCCCTCAATGATGTTAGGGTTTTCAAATTTTTCTTGTTTTTATGTTTTCTGTTTAATGTTTCAATAATTTCGTTTTTATATCTGTTTTTACTCGCTATGTTTTTTATGTTATTTAATTCGTCTTGATAGTTTTCTGCATTCATTGGTATATTGTTCGATCTATTGATCATGTGGTTGTATATATCTAGTTTATGTTGTTGTTTATGTTATTATGTATATATTTTGTTTCAAAATCATTGAGATATATTTCGGCTAAAGTTCCAGATAGTGGGTGGCCCATAGGTAATCCTTCTGTTTGTTGATAATACCCATTGTTATGTGTGAAATAGTTTTGTTTTGTTATTTCGGTTTTTATATTTATTATTTCTTGTGTATCTGTTGGGTTTAAACCATTTTTTATTAACATATTTTTTGTCATATTTATTGTATCTTTTATTGGTATCCTAGAATACAAGTTGGTTATATATGCACCGATACTGCACATACAATGGTGAGATATTGGCGCATTAAAAACAATGCAATGGGCGTCGGTTCAGCAGCTCACTATCTAGATGTGTAAAACGGTTGAATTGAAAACTTTAAGATCAGAACAAACCTTACTGAAAATTTGAAACACACATCTCGGACTTATCATAAGAACGACCTTGGAAAGAATGTGAAAACTGAAGTCAACTTGCAATGGAACAGCTTTTTATTTATTTAATGTTTTTTAGTTTGCACTAAAGCGTTACGAACGTTTCAATTTTGGAATTATCAGAAGGATTCAAACTCAACTTTCACTTTAATGTTTGCTTAAGTGCAACGCCTGTTGTAAGTGGAAACCCTCACAATTTGTTACTTCCTATGAATTTCATCAATTGAGTTTGGCAGAAAGAGAAAAGAATTCTTTTAATTTTGAAAACCTTTTGTTGTCAAGGTTTAGTGCAAATGACTTGAATCTTCATAATGTTGCTGCCTTAGAGATAAAAAATCAGTACCGTTGTGTACAATTTTAAGCTTCACAACATCGATTGAAAATAAGTTCAAAGCAAAGGTGGTTTAACAAATTGTATAAGTCGTCACTAAATTTTGTTTCGGTCTACAGTTAGAATAAAATAAGATCATTTTCTTAATCTAAACTTCTATATAATCTCCATCCACTTTTATTGACAATTACTATTACTATTTGTGCCTTAAATTACTATTATTATTTGTGCCATCAACGAGAATACAAAGGAGTTTCAAAGCAACCTAAAGTAATTTTTCATCCCAACAAACATCTCTCCCAAAAACAACACCAAAAATTTTAATATAAAACACAAAAAAAATCTTCTAAAATCTCCGACAGCAATTTCCATATTTCACGTAATTCATCGATTATTCGATTATGTAACAAAACTTTTAAAATTTTTTAAAAGAAACTACATTTTAATAATTCACAGATAGTGAAAAAAGAAAGAACCACTATTTTGGCACAGATCCATTTTTCTGCAATAATTTTACTTGCTTTTTCCCTGATCTATTTATTTTTCATAAAAAAAAGTTCACCTTTTTTTATTACGATATTTGTTTTGAATACCGATGGGATTATATACATCTACACGTATGCACGGATATGTATATTTATGGAAAATAAAACATTTTTCCAATTTTTTTCAATGGAAAATCAATTTTCAGCATTATTCTTTCTCATTGTATATACATGCATACAGGTAAAATTGGATTTGGGGTAATCTAAAGAAATTTCGAGGAAGAAAAATGAAACTGAAAAATAAAAAACAAGATTGGGAAATGGATGCAATAAATAGTTGAAAGAATAGTTATTGTTTGATAAAAGCATAGGTAGGAGAAGAAAATACATTATTTTTTGGTCGTTTACAGGTTAAACATTTTTGTTGTTTCCATTTTTATTTAAAATAAAAAAAGGAAATTTATTAGTTGATGATAAAGATTATGAAATATTGTAATAGAAGAAAAAAATCTGTTTTCAATGGGATAGGAAGGAAGGCACATTAAAATCAAACAAACATTGGAATTATGTTGATATTGTTCAATAAAAAACAATTTTATGACAAAAAGAGAAAATTGGGGAACGGTTAACCCAAACACAAACTACCATCGTAAACAATTTTTTAAAATAAAAATTATGAACTGCTATACCTGAAGTTTATTAATAAGTTTTCAGTTCCATAAATTAATTTCAGATTCCAAAATTGCAAAGATGCAATACCCGGCTGTAGTTTTTTTCCGGGTCATGTAAGTTAGCACCACAATTGTGACAAAATCAACGTTAATTAATTCTAAGTTTTTAGAAAATATAAAAAAATAATTTTAAAACAACCCAAACTGCAACATAACTGCACACATTATGTTGTTCTGAGTTAAAAATAAAAAATTTACTTACCAGCGGCAATGATATGAAATACACAAGGAACACGCTGTTTTCCTATTCTATTCGTTGCAAGGCATAGTAATGTTCCATAATCTAGTTCAGTCATAGGTGTATAAGAGACGAGAGATGATGTGCCTGAAAAATTAATTCTGAATAAAATGACATATATTAATATAAATAATGTTTCAGTATTTTTACCTAATCGTGATACATGACTAGCTGCAACATCAATACTCTCAGCAGAGTTATTAAACGTCCACTTAAATTCAACATCAGGTGGATTTGCATCCACAACACATCTTATTTGAGCATTTTCTTGTTTTGCAACACCGTACACTCGTGATTGATTTGGAGCACACGTTGGCGTATCTGTGTAACAATAACAAAAATAATAAATGTTTGCACCATTAACACTTTTATTAACACTTACACAATACATTTAACTGAAAAGGCGGACTGATACCATCACCCTCAGCATTATATCCAACACACGAATAATTACCAGCTGTTGCTCTTGATACCCCTTGTAAAACCAATGAGTGATTACTGATAATTACACCTTGTGATATATTATGCGGCAACATACGACTCTTTAATAGAAAAAATTGAAAACATATAAATATAAATAATTCAATTAATTTTACGGTTTGGTTTTTCTTTTTGATGAAAATCCATCCTTTAAAAGTTAAATAAAAAAAAGAAGATTTATTACTTGTTTACGGGGTTGGCTGTACGTTTTTGATTAGAATTTTGATGAGGGTGTTTGAACTAACAGTATATATGATGAAAATTAATTTCATGATGACGATTTAGCTTTGTTTTTGAAAAGATGATTTTCTGGCCCGAAGGAAATTTATCCTATATTTTTTTTTTTGCACATCAAAATTTTGAAAGTGTGTATATTGTAATGAATATGTTTTAAATAATGAAATTTGATAAGATATAGGTATATGTAATTTAATTGACATGTGAAAGAAAGTGTATCAATAACTTGGGAATAATTAAACATATGAGAATAATAATGAAAATTGATGTAAAAATGTCAATTTTACTTAATGTGAAACCTTTATATTGTTTTTATATACTTTTTCATGTCATATAATTAAAAATAAATTTGGTACTCACATTGTGCCGCCACTCTACTTTGTACACCGTTGGATGAGCAGATACCAAACAATCAAAGTACACATCAGTACCCTCTCGGATTGCTTCTGGATCCAACGATGTTCCTAGCCTCACCCTTGTTTCTGGAATATCTGTAAGACAATAAAGATGTTTTGTTTTTTTTTTAAACCAACACAAACAATCTAAAAAAAAATTTTGAAATGAAAATTAGACATTGAAAATTCTAATTTCAAATGGTTCATTTCTATTTGTTTTGGACAGTTACAGCCTTTGATAAATCGTTTGAACAAAACGCATTTGACTAATTTTCAAAGCTGTAGTTTTCCTTTTTTTTCCGGGTCATGTAAGTCAGTCACAATTATGGCACAAATTAATTTCTCATATTTAGAACCAGTCATTCATGTTACTTTATGTGTGTGAGAGAACAACTCGACTTGGCTATTGACCCATCAAAGAAACACAGAGTAAATATTTTGCTTACACTGTTAAAAATATTATGAAAAAATTTTTCTAAAAATGATGAAAACGAACGCATCTCAAGAATTTTTTTCCTACAATATGAAAGTGCTAACTTTACCGTAAAACATTCCAAAATTTAAGAAAATCATTTATTTTTTATCTTAACATATCACTATTAAAAAAAGTGCATTGTTATAATAAACTACAAATATTTAGAGTGACGTGGAGCAAAAAATTTCATGGGAATTTTTGAAATTTTGGGAAATAACGCCATCTCTGAAATCAAATGCATTGATAATGCGGTAATTTCTTGATTACATTTAGATATTGATGATCTCGAGTTAAAGGAATACGTCTATAAGAAACATCTTGTTTCTTCATACAGCATGTTATATATGCAACAGAAGAATGGCAAAGTTTTAACAACATATCGTCAAGTGAAGCAGCACTTCACATACTTATAAGTGAAAGCTGAGGTTTTGATTCATTGACTTTTCATTTTTCGGGTATTTTAATGCCCTTTAACATTAATGATGGTAATAAAAAAAATTGGCCAACTGCTACAACTACAAATTCAACAAAGCGAACCATCTTATTAAACGAGCACTTTTGGGTGATCTTTTATAGACTCCCATTCACTGAGATTTTCGCCAACTATCCCAAAACTAGAATGTTTCTGTGTAACGTGGTACATGATTTCAGGTGGTACAGAAACATTCTCCTCAGTCAGTCCGTTAGAGACTTCCAAATGATCCCCTAGATTCGATTAAATTCGGTGGTGATATGTTTTACTGCAACCAAAATGATCTATTGTACCCCACAATACTACTCCCTGCTGCATACCCAGTTAGAGCACCTCCTTCAATCCAGCCTCCCTTAGGAATTTCAGGATATGGAGAGGGATAAGATTAGGCAGGGCATACCCGGCAATATTATACTCACCCAGATGCAACCTCCTCGTGCAGATCAACGCTCCACAATCTTTGAGAACATGAGCTGGGGTCTCTTCGTCCAATAGACAGAATCTACATACGTCCCTCGGCTCCAACTCAATGTTCTCAATGTATTTTAATAGTTTACAGAGTCCTGTAAGAACCCCTGTCAGTTTTCTCAGGTTGTTCCTGCTCATCCTAGAGCACATTACTGCCCTCGTTTGATTAAACTGTCCAATCAACTCCTTGGACTGCCTTAAGCCAGCGGTGTTGTTCCAGGTTTTGGACCATTGTATCATAATAACTTCCCTCATCTTTTCATAGATGGCTTTCGTCCCCAATCCACAAAAGGGTTCCAGGCCGACAAAAGGTGTAAAAGCACCTCGCCTTGCCAATTTGTTAGATTTTTCATTACCAGCGATACCCGCATGACCAGGTATCCAATAAACTGTAACTTTGTTACTATTCCCAAGCTTGTTTAGCTTGATCACACAGTCTCCAACCAATTTGGATGTGATGGTGTATGAGCTTAACGCATTAACTGCTGCTTTGCTGTGTGACAAAATGGCTATTCTTTTGTTTTTATATTTCCTTCCTAAGCTGAAGTCTGCGCACCTTTCGATATCACATATTTTGGCTTGGAAGACGCTTGGGCAGGTGTCCATAGGCTAAAAGTATTTCGTTTTTGGTCCAAATACAACTGCATTCACCCCCCCCTCGGATTTAGAACCACCCGTGTACCATTTGATAGCATCATTACTCAGATGGTACGTAGTGGATTCACTGCTCCACTCCGCTTTTTTGCACAACCGCAGTGTAAGTTTCCTATCGAAGTTGAACTGCTTAATCATGCAGTCTTTAGGAAACTCAAGCGAGGGATTTTCCCTTGTAAGACTTCCTCGATATTTAGACTCGATTATTTTACCCCTTCCTATACCCTGCATGCTGAATCTCAGTATGGTTTCTCTTACTACACTCTTAATCTACCAGTGAAGTGGAACAAGTCCTAACAACATCCCCATTGATGCGGTAGGACATGTTCTCATTGCCTCCGTGATGCAGATACAAGCCAGCCTCTGCACTTTTTCCAACTTTGTCTTCCCAGCTTTAAATTGGGCTCTTTTGTTCCTTGCGACTGCTCCGTAAGTGATGGCTGGTCTCACTTTCATGGTATACATCCACCTTATGATATTAGGGTTTCACCAACTGATTGGTCTATGTTAAACGGCTGGGTTATATATTTCTTACCTACCTTTGAAATAAATATCACTTTTGCCGTTCTCCATGGTTCTGGAATATGCCCAAGTGCCAGACTGCTCCTGAAGATGCCCAAGAGGTGCTGTAGTGACCACTTCTGCCCCCTATGCAGGAGAGCCGGAACTATTCCGTCCACTCCTGGGGATTTGAATGGCTGGAAAGTGCCTATGGCCCACTTGATACGGTCCTCCGTAAACAGTGAGGCAGCCACCTTCCAGCCTTTAGAGCTTGGTCTTTTACTTTTAATTTTACTCGCGTCTTCTGCACACGCGCGTATACCTCCCAGAAAGTGTGTTTCTAGAAAAAGAGCAGTTATCTGTTGCTCATCCTCCTTATGTGTTCCATACGGGCTTCTCAACGAAGTTTTAATCTGGACACCATCCTTGGACAAAGCTTTATGCAGCCTAGCCGCTACAGGCGTTGCAGAGATATTTTCACAGAAGGTTCTGAAACTGCTCCTTTTTGCCCTTCTGATTTCCTTATTGTAGGTGGTCAGCAACCTAGTACATTCTTCCCAGTTTTCGGATTGTTTTGCTCTATTAAAGAGCCTTCGTACTTCTGTTCTTAATTTTGATAACTCCTTGCTCCATCCAAACGCGTCCCTCGGCTCTTTTACCTTAGTAATTGGGCAGCTGGCTTTGAACGCCTTGGTGATTGCCAGGTTTACCTCCACTACAAATGATCCCCTAATTTGATGCTTCACCAACCTACTTTCTATCAGTCAACCACGTATGTGCTCAATTGACATACAAACTCCCTTATCTGTGAGTTCTATTGTATCTAACAATGCAACACTTTCATGTGGCATTAAGCTATAAGTTGAATAAATATTTTTTAATGAAATGTGTTGTGTGGTTGGCATTAAAATATAGGTCACAACACACATTAAAACCATTTAAGACCACAGTCCCACAACAACATGCCTTCTAAGGATGGTAATGAACGCAAATATTTTTTTTTGTTTTTTTTATATTTTTTGTTAATTGATAACCAAGCAATAAATCCTATCACATATAAAATATGACATAGGATAATATTACATGATAGGATGGCGAAAATAAAATTAAAATAAGCGATAAATAGCAAATTTGTTTGAAAAATTTACACGAACAAAACTAAAATGGGTCTGTCAATTATCCAGCTAGTGAAATAATGTGACGCACTATCTTTCTTAATAATTAAAGCTCAGATATAGAGTTATATGTATTTTCTAAGAATTTCCTACATTAACGAAGGAACCCAGATATGACGGTCAATTAAAACATAGAGTTACCCACCGAATTATCACGAATGTGCGTCACCTTTTTTCAAGACCAAATCGCCTGGAACCGCATAACTCATGAGTATAGTATTGACAAAAACAAGTTTAAAATGATGCTGCAATTAGGTGTGTGGTAAGACGTAACAAAAAGGAACCAAATGACTGGAGATTTTGTGGCGATTACCTACAAAATTATCTGCGAAACAAAATTACTCTACATTGAATCGTGAACTGTTAGTAATATTTTGCACGATCAAACACTTGTGTTATTATAAAGAAGGTCGCAAGTTTGCTGTGTTTACAAACCACAATCGTCTTATTTCAGCTATAACAACTAAAACTGAAAGAAGCCACAAACATACCGGTCTTTAAAATTTCATATTTTACTACTGATACGCGACATATATCAGACAAAGGAGATGTGGTGGAGGTTACGTTATCATAGACGCATTTTGTTTGGCTGAATTGGACGTCAGTCAGCTTGTTATGCTTCAGGAGCTCGACACTGAGCTTCAGGACTATATAACCAAGGAAAAACGGTTATTTTTATAACTTAAATTTTTAATATAAGAACTGAATTTAAAAAATTATGGTGCAAATTATGAAACTTTTTGCAATCCATACAATTTTAGAGCGATCTAGTTTCGAACCAATGAGAAAATTTTTAAACTTTAAAAAAATTTATCATTCTCATCAGGGCTAGCCGACTAGATAAACTCTACCAAAAAATGTCAACGCTAATGTATATAAACTAAAAATTAGGTTACAACTCTAGCGAAGTGTAAAAACAAAAAATTTACATAAACATACATTTAATAAATTCAGGTATAGTCAATTAATTTCTCTGGTGATACTCTAGACATTCTAGTATTGAATAACAAAATTGTGTCTGTGAGAAGAAGATGACTAGTCTTCACTTGTGTCTATTGACACATGATCAACAATTAATTCAGTAAATTATTTGTGATATAACATCACCCCGATGGAAAATCTCCCATCAAGAATAATATAAGAACTGAATTTAAAAAATTATGAGGCAAATTATGAAACTTTTTGCAATCCATACAATTTTAGAGCGATCTAGTTTCGAACCAATGAGAAAATTTTTAAACTTTAAAATTTTCTCATTGGTTCGAAACTAGATCGCTCTAAAATTGTATGGATTGCAAAAAGTTTCATAATTTGCACCATAATTTTTTAAATTCAGTTCTTATATTATTCTTGATGGGAGATTTTCCATCGGGGTGATGTTATATCACAAATAATTTACTGAATTAATTGTTAAATTTTTAATCACTAAAATTTAAAATAAACCAGTTTTCTGCGAAACTTCTTCTGGAAAAACACGTTCGTATCTTTTTAATGAACAACAACCGACTTTTTCTGCCTCATTTCACAGTTTTTCACTCCATTTCACTCCAGCTAATTTCTCGGTAGCTAATATCTTTTAGTTACTTTTTGCCATCAATGCACGGCATTTAGTAATTTTATGGATATGCATATGGAGTTGGGTGGGCGCTTACCGCCATCACATGATAATGATTAAATTTTAACAACTGTTAACCGATATCTATGGTGCCCGGTATTATGTATCAGACTATACATTTCATAAAAACAAATTATTAAATATTTTAAATGTTATAAATAAAAAAAACTTGAAATTGTAATCAGCTACCTAAGGCAATCATATGTTAAGAAGGTCATCTGATTACCATCGATATTCAATGTATAAAAAAAATTATTTTCATATTTCATTGTGATATCAGATATTAAATAAATCAGTAGCTCTATTAAAAATATACGTCTGTAATTATTATTTAATTATTATACAAATATCTAGTATTTCATCTAGTCTAGAAATACATAAAAATCTGGCGAAGAGGATAGGATTAGTGCAGCAGTTCTATTTAGTTATAAGTCTATGTTAATTTGGATAAATTAACATTAAGAAGAATTTAGAACAGCTGTACTAAATAATTGTTTCTTAAAAGCAACAAAAAATACAATATACCTCGTGGGAGAAAATTGGATAGGTCATTCAAAGCTACCGTAAGTTATTTTTTACGTTATATTACGAAAAAAGTGCAGGTGAATACAAAGTTTTTGGATTGAATAGTTTTTTTTGCATGAAAAGCAAAATTTAAATTGCGATAATGCAAAATGACTGGAAATATTGAACCGTATATCCCTGGTGATGATTTTTTAGCATACGAAGAACGTTTAAATCAATTTTTTATCGTAAATGATTTGGATGAAGCGAAAAAAGTCGCATTTTTCATTACGGTTATGGGTGTATAACACCATACCTTATATTTTTTATTAAAAGAAATAATTTATTCACTCTCTGAAATAATTGAATTAAACACAAACACTTTTGTTTAATGTCGGGAAAAATATAGAAAAAAACCCGACCTTTATTCTTGCTCTTGCTACTTGCTAATACAAATTTAAACTTAATACTAATAAATACTTTATTATTTTTGTATAATAATTACACGCATGGCAACATAGGGTTGCCATTCGTAACAATGGGAACCGATACGTATAAAATTCTGAAATCATTATTAATTCCGGAAACTCCAAGTAAAAAAAGTTTGAAGAATTAGTAGCGGTATTAAAATTACATTTTCAACCAAAACTGAATAAATGGGCTGAAAGGTTCAAATTTTCTAAGGCACAACAACAGGAAGGAGAAACGGTATCTGATTTTGTCGTGAGGCTAAAAGAATTGGCGCAAACTTGCGAATTCGGTACTTATCTGGATGACGCCTTAGCGGACAAATTGATAGTTGGGCTAAGAAAGGAAAGCATACAACGGGAAATTTAAAAAAAATTAGAAATAAAGTTCGAGGAGTGTTGCAGCATTGCACCTACAATGGAAATGTCAGAAAAAGAAACCAAAGCTATCAACCCAATACCCCATTGCTCAGTCAGAGATAATAGTCAATCATTTTATCACAAAAGTCGTTCTAGGAGAACAAGTAGTTCTAGAGAAAATAGTTCCAGAAAGGATAAGAGAGGTAACGCTCGTCATAGAAGTATCAGTCCAAGTTCCAGTTATAGTAGTCGATAATCAAGTCCAGTCAATAATCGAAATAATCAATCTCAAGGAAAACTGTGTACCAGATGCGGTCTTTATAGTCATAATGAAAAACGTTGTCCAGCACAGAAATGGAAATGTTTTATCTGCAATAGGAGAGGTCATACATCCACCGTGTGTAGGTCTAATAAAAGAGTCCATATAGTCAACAGTCTGAAGTCCAATAATGGTCCTATATATACTACAGTTAAGATTGAAAGTATAAACATTCGGATGGAAGTCGATCCTGGTGCCGGTTCATCATTAATAGATAAGTATTTAAGTAGTTTTTCACATTTAAGATTATTAAATTGTAATCAAGAATTTTCATCCGTAACAGGTCAAGATATTGTCATAAAAGGAAAAATAAATGTCCAGGTGGAGTTCGAGAAAGAAAATTTTCATTTAGAATTGGTTGTGATTGAAGCCGTAAGGCCGATGAAGAATCCGTTGCTTGGACGTGAATGGTTAAATGTTTTGGTTCCAACATGGAGAAACATGATGCATCAACTATTTACAAAGCAGTCGTGTAATATGTGTAAAGATAAAAATTCCAATAACATCATACAAGAAATCCAAGGTAAATATCCAAATGTTATTGCTAATAATGAAGAAGACCAAGTCATAGAGGGTTATACGGCGGAGATCCATGTCGATGAAAACGCGGTCCCAATTTTTCACAAATCTTATACAGTCCTCCTTTTAAGTTGCGTGACAAAGTAGAAGAAGCCGTGGATCGGTTAATTCAAATGAAAAAATTAGTACCCGTTAAACATAGTTTATGGGCCAGTCCAATAGTATCCGTTCCGAAAGCGAACGGCGATATCCGAATATGTATGGATTGCAAAGTGACGATAAATAAATATATCAAAACCGAGCATTATCCATTACCCAGAATAGACGACATATTCGCAGGCTTGTCTAATTGTAATTATTTTTGTGTTCTAGACCTAACGGGAGCGTATCAACAGCTTAAGGTATCCGAAAAGTCTCAAGAATATTTGACTATTAATACCCATAAGGGATTGTTCCGATTTACGAGACTCCCATTTTGGGTGAAAAGTTCACCTTCTATCTTTCAATTGGTAATGGATTCTATTTTAAAGAATTTAGATAAAGTCGCGTGCTATTTAGACGATATAATAATAGGAGGTAAATCTATGGAGTTAGTTTAAAGAGTTGTAGAGTTAATTTAAATAATGTCCTAGAAAGATTAAACATCCACAAAGTCAGGATAAATCTAGAAAAGAGTAAATTTTTAGTCCAGTCAGTCAACTATTTAGGTCATACCATTTCTTCTAAGGGTATTCAACCTAATCAAGAAAAAATAGAAGCATTGGTAAAAGCAAGAGCTTCAAACAATTTAAAAGAATTACAAGCCTATATAGGGCTTATAAATTATTATGGTCGCTTTATACCAAATCTTTCGGCAGAATTGAAGGAATTATATGATCTTTTGAAAAAAGACTCGCTTTTTAATTGGTCGGAGAGTTGTCAGGGTTGTTTTGAAAACTCCAAAAAACTCATAGAAAAGCATAATACTTTGAAACTCTATGATCCACAGAAACTACTCATTTTAGCTACAGATGCTAGTCCCTATGGGGTGGGAACAATTTTGTCTCATGTGATAAATGGGGTTGAAAAGCCTATACTGTTTGCTTCAAGTTCGTTATCACCTGCGGAGAAAAATTATTCGCAGCTTCATAGGGAAGCGTTAGCGATAATTTTTGGAATACAAAAATTTCACAAATATATCTACGGATATAAATTTACTATTGTGTCCGACCACGAAGCCTTGAAAGAAATTTTCAACCCTCGTAAATCAAACCCAGCGGTGGCAATTTCAAGACTTCAGAGATGGTCAATTATTTTGTCTATGTACGATTATAGTATTACGTACAGAAAAGGTACAGAAATGACAAATGTAGACGGGTTGTCTAGACTACCATTAAACTCAATAACAGAAGTTGAAGGTTGTAACAATTGTTGATAATTGTTAAACGAAAAATAAAATACATTCTTTTATAACATGAAATTTCTTGGTCCAGTGTAGCTGGAGTCCAAAAACAAGTAATTTTTTTTAAACATTTGTTTCTTATGTAAAAGTTAATTTATGATTAAATAATTTACGGTAAGATTTTTTTTGGCTTTTGTTACATTATGTACAACAGAGTTATTAAAGTATATAAGGTTGATTAATTTGTATATTTGTGTTCAGTCTTTGGTTTTCTATCGAAGTTAAACCAAAAATTTTAAACATTAAAATAAAATTTCGTTTTTTTAAAGAAATCTTTATACGGTGCGGTGCATTTGTTTAGTTTTGTGACTAGCTAAGTATTAGTTTTTCTTTAATACGGGTCTTGCTATTGTTTTAAAAAGAAAAATTCTCGGTAGTAGATACTAGCTAGATAGTTGTTAATACAAAAATTATGACTATTTTTCGGTTGTTTTTAACAAATTTTGTGCGCTTATTTTTTCTTTTGAGTGGTGTGGTGCAATAGTGCAATAGTGGTGCAATAAACAAAATAAAAATTATTTATATAATTGAATAATATACATATGTAAAGTGACAAAAATGTAAAAAAAAAAAATTTTTTGTTTGTATTGTGTTTGTACCCGATAAGAAAATTAAGAAAATCATCGACAACAAAGTTATATTTTTGTTTTGTTGTGACATCAAATGCTATATCGTAATCTCAGCATTATAAAAAAATTATTATCAGCATTACTGTCAATTTTTACGAATTATTATACCATCAACTTGAATATATGGGACATCGTTTATTCCATTTTATGAAATACATATAATAAATCACCACCATTACCTCAACATTAACAACAAAATAACTAAGCATTGTTATTAATCTACATATGTGGAAATCAACTATTTTATAAATCCTCATTCACCAACATCATCATCATGTTGCAATTAATAAGTTGTATCACTGTTATCAACTTATAGCCAAAACAAAAAAAAATATATATATACGTTTGTGTTTGCCTTACCTTTTAGTTTAAAAATAGGAAAAATTGTAGGTGGTGGGATAATATACGTAAGTTACTATTATTTTAATTAATTTTTTTTATATAATTTTGAAAATGGAATAAAAAGGAAAAAAATCTATGAAAAGAAAAATTGATTGTAATTTGCAAATTTTAAATTCCTTTTTTTGACTAAATTGTTTGTAACCATGAATAAAAGGTTTCTTTGTATTGAGAGAGCGAGAGAGATTCAGATTTAGCAGGGTGAACATGTGAGACCAATATTTTTTTTTAATTTTTAGTTTTCTAATTTTATTTCCGCTCTATCTAGATCTCTCTGTTTTACTGTAAAACCCACACCTATCTGAAGCAGCCGAAAAATGAGCGGTTCAGTAAAAACAACAGAGAGATAATTTCTGTTAACAGTACATAATTGACTTCGCTCAACTGTACGTTACAAGGTATTAGAATAAATTATTTTAATTTTTCTGAGAAATTATCGGTAGATGTAACAAGAGTAACAATAGAAACGAAAAAAGATCCGGTGTTAGCTCAAGTGTATGAATATGTAATGACAAAATAACAAAAAATTTTACAAAAAAGTTAAACTATATTATTCTAAACGAAAGTTATTATCTAGTGAAGATAACTGTCTCTATTATTTAAATAGAATTATTATTCCAGCAAAGCTGCAAAATAGTGTTTTGGATCTACTCCATGAAAACTATTTAGGCATTGTTAGGATGAAAATGGTAGCCAGGTCTTTGGTTTTTGGTGGCTTTAACACGTTTGGTGGCACAAAATCGATCATGATATTGAACAATTCGTGAAAAAATGTTTCGTTTGTCAACAAACACAAAATGTGAGTAAAGAACCGGTTGTAGCTTCTTGGCCGCAAACCACTGGAAAGAATCCATATGGATTTCTTGTTAATTATCGATGCCTATATCGAAATGAAATGTGAAATCGTATTAATGAAGAAAACAAATGCTATAGATGTTATTGCGTCCCTTCGGAAATTCTTTTGTATTTTTGGTTCACCAAAAGAAATTGTGTCAGACAACGGTCCACCATTTAATTCGACAGAATTTATTAAATTTGGAGAAGCTCACGGAATAAAAATTACCAAATACCCGCCGTACCACTCTCAATCGAATGGTCTCGCCGAGCGAAATGTACAAACGGTTAAATTATGCTTAAAGAAATTATTCATGGATGAAACAAAACATTTAAACATTCAAGAAATGATCCAAAAATTTTTGATTCATCAGCGAAACACACCAAACTCAGTGAACTCTCGAACACCAGCTGAACTTATTTATGCTTATAAACCGACAATATTATTTGATTTGGTTAGTAAAAAAAAATCGGTTAGATATTCTAATAATAATAGACTAAGAGCCCGCCACGGCCAGACCTTCGTTATTTTATAAAAGCTGAAAGTTTATCTGCGCATACCCCCCATTCAGGTAGGAACAATTCCCGACATATGAAGTTTGGATCATAGTGGCTTTGACAGGGAGCAGGTTCCAAAGGGGCCTATAAATTTTCGTGAAAGTATAAAAGCTAATTTTTTTATATATTATTCGGGATAGTATAAGAAGTCACGTCACCCAATGCCAGACACTTACTATCGTGGAAACCCCCGGCCAGACAGCCTTAAACTTTAAAGCCACTATGATCCAAACTTCATATGTCGCTTATCGTTCCTACCTGAGTAGGGGGTATGCGCAGAGAAACTTTCAGCTTTTATAAAATAACGAAGGTCTGGCCGTCGCGGGCTCTTAGTCTATAATAATATCATACGTGATAAACTTTATAATAAAGATTTAAATGTAGATAAAAATGTTAAAATAAATCAGGAAGGAAATAATTGTGAAAATACAATTAGTTTTAAGAAGGATGAAAAAATTTTTTATCGAAACCATTTTCGAAATTACATGAAATGGATTCCAGGCAGAATTGTAAAACAAGTTTCTAAATTCACATATTTAATTAAAATCAATGATAATGTTAGATTTGCACATGTAAATAGTTTAAGATTATCCAATTTGCATGATAAGTATCATCCATATATACAAATCCTGCCTGGAGATGATCGTTCTGAACCTCTTGAAGTCGATAATAAAATTAAAATGAAAAGAAGACGATCTTCAAGTGAATCAGGACGTGACAAAATTGAAATTAGAAGGTCAAAACGGAAAAAGAAAGTTCTTGATCGTTTATATTATGAAGTATAAAAAAATCAGTTTTAAGAAATTGATATTGAAATAGTTAGTTAGTTAACTTAGAATTAAGAAAATATTAAGGTGGTGGTTTTATTAAAAAGGGGGCAAGTTGTTATGTATCAGACTATACATTTCATAAAAACAAATTATTAAATATTTTAAATGTTATAAATAAAAAAAACTTGAAATTGTAATCAGCTACCTAAGGCAATCATATGTTAAGAAGGTCATCTGATTACCATCGATATTCAATGTATAAAAAAATTATTTTCATATTTCATTGTGATATCAGATATTAAATAAATCAGTAGCTCTATTAAAAATATACGTCTGTAATTATTATTTAATTATTATACAAATATCTAGTATTTCATCTAGTCTAGAAATACATAAAACCCGGCAGCAACTGTACTGCCAGATCCAACAGTAGCTAAAGTGCTAGTCGAATCAGCACATAATGCGATTCTAAGTAAAATAGAAAATAAGCACAGATCAAGAAACGCAATTTGAATCTGGGTTAATCTTAGAATTAACGAAACTATACAACCCTAAAGGTAATGGAATGATAGAATGTTTCAATCGACAACTTAAATCGTGTTTAAAAGCAATTGGGAACACGTCGAAGAAATTGGAGTTATACACATCCCATTATCGTGCTTGGCATACGTTTTTTCAATCAAATTTGATCTTGAATGTACTCCAGCTGATTTATTTATAAAAAAGTTTTAGAACATCTGAAGGCTAATATTACATTCTGAAAATGATTCTTCTCATACTGCCAGTCTGGTTGGCATTTAAAAAAAAAATACAAAGAAAAGTGCTTAGAGAATATAATTTTAAGGATATGGCTGCTCAGATATATATTGTGAAATTTTTATGTGAAGATTTATATATTGTGCCAGGTTTTATAAGACCTTTTTTTACGGTCGTAAAGAAACCACCAATCTTCACCCACAATTAGGCCAGTTGAAAAATTTACCTACTAATTCTTCGTCATAACTTTTTCAGAAGATCGTGAATCATATCCATCCAAGATTATTTGATCTATTGTACCTTCCAAATTTATAACAACTTTTAATTTGGAATATTTTTATATTAATCTTAAAAAAAATTATGTTCAAATTTAATCCGTTAGTCAAAATCGTCAAAATTAATTTCTCGTTTTAGTTCCCGATGTCCAACGTGTATGTGCCGGGATAAATTTCATATGAGTATTCTAGCTTTAATATGGTTGCAAAGCTTACTCTTCACCTATTAGCAAAAGTTTAACACGTGTTCCACTACATTTACAGCAGTCGTTATATACGAACATAACTATCTTTGACTATGTTCCGATGGTAGTTTGAAGCATACCCTACAAATTTGGAAGAACATCTTTAGTTTTTCAATATAAGTATGTTATTCACATCTACCAACAAATCCAAACTAGCTTGTTGGTAATAATAGACAAATCGATGATATGCAGTATGGTTTTCATAGAAGTCGTGGAATAGGTGCATGCATTTGTTGTATCTAAGGCACTGTTTGTTATAAGAGGTCTGGTGGTCTGTATTGGTCCACCAGTTTGCTGTGCACGCAGAACTCACCCGCTAGCTTAAACTGACGTGCATTCTGGTAACCAACCTGACAGTCAAGAAAATTTAAAAAATACAAATTACGATCACCTCATGCCTCAAACACCATCAAACTTTGATAAAAGGGTGAACTGCCGTCATCTTACTTTCCTTAAATTGTAATAACGTTAACACTTCATTTTACCTAGCCTACAAACAACTACATAAAACAAACTAACTCACTTTACATGTTTCCGTACAAAACTTCCAGAATTTTCTTTAGTTACTCGTTACTTTCAAACTCTCTTTACTCAAACTTTCCATCCTCCGAATCACACTTCTATTAAAAGGAAAATATCCTTTAAAAAGAAAACTAAAAACTATTTTCACGACCGAATCTTACTTTGTCAAAAATTCTCATTCCAAAACTCACTCTATTCTAATACAATTCTAACTGCCTGACATCAACTTCCAAACCCAACTAATTCTTACGTTTGCCAGTTAAACTATAGAAGCTGATACAATAATCTAATATGATTGTCAAAATTTTTGGTTCCACCATAAATTCTTTGGTTCGTAATTCTTTTTTAATAATTATGCGAAAAAAGAAAAATATGAAATTGTCTGGTAGTGTCATCTTTACTTCAAAAAAGTAGAAATAAATGTCATTTTGGACACAAGTTTTGGAAAAGTGTTTGAGACAAAGTTAAAGTATAATACTATATGCAAAGAATATGGGAAATTGAAGTAAAGTTAACGAAAAAATGATTCTCAGACTCCACCGCCCGAACAAGCCGGGCTAAACGAGAAATATTACTAACTAGCAGGACCCGGCGTACGTTGCTACGCCTATAAAAAAGTTTGTGTGCGTATATTTTGTTGAATTAGTAAGAATAATTTCAAAGAGTCCTAATGAGAATAGAAGAAGCCTATTTTAATTTTTCCATCAAATTTGGGAAATATGAATCACAGAGATCATTAGCATTATAGCTGATCAATCCAGATAGTTTGAAAATTGAACAGAAGGTCAACATTTGAAAGTGATTGGTAAAGAGTTACGGAGAGTTTAAATTAAACACTAGCAGTTTTTCGCGTTAATCGGCTTAATATGTGTCGCGGAAATCAGGTGCTACAGTTGTACAGTACAGTTGTCAATGACTTACTCTGGAACCGTCATACTTGCGATACAAAATAGGCACACCGCACCAAAATTTACTGTTTTATCGTACCATTTCATGTTGACTAATTTCATTTATCATTCTATCCAGATTATTTGCTGATCTTAAATGAAGTCAATTTGGATTTTCCAATATATTTTACCAATTATTTCCAATACTCTACATGCGCTCTGTGTGTTTTTATTAGTAATGGAGCAGAATACTAATCGAAAAACCGGTCTAAGAATGACAGCATTTTTAGTGAAGGTTTTCATTTTTTGGGTGTTGTCGATTTATGGCCATCGTCTTATTTCGACATTTCTACCAGAGTTTTAAAAAAAAAATTTGAACAAACATAATAATAAGACTAATTTGTAGTATAATATAAAAATAATAATAAGAATAATATCATTTATAAATCCAGACTTATATACTAATCTAAAACCAGTCAAATCACTTCATTTGTTGACATATTTACATATATTTTACCGATTTCTTCAAATATTTATTATTATTTGTTTTTATTTCCAATAATATACAAATAAGGCGCCTTTTTACAATTTTATTCGTATTTACATACACAAACAAAATCTTCTTTTGTATAAATTTATAAATTTTCATTTAATTCAAGATGGACATACTTAATATTAATAAGAATTAACATAATCACATTTTCCCCCGTACTCAAAATATTTAAAGAAAAAATAATAAGATACTAAGGGCCAGTTTCACCATCCTCAGTTAAGTTACAGTTAAGTTAAATTTATGCTAACTGCCACTTAACTGAAGGAAATGGGTTTCACCAGTCTCGGTTAGCTAAATATTATGTTAAATTCTCAGAGAACTTGATCTACAAAATATATTTAAGTTAAAATTTAACCAAGAGAAATGCGATATGTCATATTTGGATGAAAAATATGAATGAATGAAATTGTGGTTACCATGATTGTGTTATTAGTCAGTCGTCGTCTTTGCTGTTACTGGTTGTATTCTGTCATCCAAGTTGAGACTTTTAATAAAATTAATTAGCTCAATTGGAGTTCCATCTTTTCCGCGTCCGAGTAGCAGAATCTACACCTGTCGGAAACAACAAGCCAAATTTTGTTAAGATGGTGGTTTAAAGGAACATGTCCAGTAACGCACCAAGTTAAAATTCTTAGAGAATTTCTGTTTAAGTGGATTGTTTTTAAGGTTGAAACAGGGAGGTTACCTAGAAAATTCTTGGAGTGTTCTAGTCCCTCTCTTCTTCTCCATAATTTAGCATTTTGTTCCTGTTCTCATGTTTGGATTGTACCTCTGAGCGAACTCTTGGCCATTCCGAAGTATGGTTCCAATCTAACAAACTTTTTATCGGCCCCTTGCTTTCCTAAAGCGTCAGCGATAGCATTTCCTTGTATTTCCACGCAACACGCAAGTGTTACTATGTTACTATATTATTGTAACACGCAAGTGTTACTATATTATTGCAGGAGATTTTTAGTAGACTTTTGTAGCATTCCCATACAAGTTTTGAATCAAAGCGCGTAGATTTTAGTACCAAGAGTACTGCTTGGCTGTCAGAGATAATATATATTTCAATATTTTGGTATTTTCTTTCAGAACATAGCAAAGCGCAATTGCTAATGGCAAAAATTTCGGCTTGAAATATGGTTGTTGTGGTGCCTAAGGCAACCGTTTGTTTTGTTCTAGGACCAAACACTCTTGATCCCGTGCCCATATTGGTTCGAGAACCATCTGTGTTGGTTCGAGTACCAACTGTGTCCGGTTAGATTACCTGGCTTAAACCCTTTTGTGAGCTGCAGTCTATGAACGCTCAACACCGCTACAGATATAACATGTAGGTGCAATGGAGAAAGCTTTACAAGGATCTCCATTGCTGACGTTTGCGTGGTTTTGAAAGCACCTGTGGTACTAAGACACACAAGCATTTGTATTTGTGTAAACATATTTTAAGCAGTTATTTGGCGCGTTTTAGGCAACCAAACAAAAGCTGCATGTGCTGTTAGAATTGGTTTTATAATACTTTGGTGCAACCAATATCTAATTTTTGGTCTAAGACCCTATGTTTTCCCAAACAGGTTTCTGCATGTGAAGAAAACTTTGTTTGCCTTATCGGAGATATATTTCAGGTGTGAGTTCCAGGTTAGTTTGCTATCCAGGATCACACCTAAATAACAAAAGAAAGTTACAGATTGGGAATGTCGATCAACCCACAAAAACAAGCATTGTCGTTTTCACTAACAGGAGAAACTTTAATTTCATTTCTCCTGTTCTAAACGGTGATCCAATACAAACATCAAAAGAGGTTAGAGGTCTAACGTCTTTTGATGTTTGTATTGGATCGCCGTTTAGAACAGGAGAAATGAAATTAAAAATTCTCCTGTTTGTGAAAACGACAATGCTTGTTTTTCGGGGGTTGATCGACAGTCCCAATCTGTTGCACCACTTTGATACAATATTAAAAGCTGTTAGGGTTCGACCATCGACAATCGAGTCATGTTTCCCTCTAACCATGACTGCCAAGTCGTCGGCATAGCCTTTAGTGTTGAAGCCGGAATCATCAGCCACCATTAGCCAAAGTAATGGAGAGAGCACGCCCCCTTGCGGGCAGCCTCTAGATGCAGTAACAGTCACTGAATAATCACCTAGTGTAGCCGTTATCTTCCGATTCTGTAGCATCTCCATAATCCACGCAATGATAAGCGGCAGTAGCTTTTTTCAAATTGGGGTACTTTGATTGAGACACTAGTTTCCAAAACTCATTTGGAGATTGTGGTGCATTTGGCTTTGTGATGCGTTTTAAGAATGTGGATCTTCCTGTAGCTCTAGTAATTTCATTTCTCCTGAGGCACTGTCATTCAAAAGATAACAAGGAATCGATAAGCCCTCGTTAATAATGTCAATCTCGATGGATTTACAAGTAAATTAAGAGAAATATTTAAATTATACAGATCATTAGATCGCAAATGAAAGTCTTTCAATAATTCTGCTAATTTACTGTCGTATTAACTCAGTTTGTTATCATTAATAATTTTAGAGAGTATATGTCTTCAGACGAGGAAAATGGTTGAACACTTTTGTTGTTAAATCTCGTTGAAAAAGTTGAATTTTTTTCATAAAACTCAGAATCGTTTGAATAATATCAGTAATAACTTTATCTTTTCCTTGTAATGCTTGGTTGAGGGATTGCAGATGCTTTATTATATCAGTCAAAAACATACAGTCATTAATCAATTCATCATCCTTTAATTCCAGAAAGTGTTTTTCTTTTCATTTGAGGAAATGTTCAATTAAATCAATGAAATCACCGTTTGTTTCTTGCAATTTCCTTATGTTTTTAATTTCGTTATTATGGTCAATTATTCCTTTTTTTGGTTTAGGCCTTAGGGCAATTTCTTACTGTCGTGGATGTAGAAGCGGTTGAGGTAGCATATGTCGGATTTGCACGTGTATTTTAATTCTATTTAATTATGAAATTATTTATTTTTTAATTGGAACATTAAAGGATATATTAAATTTAACGTCGGCAAATTGCCTTAAGATAAAATATCAAAAATATTGTTTATAAAAAAATTGCAGAAAAAGATAATCATAGAAAAACAAACGAATCCAAAAGGAAAGACTTTTGATTTAGAGAAATATTTTTGTGCATTAATTTGAGACAAATACAGGTGATTTTATTTTAAGTCCAAAAGAATATGTTAAACGTATTGTTACGTTTTTCTAACTTTCCTTCGAATTGACCTAACTCACAATTCGATAAACGCAATCCCCAATCTCTTCCTGAGTTCGATCACTGATTAGTAAGCAAACACACCAGGTTTTATTAAGTATTCAACACATTAACTGTTGCACAACAACAGGAAAACAATACAGCAAACAATATTCCCAACTAGAATATTCTTCCAACAGCTTCGAAGCTCCAACGGTTTATTGTAGAAATTTCCAATTCACAACGTTCAAAATAATACACAAAATATTTCTTCTCAATAACACTTAAAACTTTATTCACAAAAATTAATTTAAAACTCACTTTTATAATTTTAACTTTACTATCGCAGGTTTAAAATAGCACTAATTAAAAACCACAAGAGGCAGTTTCCTTATATACATTCTGCTTAATCTCTAGAAATTTCGCGGTCACTTTTTAGAAACATTGAGAAAATATTAGAATATTCGATTATTTTACGTTACGTTGATTTGATTCATAAAATCATTTGTTTTATGTAGACCTTAATTCTAAGAATATGTACAACAACAACAATATTCATTTCATTAATCTGTTGTAGTATTTTGTTGATTTGATTTTCCTAGAAGTGAAGTGTAATGTCTAGATTTTTCTGTAATCGTAACAGTATAACCTTAAATAATAAAATTAGTTAAATTTATTTATAACAGCGGATTATAAACTTGATTCGCGAAGTAAAGTAGTATCAAAACTAAAACAAAGCCGCAAAAATCTCCAACAGTAGTAAGTTCGTCAGGACGGATCTAAATATAATAATATGATTGTATTAAATCATATTATATTAAACAGCATTATAAATTATATGTATTACTTCTAATTTTGTTACAGTTTTTATGAATTATTAAATATTATTTAATTTTTTCATTTCTTTTCGAGAGCCGCATTTATTCTTTCAAAGAGCCGCGGTTTGGCCATGTGTGTTTTGTACGAATGGAAGTAAACATGCTTCGAACTAGGGTTTCAAAAACGGGATCCCGTTTTCCCAGGATCCCGGGGATAAATTTTCATCCCGTTTTCATCCCGATTTCATCCCGGGATTCCGGGTATCCCGCTAATTTTTATTAACATTTTTTTTTACTTTTTTCAAAGATATTAAAAACTTTCTCACTCGAAAATCGAGTAGTTTTTAATTCTTTTCCCTCTGTAGTAATTAATTTCGTTCATTTGGAAAATGTTTTTTGACACATATGGTGTCATGGTTTTTTTGTATGGCTTTTTTGACCCATATAAACACAACAAATTAAAACCAATAAAACTTAAAATAGGTAGATTTTTCTGAGAAATCTACCTAAAACTTGCGCTTCATTTCTCTTAATTTATGTTTAATGCTTCTCTTATGAAGGCGATCAATAGAGGATCGAGACATGTTTACAATGTGATTTGCAATGTCGTCTGGATTTATTTCAATATTAGCACGAGTAACTGAGTTTGAGCCATCCAGCTTCCGAAGAAGACTCCAAGCTGCCCTACTATAATGGGAAAAATCTATGTTTTCAACAGCGTTAATCCACTGTTGTTTCCTCGCGGTGTACAGTGAGTATAATAAGTCATTAACCACGTCTGCCTCACCACTACTAAGGTGCTCCTCAAATAATAAATATATCGCTCTCTCTACTCCAACCAGGAATGTATTCTTCACCGGAAGTGCTCTTGGGATACATTTCTTTGCAGTTAAAATGATGGCTCCTACGAACCTATCGTAATTTTTAGGAATGGGTTGGATCTAGTGAATCACTGCATCCATATTTAGCCCAGTCAGTTTTGTTAAATTTGCATCTAGGTTGAGGAGTAGAGAGGAGTAGAGTTTACGTGTAGGATCTGCATACCTACCGCAAAAATTACTGGACGATGTTGAGAGCGTGGCAAACCTCGTAAGACAGCCCTAGATATAGGAATAGGGTTACGTTGTTCGTTTTTTTGTGGAAAAACAGAGGTCGTGATTATAATAACTTGGCCATCTAGCGGATCTAATTAGATTTTCATGTCTTTCGTATCATATACCAGGAGCATGTTGTCGATTGCTCCCGTCAGTCAGTTGTGTGCCATTGGGATTGTTATTTGAGTAGGACCACTGATTGTGATGGCTATTAAAGTGACCAACCTATATTGCTGGGTGGTGAAATAATGGTAGAGTATCAGCTGGCCACGCTGTATTTAGGCTGTGATCGATATATAAACAACAATAAGATGTATATCGTTGTCCGTCTCGTGTAAGTAAATGGGTGCAGTTCATGATTTCTGACTTAATATACGTGCCAGATCCATATGTTTGATGGTAAATAGCACTAATTAGTTTGTAACCAGCAATTTCTCCTCTAGAGGTAAGTTGCGTTTCAAAGTGTTCAGTTTTTGATTTACTAATGCTTTCAATGTTCAATTGCAAAATACTGACTGAGGGTCCAATATTTTTTGTCTTATGGTGCTGAGAAGTACCGTTGTAATTGTGATTTTGGTTTGTTTGTATCACAGAACATGTATCATATGACGTTAAAAACATCACAAAAGAACTAGTAAATTTTGAAGCAACTAAACAGAGTACAAATAATTTAGATTATACAATGCACTAATGACTATCACACCAACTTCAATTGAATCGGAAAGAGCTTTTTCTATAGTAGGACGTTTCGTCACGAAATTTCCGACAAAATAGAGTTATGGCGCCATTGACAACCTAGTTTTTTTAAAAATTGTTTAAAAATTAGTATTATGAATTTATTTTTGTTTTGTTTTTATGTATTCTTTTTTATTTAATTTTTGAAGTTTTTCTAATTAAAAATAATGGTAATTCAAAAATCAATAGCGCATTTTTTGTGCTGTTTTAATTTTACACATTTTTCTACCACCCAATTAGAAAATTCTAGCTTTTTAGCGTTTCCCGGGATTTTCCGGGATCCCGGGAATTTAACATTTCTTGTCCCGGCTTCCCGGGATTTGAATTTCTACGGGAAATGAGAAACCCAACTTCAAACTACTAACTTGCCAGAAAATCAAGTCTTAAAGGCAACACCGTCAAATTCATCGAAAAGATTCCAAAGATATTATTCCAAAACTATGAAGTTGAGTTAAGTAATCAAAAAACTCATCTTATTTTACTGCCATTAATTGCACAATCTGCATTCTAATAAATTCGTTTTTTACAAATAAAAATCAAAGAAAAGTTTTATTTTATTTATATAATAATTATATAATCTACTTTTAAACAAAAAAAAGCAAACGAAAAATAGTACATTATTTAATTAGGAGCTGAAGTGATACTTTTTGTGTTGAGTCTATAGTTTGACGGCCGACCGCAGGGAGGCCGACAATTATAGACGAAACACAAAAAGTCACTTTAGCTCCGAATTAAATACACTATTTTTTCGGCAAACGTTTAAATTTTTTATAAATATGAATTTAATACATCAAACTTTTTATAAATATGAATTTGTATCCAAAAAAGAGAAAAAAACATTTAAATTTGTATAAATAAAAATTTTTTTATCAAAGCAGCCTTTTCAAAATTTCATAATATGAGAATTAACTTATTTTTTGTTGTCATGGCTATACAATATGTTTGAAAAAATAACAAATAACAAATGCTATTTTACAGCCTCCGTAATATAAAATAAAATGGCGTTACTTTTGCTGCCGCTAGACGTTACTTTTGCTGTCAGGGTAAAAAGTAAGACTTTAGCTAACTCCCTAGCGGCAGTAAAGTTAAACTTTACAGCCGTTTGCCGAAAAACTATTTTAAAATTAATATTTTTTATTTTTTCATTTTCATTTCTATTTTTCCAATTTTTTTTTTCATTTTTATATGTTTGTTAAATTTTAACTGAGACAAATTGTGATAGTTAAGTTAATTAAGGATTTAACTGGCATGTTAAACTAACCGACACTTGTGAAACCCAATTTCCTCAGTTAAGTGACAGTTATGTTAAATATAATTTAATTGGGAGAAACAAAAACGAAAATTGCAAACAAAATATTTTTTTCATTCAATTTTCTCTCAGTTAAATTTAAGTGCCAGTTAACTAACTGAAACTTTAACTGAGGATGGTGAAACCGGCCCTAAATGTTGTTTTATATAATTAATTTAGAAAATCACTATTTAACATTATAGATTTTTACTAATTATATTCGATTAAACATGAATGTACATATAAAAACAAAACAACATTTAATATTTATATATCAATAGGTTTATAAAAGCTAAGAAAAATACATATAAACTTAATAGAACTTCAGAGCGTTTAAATGAAACTACTATCTATATAGGATTACCGGTATAAATTTGAACAGGACGAATAAAGTAACAAAAAGTAAAATATAAAATTGAAATTGATATTGATGGCTCATAAAATATAGAACAACAAAAATATACGCATAAATACATACCCATACATATATACAAATATATGCATAGTCATACATATGCATGCAAACACATACACACATAAAACCTTTAAGAGATAGATGCAAAAAAAGCAAATGATAATTCTTTAAATTTTTCCGTAGAGCTTTTAAGTCTAATTTCACGATCAATGGAATTCCAAATTTTTACTCCACGGACAAAAAAAGAAGCTTGTCTGGACTTAGTTTTGCAGTTAGTTGGTAAATTGATATTCATTGTGCGTGAGGATCTGCAGAAATTTAGTTGGTCAAACAAGTATGTTGGTTTTCGATATTTGATTAGTTTAAACATAAACAAGGCTTTCATGAATTTGAGGTAGTTCCGAGGGTCACAATTTAAAATATTTCTGGTATGCAAAGAAATCGATTGACCTCGTGAAATATTATAAACATATCGCGCGCATGAGTTAAGAGCAATACTTAGCTTGTTCCAAGAGCCTTCAGAGCAGCCCGAAAAGATTGGAGCACAATATAAAAGATGAGGTACTATCAAAGATCGTACAAGCTTGAGCTTAGCTTCTCGAGGTGTATAGCTTGCTGTCTGCCATAATTTATTTAAGGTTATGTAAATTTTTTTAGTTATTAGATTTACATGATCATCCCAATCTAGTGAGCTATTAATAATGAGGCCAAGGTTTCTTATATTGTCGACAAGTTTTATTGGCTGACCATTCAGAATGAGTTGAGAAGAACTTACACGAGATATATTTGTTTTATTCTGCGTTATAATTATGGCTTGTGATTTGCTAGAATTAATTTGTATATGATTTCTTACAGCCCAATCAGAAATTGTGTTAAGGGCACTATTTATTCTTTCAACGCAATCATTGAAATTATTTAGTAAGGCAGAATCATAAATTTGCAGATCATCTGCAAAGATATGGTAATGTATATTAAGTAATCTAATATAGATCCTTGAGGTACGCCTGAGGATATTGTAGATGGATTAGAAAAGTTATCATTGACATGAACAGTTTGAGTTCTTTGGGTTAAATATGATTGCAAAAATAATAGGGCACTCTTAGAGAAGTTAAAATTTGTTTTGTAATTTATCTAGTAACACAGAGTGATTAACGGAGTCGAACGCTTTCGAGAAATCGAGTAATACCAAAATTAATACCTTACCCTCTGATATTGACCGACTTAAATCATCAACTATTTTAATGAGCGCAGAAGTGGTATTGTGCTTTTCTCTAAAACCAGACTGGAAAGGGTTCATCATTTGGTGTTTATCAACATAATTCAAGATTTGATTTTTCATTATTTTCTCTAAAATTTTAGAAAGGCATGGTAATATGCTAATTGGGCGAAAATCATTTACCATAGTTGGATTAGAAACCTTGTTAACTGGAACGACATATGCCTTTTTCCATATATCTGGAAATACTGAGCTTGTCAAAGATGTATTAATAATATGTGTTAAGTAGTTCAAAATTATCGGTGAAATCATTTTAATGAAACGAATTGGAATATCATCACAACCAATAGCATTAGAGTTAATATTATTTATTAAATTTGAGACTTCAAAATCAGACACATTAGAGAAATAGAAAGAATTTGGTTGGTTGATAGAATTAGTTGCATTAAAAGTATTTAAGGAAGAAGTACTGGATGAACAGAAATGATTTTGGAATTCATTTGTTGATAAGTTTGTTTTAATAGAGGAGTTGGATTTTGACAGTCCATACTTTCTAAAATTATTCCAAAGAATTTTAGAGGGTAAATCAATATTGAATATTTTTTTAAAATTATTAAATTTAGCTACTTTTATCATTTAATTTTAAACTATTAATTATTTAGGAAAATATTCAAATTATAATTTATTATCATTACCACCCATAGAAATTTTATGATCGATCCAGCTGGTCAACTGCTAATTTAAGTTCATCTTCAGTATAAAACACTTTGAAATCATCCAGATCTTCACGAAATTTGACTGCAACTCCACCACTCACGATTTTTACTTGAAAAACTTTACCAGATTTTTTAAATGATAATGCAGATTTATGTACTTTATAATACTCCTTTGTAAGATTTTGTTGGATATAGATACGACTTTTTCCACCGAATCCTTCAATTTTTTCTAGGAGAATTTTCGGATTTTTTAAGTACCGTGAGAAGTATTGTTCTTTGTGAAAAACTGTTGCAAATCGAATTAAAATTGGCTGATTAGACTTTCTATTTTCAGTAGAACCAACTCTTTAACGAGAAACTTCCACTTCAGGAGGTAGAAAAATAGTTTCATCAATACTGGCTGCGATTCTCGTACTGTACCCAAAATTATTGGACAACGAATTAAATATTCTCTTCAGATTTTCATTTTCGGTATGAGGAATGCCGGTAGCCACTAGTTCAAACTGTTTTCTGGCAGCATCTAAATCATTTTCTACTTTTCTATCTAAAAATTCCAGATTACCTTCAACTGTAGCAAATTTTGTCTCCGAAGTAGATACTATTCTATTGATTTCTTGTGAGATATCCTTTTGAAAGTCAGTTAAAATTTTTGTCATTTTATCAGTAAGATCAATGTAAAATTTATTAAGTTTAGTATCCAGTTTTGTATCTATGTCATCAACTGGAAGCTGATATAATTAGCCTGGCACAAAATAGTTTAACTAATTATAATTAACAAATAATGGTGCACTAGAAGACTTAAACTTAGCTTCATAAAGTTTCCAAAAATAGCTTTTAATTAGTTTATTTATGTTTTTTTAATATCAGATTAAAGCACTTATAATTGACACTATATAGAAATTAGTTGTTTCCAAAAAAGAATTATGATGAAAATTCTTACGGGCAAATAACTGGTTTACACATGACTCGATAAAAAACTGTACATCAATATGCATATGATAAAACGCACAATATTTATATAGATAATTTTGGTATGATTACCATAATTCATTAAAAACTTTCACAATTCACTAAATTAATCACTTTAGTAAGTTTTTAGCATAAAATCAGTTGAAAAACTATATAATTTATATTAATATTAATTAAATTTCTTAGAGTGGCAAACAATGATATCTACTCGTACGCCATCTTGAATCGAATTTTTATTAATCGACCCATATTTTTCTTAATAAGTAAAACACTTTCAACCTGTAGCTTTGATATTATTGTTCATAGTCCTTTTCTTTAATAAAAAGGTTCGATTGCAAAAACTTGCTGCTAGAAACATTGATCTAAAAAAAGGAAAAGAAACGCCCATTTGCTATACTTTGAACATGTATAACATAATATATGTAAACCAAATGAAATATGTATTACACATGTTTATACACCAAACCAAGAACATGTTTGTTGTATATTAGAAATATTTGTTGCAACGTAATGTGTCGGATGCATATAATTGTATCATGTATGTATATAATAAATATATAAATGTATATAATTTTCATCTAAACTAATTTGTTTGTCACATTATACTTTAATTTTCCATTTGAATGGTAATTCTGTTTTGCGGAAAAAAATAAAATAAATAAAAAGCCAAGTATAAAATATAATATACATTTAGGCAAACCATTAGGAAAATTAAAATTATTGATTATAAAAAAACTAAATTAAATTTTAAAATTTCGGCTCCGAGGTGCATTAGTACCCGTTAATGGCCTTCTCCTGGCAAATTTTCAGACTCTTGTGTGCTACAGATTTCACTGGAGAGCGCACGCAGACAGACAAACACTTTATTTTATTATTATAGATAGCAAAATAAAACAGACATAATGTCAAACATAAGGAGCAATGAGTAGTGCTCTTTCTACCCTCTTTTGGAGACATTGGTAGTTAGATTACTTGAGCGTAAAATTTGGTGGTCCTTGCCACATTAAGCACACGTTAACAATGTGAAATGTCTATGGAGGGATAATCTAGATGGTTTAACGTTAGGATTTAGCAAGATGCGTACCATGTCACACCACCACGTCCGTTTTGCAGCAGTCAGAAAATTAACTTAATAATAAACACAAACCAAAAATAAGAAACTCAAGAATTGATTGTGCTGTTTGAAATCCAGAGAAGTAAGTCACAAATTTTGAAAGTGCAACAAAAACATGCACCGTTTTGAAGTTTGAGCTTAATCGAACGACAGATCTTGGAACTGGCTGCATATTAAGTGAATGTTTTTTATCGATTTATGGCCGGATTTTTTCGATTGTAAACAAGGAAATCCATAGCTTTCTTCTAGCGCATAAACAAATTTACGAAAAAATTAAATCTTGTTTGTAAACCAACAGAGGCCGACAGGGCTTGATATAATTTTGGAATTAAACTAAAATACAAACTAATGGTTTGCGGCTTGCACATGTACCAAAATGAGTCGACATAGAGGTGCATTTCATTTAACATAGTATGTTGAACTCCAAAAAGAAAAGTAAAGCCGTTACCATGCCAAAGCAACTTCATTTGTTGTCATAGCCTGCGTTTTTTAGCTTTACGTTTTTTTATTAAACTTCGTTTTGCTTTTCTGTTCTTTAATGGTTATTACTAAGGTCATTCAATAAGTCCGTAGGATGACACATAGATGGCGTTACTAGAATTTTTTCCATATGATTTTTATTTAGTACTAACCGTCAAACGATACGTGTATAAATTTGACAGCAATCTGACTATTTATTCGTGAGTTATAGCATTTTGTGTGAAGCAACTTTTGTTTTTGAAAAAAAATGGAAAAAAGTGAATTTCGAATTTTAATAAAGCATTGCTTTTTGATGAAAAAAAATACAGTGGAAACCAAACAATGGCTTGATAAACATTATCCAAACTCTGCTTCATCGAGACAAATGGTAGAGAAGTGGATGGCTGAATTTAAATGTGGTCGTACCAGCACAAAAGATGCAGAGCGCAGTGGACGCCCAAATGAGGCTGTTATTCCAGAAAACATAAAAAAATCCACAAATTGGTTATGAACGATCGCAAATTGAAGGTGCACAAAATAGCTGACATTGTAAAGGTAGCAGATGGTAGTGTTTTTACCATTTTACATGAACATTTGGGTATGCGAAAGCTCTATGCAAATTGGGTGCCGCGTGAGCTCACAGTCGACCAAAAACAACAACGAATCGATGCTTCGGAGGAGTCTTTGGCACTGTTAAACCGCAATAAAAGGGAATTCTATCGTAGATATGTGACAATGGATGAGACATGGCTTCACAATTACACACCAGAATCCAAAAGACAGTCAGCTGAGTGGACAGCAGTCGACGAACCGAATCCAGAGCGAGCAAAGACGCAACAGTCGGCGGGTAAGGTGATGGCGTCTGTATTTTGGGATACGAACGGAATAATATTCATCGACTACCTCCAAAAAGGAACCACCATCAACAGCGAGTATTACTGTGAACTTTTGGATCGATTGAAGGCTGAAATCGCAAAGAAACGGCCACATTTGCAAAAGAAAAAAGTGTTGTTTCACCAAGATAATGCACCGTGTCACAGATCGATGAAAACGATGGCAAAATTGAATGAATTGGGCTTTGAATTGCTTACCCACCCACCATATTCTCCAGATTTAGCCCCCAGCGACTTTTTCCTGTTTTCAGATCTCAAGAGAATGCTTGCTGGAAAGAAATTTAAGGCCAATGATGAAGTAATCGCTGAAACTGAGGCCTATTTTGACGAGAAAGAGAAATCGTACTATAAAAGTGGTATAGAAAAGTTGGAAAATCGCTATACTCGTTGTATCGCCCTCGAAGGCCACTATGTTGAATAAAAAAATCGAGTTTTGTCAAAATGTTGTTTTTTTCTTACTTATCCTACGGTAGTATATTGGATTATATTATAGTATATTATTGATAGTCATCTGTTGGTATATCAAACATCAAAAGCTCATAAATAAACTTCAAATAAACATAAGAGCGAATAGTTTTCAAAGACTTAACAAAACAAACAACTTATACCTTTAAACATTTTTTGTTATTCATTTTTCGTCCTTTGAAACGTTTTTAAAATTTTCTCTTCCATTATGAAATATTTTTAATTAACAATTTTCTTTTTAAAATTTCAAGAAATTTCCATTTTACTCCAGCAACAAACAAAGTTCCTGTTTCTTGCCATAGTTTTACTATTTTTATTTAAACACTCTTTTATTTTTTATTTATTTTTTTTTTAAACTAAAACCTTTTCGTAAAAGTATAAAAATTGTTGAAGTACTTTTTTGACTTTTGGAATTGTTTTTCATTCCATTTCCTTTACTTATTAAAAAAAAATCCCAACTGTATTTAAAGTAATATCTATTTTTTATGTGAAAAGTAAAAAAAAAATATAAAAAATTGTTTTATTATTATTTCAGCATTTTTTTATGCGATGCGCTTATAAATCGAAAACTGATGCAGAAGAGATGAAAGTATGAAATTGTACTGAAATGAAAAATAAAAAAAAAAAACTATAATAAAAAAAAAATTGAAGTACTTCAACAGTTTCAATAACCTCTTTAGAACACTTTAAAATGCAATTTCATAATCTAAAAAAGTAAAAAAAATAATGAAATTGAAATAAAATCTGAGCAAGTATAAATTTTTGTTGTGGAAAACTTTCGAAGAATTTTCTATTAAAAAAGGAAATTTTTGTTTAGTCTAAAAGACACCAAACATTCCATTAGATAAATATAGATTTTCTCGATTCTAATATAACCATAGAGGTGTTACTAGCCCAACCTTTGACTCTACTGCTTTTGAATAATTTAAATAATTTAATTATATATAAATTCTGCTACGGTTTTAGACAAAATAATTTATCTCCATTCAATTAAACCATATAACCAACCAAACAATGTTCACCTATTTTTAAAATGAACTTTAAATAAAAGGAAGCATAAAAATTACATTTATCACATAAATAAAGGAAGACATTTTACTACAAAAAAAACGACAAAATTTCAACAGTAACAAAAACCAGTAAAATATAACCTCTTAGAAAATTCTAACAACTCTATTGCATATATTATGTTCACTGTTCTGTAAAAAATTTCCAATTTCAAACTCAATTTTTGTTTATTGCAAGTTCAACAAATATATTACAAACAATCAATAATTTATGGATATAACAAAGAACTATAGAACAATTTTAGTTGTTCAAAATAAATTGAAGTTGTTGTACGAAAACAAGTGATATTAATCATGTTCGAATAGAAGCAATTCTAAGAATTTTTCGTTTTCTCGTAAATTAATTAAATAAAATTTTATATATTCTACAGATCTTGCTAAGAGATATCTGACTGTTTGTCCAAGCGTTTATTATGAAGCAGATAAACGTATGTAATTGAAACGAGAAAATTAGATTAAAATTATTGGAATTGCAAATTAATTTCTTTATATGTATTTTCAATTTATTTACAAAAAAAAACACGAGTCAGAAATACAAAAATTTACTGTAGCAACTGGCTGACGTTAGGCGTTTGCTAGCCGGTCTCCTAATTAATTAGTTTGAGTACCATAAACTAATAAGCATAAAAAGTTGTATACAACATTAATTCAACTTTTAAAGTTTCGTTTCTGATAACTTATGTTGGCTATCCTGTTAGTCATCCTCAAGGATGATTTTAAACATTTTTAAATAAAACCAAACATACAACAAATAAGATTTTTAGAACCAAAAAAAAATTTATGTAATATTATATACTAGGAGGGCCCGGCGTGCTTCGCCTCGCTTATAAATAAAGTTTTTGCGTAGACATTTTGTTGACGTAGAAGCAATGATTTCAAAAAAAGGAAATGAGAAATGCTAGCATATAATTTTTAATTTTTCTTTTTAAATATATGAATGAATAATAATCAGAACTCTAGCTGATCAGTTCGGAAATATAAAAAATTAGCGATCAAATAAGTTAGAGATCAAATAAGTTTACTTGAAATTTGTCATATGTCCGAACTGATCAGCTAGAGTTCTGATTATTTTTCATTCATATATTTAAAAAGAAAAATTAAAAAAACCTTTAAAAAAAAAATAGAACCGACTTCAGAAAAAACAAAAGAGGCACAAAAAAGTGAAAAATAACTCAATTATGGCTTTTAGAGACAAAAACACGTTACATTTTGATTAATTTAATTTAATTATACCTTACGATAGTCAAAAAAATACGCTATTATACAAAGTTACTATATTAAAATAGTTACTTTTTATTATAATTATTATAGTTATTATAGTTGTTATAATAGTTATTATATTTTAAAAGTTATTTGTAGTACAAAGCTGTTGGAAATCGGTGCCAAGCCCGAGACATATTAGTCGGTTTTTCGTCTATGTGGCACCGACTTCGAACAGTTTTGTACTACAAATAACTTTTAAAATATAATAACTATTATAACAACTATAATAACTATAATAATTATAATAAAAAGTAACTATTTTAATATAGTAACTTTGTATAATAGCGTATTTTTTTGACTATCGTAAGGTATAATTAAATTAAATTAATCAAAATGTAACGTATTTTTATTTCTAAAAGCCATAATTGAGTTATTTTTCACTTTTTTGTGCCTCTTTTGTTTTTTCTGAAGTCGGTTCTATTTTTTTCAAAAACGTTTTTTTATTTTTTTATTTTTAGTGTAGTCATAAAGCAAATGTCGGCTAGAAAGCGTTTTAAAAGTAATAACTTCAAATACCGGAAAAACTTTCATCAGTGACAATCTATTAATTATGGTTTTATGATTTTTTGCACAAACGGCATACACATTTCCCGTCATAGAAAATTAATTACGATAACCTCGACAAGTATAGCAATATAATACTGCCCACAACACCCAAACAGAATAATATGTGACGAAATCAACGAAATTGCATAAAAAATATGGTTGTTTCCAATTTTCTGAATAACGGTATTTTTCACATCAGAAAAAAAATTATGGGACCCTCTGGAAATAAACCCAAATAGAACACAATTTAAATCATCCAAATCGAACGAGCCTTTTTTGAGAAATCGGTGTACATACATAAAAAAAAAAACCTACAGTGAAACACAGAACCTCCTTCTTTTTGGAAGTCGGTTAAAAATTATATGCTAGCATTTCTCATAACCTTTTTTTTGAAATCATTGCTTCTACGTCAACAAAATGTCTACGCAAAAACTTTATTTATAAGCGAGGCGAAGCACGCCGGGCCCTCCTAGTATTTATTAATCATTTCATTTCCACACGCATAAGAAGAAGTAAAGAGGTGTCAAGGGATACCCGGATAGAACGAAGTTCCTTTCGATTAATTAGTGAAGGAATTGTTTAATTAATCAGTGAAGGAAATAGTTTCTTTAATATCTAATCAATAGAAAATAAAAAAATTAGTGGAGAAATTGTAATAAAGTTTTATTTTTCAGGGTGTCAAGGGTGTCAAGGGTGTTAAGGGTGTCAAGGGTGTCAAGGGTGTCAAGGGTGTCAAGGGTCCCAAGGGTGTCAAGGGTGTCAATGGTGTCAAGGGTGTCAAGGTTGTCAAGGGTTTCAAGGTTGTCAAGGTTGTCAAGGGTGTCAAGGGTGTCAAGGGTTTCAAAAGTGTCAAGGGTGTCAAGGCTGTCAAGGCTGTCAAGGCTGTCAAGGGTGTCAAGGGCGTCAAGGGTGTTAAGGGTGTCAAAGGTGTCAAAGGTGTCAAGAGTGTCAAGGGTGTCAACGGTGTCAAGGGTGTCAAGGTTGTCAAGGATGTCAAGGATGTCAAGGGTGTCAAGGGGTGTCTAGGGTGTCAAGGGTGTCAACCATCAAAATATTTTACTAATGATCGAACTTTTCGTGAGAAATGCTAGCATATAGCAAATGCCACCATGCTCACCGGGCCCACCCCACAAAATGTCTACGCAACAGCTTTATTTATAAGCGTAGCGAAGCGCGCCGGGCTCCCACTGATCAGCTAGAGTTCTGATTATTTTTCATTCATATATTTTAAAAGAAAAATTAAAAATTATATGCTAGCATTTCTCATTACCACTTTTTGAAATCATTGCTTATACGTCAACAAAATGTCTACGCAAAAACTTTATTTATAAGCGTAGCGAAGCACGAGTTACATCCGCAGACTGCAACATAACATCAATAATTATGTCATTTGTATTTCTGTCATATGCATCTATCAATGTCATATGACACAACCCTAGATAGTTATGTTAGTTATATTAGTTATACCATAATGCATGTTTCTTTATCAGTAATTTTATTAATAAGTTTTCCAATTATTAAACAACAAGATTCTCAGACATATTTTATTTCCAAAACCTTTAAATATTTGAATTCCAGAAAATGATTAAATAACAAAAGATAATATTTTTCACAAACTGTAAACAGTAAATTCTTATAAATTTATTAAGTTCAAAATATAATAAAATAAAACAAAATTTATCTTATCGAAATGCAATTTTGCATTTCTCATATTATTCTTTAAGTTATTGCTCTAAGTTACTAAAGAAAAATTGTTTTGAGAATCAAACAAACAAAACTATTTTTTATTGTGATGCATATTATTGCATCACCCAAATAATTATTGAAAGATATATTTTAGAAATAAGATTTTAGATTTATTGTGGCTTTTGAAGTGTTAACTTCTTTCTTTTAAAATTAAATTAATTTTTTAATTAAAATTAAAATAAATAATTGTTTTTTTTAAAAGTTTTATTAGAGTAGAGTCTAATTGGCGCAGTTGATAGCGGATATTTTTTAATATCCAACGCGGTTTTTTTAAGAAAATTTTTATTTAAAACACGCGTTTTTAGTGCATATTTCGGGAAATATTTTAAAATAAACCCACACTGACGGTATATCAGTGGTAGTGAAAGTGCCTTAACGTAGAGTAAAAAATAATTGTTCTTAATAACAGTAAACAGTAAAGTGATAAAGTTATAGTGATTATCGACGGTATATCGAGTCATCAAGACATCATCTAGATTGCTGAATTGCTGAGCCGCTACCTACATGAACATCATACTATTATTAGTTGCCTGGTGAGTGAATTTTATATGTTAAAATCCTTTTCGTATCCCAACATAAAAAGTAGCCATAATAAGTCTAATTTAAATATTAGTAATAACGATTCCACGGTTTATGGAGTCAGTGATATTACCAATAAGTTTTAAATTTAATAATAGAAGAAAGTTTTAATTATTCCACGGTATATGGAAATAGTTTCAAGTTTCAAATTATTTAAAATAAATTTAATTATTCCACGTTATATGGAAATAGTTTCAAAGTTTTAAATAATTTAAAATAAATTTAATTATTCCACGGTATATGGAATTAGTTGTAAAGGTTCAAATAATTTAAAAGAAATTTATTTTAAAAATAATAAAACAAATCAAATTTAAAATTATAATAACAAATTAAAAAGTGATAATATTAATTGAAATTCTAAAATGACAGAAAAAATGACTATTGAAAAAGTGACTAGTTTAGTAAATGCATTAAAAACTCCTGATGTTATTAAAGACTTACCTAAATATGAAGGTAGTAGACATACATTATATGACTTTATAGACAACGTAGATGAAATAATTACAAGTTGTTCACAGATTTTAGAAAATGGACTTATTCCTACGACTTTTGTTCGAGCAATCCGTAATAAAATTACTGGAGAAGCCGACGAAATACTTACTATGTATGGAGCTCAATTAAATTGGAACAGTATTAAAGAAAACCTTACTACTCATTATGCAAACAAACGAAACAAAACTAGCCTTATAAGAGACTTACATCTTATCTACCAAGGACAAGATACAGTAGAAAAATATTTTTCTAAAATTATTGATATCCAGTCTACAATATTAAATCATGTTAAATTGAATGAAAAGTCAGTATCATCTCAAATAGTTAAACAAAGTTTATACAAAGAAATGTGGCTAGCTACATATCTCGCAGGGCTCAGAGAACCCCTTGGATCCATGATTAGAGCATGGCAACCAAAAACTATAGGTAATGCATTTTCTTTATGCATAAGTGAACAAAACATGCATTACATTAAACAACGTTATAATACACACCACATTCCATCATTACCTCCTAAACGGATGATTCAACCGTATCAACAATTCACTGCACCGCATAGACACATTCCAAATTCATTCCAGCCTAGATTACAAGTAAATCATTTTGGTAAACTACAAAATCAATATTACAATCAGAACCCGTTTTCTAATCAAAATTTTAGACAAACATTTCCACAAAATCCTAATTCGAAATGGAATCCTCCATTACAACCTAAACCTCAACAAACAAACAGGAAAATTGAGCCTATGGATACAAATTCTAATCAAAACAAATTTAAACAACCAACCAATTTTCAACCTATTAATTTTGGGTATAATAGACCAAATTATTTTCAAGCTACAGGACCACCTAGATTCCACAGTCAAGAGCTGTTCAACTTGGAAAATCCCACTTCGAATATTATTGACGAAAACGATGTAGACGTTTCTCCAGAGAACTATAATTATTTTCCAAACTTAGATGACACTTTAGACGAAACAGTCTTTTTAGAAAATCAATAAATCGATGATCAAAATTTTCAGGAACAAGCCTCGGAAGCTCCATTGGATATATAACACTAAATTCTCATCAATCGTTTTATTTACCATATATTCATATTAAATTAAACCAACATACTACATTAAAAATGCTCATAGATACAGGAGCCAATAAGTCATTTATAGACCCAAAACATGTACATCCTACACGGATCAAAACCATTCAACCTGTTCTAGAAAAAACTCTTTTTCAAACTCACGAGATAACAAGTCAAGTAACCATTAACGGTTTAATGGAACTCAAAACTAAAGAACCTTTAGATTTTTTAGTTTTTAAATTCCATAACTACTTTGATGGACTCATAGGATTAGAAATTATGCAAAAGCTTAATATAAAATTAGATTTTCAAAAATCGTTATTAGAAACTGAGAACATTTCAATTCCATTAATATTTAAACCTAATTTTATCTCGAAAAACTATACCGTTCCACCAAGAACGAAAATGACTATCAGCATCCCTGTTGATATTCAAAATGGTGACATATACATTAAACCTGTACACGTACAAGAACAATTAATGATACCTGAGGGTATATACCATGCCAAAAACTGGTATTTATTTGTCGAGATAGTAAATTTCTCTAACCAAGAAAAGATGTGTTTAATTGAACAACCTGTTAAAGTACAAATGTTAAGAGATAATTATCACATTGAAGTAAATCATTCATCTGTAATATCAAAAGATTCCGCTGAATCTACGGATATCACCCAACTTATTAGAACAAATCACTTGAACATTGAGGAAAGAAAAGCAATTTTTAAACTGTGTAAAAAACATGAAGATGTCTTCTTTAAAGAATCACATCGACTGTCGTTTACAAATCAAGTAAAACACGAGATCAATCTTAATAACGAAAAACCAGTATTTACGAAAAGTTATCGCTAGCCGCATATCCACAAGGAAGAAGTGAGAACGCAAATTGACAAAATGCTAGAAAATGGGATAATTCGTCCTAGTTACTCTCCTTGGTCAGCACCAATTTGGATAGTAAAAAAGAAGGCAGATGCTGGTGGAAAAGAAAAATGGCGACTTGTGGTAGACTACCGTAAGTTAAATGAGCAAACGATAGACGATCGTTACCCACTGCCAAACATTATTGAAATATTAGACAAACTAGGTAAATGTATGTACTTCACTACTCTAGATCTTGCATTTGGCTTTCACCAAATCGAAGTAAACCCTCGAGATATACCCAAAACAGCATTCACAGTCGACAACGGCCACTACGAATATGTTCGCATGCCATTTGGACTAAAAAATGCTCCGTCTACCTTCCAACGCGTAATGGATAACGTTTTGAGAGAACTTCAAGGTAAAATATGTCTTTGCTACATGGACGATATCATTGTGTTCTCTACATCCCTACAAGAACACCTCGAAAGCTTAAATCAAGTATTTTACAGCTAAGGAAAGCTAATCTCAAAGTACAACTCGATAAATCTGAGTTTTTACACAAAGAAGTTGCATTTCTTGGACACATTGTCACGTCCGAAGGTGTTAAACCCAATCCTGACAAAATTGAAGCTGTAAAAAATTTCCCTATACCAAAGACAGAGAAACAAATTAAATCTTTTCTCGGATTACTAGGATATTATAGAAAGTTTATAAATAATTTTGCTAACCTCACTAAACCAATTACAGAGTGTCTCAGAAAGGATAAAAAGATTGTATTGAGCCCAGAGTACATCAAATGCTTCGAAAATTGTAAACAATTACTTTACAACAATCCCATACTACAATATCCCGATTTCACAAAACCTTTTGTACTCACAACAGATGCTAGTAATGTAGCATTAGGCGCTGTTCTATCTCAAGGTCCTATTGGATCAGATAAACCTATATGTTATGCTAGTCGTACACTTACACATAGAAAAAGAACTTCTAGCTATCGTCTGGTCTACAAAGTAATTCCGACCATATTTGTACGGACAAAAATTTAAAATTGTGACTGACCACAAGCCTTTGACTTGGCTTTTCTCCCTAAAAGAACCAAATTCTAAACTTGTAAGATGGCGTTTGAAATTAGAAGAATTCGATTATGAGATTATCTACAAAAAAGGAACCAAAAATACAAACGCAGATGCATTATCTAGACTTGAACCAGAAGTGGAAATAAATCATAGTTCAACTAGTGATGAACAATCAGTTAGTTCAGTAGAAAAATTCGATTTGACTCAAAATGCTGACGAAAATAAGACTATCCCTACGAGTAAAACTGTGTTAAACGAATTCAACACGCAAATAATTCTAGAATTAGACGACAAGTTTACTGAATGGCAAGTTACATTCAAGTTACTCTTTTTAAAAAAGAAAAGATATCATTTTAAGTGCAAGGAATTTACCGAAGATAATTTAATCAGACTGTACAAAGAATACATAGAGCCAAACAAACTAACAAACTAACAACATCTTTAAACTCTTAAACCAAATTTATAGAAAACACTTTTCTGAAAACAAACTAAAAATAGTTCGCAGTAGAACATTAGTCGAAGACATTACAGACGACTGTCGACAACAAGAAATAGTATCTAAAATACACCGAGACGGCAACCATCGTGGCATAACAGAAAACCAAGAACAACTCAAGCGAAAATATTACTTTCCTAAAATGAAAAATCTACTAAACCAAATTATAAACAAATGCGAAACTTGTCAAACCTTAAAATACAATAGAAACAAAAAATTGTTAAAATTTGAAGTTTCTGAAACACCTAGTAGACCATTAGAAATATTACACATAGACATATTTTCTATAAATAATAACAAGTATCTGACAGTAATAGATAAATTTTCAAAATTTGGCATGGCGTATCACATGACAATTTCAAATGGATTAGAAGTCGTAAACCATATGAAAGACTTTATAGCAAATCATGGTGTTCCGAATAAAATAGTAACGGACAGAGGTGTAGAATTTACATCAATAATATTTAAACAGTTTTGCACACTATATAAAATAGCACTTCATCTTACCTCAGCGAAAAGCTTGACTGGCAATTCACCTGTTGAACGTTTTCACTCGACCCTTATAGAAATTTATAGAATTATTTACTCTCAAGATAAAAACAAATGTGCTAACGAAATAATGAAACAATCTTTGATTACATATAATAATTCTATTCATTCTGTAGCTAAGCTTACACCTTTTGAACTAAAAAGTGGACATTACACCAAACAAGAGATATTTCCAGAAAAATCCAATAACAAAAATGCTGAAGAATATCTTCAAAACCGCGTACAAGAATATGACAAACTACGAAATCTAATATCAACAAGAAATGCGAAAGAAAAAGAAAAATTAATTAATAGACTAAACCAAAATTGAATACCACCACCAGTATTCTACGAAAACGAAACTATATACGAACAAGACAATAGACGCAATAAATTAAGCCCTAGATTCAGTTAAGAAGAATAACAAAATAACGTTAGTTACTAATAAACGGAAAGTACACAAAGCTAAAATAAAACGTTTGTTGCAGGTACGCAACGACACCACGAGCTCAAGAGATGGAGATAATAGATTACGATCACAACAAAGGAATAATTCCTATTAGACTAGGTGAGGCAAGACTCATTACTGGATATAATAGACTGCTACACATAATAGACCTCGAAAACTACAAGCACAGTCTACGCGTAATAAAAAATAACATATTGTTACGTTTTTCACACCTTACTTCGAATTGGCCTAACTTACAATTCGATAAACGTAATTCCCAATCTATTTCTGAGTTCAATCACTGATTAGTAAGCAAACACACCAGGTTTTATTAAGTATTCAACACCTTAATTGTTTCACAACAACAGGAAAACAATGCTGCAAACAATATTCCTAACTAGAATATTCTTTTAACAGCTTCAGAAACTCCAACGGTTTATTGTAGAAATTTCCAGTAACTCAACGTTCAAAATAATACACAAATTATTTCTACTCAATAACACTTATAACTTTATTCACTAATTTAAAGATCACTTTTATAATTTTAACTTCACAATCGCAGGTTTAAAATAACACTAATTTAAAAGCTACAAGAAGTAATTTCCTTATATACATTCTGCCTAATCTCTAGAAATTTCGCGGTCACTTTTTAGAAACCTTGAGAAAATATTAGAATATTCGATTATTTTACGTTACGTTGTTTTGATTCATAAAATAAAATCATTTGTTTTATGTAGACCTTATTTCTAAGAATATGTACTACAACAACAATATTCATTTCATTCAATTGTTGTGTTTTGTTGATTTTATTTTCCTGGAAGTGACCGTAATCGTCTAGATTTTTCTGTAATCGTAACAATATTCACAATACATAATATCACACAAGGCAAAACTGAGGTTAAAGCAGTTTACAAAGTACGAATTGCCATACTTCTAAAAAAATACGCCAAACTAGAAGAAATCCTGGATCACCTAAGACCTAGATATAGAGTAAAACGAGGACTAATTAATGGGCTAGGAACAGTTCTTAAATCTATAACAGGAAATATGGATCACGATGAGTATCAAGAATTAGGGGATGCCCTTACCGAAATTCATAGAAACGAAGACGTTATAAAAGACAGACTTTCTGTACAAATAACTATTAATACTAAAATGATTAATCGGTTTAACGAAATACAAAAATATGTCAATGACCAAACTAGGAAAATAGAATTCGAAATAAGGTCAGTAGAAAATAACACACAAAATTTACTCAATATTTTGAAACTAGATCAATATTTCCACAAATCTATATACAATATCGAATTGCTGGATAGACACTTATCCGATATAACCGAATCTATTATTATGGCAAAACTGAAAGTAATTTCGAGACAAATTTTAAACCATAACGAATTTAGTTACCTTCATGATAGTTTTAATAAACGTAACGTAAAATTTGAATCAGATGAAAGTATCTATGAACTTTTATGGTTACAAGCATACTATAATAAAAGTCAAATAATATTCTCGATACAAGTTCCTAAATTCCATCCAGAAATTTTATCTTTCCACATGATTAAAGCAATACCAATAAATAAAACCTATGTATTAGATTTTCCTGAACCCTATGTAATCCTTAACAAAAACATATATAAATTCATAACCAAACCTTGCAACAAAATAGAAGGAATTTATTATTGTGACAGACATTCAACCAGCAAAAGTAAAACTTCATGTATACCTCAAATTATCAATAATCAACCAGCTTTCTGTAACTTAACAAAAACTACATTCCACGAAGAAATCGAACAAATTCTACCAGGATATTTATATACAGCAACATAACACGAAATCACTGACATCAACATGCTCACAAAAACAAAAATCAATAAACGGCATTAAACTAATTCGTTTTAAAAATTGTCACACACAATTAAACAACGAAGAATACACGGATGCAAGCATAATGACCACTCTAGAAGACAAAATAATACTCCAACCATACAACGACATGAACATATTAGCAATAAACACCATCATCAAACTACCAGCACTAAGTAACTGGACACTAAAAAATAGCGAAGAAATTCAAATACTCCACAAAACAATAAAACAACATGGTCATCATAAAAATGCCATTGTCTGCATCTTCGTCACATTAACCGCACTAGTTTTTTTTATATTTCAGTTAAAAAAATATTACATTGCAAGAAAATTAAAAATCAACCCATACAGATAGAGAAGAACCATTCACAATCTAACTATGAAAATCAGCAACCACCAGTTGTCAAAAAACGTCGATTTTGGACAACTCTTAAGAGGGAGGAGTTACATCCGCAGACTGCAACATAACATCAATAATTATGTCTTTTGTATTTCTGTCATATGCATCTGTCAATGTCATATGACACAACCCTAGATAGTTATGTTAGTTATATTAGTTATACCATAATGCATGTTTCTTTATCAGTAATTTTATTAATAAGTTTTTCAATTATTAAACAACAAGATTCTCAGACATATTTTATTTCCAAAACCTTTAAATATTTGAATTCCAGAAAATGATTAAATAACAAAAGATAATATTTTTCACAAACTGTAAACAGTAAATTCTTATAAATTTATTAAGTTCAAAATATAATAAAATAAAACAAAATTTATCTTATCGAAATGCAATTTTGCATTTCTCATATTATTCTTTAAGTTACTAAAGAAAAATTGTTTTGAGAATCAAACAAACAAAATTATTTTTTATTGTGATGCATATTATTGCATCACCTAAATAATTATTGAAAGATATATTTTAGAAATAAGATTTTAGATTCATTGTGACTTTTGAAGTGTTAACTTCTTTCTTTTAAAATTAAATAAATTTTTTAATTAAAATTAAAATAAATAATTGTTTTTTTTAAAGTTTTATTAGAGTAGAATCTAATTCACGCGGGGCCCTCCTAGTATTTATAAATCTTATATTTTCTTAAAACTCAAACCTTACGCAACAACAACAAATATATAATTTTATTTAACAAAAACAATGCAAAAACAACAATTTTTCATCTTTTGAAATTTCCCGACACAGCAAAAAACTTATACTTTTACATAATAATTTTATTGATTTTCCTCAAAAATTGTATCTCTTTCTTTCTAAAACATATAAAACAACACAACAACAACAACAACGAAGTAATATCAAAATACTTGTTTTGCACAGAGAGATCAAATCAATTTTATGAATTGTTTCTTTAATTTCTAATCAATAGAAAATATTTAAAAATAAAGAAAAATAATAATTAAATCAAAGAAAATCAAAGAAAAATAATAATATTTAAAAACAAAGAAAAATAATACGTTTAATCCCTCTGGAAGCATTTCATAAACTAAACTTTCTTATTTCGTTTCTTTTGTTGTTTCGTGTTTTTTTTAATCGTTTTTTATATTCTCTTAAAGCAGGCTACAGACCTTCAATAAATTTGTCAATCAATTGAAAACGAAAATAAACGAAATAAAATTTAGGGGATTTTACACTAAATTTTATTTCGCTTATTTTCGTTTTCGAATTGATTGACAAATTGGTCTGAAGGTCTGTAGCCTGCTTATTGTTTCTGTGAAAAAAAAAGTATATACTTGGGCAATTCCATTTTCATATTGTATGTGGGAGGCCGATGAATTCAAAAATACATTTTGATTCGTCTATAACTTTTTTATTTATGATCCGAAAAATCCCAAAAATCTTTAAAATCTAACTTACACTAATATCAGTTAGCAATGAAAATTTGAAATGAATCAAAATTCGAATAAAAAAGCCTTAGGCTGTACAAAGTTTTTTTTAGCGTATTAATATATAATATTATGCAAATGTGTTCTAAAAGACGCAAAACGTCGAAATTTGAACAGTACCATTTTTGATCGATTTCATACTTGGTATACAAGTAGTTATTAGAGGAAATAAAAAATACTGTTAAAGTTATTACAAAATCTTAACAAAATACAACAAAAAATTATATTCAGTTAAACCTAAATGAAACACCTTATACAAAATTAAAAAAGTATATTCATAATGATGATGACACCAATAGAATGATTATTAAAAAAATGAATGAAACGAATATAATTGTTTCTGTTTTCTCGGAAGAACAAACGAAAATATTTATTTTTTATTTGTTGTTGTATTATGTTAGTTGACTGGCAGTGAGCGGAAAATAAACATTTTCTTATTTTTCTTAAAGGAATATTCCGGATAAAAGAATTTTTGGTTTTATTCAGGTGTTTTAAGACTTAATTAATTAATTGTAAGCTAAACGTTGTATCGTCAACATAAACCGCGTCAAAAGAAGTAAAGTTATTTTTGAACTGTGAATAAAGTTTTAAGAACTGGGAAATTTTTTTCGAGTTTTTAAGGCTGTTGAATTTTTTTGTTTGCAGAATTGTTTTTTTGTTGTTGTGAAACAAAAGCTGTGTTGAATAATTAATTACACAAGTAATCAAATCCAGAATGATATTTGGAGAATTACGTTTATCGAATTGAGAGTAAGGCAAATTCGAAAGAAGATAACAAAACGTGACACAACGTTTTTTTAAGTAAATTTTAATGGTTTCAACTTAAGATGAGGGCGGACCGAAAGATTTCTGAAAATTTAACTTAAGACTAACTTTGAAATTTAAAACTTAAAAAAATGTAGCTGATACAGTAGTTTATAAATAATGAAAAAGTTGTTTTTTTCTAAATATATTAATTAATTTTGATATATGTGCATCATAGATCAAACATTTTAGTTTTGTAGCTAACATTTTTGACCTGAGTGACACATTTTTTAAAAATTAATATCTAAGGAACAAAATCAATTTTTTTTAAGTCTTGACGTGTACTGTATTAGAGTAAGATTTCTAACCTTTGTCTGAAGTATGAAATCCTTCAAAAGTGGTCGGGTTTAGCGTCGATGATTCACATCACAAATATCCTCTAAAACTAAAATTTGTTGACTGAGTTGGTTATCTTTACGAATAAATATCTTTAAAACCAAAACAAAAGTTATCTTTGAATTTTGGCATGTTTTAGAGCAAATTTTAAATTGTTGAAAAAACTCATAAAATTCTTGACTTATGTCATCCGCACCATCTTAAAAAGTTTAATACCATAATATTTTTAAAATTGAAAGCAAAAAGTTTACTGTACATTTTTTTAAAATGAATTACCAATGTAGCAATATGGCCAATCAATTACCTTTCCACCGAACATTAAATAATTGATATCAGTTGTGCGGTTCTCTTGCGTTCTAATTTCAAAGTTACCAAGATATTTGAAATTTCCAAAATCCTTCGGTGCACCGATATTCTCAAACTAAACAATTTTAAAATTTGCTACAAAATAAGTATTTTTTACTTCACTTCTACTAATTTTCAGGCACGAAATGCTTCTAGAGGAAATAAAACTACCTAAAACTAGTATTAATAAAGTGAATGACGTAACACGGTTTTTTGGAAACAATTATGTAGTAATATAAGTGGGCTTAGTGAAATTTTATGTCCTTAGAATAGTTCCACCTGAAAGTGGATTACGTTTTTGACAATTTGTTTTTATATTTTTAGTTTTGATTAAGATTATATTGAAAACTTTACATCAGCTGGTTGTTCTTGGTACACTTTTTTATTTAATTATTTAATTATTAGTAAGAATATGGCAAACAGGCCTAGGCCCACTTCTACCCAAATATAAATAGGTGATTAAACAATACGTATAAACGATATGATCAACAGTTAAGTATCAATATATAAGGAACTATATAAAAGTATATATGTGAAAGACTAAAAATTGAAAATTCAAAAATTCAAAATAAGATTTAAAAATTAAAACAAAATAACATTAATTATAAAAATAATAAGGCTATCATAGAAATAGTATAACATAATACATATTTAGTTCATTAGTATATTATAAAAACTTAACGAAAATAAATATATAATATATTAATCAAATTTAAAAGTTAAGAAAGAGCATTTAAGACAAGATAACAATAAAAAAGCTAAAATAGAGATATATTATAACACTAATACAATATTGATTCATAAGTGTATCATTAATTCATTACGTACTGTATAATATAAATATTAGATTTAAATGTCAATAGGGAGCGTGTAAGGATCTAGAAATCATATAAAAAAAATCAAAAGAATTAAATTCCTTTAGATATATGAAATATAGACAAAAAAAATAGTAGGAGAGGAAGAAAGGTGGCGAGGTAGAAGGGATGAAAAGGGAAAGGAAGAAATGAAGAGAAAGAACCATTTACTCAAGAAAAAAAGGTAAAAAGAGATGGAGAAAAAGAGGCCAGCGAGAGACAGCGATCTTGAGAAGAAGAAAAAAGGAGTTTGAAAGGAAGAGTTTAAAAAATTATAAGAATTATGAGAGTAATGTGAATTATAAAATAATCATAAGGGGGAAGCTACGAATTATTAGGAAAGATGTAAACTTTGGTTTTAGGTACGGACGCAGAGATGTTTAACTTCTTGAGAACAGCGGAAATATTATTGTAGAGTTTAGAAGTACGAATACAGTACAGAAAATGCAAGAAAGAGTACAAAGGATGATTTTGTGTACTTGGAGGGAAGAACAAAATGAGAACCAATGCAACAAAAAAGGCGGGCAATGCTGTTTAAAGATTTAAAATATAAAGTTATAGGAGGCGGACAGATATATGGTTAGAGAAAGAGGTGTCTAAAAGGTCATGGGCATATCTAGAAACATGTTGACGATGTTTTCGGTTGTAATCAAAACAAATAGCCCAATTAAAAGATTTGGTTAGACGAGAAAACCCTTCCATATACTTCGAGAGTAGATTTTGATCCTGTAATTAAAGATAGATATTACTAAAGCATATATGAGTAGCCTACTAATATACAGAGGGAGGAATTGATTCAGATTCTACAGCTTCTTGTAGACAAAGTTAGTATGAGGATTTCATGAAAGGTCCTGGTTGATGATAAGCCCAAGAATATTAGCAAATGAAACGAAGTTAAAAGGGATGCCATTAAGAGATACACAAAAGTCAGTTTCGAAGAGAAGGAGGGCAGTTGAAAAATACCGCTACTAATTTTGTGAGTTCCCAATAAGCTTATTAAAATGAGTCCAATCTGAGATCTTGGTCAGGTCTTCATTAATCTCGCTAAAACAACGCTGTAGGTCAGCGATGTAAGGATTCAGCAGAAAGAATTCAGAATAGAATAGTAAATGACTAAGGTGATATTACTAATAAAAATAGAAAAAATAGGATGGCCAAAAATAGAACCTTGAGGACCGCCCTTAGGAAAAGAGATAGAATCTGAAGAGAGCACAAAAAAAATGATTGCTAATATTTTTAATTTTTAATTTTATTAATAATAATGTAAACTTCCTTACAGTAACAATTTGAATTTTATTTTTTATTTTATTGAATATCGATTTCGACTTACGTCATCCTCAGTTCTTAAAATGTTATTAAATTTTTGCTTAAACTATTACTTATGTACTATTTCAACTGCTATTTTTTATTATTATGTCATATATTTTGTTTGCTTTAGTGTTGATTTTATCATTTTAAATGTTGTTATTGTTTTTATGTTTATATATTTCTATTTCTTCTAATCTATCTAGATGTTGTCCTTTTCTTTTTTTATGTAATATGGTTAAATTTGTGTTGATATTGGTGTATTTGTGTTTTTCTATTTTTATATGCTAGCCATATCTGGATTTTGGATCGCTTCTGTTAATTTCATTGGTGTGCTGAATAAATCTTTTTGTGAAAGACCGCTCCGTCTGGCCTATTTAAAATTTACTGCAGTTGTCAGTTGGGGAAGTTTATAAACACCTGTGTCTTGGTTTAAGGTTTGGGTTTTTTTGGTTTTTAGGTAATTTTCTATTTTATTTTTGTTTTTGTAATCTGCAATATATCCATATTTTTTTAAAGTTTTTTTCATTATTTTGAATGTTGTTTTATTGTATGTTGCGCCTACGTATTTTTTGCCTGCTAGTTTTTCTTCATTTTTCAATGTTGTTAGGGTTTGCAAATTTTTCTTGTTTTATATTTTATATTTAATGTGTCAATTATTTCGTTTTTATATCCGTTTTTACTGGCTATGTATTTTATGTTATTTAATTCGTCTTGGTAATTTTCTGCATTCATAGGTATATTGTTCAATCTATTGATCATGTGGTTGTAGGCAGCTAGTTTATGTTGGTATGGATGATGTGATATAATATTTATTGTTTGATCCGTTTTGGTTGGTTTTCGGAATATTTTGAATGTGTATTTTGAGTCTCCATTTTTGATTGATAAATCCAAAAAATTTATTGGGTTATTTTCTTTATTTTCTAACGTGAATTTAATGAAAAGTTCTATGCCGTTTATGTATTGGTGTAATAGATTAAGCTGTCTATTCGTTCCTTTGAATAATAAAATTATGTCATCAACGTAGCGATACCAATAAATGATTTTTTTTTTGTGTAGATTTATGTTATTATGTATATATTTTGTTTCAAAACCTTTGAGATATATTTCGGCTAAAGTTCCAGATAGTGGGCTTCCAGTAGGAAATCCTTCTGTTTGTTTATATTATATTATATGATATTATATTATATTATATTTATTATTTCTTTTGTATCTGTTGGGTTTAAACCATTTTTATAAACATAGTTTTAGTTATATTTATTGTATCTTTTATTGGTATGCTAGAATACATGTTGGTTATATTAAACGATGCTAATTTTGCATTGTGAGGCATTATTATTGGTTCTATTCTATTAAATAATTCTGTGCTATTTTTAACTGAAAAATTGTTATCAAATTTTATGTGATATTGCAATAGTTTATGTACTTCGCTATTCTGTATAGTGCTGTGGTGAAATTAATTAATGGTCTTATCGGTGTATCTGGTTTGTGTTTATTTGGTAATCCTGATATACTTGGTGCTGTTGGTTTTATCATTTTGTTATACCTTATGTTCCTATCACTTAATATGTTGATAGATTTGTTGATGGAAGTTTTTATTTGTGCATTTAATTCATTCGTTGGATCTCTACTTAATTTTTCGATGTTGTTATTAGTGATGTATTCATCTATCTTATTGTTGTAGTTTGTAGTTTTTAAGATGACTAATGTATTCCCTCTATCTGCCTTCGTTATTGCGACATTGTTTTGTTCGATCTTGTTTTGTATGCTGCGTATTGTTTTTATTTCTTTTTTGTTGTTGGTTTTTGAATTGTTTTAGTTGTTATTTTTTTTAATGATATTTCATTAACTATTATTGATCTGATTTCATTTTGGTGTTGAATGTTAGTTTTCAATATTGAATTTTCTATTTCTATCAGATTTTCATTTATTTCTTTTGTTGTGTTGTTTAGTTGTATGCCGTATTTCAATCCTTTTTCCAACAGTTGAGTTTCTTGATTGTTATATTGTACCTCAGAGTAATTTTCTATTCTATTGTGGCAGTTTATATTGATTTATTATGTTATTATGATGAGTTCCAATTTCTTTTAGTTTTGATTCTTTTAATTTTTTTAATTTCAATTTTATGTTTTCACTTTTCTTTTTTATCGTGCTTTCTATATCATACTTTACCGATTCCATTATTATTTCATATTTTATTTGATGATATTGTTTAGATATTAGTAGTTGAAGGTTGTATACTTTTAATGTTATGTAATTTATTTTTGTGTAGAGTTCTTGAATTCGTTTTGTTAACCATGTAGCTTCTGCTGTTTGTTTAGTTATTCGTGCGGCTTTGGATCTACTGTTGACTTAGATGTTAATATATGTAGGCATTATTCTATATCTCTTGCAGCATCGGTTGAAATGTAAATTTAATTTGTTTTGTTGTAATTTTAATATGAAAAACCATAATAACACATAAACTTGCTTATTTCAATCATTTTTCAAGTCATAGCAGTCATAAAGTTTGTGGTGGAACACAGACAGAAATAAGCTGGCTTACATTAAGAAATGCATTTCTTAGTACAAGAATTGCCTTGTTTTAAGGAAAATAAATCAATTTATTGATTTTCCTTTAAACTTAAAAAAGTTCATCATTTTCATCAGGGCCACCCGATTAGATAAACTATCAAAAAAATATTAACGGTTATAAACCAAAATAGGTCTACAGTTTTAGCGAGGTATGAGAAAATAAAAACTTTACATAAACATATTTATTAGATAAATTTTTTTAATTTAAGTAAACGCTGACTTAATTAAAAAAAAATTTTAAAATTTCACAAATGCTATTGCTATGCTTGGTTTGAGTATTGAAATCTTAATTTAAGAAATGTAATAATAATTTTTTGTATACGCTCCCAAAAATAGCTATTTTACGGACTCATTTCAGTCCGTAAAATGCTTAATTTTCGGCCTAGGCCGTAAAAGTTGTCATAGCAACAATTTTAGGATTATTTTAAATGATTCAGTCGATAATATTTTAAAAATGTATTAAACCTAAGAATACAGTTATTAAAATACATATTAATTAGGCATATCTCTGTGAACTCAACAATATCTAATCTAACAGGTAATAAATAATAAATAAATAATCTTATTCGGAAAAATGAAAATGAAATGAACAATTTTGCGCATTTTGAAAACGGTTACCTGCAAACGAAAGACCTTTAATTTCATTCGCAGGTAAATTAATTTGGGGATTTGTAGAAGCCCTTGCGGACGATATACTTGGTAATACATCCATTGGAGGCGTCTCGATTTTCTTTTCGCCTATTAGCAGTTTGAAAACCATTTTTTTTCTCAATAGACTCTTCTATGTAAGTTTCGGCCACTTTAGACGACCTGAATAATATTATTGTTCAGAATAAGATATTATATATATTAACATACTTGCCTCCAACCTCCTAGGCGTTTTAACAATTTCAAATCTACATCAGCACCAGCAGCAAGAGTAGCAAAACTACGTCTGAAACAATGACCTTTGTATTTCTGGGGATCCGGTAGCTTCAAAAATTCGGCCACAGTCGAAGGCATCTTTCCAAAGGAATGGATGCCGACGCGTTGAACAGTGCATTTTCCGTTACGTTACGAGATAAAGGAATAATCATGTGGTACATGTGCTGATCGAAGACGAACATATTTTTGATATAACTCTAATGAGTTGACAACTTTCCCTCCACTCACCACCGGAAACGCTCTTTTGATATTTGTTTTGGTGTCAGCAAGAGTGACTAAAAGAGTGCTGCTGTCTTTTTAGAGAATATCCTGCATTCGTAGGGAGTGCAGTTCTTCTCTTCCGCATGCACCACAAAGGCCGATAACAAGAGCAACCTAATAAATAGCGTAAAATTAAAATCTACTATAGAAGCAATCACCACACGCTAACCTTAGTTAACAAATGATCATTAGCTTTTCCAAAAATGCATTGATCTCTACTCTTGATAGCAAAAATCCTGAAATTATAAATTGCCTAGATACTACTAACTTTTTCGTGAAAATAATTTAATACCACATCTTCGTTTCTAACGACTACGCCCATATTTTCTTTCCAGCTGTTGAAATTTTCACGCTCTTGATGATACATGTCACGAGATTTTCGGGGAAGTAAATCCAATACAATTTCTTTTTCCTTCTCAGCAATACTTTCTGGATTTCGAAGCATTTTCAAATATGTTTGTATTTTAAATTTTATGATGAATTTCGGATGACAGAATTGATAAATGAATAAAACAAACTTGTTGCTATGGTATAAGATTCAAGGCTTTCTTTTCCATTCGATTAATGATTATTATGGATTCGAATATTTCACTGGTATCTAATGGATTAGGTACTCTAGGAAATTGTAGAGAGCTATTACTAAGAAGTATTGTTTGCATCACGTACCTAAATTAGGTTTTTTAGGTACTTGATACAAATATAGCTATTATATGAAGAAAAGCTTGCTTAATTCGATGATTCAATATAATGTTTTAAGCAAAAACGGCTTTATATTTAGTATTTAAGCAATTTTTGTATTGAGAAATGATATTCTTAATGTAAGCCAGGTAATTTCTTTCTGTGAGGTAGCCAGAAGTCAAACATTGAGATCTTTCCGAAAGTTAGAGAGAATTAGATCACAACACAAGTACAGGAGGCAAAACGAAGTATAGATTTAAGTTTAAAATCAGAATAGCATGATCAATTGAATCAAACACCTTGTTACAACCGAGGATAAGGAGGATGAAGGTACACTTGTTTTCCTTTTCCTACGAATTTGATCAGTGATGTCAATTAGTGTATGGGTAGTGCTGAAATGATTACGAAAACCAGACTGATGATTAGAAAGTAGATTATTGTATTAGTTGTAGTATAATCTATGATCTGGTTTTTTATTATCTTCTCAAAGACCTTAGAAAGAGCAGCTAAGACACTGATAGGACGGTAGTCATCAACACTTTTCTTAAGAAAAGGAGCAAACTGTAGCGAATTTCCAAGAAGATGGGAAGGAAGATGTCATTATAATATGGTTTATAAGATGGTGGATGTGGACGAGGATAAAAGGAAAAAGAATTTTAAGGAGTTTGATAAGAGTGCCACTAGATCCAACAGCATTGAAAGAGATGAAGTAGCAGGCCAATTTAATTTCGCAGTGTGGGGTAGAGTGAAAGAAGAAGGAATTATGATGTTCTGAGAAAGTTACTCCTTCCGCAAATAACCGAGAAACGAAAATTAGAGGAAGGCAAATTAGAAAACATTTTGATGCCAAGATCAAATTTAGCCTAGATGAAGGCAGAAAGCTTTCCAGCTAACAGTTGAGGGGTTAGGTTTGTGGGTTTTGAAGGACAAATCACGTACATTGCGAATGTGAAACATTTCAGGATTTAAGGTGATCAACTTAGAAGGTTAAGAAGTAGATTCAATAAAAATTGAAGTTTTGTAAAAGGATGAAAAGTCAGTATGAAGAATATCAAAAGAAAGAAGTTCTATGTTAGTGGTCGTGATGATGTGGTCGTGATAATAGAAAAGAGAAGGTGTATAGACCTTATTTAGGTTGGCAGAAGTAAAGTTGGATGCATGAACAGAAATCCCGTGAGAACTGGTCACTAAGGAGAGGAAGAGAAGGATAAATAACAAGAAAGAAGACAATGCATCACCGAGTAGGTGAATATTGTGAACAATATGAAGATTAAGATGTGAAAAGGCATACGAAGAATGTGATAAAGAATGAGGATTAAAAATAGTGGTATTGATATCCCCAAGAAGAATAATGCAAGTTTATCGATTGAAGTATGGGGAATTATGTCTTCAGTTGAAGCAAATTTCCTCTTACAAAGGTAACAATAACTAAAAGGCAAAAACCACCCAGTCTAAGTTTAACAAGAACTACTTCAGCATTAAATCATCGTAAGAATGAATTTTTGAGATTTAATTTTGGGAGGATTAATGTAAATTTACAAAAGTGCAAAAAGAAGCAAATACAAGGGGAGAGGAAATAGGAATAGAATAATTTTTCCAATTCATTTTTATATTTATTTAGAATGGACATAAAAAGAGTATAATGATAATTTTCAAGCAGCAGGTTGAAGAACAAAGGGTCATAGCAAGACAAGAGGTTAAATGAGAGGAAGAATTATAGAGGAAGTTAAGAAGCAAGTTCAGATGGACAATGAAATTCCAATGCAAACGAGAAATTCTGCTGAACTTTTTTAATGAGCGAGCGTGCTTGGCCATTGAAGACAAAACCGGAGGAAGATTTTCATTAAGGTGAATAAGATTAACAAGTTTAAGAAAGAGGAAGATATCGACAGTAAGTAGCCTTTCTACCTTAGAGCAGTTTCAAATGATAGCCTCCTTGCCAAGCTCTTACAGACGCGGATATGACCACATTAACGAAAAGCTAGTAAAATTATAATTTCTAAGCCTGGAAATTGGCTGTTTTTCTGAACCAATCAGAACCAAAAAGTTGTGTTGTAAATTGTAATGTCCTTATATTTCCAGACCATAGACGCATAACAAAATAAATGTTAAATTGTAAATGTCAATAGTAAATTACAATCAAATCTAGATTGATCAAAAATGGCAAAAATGTCAATTAAGGTTAAATCTTATCCATAGATGTAACTTAAGAAAGATTCAATTACACCAGCTTGTAAATGGATTAAATTTGATTATTTTTTCGGTCGTTTAAGTGTTGAAATTAGGGAGGTAGAGAGGCTACATACTAAAAATATTACTTTTTCCAATAACACAAAAACTATGCATTGCAAAATTCTAAAAAAAATTGTAATGTTTCTTAAATTATGTACTCCTTCATATAACACCCCACTCATTTGGGTCAAAATTGCCTCACAGCCATCCACTAAACACACAGAAATATAATTATTTGAGTCTTCGCTATGATTTCCATTCAAAATTTACCAACCTTTCTGTCTCTGTGAATATTTTCAAATTTTTCTGTCAATCATCGTCAAAACGCAGGGGGCGGAACGATCTGAATTTTGCACTTTTTTGTCCATAACTCAAAAATTGTGCACCCAAAATTTCCAAAAAAAAATTTGCAATAATTTTTAAATTAAGTGTTCCCACTCGCTTGGGTCAAAAAAGATTTTTTTACCCTCTCTATCCCCGTCCCCTAGACAAAATTTACCAAATATCCTAACTCTATGAATTTTTTCAAATTTTTCTGTCAATCAGTGTCGAAACGTATGCGGGGGAACGGTCTGAATTTTACACTTTTTTGACAGTAACTCAAAAAGGGGCACCGCAAAATTCTTTTAAAAATTACAACGAGTATAGAATTAGGTGCTCTTTCAAATGACACCCCACTCGCTTGGGTAAAAAAAGATTTTTTTTACCCTCTTTACCTCGGTTCCCTAAACACACAGGAATATAATTATTTGAGACTTCACTATAGTTTTCATACAAAATTTACTAAATTTTCTAACTCTGGGAATTTTTACAAATTTTTCTGTCAATCAGTGTAGAAACGTATGGGGGGGGGGGAGGCGGTCTAAATTTTGCACTTTTTTTGATATAACTCAAAAAGTGGGCACCGCAAAATTTAAAAAAAAAAATTGCAACAAATTTTAAATTAGGAGTTCTTTCAAATAACACCCCACTCGCTTGGGTCAAAAAAGATTTTTTTACCCTCTCTACCCCGATCCCCTTAGCACACAGAAATATTATTATTTGAGACTTCGCTATAGTTTTGATACAAAATTTACCAAATTTTTTAACTCTGTGAATTTGCTAAATTTTTCTGTCAATCAGTGTCGAAACGTATGGGGGGGAGCGGTCTGAAAGTCGCACTTTTTTAAAAATAACTCAAAAACTGTGCATGGCAAAATTCTAAAAAAAATTGATTTGTTTTCTAAATTAGGTGCTCTTTTAAATGACACCCCACTTGACCACGTTTTAAATAGTGTTTTTACCACTTCTCATTTCCACCCCCTTTATTTAATAAGTCTAATTTTGAGTATATGACACTTTTTAATATTTTTTATTAAAAACCTCCTAATTATTCTATCATTCAGAATGCATTTGAAAATTTTCGTTTTGTTAGGTTCGGAGCTAATGAAGGTAAGGAATACTGAAATGAGGCCCTTTCATATGATACCCTACTTGAATCGATAAAATAATGTATTTTCTCAAAGGTCTCACATCGTACCCCTGTAAACACAACGAAAACCACTTTAGTTTTTTTTGTATCCGTCATTTCATGTTGACAGATTAGTTTTATACGAACCTCAAATTTCAAGTTCATAGCATTTACAGTTTACAAGATAATCGATATAATGTGAAAAACTCGTTTTACTCTCACCAATAAAAAACACTGCCGATACTCTACGGAATTTCCAAGATGTGGTCCACAAAGGCAATATTTTAAGCAAAGCAGTATCTGTTCTGTTTAGGTTTTCTGATAGACTACAATCTACTTTAACATTAAGGCTGAATTCTGTCATCACCTATAGAAACTTCTCAGACATAATAGAGATAATTGGCCACGACAGATTCTCACGACTTAGAAATATTGCTGTTTGATTGGTTAGGTGTCTTCTTGTTCCATTTTCTTAATTTTTTTTCGGACGTTGTTAAGTTTTCGTGGATATTGTTCTAGTTTTTCAATATACTAAGCGTTTCTTAATTTTAAATTACTTTTAATAAAATAGTTTGTGTGTTTTTCCAGCAATTAGAAAATAGGCTCACGGTTCGGTCAATGTTTAAAATTATAACTATCGATAAATGGAATGTTAAAAACCAATGATTCGATGTGGTATTTATTTTCTACTTCGTTTTTATTTGTTTCATTTGATTTTTAAAATATTTTTTTTATATTTGATTCTATATTAAAATTAGCAAGTTGTTTATATATTGAAACCCGGAAGCTAAAAATATCTCTCTTTGAAATCAAAGATACGATTTTACACTAGAAACAAACTTTTATTTTATACAACAACTACAGCAAATCATTTGTTCATCCAACATTCACAATATTTTATTAACAAATAAATTTAATAAAATTGACCATCAAACTATTTCAAATTTATAAATTTAAACTTTTCTCTTACATACAGGATAAGGTTGTGAACAAACTTCCTAAACATTTTCTCCATACTTAGCATACATAAAAAAAAGTATGAAGCACAACAGTAACCTCACCATAAAACCAGGAAATGTAATTTTCAAATCACATATCCTTTTTTTGTTCTATAGAAGATAATATATTATCCATTTCCATTCAACTACAACAAAAAAAGGAAAATGAATATTGAAAACTCAGAAGTAGTTAAAAGAAAATGACAAGAAATTTTTATTTAGATTTAATGCATTTTATTTTTAATTCCAAAACGTTATACCATTGACACTTGTTAAGTTTTGTTTTTAATTCCTGGGAAATAAAAAAAAATTCAAAAATATTTGGTTCTTCGTGCGATGATTGTGAGGAAAGGATAAAAAAAATCCTTGAGTAATTTAAGTTTCTTTTTGTGTAGTTAATAAAAAATTGAATATGCAAATTTATTTTTTGAATAGATATAAAGTATAAGCCCCTTTTATAGTAAACACACTTGTTTGTGTAAGGTAAGGGTGAGTTGAATACTAATTAGTTATTATACTCGATCTATCTTATCTTACTTAAAAAACAGATTTAATGAAGACTTTGGTTGATGAATTTGTGTACTAAAAGCTCAAGCTGTACTAAAAGGTATATTCCCGAATCACTCATTTGCTCAAAAAATTTCTTCGTCTGGCAGAAGGTCTGGCTCAGCTACTTATCTAAAGAGTTCGTTTGTTTTACAGTTAACTTTGACGTCACTGTGACTCAGTTTTTAAGAACAACCACTTTGAAAGTGGATATTATGTAGACAGCGCCAATCGTAGTCAATCCTAGATGTTAAACCGTGAGATGCAGTCAAGTCAGATATGTTAAGATGGATGAATAAAATGATAGTGATACCAGTTATCGTTTAAGTTAAATCCTACGTCTGTGATTACACAATTCTAACGTGTATTTTCTTCTGGGTGTTTTTTGTATTTACTTCGGTCTGAAAGACCGAAGTATTACATTCATGAGCTAAAATTGAAATTCTTACTCTCACTTTTTTTGGCATTTCTCGACGTTTTAGGACCTACTGATTCTAAAAAAGCAAAAAAAAAATGTATGTCTGTCTGTCGGCCGGCCGGCCGTCCGTCATTACCTACGCTGCAGAGAAAACCGCTGGAGGGATTTCCAAAATTTTTTTTCTAAAAATAGGTATACTCAAGAGACAGGTCCGAAAGGACGTTGTGTTTGAAAACTGTACCGGAAGTGTGTCAAAAATCGTCAAGTGTGTCAAAACAAGGAAATTTGCATATTTTTTGCTTAAAAAGTAGGAACATTGAACTTCGAGAAATTCTGATAGTCGGGATTGGTATGTGAGACCAAAATCTAGATTATTGCATTATAAGTTTGTCAAAAAAATGTTGTCAAGTGTGTCAAAAGAAAGATTTTTATTTATTTTTTTACCCAATTTTTCGGAAAAAAAAATTAAATTGAAATTTTGTTTGAAATAAAATTTTATTATTATTATTGAGAACAATGGCATCATAAGTTTGTCAAAAAAATGTTGTCAAGTTTGTCAAAAGAAAAATTTGTATTTATTTTTTTACCCAATTATTTGAAAAAAATAAAATAAATAATTTGTATGACGTGAAAGCATATTACTATTATAGAGAATTATGGCACATTATACTTCTGTCAAAAAAATAATGTCAAGCGTGTCAAAAAATGATTTCATTGATTTTTTTAGCCAATTCTTGGGGAAAAAAATGTAGCTGTTTTTATGATGTAAATGTAATTGAAAATGAAATTGGACATGGAAATTTTTGAATTTGTTATAGTTTTTGAAATATTTTTGGAATTTTGAAAAAAGTATGTATTTTTAATTTTGTAATAATTTTTGCAATAGTTTTAGAATTTTGGAAAAAGTTTTAATTTTTGATTTTGTAAGAATTATTGGAATATTTTTGGAATTTCGAAAAATTTTTAATTTTTGATTTTTTATAATTTTTGGAATTTTGAAAAAAGATTCAATTTTTGATTTTGTAAGAATTTTTGGAATATTGTTGGAATTTTGAAAAATTTTAAATTTTTGATTTTAATATAATTTTTGGAATTCTGAAAAAAGTTTCAATTTTTGATTTTGTAAGAATTTTTCGCATATTTTTAGAATTTTAAAAAATTTTAAATTTTTGATTTTATTATAATTTTGGAAAAAGTTTCAATTTTAGATATTGTTATAATTTTTGCAATATTTTAAGTTTTGGAAAAAGTTTGAATTTTTAAGAAATTATTAGAATATTATTAGAATTTAGAAAAAGTTTAAATATTTGATTTTATTCCAATTTTTGGAATATTTGGAATTTTGAAAAAAGTTTCAATTTTTGATTTTGTATAATTTTGCAATATTTTCAGAGTGTTTGAAAAAAGTTTAATACTAATATTTGATTTTGTAATAATTTTTGGAATATTTTTAGGATTTTGGAAAAAGTTTGATTTTATTTATTTTTTACTATTTTTTTGGAATTTGGAAAGAAATATGAATTTGTGATTTTGTAATATTTTCTCGAAACACTAAATGGAGAGATTTTTGAGTAGTTTGCTGAGTGTAACTAAAAACCATGTTCGCATAAAAGTTTTTTGCCGAAAACTATATCAAAATCCTTAACCCAGACCAAAGTCTTGATATTTTTATATTAAAGTTGTGTAGTCACAGATGAAGAATTCAACCTTAGTAAATATGAGATGCTGTAATTTCAATATAGAATTACCATATGACCATGAAAATTAAAATACTTTCATTGTCGCCTCTGTGGTTGAATGTGTAAAACAGGAATTGAACTATGGGGTCTCCGATGAGTATGAGTTAAATCCTGACACGAAAGGCACAAACAACTTTCTGAAGGAGTTTTACTAAAAGGACTTTTGCACGGAGATAATAATCCTATGCGAACCTTGTCTGACATAACGAAAACGTATTCGCAGTTGTCTAATGTTTTAGGGTCAATTATATCATTTTGTTTTATAGTACGTGGTAGTGCTGGAATGAGGGTTTGCATAGTATTGCGCAGCAGTTTTATAACTATGTCTGTAGTTGACATTGGTGAATGAGAATTTTCGATGAAGATCTCACTGGGTAGCTTGATGCTTTATCCGTAAACCATTTTAGCTGGTGAGCACTTTAAATCTCCCTTCGCACTGTTGCCCGGATTCCAAGAAACACAATTGAGGTTTATGAACTCCAACTTATAGTGTTGCCTTGGGCCATTAGACTAGCTTTAAGCTCTCGATGGAAACGTTCCACCATTCCGTTTACTTGTGGATGGGGTGACGCTGTCAGTATCCAATGTGAGCTTAAAACTGTGTCAATTTGGAGATGAATTTAGAATCGAATTGTGTTTCTGAGTGAGTCTCGACTTATGCTTTTTCAGACTATCTTCCGTTATACTGCATTTGCGACCGTGTTATTTGTACCGTTCATATGCTAAATATTGGTTCTAAATTGAGTAATAAAATCCAAGTGACGTGATTGTCGTGGATTCTGTTCAGTTTTAAACTGAATTGCCCAAATCAGAGGTTTGTGGTCGGTGAACATTGTAAATTCTCGATACTCGATTCTCTACTAAATAGAAGAAGAAGAAGAAGAATTTATTTTAACAATAAATGTGCTGCCCAATTGAATTAGGTTGCTTAAAAAGGTAATATTACTACTAACGAAATGTTGAATTTAGAATTTTAGTTTGAAATTGATTATAGATGTGGTTATGAATTATGTAAATTGTTGCGCTTAAAATTTCTTCTGTTATTGATTTTAATTTTGATTTGTTTAACGCAAAATGCTATTACCAAATGTCCCTCTGCTTCCAAACCATAATCCTCTAACTTTCCAGTCACTAAAGTTGTACATATTTTTGTATTTTTCTTTATAAAACGGGATGCATCCTTCATATATTGAACATTTTTCGTTAGAAATTTTTGTATCTTGTTCCGGATCGTTGATTTCGTAGCGGATAGTGGGGTCGATGATATACGCTTTCTTCAATTTGGTATCGAACGCCACGATGTCACTGAATTTCGACCGCCCTTCGGAGTCTATCGCATATACCTCTATGAAACGTATTAGTCCCTTTTCCTCAAACAATTTTGCAAGCTGATTTTTGGTCTTGTGATGCCGCGCGGTGATTAGTTGTGTATTTGACTGACAACTTCCGGTTACATGAGCAATAGATTCAATCTCTCTGTTGCATGTGCGACAGAGGGCGGAAGGAGAGACATTACCAGGCGCACCATTCAGATTAGCGTAATTTGAATTGAGTTTGATGGCTGCAACCCATTCTAATGAAGATAATGTGTTCTTGTTGTAAATAAAATCGTTACTTGGAATGTATGTTTGAAAATGTATAGCTCCTGATCCTTGGTATTTTAAATTGCACCAATTTTCAGTTTTCGTGGCGAATAAAATAAAATTGTCGTTGGTTCGTATCGGAATTCCAATAATTTCTTTAATTGTTCGTCGAATCATTATATCAAGTCCGTCCGTTACATATGATGGCATTTTATTTATTGAAGCTGTCTGCAAAGGATATATCAATGTCGGAAATATATATTGATTGACTATGTTCAATTTCTGGTCTGGTTTGAGTAATGGTGATGTTGATAGTTTATTCAAATTTAGGTTTAGTTTCTCGATTGTGGAATTATCGAAAATTAATTCAGAAGAAAAAGAGCAACCGAGGTATTTAATTTTTTCATCAGCTTTGATACTCATGATTTCATTACCGTCTGATAGTATAATTTTGTCTTCAACGATTCTACCTTTTACGATGACGATTGTTTGGTTTTTTTTGGATTGATCTCAAGACCAATATTTCGGAAAAGGTCTTGCACCAAATCAATGGAACGTGTAGCACCTTCTTTAGAATTTGTAGAAACTGCCTGGTCGTCTGCAAAACCGGTCAAACAAAGTGCATCATATTCATTTGATAGTTGGTATCCGTTCGCATTGGAAAATTGTGGATCGCAAATTTCTTTGTAAATAAAATCAATTGCAATGTTAAACAGGATGGGTGACAGAGGACCACCTTGTGGGACACCGCATTGTACGTTTATAGGTTTTCATTTTCCTTCGTTTGTTTGTATTGACACTTCATTTTTCGTAAGAAGATTCATAGTTAGGTCATGTAAATTTGATGGAATACCTTGAGCTTTAAGTGCTTCTGAGATGACCTACTCGGTCGAATGCTTTCGAAACATCGAGGAATATTATAACACAATCTTGGTTGAGTCGTTTTGCTTTATGTAGACATGCGTTTATCAATTTTGCATTTATATGACATCCAGGCATATCAGCTACAAATCCTCTTTGATTGTAGTTGCTTTGGATCTGACGTCGTAGTTTTTCGTCTAGTAATTTTTCTATGATTCTTCTTACGACGGAATATATAGTGATTAACCTCCAACTAGTGACTTTGTTCACATCGTCGCCTTTGTCGATTAATATAAGTTTACCTTCACGGAAACGTTTTGGGACAAATGAAGATGACAGCATAGAATTTGTAATACATGAGATAGATTTCGATATATTCATTTGTTTTAATGGCTTCATAAGTATACGGTCTGATCCTGGAGATGTGTCCATTGATATCCTTTTCAATTGTTTTCTCACGTCCTCCTCAGTGACAATGATATTTTCTTTATAACCATTTGACTGATACGATTTCAAAATTCTTCCCAAATCTTTTTAAAATGTGTTTCGAGTATATCCATTTTTATTTTGCATTGGTTGGACGTACCATCGCTCAAAACTTCACGTACCGCTTTCTTACGTTGCTTATAGTACCAGTGCTGTGTTAAATCATATTTATACTGATCTCGTCGTCGTTGTTTTGATTTAGTATCGCTTCGTTGTGGATTAGATGAACGCGATTGTTGTGTTGCTGTAGGTGTCCTTTTTTTCTGTTGCCTCAGTCGGTAAAATTTAATGGCTGGATGTTTCGGTCCTGGCAATTTTTCATTTGCTTCGAATAAAAATTTTAAATATGAATCGATGTCACTATCAAATTTAGTTTCATCTAAGTTGCCTTCATTTTCATGAGCTTCGAATATTTTTTCCCATTTCTTGCATTCTGGTTCCAATATTATCAACGTTTATAGTATTTGCCGACTTCCGTGTTGGTCGTGAAGTGATTTTATCTGCTCTACTATCATTAGCTTCACGTGCATGCCGATTTCGATGTATTTTCATGCCCTTAAGAGCTGCAAACTCTTGTTTGCAGACATCACATGCGAATGATTTTTCTTCTAATTGTTTTTCAACGGTTGATTGCATGTTGGTGATCACTTTCGATATTGATATTATTGATTTTCTCGCTTGTTTTTTATTTATATTCCGTACGTAATCGCCCGTACGTATTGATGTTACAGTTTTTTGATGTGTTTGAGTTTTAGGAATTAAACGTCGAAAATGTCCGCTGTCTATCGGTCCATCGAAAAGCAAGAATGCCTTCGTTTTCTGTTTATCTATTTCTACATTTCCTGTCAAACCAAAATCATAACAGATAAACTTATTTTGGTCGTCTATGTCTCGTTGTACAATTTGTCCAGTAAAATTGTAAATTTCAGCGATCATAATTCGATCGAAAAGGTTCCGTAAATTCCATCTTGTAACATATATTCGACGTATGTATTTTTGATCGTATTATTCATATTTTCATTTTCACCATATTTAGATAGAGATTCTATTTTATTTTGCAGATTGAATAAAATATTGTCCTTGAATCTGTGGCGAACATCTAAATTAAAATTTTCAAAATTTTTCACTTTCCGTGAAGATTTCCAATCTTAATCGGTTGAGCTCGTCTACGGTACTAGCATACGTCTTCCAGGAGAATTTTTTAGCTAAAACTCTAACTTCACTCTACAATCTGATTTCGTTTCACAATTGAAACAACAGTTTACACACCTTCGTCCATCCACTGCGTCAAGACACACTTCTCCTAATGTTTTCGTCTCCAAAAATCTCCAGTCTTGTTCGCATGTCTTCTTACGTACGGACTTAGTACGTAAAGCATTACAGCCTCCATACGAAGGTCCATTTAAATTCATTAGCCGCAATGATAAAAATTTCGTTATTGACCGAAATGAAATGTCAACATATTCGAGCTTCCATTGACAGATTAAAACCTTGCTTTAGGGAACAATCTGAAGATGACTCATCTCAAAACTCACCTACTTCGAGGACTAATCTCAGTCGCGCAGACGAAACTTCGTCTTCTACAGATAATGCCCATTCTACTTCTTCGGACACATTCCTGTCTTCTCCTTCTACCTCCGCAGAAACAAGGAAAAGCGAAACAAGGCAAAGCGAAACCAGGCAACTGTATCACCTAAAAGGGCTAGATTTAATCTCATTCCTCAAACACAGATATTCCATCCTGCATCCACAATTACGCGAGCAGGTAGAACCCCTCGTACCCCTGGTCGTTTCCTTCGTTCTGTAGCACAATAATTTCTAAATCGTCCCATCTTCGATGGCACTAGGGGGGGAGTGTTGTGGCGAACATCTAAATTAAAATTTTCAAAATTTCAAATTAGTATGCGATGTTTTTGTTTAGTTTTAGATTTAAAAATAAACAAAATAATTTCAATTATAGTTTTTTTCCTTAACATAATAAAGTTCTCGTTTTCCGTTTTTATTAAAGAAAGTTTTTATTGATTTCGCTTACAATCAGAAGTTCCGTATTTATTTTGATCGCGGAAAATATATAAAAAATTAGTTTTAGAGTTCTTGTTTTTCGATTTGGAAAATATTTCGGCTGCATTTTCTTTTATGTCAAATAGTAGACAAATATTTTCCGTGTTTTTTTCGTATCCAGCAGCCAAATTCTGTAATTGTGAAGCGGTGAAGTGATAAAAATTTCTTCGTTTCTTTTCATTAAAAAACTTATCACTTCACCGCTTCACAATTACAGAATTTGGCTGCAGGAATACGTATTTCTAGTTTATTTTCCATTGTCTATAATCAATGTAACGCTTGTTTCATTCATTGTGTTTTCAAGGATTTTAATTGGAGAAAATTGGTTTTTAATTTATTTATTTTCAAGAGCAAAAATTTTTCATGTGTAACTCAAACGCCTACTTAATCGAAAAAAAAAATAAGAAGAATAAGATTTATAGCTAGATAAATTGCGAGTAACTTCCGATCAAAAGAGTAGTATTTAATTTCAGCGTCAGAGAGTTTCTTTGAGAAAAATGCCAGCGGCTTCTTACAGTTATTGTTATTTTGTTGTAATACTGCTCGGACTGCAAAACTGAATGCATCCGTTGAGATTTTAATCATTTAAGGGATGCACTAACAACGTTAACTTGCCCAATTCCGTTTTTAACTCATTGAATGTGAGTTAGCATTTGTCAGCCCAACTGATTTTCTGGATTTCCTGGGCTTTTTGAGTAAATCGGCTAAGTGATTATGAATTGGTGCAAGTGTTTCAGGAAAATGCGATATAAATTGGTGACCAATTACCGAATGCGTTTTATGTTTGTTGGCGCTGCAAAATTCGTAATGAAATTAAGTTTTTCATTTGAAGGCAGAAACCCTTTAGGGTTATTACTCAGTCACATTATCTTGTGACTGAAGAAGTTTAGAGTGCTAGCCCCGAAAACGCATTTCGAACACTTTATGTGAATGAAGCGACTAATATATCATATGTGTAGACAAACAAACAGTCACATCTTCGTTCACTACTGAAGAGAGGTGATATGCTCTGACAAGAGCAATTTTGGAAACAATTTGGCATCCAACGATACGGTAACCTGCGATAACCCCACATGGCTTCCTATCTTGGTCTCGTTTATTTACCATGTAAAGAGGATATGAGACTCAAGAAGACGATGGTCAACATATTCCAAATTCGACCATAGGCTAAAAATCTGTGAATGCAGCTTTTTGTCGTATTGGATCTAGTCTTCGTGGTCAAGATACTGGCTAGTGGCCTGTGGTGACGATGTTGTGTCCCCACATTGAGTCAGACTGGTAGATTATAGTTCGGTTCTTTTCTTCTGTAAGGGCGATATTCTGTATTAGCAGCAGACCGTAATCTTTGTCGGGATTTACTATAACACAGATAATTAATCTCTACAGAATATAAATGATCGAGAATTTCTCGAATCTCCTTCAGCTCATTCAAACGTCTGAGCAAACAGTAAGACGAACAATGGAACAGCCTAAAATTTGTAACACACAGAATTGCACGTCGCTTCAAGTTTGGTCTTGGTTAGGTACGCATGTAGTTCAGCGATCAAAATTTCTATGTTACCGGATTTAGTTTCGTCGTAAGGATGGATTACGTCATTGAAAAAATCGTTTAACAAATTTTTCTGGATTCAGCAACGTGACCATGGAATTGGGTTACACGGTGTAAGTGAGAAACAAATAATTTAATTTTGTTGACCATTTGAAGCCAAAAATAAAATTGAAGCCGTAGATACAATATTTTCGCAACTCCACTGTATGCAGAGGTATAGGAGAATCATGAAATTAGGCAACTGACTTGTCATGTAACTCTTCCGGAATCCACAATTTCCCTTTTTCACTTTCCGAAGTAACATCACTGTCGGAGAATTTTATTTTTTTTAGCCACAAGTCCATTGAACGTACTTCAATGAGGTAGGAAACCCTTTCAATTACGTTGAGTTGAGTACATCTTCTGGGACAAATGTGATATAGGATGCTCAACTCTCTCTTTGTTCAACTACACAATCCACACCATCAATAATTGCGTCGCATTGTAGAACTGTATTCTTGAAGTAATTTGAAATCACCAGAGTTGGGGTTAAGTTACAAACCAAATCAGTTTAGAAGTTCACACAAGCAGGTTCACACATAAGGTTTAAGCTCAAAGACACAAGAAATTGTAAATTCACACTAACTTACTAACTCAGAAATAAACCAACGGTAACAACAAGTTATGTCAAGGAGTTTTCTCATCTGTTTCACTGTGGTTAGTAAATTGCTGAAGGCTAAGGAAATTATTTTTCTTTCACATTGATGGTCCTGTTTGCCAGTCCTAGACACCTATGACTTCTTTCAGTACACTTATATGAAAAAGAAAGATGTCAGTAACTTTCATAAGGCCATAGAGATACACTATGATACAGGAGCGTAATTGGAGGTAGGTGGATCACCTGATCCGTCGACATGGTGATTGTCTGCAGGGCGTTATTCAGTCTGAAGGGCTAACTTAAGATTTTACTTTTACTCCAACTGATCCAACTGATGAAATTGGCTTGAATTAGACGACATAGAATACCGTTGATTTAGGAAAATGGAAAAGCATGTTTTTTGGTAACAGTATAGAACTAATGGCAGTCCAAACACAGACGAACCTGGCGAGGTTTGTGTATCAAGATCATTGGTGAATTCCAAGGCACATTTTTGATGATACCAAAAACCAGCAAACCATCCAACTTATAGCCTATCATTTTATCTATTGCTGGTGATATAGGGTAGTCTCTATATTTTATGGGAATCGTGTTGACAACATAAATTTTGTACTATTATAAACCTATTCTAGCATATTACGGAATAATTTGTATGGTATCGTGCAGCTGTTTACTTTCCCCCACGCATTAAAATTTAATAAATTTTTGGCTTTAAAAGAAAGTTGGTCTCAATCTCAACCATTTTGTTGCCTATTTGAAAAAAAAGAAGTCAGTTGATTGATTAACTGTATGTTGAAGATATACAGCTGTTACCAATCAACACTATCAAGTGATATTTAACAAGACCAAATGACTGATATTGGATATGTTAATACAATTTTATTAATCCACATCGAGTAAAATATTGAAAATAGTTCGGTCCATCGTATCGTGTTAATCACAATATTTGAACAAATTCCAAATGGAACACTGCTAAACAAGAGTAACATCATTAGCAAAAGCTTGCACATGAAAAAATTTCCATAGTTCTTCTCTATCATAACTTAAGTTATTAGCATATTCATTAAACTGTGAACTTAACCATTGTAAACTTAACAAATAAAAATTATTTCTAGAGCTGTGTTCTGAAGGATTTCAACTTTACTAAAAATTCAAACTTTACAGAATATAAATTCATTCCCAATTGAGTCGAATTAAAACCAAATAAACAAAGTTTTTCACCAAACATTGTTCAGAGCAAAGAATTATAACATAGAAAAATATAAATTATTTTCAATTAAATCAAGAACAAAAAATTTTATTTTTATTAGAATTCGTTTAACAACTCTATGCTTAAAATTCATAATTTTTCAGAACTGATAAAAAATCTTAAAACTTTAGAATCTACCCTCGTATACAACCATACTAGTTTGTAAAATTTCTAAATAATATTCTATGAAACCTCACTTGGAATAGAAAATCTCGTACGAATTATTTCTTGCTTTTAATTTAAATAAACTGAAATTCTCAATTGAGCAGTTTTTTATTTAACTTAAATCATTTATATTTATATTTAAGAAAATTCATTTTCAAGAAACATAAAATGATATTTGTCGTCATTAAAGTTAATTTAACACTTTGGAGAATACAATTTATACAGACATTTTTGAGTTTAATTATAATTGGAAATTTGATTTGATATTTTGGATTTTTTATTCAGCCGGGATATTGGTTGAGACAGTTTATTTCAAATGTAAGCTTATCACAAAATTCACTTGTCAATCTTTCAAAAGTCAATTATTTATTCATATAACCATTCACGTTTGACTTAAACCTAGATTAAAAAATTTTATAATTATAAAACAAACCAAACCTATAACCGAGTTGTAAACATCAAACACATTCTTCCTCTTCAACGAATAATTAACTCGCATAAAGTTATATTAAAAATTCCAACACATTTTTTTTTTCTATAACAAACCTCCTCGTACATTTCCATTTTCATCGTAAAGTCTAATTTCAACTAAAATTATTAATCCATTTTTGTCAATAAATTCATGAAAATAAGATTTTCCTTTTTATGTTTTTCTATTTTGTTTTCATTTTCTTTAAAATTTTTCATTTTTGTATTTTTCGTTTATTCCCAAGAATTTTTCTTTGCCTTTTTTTGTGCATATATACATATAAAATTGGGGTTCTAGAAAAATTTTATATGAATGAATCATTTTTCACAAGGGTATATAACGAAACCACAATTTTGTGTATAATAAAATGGGTACAGTGGAATAAATAGATGTATTTAAAGGAAATTAACCCATTGTAGCAAAATTACTTAATAATCGAATGAATAAGAATAAGGATAAATAAACTTATTTGTTTTATCCTGAATATCATATGTTAATATTTAGAACCTATCCAGAAAATAAACGTCAAATGATGTAAAGATTTTATGTCCCAAGGAGGTAAAATGAGGGATTAGTGATTTAACAAAGCAATTTCCGTATGAGACCGAAGACCAAATTTCAACAAACACTGTCGCCGAATTATTTAAAGAAACGAAACTACGCAACAAACTTGTTATTGGAGTTATTGGAAATACGGCTGAACATCCCTCCACCCTTAAAATTAGTTGTATTTAACAATAAATAAAATGGTTGGAGAGAAATTTAGCTAACTTGGTTGTTATTTGTATTTGTTTTGATACTTTTAATCTGTTTTGTTGAGACCTTTTAAGATAAATAAAAAGTGTAAAAATATTTTATGTTTAACTTTGCTATAGATACATGTTTAATGTTTATTAGCATAACAAAAATTAAAATAATGTAATAGTTTTGTTTTTGTTTGAAACGATTATTTTGAAAAACATATTGATGCAACAATTTAAAGTGAGATGTGCATTCAAAAGGATGATCGGTAAATTAAAAGAGAATTTATAGAAAACGCTAATGTTGTGATCATATATTATATAATTTTTATCCTCTATAAAACTATCGGTAGGAGATTTAAAAAAATTTAAGTTTTAAAAATTGAATCTCAAGTTTCATCTGGTACTCGCCCCACTGATATTTTCTATCAATAAATGATGCACTCCGCTTAGCTGGCAAGGTAGTGTTGAGACTCTTAACTAGAACTATGGTGCTCATCCCAACAATAGTGCACACTGTAATGGATATCTTGCTCGCAGCTCGCAGTGTAAAGTGCCAATGTCAAATAATGGCCCTTTACAAATAATAACCCTTCAACATTTTTAACTTATATTTTATTAACTTGTATAAGCAAAACAAATATAAACAAAAACGAACCATGAAAAAACTGTATAATATGATTTTCCGCGTATTATTATTTTTCCGCATTGTTTTAAAATTAAATGTTTTGTTTTGTTTATATTTGTTTAATTAGAAAGCAAAATTTTAATTTGTTTTTAAAATTTTCTTTCTATTTAAGTAAAAGTAAATTTTAATTTGAGTAGAGTTGAATTTAGATAGTGAAGATAAATTTTTAGAAAATAAAGTGTAGTCAAAATTTTAGAGTCAAGTTGAATTTTTACATAAAAGTTGATTAGAAGAAATTGAATAATTAGAGTTGAATTTTAATCGGGAGTAGGGTTTAATCAAGAGTTGGATTCTTAGAGTTGAATATTTAAAATCGAATGAGTGAAGTTAAATTTTTGAGAGTATAGTACAAAGTTCAAGACCGTCCAGTCGTGTATAAGTTTAAGAAATTGTAGTTGCGCGAAAAATATAAAACAAAGAGTCGTGTTATAAGCCTAAAATAATAAAGTTAAAAACTAATTTATCAACCTAAGTTAAGTAAAATTATTACAATAATACACGATTGTTAAAGTGATTTATAAAATAGAATTATCGAAAGTGAAAAAAAAAATACAACAATAACCAAAAGAGTCGATAAATTTTTGTGTGTTTTATTTACTCCTATGAACATTTGTGATTATGTTGACCCTTTCCACTTTGGCCACAACATAATCTTGAGTTGAGAGTTGATCTGTGAATCAATACAAGTGTTAAATTGGAAAATAAGTAGTTGAAGGTTCTAGAAAATAATAAAGTAAAAAGTAAAGTGATAAATATAAAAATAAATTAAATATAATAAAACTTAAAACGGATTATAATAACTATCACTGTTAAATTAAGAGTTCAGAGTCAAGTGATTAGAATTGTAAAAAACTAAAATAACATATTAAAATAAAAATTACTTGAATTTTGAGAACAAGTTATACGTTCAAATGGAGAGGTAGAAATCAGGTCGAACCATAAATTAAATTTTCTGTATTAAACCAAAAAATTAAGAAAAAGGAAATGTAAATAAAACATTCTGAAAAATCGAAATAGTACAAAATTTATACGTAAGTGACTTTTATTTCTGTTCCACCAGTTCCACTTGTGATTATGTTATAGTACACCCGCTACGGCACAACAGCAGACTGTTTACATATGGAGACTACAAGCTATCGAAGTGACTTCCGGTACTGTAAATGAAAATTTAAGAAGATCGAGAAGATTGAAATTCAATTCAAGAAGATTAAGATTCGGAGTTGATTTTCCCGCACATGCTTTTTTTCGACATCAAACAGTCGTGCTAATATCTTTTGTACAAAAGTGTACCGCACCATGCATTTAAATAACCACCAGTGAGAATAATAACAAGGAATGACAAGATGCTAGATTCGGTTAGATCGAGGTGTTTTCAATCGTGATTTTAATATCAAAATCACTAAAAGTAAATTACGCCTTGTACCAATTAAAAGTAATTAGAGGTCTTTAAGGGCTAAACTCATCTTTTTTTACCTCGAAATAACTGCATAATCTTTTGTTATGTAGACTGGAGTATGATAACGTAGAGCAGTCAAGTTCCAGATTCATATAATGTCTGTTTTCTCATAAATCACAATTTTACCTATCACGCGTAGTCCACAACAATTTTTCGTTCATCCATAATCTCATATTTTCGTCATATTTTCGTACAGTTTCCGTTACACATATTCCTTCTTAGCATAACACAATTAACAATAATATTTTATTTTACAATCCCCTATTATTGGCTCACACTGCGTTTCCACCAGCGTTACTTCACCATACTACATGAATTTGAATTCTCCGGACCTTCAACCGTGATTGCTCTAAATATTTTCAAACCTCAAATAGCTGTGCATATTGGTCCAATCGTCTTAATATCTAACAATTATTATCATACAATCAGTTTTGCAATTGTCTTCAAAACGTATTATATTTCTTATATAGGTGTTTTTATCAATTTCTCTTTCCGTTATAAAACTAGATTTTACTGTACCACGGTTGTAAGCTATTATTTTATACTACGTAATCATCATAAAATCGCTTGAACATACGTTTAATCCATTCTTGTATCGCACTATATTGATATTTCTTCCAAATGCGTTGTAAATAACTTATTTCGTGAAATTATCTTACAATTTTATGTATTACAAAATAACAACCAGTATTTGTTATAAAACGGAGAATGTACTAACATTGTTCTGCAAGTTTCACTTTCAAAAAACTTTGTAGCTCAATTTTCGATATTTTTAACTATATAAGAAACGAAATATCTCATTTTCTCTCTCCTAGTGTGGTATTTTATTTTGACATATTATCTGATTGGAATCGGAGTTTGTTTTTTTGAACTGTGAGTTGTCGGAAAATGTCAGTGAGGTAAAACATGTGATTTTGTTATTTTTTTTTTCTGTTTAAACATTAGTCTGTTCCGATGTGTTTTGTTTTTTTATTTTATTAAATAAAATATTTAGCTTAAATTTATATTGTAATATAGTGTAATTTTTTTGTGGAGTTAGCTAAAAACTGTATTTATAAAATTTTGTTGCCATCCGTAAAATTCCAATGTTTCAAGGCGATTCTTAGTACAATTTTTGGTGTGATAAATTCAATTATGTCGTCCACCATTGCTAAAATAGAATAAACTAGAAAATTCTGAATGTTTAATGGTATTTAACACTTAATAAAAAAAAAGTTATGCATGTATGTTGTTCGTTCAAACAAAAAATTGTAAAGTAAGGAAACTTAACCAACAAATAAGGTAAATCTTAAGATATTTTGTTAACCAAGGAAGAAATTTTGTATATGTAATAATGCTGATAAAATAATTTGAATTAAAATTAGTGATTTGGTTTCTAAGACTGTGGTAACAAAAATTAAATTGTTTTTTTTTGTGTTTGCCGATGATGATAAACAGTTACAACTAGTGATTAGCACGTTAATTTTGTTTAAATACAGGCAATGGACGAACAAACTTTATCGATTTACCCCTTAATCCGTTTGTATGTCGCAGAAATACGGTTTCTAAACCATCAACGTAATATTAGCCGTGCATATATCCAGTCTGGGTTGGTCGAAACTATTTCCAAGCCAGGGGAAGTAGTATTGTGACCTCGATCACTCTTTTGTTATCTTAAGATTCAATAACTGTAATTGTACTATCATGGTTGAAGCTGTAATAAGTTTGTCATCAATTATTTATTTAATTTTTTTTATATAACAATTTTGATCTTATCAACGTTTGAAGCAGAAATAATTTTATCAGCAATTACCGTTTTCTGCTCGGGCCATCATTGTTGGATTACAATATCATCGTTTGGGATAGTAATATTGATTATAACACCAATCATTATTTTTATGTTGAACGCAGGAATTTTAATTGCATCATCGTTCGAAGCAGTACTAAAATTTTATTATCAATCGCTTGCTTTGGTTTTTTTACGGTAACAGTTTGGAGTATTTCAACGCTTGAAGTAGTAATAATTTTACCATCACTCACGGCTGTTATGTTTTGAAAGCAATAAGTTTGATTACCCTAGTATCGTTTGAGGCGGTGATAACTTTGTCTTCACGCCTATTTTGGGATGTTGAGTGCAACAATTTTCATCACCCGATCATTAGATGCAGTAGTATATTTACCAACCAGCCCCAGTTTATTTTCTTGTTGGAAGCAACAAATTTGAATGCTGAAAAATACAACAATCGCCTTAGTTATTGCGCCGTAACTTTCATACAATATCTATACAGTATTTCTACCGTTGGTGTCAATAATCACCTAGCAGTTGTGGTGCAACACTTGTGGTATTAATATCAAATCTTATCAGTAATTGCCTGAGTTATTACGGCACACCAGTTACAACTTAATTATACACTTTTATCAGTACTTGCCTGAGTTATTTCAACGCAACATTTATACTAGAGTTATACAGTTTTAATCAGCTATCGTCCTAAGTATTTGTCACGCAACTATCATACAATATTTATACAATATTTCTACAGTTTTTATCAGCTATCGTCATAAGTATTTGTGACGCAACTTTCATACCATATTTATACCATATTTCTACAGTTTTTATCAGCTTTCGCCTTGGCTATTGTGGCGCAACAGTTTTACAACATTTACAACTTGATTCTACAATTTTATCAGTAATTGCCTGAGTTATTACGGCCCAACGTTTACAGCTTAATTATACATTTTTATCAGCGATTGCCTTATTGTGGCGCAACATTTACACAATTATTATACCATTATTCATCTTACACTACCTTACCTGCTTGAATTTTCACCGCTGATGGAGGGCTAAAACGTTAAGACTTTGAGGCCTGTCGGATATAACCATGGGGTGAGTGAATTTTGATTATTCTTTTTACTTTTCTAACGTAGAGGTGTGAAGGCGTGTGAATGGGTGAATGTAGGGAGTGAATGTGGGGGTTGAACGTGCAGATCACGGTTCTTTCGCAAATGGGGTCGCCAGAGTCTCATTTTTTCATTCGTATTGTATCCATTTCTGTATATCCACGTAATTTGCGTACATTTCTGTATTTGTGTTGAAGCAGCAGGTATTAATTTATCAAATCCACGATCACTGAGCTTTAGTCGTTACGGCGTTATTAATCTCTAGGTACGCAGCCTGCTATGCCGCTTCATTGGTTCGCCAATGAAAAAGCTCTTCATTACACTTTTTAAATGATATTCAAACTAAAAACCGTTTAATATTTAATAAAGTTTACAAGAAAGCTACGTAAAGAGGAGAAGGAAACCAAATCAGTGTTAACATATATTTGTAAAATTAATTTTGATAACTTAGAGGATATCATATTATCCAAAGAAGATGTTGAGAATGTCATAAGAAAAACCATCAAAAGCTATGGCATCTCCACCGGTATGCTAAAATACATTTAAACCAATAAATTGAATCACCATCACCAAACTATACTCAAAACATTGCTTTATACTATCCAGATACCAAACATTTGAAAAACATTCAAAATCAGCCCCATAATAAAACCCTGGAAACCTGAAGAAAAGGAAAAATCATACAGATCGATGTGCATCGTTTGCAAATATAATTGGAGTACATCTGCTACCATGATTAACAAGATATTACATTTTAACGTCACATCAATATGGTCAGGCAACACATAGTACGATACAAATCTTCTGAAACTATTGAAACCATTGAGCGCGGCGTAAGATCCACTGCTTAAATTCAATGTTCATAAACAAGCAAGAGGTAAACACTGCAAAACACAAAAACAGAAATAACAGTAAATTAATCAACGTGGGAGAGTTATAGGAGAGCAGCAAATAAACATTTTTGGTAGCAGCGTAACCAAAACCTATACCATGTCAGCAGCTAAGTCTTCGTTAACGGAGTCTATTCCTCTTGAAAAATATGGCACACAAACGGTGTGGTCCTCCACCACAATTCGGTGGTCAGCAAATCTTCGGAGATGCAGGCTTCCGAGACCACGATAACAGCTGGCAAAAAGAGGAAGAGGAAAATGATTGTGGTTCAAAGAGCTGAGAAAAAAGAACAAAGCTAAGGATAACACATCACTGCCAAAAAGCATTGCAGAGCAGGCGTCTACTTTGTATTTACAACGGTGTTTCTGTAATGATATTTCCCTTGGACATGAGAGTTGAGACGATCAAACAGAATATGTCTACTGATAGACCTGGTTCCATGTCACAAGATGAGTCTTCGTATGGAGCAAAATAAAGCTTCTGGTGAAGGCAGTCCAGGTCCTATACAAGGGAATGACGACGCGACTCACCTTGAGGTCTTAAAGCACAAAAGCAGAAAAGCTTCGAGTGATAGTGCCTCAAAAATTCCATTGAAGTCGACAACAACGACGGGTCCGAAGAAGGTTGCATCAAGCATCAAGCATAGTGCAGAAAAAAGAGGGCTTGTTGGAATTATCGAATCAAACAATGACATAATAATCCAAGAACAAAACAGTTTGATCCAGGAACACCTGTTTAAAGATATGCTGAAACAAACAAGAACTCTGGTAACGTTTGAAGAGGTGACGATGAAAGAAGTAAAACTTTATTTCCGATGTTCAAACGACTTCTCATTAAACCGGTTGGTGGAGGAATTTCATGGTTGTATTCCATGGGAAGAAGTAAGGCTTTCAGGAATCAAGTTTTGTGATTTTTATCAGAAGCACCAAAATCTGGATTCAAGGTCATAGACAATCAGAGACTGCCTAGATGGGTGGTTTTGGAGGTCTAAATGGCCTGAGCAATTCTAAATGGAGGATACGAGCGTGAGAGGGGAAGAAATTGGCTGTGGATAAAACCTCTGTCGACGAAAGCCTCTTCCACATTCTTTTCGATGAATTTTATGATAGCAATGTTATGATAGCAATGAAAAAACTGGAGTTTCTACACATCAATCTACAACATAGCATAAGTCTTTGCTTCACTTTCTAAAAAGTTGCATATAAAAATATCAATAATTCAGGAACCCTTCATCGTTAAAAACTGTTGTTCCATTAAGGGCTTTGATATTATGTATAAAGGGCGCCTGACAAAACCGGAACCTGCATAGCATCACAAAAACGTCTTGATATGCATCTTCTGGCAGAGTTATCCTTAGGTGGTTTAAGCGTAGGAATGGAACAGCTACGAAGAAAAGGTGGATATTTATTGTGTTAGCCTACCTCCAGTACGAATCTTTTAGTCCCGCATCAACGCAGGAATTGGTGCGCGTAGTTGGCTGAGCCAAGAATAAAAACCTGGCTTTCATAGTCAGTTGTTATGCTAATTCACATCACGTGGGCTAAGGAAGTGCCAAAAAAACAGCAGAGGTGAGTCTCTTTCAGAGATGAGTATCCCAAAAAACAACAGTAGAGGTGAGAGCATTGGCTAGTTCTAATTCAGAAATTCTAAACTTCAAAAAAGAGCACGTTTTTGATAATTTTTGGACGGCAAGAAAACATAGACATCACTCTATGCTTCAGGTTTCTTCTAGAAGATATCAGGAGCTTAAAAGCGGTTACAGATTTATATATGAGCGATCACAGATATTTTGATTTTCTATTAAAAATGATTCTAGCCGAGGATCATGTCTAACGGAATCCAAGTCAGACCGATTGGGTGTGCTTAAAATGATAAACTTAAACAAAGATCTAAGAAACTTCTGAAGAGAGCATTGAAAACTCGTGATGAAATTGTCTGTCTGAAGAAAATCCTGCTATTCAATAGACAACACACTTATTAAGCGAGAAAGTCTACGGACACAATCCTATCCGAGGTGGTCTCTGATATTGAATATACTATCTCTTAAAAGGGTTTTACTCTTGGCGCTTTTCTTTACATAGAATGGGATTTTGACCAAGCTACTTTTGAGTTACCCCTTAATGTAGTGGAAAGGTACGGTGTGAACAAAATACTCGTAAGGTGGATCCAATATACTCTGGAAGATCGATGTCTATTCATTCACATAAAACACAACATCAAAATCCAGGTAATTCTAAAGCGTGGATGTCCTCAAGGGGCGTTCTATCACCCCTGCTGTGAAATATGACGGTATACCAGATCCTGATTGCATTAAATAACGCTCTGAACATTAGCAAAAGTTGGTGTTGGAAGAATGGTCTCTCGATCAATGCTTCTAAGACACAGCTGATTTTGTTTACCAACAGTAGGAAACTAAATAACTTCAGTCTTCTGTAACAAAGTAACTTGGCGCTCGACGGCGCAGTGGTAAAATTCCCTGATTTGTAGATTCAGTATGGTACCACATGCCTCAAATATTTGTTGCCTGGGACTTTCATAAATATTTTGTTTCGCATACGTCATTCATGGTCATCAATTAATGTAATTTCCGCTACATAAATTTAGCTTCCAATAATAAATGGCATTAATGATGGAAATAATCAGCCTGTTGATGAAAAGCTATGCATTTATACGAACAAATGCCAGTTGGGTAGTGGGAAATACGGAGAAAACTGATCGTCAATGTGAACCTACATTTTTGGGAATATTTATATTTTATGTTCGCTCCAACTTTGATTTACCGTGATAGTTATCCAAGAAATAAACAAATTAATTGGGTAAAAGCTGTACATTACTTTACGGAGTTCGTAGCAATAGTATACAGTTGCTCGTTGGTTTTCGATCACTTTCTAAAAGGACATTTCATCGACTGTGGAAAGACCGAAATGACGTTAATAACTCTGTTAACAATCTATTTAGAATTTCCAGTTATATATTCGTAGGGATTTTGCTCGTTGCTACACGCATGGATGAACATGCGCGCCGAATTGCTAAAATTCGGAGATCGACTGTTTTTATAGAGATTGGTGGAATAGTAACTCATTAAACGAATATTATCGTACCTGGAATACAACCTTTCATGATTGGTTATATGAATATATTTTCAAAGATTTTTATTTCTTATCAAATAAATCATCAGTTGTGCCATCAGGAACCTTGTGACCATTGGCTGTTATTTCTTCGTCCGTCATATTTTCCAACAATAAATTATTACTGATAGCGACTAAACCACATAAATTGATGCACTAGTTAAAATTTGATTAAAGGCATATAAATTTTATGTATCTATTTCTACCACACTAATTTGCAACTTTTTTCCTTCATGTGTAATACACTGATTTTGAGTCTCACTGCGTTCACACAACCACAACTTCGCTAAAATAGTTAATTTATTTCTCCGTAAACTCAAACCATAACCGCCATCTGCTATTGTTGTAGTAAAACCTGAGATAGTTGTGCATATTTAACCATCTGATTTCCTACCTTAAAACTGTATCCGTCAATCAGTATAGAAATTAACCTAGAACCGCTGTATTTATTATTATCGATTTTTCTTTCCGCTATATACCTATATATATATATTTATATATATATATATATATGAATCTCGCAAGCTAGATACGGCTGTAGATCAATTGTAGTTTGCTATTTTAATATTGGTTGTAATACGTCATAATTCGATATTCTAAATGTAAATTCGGGATTTCATCCTGAACTCATTAGTTTCGCTATTTCCCTGTAGATGTCCGCCAACCGGTTGATATTTCAGGTTTCAATACCTAACCATACTCCACTTTTAGAACCCGGGGATTATACGAATTTCTTGGCAAATATGTACATTGGTCAATATATTTCCCAAAAATCATTTCATGGACATAGATGTCTCGATTCGTGATTGGATTCGATTGTTAAACGTGAATTCGAGATGTGAACAAAAAGTGTGTGTTTCGTCTTGCTATAAAAAGCGCCGATTTTCATAAGGCGGCCTCTTATGTCTTTGCAATTTTTCTTTCGCGAATATCAAAAAGCAAGTGGAATTTCTTTTTTGAATTCACGTTTTGTTGATTAAAATTAAGTAGTGAAAATTTTAATTAAATTCAATTTTTACTGTAGTTCAATTAATTCAATTTTTTTAATAGTATCAATTTGCGTAGTGAAATTTAAAAAAAATTTTATATGTTTGTGTCGTAGCAAAACAAAAAAAAAATAAAGCTCTTATCTACTATTTTCCATCTGACGATTAGTTCTATTATATTTTTCTGAATGGATTCATATTTTAGGACGTGCGGTTGCAATAAGCTGTCAACTATTTTCTTTGGTGAAGATAAAAATGGCGATTTGAGTGGTGATACATTTTTTTCAAGTGCATTTGGTATCAACCAAAACATCATTTTGTTTAAAGAAAGATTGGTATTTGTCTCCACCTAAAGTTTGATTAACACCGAGAGTTGTCGATATTACACAGAGGAATAGTTTTCCGCTATTCTGAGGCCACAATACAATGGATAGCAGATAAAAACAGGTGACACGTCATGACCTCATGCGTGATCCAGGTAACAATGGAATAAACTAGTTGGCCATAGGCTTAGTAATCATTCGTGTACCTATAATAGGTTGTTTTAAATAATCGAACTTTTAAAGAACCAAATTTAAAATCAATCATAATCGTACAACCATGACAAAATGAAGTCCAATTTTTATTGAACCGTGCACGTCCGTGTAACGAATGATCACGCATCTTATATTATTCCTGTATGTTGTGACACAGTGAAATTAGCGGGTAAATTATAATCATTCTAAGTGGTATTATCAGTCACAATTGTGTTAAACTGAAATAAAAGAACATAAACTAAAACTTAATCCATGGGGGTTGAACTGTGTATGTGAGTTGAACTAAAGTCATCCAAGCATAATTATTCCGATGATTTGCCTATTAATTAATTATTTGATTAAGGTATAATCGGTCTAAAGAGAATAGTGTGATGTTAGATTTATTAAATTATAAAGCTAATTTTGCCGAACCGTGGTTGTCCGTTTTGATTGAGTGCTCGTATCGTATTTCAGTTATTTATTAGTTATTCGCGTAGGACGGAAGAGAACAACATGCAAAGAAACCGCAATACTTAATACAAGGAGAAAGGATAAAATAAAATGTAAAGGGACGTGTAAAGAGAAAAAAAAATCCATTTATAAACACAAAGGCACAAAGGCACTTAAAAAAAAAATACAAAAATCATGCAAAAAAAAGCAATAGTCAAAAACAGAAAAAGGAAGTATTTTATTTAGCGTATGGCTCTTGCTGTTACACTTCAAAAACAAAAATAAAACTCAAAAATAGGTAGATTTTCCATTGAAGTCCACACAAGACAAAACATGAATACACATTAAAATGAGCTTACAATCGATTCGACTGCGCGTCATTAGTTAAAAATTAGAAAGTAAAATATTAAAATTATAAAAAGATATCATGCAGAGAGCACTTGTCGAGTTATCAGTTATCATTGATTCGAATAAAGTAACTCTTTTAACTTATATTTACTGTGATGGAAATCGAAGCTTTGAGCATTTTTATTCGCGTTCTGTAGCATTCTTGTGATAGGCTCATTTCTACCATAATCTGTGCGCGATGGAAATCAATTCTGAATAAAGAAACATACCTAGTTTCGCGATAATTAATATTAATGTTTATGGATTCTAAAATTGAGGAATTAACTGCACAAGCCAAAATTTTATGGACAAAAATAACGTCAGCTATTTCACGACGTTTCTGCAGGCTGTGCATACCAAGAAGACTAAGTCGATCCAGATATGGAGGCAAGTTGTATGGATCAGCCCAAGGAAGGCCTCTAAGTGCAAAACGCACAAATCTGCGTTGGACAGCTTCTATTCTATTGATATGTACGTAGTGATAAGGTGACCAGACTTGAGAAGCATATTCAAACAGTGGTCTAACGATGGTTAAATGCTCTGGTGACATAAGGGTCGGAAAATTCTTTGGACCATCGTTTAATGAAATCAAGTGCTGAGTTGGCCCGACTAACAATGTTGTCGATATGGGATCTAAAATTAAGCTCACTATCACATAAAACGCCTAAGTCTCTAATTAAATGCACTCTTGATATTATTATATCGCCATTGATAGTATAACTGCGAGTAGGTAGTTTATATTTTTTGAAGGTTGATAGGAAAAGGAAACAATTGTATATATCTATTTGTACATCAAATAGAAGATCAACTAAATTTAAACCAATAGGTTTACACATATAGCAAATTTTTTTGTTATTTATTTTCTTTTGTGTGTTTAATATCATAGATAAATCATACTTTTACTACTAACTCTAAATCAAACTATTTTTGATAATATCAGAAGAATTAACTTTTAATTAATGCATTTTTGTAAACCGGGTTGCCTAGTTCGAGTATTACATCTTAATTAATTTGAGGCATTTATTGAATTACGTGGTTATAAACGTACATTGTAATAAAAGAAAAAAAAGTATAAAAAAATCTTATGTGCTGTAATTGTGGCTTGTGTCGTACCAAAGAAAAGGGAAGATTGTGGTAAACTTGTAACCGAAGGATTGAAGGAGCGAAGTCTCACCAAAATTGTAGTTGTGTCAACGTGAATTTTCTTTTATCTGCGACTTTGTGGAAAGCGCAATTGTCAAGCTTGTTCAGTGGCTCAGCGTCCACTTATGACCTTGTGATTGGGGTTGCTAATCGGTGGATACCCCTCTACTCAGCAGTATTGGAACCAACAGTCCATAGCGGGCACAACATTTGGTTCGTTCGACATACTGTTGCTTTTGGTCACCATTCAATACTATTATAACTGGCCAACGCTGTATATAACAACTTATCGTCGATCGGTCATTCACCTATAAGAAGCTGGATGAAAGGATGATCGACTAATACCATCGAAAAGGAGAAGAGGTGGGATTTGGATAAACCATGAGGTGAGTCATAACTTTATTTTCAAGAATGAATGAAAATGGATATGTTTGTGGGTGTATGTGCGTGTGTATATAGATGGGTGTGTATGGGTGGGAAACCATAGTCTAAATTAAGATGATTATCCCTGGTTAAATTTTCTATATTTTTTTTTTTGAATTTATTGATTAATTACTAATAATCGTTATGCAACGTGTAATCGACTTATAAGCGAATCCTTAATTCTGTTGCAATTATAACTGACATAACATAACACTGCTATTCCTCTATAATAAAATAGCCTAGACCTTCGATATTAAACAGAAAGCCAAATATTATTCACTTAGGGGGTTATGATCAGGTTTGGGTGAACAAATTTCTATTTCATTATTTCATTTCTACATTTCATTATTTCATTTGTAACGAACTTGAAGTCCTGGAAGGTAATTGTTTATCGTCAATTGTACCAGAATATTGGTTTTCCTACCAAACATTTGTATTATATTGCGTGTACAACCAGAGGAGGAGAATTTGCATAAGCTATCAACTAAAATTAATTGGAGATGTAATCATTTGGACAAGGACCTCAAATCAAATAGCATCGAATTTTAAGATCTGTTTCTTGGTGTGTGTTTTATAATTCATCGGATCGACCTGATTGTCGAACAAGAGGGACAACTTTAATCACACTAGCCAACACAACAAACGATGCCTTCAGTTTATCCACAAATATTTTTCTCTTGGCTTCGATTTCATTTTCCATCGAATTGTGTGTTAAATAGTTTGTGGAATTGCCAAAGCGATCCAACCGTGTCCTGGAAAGATGATCAAACTGTTTTAATGGAGTTGATTATTTATTCGCCGTCGGTAAAGAACAGGCCGAGCCTAAATTTGTTCTTGAGGACCCTGTACCAGCGGGATGATTCTTATAACTCGTATCAAAATATATTGTCGGCCATATTGGGTCGAACATTGTATATAATCTCTCCGATATATTGTTATTGACTTAATTAAAGTATTCAAATGTAATAATAATTGTCAAAAATTCGCAACATAAAACAAATAAGGGGATGAACAAATTTTATTATAGTTTTTTTTTTTTTTCGATAAATTTATAAAACTATTTAGACCAAATAATTGAACAGGTTACTTTTAACCAGTTGTCTTCTGTAGTTCTCCAAATTGTGCCTTAGTAAAAATTGACTAAGAAATGAATCACTACCAATATAAATACGTTATTTTTGGTTTTATTTTTTTTTATTTGTTTTATTCAATATCCGAGATAGCAAAACAATATTTTCTTCTTAGGGTATCTCCATTGCAAATAATAACAAAATATATTTATATTGGCAATATTTTTTTATAGATTGATTTTCCTGGTGCCAATAAAATATTTCACTGTAAATAATAACCTATCCATTATAATAACAGAACTATAGAAATTTTAAACAGTGGCGTGTATCTAGTGTGGTTGAATGTGGGCATGGATGAGGATATGGGTGATAGTGTGCATGTGTGGGAAGGTGCACGCATGTATGAGGTGTGTGAGTGTGAGAGTATGTGAGTAAATGTGGGGATGGACATGCTGATCGCAATTCTTTCGCCAAAGCGGTCATCAGAGTCTCATTATTTCACTTGCTTTGTTCTCATTTCCGTGTTTTCATGTATTTCGCGTACAATTCCGTTATTTGTGCTGGAGTAGCAGGATTTTCCTCTCGTCCCCACGGACTAAAAGCTAGCTTGGGGCTATTAAAACAAACTCGCTAGGTACGCGGCCTGCTATGCCTATTCGCTGCTAAGCAACGAAGATAGCGCTTCATTACACTTCCTTCAATTGATAATAACACATTTAAACTCCAAGGAAGTGTGACGTTTCTGGGTTTTACTCTGCAAAAGCGGCTCAATTGGAAAGTTCATGTTGTAACTTTATGCGAAAATACAACTCAAGTTCTGTGGTAGTGCAAAGGGACTTCTGGAAGCAAATGGGATCGACTCCGAAAACGGTCTACTGACTGTTTAAATTAGTTGTCAGACCCATTGTCAACTTTGGGCCCCCTGCATGGCTCTCGAGATTTTTGTTGTGAATGCGATCAAAAAACTGGAGACGGTACAAAAACTTGCTTGCTTATGTATCACTGCTGTTTTCATGACAACGCCTACAGAGGGTCTGCGCCTACAGAGGGTTTTATAAGAGCTTCCTCCATTATACTTATTTGTAAAAATTAAGGCTTTTGAGGCTACGAGAAAACTCAAAATTCTGGAAAATATCATAATCTGTTGGAAAATCATCAAGGGTTATGAATGCATCTGGAAGAACACCTAACAATATAGTCCATTCTGACTGATGGCACAGTATCTCTAACTTCCTTTCGAAAGCAGTATAAAATTGTAATTTCAATGATAAAGGACCGCGCTGTAGTTGATTTGCTATTGGGCAGTGCGGTCACTACGTTGATTTTAGTGGTCTGCTAAGGTAATTAATATTTTTGCCGATAGGTTCTGGACTACGCCGGACTAGCGGCAGTAGCGGTTTCAGCTGAAGAAAAAAGGAGATTTATACGAGCAGCTGAAGCTAGAAAAAGAGAAAAAGCGATCATCAGAAAACTAAAAGATAAAGCAAAGAAGAGAGCAGACTGTAAAATCACTAAATAATTGTAATAATTTTTTTTTTATATATAAATAAAGATATAAATTTTTCTTTTTATGATAAATAAATAGTTAGGTTAAAATAAATAAATTTATTTTATTAAAATTAGTTAAAGAAAAATAAATTCATATTTCTCGACTCGAGCATGGGTAATAAAGCCAACAAACCGATAAATAAAGAAGAGATTTTTGTCTCAAACGGGGCCGGATCAGCCACGAATATTAATGCTGATATCCATAACGAAAAATATGAAATTATAGGCTCAGTGGTTATAATAATCTTAGTAATACTTTTTATAATGTATAGATTTAAAAATCATTTAACAAAGTTTCAAATCAAATGATCTTCCAATTTTTTTAAATCTTGTTCAACATCTATGTGAAACACTAAAAGATGCCGTAGAAAAGAAAAAATTGATACAATTTGTATTTGACACAAGACTGACTGCGAACGCGAAAACAAAATTAATTGCGGTTAAAAAACCTGAAAATGTCCATCAATTCAAAGAGACTTTTAATAAGATTTTTAAAAAGAAGACAACTTGTTTGAACATACAAACATAACTAACGCAATCCAGACAAGGTAACCAATCCGCTGAAATTTTCGGTAACAAAATAGAGAACTTAATTACAGAGCTAAATGCGCTGCAAATAGCTGAACAGGGTGATGCACATGCGGAAATCATCACAAAGCTAAATGAGCAGACAGGACTCAACTCATTCAAAAGTGGTCTCAATGAACCCACTAAAAATTTGGTCTATGCAGCAAGACTAACTTCGCTTCAGGAAGCAATACAATATGCTACTGAAATTGATGATCAATCAAAGACGGCGCGTATGTTACACTTTAACGCACGAAATTACAAATAAATAAAAATTTCAAAAGAATAAATCAGCCAAAATTTAATAAGAATTATAGTAATGCTAATAGAAATTTTAATAATTTTCATAATAATAGTTATAATAATGCATATAATAGAAATAATAATTATAGAAATGGACAAAATAATAATAATGTAAATGCCCATAGATTCAATAATAATAATAATGTCCAAAGATTTAATAATAAGAAAATTAATGTAGCACAAGCGGAAAACTGGCAAGGGGTCTCCGAAAACCAGTTGTCGGAGAACTCCATAGAAATGAGTTAAAAATAAAAATATATAATCTTAATCTTACTACCCGAACGAATTTTATTAAAATAAAAACAAATATAACAGATGATTTTAAGACATTTTTAATAGATACAGGGGCAGACATATCTCTCCTGAAAATAAATAGCATTACAAATAAAATTGATATAAAAGATGAAAGATGTAGAATAACGGGCGTAACTAATAATGAAACATTTTCCTTGGGAACGACAGAAGCATTTTTAGAAATAAATGGAGACGGCGTAAAACAGGAATTCCACCTAATAAATGAGGAATTTCCAATTGATACAGACGAAATTTTAGGAAGAGATTTCCTACATGCTAATTTTTGTAAAATTGATTACAAATCATACACGATTGCAATGTATGTTAATGATGAGAGGATAGTACTACCGATGCATACGAAATTACCAAATGAGAAACAATTCATAATACCCGCACGTTCACAGGTTATTAGGAACGTGAAAATAAAATTGAAAGAAGACAGCGTAGTTTTAAATCAAGAGATACAAGAAGGGGTGTTCATGGCGAATACTATTATACCAGCAAATGGTATTGCTCATGTAAAAATTTTGAATACTAAGGAATATGATGTTAAAATACGCAAAATAAATCCAAAGGTTGTACCTTTAGCTGATTATCATATACTGAGATTTAGCAAAACGAGAAAAAATGAAACTCTAGAAGAACGTTTTAACAAAATAGTAGAAAAGTTTAACGTAGAAGGGCTGGAAGAAACAGCGAAAAATTCTATTCTAGAGATATGTAAGCAGTATTCAGATATATTTTTTGTGGAAAATGAAGAGTTGACAACAAACAATTTTTATAAGCAGAGAATTACGACGACAGATAATAATCCGGTATACATCAAGAATTACAGATTACCACAAACACAGATGGAAGAAATCAATAACCAAGTGGAGAAACTGATTGTAGAGGGCGTAATCGAACCATCGATTAGTCCATTCAATTCACCGTTACTATTGGTAAACAAGAAGAGTGACTCAGAAGACAAGAAATGGAGATTGGTTGTGGACTACAGACAGCTGAACAAAAAGATCGTAGACGACAAGTTTCCATTGACCAGATTAGATGACATCTTAGATAATCTAGGAAGGGCGAAGTATTTTTCGACACTCGATTTGGCTAGTTCATTTCACCAAATAGAGTTAGAAGAAGATTCGAGATCTTTAACATCATTCTCAACCAACAAGGGGTATTTCCAGTTTAAACGTTTACCATTCGGATTGAAGATATCGACCAACAGTTTCCAGCGTATGTTATCTATAGCTCTAGCAGAACTAGAAGCGGAAGCATTTTTATACGTAGATGACATAATAATATTTGGATGTAGTCTAAAGCATCACAATGATAACCTAATCAAAACATTTCAAAGATTAAGGGACTACAACTTAAAGCTAAATCCAAAGAAGTGTAATTTTTTAAAACCAGAAGTCACATACCTTGGACAATTAATAACCAACGAAGGAATAAAAACGGATCCAAGAAAATTTGAAGTAATTCGGAATTATTCTACACCAATAAATGCAGATGAGGTCAAAAGGTTTACAGCATTCTGCAGCTATTATCGAAGATTCATACCAAATTTCGCACAGATTGCTAAACCATTAAATAATCTAACAAAAAAGAATTCAACATTTGTATGGACCGAAGAATGTAAGGAAGCATTCACAACTCTCAAAGAAAAGCTTATAAATCCACAAATATTAAAGTATCCAAATTTCGAAGAAATATTTATAATTACAACCAACGCATCAAACTACGCACTAGGAGCAGTACTATCTCAGGGGAAAATTGGTGAAAATCTGCCTATATCTTATGCAAGCAGATCACTTAACAAGCATGAAATCAACAAACCCGTCATAGAAAAAGAATTACTCGCAATTCATTGGGCGATTAATTTCTTCAGACCATACATATATGGTAGAAAATTTATTGTAGTTACAGATCACAGACCACTAGTAAGTCTGTTTACGCATAAAAACCCATCATCCAAGTTAACACGAATTCGATTAGATTTATCGGATTACGATTTTGAAATACAATATAAACAAGGGAAAATGAATGTAAATGCTGACGCACTGTCAAGAATCAAGATTGATTCGGATATATTGAAAGCGATGATACCCACATCCATAAACATTGTCACGAGAGCAATGAAGAAAAAGATTGATAATGAAAATATTATAGTAGGTGATAACACAGAACGTATTAAGGAGTGCACGCCTTATATATGGAACTGCACCTCTATTTCGGAGATAAAAAGCTTAAAAAATTTGAAATTTATAGAAATTGTTAGTTTGCAAAATGATAATAATGAAATAAATAGTTTGCGAAATGATAATAATGATGATAATTTTGTAACATTCGGCGAAAATCCACATTTAAATTTAGGTTCAGAGCAGGAGAAGCTGAGATGCAGAAACAGATATAAAACTGAAGAATATGCGCATGATAATAAAATAAATATAACAGAGAAAGAAGTTATAGTAACAGTTAATGATAATTCACTTATGAACTTACGTTCTATGCTGAAGAAGTTAATTTTTGAGATGAAGAAAAATAATATTGAAAGATTAGCGCTTAATAATAATGATTATATATTCACACGTGTTGAAATTGATGATTTTAAGAAGAATTTTACCGAACTGCAGTCGGAAATAAGCTTTTTAATAAATTCTGCGTAAAATCTTTTTATAAATTTTGTTTAAAATCTTCAAAAGATTCTCTTGTGGAAGAAATTTTTCTCTTGTGGAAATTTTGGAATTAACCTGTTATTGGAATAAATTAACAAATAATTAATTTCTGGTGTTACGATTCAGAAGAAAAGATTGATTTTTTTTTTTTTTTTTGATAAATTTCTATAAAATAAATTTTGCTTATTGGAAGAAATTAACAAATAGTTAACTTTTGGTGTTACGATTCCGAAGAAAAAGTTTGAATTTTTTTTGATAAATTTCTGTGAAATAACTTTGTTGGAACCTTAGAAGATTTAAATAAAATTTTCGACTCACTTGTGAAAAACTTTTGACTACTTCTACGAAAATCAAGCTTATTGATGGAAACATTTTTGGTTTTGTCTAAACTTCTGAAACAATTTAATGGAAAATTGTTGACCTTTATGACCTTTATGGAAGTCAACTAAATTGATCAAATTGATTAAAATAATTTTTTTTTTTAATAAACTTCTATCAATTAGCTTTTGTATAGAACCAAGGTTTAAATAAATTTTATTTTTTTTTCTCTCTTTGTGGGAATTTAATAGAATGGATTTGATGGATGAGCTACTGTAAAATAGTCGTATAGGTTGCCCTTTGTAACCTTAACTTTTATCTCTTAATTTTCCTGAGTTCCTTAATTTTATTAAATAATCGTACAATTTGTGTTTTGCCACTTTGGAATCAATGATTCAATTAGAAATTTAAATAACTAAACTTAAATTTGTGTACGAGTTATAGAAAATTTTTTTTAAGCTCTTGTAAAAATAGAAGAAACTGATTAAACTTTTAACTTTTGATTTTTGTGGAAAATTGATGGAATTGACTGAATTGTTGATTCTTTTTCTTTTCTATTTTCCTCAATTCTATTAAGAATTCTGCATGACGTAAAACAACAGTACAGGTTGTATTTGGTAACTCAAGCTTTTTATCTCTTAATTTTTCTATAAGAATGCTTCGCTACTGTAGTTAATAATCGTATAAGTTGTCTTTTGTGACTTTAGAATCCAAGTGGATTCATTTCTTAATAACCTTAGCTGAAGCATTTAATTAGCTTCAATTTGAATTTGGCTCGCTTTTAAAACACTCTTTTATCGGAATTACTCCACACTAAAATAGTCTTACAAGTTGGATTTTGTGACCTTACAAGCTAGTGGCTTTACAAGCAGCAAACAAACAAAAAAAAAATTTCTTTTTATTTGGGATAAATTTGTCGTCATGTTTGTATTTGAACGACAGATTATTTTACTCATACAATAGCACTGGTTGGAAAATTTATATTTTGGTTTGGAACTGGTTTTACCTTCAAATTCGCTCTTCATTCTATTTATATACAACGATTTCCATGTGGGTTTCAAACGTTTATTACAATCCAGGTATAACGGGATAAAGCCTGAGGACTGAGCGGATTTAAAATCGATTGGTAGACTCTTAATTCAAAAATACTGCTAATCAGCTGTACAGATTGGACTTGGGAATTGCAATCTTAAACAAATTCATCTCTTTTATAAAATTTTTGACCATTAGTTTAGCAGCCAACGGGGCTACTCGCACGAGCGACACTAATATTGTTCTAAGTGGCATACAACGTTTCACTACTGCAACCTCTCAAGGAGCTGTTAGGTACCATCTCCACTGTAATAGTTAGATTTATAAGTCAAGTGACAAGCCCACAACATTGAACACAGAGTGGGACGGAATTCAATTTAACGAAACTACCCTCTCGGAAGAAACGAAACTACCTAACGAAACTACCCTCTCAGCTTCAACATGGTTTTTGACGTAAAGTTGGCCTCTTCGGTAATCCCAATGTTCACCGGAAATCCAAAAGATCTAGAACATTTCTTAGGGTGTGCTAAATATCTCTATGATATGACGCCAGCGCCTTAACGAACAGATTGCCTAAACTTTGTTAAGGTAATTAAAATAACTGGTTCGGTGGCAGAACAGATCAGGAACAAAACTTTTGCTGACATAGGAGCCTTAGGCCTAGAGTTGAGAAAAATTTGTAAACCAACTCGTCCAGCGGAGCACATCCAAATGGAACTGTTCCGACTTAAACAGAATAATCGTTCAATAAAAGAGTTCTCAGAAACGGTTCAATACTTAGTGGCGGAACTGAATACCACAATGACCTCAATTCAGGGGGAAGAATTTAAAGCAGTCATTGAATCCATAAATGAAAAAACTGCATTAAAGTTTTTACGGAGGGACTAAGAGAACCTCTGCGTCTGTACATTAAAACTGGAAGATTTAAAACGCTGAAGGTAGAATCGCGGCCGCCGTAGACGAGGAACAACAGTCCGTATCCTTACAATCGGGAGTATTCGTAAAGAAAAAAATTGGTCTTCTTAATAGCGAAAGCGTATCTAGGTTTGAAAGATTTTGCTCAGCTTGTGGAAGGAAAGGACATCAACTGCAAAACTGTTTTCAACTTCAAAATGGGAACCTAATGAACAACGCTGGTCGACAAGGTACACATAACGGTCAACAGGATCAATCTCAACGAAGCGCTGTCCCAATTCGACCAGGGGATAATAATAATAATAACAATTTTTCAAATAACCGGCGATTTACAGATAACAATAGGCAACAATCTGGTAAGCAAATAAGCAAACAGAAATAAATGAAAATAAGCAAACTGAAATGAATAATAAGAATAAGCAAACTAAAACTAAAAATGAAGAAACAGTACTGAAAATTTTAATATATGAAGCTCCGGAAAGAATTAACGACAATGATAGAAAATTAGAGATTATAAAGAGATTGCATGATAGTCCACACGTAGGCGGACATTCGGGTATAAGAAGGACAGTCAGTAAGATTAAACAAAGATATATATTTAAAAACATAAACAAACTGGTAAAAAACTATGTAAATAAATGTAAGATATGTGCTAAAAACAAACAATTTAAACATGTTAAAGCAAAATTAGTCATAACCGAAACTCCTAGGACAAGCTTTGAGATAATTTCAATGGACACAGTAGGGCCATTGCGACTCACTAGTACCAACAGGTACATTCTAACAATCCAATGCGAATTAACTAAATATATTGAAGCTATACCTTTAGAGAACAAAGAAGCTAGAACTATTGCAAAAGCATTAGTAGAGAAATTTATATTGAAATATGGAAATTTCAAAATTCTAAAAACCGACATGGGCACTGAATTCGTGAATGAGATTATGAAGCATGTTTGTGCTTTCTTTTCAATTTCACATATAACATCCACACCGTACCATCATGAAACTTTAGGTTCGATAGAAAGAAATCATAGAGTCTTAAACGAATATTTGTTATCGTTTACTAGCAATTATAATTGGGAAGAATGGATACCATATTTTGTATTTTGTTACAACATAACTCCGCACACGGACACGAACCATTCCCCATTCGAACTTATTTTCGAAAAATTAGCAACACTTCCGACAGACGAAAAATTTCTAAATAGTGCACCAGTTTATAATCTTGATGATTACGCTGAAGAATTACGGTATCGTTTTTATTTTATTTATTTATTTATTTATTTATTTATTTATTTATTTATTTATTCGAAAGGAAGGATAAGATAAATAATCAAACAGGTTTTCTTTTGGTCCAGTAACTTAAAATAGAGGACCACATAAGGCTTTAATGTCTCCAAGATGTTCACTCTGAGTTGAGCCGGCAAACCACCGAATTTCTGTTTAATCTGACCTATTCAACAATTAATATGGATTTCACCAAGATGCTGTTAAACTCCAACTGCTGTCACTAGCACCAAAAACGACTTAAAACTGATGAGTTTATAATCTTTTCTGCCTTAAAACCTAAAAAAACTGAATGAATGACCTCCATCTTTGTCAAAACATTGAATCAAATAAGCTATAAACAACATTCGTAAAGCAAGAGTAAATCCATGGAAACGGTTCCGCACTTTTTAATACGCAACATCGAACATTATTTGGAGAAACAAAAACATGCTCTGACCACTTTCTTGCATATCAACGAGTGTGCAATTAGGGTTCCGTTTTTTATACGGAACACTATTGGTGAGACTACAATGTGTTTTTGTATTAAAATCGATTATCTTAGAAAATATAAATCCTATGGACCCGAAAATTAACATGCGTATAAAACTAACCTGTCCCTTGAAGATGACGTATACAAAAAAAATAAAGTTGTTTCCATTTGTTTTACGGGGCTGTTATGTAGGGCCTTTAAGAAAATAAATTTTTTTACCGTGTCAAGTAGGGTATCATATGAAAGGCCTTGAATTCAGTATCCTTTAGAAACATATTTTACGATTTCCATTCCACAGCTTTTTTAATAAAATTCAATAATAGCGTTTTTTTTTCAAGATTTCGTTTTCTACTTAGTTCCGAACCTATGAAATAAAAAAACTTTAAAAGTTTTTGAAAATATAGAAAACTTGTGGTAACTTTAGAACGAAAAATATAAGAAGGTGTAAAATACGCATCATCTTATTTATTAAAGGGGTGGGAATGAGAAGGGGGAAAACACCATTTGAAACCCAGTCATGTGGTATATCAAATGAAAGAGCACTTAATTTAAGAAACACTTTAATTTTTTTAGAATCTCGGTGCACAGTTTTTGAATTATTTTCAAAAAAGTGCAACAAAAAGTTGGTCCCCCTTGGGCTTCGAGCTTAATTGACAGAAAAATTTGAAGAAATCCACAGAGAAAGAGAGTTTGATGAACTCTAAACGAAAATTATAGCGAAGTATCACATAATTGTTTTTCTGTATTTTGAGGGGATGAGATTGGGGAAGGATGAAAAAAATCGTTTTTGGCCATTACAAGTGGGTTGTCATATGAAAGAGTACTTAATTTAAGAAACATTCTCATTTTTTTAGAATTTTTCGATGCACGGTTTTCTAATTATTGTCAAAAATGTGGAACAAAGAGTTGGTCCCCCCTCCGCGTTGCGACGTTGACTAACAGAAAAATTTGAAAAAACAAACAGAGATAGGAAATTTGATAAACCCTAAACGAAAACTGTAACGGGGTGTCACATAATTGTTTTTCTGTATTTTGAGGAGGTGATATTGGGGAAGGGTGAAAAAAACCAATTTTGATCCCAACGAGTGGTCATGTGGGCTTAATTTAAGAAACATTGTAAATTTTTTTAGAATTTTACAGTGTACAGTTTTTGAATTACTGTCAGTTTTTATTGAATTGTTATTTGAATTCAGAATATATATTTTCCGATTTAAACCATTTATGCGATGTAACATTTTGTGTGTGAATCAATTTTCAAATGATTTTGCTATCGAAATTTAGAAGTAAAAAATTATTTTAATGTGCCAATGGTCTACCAATATAAAAAGTCTACAACACAGCTTTATTTAAATTATTTCTGTTAGTTTGTTGTTTTACTTTCACGGAACCCTCAGCGAGCGAATTTTATTCGCATTTTTATGTGGTAATTTTTTGTTCATTTATTTAAAAATGGATTCGAAAAGTGAGAACTTTGAAAAGGATTACTTATGTCATTATGTGTTTTACGTGGCAATGAAGACCTAAAAAACAACCCATTTAACAATTTAATTCTCTGTCAGTATGCGAATATAGCTCGATTTTCCACGAGAATTAAAAAGATGTAGATCATCATTTTTAATTCAATATTTTATATTATTACTATTAATTGGTTTGGAAATTCAGTGATATCCAATTTTTTTCCGGATAAATGTGAACAGAGGGAAACAACGGTTAATGCTGTTCTTAATAAAAACGAAGATGAGGAAATTGTTAGTTACTGGTTATTCTCGTTCAAACTATGTACAATAATTTTCTGAATATATACAACATTGACTTTTGGTTCACACCGATCAGTATTACTTTGGTGGCAAAATTGGTTTTTATTATGCACGCACTCCAGACGTCGATCAGATAGAGCAGAAACGGTATTAGTAAGAGAACGTTTTGATGGAAAACCTTCTGTTTATTATGTTAAGTAAATTATAAATGTAAATCAAGAAGTGGAAAATCATCTGGTCTATTGGCGCATCATTTGAAAGTAGTATTACTTGTTATCACAGTTTATTGCTTAGTATAAGTTGGTCAAGATGAACTAGATGATTACTAGATGAATTTTCATTGGCATGTGTTATATAGACTGGAGTATGAAGACGTAGTGCAGTATAGTTACAGATCTATGTAGTTTCTATTTCCTCACATATCACAATTTTACTTATCACGCGTAGTTCATAACAATTTCTCGTTCATCCATAATCTATAGTCATGTTTTCATATAGTTTCCGTTACACATATTTATTCTTAGCATAAAACAATTAACAATAATATTTTCTTTACAATATCTTATTATTGGTTCACACTGCGTTTCCACCAGCATTGCTTCGTCATACGGCAGGAATTTGAATTTTCCAGGCCTCTAATCATAACTGCTCTAAATATTTTCAAACCTCAAACAGCTGTGCATATTTGTCAATTTGTCTTATCATCTAAAAATTATTATCCTACAATCAGCTTTGAAATTGTCTTCAAAACGTATTATAGTTTTCATCAATTCTTTTTTCCACTATATGTATAGATTCTACTGTAAAACGGTGGTAATCTACTATTTCGTAATATGAAATCATCATAAAATCGGTAGCACATACGTTTTAATCCATTCTAATACCGTATATATTACTATTTCTTTCAAATGCGTTGTAAATAGTATATTTCGTTAAATTATCTTGCAATTTTGTTTATTACAAAATAACAACCAGTATTTGTTTTGATACGGAAAATGTACTAACAATATTTTGTAAATCTAAAACTTTCGAAAAACTTTGTAACTCAATTTTCGATATTGATTGCCTATATAAGAGATGAAAACATTTAGTTTTCTCTCTCTTAGTCTGATATTTCATTTCCTATTGGATTCATATTTTGTTTGTTTTGAACGTCTGCCTGTTGTGCTGTCAAATTGTTGTTGGTTACCATATTTGGGATGGAAAGATTTATAACAATAACTAAGGTGAGCGTGTGAAAAAAAATAAAACCAAAATTCTGGGCTTAGATCATTGATACATGATCCAACAAAACAAAAGAAAATCCAAATGATCTAAAGGGAAAATACGAGCCCAAGGCCAGAAAAGAAAAATTATTTTTATGTGTGTGTTTTGTCTTCGTAAGCCAATTCTATAAAAAATTTAACCGTTAGTGTGTTAATAAAACAAAATAGTAAAATTAATTCAATTAAGCTCATTGTTATTGGTGAAAGATTTGTCAATGGCTATCGTTCAACATAGATTTGTTGTTCCATTTCAAAATAACTCTAGTGATTAACAGTGTTCCTTTTTAATTCGTGTCACGTAAATTAAGTTGCTAGTAATAAATTAAATAGAACAATCTTAGTTCTGGTGAATTGTTGCATGCATTTCTATGTAAATAAGTTTAACTATTTAGTTGTTAATAAAATCTATTTATGAATAGTTTAAAGTGGTATGTTTCCAATAAAAAGTAACAAAATTGATTCTAGAACTATAGAATTGTGTTAGTCAATCGACAATATTTGTAACGTGAAATCGCGTACCGGTTATTATTTTGATAAATAAATTAATGACGTCATAACACCTGATTGTACTGTTATTTTTCAAGAAAACAAAGTGAAACTCACAGAAAAATGTTTGAGTCTATTTTTCGTCAGGCATTTTAACTCAGATACGTAAAGTGTGCAGCTGATCTGGTAAAAAGGTGTAGACCAGAAGTTAACATCGGTCTTTTTTCTTTGTGTTAATAAAATACCAACGAGCCGAAGTTATATGAGCAATTATATGGTCCCGTGTATGTGTTCAGCCTTCCGCCGAATTCGCTTTATTCTTCAGCAGTACAGATCCTATTATTCGTGGTGCAACACTTTTTTTCTATTATCAATGCAAGTTATCAATGCGGTTTATCAACAATCACCTATTATTCGTGGTGCAACATTTTTGGATTAATTGTTTCACATATTTATACATTATTTATATATCTTACTAGCAATCGCCTAGTGTTTGGGCGCAACATTTATATATCTTACCAGCAATCGCTTAGTTATTGCGGCGCAACATTTATACATTGTTTATCCAATTTATCAGCAATTGCCTTAGTCATTGCGGCGCAACAGTTTTACCTTATTTATGCAATATTTATATATATTACCAGCAATCGCCTAGTATTTGGGGCGCAACATTTATATAACTTATCAGCAATCGTCCTAAGTATTTGTGGCGCATCGTTTATACATTATTTATACAACTCATCGACACAATTCATCAGCCATCGCTTCATATTGTGATACAACAGTTCATTGTTATTATAATTCTTACCAGCAATCGCCTTAGTTATTGTGGCGCAACATTGTGTTAATATTATACAACTATTCATCTTATAATACTTTACCTGCTGGACTATTCACCGCTGATGGAGTGCTGAACGTTAGGACATTGAGGTCTGTCGGATATAACCATGGGGTGAGTGATTTTTAATTATTTTTCTTATTTCTTTTTTTATTAAAGGTATGAATGTGTATGAATGGGTGTACGTATGGATGAATGTGGGCGTGACTGTCGATGCGCGTGCGTGACTGCCTGTGGTGAAGATATGCGAGACGCTACGACTAGAATTAACACCGATTATGATTAAAATAATTTTTTTCTAATGTAATATTTTATTGTGGAATTATTGCTTAAGTCCTACTCAATTGTATGCTACCTGTAACTGTCTTGTAAGGAAATCATTCCTGCCGTTATAAACGCCACCGACGTAATACATCACTGTTAACCCACAATGAAAGAATTAGCATATAGCTTCTAGGTCTCAAGCAGAGCAACAACGGTTATTCACTTGGGATTATGATCGGAACTGGCGATGTGCATATATTTATTCAATTTGTTTTAATTATGGCGTGTGTAGCTTTCCTGTAATCTTCGAATTGATGGTCAGTTTACGAGTGATGGTATTATGGTGTGAACTTGGTCAGAATGATCAAATGTCAGGAATGCAAATTATTTTAATTGCTACTATTTACTATAATTTCCACCTTACCATAGTTGACTTGCTTTGCTACAGGGGTGTTTGAATATAAGTGTGGGTGTTGTGGGAGGATGTGAGCGTGCATGAAGCGTGAGAGTGTGGGCGTATAGGATTGAATGTGGGGGTTGAACGTGATGATCGCGGGTCTTTTGCAAAGGGGGTCGCCAGAGTCTCCTTTTTTTTATTTGTAATCTTTCCATCTCTGTATAATCACGTAATTCGCTTACATGTCTGTATTTGTATTGGAGTAACAGGGTTTACCAATCGAACTCCATACTGTGACTAGCCCGGTGCATTTAAATAACCAAATCTAGCTACGCGACTTGCTATACCGCTTCATTGGTTCGCCAATGAAAAAGCTCTTCATTACACATGAAGAGTTGGATCCTATACGAAACATTTTTATTTTTGGGTGAAACATTTTTATTTTTTTTGTAAATGTAATAACGTAATCGAAGAAGTGTGTGGAAAGAATTTAATTCGTTCTTTTTTTAAGGTCGTCAGAGTCCAATTTCCTTATTTTAATCATTAAAATCTGATTTTTGGTTATTTTTTTTTGCAATTCTGCATTTGGAGAAATGACTTCCCGAATCCGCAAGATTGATGCTAGTCGGAATTAAACCTCGCAATTTCTCGAATGGCTCTGATATTGTTTGCACTATCAGGATCAGTGTTAATTACACTGTTCAATGCTAGCACTCCTTGCACGAGTAAAGACCCAGCAAAAAAATAGATCATCCATTCTTTACTATGCTTTGAAAGGGGTTTTGGCATAGGCGTAACTATGTAGGGGCCCAGAGGGACCGGCCCCCCCTAGACCAATTTTGGCCCCCCCTAGAACACAAAGTTCATGAAGTATATATAACAGTTATGGAAAATGAAAATGTATTTCTTTACTAAGGAATTTGTTGTTCATATTAGATTCTTGTATGAGCTTAGAATGAAGGCAATTCTTCGGATGAAGAGGATGAAGTTTCCCGAAACGAGCGTACCGAGTGGAGGGAATCATCCGAGTGAAGAATTGCCATCATACTAAGCGAATACAAGATGCTATTTTATCCACGACTATAAAATATTGCGTTTAAAATTTGTATCGCCATATTGAAATAAATACATCAAAGATAGCGAAAAACAAAACAAGTTTGTTGTTTAATTTGTTAGGGGAATATTTAATAAACTGTTAAAGAATTTTAATCAAATTCACTAGTTGTGGAATGAATACAATTACAATGGAAGACATACGCATGAAAAGCATATATTCTTTAGTAGTCGTAGATAAAAATTATTTCAAAACGTACAATTATATTATTCATGATATTATTCATATCACTGATATTCATTTAAATTTAATAAGGATAAGGAAGTTTAATAAGCACTACCAATAATATTGCCACAAAAGTATCTATAAAATGGTCGTTTATCTTATCGGTTCACCATAGTAGCGAAGTTTATAAAAGCAAAACATTTTCTTTCCAACATGTGATGTGCCAGATGTCAGAATGTCAAATGAAATCATAATTTCTGGAAAACCTCACCTTCCAATTTGTTCAACGAAAAACATCGCAATAAGAACAATATAGACTTCGTTTAAAAAAAAATACGGTCTCATTGCTCCATAAGACCTAAAACCACACCGAAACACCAACACTACTCGTAGTTTTAAGTAGGGTTGCACCGATAAGCAAAATTGCCGATTACCAATTACCGATTAATCGGCTTTCTTTATCGGCTGCCGATTATTTGATGAAAATGAGTAAAACAAATCTACACAAAGAATGTTTTAATTAGACTATTAATTAGAACGCGGGACTTTTCTTTAAAAGTCGAGACAATTCCACCAAAATCGGGATGCTTTGTAACCTTAGTTTAAAATATTATGCAAATGTCGCTTTTATCCTTTTAATTTATAGTTCGAAAATATTTAAATAAAAAAATTCTGTAACTGTTGAAAGTGCTTTTTTGCAAATTTCTGGCAACTATTTTTCATTTGTAGGTAAAACAATCTGCAGTCCTGTTTGCTTATTTTTTACCCAATATCTATAAGTGAACTGTGTCACATTTGGTGGATTCATGTATTTGGGAACGAGTTCGTTGTCATTATTTCAAGCATGGTTACTCTGGTATGGAAATAATAAAAACTTACGTATTTATAGACAGAAGCCACGAATGGCAAACTTCGAGAACCACGCTGCCATTAATGACCGAACGAGAGACTTTGCACCGAATTTTTTAACACAAATCGAGTTTTTTCAATCTGAAAGAAACTGTACTTCTTATAACATATTGAACTGAGGGCATTTTAGTCCAGACAAAATAGCTTTAGTGAATATCTCATGTTTCTAAGCTAAAGGAATGTTTTATTGCCAATTGCATTATATAGTACTCTAGATCTAGTTCTGAACTCTTTTTAAATTTATTTTCGGCTACTTTCGATATTTTCTGGGTGCTTCGCATTATTAACCCTACAGACTGTTCAGCCCTAGGAATCATCCTATTACTGGTTTGGAAATATTTCTGACTGATATGTTTGTTTTTAAGCATACATGATTTTTCTATTATATCGAGTATCTCATAAACTACAAACCCTATGGGTCTGACTGAAATTTAAGATGCGCATAGCATTAACCTGTCCACCCAAAATGGTGTGGTTATTAATAAATAAAGTTGTTTTTGTTTTTTTTTGCAGGGATGCGATGTAAGGCTATACGAATGTACATTTTTTACTTTATATGTAGATTTTTTGGAAAAAAACACCAATCGATTTGCTCAAAGTTTTGTGTAATTAATTTTTAATCTTTAATCATTAAAAACCAATCCAAATATTTCGTCTTATATCAAAAGACATCTTCAGTGGAAAAAACAAACTACAATAAACAAGCATATTACAAACATTACATTTTAAAAAATTAATTAAAGATATTAAAATTATTTATAAAAATAATTACTTTTTCTAGTGCATTGCACTTTCGTTAGAAAAAAACAAACAATATGATGAATCATAAAACATAAATAAAAAAATAAATTAAATAAAAATTTTAAAAATATTAAAAACTTAAAACAAAACTTTACAATTACAAATTAAAAGTACGACTAAAAATTAAAAGCAACCTTTAAGTTACAAAATCAAGTGTGGTCAGCTGTTTTTGTTTATATCTAATATAAAATTATATCCGTTTGATAAGTAACAGCTATCAGTTTGGAAATTCAAAGTATTGCTATCTCTTTTAATGCAAATCATTTCTTTGACTAGCAATTTGTTGTTGTTATTTTCTCTTTTTATTATTTTAGTATCGTCCCATTTTGGAAGGTGGCCTGACTCAAGGACATGTTGGCATAAAGCATCTTATAAGCACATAGGACATAAAGCAAAAATTAAAAAAACAGAAAAAATTCTTTTCAAAACTAATTTTGAATGGATTTTGCTTTTTTCAAAGGCCTGTATTTTGGACCTCGGGGCTGATATACAACTCGTTTTGGTTTTATTCGCTTCAGTGAGTGATTTTATATCAAATTAAAAAAATCTTGGCACCTAAGTAGAAGCACTGAGAGAAAAAACTCGTTCACCACAACCTCAATTTGTGCCAACCGAATATTTCTGTCACATTACCTTCAAAATTCAGTTGTCCTACCCGCTTCTATTGGTTAATAAATTGGTATGAAAACTATAAAAATTAGTTGCTTCAACCTCACTAAAAATGCTTTACAGTTGTTGGAACATAATATTTCGTTCAAGTTCAGTATAGTATAACTTTTCTTATAATTTTATTTCTATAAACTGTTTGGAAGATGGCCAGACAAAAAAGTTATAATAAAACTTAAAAAATGCAATTAGTTTGGCTTGTCAAAAATTTTTTACTTATTTAGGCAACAAATACTTAAACAAACATTTATTTTTCTGATTAACTAATTAATTAAAAATATAATCAACATCTTAATGTATTAAAAAAACATGTGAGAATAACAGGATATTTTTTAGAAATAAAATAGCTTTTTTTCTTACACCTGGCACCACAAATCACATTTTAAACTATAGATATTTTTTCACCATCACCTCACATAATTACTTAAAACTATAAACAATAGTCAGGAAAAATTAATTTTTTCTATTTAGTTTATATAAATTATAAAACTTTGTATTTTATGTATGTTAAATCAGATCACAAACTATACCATATTTTCCACTAACAATAAATAAATCAAAACTGATTTATATTGTATTCTCAAATAAACTAGTTCAACAATTTAAACAAAAAATTGACACTCGAAAAATCAAACAATTTTTTATAATACGATTTGCAAAGATTTCCTATAACAACAATGCAAGTCTGTTACACTATTTTTTTTTTTTTTTTTTTTTTTTAATAAAATGTGTTGTGTAATAGGGTTTAGAATATGTGTCACAACAACACATAAATACCTTTTAAGACCTAGGTCTAGACCTGGGTCCCACAACAACTGGCGTTCTGAGGTGTAGATTAACGCTTTTTTTACACTAAGTGTTCCGGCAAACTATTCCATTTGTACGCAGTTCGGACAAAGAAGTCTCTCTGCGATCTGCCAGTATGACTATACAAAATGGAATGTTTACTTTAACAAAGATAACATCTCAAACTAAAGAAGAGAAAGAATAAACAAAACTCAATATATAATAAACATAAAAAAACGATTTTAGCTGTGGCAACCGAATAAATCTGTTGTATATACCAATTTCAAGATTAATGCCGTAGTTGTGACAACTAAATCAGAAAGAAAGAATTTTTGGCAATCTACAAACGAATTATTCATTTAGTGTAACCGAATTTGAGTTATCAACACTAAATTCAGTTATAGAGGACGAATCGCAATTACTTTAAACAAATTTTGATTGTAATAACTGCAAGTCTGTAACTTTAACCTTTTATTGATCCTCACAACCACATTGCTATTAAACTTTTCTTTCAGTGAGTAATATCCCCGTTTATTTGTATGACTATTAGCGAATTGACGACGGAATTCGAAGTCTGATGGATTTATTTTTGGAATTATCTGAATTTTGTGTGACTGAAAATAAAGATCGTTGTGCACAGTACTGCATTAAATGGTTGGGGGAGTGCATGATTACTGTAAACAATGAATTGTTATTTTTATTTTTTCTATAGTTTTAGAGACTAGGAATGTAAAGTTTATTTTTGTTTATTTTTTTTTTCAAATTTTTGTTTGTTTGAAAGTTACTAAGTGAGGATTTATAAAAATATAATTTATAATTTTATATGATTTTTTTCAATTTTAATTTGTCAAACATGTCGATTTTAAAAAGAATATCTTTTTCTTTTAGTTTTATAATTGAAAGATTTATTATTTACACAAATATATATCTAAATATAAACATAAATAACTGCAAACAACATAGCATAAATAACTGCATTCGAATCGGTAAATGTAGTAGCAACGACGTCAAAAGTGACACTAAGGGGCCAGGTCACAGGGGCGTTAAATGCAACTATATAGTGGACGGATTTTCTAGGCAAGGGACTGAACTCGATCTTCTACAAGAAATGGAAACTCTGAGCGAGTCGTTTGCTCCTCTCAAACAACTAACTTATGACAGGGTTAAATGCGTAATCTATAGGTCGGTGGTCCGGTCAACACCATTAGCTGCAAGATAAGCAGGTAAATCTTTCCTATACTAGACCTGCAGCGTTCCAAAAAAACTTATAACCTTGAGTAGGCGGAAAATTTGTTCATTGTTAATGTCATCACTGGTTACTGGATCCTTGGAAAGCACCCAAGTGTTGATTTGCAGGAGCTGTAAGGAGGAGGATCAGGCGGAACCAGTGTTTCATCTACTTTGCACATGTCCAGCATTCGCCCATTATACGGCAAACTCATTTTGGAATGCACACATTTAACACTCTCACCGACCTGGATAATTTTAAAATCACGCAAATACTTAGCTTCATTAGAAGCTCCAAATGGTTCGAGTTGGGGAACGAGATTCTTTGGAATCACAACCGACGTATTTTGGTCTAAGTACGTCGTCCTGATGTTGTGTTTTGGTGACAGTCATTGCAACCTAACCTAACATAAATAATCTAGCAAAAAAATATAAATGACCGTAAATTTGAAAATTAACCTCAAATTGATACACCCGTTATGTATTAAAAGAAAGAAATAAAAACGGAAACTTTATTAATTATTTTGCTCAGCAATATTATTGGGGCCAGGCCCACCCCAGAACAATTTCCTAGTTACGCCAATGGGTTTTGGTAATCTCATACCCACCAGGGATGCATGAAGGGAGTGGAACTTGTCAAAAGGCAATGTGGTGTATAACAAGATCTCCTTAAAAATAGACCATTGGAGAAATTTGAACCTTGAAAACCTCCAGGACTTTTCAGGGAAGACTTAAAAAACTTACGGGAAAGGAGGTAGTGGATAAAATTTACAAATGACTAAAAATTTGAATGCAGAGTGGGAATTTTTTTAGAACAGTTAAATATTGACCTGTTTTTTTGACTTAATCTAAAATCGACTTGAGATACCAATATATTTGAATATAGCCAAGTTGCATTGAAATCGCTAGTGGAGTAACAATAGGTCACAGTGGTGTGCAAAGACAGCTGTATAGCGCACGAATTTAACTGGATCTTCTTCTTTAAAACAAAAGAAACTAAACATAGCTAGCTACTTAACGGATAACCGGTGGTCAAACATTAGCACCTTCAAGAGAAGCAGCGAGTTCAGGATCAGATTAAACCTGTTGTACTCCAAAGAACTGAAAGCCGCAGGTAGAAAGAATATTGGAACATTAGTAGGAGTCTTTCCTTAACTAAATCCTTAGAGAGCATGGCATTCATAAAGTCTTGACTTTCTCACCCATAGGTTCTGTAAAAGCTATTAGGATAAAGAGGATCAGGACGGCTAACTGGTTTTGGAACGTACACTTTAAAAACTATCCCCGGCCTGAGTAACTTTAAAACTATCCCCGTTCTGAGTTACTGATTCAAATAGAAAAAAAGTAACTATTAACTACATTTACCTGTAATCTTAAAAGTTCTAACACTCTTAAAGTTGTTACCTTTACAGCTCTTAAAATCATACATGGCTCTTAATCTCATGACAAACATGCATTGAACTGGAATAACTATAATTTACAAAAACAGTTTAACAAAACTACAAAGAAAGTCTAGCAAGATTTTTTTGAAATCGCAACCTGCAATAACTTATTTCCAACTGGAATCACAAATAAGCTCAGTTAATCTAGCAACATATCTTAGATAACATTCACACTGTAAAGTAAAAGTTCACCAATTTGATGGCACTTCTAAGTTAAAAAAGTTTATGATACAATAAAAATAAAATAAGTTTCGTGGAACTTTTTTAACAATGTTAAACGAATCACCCCAGACAAAATATCTACATATTTCACTATAAACTAAACATAGCTAAACTTCTTTTAAACATTAAAATGAATAAATTTTTTTTTTGTTATAATATTATTAAATAAAATCGAAAAAGTTTTTCATTTTATTTCTAAGAATTCAATAAATCATTAAACTTTTTTCTGTTCCTTTCTCAATTCAATATATTTATTCCCAGTTGTTAACTAAAAAGTCATTTTTCATACAACGAATATTTGTCAAAATATATATTTTTTTTTTCCTATTAAATTTAAAAGTTTTCTTTGAAATTTGTTTAACTTTGAATAAAGATTTATCTGGAATAGAAGGAATTAAAGAGATGAGATTTTGTTTGTTATGATGGATTAGAGATATGTAAATTTAAAGTTGTCTAATATTCCTAATTGGGTGGATGTTGTTTGCATTAAGGGTTGGAAATATGCAGAATTGAGAAGATATATTACATAAAGTTTACTTACATTGTATATCTAAACGCCATCCATCTTCTAATGCTTCAGATGGGACGGCGTTGTTATATGCTCTACATGACAAATATCTTCCGGCATCAGTTCTACTTAAAGTAATTGATAGTGTACTTGTTGTTTGGTTTCCATCACTAGACGTCTGGAATTGAAAGAAAGAAAAACTTAAAAAAATAATTTATTTTTTTAACAATTTGGGATTAAAATCGAATAACGATTAACGTTAACAAAACTCGGTGGAAAGGTAAAAAAAACTGCATTATCGCCTAAATCGATACCACCGCTATAGATTTTTTTCTTTTAATTAATGATCCACCTTATAGTTCCCCTATTAAAAGAAAAACATTTAATTACAATAAAAAACCAATATTTTTCTTATATAATCATAATTATTTTATTTTTATTGCATCTTGATTTTCTTGATTTGAAGAGAAAAAAAAAATAATAATATTATCTCCTTGAAAAACTTTTTATTAAAACGAACAGCGGAAAAATAATATATATTAATTTTCATTTCATCTTAATCAAAATTAATTTGAGAAAATAATAAAAATAAAAAAAAAGATTTTCTTTTCATTACTTTTATTGTAATCTAATTAATTAAGGAACAGAATGTTTTTTATTTGAAGTAAAATAAAAAAAGGAAAATCTTTTTCACTTTTAAGCTAATTAGATAATTTTAGTGATTAAACAAAAAGTTGATTTGTATATTTAGTTTTAATGAAAATGAAACATAAAAGAGAATAGTTTGACGGAAAAAGAAAAGAAAATATTTGTAATAGAAAATTGTTAATCTGCTTTGATGAGAGAAGATAAATTAGCGTTAACATGAAGCTGGACCGATTAAACCAAATATATTTAATTTCTTGTTTCTTGATGGTATTTTCTTAAAAAACATGGTGTCTCTGTTTTTTTGTCTCAAACCTTAAAAACACTTTCACTTTAATTCTTATCTAAATCAACCAACAGAGTAAAATCAGTCAACTGAGTAGAGTACCGCATATTTTTTGTAGTTATAAAAAACAACGAAAAATATAAGCCGAGGCTAGAACCGAAATAAACTTTTAGTGCGCAACCCAATCAGATGTAAAACCTACCAAGCCATTTTGGGAGGAGGCAGTTTGTGTACTAAAAATAATATGTCCTAATATTATAACAATGGGCAATTTCACGCAAGTTCAGCAAATTTTTAGGAAATTTGGACTTGACCCCTTTTAATTTTGATTATTTTTTGTTTAAAGATAGTCTTTCATAAATGAAAAATACAAGTTCTCTTAGAATTTTTTTTTTCGACCAGGGGTCTTCACAGGGTGCCCCTCAAGTTTTTGTTATTTTGTGATGTGAGTGCATTTTGACGAGCGATTGTAGAAAAACAACTCAATCGATTTTCATAAATGATATGTCGTTGAATAGGTATTAGAACAAAGTTTTTGTAAAATGTACACTGTTAAATTTGAAATAATTTTAACGGTGTAACATAAGAAAAAAACGGTGTAATTGAACAAAAGATGGCGCTACACTTTTTTTTTTTAAACTAAATTGAAGCTTATTTTATATCTAGCAACTTGTGATAGTTTAGTACCTGCGATATTTTTTGTTTTAAAGATAAAATTCGTTGTGCAATGACTGTCGGGAATCAATTTTTTTTGTTCTGAAGGAAAACTATAAAAATGGCGTTATAAACTTAGAGATTTTTTTTTATGTTAAATATCAAATATTTTATTATTAAATGATCTCTTTAAAATATTATAAAAATTATATATGTACAATAAAGAAAGTATGAGCAATTTCAGCATAGATCCACAAAAGCGCTTAATGCTCTGTACATTAAATGAAGCTTATGTGAAGTTTAAAAATAAGTTTCCTGTTGTGAAAATAGGATTTACTAAATTCACGTCTCTTCGACCACAAGAATGTATAAAATTATCCCAAGAAGTTCATAATGTGTGAGTGTGTACCATACATCAAAATATGAAACTAATGATTCAACACTCTAAGATGTCTTGGATTACTGATGCTGCTTTCCAAAATTATAAAACATTAATTGAATTTGTTTCATGTGGGAAATTAACAGAAGATTGTCATAATTTGAAGTGCAATGAATGTTCAAAGAAACTTCAACAACTGAAAGAAAAATACTAAATGATTTTGACGTTAAAGGAATCCTTCAAGTCAAATATCAACAATGGAATACCACTGATCGATGCAATTTGGATATTTTAATAGAAACTGTGGAAGAATTTATGAAAAAATTTGTTTACCGTTTAAAAATTTCGATACCACACGACTTTATAGCAAAACAGTAATCTACATTCATTGAGGAAAGCAAAAAATTAGAACCAGGAGAGTGCTTCGTTCAAGGGGATTTTTCAGAAAACTACGGCTTCATAATTCAGAATGCGGTTCAAAGCTATTATTATAATAATTCACAAGCTACTTTTCATCCATTTGTCATTTATTTTAAAGGTGCCGCAAGTGAATATATACAGCACCGAAGTGTTTTACTCATTTCGGATATCACAACAATACTACAGTGCATCTTTTCATTACAAAACTTATTGAATTCATCAGAACGCATATAAATTCTAATAATAGGAAAATTATTTCTAACACCGACGATGCACCTTCTCAATACAAAAATAAACCACCATAAAAAAGACTTTAAGGTTGATGCAGAATGGCATTTTCATGCTACCAGCCATGGCAAGGGACCTTGCTATGGGATTGGTGGTACACTGAAGCGTGCGGCACACCGTTATAGTATGGGGAGCAGAGATATTATTGATACACCAAAAAAACTTTTCGAATGGGCTTTAAAATGTGAAACTACCATGAACTTTCGATATGCCGATTAAAATGAATATCAATTAACAAAAGAAAAAGTTCAAAATCGATATAAAAATGCGATTACTATAAGTGGAACTCAAAAATTTCATTCTTTTGTACCATTAAATACTAAGACAATAATTGCAAAAATGTTTTCCAACTCAAAAGAATCTTTTGAATATAAAATAAGTAAATAATTTTTAATAATTATTTTTATTTTCTTTAACCTACATATATAATTTGTATGGTATTTTAAAAAGATTATTCCACAATAAAATATTTGTAATTTAATGTTAAAATACAATCTTTTACTTTATGATTCCATAATAACATAATACGAACATAATACTTCTCCAGTCAAAAGTTCCTAAATAGATTTAGTTATTTAAACGGCTTTTTTGTTTGCAGTCGAGACTGTCAAATTATGTTTTATAAAAGTGACAATTGATTACTAAAAGTGATAAATAAACATTTCATTTTTTTATGCCATTTAATACAAAGAAAATAATTGCAGAAGTGTTTTCCTATTCAAAAGAAACTAAAAATAAAATAAGTATAAGTAAAGTACAAGTACAAGTAAAATAAGTATATCATTTTTAACAATTGTATTTATTTTATTTATTGTACTACATATATAATTTTTATAATATTTTAAAAAGTTTATCTAATAATAAAATATTTGATATTTAACATAAAAAAAAATTTCTTAGTTTATAACGCCATTTTTATAATTTTCCTTCAGAACAAAAAAAACTGATTCCCGACAGTCATATGCACAACGAATTTTATCTTTAAAACAAAAAATTATGCTAGTCCTAAACTTTCACAAGTTGTTAGATATAAAATAAGCTTCAATTTAGTTTAAAAAAAGGTGTAGCGCCATCTTTTCTTCAATTACACGATTACACAATTACAAAAAATAACGGTGTACAACTTTGTTCTAATACCTATTCAACGACATATCATTTATGAAAATCGATTGAGTTGTTTTTCTACAATCGCTCGTCAAAATGCACTCACATCACAAAATAACAAAAAATTGAGGGCACCCTGTGAAGACCCCTGGTCGAAAAAAAAATGCTAAGAGAACTTGTATTTTTTATATTTGAAAGACTATCTATAAACAAAAAATAATCAAAATTAAAAGGGGTCAAGTCAAAACGTTGTTGAATCTTCGTGAAATAGCTCATATGAAAAACAAACCTTTTTTATATTCAATCTGGTGAGTGTTATTATGAATTGCTTTCTTTTCTTTCTTTTCTTACATTTTTTTACTTTTGTTGTTTACTTCATCACTTGATTTTCATTTCTGTGCCTTTGATTATACCTTTTTCATGATATCTATATGTTTGCCTCTCTTATTGAGGCTCCCAAAATTTAATTTCCCAGATTAATTCATTTTAACTCAGCTTTAAAATCAGCTTTTAATAACAATAATAATTTCAATTTTATTCACATTAGTCCTGGAAGTCTTAAACCATATTTAAATGAAATTCGTTGTGTTATCAATAATATAAACCTACATGCACTTGCTATCTCTGAATCTTGGTTTAATGAGAGTAGTAATGATCGTTTAATTGCAATCAATGGACTAAATATATTCATACATGATCGTGTTGGAAAACGTGGTGGGGGTGTTGCTATTTATTTACTTAATAGTATTAAGGGTAAAATTGTATGCAAAAGCAGATCAAATACTGTTGTTGAATATTTATTCATTGAAATCATTAATAATAATAATGAGAAATTGTATTTTGGAGTCGTTTACAATCCTCCCAATAATAAAATTTCTGATAATTTGAAGAGTGTTTTTTCTGATTTATCAATTAGATATCCTCATTTAATTATTGTTGGAGATTTCAATATAAATCTTCTTTCTAAATTAAAAATAACAATTTATAAATTTTTGTCATCAATTTTCTTAAATATCTGCTCTGAAGAACCAACTAATTTTGTTGACGGATGTAATCCAAGTTTAATTGACCTGTCAATTGTCAAAAATCGTAACTTAGTTAAAAGTTTTTCCCAAATTTCTATTGGTAGCTTTACGACACATGATTTATTATTTGGTTCTTACCCGAGTTTAACTACTCTTTAAAACCTACAAATTCTACTATTTAAAATTTAGAGTATTTAAGTATCACTTATTTTCAATACAAAAATAACATCTACATAACTCCTACCAGGGCTACTTACCGGAAAAAATTCCATTTTAGTTGTTAAATAGACGTTAAAAAAAACTCTTTCGGGATTTTCCGTAGTTTTAAAAAACGAAAAGAAAAAAAATTGTTTGATGCGATAGTAAAAATAAACAAAAGAAAAGAAATAACAAGAAATATAAGAATATAAAAAAATAAAAAGAATTTTTATATATTCCAACATGGCTGGTTTTATTTAACATTTTAGGAAATAATTTATATACTTAGGAAATAATTTATATACAAGTGAATTGAATAGTTTTACTGATATATAAAATTATGTGCGAAAGAAATTTTTCAGTTAATCTAATATAAATAATCTCGCTAAACAATTAGGCCCTCTTAATAATTAATTTTAGTGATTTAAAAAAAATATTATATTATTTTAATATTTTTTATTTGTTTTGTTTCGTGTCGATTTATCGAAATTTTGATTTAATTTTTTATAATATTGAGAAATTTATGGAAAATTAGAATTATTTTCTACACATAATTCAAATATTTAAATTTTTTGATTTGTGAATTTTGGTCTTTTAAATTGTGTCATTAAAAAAATGGCGAAAAAATGGACGCATCCTTTACAAACAAAATCACACTCATACATTTTCAATTTAGAACTTAAATATACGAGCGCTATCTTCATGTGTAAAAATGTTTGTCGGGTTCGATGTGAAATAAGATCGGAATCGTAAATAGTTTTTGAAGATTCAAATAAGATGTAATTTTGTACATTGATAGAATTGATAGAACTTTTGAAGTTCTTAGGATATGATAAGTACTTAGTAAGGTGTTGAAAAATAGGCTTATTTAGGTGTAAACTAGTATTTTAATATTGCGTTCTTTGGCTTGATGGAAAAAATATTGATTTATTTACTTGCCAACGAACAGCATAAAAATTGTAAATTGTTTTGACTTTTAGTTCTGTCAGTTGATATGTTTGGTTATGTTTACATTTGAAAATGATAGATTTTTCGTTTTATCATTTTATTTGTAATAACTTTATTATTAATTAGTAATTTAAATAATTTAAATTATAATAAATTATTACAAAATAATAATAATAATTAAAATGGCGGTTTTTCTTTACATAAATTTGACAATTAAAAATAATATTTCAATGTATTTGTAAAATCTACCAAAAAATCTAGATTTTTAAAACTTGATCTAGATCAAAATAAAAATCAATCTTTTTTTGCCAACGAACACCAACTGACAGCTAATTTGATCTGACAGCTAACTTTTTTGATCTGACAGCTAACTTTTTTGATCTCAGATCAATTTTTGTTTGCAAAATAACACGACATAAGAATAAGTAGACTGTAAATAGTTTTTGGAGATTCTAATTAGATGTTAAATAGTATGTTTTTAGATTTTGTAGGAGTTAACAAGCTCATCGAGAATAAAAAGTTCTTATTTACAGGCAATAAAGGACGAAGAGGACTAAAATAGGTTAATTTGAGAATGTCGACTACTTAAATCGTAGTTAAAATTCGATTCGGGTATTCAATCAACATGTCTTCTTTTGTTAATATTTGTTACGGGAGTTTTTAGGTGAATTTATGAATTATGAAAACATTGAAAAGGTTAATTCTTGATTATTATATTTTTCCTCAATTGTTATTTGTTAACATTAATCAAATTTTCGACGAAGATGTTCGTCATTTTCAAGATATTATGTACTAAAAGAATATAAATATTATGTATTAGGTTACTTTTCAGCTTAATCGATTAAAACTAGGACAAAACAAACTTATAATAATTAATAACGAACATTATTGGTAAAAAGTTAAGTAAATAATGGAGACTTATTATACAAGTGAAGTGGTTTAATGTTTACATATTTGGAGAACTAATTGGTTTTATAAGATCGATATAAATTTTGGCCATACCCATTGTGTCGGATTTCTTATTAATCGAATTGGTATATGACAGGATAAGAAGCGCTTCTTTAGAGATACGTTTATAACGGTTCGTTTCTTTACAAAGGACTTCAGGGTTTTTTAGTTGGTTTGTTGATTTGGTTAGTGGGTAGAAACTCGTTAAGAAGTCGTTCAATTTTATTTGATAAATTGTCAACAAAGATAAGAGACGTATAAAGCAGGGGGAAGTGGGCATTATTGTGTCGGGATCGTGTGTGATAATAGGAAGTGGAGGTGATTGGTTCTCTATTGGTGGTTGGAGCAAAAGGGTTTGTTGGGCTATTATGAGCCTAATTGCTAATTAGTTCTCCAAATATGTAAACATTAAACCACTTCACTTTTATAATAAGTCTCCATTATTTACTTAACTTTTTACCAATCTCCATCCTTGATCTCACACATACCAAACAATTAATCAATACCATAATTACTTATCATATTAACAGTTTCTTAAATACTTTCAGTCTGTGATAATCGTAAATTTAATATCATTTGTTCTTGTAATCTAGTCTTGAAAATGTCTTGTTAATTTATTTTAGATCATTTTAGTTAGAGTTTTTTAAAAAATTATTTTAATTTAGTGTTTCTGTTAAAGGTGTATTGTGCAATAATGTTATTAGCTTATAAATAATATTTCAATTCATTGTTTGTAACGTCATAGATAAAAAATTTTTTTAAATTAACTGTGTGCAAAAACCAAAATGCATTAAACCTAACAGTAATTTTTTATAACCGTCGCCTCTAATTTAGTTATCTCATGTAAGTTTTATTGTCATAATGTTCGTTATTAATTATTATAAGTTTGTTTTGTCCTAGTTTTAATCGATTAAGCTGAAAAGTAACCTAATACATAATATTTATATTCTTTTAGTACATAATATCTTGAAAATGACGAACATCTTCGTCGAAAATTTGATTAATGTTAACAAATAACAATTGAGGAAAAATATAATAATCAAGAATTAACCTTTTCAATGTTTTCATAATTCATAAATTCACCTAAAAACTCCCGTAACAAATATTAACAAGTATTAAATGGTGAAAAAATCAAAACACATGTCTTCTTTTGTTAATAAAAGTTTCAAATATTATCGTAATTTACTATTAATTTAGATAATTTATTACTATGTGCTGCAAAAAGGGATTTTGATAAAATTTATTGTCTTTCTAATATTGATGACCAAGTTCAAGTTTTAACCGATGAATTAAAAAAATTAATGAAAATTGCACTTTTGAGGAAAATTAAAATCAAGAAAAATGCTGCTGCACCTTGGATGAACGATTCACTAATAAATTTGATTATTCGTAAAAATTTTTACTATCGTTTAAATCTGAAGTGAACATTCACCTTAAAAACAATCATCTCATAATGCTTAAAAAGCTTCGTAACAAATGTACTAATCCTAGAAAATATCTTCAACGTGAAGGGTTTAATTCTAAAACTGATCCTGACCTTCCTTCTAAGACATTATGGTATAATTTCAAAAATAATGGTGTTACTAAAGATTCTAATAATGTTATTACCAGTTTTTCGGCTGAAGAATTCAATAACTATTTTTCAAATTCATTTTCTAAAAAAACTGCAGATCTGGTAACTTTTGATAATGATCGTGATGAAGCTGGTTGTTTTGAATTCTCTACTTTCACTGATATAGATGTCATGTCGATTTTTATCTTAGTTCTATTAAAATTAATGCTTGTGGTATTGATGAGATGCCAATATTTTTCATACAAATGCTTGGTTGTTTCATCATCCCATTTATCACTTATATTGTCAATAGCTGTATTACACAGTCTTATTTCCCTGAGCATTGGAAATGTAGTATTATAAAACCTATCCCAAAAAATCAAATCCAACTAATCTAGAAGACTTCGGGCCAATAAGCATTTTACCATCATTATCAAAAATTTTGGAAAAAGTATTGAACAACCAAATTCAAAGTTATGTTGATGATAATTCTCTTCTCTATAAATTTCAATCTGGGTTTAGAAATGGACTCAGTACTAATTCAATTTGAAGAGAATAAAGTGTCAATAATTTGTTTCCTTGACTTCAAAAAAGCTTTTGATCTTGTTGATCATATGTCTTTTTTGTTGAAACTAAGAAATAGATTCAAATTCTCAATCAGATCTTGCAACTTTATTAAATCGTATTTATCTAATCGCAAACAACAAGTTTCTATTAATAATATTTTATCACATCAAGTTGAGGTTAACTCTGGTACTCCTCAAGGTGGCATTTTATCTGCTTTATTATTCACTATTTTTATTAATGACCTTCCTGATTGTGTTTACATCAATACCCATCTTTATGCGGATGACTCTCAGATTTATTGCTCTTTTCCATTTGATCAATTTCATTTATTGTTGATAAAATGAATGCTTCTCTTTCTTCTATTTCTGACTGGGAAAATTTGAATCATGTTTCTGTTAACCCATTAAAATCAAATGCTATGATTATTAGCAGAAAGAAAATTAATAATCCTCCTCCCATTTTATTTGATGGTATGTATGATTAATTATATTGAAAAAACAAAATCATTAGGTTTAATTCTTAAATATGATCTTACTTTTGACACGAAATGGGATTGTGTCTCACAAAAAATAAATTTTTTTTTTAAGGTCCAGAACAAAATTTCTCATCTGTAAGTGTCCGGAGGGACGTCTTAGAACTGACCGATTTATTTCAAATTTTGAAAATAATATTTTTACGGGTATTGACATGAAATGGGAGGGTGTCGTACCAAAAATTTAAATTTTTCTTTGTAATGGCCAGAACAAAACATCTCAACTTTAAGTGGCCGGGGGCACGCCTTAGAGTTGAACGATTGATTTCATATTTTACACTTAATTTTTATGGGTATTGACACGAAATGGGACGATGTCGCACAAAAAATAAAAAAATTTTTAAGGTCCAGAACAAAATTTCTCAACTATAAGTTGACCGATTGATATCAGATTTTGCAAATAGTATTTTATGGGTATTGACACGAAATGGGAGGGTGCCTTACAAAAAATAAAAATTTTTGTTTTTAAGGGCCACCCTAATACACAAGCTACGCCCATAAGCAAGCCCATAAATGTGAATTTGGACAATATTGTGAAGCTTGTATTGTATAAAATTTAACGGTAACGGTACCGATTTTATAGAAAACGATCTCAATATTGTCGAAATTCAATATAGACAATATTGTGAAATTTGTTTTCGTAAAATCGTTACCGTTTAATGTTGTGCAATTTATATGAGCTTCAAAATATTGTCACATTTATGTGTTCGGGAATAGGGGCCCAGTTTCAGTTTACGCATTGCTTGAACCAGACGTTGCAAACTGAGTTTATGTTATCAATTTATGAAAAAATATTTTGTGCAAAAGCACAGGGGTCCCCTAGTTTAGATTTAAATTGAGATGTCAACGAAAGATTATTGGTTAACCAGTTTTATCCACAGAAGAGACTGAAAACGCAAAGTTTAAGATTATCAAAGTAATTCAACAATCGATTTATGCTGATGAACTTCAGTCTTTAAAACAAGGGCTTGGTGTAAAATCTTCAAGAAAACTCAAAAACCTGAATACATTCATAGACGACAATGATCTTATAAGAGTTGGTGGCCGCTTGGACAATTCTATGGCTAAATTTGAGACCAAGCATCCATTAATTTTACCGGGCAATCATGAGTTTACAAGAAAGCTTGTAAGTCATTTGCATGAATATAACTTGCATGCTGGAGAGCTACGCTGCTTTTGGCTATTTCAAGAGAAAATTACTGGATCATTGGGCCCATAATTTAATATGACAAGCTACCCACTAGTGCATAAAATGCTCCAGATATAGAGCTCAAGAAAAACAATAGCTAATGGGTAATCTTCCAGAATGCAGTATCGTATATGAACGACCATTTTTGAAAAAGGGGTTGATTTTGATTTTCCAATTTTATTGGAGTCAAAAAACATTTCGTCGATTTATTTAATTTCTTGAATCAAAATGTTAATGAAATTTCAAATTCTCTTCTTTTAGATCAAATAACCTGGCACTTCATTCCACCATTAGCTAAACAGTTTGGAGGCCTATCGGAGGCTGCTGTTAAGTCGGAGGCTGCTGTTAAATGTACCATTTAAATCGAGTTTTAGGTTCAACTGTACTAACCTATGAAGAAATGTGCAGATTATTATGCCAAATTGCAACTATATTAAACACGGAGGCACTGATATACTGACACCATCACATTTTCTTATTGGGCACAAAAAAGCATTGATTCCAGACATTAACACGGTGGCAGTTATTACAAAAACTTATACAAAATTTCTGAAATCGATAGCACAATGAATATTGGACCTCATTACAAGTAAAAAATAAATGGTTCTGGAAACAAGATAATCCAAAAATAGATGATCTCGTTTTAATCAAGGAGGAGAATAGTCCACCATCCAAGTGGGCACTTGGACGAATAACCGAGTTACATCATGGTAAAGACAATTTGGTGAGAGTAGTTAGTATCAAGGTAGTCAGGGGTGCACATGGAAAAAAATTTAAGGGGAAGGGGGGCCGTTCCACAGATTTTTTTTTATAAGAAGTGTTGTGTTGTAGGAACTGCAATATGTATCACAACCACACATATATACCGGTTAAGACCTAGGTTACACAACAACATGCATTTTGAGGTATTGACGCACGCTTTTTTAATCGTTTGTGGATTGAACGTCCCCGAGACTATTGATTCATGCAAAGCATTCCATTTATGCAATGTACGGACAAAGAAATCCCACTGAATTCTATCACTATAACAGTGAGTAATTACAACAGTTTGACTGTTTGCTCAAACCCATTGAGTATAAATAAAACAGAAAAAAAAAATGTTTGAGTAGTAAATGATCTGATTTCGTTCGAGCACTTCTGGTGACTATATTTATAGAAGACAACGAGATCAGCAACTGTAGGGAATCAAAATTTGATGTTAAATTTCGATCACCCACAATTCACATAGTACGATCTTGTACAAAGTCAGAAAGAGCCAGGATAGAAACAGGTTCAGTGTCCCAAACTTGACAACAATACTCCATACAAGGACGAATATTGGACTAATAAATGTGGAGCAATTGATACGGAGTTAAATATTTTTTGCATCTATTGAGGAGGATTTGAAATTGCCATTATATGATCGCGTCAGAGTAAGTGATTGAAAATTGTGACTCCAAATAAATGAACGCTTACATTCGATTATTTGATCTTACACTTACTAATTGAAATATCATTGGCGAATTTTTTTATCTGGAAAGAACCAATAGCTCTGTTTTGGTGAAATTATTGACTAAACTTTTGTCACACCAATCGACTTTTTTAGGTCCTCGTTTACATTTATTGCAGCGTCTCTCAGGGCAGGATTTTAGAATAATAGGAGGGAGGTTGTTCAGACCGGAGGCTTTGTTAGTACTTAGCCCTCTTAAGATTTTTTTGACAATTTTAGTTTTGAAATCAAGATTTGTCGCACTAGCTCCTGATTACTGGATTTGGCGTATGTTTTTAGTTGTTTCCAAAACGATCGAGTTCAAAACAAAGCGTTTCGCGAACAATGTGGCTTTTCTTGCTGTGTCATTGACGATTAAACCACCGTCAATAATAGAAGAAATAAAAGATTTGAAACCAGATTTTAAGGGATTAATGGTACTGTAAAAACTTCGTTTCCATTCTGGCTACTTTGGAAAATAAATATTTTTGTTGCGGTTTCATTATTGGTCAAACAAAATTTTTGCTATATTATTATTATTTTTATATTATTATTTTATTTTTTCAGATAATATCCCAACCTACCAAGGAGCTCTGGAACGTTGGTTTATTATCTGAGGGAAATAAATAAAACACATTCCTGGTGAAATGAGTGAATTGTTTTTGACAAATGTTCTTTCGTTGGTACAATTAAAAGTATTAGAACTCTTAGGTGAGTCAGATTATAATTTAATTTCAACATATTTAAATTTACAAGTTCTTAAACCGTTTAAAACTAATCCTGGTTTTGTTTGGGATTATAAACCTGGAGATTGACAGCGACTTAGAGATATCTTTAATTAAAACATTTCTGGTTCTAATTTTTCAGAAATAATACACCTAGGTATGCGCAAGTTTATTCCAATTGATCGTTCCGTAGGCTGATCTTTCAAGTAAATATAAAGAAGCAATAAAATTTAAAAAATGCTTTTCGAAAGTTTAACCAAATAAAACTGATAAAAACCGAATAGAAAAATAGTATATTAAGAAACTAGTTTCATAATTGACGATTTTATTGCACACAATCTGTTTAGAAAACGACCCGCGCAGCGGGGAGTTATTTAATGGATAAGTGCGATAAAACGTCTTATGAAACGAGTTTTTTATACTTTTTTTTCTTTTTCGCATTTTTGTCTTGAAGTTTTAAAAAATGTGTATTTTATTAAAAAATAGTCAATTTGAAATTTTGTTATTATTACTAATTATTTTATAGTTGTAGTTAATTAAAATATTAAACGCTAATTGAGATATTCTTATTAATTTTATTTATATAATTATTCGTTTTAGTTTTCACTGACGCTTGTATGACCAATGTGACCTACCTTGAAAAACAAAACTTTGCGTATCGCAATAAAGGCCATTTCGATACGCAGTTGGGTATCGAAATAACTTTATTTTAGACGCAAAATGGAAAACATATATTTTATGGAAAACTAATAGATGCAGAGAAAAATCTTTTTATTACGGAAAAAGGTTTTAATTTTGCTGACCACAAAACGTAATTTTAAAAATGCCATTAGTGAAACCTAATTTGCAACCTGTTCCTGTACTTTCTATCAAAATGGGGCGGATCATTTTTCGTAAAAATATAATATGGAAAATACTTTTAAATATTAATATCAATAACGAATCTGGGTCAGATGGTATTCCTTAAGCTATTTTTAAAACATTTGCTACGAAATTAACAAAATCCTTACTAAAACTGTCTCTTTGTAATATATAAGAAGGGGATTTTTTGAAAAAATGAGTAGTGTACAGCCAGATCCAAAAAGATCACTAAAATTGATCCTACAAATTACAAACCCATATCAATCTTGTCGGTTGTTGCTAAAATATTTGAGAAGAACATTACTTTTAATACTATTAGCTTCTTAAGTCGTCAAAAATAATTAAAGAAAGAATAGAAAAATTGTTTTGCTTATGAGAGCACTCCTCATGCTTCTTATGAAACACCTAATCTATACTCATCGGTAGCGCCTAATAACACTAAGTCAAATTTCATAGGGTCATTAAAAATTGATTTAAAAACAGTTATGGACTCGGGTATATCTAACAATGTTGAATTCAACACGAGGAAAACTATAGTTGGCTGTTTTCCTAGGTTATCAACGCCTAACCCGTTTTCATTAGAGTTTGATTCTTAAAGAAAAACTGATCTTGAAGAGAAAAAATCTGTTAGACTTCTAGTAGATGAGGTTGAAAATAATATGAAGTGGAATTCTCATATTTTAAGCTAGGCTAAGAACGTTGTTAATACTATTTAATATATTTGCATCCAGAAATGGATGTGATGTGGGTACTTTGTAATATTCCTGCATGGAATATTGTTCTCACATAGGGAATGCAGCGTACAAAATAAGTTTGAAGTATCTTGATTCTACACAGCAGACAGCTGTTAAAATTATTGGAAATTCAAATATTACTTACTGGATTGCTTATATGTCACTGATTTGACGATATTTTACGAATACATTATAGATGAATGAGCGTCTTTGACTCGAATCGAAATCGATTTTGCCTGAGCCTGCAAACTTCGTAACGTGTAACCAGAGCATCAATAGCAGAAAATCTTTTTACTGTTCGAGTGACAAGGTCTAGAACTGTCACTTTTCAAAAAGATTTTTTTCAAGGAGTCTGGGTCTTGGGTCCTCCCTGACAATTTTAATCCACGAAACTTTAATATTAGCGTTAAAAAAACCTCAAAAAAATTTATCAATTCTCACAAACCGTAGTTCCGTACTTAGCATCGTATCTTCTGATACTGAAACTTCAGAGTCATTAATCTTTAATTTATTATGGTCACACTAAACAATTCCTAATTTTTAATAAGAAAACATGCTGACAAATAATCGGTTTCGGGGGGAGTACGGACCCAAACTCCTCCCCCCTTGTGTCCGCCCCTGAAGGGGGATCTTAAAACGTCCAATACATAAAATTTGCATGACGAATATGGATCATTCAAGGGATTGGCGCGATATACAGAATTTATTTAAATTTAAATTGTTACAAACCACTGACATCTATATACTTTTATTAAATTTATATTATATAAAATTAAATAAAAATATTTAGATGTCAGTGGTTTGCAACAATTTAAATTTAAGTAGATTCTGAATCCATCTATTCCTTCCACCCCTTGAATCACTAATTTCAACAAATGTGCAAGGCTTTGTGCAAATTTTATGGATTGTACGTTTTAAGACCCCATTAGCTACCTTGATGCTAAATACTATCACCAAATTGTCTTTACCATAATGTAGCTCGGTTATTAGTCCAAATGCCCACTTGGATGGTGGACTATTTTCCTCCTTGATTATAATTTTTTACTTTTTAGCTAGCTAAAGTGTAATTTAAATTTAATTATTTTGAATTTTTTTTAATGAAACTAAGACTTTATCACTTTAATATTTTATTTTATTTTTCCAAATATATTTTCGATCTCTAGAAGATCTTCTTCAGGGAAGAAGTTTCTATAAATCCTATAATCCTATAAACCTCCTTTATTAAAACCAGATCATCAATTTTTGGATTATCTTGTTTTAATCAACGAGGAGAATAATCCACCCTCCAAGTGGGCACTTGGACGAATAATCAAGTTACATCATGGTAAAATTGTATTTTGTATTTCGTGTGCTCCACATGTCCAAATCATAAAATTATACTGTATGGTATATGATGTATGCTGTATACTATATGTTGGATGATGTTTTAAGTATACCTCATGGTGTGTAATGCATGATGTATGCTGTATTCCGTATGCTATATGCCATATGCTGTATGCTGTATGCTATATGCTGTATGCTGTATGCAGTATGGTGTATGCTGTATTCTGTATGCTGTATGCTATATGCTGTATGCTGTATGCTGAATTCTGTATGTTGTATGCTGTATGTTTATGGTGTATGCTGTATTGTGTATGCTGTATACTGTTTGCTGTTAGCTGTATACTGCTTACTATATGCTGTATGTTATATGCTGTTTTATGTATCATGTTTTCTTTAAGCTTAGTATACCTACCTACTACTGTTGACAATTTTTAAGGGCTATCTTTAATGCTATGAGAGCACGTGCTTTAAACTCCATGTCATTTTACTGTAAAATTAATTTAAATTCAGATACTTTCAGTCTTAATCTTATTACATTTTTCTTTCATCTATTGCACGTTTCATTTTTAAAAAACAACCGTCTGTATCTATCTGTATCAATATTAAGTTGTGTATATTGTTTAGTAATCCTTAGTCTTTTTATTCTATTATCCACCACCCGAAATACCTCTGAACAAGAACCTTTTTCTAAATCAATTGGCTTATAAACAGTAGCATATAACAAAAAATTAAATCCACTGTAATTAATTCAAAGCAAATGAAATTATGTAATTCCGTTAAAACATTACATAAAACAAACGACATAATATACATCTTTTCCCTTTGTTTTTCTTTCTTATATGTGACACAATTTTCTTTTAATTATGAACAGAATTAGAAGTATAGTTGTTATAATTTTTTTCCAACATCTCGCAACGCAAAACAGTGGAAAAAATATCATTCCCTTGTGTTCGTTATATTCTAATAGAAATATTTAAATAAGACGTTTGGATTAGATAAGCTTAAAATATGTAAAATTTATTTATATTTTTCATCTTATAACTTTTTTTTTTGTCTTTTTAATGTTATGAAATGAACAAACAGCATTTTTGTAACTTAGTTAAAATTAACACTAAACAAAAAGAAAATGATGACAAAGGAAAATATAAAAAGAAAATTTAAGAGATGTGAAAAAAGAAATGAAAAAATGGTAGAAAGATGATTTTGAAATTTATATGTCAGAGAGGAAATAAATTTTGATATGAAAATTTTATTATTTTCATTGTTAAAAAGTTATTTTTGTGACAAGGTTAAATGTCTGTTTTTTTCGGTCATGTCTGCAGGACAAAAAAAATGAAAAATGTCCACTTGACGATTTTCTAAACTTTCTTTTAGTTTTTACTTCAACAAATTGATGAGCTTTTGTAAATGGATTAAACAATTTTTAAGTTTTACACATCTTAACTTTGCAACCTACATGTATTTTTTGTCTATAGATGGGTGAACTCAAATGTGTTGTGTTTTACTTCATTACACCTAAGTACGTAACAAACTCATTACGTTACTGCTACATAGGCATTTTTTTAATAAAAATAAAACAACAATACTAAATCGATTCAAAGATACATAACCTCCACACACCGTTTTCATCTCAACCAAAACATTAATTTCATTAAAAAAAAGTTGAATCACTTACAATTTTCTATGCTTTATTGTAATTTTTGTGTTTCGTTTTAATAATTTTTCACCGTTACTTGAATAGAATTTAAGTTTTTTGTAATTTATTTTCTTTAATTAAAATATCAAAGAAATTTAATTTATTTTTTTCGTTTTTTTTTCAATAAAAATTATATTGTTTTTCACGATGGAAGTTTTTCCTTAAATTTATATTTTATTAAATTTAAACATTTTATGAAATGATAACCAGGAATTTATATTTTAATATTTTATATATTTAATGAAAGTTTTTATTAAATTTATTTGCTGTAGTTTATTATTAAATAACGTTTCGTAAAACATAAAGAAATATTTCTTTATCATATTATAAGTATAAATAAAACATTTTTACGGGTGACAACCGCGACGACTCTATTCCGTAGTCTTGAAAGATATTACATATCACTGGTGGTAACAGTGAGATCTATCATGCTGACGCGAATGCTTACTCGAAGAAGAAGTTTGAAGGTAACAAAATGTAAACTAAAAAGTTCTTTATGCCATCCTCATGTTCAAAAACTGATGATTTTTTTGAAAAAGTTAATTCCTGTTTTGTGGAATTCTTCTATCCTTACATACTCTAAGGACCAAACATTTTCCCACAATAAATGTTTCGAAGGCCTTCTTGTTTTTTTCCCATAATTTTGACCAATCGTAACAACAATAAATAACAGTCTTAACCGCGCAAACTCAACAGAAGGCCGGTAGCCTTAAAGCTCAATTCTGGAGAACACTCTTTAGATATTGAGATATACGTCATTTTCGGATTCAGTTGCTATGAGCAATGCGATGCTTCGATGCTGAATTTATGGTGAGCAGCCTTGAATAATTGTGCAATAAACCACAAACATAAATTAGAGACTAAGACCTATATATATCAAGCTGCCGCAGGTTCTGGAGGTCTGAAACTTTTTGTTTCGCACTAACCAATTTGCCTCCATTTTAAAATACAGACGACTATAACATTTCTCTAAGCCTGTAATCCATACTCAAAAACAATGGCTCTTTAGAACATTGATCGCATACATGTAGAAAGCGTGCAAGGCTTGACACGTTTTTCAAAATTGTGTAATGAAGCGCTGCTTCGTTGACTAACAACGAAGTGGCATAGCAGGCCGCGTACCTAGCGAGATTTGTTTTAGAATCAGACTAGCTGCAGCCTATGGCAGCGAGTGATGAATACCTGCTGCTCCAGCACAAATAACTGAATTTATACGCGTAACATGAGATAAGAGCAGATGTAAAAAAAAAAGGTAAGTGAACTAAACAGACTCTGGCGACCCCCGTGTACGAACGAACCACGATCACCACGTCCAACCCCCATACTTCAGCTCTCATTCACATACTCTCGCATCTCATCCATTCATGCACACACATACACTCACACCCACACATACATGCACACACAGGGCTGAGCTTCAGGCTACTGTGGGGGTCACAGGTGGCGGATAGTGAACGGCCTACATACTGATATGTTGTATGTAGGTGAGCTGCGAATACGCGAATAAGCAGTCCCCGACCAAGAGCGCAACAAAAATCCACGAGCGTCTGTCCCACAGTGGGCGGCTCACTGGTCAGCGTCTGTCTTCATGTTAGAAGCGGCTGGTTATTTCCACCTTGCAGTAGGTATAAAATGCTAAGAGAAGAAAAACTCCAAAAATAAAACAACATGGAGGGATAACAATAAAATTGTGCCAAATATGCCTCCTGCACCATCTGCAACGAGAAGCGCACCCCAAAACGTTACCGAGCACCCGGATCTAGGTACAACGAAAAAAAAGAACGTCAGTGGATCACCATCACATATCACGACGAAGGCAGTTATACCACAACAATCAGTGACCAGCCAGGTGATACCAGTAGGAGGTACACAAAGTGTCTGCAGCAATGGCATAGACACCTTATTGATGGTTAGCTGTAAACTTAAACAGCTGCAAAAAGTTATGTCGAACACACGATCTATTAACCTTAAGTTTAGGAACCTGGTTAATGAAATTGAAGATTTGCACAGATCTGCTGTGAATGACCTCACTGTTGTCCAAAGCGTCAGGCCACAGGTGAACAAAGTGTGCCAAACTTCACCGACCTTGAAACCAAGCGTCGATGAAAAATCAAAAAGACGACGAAGTGGAAATGGTGAGGACATGGCAGCACAACTGCCCTCGCCGAAAAAAGTAAAACGGCTAGATAGGTCTTAAGAGAACCAAGCTCAAAATCCGAGCAGAGCGTGATCAAGCCAACAGAACAGCAGGCCGAGCCCCCGAACCAAAATGTGCTCCCTGTGGAAACATCCGAAACCGAGTGGCAACACGTGAGAAGACGTAAAAGGAGGAGAAAAAACGCGTCCTGTTGAGCCTACGCGAAACGAACCACGCAAACCTACGAAAAGAGCACCACGGTCGGATGCTTTAATAATATCTAGGTCCGGTGAAAAAAGTTATGCGCAAATGCTCAAAGAAATGAAAGAGAACCCAGAACTAAAAGAGCTCGGGGATTGTGTCACCAAGATTAGGAAGACAGCTAAAGGCGAGCTGCTTCTTGAACTTAAAAAAGGCGAACACAATCAAAAGCTTAAAGAGCACGCAGAGCTAGCACTCAGAGACTCGGCGAGTGTTAGGTCGGTGTGCCAAGAAACTCTTATAGAGTGTCGCGACTTAGACGAGATAACAACGAGAGAAGATATTTGCATTGCAATCCAGGCACAATTTCCTACAATTGGGTCTGTCCAAACAAATGCAATCAAATCAATAAGGACATTACGAGACGGGACCTAGACGGCACTAATCAGCCTCCCTGAACGATCAACGCATGCGCTCGTTGTGTCTGGACACATCCGAATAGGATGGGTAAGATGCAGACTGCGCGAGCGAATCACTCCAACACGCTGTTTCAGATGCCTTGATTACGGTCATGTAACAAGGCAATGTAAAAGTGATGTGGATCGAACGGGGATATGTTTTAGATGCGGAGGAACAGGACATAAATCAAAAGGATGCAAAGAGCCCCCAAAATGTGCTCTTTGCCTGCCGGGAACCACAGGGACTAATGGGCATTCTACAGGAGGCAGTAGATGTCCAGCCTACAAAAGAGCGCTAAAGCCGACTTCTGCCCGTCATGGTTAAGTGTATCCAGATAAATCTTAACCACTGCGAGGCGGCACAGGACCTACTGACACAAACCGTTAGAGATCAGAAAGTGGGCGTGGCATTGATTTGCGAACAATATCGAACCCCTGTTGGCGATGCGAACTGGGTTGAAGACAGGACGAGCAAAGCTGCTATCTGGACCTGCAATGCTCTCCCTTTTGAACGCAGATCTAGTCGTCAGCATGAGAGTTTTGTCTATGCCAAAATCAAAGGTGTCCACTTCTACAGCTGCTACATTCCTCCTAGCACCCCACTGGACGAATTCGAAGAGACACTTGACCGACTAGTAACAGACGTCAGAGGTAAATCACCCATCGTAATTGCGGGTGATTTTAACGCTTGGGCCGTTGAATGGGGAAGTAAACGTACTCACCCTAGAGGTAGGGCATTACTTGAGGCATTTGCCAGACTTGATCTGGTACTGCTCAACCATGGTACCACAGAGACATATAATAAAGGAGAAGCAAGTTCAATTATCGATATCACTTTTGCAAGTGGGACACTCTCGAGAGGAGCACAATGGAGGATGTCTGATTTGTATACGCATAGTGATCATCGTGCTATTATATTTGAAACCCAACCCCCACAGCGGTTTGAAAGGCGGCAAGTCAAGCGGAAGGCGCAGCAAAATGGGTGGAAAATCAAAGAGTTGGACACGGAGATGTTGGACTACATGGTTGAAAGCATGCCAATACCGGAGAGTGGTGCCAAGATAGGAGCAGAATTTATTGCGAGATATCTTAAAAGCACCTGTGATGCATCTATGCCGCGTAAAAGCAACGGTAATGGACGGTCCCCAGTCTTCTGGTGGACCGAAAACATTGCCCGTCTGAGAAAAGAGTGCCTCAAACTCCGGAGGAAATGTACACGAAGGAGAAATCATGAGCACTATGAGCAGTTCCAAAAGGATTTTCGCAAAAAGCGGAAAGAATTGCGGAAAGCAATTGCTAATAGTAAGAGCAGATCATTCCAGTGTCTTATAGATGAAGTTCAGAATAACCCCTGGGGAAGTGCGTACAAAATTGTGCTTACTAAACTCAAGGGTGTTCAATCAGCTGCACCAGTGTGCCCAGATATAATGGCTGAAATTGTGTCCGGCCTTTTTCCACACCACGTTGACTTCTCCCTACCTCGTGAGCTGCAAATTGACGAAAATTCAATTTCGGCTGTCACCACCGAAGAGGTCCTAAACGCGTTGAAGCGATAAAGAAGAAGCCGAATGTATTCGAAAATATCTACACTGCGTACCTAAAAGAAGGGATATTTCCTGAGGAATGGAAGCGCCAACGCCTTGTGCTTATACCGAAAGGTGACAAGCCACCAGAAGAACCCTCGTCCTACCGCCCACTGTGCATGCTGGACACAACTGGAAAGATCTTTGAGAGAATTATTGGTACTCGACTTGAGCAACATACTGAAGGCGAGTGGGGCCTTTCTGACTGGCAGTTTGGTTTCAGAAAGAAGCGCTCTACCGTTGATGCAATATCTGCAGTATGTGAGATAGCGCAGAAAGCTTTGAGTGGTAAAAGATGGCTAGAAGGTGATAAACAGTATTCTGCTGTTGTCACTCTGGATGTTAAAAAAGCCTTTAACCCTGCCAACTGGAACCAAATTATGAGAGCCCTAGACGAACTGCATGTACTTGACTACCTGCTACGTATAATAGCCAGCTACTTCACGGGAAGAACTCTGGTCTATGATACCGAAACAGGTCCTAAGAAGTACAATATAACAGGATGAGTACCCCAAGGATCGGTCCTTGGACCCCTGCTGTGGAACATCATGTACGATGGTGTTCTCAGAGTACGTGTGCCGGCACAAACAACGATTATCGGTTATGCAGACGACATTGCCATAGTTGTCGTAGCCAAAAACCTTACGGACATTCCGAGCAACTGTAACCAGACCATAACCAGCGTTAGAGCATGGCTGAACAGCAAAGGACTAGAGTTGGCCGATCACAAAACGGAAGCCGTACTAATGAGTAGCAGAAAAGTGGTGGAAAGTATCGATATCCAGGTTGGTGGACAGATCATAAAATCTGGCTAGCACCTGAAGTATCTTGGAGTCGTTCTAGACCACAGACTCAACTTTAGAGACCACTTGATGTACGCTGGTGACAAAGCCAAACGAGTGGGGGCTGCTCTTGCAAGGCTAATGCCAAACATTGGCGGCCCTAGACAACCGATCAGACAGCTTCTCGGTAGCGTTACCACATCAATATTGATGTATGCGGCACCCATATTGGCCTCAGCGGTGGAAACGCCATCTTATGTTAGACCTATCAAAACGGCCTACAGACTGACATCGTTGCGCATTTGCTGTGCTTTTCGCATGGTGTCTGACGAGGCTGTTATTGCGAGTAGGATGCCGATTGATATTGCAGCAAAAGAGGTATCGGCTCTGCGTGTAGCAACACGAAATGATAGGAACCGACGAACACGTGAAGACTTCAACATGGACAGTCATATAGAATGGCAAGCGAAATGGGAAGCTTCCACCAACGGACGATGGACCTTTGTGATGATCCCTGACATAAAAACAGGGACATCAAGAAAACACGGTGATGTCAACCATCATTTGACGCAAATGATCTCAGGCCATGGATGTTTCCGTGAGTACTTATACAAGTATAAGCACGTAACGGATCCATACTGTCTCTACTGTGAGGGTAAGGCCGAGAACGCTGAGCACGTGCTAATCGAATGCGGAAGGTTTGCACATTCGAGAAGACTTATTGAGCAGCATATGGGAGAGTCAATCACTCCGCATAGCCTCATGCAATTTATGCTGAGCTCAAAAGACAACTGGGACATAGCGAATGAGACCATCACAAGTATGATGAAACGACTGAAACAAGACGAACGAAGAGCAGCCATGCTCAACACTACACAGCGAAACCACGACAACACATAATAATCGAGAGAGTACTACACTCAACCCCTGCCCTGCGAAGGAATGCCTTAATTGGTGGTACCGCAGGGATACAACAGGACTACAAGAGCAAGGGAGATGTTTTTACCCGGTAAGAACCCACGGTCGCCTGGAAAGTCGGGTTCCAGGTGGATTTTTGAAACGTTTCATCTTCCTACGAAAAACAAAAAAAAAAAAAAAACACTTACATGCACATATCCAAGCCCATACGCCAAATTTACTTGAGAAATATAATAGAAATGAAAATTGTGGTAAAGCAAATAAAACATTATATAAATCTATAATCAAAGAAAGATTAAAGCTTTAAAATTTAAAATGCTATTATGCAAAGTTGGTCTACAATCGGTATATAGTCATTAAGAAAAGAAAACTTCATCATCATCCGCTTCTTCAGCGATTTTTTTGTTTTTTTATTGATCAAAATTCACCAAAACGGTTCCTTTTTAATTTCAGTTAAAACACTAAAATTAAAATTTATTTATTGATCTGTTTATCTGTTGATTTGTTGATAAAATTTATTATCTCTCTCTAGCATTTACAAATCCAATGGTACGTCATTTTTCGAATACGAAGTAAAAACTTCGAAGCATTATTATATTTACTGATCTACTTTAGGCCAAGATATCATGGGTTACGATTATGTAAAGGCATAACTTTATGACATCCACCATTAAACAAAATGAAGAAATTTGGTGATGAATAACGACAGCTCGTATTACGAGAATTTTCATATTTATCTTGAAAGGTTTTAGTCGTAACGAGAGTTTGATTATTAGTCATACTATAGGATGAGATTTGTATGAGTAATCTCGATCTCGTGAAAGGTATTATGATTTTCTGGTGTAATAGTTTTTACCTTGAAAAATCGTGAATGATTTCTAAAGCTTTTTCTTTAGACAATATGGTTTCAAAATTCAGCACTCATTATAGCAATAATAAAAAAAAAATTACCATTAGTTGTAATTAAATGAGTTTGGGTTAAATTACAGCGAACATTATCATGAATGGTGCTGTTAAGAACCTTGTAACCATTCGCTAATACTCATGTTTCCCTTCATATTTTCCAACAATAAATTACTGATAAGGAATGACTAAATATTAATTAAAATTATAAAACAAAATATAATAACTCGAAATATTAATTACCCCATACATACACGCACACGTCCACACACTCACGCCCGCATTCAATACATATATTATTAAAATAACTCACCCCAGGTTTTTAACACATCCCCCTCCTCAATCTCTGGACTCCTTAGCCGGTCATCCCGTAAACAAGGCTGGAAAATCAATCAGCAGCAGCTGATTGGTGGTCAACTGCACGTAAGATGAAGATGTCAGAACAGGTGCAAGATGGCTGAAAGTTAGTTTCTATTCGTGTTGACCGTCACAATCCAGCAATCAAAATAATGTATTCCAAAATTCACAGGTGCCAGTCGGTATAAAGCAACACTATACAACACGTCATTCGAATCAAATTATGCAATTGTACTATTCCTTTATTCCGGCCGAATATATTGTTTATTTTTTTTCAAGGACGAAGAATTAAACAAAGTGATTCTCCTAAATTGTTGAACTTTTAAAAATTTCAATACTAATTTGATTTAAATTTTCTGCAAGCGGAATTTCATCTTAATAGAACGCGGATTTAATAACTTCAATTTATGTTTTACAACAAAAAATACACTAATATCAATAATTTATATTCGACAATTTGAACTAATGTTCCATATAAGAGCAGTACTAATATCACAATTATACTCAATAATTTTGAACTAATGTCTAACATAAACGTTATACTATTATCACAATTTATACTCAATAATTTGAACTAATGACTAACACAAACATTGTACTATTATCACAAGTTTATATTCCATAATCTGAGGTTATGTTCAACAAAACAAAAATTGTGCTCATCTCACTATAATTTTCCAACGAAATTAGTAAATGATTTTGGCATTGCACTATACGTTTTATTATTTATTTAATGGGCCAAATTAAGAAAATAGAATTTCTAATAACACAGCACGATTGAATTATTTTGGTTTATTCGTGATCCAAATAGAATAAATATTTACCTGAGCTCCCAGATATATTTCCATCCCACTCATTCCATGTAACAAAACGTCAAAAATATCCCAACAAGAATCTCGTAGAAAAAAAGAGAGACTAAGAGGGCCTCTATACGCGGCTAGGTGTATTTATAGGCAAAAATATCAACCGATTTTAAATCACAAATCAATAAACAAAATAGGTCTGTTTATTGGACAATCTCGTTCGATAAATATGTGTACTAAAAGTGTCTTCACTATTGTACTATAATTGGAAGGGAACTATAAACAAAAACATCTATTATGAAATGATTATAGGAAATTACATTTATTAGTGTATCCACACTACAACAAAATTTATAGAAGAATTATGATTGTAAGATTTATATATGAACATAGCGCGATTGAGTATTAATGATATAGCACAACCCCTTTAGGACAACTTTCCAGCGATCAACGAATACACACTGATTATAAGAAGTTACATTGAGAAATAACACACAACCATTTTAGGACAATCTTTTTTCTTACGGAAACTATTGTAGATGGCAACCGCGGTTTGAGTTTAAGAAAATATGGTTAAAGGAAAAACTAATATAATTATGAAAGTCTCCGTCATTGTAAATTCGATGCGCGTGAGAAAGTAGTGCGTTTCCAAATCAGAGAGCTACACAACTACTTCGTTGATCACCAGACTACTTCGTTTCAATTGCTGACACGCCAAATCGTTTGGATTTTGTACGAGAATTCGTTTATTCGTCTTAGTTTTCCTACTACGAGAGGATATGCACAGAGTACAGAGAGGATTTCAACTTATAGACTCGTGATGAACATCTGAGTGAGAGAAAAATCTGTTTAACAAAAATCAAAAGCACAACATGAAGTCCAATCATCTTGGATATTATGAGCGCACAGCATAAAAAATATTTGGGAGTTATTCTAAATTGTATTATATTTTACACGTAATCATAGACATTTGCTTACCACATACGAGTGCTGATGATCTTACTCACCATTGTCTTCATATTTAAAGTGGCGTTAATTACCATCATCTTTATGTGAAGACGGTGGTTAGTAAGAACACTTGAGCTCTTATGATATGTAGAAAGTTTAAAATGCGGATGCAGCATAGAGTGCTACCCAACTATCTTAAGGTGGATGTAAATTATGATAGTGAGGGTAGTCATCACGTCTGGAGCAGGAGAGCACAGTTCTATTTTGAAAAATCAACAAAAATGTAGACTCGATAGTTGACGTACAGATAGAGGTTCACAGGCATCTGCATAGCGAACGAAATTATGAAATTTCTTACTACACGTCGTACAAAGCTAGGAAAGTTATACAAAGATTAAGTTTGGAAATCATTGAAAGGGAAGAATCATCAAAACCAAATATCGAACACAACTTTTTAGTAAAAATTCCTTTCGCAAGGATCCAATTTTCCAATCCAGCAATTTTTTGAGAGCATGTGAAACACATAAACTTTACATAAATAAACCAAACAAAGAAGCAATAATAGTTATTTTTTAGACAAAATCATTACAGAATTTATGGGAAATAATTGCTGACAGGAATAGAAAATTTAAGAACATACTGGATTTTATATAAGCAGACACATTGTTATGAAGGGTAATTCAAACTCCATGATTTAAATTCACATTACTGTCCCTCACACATGAAATTTACCATTGACACAATATTTCGTATACTTAATCCATGATCATCATCTGCTATGGCTTCCGTTAAAAAAAAATATGAACATAAAACAGTAGTGTGATATTGCCCAATGTAATTTCCTTTATTAAGTTTGTATTCTTAATTTCGCTATTTCCATGTAGATTTCCTACAATCGTTTTATAATCCCTGTTTCTTTTTATAAATATTCAACAATTTTAGTACAGGCTGGAGTCTTCACTCTTTGGTGAGCACACATAATTATCGGAAACAAATTTATCGGTTTATCAACTTTTTGTTGTTCCCGCCAACGTTTGCCTATAAATACGCCTAGCCACGTATAGGGGCCCTCTCAGTTGATTTTTTTCATTCCATACGATTATATAGTTAGTTATTTTGTTGACTGTCAGTCGATACATAGTTGAACAGAAAAGAAAAGAAAGAAGGAAGTTTGGTGAATGGCGATCAAAAATAACAAAATATGAATGCCGGTATCCTGGAGATAATCTAGATCATTGGCTATCTGCCTGCTAAAATTCGTGAGTACATTTTTTACAAATGAGTCCATAAAAATAATGACAAGAGTCAAACAAAGAGAAAAAAAAATCCTTATTTGTTTAGTGTTGTAATTGTCAATTGATCTAGTGCTTCCAACTTCTATGTGAACATTAAACACTCCATTACGATTGCATTATTGTATAGCAAAATAAGTAAAAAAACCATCATAGAAAAGTAACCAAATTTATTTATTTTCATATATGTTCCATATCAGTAATTAGCGCAATTTTAATTGAACTGTAATGATTTGGCATTTTTTTTGTTGTATATAAAATCTGTGTGAATTAGGTTAGGTTAGAAAAATTAGAGTGTAGTGACGTAAACTTATAAAATGAATTTTTGGTGGAGTGATATTATATTAGTAAAATTTAAATAAACTAAAAAATTAATTTAGAAACTTTAATTGCATGCACCTAAATAAAACCACTCCCGGGAACTTAAATTAAAAGTAATGAATTATATATCTGTGTCAATAAGTGGTATTGCATTAGGTCAATTAGAGTGTAGTTAAGTAAACTTAAGAATAAATTTTTCTTGATGTAGTGTTGATATTTTAGTACAACTTAAGCAAACAGTAAACCCTTTAGAAACAGTAATTATATATGTCTAAATGAAATCGATATGGTTAATACTTATTATAATCAGGAAAATAAATTAAAACGAAAAGGATTATGTTTTTTGTGTAAGTAAGGCGTCGGCGGAATACATTGATTTCTTAATATTAATCCGTGATAATTGTGATGTGGAAAGATGAGACATCCTTGAGATACGGTTATATCTGAATTACTGTGAATGCAATCGGTGGATCGGTGTAACTATTTGATATGATCACTGAATTGCAGCTGCTGTTGTGTAGGACTATTTTGATCACTGCAGCGTGTTAAAGTTGGCTTAGTGAAGGTTATTATTCGGATCCAAGCTTATAACGGAAGATTAGTCCAATTTTCCTTTTTCCAAAATTACCACTGGTTTAACGCTACTGATGCCTATTACCATATTGACCACCGATGGGTGTTACAAGTTGAATTATTGAGGATTGGTAATGCGAGTCAAAAGCTGATAATTATCGACCATTCCATTTAAATATCATCACTGGCTTACGGATATGGATGTTTAGCATTACTTGATCACTGTTGAGCGATACCTTATTTGATAATTGACGATTAGTGTATTTAAATATTATCACTGGCTTACTGATACGGATGTTAAGTCTTAGTTGATCACTGTTGAGTGATACCAAAGTTGATTAGTGAAGATTATTGTACCGGATTGTCGTGGACGATTAAGAAACGGTATCTGTCGAACAGGGAATATCACCATACATCCGATATTGGACCTCAGGATGTTCGGTTAATTTGAGAACAGGGTGAGAACGGGATCGGGCTTCGCTATGGGGTGAGTCAACTTTAACTTTTGTTTTTATTTTTAGGTATGAATGAGTATGGAGGTGTATGTCTTTATGTATGAGTGCATGTGTGTATATTTGTGAGTGATTGTTTATTCGTATGTGTGGGTGAACGAACCTTTAATTAAAGCCTGGCCTATTGTTTATATATTTTTTTTATAAATTAAATTTCAATTAGTGCCTTATGTTATCCGATTTAGTCATTTATTAGCAATAATTTAGGGTTGGAAAATATGAAAAAAAAAAAAAATAATAGCTAATGATAACGAGGTTCCTAATAGCGCCAATAATGATGATGTTCTTTGTATTTACACAAAATACTTTAATTACAACTAATGATAATTTTATTATCGATATAGTAGGTGCGGAGTTTGAAACCATATTTTCCGTAGAAAGAGTTTAAAGGAGAAGATTTTTATTCTCGATTTTCCAATTCAAAAAAAAAACTATGACACAAGAAAATAATAATAAATTTCACAGGTTCGAAATCAGTCATACAAATCTCATCATATAATATTATAAATAGACAAACTACAGCTACGGTCAATACTTTTCTGGATAAATATAAAACTTTTCGAAATAAAATCTGTCGTTATTCACCACCAAAGTTCCTCATTTCGTTTAATTGTGGATTCCATGAAGTTATGCCTTTAAATAATCGTAACCCATGGTATCTTGGTCTAAAACAGAGCAGTAATTGTAATACTGTTCTGATATTTTTTTTTTCTTCGTAAACGAAAAATGAATGAAACTTAGATTTATAAATACCAGAAAGAGTTGGTTCAACAAGTGATTTTAATTTTTGGTATTTTTCTCAGAAACTAATAAGAATCCGTTTTGTGACTTTAGAACAATAAAAGAATTGCTGCAGAAGGGAATGATGATGATGAAGCTTTCTTTTTGTTCGGGACTAGGTGACTGTGGTAATCCATCTATGAATGGCATTGTTTTGAATTTTGGAGCTTCACTCTGTTTTTGATTACGGATATATATATATATATATATATATATATATATATATATATATATATATATATATATATATATATATATATATATATATATATATATATATATATATATATATATATATATATATATATATATATATATATATATATATATAAATTGTTTGTAGGTGTGTGTGCATGTATGTGTGTGCATGAGAGTGTGTGAGTGTACGAAGTGTGAGAGTGTGTGACTGTGTGTCGAAGTATGGGGTTGGACGTGGTGATCGTGGTTTTTTCACATATGGGGGGTCGCCAAAGTCTAATTAATTCACTTGCCTTTTCTTTTTTCCGTTCTTATCATGGTTCTCGCCTATTATACAGTTATTTGTGTTGGAGCAGCAGGATTTCCTTCTCGTTCCCATGGACCAAAGCTAGGTTGGGGCTATTAATACAACCTCGCTAGGTACGCGACCTTCTATACCGCTTCGTTATTAATCAACGAAGCGGCGCTGCATTACAACATGTTTCTCAATATTTTTTGTAATTAAGTAATAGTTATAATAAAATATGACGTCTCTCAATATCCAAAAAAACCATATTAACTAACGTTTGCTATTATAAATTATGTTTCTTCTGGCAGTTCATTTTAAAATTCTGAGCACTAATATTATCCGGGAAAACTGCGTGGGTTAAATCATTCCAGGAACTCTGCAAAAAAGCACATTAAAAATCCACAATTTACCACTTGTTACCCGAACCATAAAAGAGTGGACCACTTCCTACTCTGGTGTAACGGGTGTGGGTTTTTGATAATTAATCTCAATCGACTTAAATAAATGATCTTCAAACATAAAATCCCAAAACTTTAATGTAAATTGTAAGATAGTCAATTATATAATAGTTTGTCGTATTATTTAATTTGTTTAGGAATACACTAAAAATAAGGTTACTAGTATTTATGGTATATTCAATTTAAATAGCATAAAACAACGAATAAGCAAACAAGAGAAAAAACAGCATTCGGTATTCGACCATGCAAACTGAATCAACCTTTTTGATATAATTTTAAATGTGGATGTAAATAATTTATTTAATTATTGAACAATAAAATACAACATGGCGCAGTTTCCTTAAAAGTTACTGTAAAGAAAAAATTATTTTAAATCTTTGAGATCAAACATGTACTAAAGCCACATGCAGAAAATAATTTTAACATATAAATGAGGTTATGTAGACAAAAGAAAATATAAAAAGACTTCCACCGATGGATTATTCGAGTAAATAGTAGGCGAGTATAGTTTTTTTTTTATATTGAAAATATTACAATTTTTAATATCGCCAGCACCATTGAGCCTTAATGGCAATTTAAGCGAAAAATGGCGTGTTTTTGAAGAAAAACTTGATATTTTTATGGAAGCGGTCCAATATAATAATAAGGATGGAGGGCGCAATGTTGCAATTCTGCTGATTTACATGGGAACGGAAGCAGACAACAAATTTATAATAAGTTAAAGTTAAAAGATGTTGAAAAGAAAGATTTTGAAAAAATGAAGCTTGCCATCAAAGCATATTGTAACCCAAAAAAGAATTTACTGTATTCCAGAATTTTATTTTACAAACGTCAATAGGGGCAAGGGGAATTCTTTGACCATTTTCTTTCTGATGTGCAACACTTAGTTAAATATGGTGAATTTAAGGATGAGGATCCTATATTAAGAAATCGAATCGTACTTAGGATGTCGGACCAAGCTTTGAAAGTAAACTCTCTTAAGCTCAAAGATGATGTAATAGAAGTGATTAAAGGTTATTGATTATTGTCGTGTAAGTGAAGCTACAAAAATGAAGTTAAAACAAGGGAATGAATTTTCACAAGTTGAAGACGAAGTAAAATCATACCGAGAAAAACAGATAGAACCAGAACAATCAACAATGCGAGACATGTAGATATAAAAAATACAAATGTTTTACGTTATTCCAATTATGTAAAATCAGGTAAGAGTTATAACAGCTTTTCCAAAACGGGTTCACGGCATCAAAATTATTCAAATAAATGTTCACGTTGTAGTTATTTTCATCAAAATAGTTGTGTGGCGAATTGTGTGGCATATTGTGTGGCATATTGTGTGGCATTCAAGGTCATTTTGCTAGTGTATGTAAAACTCAAGTTAGACGACGAGCAAAGGAAATTGTAATCAATGATGATTGATGAAATTGAAAATCTTGATGAGGAAAGTGACGCAGTCAATGAGTTATTTGTGGATTAAATTGATGTTGTAATTAAATGTGGGCGGTTCAAAAAATTAAATATTGAAGGTTGTTTAGTAGAGTTTAAATTGGATTCAGATGCCGACGTCAATTTGATTCCCTTTAATGTTTTAAAAGCGATCAATGTTAAAAATAGTATTGAAGAGACATCCATCAAACTAGAGACATACGGTGGGTTCAAAGTAAGAACTATTGGTAGTATTGATTTAATGGTGGAAACAGGTAAAAAGTTTTTATTCTTGTGTAAAATTTCGGTTAATTAAACGAGTGGTAGATCAAATTAGGGTGTAAAAATATGAATTTATATCATAAAATGAAGAAGTTTTTCTGAAATTTGTAAATTTCCATATAGCTCCATATAGCTTAACATTAAAATAACATTGAATGGAATGCAAATCTGGTATCAAAACCGCCTAATCGAGTTCCACTTAAATTAGTAAACCGAGTGAGAGAAAATTTGAATCAGTTTACTGATAATAATTTTATAGAACCTGTTAGAAATCCAAGTGCTTGGGTAAGTAAGCTTGTGATAGTTGAGAAACCAAATGGACAAATGAAGAGAAACCAAAAGATATAAATGAAAATTTGAATAAAGATTATTATTCAATTCACACTTTAAATGATATCACACCAAAGCTCAAATATTAAAAATATTTTTCCGTGCTAGATCTTGAAGACGTAGAGAAAAATGTAGAATTTCTCTGGTTATTGATTCAATGCTGATACTGATTCAATTATAAATATTAATAATTTGAAAGCCCATTCTCCGCTTCTTCAAAATTTCGATTGCGATGCGGATATTACAATTCAAACAGACGCATCCAAGCACGGTCTTGGATGTTGTTTGTTACAACACAAGAAATCTGTTTGTTATGCCTCCAAAGCCTCTCCAATGCCGAGAAAAATTTTTCTCAGATTGAGAAAGAGTTTTTGGCGATACTCTTTTCATGTAAAAGGTTCCATCAGTATATATACGGTTGAAAAGTCAAAATCTACACCGATCATATGCCACTCTTTCCAATCATGAAAAAAGGAATATGCAAAATCCCCTCCAGTAGGCTTCAGAGAAAGAAACTAAGATTAATAATTTACGACATAGATGTGCAATATCTACCCGGAAAATCAACGCATATCGTAGATGCATTGTCTCGAGCATTTCCCAACAATACAAGTATAACAGACATCGATTCTTCTCTTAACCACATTGTACATATGATTAATATGTCGAGTGAAAAACAAAATGAATTTAAAGAAGCGTCAGAAAAAGATGAAATTTTGAACCACCTTAAAAAATAAACAATGGATGGTTGGCCTAATCACAAAAATAAAGTTATTGGGCTCAAATAGATCAGCAAAATTGAAAACCTAATCATAAGATGTAATATTTTTGAAAAATATAGGCCAGATAACATAAAGGAAACATTTTGCCAATATCCTATTCCCCAGTTGCAATTTCAAAATGTTGGCTGTGATATTCCTGAATTTGCTGGGAAAACTTATTTAACATTAATAAATTATTATTATAAATGGATTGAAATTTATAAATTAAGAACAAAACAATCCATTGAGATTAAATACACCGGCACACAAAAAAAATTAAGTAGAATGTGCATTTGACCGGACCTACCTACGGGTACGTATTTTGGTCCGCTGAATCCGAATTCCAGGTCAGTTTGACCCCTACACCCTCGAAATTTCGAGAAAAGTAAAAATTTTTTTTTTACTAAATTTATGATAAGGGGCGGAAAAATCGTCGAATTTTCATGAAAATTTCAGAAAAAATGTATTTTAATAGTTTTAATATGGGTTTTAATTTTTATGAAAAAATTTTAATTTTTTCGGCCACAATTGGCATTTTTCGTTAAAATTTGGCAAATGCGGTTTTTCGAAGTTATCTCGAAATTTCGAGGGTGTAGGGGTCAAACTGACCACGAATTCGGATTCAGCGGACCAAAATACGTACCCGTAGGTAGGTCAGGTCAAATGCACATTCCACTTAATTTCACCGGCACACAAGAAAAATTAATTGGAATGTACATTTGACCGGAAATTCGAGAAAACTTCGAAAAACCGCATTTGCCAAATTTTAACGAAAAATGCCAATTGTGGCGGAAAAAATTAAAATTTTTTCATAAAAATTAAATCACATATTGAAACTATTCAAATACATGTTTCCTGAAATTTTCATGAAAAATTCGACGATTTTTCCGCCCCTTATCATAAATTTAGTAAAAAAAAAATTTTTACTTTTCTCGTAATTTCGAGGGTGTAGGGGTCAAACTGACCTCGAATTCGGATTCACCGGACCAAAATACGTACCCGTAGGTAGGTCCGGTCAAATGCACATTCTACTTAATTTTTTTGTGTGCCGGTGATATCATTAAAAAAATATTTTTGCGCAATATGGTATTTCGGAAAAATTTATCTCTGATAACGTTCCATTTTTATCATACGAATTTGCAAAAATTGCTTGCGAATGGAATTCCACAATCGTGACCGAAAGCCCCAATTATGCAAGATCTAATGGTTTAGCAGAGAAAAGCGAACATTTATGTAAAACAATATTAAAAAAGATACAAGGTAGTGGCATTGACTTTTAGCACGTTCTTCTAGAATAAAGGAATACTTGTGTTGCAGGATTGAAATATTGTTGCAGAAATGCTATATAGCCGCAAAACTAGAACAAAACTACCTATTTCATCAAACTTACTTAAACTTAGTGTAAAATAAAATGTAAAAGAATTGCTTGTATCGCAAAACGAAAAGGCCTGTTAGAGGTCCTGATTATTTTAAGCATTAATGTTATATGTTAGATATTTGAATTGTGAATGTTAATTAAATTGATGATCGAATATTGAATTTTTCTGGCAAGAGGAGATGTTGTATTATTTAATTTGCTAAGGAACACACTAAAAATAAGGTTATTAATATTTATGATAAAATCAAATTTTGTTATGAAGGGTAATTCTAACTCCGTTATTGAAATTCGAACCACTGTCCCACACACATTAAATCTACCTTAACAGAAACTTTCATAGTTGTTTTCGTTTTTCCTTTACACATGGTTTCTTGTACTCGGTCCGTGATCGTCATCTGCAATAGTTTCCATTGGAAAGTTGTCATAAACCAGTTGTGTAGTGTTTTTCAATGTAATTTCCTATATTCAATCTGTAATCGTTAATTGCTGTAGAGTTAGCATAAGTCATTTGTGCAATATCATTGATTCATGGTTGCGCTATTCCCATGTTGATGTCCTACAATCGTTTCATAATCATAGTTTTTGTTTATAATTATTTTCCGATTTTAGTACAGTGAAGACACATTTAGTGGGTACAATAACACGAAAAAAAACACAAAATTTTCCTAATTTGAATTCGCTCTATCTCCTAAAAGATGAGAGGATTCAGTCAATGGATTACGTCTCGTTTATCGCAGTGTCATGAACTTATTGAGTTGCCTTTGTTTCATTTTATAAAAGGTAATTTCCTACAATGGTTTCGTAATAAATATTTCTGTTTATGGTTCCCTTCCAAATTTTGGTACCGGTTAATAGAGTGGGTACACATATATACTGAAAGAGAATGTCCTATAAACAAACTTATTGCGTTTATTGATGTAAAAACGGCGAGATTTTGATTATAAATACGCGGTTGAAACTATAGAGGCTCTCTTTGTTGATTTTCTTTGTCGAATGACAGAACAACTGATTTTTGTGTCTGACGTGTGTTAGGAAGAAAACAAAATGTCTATGAGGTAGCAGAAAATGGTGTTGAGTTAATGAAAAAGTGATTCAGTGTCCTAAAATAAAATAAAACGAGTTCTGTTTCGTAATGGTAGTTTACCATTTAAAAAAATAAATATAATTGTAGCATTTGTTTGGTCTTGTAATGCCTGACAAGTGCATGTAAACGTGAATAGCTAAAATATACACCTTAGTGCCATGGGTGATAGTCAACCTGGAATCCTAATGATGTTTAAGACCGAATGCATTTACATTATCGATCGGCTAGCTAACATTTTTTGTCTTAACATTCATGGGGTCAACGCGGTGAGTTACAGTGACTATAAGATTTTTTTTCTGTATTTCAGCACTGACATTTTGAAATTAGTTTTTTTTATTCTCAAACTGTGAACGTTTGCATGTATCAAAAAAAAGAATAAAAAAATCGTTTTTTTTTTAACTGTAAGTCATTACTCGTGTATAAAACAAGACACAAATTACTCTAAGTTTAGGCTAACGAGAACTATTAATTAGTATTTATTTAGTAAAAATTACATTAATGATCGAAATAAACAAAAAAAAGATATAAACTGTTATTTGTTGAGGGTTAATTTATAAACTGTTTTGTGTACCGTAGCCAATGTCTTTTGCTATTGGCTTCAAGTAAGCCGTTTTTTTGTTATATTACGTATCGCCTAGTGACGAATTTGAATGGTTTTGGTTCTCGCAACTATAGCAAATGTATAAATAGTAGATTAGAGCTAAACCTGGATATGCAAGGCAGTCAAAAGAGTGGTCGGGTGTTCGTCCGATTGAGAATTTTCTGAGAGTAAGAGGAAAATGTGCAGTGTCTATTAGCTGCGCTAACACCTATGTATCAGCATCAACCAACTATTATAATCGTGTACCTGTTATTGCAACAAATGCCACCATCATCTAGTAATTTTGGATATTGCCAAAGGTTAACCAGCTCTGGTGAGAAATGATTGGCAAAGCGAGGATATGTGAAGCGGGAGTGGACAATACTATGGGGTGAGTCATAATTTTTTTATATTTATATGGGTATGAATGCGAGTGAATGTGAGTGAGAGCCATGGGATGCCTGTGCGTGTGAGTCATTGTCGATACAGCTCACGCCATTTGTATAACCAGGTGTCAAAGATCGCACGGGACTTATATCAACAGATGAACTACAAACAGCATCATTCAATGGAACGCGGGGCCCATTTAATCCAGCAACCGTTCGGTTAATGATTGGCATGTTGGTTAAAAAAACTCACAGTACTGCTAGTTTTCAAGAATTTTGGAGCTCTATGGACTTTTGTATCAGACGGGTAAAACAGTTGTAGATCAGTACAGTTGTAGAACAGTATCATTTGATACTGTTAATTCTGGCATTATGGATATAAATGAATGGAGGACAGCATTGACCACATTTGGATTTGGATTATCAGATACTTTAGAGGGATTATTGATACAGAAATTGGATCGCATGGGACACGGAACAAATTTTATTTGGTGTTTCCATTCAATATTGTGTGATTTTATATACACTCACATTAACCATTAGTCAATGTGATACTGTCATGGGTGGTGATAAACCAACTCACTACGAACAAAGTCTTAGCATGGTTTACAATCTGAAAATTTAAATTTTTTTTATTGGTTGTATTTGAAATAATAATTGCTTCTGTATTTTTTTTATGAGATTAGCAACAAAAGAGAAGGAATTTTCAGTATGAACTGGCTTGAATTGCAAATCATTTTCCATATATAATTGTGTGTCAAATGATTACTCAAATATTTTTAACTATATACAACTTACAAATTTTCGTATACATAAATATATATATGGATATTCTTGGTTATGTTCCTTTTGTACTTTAAGGCATTTGTTATGCAAAATCAAAAATCATGATCCTAGGTACCAAAAATTTACTATTAATTACATAAGTAACAACCAGTCATTAGATACGACCTTAAGATCGCATCTCATTAAATATATGTGAGCTTGTGTGACTATATGCATGCCTGGACGTGTTTATAGGTGATCGATAGCGTGTGTGTATGCGTGTGAGTGTGGGTGTGTGGGGTTGGACGTGGTGATCGTGGTTCTTTCACATGAGGGGTCGCCAGAGTCTCATTCTTTCACTTGCTATTTCTCATATCCGTACTTTTCATGTTAATACAAGTAAAAATTCAGTTATTTGTGCTGGAGCAGCAGGTAGTCTTCTCTCGACCCCATAGGCTGCAGCTAGGCTGGGGCAAAAAAATTAATCTCGCTAGGTACGCGACCTGCTATGCCACTTCGTTGTCATGCAACGATGGAGCGCTTCGTTACAATTTAAATAACAAAACAACGAATTAGCAAATGAGAAAAAAAACAGCATTCAATATTCGACCAGCAAACTGGATCAACTTTTTTGATTTAATTTTAAATTTGTATATTATTTTATCAAACTGATTTACTAATCTGATAATAACTGATAATAATAATATTGGATGTAAATGTTTTATTTAATTATTGAACAAAAAAATAGAAAATAAATTAATTTCAAACATTTAATTTTTAACACCCGACAACAAATATCCATACGATGACCGGTTTTCATTTCCCCTTAAAAATTGTTTACCACCGAATGATTTCTATGCGCTCAGCCGTTTTTGCGATAGAGGGCAGTGAAGCAGTATTCTTTTTTTCTCTACTCTGCTGCTGCATCAACTGTTTGGCCACAAAATAAACACAGTTTTTAGGGTTCCGTTTTTTGTACGGAACAATATTGGTGAGAGTAAAACATGTTTTTCACATTATTTCGACTATCTCAATTAATATAAATCCAATGAACTTGAAATTTGGCATGCGTATAAAACTAATCTGTCCACACAAGATGAGGGGTTGAAAAAAAAAACAAAATGGATTTCGTTTGGTTAACAGGGTTACGATGTGAGGCCCTTGAGAAAATAAATTTTTATATCGAGTCAAGTAGGGTATCATATGAGAGGGCTTCAGTATTTCTAAAAAATATATTTTGGAATTTTACACCCCACCATTTTTGTGTAAACCTAAATAATAGCGTTTTCTGTGTGTTTTCTTTCCTTGATTAGCTCCAAGCCTAAGTAATCGAAAATCTTAAAAAGTAGATAGAAAAATTAATAAGTTTTTAAAAAAAATATAGTGAAGTACCATATACTAATAATTATACTTATTAAGGGGGTGGATATGAGAAGGGGTAAAAATATCATTTAAAACCCGGTTAAGTGGGGTGTCATTTGAAAGAACACCAAAATTAAGAAAAATTACAATTTTTTTTAGAATTTTGCGATGCACCGTTTTTGAATTATTCTCAAAAAAGTGCAACAACAAGTTGGCCCCCCCTATACGTTTCTTCGTTGATTGACAGCAAATATTGAAAAAATTCATAGAGATAGGAAATTTGATAAACCCTTAACGAAAAATACAGCGAAGCCTCAAGTGATTTTACCTCTATGTGTTTATGGGGTGGTAGTGGAAAAGGGTGAAAAATATGTTTTTTGGCTCGCATGAGTCGGGTGTCATTTAAAAAAACACCAAAATTAAGAAAAATCACAATTTTTTTTAGAATTTTGCGATGCACCGTTTTTGAATTATTGTCAAAAAAGTCCTATTTTTAGTGTTAACACCACCCAAACCCTGAATTTCGTCGTTGATTAACAGAAATGAGTCGTTCCTTAGCTACCATAAATAGCTATGGATAACATTTAACCTAAAGTAATATTTTTTATATCATTTCGATCAATTTAGATGGGATTGACATTTACTATTGATATTTACGATAAACCATTTATGTTTTATGTGTCTATGGTCTGGCAATACAATTTTATGTTAATTATTTTGATATTATTTTCTTTACATTCACAGAACCCTTGACGAGCGAATTTTATTCGCACTTGTCTGACTTTTTTTTTAAATTAAACACTTCATTCTTTTTTTACGAGCTACACTGGGTGATAATAAAGGTTGATCTCCTTCTAAGCGTTGTAAACGAAAATTCAGTTTATTATCTCTCATTCCGAGGTAGACCCGTTTTTATGCTAAAATGACTGAACTGCATAACATTATAGTTTTTGAATGATATTTAGAGTACAAATAAAACCGTATAAGACTTGCCTTAATAATATAATTGGCGTAATAAAAATATTTTATCGAACATTTAAACATAGAGTTCTTAACTGACAACGCCTGATCGTAACAAATGGTTTACTAAGTTGCTTTATAGGTTTGTTATGAAAAGTATACTGTTACAGTTTTATTAAGATAGCTCAAACTGGTTAATAAGCTCGTTTTTGAGACTCTTACACGTGTTTTAAGGGAATTTATTTTGTGCGTGTAGGTTGTCTTTTTGTTTTTATGAAATAATATTTTTAAAGTGTCGAGAAAGCATGTCTAAGCCAATAAACGCAGGTGTACCAAAATTAGCACAAAATCGTAAAATAATTGGACGAATAAAATCTTCCTGAATAAACCATGACATAAATGTAAACGAGAACCTATCCAAATTCACAGATTTGGATAACAAAAATTTTGTCAATTTTAAATCAATCATAAGATAGGTGTTGATTTTTTTTTTGATTTACCAACGATGTTTCAATTAGTGTATATGACAAAGCATTCGTTTATTCAAACTCATGATTTCCAATAACTTACTCTGGAACGATTATGTAATGTCGATGGCAAAGAGTACGTCGATAATTAACTCATCAAGAAAAAAAATCGAATGAATTTATTTTGCGATTTTCAATATTTTTGTTTGCTTTGAACGAATGACCTTTAATTTTGTAAACATCGCAATTACTTCTATTATACGTAAATAACTATAATAGAACTATATTAATGATACGGGTTCATCATGAACTTAAACAAACACTACTGATAATTGAATCAAACAAAATCACATAAAAATGTGATAGAGTAAAAAATTTAATTTGAAGGGATGCATCACCGAATTGAGAGAATCACCATTGTTCATTCAAAATTACACCATATCATGATTTACACAAAAATCATTATCACTTTTTCAGTTCAAACAAAAATTTTCATTTTTATTTATGAACCGTAAAATTAATTTCATATTTCTTTCACTTGAGTGATGATAAAGCAAAATATTAGACATTCAAACACTCAAAATTGGAAATCAAAAAACTTACTTAAATGTTAATTTATGGGCAGGCTGAATAAATAAATTATAATTAAATTATGAAACCATTAACACCAAGTCAGTGGAAATAAATATTCATAAAATAATATCGGGTGAGTTTGAAAAAGTGATTAATTTAAATATTTTGGTGATTTATTATTTTCAATAAAGTTAGAATCAAAAAATACTGAAAAATGTTTCGATAAAATACAATCCAGATGAAAATTGTGAAGATTTTCTTTCTCTCAATATTAAAAAAAATTAATCAAATCACAAAAACATAATTTAATTTTAATTAAAAATTTGTAAGTTTATTTATTAATACGACGTTTATTTAATAAAAATTCATTAAACTATTTAAGCCAATTTTGTAGTTAGCTGAAAAAAAAATATTGCTTTTATTTAGAAGAAGTCTAGACGGTTCTGTAAACAGCATTCATTTTCGACATAAACAGAAAAATATTATTAAAATGCATAAAACAAACTTTGTAATATGCAAAACTTAGATATTAGAAATTAGATTTTTTTATGAATTTCTTAGCTGTTTTGCAAGGAGAAATATGATTATTTTAAAGATTGTTTAATTAACTTAAAGTTAAATTTAAAAAAAATGTTTAAGCTACAAACATACACTTTTCCTATCATGGACTACATGCACTATGACATAAGAGATAGAACTAAGTAGACTCGATGATCTTAGAAGCTTTAACGTCAGGGTCACTAGGCCGTTAGGTTGTAAATTAGTATTTAAACAAAGATCTCTTCCAAAACCCAAGCTTATAGGAGACAGTTTAAATGTTTTCTCTTAACTCAAAGAAATTGTTTATGGAAAAGCAAAAATAGACATGAAAGCGATACTTCTCTAAACGCATCACTTAATTCATTAAATCCGTGTTCACCAGACAAAAAAGATAGTGCCTGACCTATCAGCATTTCCTAATCCAGGCTATGTAAATATTAAGGTCAATAATAAACCTACTTCACCAAGCTCTATGGTCACGTCAGAAATGATATGCCAGGAGCCAGCACAAAACAATGCTCTAGCATATCAGATATGCAGAACAAAGATTTACACCGAAAGGTAGTTAATTTTTTCTGCGAGAACGGCTTTTTGTCACAAACAATCACCGCAAGAAGTCACTTATCAACATAGAATAGAACTTCAGACTCTCTGAAGAGAAGCTACAATAGATTGTGCCCTCTTTAAATCCGTAGACCGTAGAATATGTGGCATACCTTAGGAGCCAGTTCTGAAGGTCGGAGATAAATATATAAATCGATTATCGAATCGATAAATCGATATTTCGATATTGTATATACGTCATATATTATCATGCCAATATCCTTATCCGATAGATCGATAACTACCGAATATCGATATAATAAATAATTAACAAATAAATAAATATTTATAAATTTTGTGCATTTGTTACAAAAACTAGTGCAAATACGTTTTCCAAACCTTAGTGATTGCAGCTCTTCTTTGGAAAACGCGTTCGCACTAGTAATCTACAATCTGCTATGGTATTGTTCTTTTTTTGTATTTTTTTTAATTTTTAATGAAAGTATTTTCTATATTGAGATAAAAAATTTTTTAATTTGAATAACTATTTTAATCGAAGCAAACAGTATTACGTAATAATAATATTGAAATAATGGAGGGCATTAGGTAACGCAAAATAGTTTAAATAAAGTGGATATAGAAAAAAATATGGATATCAAAAATTATTTATAAAAATTATATATCGATATATCAATACATCAATAAATTGATATACCGAAATATCAAAATATCGACATTATCGATAATATCGGTTATATCGAAAATATCGATGATAATATTGATATATCAATAATATCGATAAACCGATAATATATCGATATATCGATATTCATCGATATATCGATATTTTTCGAACTATATTTTACCTCTTACCTTCAGTTATATCGCCAAACGCATTAAAGCGTCAATCTCTGCTGAAAACTTCCCAGTCACTAGCTTGACCAATAGCTTTGACCCTCCTGAAATTTGCAAAGACTGCTACAAAAAAAAGATTTGCTGCATCTTAACTGTGCGAAAAATACATCGGCACCGTAGCAGAAAACCTAGTACCGAGGATATCCATTAAGGAGTCGAAGCTGTGGAAGAGGAAGAGTTTTACGCTTCCAACTACGAAAAGAAATTAGGAAAAAATTTTCTAAGGCAAATCAATGCCGAAAACCCGGCTATTTACTCGAGATTATGGACTTGAAGCATACTGTTATTCTTTCTGACTGCTGGTATTCTTTTCTGACTAAGAATTCAAGAAATAACTCCTAAGTTGCAAATTCATGCTAAACTGGTGGTTTGTTCTGATGCAAGTGCAATTTTTAAAGACATGAAAATGGTCGACATTGAAATCGAAAATATTCTTGGTCACGATATTGAGCAAAAAATCTTCATAGAACAAAATGAATTTGAACGAACTGACTCTCCAGTTTAATGATAAAACATCAACTTTTATTCTATATGTGTTATTATGGTTTTCGATATTATTCACTGTTTGTGTGCTTTTGTCACTTTTGAATTAAAATGCAATATTTAAAAATATACTTTTTACTGTTTATTTTTAAATTTATTTATAATAATAAAACTTCCTTATAGTAACAATTTGATTTTTATTTTTTATTATTTTTTTATTTTAAAGAATATCGATTTCGACTTACGTCATCCTCAGTTCTTAAATTATTATTACAATTTTTGCTTAAACTATTACTTATATACCATTTCAACTGCTTTTTTTTATTATTATGTCATATATTTTCTTAGTTTTAGTGTTGATTTTATCATTTAAAATATTGTTATTGTTTTTATGTTTATATATTTCTATTTCGTCCAGTCTATCTAGATTTTGTCCTTTTCTTTTTTTATGTAATATGGTTAAATTTGTGTTGATATTGGTGTATTTGTGTTTTTCTATTTTCAAATAATGGGCATATCTGGATTTTGGATCGCTTCTGTTAATTTCATTGGTGTGTTCGATAAATCTTGTTTTGAAGGACCTCCCCGTCTGGCCTATGTAAAATTTACTGCAGTCGTCACAGGTAAGCTTATAAACACCTGTGTCTAAGTTTTGGGTTTTTTTAGTCTTTAGGTAGTTTTCTAATTTATTTTTGTTTTTGTAAGCCGCAATATATCCATATTTTTTTAAGGTTTTTTGCATTATTTTGAATGTTGTTCTATTGTATGTTACGCCTACGTATTTTTTACCTGCTAAGTTTTCTTCATTCTTCAACGTTGTTAGGGTTCGCAAATTTTTCTTGTTTTTGTGTTTTCTATTTAATGGTTTAAACCCAACAGATACACAAGAAATAATAAACATAATAACCGAAATAACAAAACAAAACTATTTCACACATAACAACGAGTATTATCAACAAACAGAAGGATTAACTATGGGTAGCCCACTATCGGGAACATTAGCCGAAATATATCTCAACGATTTTGAAACAATATATATATATATAATAACTCAAATCCACACAAAGAAAATATCATTTATTGGTATCGCTACGTTGATGATATAATTTTATTATTCAAAGGAACAAATAGACAGCTTAATCTATTACACCAATACATAAACAGCAGAGAACTTTCCATTAAATTCACCTTAGAAAATAAAGAAAACAACACAATAAACTTTTTGGATTTGTCAATCAAAAATGTAGATTCAAAACACACATTCAAAATATTCCGAAAACCAACCCAAACGGATCAAACAATAAATATCAAATCACATCATCCATACCAACATAAACTAGCTGCCTACAACCACATGATCAATAGATTGAACACTATACCGATGAACGCTGAAAATTATGAAAACGAGCTAAACAATATAAAATACATAGCCTGAAAAAATGGATATAAAAATGAAATGATTGACACATTAAATAGAAAACACAAAAACAAGAAAAATTTGCGAAGCCTAACAACGTTGAAGAATGAAGAAAACTTAGCAGGTAAAAAGTACGTAGGCGTAACATACAATAGGCCAACATTCAAAATAATGCAAAAAATCTTAAAAAAATATGGATATATTGCGGCTTACAAAAACAAAAATTAATTAGAAAACTACCTAAAAACTAAAAAAACCCAAAACTTAGACACAGGTTGTTAAAAGCTTACCTGTGACGACTGCAGTAATAAAACGCAGTATAAAAACAATAACAATATTTTAAATAATAAAATCAACACTAAAAGTAACAAAATATTTGACTTAATAATAATAATAATAAACAGCAGTTGAAATAGTATACAAATAATAGTTTAAACAAAAATTGTAATAATAATTTAAGAACTGAGGATGACGTAAGTCGAAATCGATATTCTTTAAAATAAAAAAATAAAAAAATAAAAATCAAATTGTTGCTATAAGGAAGTTTTATTATTATAAATAAATTTAAAAATAAACAGTAAAAAGTATATTTTTAAATATTGCATTTTAACTTTTATTCATCTTATAATAAGGGATTACAGATACATGCTGTCACCCAATTCAGAAACAATCATTTAGGTAAAATTGAAAGGCGGTTTTGGATCACCCAAGCTGTGAATTGTGGCAGCAAATAGAGAAGATCAGAAACATAAAAAATTGTAGCAGGTCTTGTAGAATCAAGTGCTGACTACAAAGTGCCATTTAAAGTTCTAAATCTGTCAGATAACAAGAAAAAAGTATAAGAATGAACAAATCATAGGACAATGCAAACAGATGAAGGTGAAGAAAACAGAAAATCAGTTGATTGACCAGCACAAAGTTTGTATTCTGTAGCATATATGAGAAAATAAATGAAGGAATACAGCGGGATTTTGCCGGAGCTGGGAAACTAATTCACCAAGCACCAACGTTATTAATATTGACTAAAAGAAAAAAAGCTGATAAAATAGTGAAGGATATATAAGAAGCAGGTGTAATCGAATCAGCAGAGAGTCCCAAGAGTGCCCTTGTTGTGTGAGTTAACAAAAGAGATGGACACTTAAGATTTTGTTTGGACTACAGAAAGCTTGAAACAGTAAACAATATGGCTAGGCTACTATAACAGGCTACTGTTACATAACCTCTGCCGCTACGTTGTGAAAATTAGGGGATTGGACCCCTGTTCAATTATGCTTTTGTAAATTGCAGTTTTATCTCTTCTCAAACAAATTTTTTAGTTTTTTACTGCACCACAATTTTAAATTGTGTAAAGTAATGCAATCTATCGAGAAGAAAAAAATCTTTCATCCACCAAATTTTGTTTTTTCTTTTTTTTTGGACCATCCTCTATCTAAATAGCCAGTAAAAATGTTGGTGTACGTCTGTTTGTGGGTGGGTGGGTGGCTGTGTAGGTGGGTTACCTTTCTGCATAGGATCTTGACAAAACTTTGGCGAATGATACAGGTTCACTTGAAAATGGTAGATTTTGATTAATTTCAAATTTGGACAAAATGGCGAGGGGTCTCCCTAACACATCTACGTTTAAATCTTGAATAACTTCATTTAATCATGAATTATCATCAACAGAATGACTATGAAACAAATACAAGATTTGTTGTAATTATTTACTAGGAATAATTCAGTTGGTAATATAGGAAGGAAATGTAGTGCATAATTTTTTTACAAAAATTATGGTGGATGATCAAATACGAATTATTTTTTATTTTGTTTTTTAAAAATGTACCGCAAAAATTTTTAGAATACGGTCGATTCTTCTGGAACGAATGAAATACTATTTAAACAGGTTATTTTGGACAAAATAAGTTATTGTAGACGGAACGCTGTATCATGAACATAACATTGTGTAAATAAAAGTAAAGTGAATATTTAATTGTAAATAAACATTTAAATTTTTTTAATAAGTAAAATTTTATTTATTATTTCTTTACTTTTACTATTTCTTTACTCGTTGACTTGTTGACCGCGAAATTAAAAAATAAAAATAAATTTTTCTTTATTGATGAGATATTAGATTACTCACGTCGGTCTAAAAGATATATTTAAAATTCAAATTTTTCAGTGGTAAAGTGAGCCCTACAGTTCATGGAACTTAACACATGCCTATTGGTTGTTTCAATTTTAAAAATTAAAACCTAGCAGAAATTGAGAGAATGTTTGCCAAACTCCTTCATTAATTCCCCAAGTCTGTCAAAAAAATGTTCGTCTGTCAAGGTTAACACGAAAACTAAGGATAAAAAGAATTAGAAGTTTTGTGTTTTAGATGAAAAAAATGGCGTACTTTAGCGTAAAAGCAACTACCAAATAATTGGATTTATCGCATATGGTGTTCTTATTGAGATCTACACTGATCAGGGACAGATTTATGAGCCAGTTGTATTCCAGACAGTTTGTAAGATATTTGTTAATAACAAACTCAAAACAAAAGCTTGGCACCTACAATCAGAAGGCATTATGCAGACATTCACTACCACATACCAAGAGTGTTTATCTAAAGTGGTTAGTTATAACCAACATAACTGCGATAAATTATTTCTTTGTTTTTTATGGCATACAAATTACCAGTTTATTAGACCACGACAATGACATCAACTTAAACTATTTTTAAAGCAACTTAAGACTATTTGGTGACCTCGAAAAAGTACCGTTAACATCATTGTCTTCACATATGTTAACCAAATCAGTGAGATCTGGAATCACAAAATGTGGAGTTGCAAACAAAACGGTGATAGAATAAAAACTCAATATGATTAATACATTATATAATAAAGGCTTTGAAGAAGAACGATTAGTATGGCTGCACAACACACAGCGGCAATAGGATTGTTATCAAAATTGCAAGCTGAATAGAAAAGAGAGTATAAAATTATAACCAAGTTGAGTGCCGTGAAAGTGAATGACATGTTTAGGCCAAACTTGTGCATCTGAAAAGATTGGTCCTATATAAGGACAGCTAGACTCTGCTCTGGACAAGCAGGCTTAAGTTGGGGGTAGTGTTATGGTTGTTACAAAACCAATACAACCACCAAATACAACAATAAAATAAGTTTACCATCAAGGCAACACCATTGTCACCCATATCAATAAAGTCAATTCAAGCAAGAATTCAAAATCAACAATAGAATGATTATGAAACTAATTGTAATGAAGCGCTACTTCGTTGAAAATCAGTGAAGTGGCATAGCAGGTCGCGTACCTAGCGAGATTAATTCTTTTGCCCCTGACCAGCTTCAATCATTGGGAACGAGTAAGAAATCCTGCTACTTCAGCACAAATAAACAATATAGTACGCGAGAAACATGATAGATACGGAAATGAAAAAAACGCAAGTGAAAGAATGAGACTCTGCGACCCCCCATGTGAAAGAACCCCGATCACCACGTCTGACCCCTTAATTCAACCCCCACACTCATCCACTCTCGCACCTCACGGACTCACATACACCCACATTCTCATTCCTCATATACTCAATCACCCACACGCTCTCGTTCCTCATATACACTCACCCCCATACACTCTCGTACCTCAGACACTCATACACCTACACACATATACACTCGTACGTACATACACAGCATCTCCCATACCCACATACGCTCTTGCATACACCTACATATACACCACTTTCATCATCGATTTCCAGGAGGGCGCACTGTACACCATTGGCTCGAGGTAGATATGACAGAAGCAAACTTGAACAAATTTGACATGCAATAGAACTCATCTACTATTTCTGCATTCAGCCGATATAAACAATTAAAAGTTGAAAACCAATTAGCTTACTACAGTGCAAAAAAAAATCATCATCAGATTTAACAGTTAACTTATTGTTGTAAAATTTACACCGGTTACGACCAGTTTTCGGCATGAGAATTAAAAAAAATTATTTATATTGTAATAAACTTCGTCCAGAATGGGTTAATTTTATTTACTCATTCATTAATTAAAAGTTAACTCCTTTTTCAATCTTTTACTTGTATTGCAAATTGTATTGCATAAATTAATGTAAATTAAATTTGTTATACAAATGTTTACATTAATGAATTAAAAGGAGTCACCTAATACATTTTGCATAAATTAAATTTGAGTTCGCTAATACAAATGCAAGTATGAATGAAAACAGGTGTGGCCTATTTCAGATGTACGGACTACGTAGTATTGATTTCTAGTGGATTATAGAAGTTTCGATTTATTTATTTTTCGATATAAATAAGCAAACAAAAATATCAGATAGTCAGTTTTACTTTTGCAATTAAAAGTGTTTTACAAATATTCGAAAGTATAAGGAATAATCGGTGGCACTTGAGCCTGGGTGCTAATAGTGAAAGAATCTGAACTTTGTGGAATAGTAAATACAGATTTTACCATTCCGAATATTATTGATTCAAATTGTGGAAAAGCGGTGAAGTTTAGTGTACATAAATTGGAGACCCTGGAATTTATTGTAAGGAAAAACGGAAGCTGCTGTAATTTGATGACAAATAAAGTTTGAGATTCTGTTAACTAAAGATCTGTCTTTTACTGTCGTGTTTGTTCAATAATCTAAAAGAACCAACGAAGAGTCGTTACAATATATATCAAGGCGTTGGTCTTATAGACTTACAATATGAAATAAACTCAATAAAATTATCTTGGTTTACACATTACCAATACCATAGTAAAACTTTGGTAATAACGGTTGTATCAGCAAGTAAAAGCTTAACCACTCCACCAAACATTCACGCACTCACACAGATTCACACCCATATATGAAAAAAAAAGTTACTCACCCAATGATATTAGCAGACCTCGCTCCCTCCATCCGTTGGCTGGCCTTAGCCACTCATCTTAACCGTATAGCGTCAACGTCACACATAAAATAGGCAAGTTATATAGGCCGGCTGCAATATAGATTCTGCAGGATGGCTAACCCAGTTCGATAGTGACCGGATATTACAACTACGTGATTAAAAGGAGGCTTGATGTCACGTTAATAAAGTATGGTGGTCACCTCCAATCGAGTTTCATTCGTTGGAATTACAACAATGCCAATTTTACCACAAACTGTAACTCTTCCCACAATAAAAGGTATCCATTAGATTGCACTTTAAACTCGGATGTACAGGTGGTCGTAATCATATAATTTTATCGAACGTCGACTCCTATACACCGGGACCATCAAAGTTAAGGCGAAACCACTCTAGCCCTCGATAGTCAACCAACTATTCCGTTTTGCAAATACTATTCACGATGTTCACAGGTTTGGCCACAGTATTTTACTTTAAAACCAACCGACACAACCAGCAGATTGATAGAATCAAAAATCCGCCCAGATTGATAGCACAGGAAATATAGCACAATATTTACAGTTTATACTGATTAAGCTTTTCCAACTTTATTTATAAAGCTTAACTCCAATAACATACAAGTTTTAAAAGTAAACTAGTCACACATGACTCCCAACAGAGATTGCTCCAATGACAATCTTTAATGTGGACGTAAATAACTATATACACGGTAGATTTCTGTCTTTTATTTCTTTTAACGGAACACTGGTATTATACCTTTAAGACACCGATGTTTTCCGCACTTCAGGTTGGATTAGGAATCTATTACAGTCTCTCATGTGTAGATTAATTACTCACACACACAAAAAAAAACGAGAATTAATTACTTTTACGGTTTAAGCTAACCAACAAAAATTAGGCAAGCATACAGCGATGTTAACACAATTTTAATTTATCGTTTTCACTTTGATAGCGTATATACATTGTTACTATTCCAATTATAGCAATTGATGCGAAAATCAACTGGACTGTGTCGTTTAAACGTAAACACATAAAAAAACCGTACACTGTTCTGGATATATATATATATATATATATATATATATATATATATATATATATATATATATATATATATATATATATATATATATATATATATATATATATATATATATATATATATATAAAATGAACGTAAATGATAATACTTATCTCGCTATTTATCCGATATCCTGAGAATCTTTTGGAAGAATCAATGGTTAATTCACTGGTTAGGTTATTTGTTAAGGTTATATAGATGTTTATCAATAAAAGCAATGCACTCAACGTGTATTCGGCTTGTTTCCCGTTTTCCATAAATTTTATTCCAATTCCTTGGACTGGAAACTTCACTTTTAGACTTCAAGACCGAAAATATCACCAAATTCCAACGTGTTTTTCAATGGCTGATCAAAATACTCAATATCAAACGTCAAACTAAATCCAGCTGATGTCTTATCAGACAAAAAGTCGACGAAAAATCACAATAGACTAAACAAAATAAGAGGGTGAGGCTAGCTGTCAACTATTATTTATATGCAGTCAGTAACGAATCGATAAGGTAGTTTCTTGGGAAATTTTATTTTAGTTTTATCGTTAGTTATTTACCCATTATGTCTTCTGACAATTATATAGCGATTAATGATTACAACTAAGTACAGGAAATCGCATTGAACAAATATTATTAATTGATAGGCGATTGTAGGAAGTCCACCTAAAAATAGCGGAAGTATGAATACAAATTGAGTAAAGGAAACTACATTGGAGAAATATTACACAACTGTTTAATAGTGATTAACGATCACAACTTGAACATAGAATATTACAATGGAAAACATAACACTACCCTTCCAGAACAATAAATTTTTGTAGCGGAAACTATAGTATATGATGACTATGGATTAATTATAAGAAACTATTTAAAACAGAAAAATGAAGACAACTATGAAAACCAATAAAAGGACCATTTGGCGATTTACGCCACACAATTTGTTGTAGATTTCTATGATCTTTATGAATAAGTATCTACCGGTACATTTTAGTAACATCAGCTACTAATGCAACATGGTGTTTTCTGAATCTAAGAAGCAAACTAAATACATCATCTTGAATTGTGGGTCCCACCATAAGGACGTCGTTTAAAGAAACACCAGAGGAAGATTTCGATAATGCATTAAAAACAACACGTATTTTTGTTTTATTATTGCTCTCTTTGAAAACTGCATAATGAAGTAAAAAGTACGAATTGCTCGAATTATTTAAATTAAAATTAACTGGACTCATATGCTGTAAATTAATGTACTCGTCCATGAATTTAATATATTCGTTTTTTAACGTTTCGTTTTTAGAAAATCGTTTTTCTTGTAGTTCAAATTGTTTAACCGCAATGTGAAAGAAGTCACCTGGTTGGTTTAAGTATGGCTTTGTTGGTAACGCTAAGCCTTACCGCCCAGTTTCATTGCGTGTAAAATTATTTTTAAAATATTTTTGTTATTTGATTTGCAGACAGAACCATTTGTTTTACCACAAATAATGTAACCCAACTGACTATTAATGAGTGGTAGCAATTCCTTTTCCTTGATTATTATTTTGTTTTGAGGAACTGAGAATATATCAAAGAATATTTTACCACCTATAATCATATCAACTTCTTGCGGCATGTAAAATTTGAGATCAGCCAACTGAATATTAGAAGGCAGATTTTTTTCTGTCAAATTCAACCGTGCTTGCTGGCAGCATGCTAGGAAATTGATTCAGAATTAAACATTTTAGATTAACAGAATAACTAGAAACTCTTGAAGTTATATTTAAATTTGCCTGAAAGTTAATAGTAGATTTTTTACCATTAATTCCAATGATAGCGGTATTAACACGCTCTCGTGACGCATTAAGCCTTTGAGCTAAAGTACTAGCTATAAATTTTGATTGCGATCTGGTCTAGAAGAGCCCTACATACAGGTTTATGTCCTTTTATGTTACCAACCCAAATAATCACTGTTGCTAAAAGTACCTGAGAACCTGAATAAAAGTTTGACGAAGGAGGAATACTTTGTTCGTTTTCAACTGAAAGCGAGGAAATTAGATTCGCATCGGTACCGCAGGCCGAAATATGATTTGTAGTTTGTGCTTGTTGGTTTTTATTTTCATTAATGGTTGCATCACTGTCAGTTTTGACTTTGTAATTGCTTGTATGTAAGAGAGTTTGATGAAACTTGCCGCATTTCCTACACCGTCGTGATTTACAGGATTTACCAGCATGCTTATGTAAACAGTTAATGCACAAATGTTAACATTTAATGAAAGAATATTTTTCCGTCCATGGGCATTCTTTAAATTTTTCACAAACAAACAAACTATGAGTCTCACTACAGAATGGACAAGTTATCTAGGTGAGTTGGATCAACATTTGATGTGAATATTTTACTTGAACTAGGGTGACCCTTACTTAAACTTGGGTTCGAAGTAGAATATCTATGCGTTAAATTTGGTTTAAAATTGTTGGTAGTTTTGTTAGAATTTTGAATAATTTTCATGGTACTAGATCTGCTGGTAATCAATTCTAAAAGTTTTAATTTTTTGTTTAAAATATCCATCACATCTACATATGACATATTCTGCTTAGAACATTTCATAGAAATTATTTCTTTCTGTAAATTAGAAGAAACTTTATTGGTTATATGAAATACCAAAAATATATCCCAGTATTGTACAGGGATATAAGGATTTTAGTGCATTATATTGTTTGACTTGGGGTTTGTGTCATTACTAAGAGGCTTCAAAAAATAAATGTTTGACATATGGGCTCATATTGAACGACTCACATCGTCATAGTAATTTATTAAACTCTCCCATACATGAGCATAATTAGCATCTGAACATTGAATTCCGTCATTAAAATGGAAAACTTCTCCCTTGCTCAACGATTTACGTAGATAATTAAATTTATATGGCACTGGAATATTTTTATTCTCATGCACTATAACAAGGAATAATTGTTTGAAAGCGGTCCAGTCTAGAAACTCACCGTTAAAATTCAGAATTTTGATCTCCGGCATTTGAAGCGGTACCGCTGTCTCCATTGTTTCAGACAGTGGTTTAATAGCAGTATTATTATTTGAATTGTTTGAAACTTTGGCTTCTTTGGCTTTGTCGTCATAAAATCGTGTAAATAAAAGTAAAGTGAAGTTTTAATTGTAACTAAACGTTTAGAATGGCGAGTTTGCTTACTAATCTGTGATTGAGTTCAGAAGGAGATTTAAGGTTAATGTTTTGGCATAGAAGCTAATTCGAGGGAAGGTAGAAAAACGTGACAATCTTCCACTTTAAATTATTATTCTGATTAGTGTGAATCTCCACACATATTATAAAATATTTTTTATTTTAAATTGTTTTCAATGATGAAGTGTAAAACAATTATGATCTATAGAACGTTATTAAAACTTCGAAAAAATTGAATGCTAGCTAATAAATTATTCCGAAAAATTAAACTTTGGTTTCTAGCTTGGATGTTAATATTGAATCAGAATAAAAAATTCAAAACACTTACTGTTTCCGTTGTTGTTTCCAGCCGTTGACCATCTCGCCACCATGTGATGGCAGCCGGCGGTCTTGATCCAGCACTCTGACATAGTAAATCATATCTTCTTCCAGCAGATAATGGCTGATGAGCACCTAGCAATCTTACATTTAATGGAGCAACTGAAAATAAAAATTAAATCAATATTTCAATTTTTTTCCATATATTTAGAAAAATGAAGACATAGTAAAAAATTTGTTGGTTATTCAACCGAAAATATTACTTCATCCAACTGTATGATCTCCTTCATAATTTAACAAATTATAGACGTTATGACAAATAAATAGAGTAATAAAAACTACCCACACAACCTTATATATAGAATAATTTAATTTTATTCTTTTAAAAAACGTTAGGGGAATAGTATCTAAAATAGCAAAAATATTTTCATATTATACCATAACTTAATTAACCAAATAATTAATCTTATTTAACTGTTTTTTTTTGCTGTGGTAATTTATTTGCTCTCCATATAATAATTTTATGTTACCATAAAACATTATTCAAATTTAAAATGATCATAAAAGTTGTTTAATTGTTGGTTTGGTTTGGTTCAGTTTTTTGGAAGTTTTACGCTATCTGGGTTAAACGAGGATAATGAGTTCAACATTTTCAAATTTTTGTAGATTTTAAGTTTGTCGTTTGTGATTTTAATCGTGTGGTAGGTAAAATTTTAAGCCAAAAAAAAATTTTAAAATAAGAAAATCTAGGTTGATTTATTTCTGTTGGTGTTTATTCAATGGTGAAAACCCAATAGACTCATTTTTTTTACACTCGTTTTCACGGTTTTTATGACTTGTTCGGTTGTTTAAAGATAACAAAGTAAGAAAAAATTATTCCTAATCAAATCTTAATCACTAAAGATGGTATATGTAGCAGAGGGTCTTTGTAGTGGGACATGTATTACAGGTTAAAAATGTGTTATATGTTGTAATACAAAATTAAGCAACAAACCAATTTAAACATGAAATAGTATTCCATTAACTTTTTTTGGTTAAAAAATTACATTATTTTGCATTAAAAACTGTAAAAAACTTTTCTGAAAGGTTTTGTTTGCATGATTTACATTTTACCTTATCATTTTAATTAATAAGCATAAAAAATATTAAATTGGAAAAAAAGGAAAATCAAAACAGGGATTACTCGAAATCATCTCGTTCAAACAAAAAAAAAATAATTTCATTTGACGTTTTTTGAGCATAAGGGTATAATTAGCATTTTTATATGTTTAATTAAAGATTTATGGTTAATAGTAATTGAGTTGATTTTTTATAGGTAGTTTTATTTCATTTTAATTAAACATTATTTGTTTTACTTTGTTTAAAAATTGTCTGTTTTTATTTTTGGGTTCAGTAGGGAGATAATAGTAAGGAGATTGGTGGAAATCAAATATTAAAAAAATGTTATCGGTAATATTTTAGGGAAGAACATATTGACATATTCCAACAATTATATTTGATTTCATGGTGCCGTTATTATGTGGATAAAATAAAATTTCAATTGAAAAAACCTGAAGCTGTGAGCTCTTCGAAATAACTATTATCAAAAATGCAGCACCACATCCTTCTTCTGAACAAAAATGTGCACACTAATATGTGACATTGTTTTGGATAAATTGAAGAAAAATTGCCTTTTAAATGATTTTTTAATGACTGTGGCTTTTGTAAATACTATTTTGGTTTATAAAAATAATAGCAAAATCTGTCCAATATTATATATCTCTTTCTTAAAAAAAAATCTGAGCTTGGTATAGAGATATTTTATTTTCACGACCACCCTAAATACTCAAATGGTACCACCTATATTCCTCGTTCAAAATCATTAGAAAACAGAAGAAATTTTGTTCGGGACCAACACCAAGCCCAGAATTAGAGACTTTCAGACTCTACCCACTGTGATGGCCGGACTAAACAAAAAAACTAGTGTTCCACCGTCGTGAAAACAAATCCTCTAGTTCGCAGTAAGACTTATACCGTTCAACTTAAAAACTCTCGCTTTCACCAATTTTGGGGCTTACTTGACACTGAATTGCTTACCGGCGCACTCAAAACGAATTCTCGATAGAAGATGATGTCGCTGGAAACAAAAGCATGTTCTCAAGCACGCAAATTGTACTGAAACATTTGCGCGTTTCTTCGAACGTTCAGCTTTTTAATTCGGGGACGAATTTCATATAATTGATAGGAACCAGACAATTCAAACGTCAGATATATAATAAAAGTACAACCTAAAGTTTGATGTAAAGATCAACAAAGAGTGTAATCAACTCTGATAAAATGAATGTTGCACCGGGTATGAGTCTCGACTAGGTACGTCCGAAGTCCAGCCATAACACTTTTGCTCATTTACTGGGATATATTTGCTTGTGAAAAATATGATGCAGTATGTTTAACTCGAACAATTAAGATTTAAATGGCAACCCAGACCCTTTGAGAAAATTGTTTCACGACAACCAAAAACATGGAACACATACTTTTCTAACAGTTTACAAATCGTCTCGACGGTGAGTTTTCGTAAAGGAAATAGGAAAGTGAATTTGGTGAGGTGGTCTAAGATAGTCAAAATTGCTATATGTCCGAACTTCGTTCTGGGTATGGGCAGATTAAATCAATGTATAATCGTTAAACGAGTGTTTTGATATCATGGACTTAACCATTGGAACGAGTAACTATGTTTTTAAAACTTCGACTGTCTTGCAAATTTCACAGTGAGAAGCAAGGGATTTAATTTTGGGGCCAAAAGAAGTAGCTAAAAGAAGTCTTTGCCACTCCACCGTGTGCAGAGGTAGGATGATGATGGGCCTGTGGATTTAACTTTTCAGTTAACATTTTTTGTTTGTTTTCAATTTTCGTTCGTTAGAGCCTAACCTGTTAGGGTGTTCTTGGAGACCGGAGAGTATCTGCAAACGAAAACAGAGGTGTTATGCAAAGGTAGTAGCATCAAAGGGTACACCAGTCCTGACAACTTTTTCAACATAAAGGCGGTTTGGGTGTTGACATGGGGCCAACAGGTTAGCACATAGCTGTATATGCAAGCAATTGACTCTCTGAGCCGTAGCTAAACCGCATGTGACCTGTCAGTTACAACTCGACCTTAATTTTTTTTGAAGTTTTTTGAATATTTTTTAAAAATTTTTGCATTTTTTGGAATTTATGGGAATTTTTGTTTGAATATTAATTTTAAAATTTTTATAATCTTCATAATTCTTTGTGATTATGAAGTTTTGAAATTTAAGAACTAAATTTGAATTTTGGTATTTCATTTTATTTAAATATTTTTGAGATTTATAAAATATTTTTGAATCAATTTTTCCTTATGTTTTTGGAATTTTTAAAATTGTTAGTAATTTTTATATTTTTTAAAATTTATGTACATTGTAACTTTATGAATATTTTGTTTGAATTTTTAAAAAAAATTTTAATATTTGAATACCTTAAAAAGGGAAATGGAAAAAAGGGAAGAAACAAAAATTTTTAATTCAAAACCAGGTTAAATCTTCGGTGTTCAGTTTCCAGCTCAAGTATGTTATTTGTTTCTTCGCGGATTTGGATATTTTTTACTAATTTATTTTTGAGTTAAGTTTATTTTTAAAAATTTTAAGTTTCAAACTTTTTTAATATTTTATCATTTTGGGATGGGGAATAATTTTTTTTTTAAAAAAGGTTATTTGTTGTTTGATTAATTATTTGGTTTTCCTCTCAAATTGTCACTTTCTTCTTGTCTACCCTTGTTTTTATTTTTACCATCAAAATTAAACAAAATTTTAAAAATTAAAAATTTTCAAAATATCCAACCAACAAATTAAAAATCAGCAAAATCTTAAAATACAAACAAAAAAAATTTCAAGATTTACGTCCATCAACACCTTTGAACGTATGTTGTTGTGGGACCTTGGTCTTAAAAGGTTTTTATGTGTTATTGTGACACATATTGTAATTCCTACAACACAACACATTTTATTGAAAAAAAAAAAAAATATACAAAAAATCGAAAAAAAATCAGGATTTCCAAAAAAATATTATCAAAAAATCAGTGGTCCGTCATTCATTTTCTGGGAGCTCAGGCTACACACTGTACTGCAATATTTGTCTTTTGATGTTATTTTTATAAGATTTTGTTCTGTGGGTGAAGGCGAGGTTTTTGTAAGGCATTGACGCACAGAAATTTTTGGAGTTTTCTTTGAGTTTTTGTTCTATGGATGGAATGCAAGATTCTTGTAAGTCCATGACGAGCAAACACTTTTTGTGTTTAATGCTGAGTTTTTGTTCTGGAGGTGTAAGGCAGAACTCGTAAGTTCTTGGCACACAGATAACATCAATGTTTGGGATTTTTTAGCTTTAATTACAGGCCGCAAATGCAAGAAAAGTCCATAAGACGAAATCAAAATAGAGTTTACGATCCCACGTACTTCAGTTGTTTGGAAACGCTGACTGCAGCAAGGGTGTAATGAAGCGCTGCTTCGGTATAGATCACCGAAGTGGCATAGCAGGCCGCGTACCTAGCGAGGTTGTTTTATTAGCCCCAAGCTAGTTATAGTCCGTTGGGACGAGAAACCAATCCTGCTGCTCGAGCACAAATACTGAAATTGTACGCGAATCTCATTAATGAAAACGGATTAAAAAATAGTAAAAAAAAACTAAGTGAAATGATTTGACACTGGCCACCCCCTTATACGAAGAGAACCACGATCGCGACGTCCAACCCCACATTCAATCACACATTCTCACGCTCTCGCACGTCATACACTCACCCACACATACACATGCACACACAGGCCCATAGAGCAGGTACTAATTAATTCATTGAGAACAACCCTAGGTATTGGTTGTCAATTGTCAATTGTGTTAAATGGTTTATTTTAATCCAAATAGAACATACATAGGTTGATAATTAGATTAATCGTAGTCGTAACCTTTTTTCCAATTCGGTTAAGTTGAACCGAATCTTTGGTTTTAACGGCAAGATTTTAAGCGTGATTCCTTTTTTCCTCTTTTTTTTTTTTGACAACGACTTTTGGTTGCTTCATGTGACCAAGATAAGGCTGGTGGTAGTACAGCTGCCATTATGTAAAGTTGAATTCGGTATTAGTCAAAATATCGCTAAAATTGTAGAATTTTATAATAAACCCCAGACTTTTAGAGCACATCAATGCACTATACAATTGGATTATATCGAACTAATTGATAACACCACAAAGTGGCAATATGATCCAGTTTTTTTTTGATTAAGTTTTCCTTGGTAAAGTAATCGTTTTTGTTTATATATACCAAAAATAGTTTTAATTAATTTTCGCTCACACGTCCCTACACCCGCACACAAACATATACACACTCTTACACACGCCATCACACTTACATATAAAAAGAAAAACGTACACACCCCGTGTTACTGTCCAACCCCACTTAATAGCTTGAGGTTCAGCTGTTCATCTCCTCCATCTTAGGTTATTCATAATAATTGTAAGGCAAGAACTAGTGGTGAAGCTCGTAGTATAAAATACCCCCAAAATTTCTGATTCAAAGGATGACGGTATATCTTTGAGTTTGGTTGGTGGTAACAGCAACCTTGGTGATTGTAGATGGTGATCAAATCAAACACAAAATAAAAACTGTTTGAACCACTTCCTCTTCCTTTTTCTCTTGAACACGTCACAATCTTGCAGGTTAAATTGCAGTCCCTTATTCAGGTAAAAGGGGAGGCATGAAATAATTCACAGGGGAGGCATAAAAAAAACAACATTTTTCCAAACGAAAATGCTTGTTTGATGGTTAATTTAACCAACTCGAATCCGTGAGTGCCCAATTTTTGACATGTACTCAGGACTTCTCAACCACCATATCACTTAGGATTTGCTTACGGTCATCCGAAAACTTAGCACATCATCACTATTAAAACTTATAACTTATCCACAAGTTATTAACAAAAAAACAACGGATGACAACTTCACCACACGAAGACATAAAAAAAATCAGATCTAATCTAATCAGACAAATAGTCGAAATAAGAGAGCGAAGACATCTCTTGGCATTTATTTATAGTAAAATGAATGGTAGCAATATCTGGTAGCCTATTTGAAACCCACTAAAGTGTTTGCACCACTGTATGTAATAAAATTGGAAGAGAATTATAAAAAAAACTATTGATTACGAAATGATTGTAAGAAAATATGTTTAAAAAAGGTGAAAACAACTACGAAAGCTTTTGTTAATGTAAATTTAATGCGTGTAGGGAAATAGTGCGGCTCCAAATCGTGAAGATTGAATAGCAGCTTCTTTACAGAGATTGCACAACTGTTCCATGCCAAATTGAAACAGAGACCATTGCGACAAACGAATAGGAATGGAACATAAGAAATTAGGTTTGGAAAGGGTGAAAATAACTACCAAGGTTTTTGTTAATGTGAATTTCATGCGTGTGGGAAAGGGACCTAAACATCAGATTCAACGGAAATGTGGTTTTTTTTTGTTAATGTGCTTTGTTGAATGTGTTTTGTTTTTTGTTATGTGGTAATGATGTTGTAATTTTAGTCCTTTAATGAGGCTTGTGGCATCATAGAACATTCTTCCATAAAACGTTAGTTTAAGGCACTCATTTCTACTAGGCTAACTAATTCTAAATTTTCTTGTGTGAAAGGTCGTTCAGAAGAACCTTTGTTCTAAAAGAACTAAGTAAAGGATGACGTAGCGTGAAATCGACAGCTAGTGAAATTCAGACCTTGATAGGTTGCAATCAGTCTACGACAAGCAAAAATACGCATAGCACAAACCTTTGCCTACGATTTTATAAATAATCAATAAAACAATTATATATTCTATTTAGTGAGTGAAAGTACATATATAGCAAATATATGTTTGCAATTTCTTAAGCCACTATGTACGTACCAAAAAATATTTTTTGGTCCCTTGAGCCGGATTATTTGAAATAAATATATTTTGGTCCTTTGAGCCGGGTTATTGAAAGTTAGGTAGTTAATTCTGTTCGGCACATACTTTCGTACAATTATTTACATATTATTAATTTATTTACAGAAAATAAATAATATAGCGCATGTATTTAAAGTTAGATCTACTAAATTGATCTACATTATTATTTTGAAAAAAAAAAAAAATTCACCTTTAATCACACCCTGGATCCTCTTTCTCAACTGTAGGAAATAATTATTTATCGCCTGTATGATCAGTAAGTATTTACTTACCCATCACTGATTTGTTAATATGACTTACGTTGTTTGTTCTAGAATCAGCAAACATCAAAAACTGTCTGATCGTCCCAATAAAAATCAATAGAGCTGGTATAACATCGAATAATATACAACAAAAATCAACTTGTTCGCAAAGCCAGTTATAACGTAAGTTCCATCTCTAGAATTGAGTGCGACATTTGCCCCACGAATCCTATCATCGACCCCTTTCTTTTGGTCTTTGTCATCTAGTTTTAGCTCGAACAAACCAAACATGCTAACATTAGTTCAAATATTGCATAATTGTATTTTTTTAAGAATTTTATAAAATCCTGAGCCCGGAATATTAAATAATAAATTACTGTTAGGATGTAAGGTCTTTTCTACAACTGTTTATGAAACCGAATCTTTATGCTAAGTTGTTTTCTCTTTAATGTTGAAACATTTTAGTACTGCCTTATATATTACAATGATTACATAATTCATATAGAATACCTGAAAATATGTCACGTAATTTACATGTAGTCTATGCGTATCAGTACAAATATAGGTAAAATAATTTATTTTGTCTACGGCAGCGGCTCTTAAACTTTTTTGTGTTGCGACCCCAAATTTTAAATGCCATATCTTGGTGACCCACCTATATTTTTTTTGACAAATAAACGTTATTAAAAAAAAAAAAAAAACGTTTAATTAAACAACAAAAACTATTTTATTTTCAGCTTATATAAAAATAAAAGGTTATAACATTACTTCGGTCTGAAAGACCTATGTATTACATTCATGAGACAAAAGTGAAATTCTAACCCCCACTTTTTTGGCATTTCTCGACGTTTTAGAACCTACTGATTCTAAAACAGCAAAAAAAAATGTATGTCTGTCTGTCGGCCGTCCGTCATTACCTACGCTGCAGGGAAAACCGCTGGAGGGGTTTCAAAAATTTCTAAAAATAGGTAAGCTCAAGGGACAGGTCCGAAAGGGTGCTGTGTTCAAAGACTGAACCGGAAGTGTGTCAAAAAAATCATTAAGTGTGTTAAAAACAACAAATTTTCATATTGTTGGCCTAAAAAACGATCATTTTAAGTGATTACGAGTAGGAACATTCAATTTGGAGAAACCTTGGTGGTAGGGATTGGTATGTGAGTTCAAAAACTAGATTATTGCATTATAAGTTTGTCAAAAAAATGTTGTCAAGTGTGTCAAAAAATGATTTCATTTATTTTTTTAGCCAATTTTTTGGAAAAAAAAATGTAGCTGTTTTTATGATGTAAATGTAATTGAAAATGAAATTGGACATGGAAATTTTTTAATTTGTTATAGTTTTTGAAATATTTTTAGAATTTTGAAAAAAGTTTGTATATTTGATTTTGTAATAATTTTTGCAATATTTTTAGAATTTTGGAAAAGTTTGAATTTTTAAGAATTTTTGGAATATTATTGGAATTTGGAAAAAGTTTTAATCTTTGATTTTATTCTAATTTTTAGAATATTTTTGGAATTTTGAAAAAAGTTTGATTTTATTTAATTTTTACAATATTTTTGGAATTTTGAAAGAAATATGAATTTGTGATTTTGTAATATTTTCTCGAAACGCTAAATGGAGAGGTTTTTGAGTAGTTTGCTGAGTGTATCATCTTTTCACTAAATTATGTTAATTTATGATCTCTTATAATTTTCCGGCAACGTATTGATGTTTCGTGTTAGTTTTGTAAAAAATTTCTAAACAGAGATAAAAAATACTTGTACTTTAACAAAGAGTTATGTTTGATATACATCGCTGCCCAAAACTAAAAACCATGTTGTTTACGGAGTATAATGCTGCTGATAACATGGAGTATAATGCTGCTAAAAATATATTTACTAAACAGAGGAAACAAGCCTGTTTTATTAAAACTGGTTTAACATTTTTTTTTATCTTTATAATTATCTAAATTATAGAAATACATATTATATTTTTTCTTTTTGGTTTGATTTTCATCAAGTAAACATACGGATTATAACGTTTTATAAATTAATAAAAATAATATTAAAAATAAATTCATCATTGTTTTTTGTTGTGCTAACATTTTTTGGTGCCGAAACCCGGGAAAACTTAGATAAGTATCATCTTATATAAAATATATTGTTTTCGTTGAAATTGAAAACTCGATAAGACTTTATAATATTAATAAAGTAAAGTTAAACACAAAACTAGTTTTGTATTTAAATTATTGTAATTTGCATGAATAAAAAACGTGGTGTAACTTATAAAAAAAAACTTAAAAATAAACTTGCATTAAAACAATACATTTACTTGGACAACGGTAAAAGTGTATATTAAAACAATTAAATCTTTATTTATTCAATTATTTAAACTTTTTCTTTCATTGAAATAAAACTAAAATATATTATAAAATTATTTGTTATTTTTCTATAAAATTTATTGTGAAATTTTGTGTTAAAAGAAGTAAATTTCGTGTAAGTGACTTAAAATGGAAAAATGGTTGAGAAAACGAACGTTAGCATAGAAGGCGATGGAACATATACTAGCGTATAGCTTAGCGTTATCAAATGAAGAATCTACGGCTACGGCTGAAGATTGTGTAGCACGGTTAGAGAAACTTGAAGTTGTGTATAACGCTGTCATGAATGCCGAAGAAGAGTTATCACAATACCAAGATGTTCCATCGGTACTAGAATCTTTCGAAAAGGATTACTATAAGACTCGGTCCTTATTAAACAACATCTTAATATACTGCAGTCATCAAATGATACCCAGTCAATAGATTTAAATAAAACTCTAGAAGATTTTCTTTGTGTTCAAAAAACCTTTTATGAAGGAAAAAGCGATCAAATTAAACTACTAAAGTTAAACATTGAACCATTTTCGGGAGATTCATTCTAATGGCCAACCTTTCATGATTTCTATACCACCACGATCCACGAAAACAACTCTATTTCCCCTGTAAGAAAACTACAAATTTTACACAATCTTCTATCAGGAGAAGCAAAGGACTACATTAAGAACATTCCATTTACTAGTCGAGGATATAATGAAGCTTGGCAGTGTTTAGTCGGGCGATATGATGTTAAACCTTCTATAACTACTGAGCTCATATCAAAATATTTAACACTAAAACCCGTAGTAAACGGAACAGTTTAAGAAATAAGAAAAATTAATGAAGTTGCAGGGCAGGTTCTGAGAGGTTTAAGAATTATGGGAGAAAAATGTGAATCAAGAGATTCGTGGTTGATTTTATTGTTAATGAGCAAACTGGACCATCAAACCCGGCTAGATTGGGCAAATCATTCTGTTAAAATAAATTTTCCCAAAATTGAAGATCTATTAAATTTTTTGAACCAAAAATGTCGTTCGTTGGAGAGAAGTGTGACCCCTAGTACTAGTAGAAACCCTAAAATTATTTCAAAAACCTTTGTTACACACGATTCAACCGAAACAAATGTCAATAAGGAACAATGCTTGCAATGCAATCAAAATCATTTTTTGGGAAAATGTCCTTTATTTAGAAACCTAGATATAAACACTCGTCATGAAAGGGTTGTACAATACAGAGTGTGCTTTAACTGTTTGAGAAAGGGACACTCTCAAAATCAATGCAAATTTCGTCCTTCATGTCAAATATGTGGTAGAAAGCATCACACACTCTTACACTTGTTAAATGCGGACATATCTCATAGTGGTTCAACGCATTTAGAGTCACAAAATAGCAAATCAAGTCAAATATCAAGTATATTAACTGCAAACAGTGATGAACCAAATACCATAGATAATATTGTTAATGTTAGTTGTGAAGGTGCAGCAACATCTATGTTAATTAATACTAAACATACTTTGCTACCGACCGCTTTGGTATATGCAAAAGGTCAGTTTGGTGAAATAGTTCCAGTTAGAATATTATTGGATTTTGGCTCACAGTCAAGCTTCATTACTGAGGCCTGTACGCAAAGATTAGGATTGCCTAGATCTTATAATTATATGGAAGTAAAAGGACTGGGCACCACAACAGTGGGAAAAACGAAAGAAAAGGTTGTTGTGGCATTATATGATCGGCAGCCTACGTTTGTTATTGAAATTAAAGCACTCATAATAAGTAAAATTACATCCAATATTCCTGGCACGTCGATCTTCTCTTCTGTTGTGATGTATTCTTCCAGTTATTGTGTAATGAAAGAATAATGAAACCACACAATATTATTGCACATAATTCGAAGTTTGGCTGGCTTATTATCGGGTCTGTAAATACTATTGGAGGGACTCAAAGTCTTGGCTTATGTACATCTATTACTCCTCCAATAGATGAAATTTTGAAAATGTTTTGGGAATTGAAAGAAATTCCCAAACAACGTGAATTTACTGAAGAAGAAATTAATTGTGAGAAGTTTTACCAAAACACAACAACAAGAGATGAAACTGGCCGTTTCACTGTTCGATTACCCTTCAAGAAAGAAAAAATACAGAAACTTGGAGGGAATTTTTTATCTGCTACAAATAGGTTACATTCTATAGAGAAACGGCTTTCTAAATCAAAGGTCTTACAAGACGAATATTCCGCTTTCATGAATGAATACATAAATCTTAATCACATGCAAGCAATTACTCAGGAGACGCAGGCCTATGAACTAAACAGTTACTATTTACCACATCATTGTGTTTTAAAAAACTTGAGCACAACAACTCGTTTAAGAGTGGTATTTGATGGCTCCGCTAAGACCCTAAGTGGTATATCATTGAATGAATCATTAATGGTTGGACCTAACATCCAAAATGAAATTCAATCTATTTTGTTACGTTTTCGAAGACATCGTATAGCAGTAACAGCAGATATAGAAAAAATGTACAGGCAGATTCTTGTTCATGATAACGATCAAAACTACCAACGAATATTGTGGCGGTCGAATCCAAGAGATAAAATTGAAAAATACAAACTAAATACCGTTACATATGGTACTTCGTGTGCTCCATTTCTTGCTATTCGTACATTAAAAGAGATTGGTAATTTAATCAAACCTGGAGAACCCTTGATTTCCAATATAATTCAGAATGATTTTTATGTTGATGACCTTTTAACAGGAGCTGATAGTTTAGATTCAGCTACAATTATTAAAGCAAAATTGGAACATCATCTACTTGAATACGGATTTAATTTGAGGAAGTGGCGATCTAATGAAAAAACATTAACACAATCCATAAAGTTTAATACTTCCCACCCGCAAGAAATTAAATCCACACTTCAAGGCGAAAAGGTTTTAGGAATGCTATGGGATTCTGAGACAGATTGTTTTATGTTTCAACGAAATGAAGACAGTGAACAACTTGTTACAAAGCGTATAATTCTTAGAAAAACGGCACAAATATTTGACCCACTTGGATTATTAGCACCAATAGTTCTCAAACTAAAATTAATTTTTCAAAAACTATGGCTTCAACATTTGGATTGGGATGAACTTTTGGGATAAACTTGTACCTGAGAGCATTGCAATTGATTGGAAAGACACATTTAAAGGTTTAGAGACATTAAATAATATTCGGATTCCTCGTTATATCAATTTTCAAAGCAATTCGTGTGCAAATGAAATTCACGCTTTCTCAGATGCATTTGAGGCAGCATATGGCTGCACAATATATTTCCGAAGTATTAGTCTGGATAAGCGCATAACGTGTCGGTTAATTACTGCTAAAAGTAGGGTTTCACCTATAAAACAGGTATCGTTACCTCGCTTGGAACTCTGTGCAGCTGTTCTTCTCTGCAGATTGGTTGAGTATACAGTTAAATCACTTGGAATACAGATAACTGATATTCGGGCTTGGACAGATTCAAAGATTGTATTACATTGGCTGTCAGATATACCTCGCAAATGGAAGTGTTTTGTGGGAAATCGAACGTCACAAATACTTGAAAGTATTCCTCGTTGTAAATGGTCATATGTTCCTTCTAAGCAAAATCCGGCTGACCTGGTATCCAGAGGTGTATCCTGTTCATATTTACAGCAGTCGCAATTATACTGGGAAGGTCCAGAATTTTTAAAATCACCAGAAAGGTTATGGCCAAAAGACTCAGTCATTTACAATCACCAGGGAGACATTGATGAACTTGAAGAACGGTCAACCAATATAATGGTTTTTTTAGAGAGTAGTCCTCCAGATAATACAATAATCAACCTCTTAAACAAATGGTCATCGTGGTTCAAAATAAAAAAAATTGTTGTGTTTGTTCTGCGTTTTTCTAAAAGGTTTAGGCAAAAACATTCAAAACACAATAAAAGTACCATTACTGCTGCTGAATTAAACGAAGCCGAAATAACAATAATTCGTGTTATTCAAAAAACTTCTTTTGCTTCTGAATTATCAACGATTTCCAAGGGTAATAGTTTATCTATTAAGCATCATTTATCATCTTTAGACCCTTTTATTGACTCTGAAGGTATATTACGAGTTGGTGGTAGATTAAGCAGCTCGCAGTTAAGCTATTGCACAAAACATCTGATTATTTTACCAAAAATCATCCAGCAAATGAATTAATAATTCGCGAAACTTATATTACAAATATACATGCTGGTAATTCGCTAGTTTTAAGCATCGTACGTCAAAAATACTGGATGGTTGGAGCCCGTAACTCAATTAAAAAACACTTGAAAAATTGTGTTACATGTATACGCTTCCGGTCAATCAAAAACAATCAAAAAATGGGAGAACTACCACCAGCTAGGCGTACTGTTAATCGGCCATTTTTGAAGGTTGGATTAGACTATGCCGGGCCAATACTAATCAAAACACACAAACGAAAAAATGCGCCCTCTGAAAAGGCATATATTGCAGTATTTGTATGCCTATGTATAAAAGCAGTGCATCTCGAAGTTGTGAGCAGTTAAAGTACAGAGTCGTTTCTAGCTGCTCTTAAAAGATTCACATCACGAAGAGGAATACCTGAAGAAATTTGGTGTGATAACGGCTCAAATTTTATTGGAGCTAACAGAGAACTTCGAGAATTAAAACAAAAATTTATTGAACAACAAACAAATACACTAATATCTGATTTTTTATTGCAGAAAAGTATAACCTTTCACTTCATTCCACCACGTGCACCTAACTTTGGTGGACTTTGGGAGGCTGCTGTTAAGTCGTTCAAATATCATTTTAAACGAGTTATCAGTATCCATTTTACGTTTGAGGAACTAACTACTGTCACAACACAAATTGAAGGGCTATTAAATTCAAGACCATTGTGCCGAATTGATGATGATCCAACTCACTTAGAGCTCCTAACACCTGGACATTTCTTGATTGGCGTTCCATTGATGTCTATTCCTGAACCCAGTTTAATGGAGTTACCGATGAATAAGTTATGTAGATGGCAAACTGCACAAAAACAAGTGCAGCAGTTCTTCAAACGGTGGTCAAGTGACTATTTATGTTCGTTGCAGCAAAGATTTAAATGGAAAGGCAGTTCTGAACAGTTAAAGGTCGACGATGTTGTATTGATTAAGGAAGATAATCAGAACTCTATGCAATGGTTAATTGGTCGAGTATTGCAAATTTATCCCGGAGCTGATGGAATCGTAAGAGTTGTAACATTAAATACTCAAGCTCAAAAGGAAGTTAAACGTCCAGTCAATAAGTTAATAAAACTACCAATACAAAAATAATATAGTTCCATATATTCCTTTTAGTAAAGAGATTCTCTCTTAACGTAGGGAAGTATGTTTACGGAGTATAATGCTGCTCATAACATGGAGTTTAATGCTGCTAAAAATATATTTACTAAACAGAGGAAACAAGCCTGTTTTATTGAAACTGGTTTAACATTTTTTTTTATCTTTATAATTATCTAAATTATAGAAATACATATTATATTTTTTCTTTTTGGTTTGATTTTCATCAAGTAAACATACGGATTATAACGTTTTATAAATTAATAAAAATAATATTAAAAATAAATTCATAATTGTTTTTTGTTGTGCTAACACATGTCCTCATAAAAGTTTTTTGCCAAAAATATATCAAAATCCTTAACCCAGACCAAAGTCTTGATATCTCAGAGCTGTGAGATTTCAGCCCCTCCATATTTTTCTAGTTAAAACAATATGAAAATTAATAAAAAATAAAGATTAATAACCTTTTCTAGTTATATTATTAAGTATTAAAATAAATAAAACATTAAAATATTTTTTTTCGGCAAACGGCTGTAAAGTTTAACTTTACTGCCGCTAGGGAGTTAGCTAAAGTCTTACTTTTTAGCCTGACAGCAAAAGTAACGTCTAGCGACAGCAAAAGTAACGCCATTTTTATTTTATATTACGGAAGCTGTAAAGTAGCATTTGTTATTTGTTAGTTTGTTATTTTTTCAAACATATTGTATAAACATGACAACAAAAAATAAGTTGATTCTCATATTATGAAATTTTGAAAAGGCTGCTTTGATAAAAAAATTTTATTCATACAAATTTAAATGTTTTTTTATCTTTTTTGGAAGTAATTATGACGATACAAATTCATATTTATGAAAAGTTTGATGTATTAATTTCATATTTATAAAAAATTTAAACGTTTGCCGAAAAAATAGTGTATTTAATTCGGAGCTAAAGTGACTTTTTGTGTTTCGTCTATAATTGTCAAACTATAGACTCAACACAAAAAGTATCACTTTAGCTCCTAATTAAATAATGTACTATTAATGTGATGGGTGTGCTCGCTTTTTAGAGCAAAGTAACGTTAATTATGGCTCGATTTCCGAAAGCGCTGGTCTCAATACATTTTTAATATTGCGCAATTGAGAGCGATATTTTGATTTAATATATATACAATATGGATGAAAAATGCGGGTAATAACAATCTGTCAAAACAGTAATCACCTACATTAAAAAAAAAATTGTGAAAGCTGAAATTTTCCAATAAATTTTCTAAAAGATTTTCTCCACTTTTGTGTGAGATATTTAAGCGTAAATCTAGTCATATAAATTTAAATGGTTTAATAAGTTCCTAGTTATATTTATTATTGAGTTATTATTTAAATTGAATACAAATTAATTTGTATTTTAAAAATTTATTTCGCTTATCTGTCAAAGTTACAAAACAAAAAATTACAAACAAGGAAAAAATAAAAATTTTTCTTTAAAAATGATAAAACATAATTATACTAAAATCTTTATAAAATTTTAATTTTGGCGGTGGTACGTTAATTTTACTAATATTATTATATATTATTTATATTTTTATTTATGGGAGGAGAAAGTGTTTTCATCGTGAATAGACGTGTAAATTTTTGCTCTTAATATAATTAATATAAAACAAAATAAATATTTAAATTTTCTCTTGTTCATTTATTAATAATTTATTGGTTATTTTATTTATTGAATAATATCATATTATTATCTTAATAATTTGAGGAAAAATGTGATTTATGTAATTCAAACAGTTGATGATGATATTGTTGTTGTTGTTGTAATAAAAAATGATACAGAAAATCATGATGGAATTACAATGAGAAAATATCAAAGTGGATTACCAACAACTACAGAAAAATCAACATTTTTATACTATAAAGTTTTATCAGGTATATGTTTTAATACAATGTAGTTTGTTATATATAAATTAATCGTTCAATTGTTTGTTTTGTTTTCAATAAGTTATTTTTGTGATTATACAGGTTTATAAAGACAGTCAAATTGCTTTAGTGTGTTCAAAAAAAAAAAAAAATATATATAAAATTTGTTTGAATTGTGAAGCTGACACTGAAATTGAGTGTTGAATTTTGTTAATTTCAATTCAATTCAATTCCTTTATTGAGACATTTTAGAAACATTCATTTTACAGCGGTTACAAAAAAAAAACTAAACATAGTTTGTTTTTATATGTTGGATACACTGACAAGAACTGTCAAGTGCTACCGTTTTTCAAAAATTGATTTTTTGATATATGAAAATTGTTTTAATTCAATTTACAGTATTTTCTCTAATTCAACTTATTATGAACTGTATCTTATTTACTAGAAAAATTTATGCTTGCTCAGGGCATTATATGAAACGTTTTTTTTTCAGCATTTGAGCGCTGTTTATGAACTACCTAAAACCAAAACTAATTTATTTACATATTTACAGGGAACAATAAAGTATTGTACTAATTTAGATTGGTTGGTGCACGCCTATTCAGATCACGGAGCACGAAGCCAGGGTGTGTAATTTAACCTCTCAAGTGACTGGTATTTTTCGATTCGTAGAATTTATTAAGATTTAGGCAGTTATTAGCTTGCAAAGACACGAGAGATTCTGTGTTTATTAAACTGATCGGTGATACGTAGTAGGTACCGTTTTCCAGTGGAGTTGTGACATTGTCGTGGTAAATGCTCCTCATAAGAGGGTTGGGGTGATGTTGCAGTCTTTTTAGTCTAGTGACGGCTAGATTGTAAGAGTATTGAAGAATAGGGGTTATTCCCGAATCTTTATAAATAATCTTGTTGTGTATATATTTTTTATTTTTCCTTCTAAATTTGGAGAGACAATGTCTGATGATTTTTCTTTCGAAGACAAGGAGTTCCTTAGCTACTGTGGGACAAATTGTGAACCAGATAGGGCAAGCGTAAGTTAAAATAGGTCTTATTAATGTTTTATATACAAGAAGCTTAGTTTTGCTTTCAACATTGTTAGATGACAGAATTGGTTTTAGCAGCGCGGCTGCACCTTTAGCTTTGTTTATAGTGGCTCTCATATGTTGATTGAAACAGTTTTGTTTTGGATATTAACACCTAGATATTTGATCTTATCGACGGTTTTGATTTCGCTATTATTGATTTGGAGAGTTAATTGTTTACTTTCTCGTACAGCTAGATGGTGTCCTCATCCACTTGAGTTTCAAAAGCAAATTAATTGGCATTTTTCGACATTAATATTTATTCTCCAGGTTTTGTAGAATTTTTGTATGAATGTAATGTGTTTTAAGATCTTATCTAATGCAAGATGTGGTCTTTCGTCTTGTGCGAAAACTATAGTGTCATCAGCATAAAGAACTGTTTTGGAGTTATTGGACAATCTAGTTGGAATGTCATGAATATAAGTTAAATAACCAGGGTCCAAGTATGGATCCCTGCGGAACTCCTGAATTCACTGGTATTGTGTTAGATTTCTGATTATCAATTTCAATAAAAAGTTTTCTATTTGTGAGGAAACTTTTATAATGCGGACTAAGTAAGGCGGGGGGGGGTGTTGGCCCTGTGCAGTTTGTATATGTGACCTTTCGGCCATGTGAGGTCAAAAGCTTTTTCGAGGTCTAAAGTGCAAGAGACTGTGCATTTTCTGTTGTTTAGTCCTTTGACGATATTGTCATGGAGATATAAGAGCGCATGCTCTGTAGAGTGTTCTTTCCTGAATCCGAACTGTTCATCAGGGATGATATCAAAATTATCAAAGCAATTTAAACATTATTATTTTTTCCAGAATTTTTCCCATATTTGAGAGCATCGATATTGGCCTGAAGTCTCTGATGTCGTGTGACGCGTTAGTTTTAGGGATAGGTATAAGTTTCGCTATCTTCCATGCATTTGGAAAGAAACCGTTATCCAAACAGTTGTTTATAATGATCGTTAGGGACTCTGCCAGTTGTTTAACACCTTTCCTGATGAAGGAGTTTGAAATATTGTCCGGTCCCATCGATTTTTTAATTGTTTAGGGCTTTTATTGTGTCCGACGTAATCTTTGTATTACAGAAGAGTCGTAGATTACCCGGATTCAGCGCAGAGTTTTGCTGAGAGAATTCCGTCAATTCTTTTTCGCTGTCTCTTGAGATGTTATTCCATAAATTTATGACCTCATTTGTTGTGTTTAGATTATAAGTTGGGATTTTTCCTTATATATTTCCTTGTAGAATTCGGCAAACGCGTTTAGTTTTTCGTTTAGGTCGATATAGATGTTATCACCTCTTTTGATTGGGTCTCTTGATACATTTATTTTGTCGCGTTTCCCTGCGGTAATCTTATTAATTTCCTTAAAAACTCGAGGCGAAGGTTTGATGGCCTCGAGTCTTCGTCTGAAGTTAGTATTTAGTTCACTCGAAATTTTGTCTTTTAGGCAGGTATTGAGACAATCGATTCTCGCTTTGAGTTCTTTGTATTCGGCATTGATTTTGTTTTTGTGTTTGCTAAATATCCTCTTTAGCTTGGTGGACCAGATTTGTTTTAATTTGAGCATCTTCTGTGCAACTTCAGATAGATTGGCGTACTTTAAATCCTTAGGTCTCATTTGTTTGGCATGTTTAAGATTTGTGTTAATAATTGCTACGTTGATCTCATTAATAGTTTTTTCAATTTCGTCGTTAGATAAACTCCTCGAGTGAGATATATTTAAGTTCGTGAGGGCAAAGCTTAGGTCAGATTTGTATGTATCCCAGTTTGTTTGTTTGAAAGATAAAATGTGGTTCTTAGTGTTTGTTAACGGGTTAAAATTTTTAATTGTGATGTTTAGTTGTATTGCAAAATGGTCAGATATTCCTGGTAAAGTAGAGCACTTATAGTTTAATTGATTGTCCTTTTTATGAAGACAATTGGACGATATTAAGAACATATCAATGAAGGAACCCGATCTCGGGAACGTTGGGTCCGGTGGGTTTACAATTTCGAAGTTCATCCAGTCTGGTTCCTCAAGTATATTTGATAATTGATTGCCATTCACGTTATTTACGCTATCTCCCCATCTTTTGCTTCTGGCATTGAAGTCCCCTCCAATGATTACCTCGTCTTTATTCTGACATAAATTCAAAATGTTATCTAGGTCCAGTTTCATACCTTGACCAAGGTTACTGGGGATATAGATGGCCCCTATTATCAGAGAGCGATTTCTCTTTTGAGCATCTATGTAATTTATGTCTATAAAGGTTGCCGATATTGACAGGCTCTCGAATGGAATAATTTTGAACTTTATGTTCTTTTTTATAAATATTGCTGTGCCTACATTTTTATCTTGTCTGATGATGTTGAAATTTTCGAGGTGTAGCTTGTGTCTGCCATTAAGGTGGGTTTCTGAGATTAGAGCTGCAGTCGGGTTGATGTGTTTAATTGTTTCAAAAAAGTTGAAGGCGTTTGTGGTTGGATATTATTGAGTTGGCGTTCAAAGCTAAAATTGAAATATTGTTACAGCTCATATTTATTTTTGGGGTAAGAGAAATGATGAATTGTAGGTATTCAGCTGTTTTTTGACCTTTGTTTTCGATTCTCATGTAATTCGGCCAGAATTGGTTGATTTTATCTAACAAAGTACCAAGAGGCATGTAGAATAATTTGTTGGACTCATTAAAGAAGTCTGAAATGTAGTTTTCGCTGTTGTCAGGGTTTTTATCTCTATTTGGGTTGATAACATCTGCGAATGATCTGTTTGGCGTTGTGAAGTTGTTTATGGTCCTAAGGACGCTTTCCTTTCTAGCGTTTAGGAGGTCTCTTACCTTTCCTTGTTTATATCCCGGTTGTTCTTGAATTTAATAAATGCTTCACATCCTCGGTAGTTTGCCGGGTGACCTTCCTTGCCGCAGTTTATGCAGGCAGCCGGTTTATTTTCTTGGTTTCCCTTTTCTCTTGCACATTGGCCTGCTTCATGATTATCTCCACATTTCACACATCTCTTGTTAAATGCACAGTTTTGGCTTATATGCCCAAATCTTTGGCACCTGAAGCATTGTATGATTTCTGTTTTTAGTTTCTCGAAATGAATCCTCTGGTGAAACAGGTATTTAATGTTTAACAATTCACTGAGGTTTTGACCTGTTTCGAGCTGTAAGGTGTACATATTCAGTTGTGTGTCAGCTCTTTTTGTATAGGGAGTTGTAAATTGTTGAATTTTAGAGAACTTTATATTCGGACATTCCGCCAACATTTCATTTTTTAATTTATGGTAAATTTATTTAGAGCTGCAGCATCAAACCTTTATTTATGCATGAAAAGACTAGTTTATGTGGTCATTTGTGTCTTTATTATAACAATATTTCGATCCCTATGTGGATCATTATCAAGTTGATTTAAAAAAAAAAAAAACAGTGTATGATTCTTAAATGAAAACAAGATAAAAATACAAGGTTAGAGAACAATTTAAAATCAAAGTAAAATTAGAACTTATTTTAATAAATTTACGAGAATGTGTTAGGAATTATGCGAAATGATATAAATATATTAGACAATTATTTTTACAACTAACCTAATTAATTGTTTGCATGTAAAAATTAACATTTTAATTGGGGAACCAAAATGGTAAGGGAGTATTAACGGTAAAAATGCTATGTTTATGAAGTTGATAGAAAAATTCCTATAAACTCCTGATGTATTAAAAATTAGAAAAACTAAAAAACAAGAAATCACAAAAAGAAAATTAATACCTGTTTCATATACACAAACAGTTATATCACATATGCATGAAAAAAACACTATATATATATAAAAAAACTTTAAGTTACTTGACTAAAACATATAACATATTAAAAATTACACTAAAAATATTCACAGGCAATTTTATAATTTACAATTTAATTAAATTAATTAATAAATGGAATAGTAATGCTGTGTAATGCATATTGTTATACTATGGTCAAGATATGTTATAATTGGATTGTTTTTAACAAATGAGGGGAAATGTATTCTACAGAGAAAAATTTGTTAGAGAGAAAGACAATTTGTTCATGGCAGCGTTATCAGTAATGTTGGTGAACGAAAAATTTAAGTTGAAGATCAGTTATATATTATAAGAGAAAAAAACTGGTAATGTATGAATATGTATGAGAAATTTAAATTGTTAAAAATTGAAAACGTCATTAGTGTGCTGATGACGATCTTGGTCTGATACGTTTGATGATTTGATTATATTGAACATCTATGTTGTTGGTGTCCGTCTTAATATTAACAGATGTAGGGCTCAGCAATATGTGACATGATTCCAGGATGCGCCTTTTATGTTGATGAGACTCTTTGTGAATTATATTGGCTTCCTCAAATTTGAATTGATGACCGGTATCCAAAGTATGGCGAATCAAGGCTGTTTTTCCATTGTCGTTTTTATGTCGTACCCTGAAATCATACTCATGTTGCTTAACTCTAGTCCCCAATTTTTTGGACGTTTCACCAATGTAGACGCCGTTGCAACCACCACATGCTATACTGTACGTTAGGCCCGATTGGTCAAATTTGTTGATTTTAGCTTTAGTGTTGGTAAAGATTGTGTCTTTTAATTGATTGTATGCCTTAAATGCAATTTTTAAATTGGGGGCCTTGTTATTTATTATTTTGCTAATTTTGTTAGATAGAGGGGCAATATAAGGAAGGGACACATATGCTGACTGGATAGGACTATTTGGTTCGGAAGTAGAAAGTGGAGGTGATATTGAAATGTTAGGTATGTTAGGTAGAGTGTAATAGGGATCGGATTCTATTATTTTCCTACGTAATATCTTGTGTATGAGGTGTTTTGGATAATTATTCTTATGTAGTATGTTAGTAATGTCATTGATACATTCATTGAAAAAACGGTCATCACTCAAACTTATAATCCTGTTTGCAAGAGAATTAGCGATGTTGTGTTTTAAATATGTTGGATGTGCTGATAGAAAGTTCAGAATACGTTGGGATGAGGACGGTTTGGAAAACCATTTAGTTAGGATAGTGTCCTGTGATCGTATTAGAGATATATCTAAGAAGTTAATGCAACCATTCTGTTCAATTTCCATTGTGAATTGTAGGGATGGATGGAATTCATTCATAATATGTAAGATGTCATCAGTGTCCGATGTGTGGACCACACACATGAAGTCATCTACATACTTTTTAACAAACTTAGGTGGATTAGGATATTTTGGAATGACATTATCGCAAAGAGATTCCAAAACTAGGTCAGATAAAATCGGGGCTAAAGGTGAGCCCATTTGGAGACCTTTTATTTGTTTGTATAAGTTGTCCTTATATTGGATCATGCTACATTCAGTCGTTACAAAAGAAAGAAGATTTAAGAACGTTCTAAGATCTATCTTGGTGTATTGAGATATGGATTCCCACTTGTTTTCTATGACTTCCAAGGCAATATCCAATTTCATTTTTTATCTCCTCCTCCGTATATCCGCCACTTATTCCTTTAAGTAGTAGTATCTCCTTTCTCAGTTCTTTAGGCGTGAACGTAAAAGCGTCCGCTTTTCGGTCTTTAAAAAAAAAAAAAAAAAAAAAAAAATAAAAAAAAAAAAAAAAAAAAAAAAAAAATTAATTGTCTTTGAGTGGATATCTACTGAATCTAGAAATACTTTTAATTTACCATAACCCGTGTTATGGATTTTTATATTAACTTCGTTCGAGAAATTTTTTTATTAAACCCAAAATAGATTTGGCGCTTGCTCCGTTGATATAAATAGGTGGACACCAATTAATTTTTTTGCTTTAATTGATTTTAATAACATGAATTCAGATTGGAGAGTGCAGAGGACTACAATTTAGTCATCATCCTATTATACTAATAAATTACATGAATAACAGGTTTCCGACCGGAGATTGCAGGCGAGAAATTTTAGATACGGGATTGCTGATTGGCGATTGCAGATTATATGTATAGGTGATTGTCCTTGTGATTGTCTCGTAACAGTAGTAGCTAGATACGATTTGCCAGGTGTCTGTAACCGGGTCGTTCACTCCTAACTAACAATTACCTACCTATCCTTACCTATTGTTATATGTAAAACGACTGTAGGAAGTGGCCCGGCCGTAATCCGGGAGTCTCGCCTAGTGCTTGGTCCTACAGTCCAATCAATCAATCAATCAATCAATCAATACAATATGGATGAAAAATGCATTTTCGCTCAAATATGTGGTGGAAAATGTCAAAATAATTTGAACTGTTTCTCCCTTTTAATTGACAATCAAAAAAATTTCCTGGTATTTGATTCTTAAATAGTGCTTTCAAAGTAATATGGCAGGATAGTTCAGCAAATTCTTCTTGAGCTTTTATGTCCATATGTTGTATATCTTTAAGTTTTATGTTAAACGGCTGAATTATCCAACGGTGTTGTGAAATATTGAATTATGAATATTGAATTATTGAACGATCCGACTACAAAATTGTATTGTGGATTGTGGAATGTCACCAAAAGATAAGTTAAACATTACAAAATTTAAAAAGTCATCCAATTCTAAAATCTTGAAAAATTAATTCAAAAACCTTGCAAAAGTTTGTTAATTTAAGACATATATAGGGAAAATTTTTTTTTTTTAATATTTATATTTTGTATATTTTTTTAAATTGGGAATTTCTCGCGACCCCATGAAAAAATCTAACGACCCCAGTTGGGGTCGCGACCCCGAGTTTAAGAAACGCTGGTCTACGGCACAATCCTGAGTTGTATAAGTTCAATGAGTTCACAACTCACTTTTGTTGTGTAAACCATGCCCTTTAAAATATAGGTACAAGTATAACTAAAATCAACTGTACATAATTAAAATAATAATAACTCTTTTATTCTCTCTCTAATGTTAATCAACAATTAGTATAAAATAATTGTACATCTAAGAAAGATATGAGCAATCTATAGCCGAGTGTGTTAAAACACTAGTCTATACATCGTTAGGGTCAACGGTTTGAATCCAGTCGAATCCAATATGGATTTACTGGATTAGAATTACAGATCCGATTTAGATGTTAAGTACTGGTGTTGGGTAGTTCATTAGTTAGTATATAAGGGTGATGTAGGATCAATTCCATTTACCTTACCAATCACAATCCAGTCTTAATATTTAAACAGTTACTGTTAAATGAAGTTACTGTTAGATGCTGTAACCGTATTACTTTTTTTCAAATATAATCGTTTATTCCAGGAACAATCATAAAACTAAAAACATATTTCTTACTGAAAATGGAAAATACAAGTCCAAAATTTAAAACAAAAAATAAATTTTCTTGTTGTGATTGTTGAACCAAATAAATAATACGTTTGAAGAAATAAAAGAATAAAAGAAAAACTTTCATGCTTGGTTAAAAAAGCGAATTCATTGATTTGTGAAATAAAATTTAAAACGAATGTTATGTGTCCCAAAAATTTTTTGCTGTTTGTGTTCGTCTTCCAATAAGTAAGTTTTTTTTGTTTTGTTAACATTTTTCTAGCTACTAATGATAGACGCACATATATGTATTACTAGCAATTAGTCAAAACAAGGGGATCACAAACTTCTAAGATAAATAAGGAATAACTTAGTTACTGTAACGTAAGAGGTTTAACATGGGATTGAAAAAGAAAAATATTATTTTTTTTCATTTTAAGAAAACATACAAAAACTAATACTTGGCTAATCCATATACAAATCACTAGTCATGTACATTATCCTAATGAATACTGTAGTCAAACATCTTAAGTTACCAATATCCTGTAAGTTTGTTATATAATCTCAAGTCGAGTAAAATTTTTACTATTTAATTTTAAGGATAAAAAAAGGGATAAATACTTTCCCTCCTCAAACGACAATTTGAAGAAATATTTTGTTCTTATGCGATTATAGAACCGTTGTCACATTTTCGTGTTAAAAGTATAAAATTGAATTTATATTCCCAAAAAAAGAAACAAAACTAAAGAGGGAATTAAAGGAAGCAGAGGAAATTAAGAAATTAAAACCAAATTTCAAAAAACATTTTCCAGTTTATTTGAGGTAATATTTTGAGGTTATGATTACTTTTTTGAAATTCAGTTTTTTTTTTTTGTAAAAATAAAGGAAATATATCAAATTTTCTTTTTGTCAATTTAATTATACAGATACAATAGTTTTTAGGGCAAATAAAAGTTTTACAGAAATTAATGTTGACAAGTGAAAATAGGAAATAATTTTCCAAGAGAAAAGTTTTAAGATAAAAATTTCTTAGACATAATTTAGTGACTAATCGTTTGTGGGAAGCCAGCTTCCAATCCTCAAACCATACAAAAAAATTTGAATAAATAAATATATAATACAAAAAAACACTATAATTTATATGTTAGAAAAGTTTTTACTTACAATTCATATCTAATTGGACGGTTGATTCTAATGGAGATGCTCTAGGATGATTTATTGTTTTACAAGATAGTCGTGAGCTTAAGTCTTGCCTCCCTAATGGTCCGATAGAGATCTCACTTCGCAGATGTCGACCATTTGCAACAAACGTTGTTTCTGATACAATTGGAACTCCATCACGTAACCAACTAACTGTTGGTGTTGGTTTACCTTTCAAATAGAACCAAAAAAAAAGTTGATTATCATAATATTCCGATTAAAGTAAACTAAAAATTTAACTTTTAAATTGAATTTGATCAATATTATTTACATTTTATTAAAATCAAAAAGATTCATGATCCTTGTCAAAAGCTAACAATTATTTGGTCTATTTGCTTATATTGACATTTTTATTCTTGTTTAATATTCATTTCATTTATGCAAACATTAATTTTGTTGGTTTGTTTTGTTTTAATATAAAATATTTGAAATAAAATAATACAGATAGTGAATTTCACATAAGAATTAATAATAAATTATTTTATATGATACGATATGAGTATTGTAATCAAAATCGTTTAAATTTGAATAGAGAATTTTCATATAGTTTGCATTGATTAACAGTAAACTTTTCCGTTGTTTATATTTCACAAAAATTAAGTTTTTCGAGGTTCCGATAGTCTAGGAATGATCACAGTTTTTAATAGAGAGATTATTCATAAAATGACCACAACAAACATTAAAGTTTTAACAACTAATTTAACTTTAAACTTCCCATTTTAAACTTCAAACTTTAGTACGAAGACCTAAATTGAAACGTCAATCTTCAATGGCTATTAAAAATCAGACTTCAGACCTTAAACTCAGACTTCAGAATTGAGACTTCTGACTTCCGCCTTCAGACTTCTGACTTCTCACTTCAAACTTCTGACTTCAGACTTAAGACTACAGACATAAGACTTCAGACTTCAGACTTCAGCTTTCAGACTTCAGACTTCAGACTTCCGACTTCAGACTTCAGACTTCAGACTTCAGACTTCAGACTTCAGACTTCAGACTTCAGACTTCAGACTTCAGACTTCAGACTTCAGACTTCAGACTTCAGACTTCAGACTTAAGACTTCAGACTTCAGGCTTCAGGCTTCGGGCTTATGACTTCAGACTTCATACTTTAGAATTTAGACTTTGGACTTTACACTTTAGACTTCACATTTTAGATTTCAGACTTCAGACTTCAGACTTCAGACTTCAGACTTCAGACTTCAGACTTCAGACTTCAGACTTCTCACTTCAAACTTCTGACTTCAGACTTAAGACTACAGACATCAGACTTCAGACTTCAGACTTCAGCTTTCAGACTTCAGACTTCAGACTTCCGACTTCAGACTTCAGACTTCAGACTTCAGACTTCAGACTTCAGACTTCAGACTTCAGACTTCAAACTTCAGACTTCAGACTTCAGACTTCAGACTTCAGACTTCAGACTTCAGACTTCAGACTTCAGACTTCAGACTTCAGACTTCAGAATTCATACTGCAGACTTCAGACGTCAGACTTCAGACTTCAGACTTCAGACTTCAGTCTTCAGACTTCAGACTTCAGACTTCTGCTTTCAGACTTAAGAATCCAGACTTCAGACTTCAGACTCCAGGCTGCAGACTTCAGACTTCAGGCTTCAGACTTCAGACTCCAGACTTCGGACTTCCGCCTTCAGACTTCAGAATTGAGACTTCAGATTGCAGACCTCAGACATCAGACTTCGGTCTACAGACTCCATACTTCAGACTTCAGACTTTAGACTTCAGACTTCAGACTTCAGACTTCAGACTTCAGACTCCAGACTTCAGACTCTAGACTTCAGACTTCAGACTTCAGAATTCAGACTTCACACTTCAGACTTCAGACTTCAAACTTCAGACTTCAGACTTCAGACTTCAGAGTTCAGACTTCAGACTTCAGACTTCAGACTTCAGACTTCAGACTTCAGACTTCAGACTTCAGACTTCAGACTTCAGACTTAAGACTTCAGACTTCAGGCTTCAGGCTTCGGGCTTATGACTTCAGACTTCATACTTTAGAATTTAGACTTTGGACTTTACACTTTAGACTTCACATTTTAGATTTCAGACTTCAGACTTCAGACTTCAGACTTCAGACTTCAGACTTCAGACTTCAGACTTCAGACTTCAGACTTCAGACTTCAGACTTCAGACTTCAGACTTCAGACTTCAGACTTCAGACTTCAGACTTCAGACTTCAGACTTCAGACTTCAGACTTCAGACTTCAGACTTCAGACTTCAGACTTGAAAATTTAGACTTCAGACTTCAGACTTCAGACTTCAGACTTCAGACTTCAGACTTCAGACTTCAGACTTCAGACTTCAGAATTCAGACTTCAGACTTCAGACTACAGACTTCAGACTTCAGACTTCAGACTTCGGACTTCAAAGACATTAGACATTAGACTTTAGACTAAAGACTTCAGACTTCAGACTTCAGACTTCAGACTTCAGACTTCAGACTTCAGACTTCAGACTTCAGACTTCAGACTTCAGACTTAAGACTTCAGACTTCAGACTTCAGACTTCAGACTTCAGATTTCAGACTTCAGACTTCAAACTTCAGACTTCAGACTTCAGACTTCAGACTTCAGACTTCAGACTTGAGACTTCAGACTTCAGACTTCAGACTTCAGACTTCAGACTTCAGACTTCAAACTTCAGACTTCAGTCTTCAGACTTCAGTCTTCAGACTTCAGACTTCAGATTTCAGACTTCAGACTTCAGACTTCAGACTTTAGATTTCAGACTTCAGACTTCAGACTTTAGACTCCAGACTTCGGACTTCAGACTTCAGACATCAGACTTCATACTCCAGACTTTAGACTTCAGACTTCCGACTTCAGGCTTCAGATTTCAGACTTCAGACTTCAGACTTCAGACTTCAGACTTCAGACTTCAGACTTTAGACTTCAGACTTCAGACTTTAGACTTTAGACTTCAGACTTCAGACTTCAGACTTCAGAATTGAGACTTCAAACTTTAGACTTCAGACTTCAGACTTAAGATTTCAGACTTTAGAGTTCAGACTTCAGAATTGAGACTTCAGACTTCAGATTTTAGACTTCAAACTTCTGACTTCAGATTTTAGACTTCAGACTTTAGACTTCAGACTTCAGACTTCAGACTTCAGACTTCAGACTTCAGACTTCAGACTTCAGACTTCAGACTTCAGACTTCAGACTTCAGACTTCAGACTTCAGACTTCAGACTTCAGACTTCAGACTTCAGACTTCAGACTTCAGACTTCAGACTTCAGACTTCAGACTTCAGACTTCAGACTTGAAAATTTAGACTTCAGACTTCAGACTTCAGACTTCAGACTTCAGACTTCAGACTTCAGACTTCAGAATTCAGACTTCAGACTTCAGACTACAGACTTCAGACTTCAGACTTCAGACTTCGGACTTCAAAGACATTAGACATTAGACTTTAGACTAAAGACTTCAGACTTCAGACTTCAGACTTCAGACTTCAGACTTCAGACTTCAGACTTCAGACTTCAGACTTCAGACTTCAGACTTCAGACTTAAGACTTCAGACTTCAGACTTCAGACTTCAGACTTCAGATTTCAGACTTCAGACTTCAAACTTCAGACTTCAGACTTCAGACTTCAGACTTCAGACTTGAGACTTCAGACTTCAGACTTCAGACTTCAGACTTCAGACTTTAGACTTTAGACTTCAGACTTCAGACTTCAGACTTCAGAATTGAGACTTCAAACTTTAGACTTCAGACTTCAGACTTAAGATTTCAGACTTTAGAGTTCAGACTTCAGAATTGAGACTTCAGACTTCAGATTTTAGACTTCAAACTTCTGACTTCAGATTTTAGACTTCAGACTTTAGACTTAAGACTTCAGACTTAAGACTTTAGACTCCAGACTTCAGACCTCAGACTTCAGACTTCAGACTTCAGACTTCAGACTTCAGACTTTAGACTTCAGACTTCAGACTTCAAATTTCAGACTTCAGACTTCAGACTTTGGACTTCAGACTCTAGACTTCAGACTTTAGAGTTCAGCCGGCAGACTTAATATGTCAAACTTTAAACTTCAGACTTCTGACATTAGACTTCAGACTATATACTTTGGACTTAAGACTTAAGACTTAAGACTTAAGACTTAATACTTAAGACTTAAGACTTAAGACTTAAGACTTAAGACTTAAGACTTAAGACTTAAGACTTAAGACTTAAGACTTAAGACTTCAGACTTCAGACTTCAGACTTCAGACTTCAGACTTCAGACTTCAGACTTCAGACTTCAGACTTCAGACTTCAGACTTCAGACTTCAGACTTCAGACTTCAGACTTTAGACTTTAGACTTGAGACTTGAGACTTTAGACTTCAGACTTAAGACTTCAGACTCCAGATTACAGACTTCAGACTACAGATTTAAGACTTCAGACTTCGTCTCAGCCCATCATTGCGTCATAGGTAACAACATATAATTTTGGTTAAGGAGGAGGTAAAAGTCTTTTTAGAAACTGAGAGTTACTACACTGCCCAGAGCCAAACCGATATAATACAGTTGGTGTTTAAGTTATTAAGGTACCAATCTTGACATAGAATACTCTGGTAAAGGCAAAAAAGAAGACGATATCCAAAAACAAGAGCCACGAAATACGGTGCAAAGGTATCTGTCAATTTGATTGCAGACGTCCAACCACATACAAAGCGAGTTTTCAGTGAGTTCACCTGTAGCAAAGATGGAAAATTTGACTTCAATTAATGACATGGCTAAAAATTTTTTTACTACGAGTGAGCAATAAATTGCCGTATTCCCTGCATTGCAAAATTTAAAACTATAGAGTTTGTGTTAGTGATGTCCTTGGGTGTATGAAAATAGAAAGCATTTGCAAACTTTTTTTATGAAATGAAATCTTTACCAAGCTAACAGATGATGAAAACACTTTGACAGCCGAATGCAATTTCATCAGTGCAAATGAGTGGGTGGGAAAAACACAAGCATGTTGTACAAGTAATGTAGCTGACTATTGATCGTCCGCCACCCTTATCAGTGTCAGTAGCACATTTAATTCTCAGATATTACGTTGACTCTTAGATTGGAACTCATTTTCTACATAGGCAGAATTATAGGCTTTGTAAATATCAATGCGAATGGAAATTTATGCAAACTCATCCATAGACGTCACAGTAGTACAAACTTTCTAAGATGATGGCTCTTATTATCGACCAAAGCTAAGTGAACAAGAGTTATTAACCTCGTTAAACCAAACTCTTTCTACTGAATAGCACAACAGTTAATACAACCAGCACCGTTGTGACAATACAGCCATCGCAAATTAATATATTCGTCATGTAGGGAGCATCGAATCATCGCCTTTTAATATTTTCACCAAGCTAGTGGACCGGGTTTCATCGCATTTATACAGAATTCCAAGCTAGGTGCATCAATTTATTATCACTTTTTAGTTATTTGCCAAACTAGGTGCATCGATTTACAAGTGCATGTTAATATATACGCCAAGTGAAGTGCATTGAGTTATTTTCTCATTTTTAGATTTTTGACATTGTTAGCCGTAGTGATTGCTCATAGCATTATTTTATCTTGAACCGCCGTGTTAGGTGCAACCGTTACGAAGCAATTGTCGTTGGAATAATTTCTAGTATCTGCGGGGAATCGGTATTGTACTAATTTTAGTTTATCGATACGATTCTTATCGTTCACATCCATGCGTAATAAGAAGTTCAGTGGTTCTTTTCTTTCATTTTTTGTTGTTCACTTTCGTTAAATTTTCGACGTCTATTTTTGTACGATATAAATATATTCATTCGGTTTTTGAAAAAAATTTGGTCTTCAAAACCTTTTGTATAATTTATTTCTAGCTATATAAATATTATTTAAAATTATAAATCTAAATTCAATGATATATAAACGCGAAATATTTGATTTGATTTTGTAATGGATAGCCTGGGATAACGCCTGAACACAGTGTATTATGGTCTCTGATTCTTTAGTTATCATTTTTAATTAATATAAGTAGCTTGTAATAGCTTATCCCTCTCCACCATCTATAGTCCTGTTTTCTTATAGTTTCCGTAACCCATAGTTATTTTCATTTAATTATATAAACATTAATATTTAAATTTACAACCCCCTAAAATTGACTCATACTATGTTTCCATCCGTTTAGTTTCACCATACTATTTGAATTTGGATTCTCCATACACTAGCCGTGATTAAACAACGAAGTTTTCAAACCTCAAAACAGCTGTGCGTATGTGTCCAATCGTCAACATAAAAAGAATTAATATCTTGCTTTGTTAAACCATCAATTTTTTTTTGGCATGAATACTTTCCTTCAAATGGTCTTTCCGTTATGGATCTGAACTTCACTGTACTACTGTTATAGATTACAGTTTTGTAATACCTAAACATCATAAAGTCGACTAAACTTGCATTTAATTCATTCTAATTCATTGATAATTATTATTAATGTATCGGAAAGGATTTGCGTCGCAAAATTATTTTTGTACAATATTACCGAATAACAAACAGTCTTGTTTAACTATAAAAAGTTCCTAACAGTTATAAACTTGATGTAAATTAATTGCCTTACATCAAAAATACTGTATTCGAAGTTTTCGAAATTCACATTTGGGCTACATAAGGCGTGACTGTAAGATTTTCACTCTCTTATTCTATTACGTTTTTTTCATTTTGGATGTTTGACGTCTCTGAATTTTTTTTCATTTTGCTATTCCTATTACTTCATTCACTGGGAGTGATGGTTATAAATATATGCCTAACTATTTAGCAACAATCATACGTCGTTATTGCGGCGCAACATTGGTGTCATAGTTTTTAATTTTTAAATGATCATCTGGTCGGTTGCGGCGCAACATTGATGCAATCTCAACAATCGCCTTAGTTATTGCGGCGCAACTTATTAACGATATTATACAAATATCCAACTTACCATACCTTTCCTGTCGGAGTGTTCATCTGTGATTACGAACATATTCAACGATTTTTTTTACAACTTAGTCAACTCTAACTATGAATTTATTTAACGAGTATTTTCCTCAACGTATTTAACTAAAATTACAAATTTATTCAACGTTCATATATGCAAGTTGCTACATTGTATGGTCAACGTATTCAACTATATTTGCTATCAATTCAACGTTTATATAGGCCTCTGGTTACATGCTGTATTTACAAATTTAATCCACGTTTATACAAATCGTTACATGGAACTTTTCAACGTATTCAACTTCAATTGCAAATTTATTCAACGTGTTGTAGTATTGTATATTCAACTTTTTTCGACTGTATTTGCAAATTTATTCAACGATTAGTTCTACAAATTGTTACATTGTGATTTCATCGTAGTCGACGATAATTGCATGTTTATTCCACGATTATTTATATCAATTGTTACATTGAAATTTTCAACGTTATCAACTATATTTGCAACTCATCTAGTGTTTTTTTTTTGTTGTATACAAACTTTCGTATAGTATTTGCTGCATATTACACCATAGTTATAAATTCATTCAACGTTTGTTTATATCGATGGTTGTTTTGTAAATTATTCAAAGTATTCAACTATAATCCTAAATTTATTCAACGATTATTTATATCAATTATTTGTTTGGTATTTGTTCAACTTAATCAACTATAATCATAAATTTTATTCAACGATTATTTATATCCCTTATTTGCTTGGTATTTATTCAACTTATTCAACTATAATCATAAATTTTATCCAACGATTATTTATATCAATTATTGCTGCGCATTTTATCGTCAACGTATTCACCTATAATTATAAATTTATTGACACAACGTATTCAGCTATAACTGCCGATTAATTTAACGAGTATTTGTACCAAGCATTATATTGAAGTTCAACGTATGCAATAATCTTTGCCGTTTATTCAACGTTCATTCGTACAAGCTCTACACGTACAAGCTCTACAGGCGGATATAACCATAGGTGAGTGTATTTGGATATATTTCATTTATTCTTATGATTAGGGGGTGTGAATGGGTGTGTGTGTGTGAGCGTATGTGAGTGAATGAGGGGGTTGAACGTGCCGACCGTGGTTCTTTCGTAATAAGGGGTCGCCAGATTCTCATCTTTTCACTTGTAATCTTTTTACCATTTCCGTTTATTTGATGAAAATTGCGTACATTTCCGCATTTGTGCTGAAGCAGCAGGTTTATAATATCTCCTACTCACGATGGCTGAAACTTAGTCGAATGGCATTACAAAAAATCTAGCTACGCACCCTGCTAAGCCATTCTCATTATCTCGATGAGAGGCACTTCATTACAATTTCTTCAGAAGCCCGTTCATTCATGATTTTTTTATAGAAAATCGTCAAATCAGCATCATTTCTTTTATGATGCAAGGAATCAAGAAGATCCGAGCTACCAATCAAATTAACTGCTCTTCGGTGCGCACAATCAAGAAACTTCACGCTGCTTAAGTATGCTCCACCTCATATGTGAGAACAATATTCCATGCAGGAACGTATAAAAGACTTCTACCCTAAAAGAAGTTGTTCGCTATTCAAAAACGGAACTTAGGAGAACCCCTAAATTATTAGAAAATATATCCGATGGTATACCGTCAACAGTGACTCGAAATTTTCATTTAGATATAAAAATTTGTATCCAGAAAATTAGTTGCTCATCTAATCCATAACATCTCAATTTGCATATAAGACTTTTGTGCTATACTTTGTTAAAGGTTTTGAAAATATCAAGATAAACACAGAAAGTTTCACCAAAGTGTTCAAACAATTTGTTCCAGACATGAGTAACAAACGCAAGCAAGTTTCCCGTTGCTCTTCTTTTTTGGAAACCGTATTGTCTTTCATTAAGTAATTTGGAAGACTCTAAGAAACTCATTAAATTATTTCAGGAAAAATCCCTTTTTATATGACAAATAAAATATTTTAATGAGGATTGGTGCAAGCTTATTAGCAAACATGTAAAATATAACTGGAGGACTAGGATCAGGCGCAGATGCTTTGTTATGAATAATTTGTAAAGGCATTTTTCGAATAATGTTTAAACGAAAAACTTTTCGTTTTATTTTGAGAATAATTTAGGAATAGTTCTAGGTTGAAAATTTGGTTTAACTAAAATAGAACTTATAGAAAAAAATGTCCTAGCAAATTATCTCTTTCTTTTGGTCAATAATAGGTTTAATTCTATCACCAAAAGGAGGTAGAGAAGATTTACAAAAATTGTATTGGATAGCCTTAGCGGTTTTATAGAAGTTACGCGAACCAGTGGAATGTTCAGCAAATTAAGAACTTTTCTTCAAATGAAATAGATTTTTCTCTTTGTCTGTTTATTACATAAATTCCTCTCCTTCTCGATGCTGTCTAACTAAAGTTTTCATCAGTTTTGTATTGGATAAACTTTCGAAAACCTTCTTTTTCCAATTGTTTTTTTTTGCATTTACTAGAAAACCATAATTCAGTCTATAGAATGAATAACTTATAAGGAATAAATCTGTACACGCCCTGGATTATAATTTCATAACAACTACAGACACAACAATATTTGGATCTTGGACCGTAAGACAATTATGTTTCCACGGATAGCTTTTAAAGAAGCTTTTGCAAATTCGCAGCTCAAACAAGACGGGGATTCCCTTTAAATTGTTTAAGTTTTGTATATTTAATTGTGTGGACACCAAATTATGATCTGATCTACCTAAAGGCTCCAATATTTTAAATTGTACCAAGTATGGAGCATTTGTCAAAAATAAATTAAGTAAATTGCTACTAAATTGCTAAATTGCTACCGAATGTCCCTCTTCTTTGCCCATTTAAGTCAGATTTTATTTAACTTTTGCGTGCAATTCAGTATTTGTGATGGATTGAGGAGACAAATTGACTAGTGGAAAGAGAGATTGTGTTATGTAGACTGGGGTGTGATAACGTAGAGCAGTAAAGTTCCAGATTTCTATAAAGTCTGTCTTCTCATAAATCACAATTTTGCTTACCACGCGTAGTTCATAATAGTTTCTCGTTCATCCACAATCTATAGTCCTATTTTCATATAGTTTCCGTTACACAACTTTGTTCTTAGCATAAAACAATTAACAATAATATTTCCTTTACAATATCCTATTATTGGTTCACACTGCGTTTTCACCAGCGTTACTTCACCATACTGCATAAATTTGAATTCTCCAAACACTAACCGTAATTGCTCTAAATATTTTCAAACCTCCAATAGCTGTGCATATTTGTCCAATCGTTTTATTATCTAACAATTATTATCGTACAATCAGTTTAGCCATTGTTTTCAAGACGTATTGTATATCTTGTATAGGTATTTTTTATCAATTTCTCTGTCCGTTGTAAATCTGAGTTTTACTGTAATACGGTTGTAGGCTATTATTTCGTAGTACATAAACATCATAAAATCGGTTAAACTTACGTTTGATCCATTCTAATATATTAATATTTCTTCCCAATGCGTTGGAAGTAACTTATTTCGTGAAATCATCTTACAATTTTATGTATTACAAAATAACAATCAGTATTTTTTTTACGGAAAATGTACTAACATTACCCCTTCAAAAAACTTTGTAGCTCAATTTTCGATATTAAATTCCTATATAAGAGAAGAATATATCGTCTTTTGTCTCTCTTAGTATATTATTATCATTCCATTAGATGTGTTTTCGTTGATTATTGTTGGCGTTTGCTGGTGATGTGGCGATGTTTGGTTTTTTGGAATCATACGTGAGTTGGAATAAATTTGGTTTTGGTAAAATAAAATCAAGGAAAGAATTTAGTGCAATTAAATTCATTTTTTTCTAAATAAAATCCAAGAAAAACCAAAGAAAAAATATTGAGTGTCATTAGAATCGTTTATAACAAAAAAATTTTTATATGTTTGTGCGTTAAGTTATATATAAAAAGTAGTGACCAGCATTTTAAATAGCTAATGGTCCCGTATTAGTGTCCTAGAATTACTAACTGTCAATTTGTGATTTTGTTTTTGATTGTTAAAATAATAAATGCCCGTGGTTAGATAGTTAAAAAATTTTTTTGTCAGTAGTTCAAATGTACCACTTTTTGTGCTGTTCCGTGTGCTGTTTGTTATCCATACGGTTTACGATTTGACCTTGCTATTGCAATTATCTTATAATCATAACGGGAATCTGTTACTTTAGAAAAAAAAAAATAAAAAAAAATTTAAGAAGAAAACTAACTTACAAGAATTGGATCCCAAGGCATTAGGGAAAATATAAGATACTGAAATAAAAATGACAATCATGTAAGTTTTTTTTTCTAAACTGATAGCTAATGCTTATATTATTAATGTTAATAGTGATTTTATTTGAATTGTTTAACGCTATAATATTTTTTTTGTGCCAGAGTCATAAAAAGAATGAAAGAATAACTGTACATAGTGTAATTAGTAATAGAAATATATGATTAGTGAATTAATCACTGTTAATATTAGTGACTGGTATTCAACTGTAATGTTCATGGTTTTTTTTTTGTAAAATAAATATTATGCTCATCAAATTGAGAATTACTCGGTGTTTGTAAGCCCGTAGTGCAAAATATTTCTTTTGTGTGCCAGCCATTTCTTTTTGAGGAAAATCTCGCGGGTGCTGCTTCTTCTCGTTTGGATGTGTACCGTGTTAATAGGTACTTGTTTCTGTTATAAGAACAAAGAAAACCGTAAACCTATATAGAGTTCAACGATTATATATATCTGCGCAACTAAACTATAGAACGTTTAATTCTTAGTTATCAATTATACATAATCCGGCAACCATATTTAAATCGATTATATGGGATTCAACAATTTTATATATTTTTGCAACTAAATTATATAACATTTAATCTTGTTTCGCAACTAAATTATATAACATTTAATCTTATTTCGCAACATTCGTACCATAGTTCACACAATTTTTACAACGATCGCCTTAGCTATTGCGGCGCAACATTCCTATAGTATTTCTACGCAACATTAATATGAATTTATGTTATTTGTTACAACAATTGAATGATTTATTTCGACGCAACATTACTACAGTGTTTCAACGCAGCATTTATACAAAATTTTTGCTATTTTTACAACAATTGCCTGATTTATTTCGTCGCAGCATTACTACAGTGTTTCAACGCAACATTTATACAAAATTGCCGCGCAACATTTCTACAATTTCTACGCAGCATTAATATAAAATTTATGTTATTTGTTACAACAATTGCCTGATTTATTTCGACGCAACATTGCTACAGTATTTCAACGCAACGTTTATATAAAATTTATGCAGTTTTGTGAATAATGCTTTACCTGCTGGGGTTTTCGCCGCTGATGGAGGGCTAAGACATTAAGACTTGGAGGCCTGGAGGATATAATCATGGGGTGAGTGAATTTTGTTTGTTTTTATTTACTTTTTCTAACGTAGAAGTGTGAATGCGCGTGAATGGGTGTACATATGAATGAATGTGGGTGTGCCTGTCGATGCGAGTGTGCGAACTGAGGTGGTGAAGATATACGAGACACCATAAAACAAGTACTACACGAAGAAGTCAGTTTGATTTTGATGAATTAACTTTATAGATATATTTGTGGATTAAATCTAAAATACCACTTGCAACAATGGCGATATTAAAAAATATATTGTCATTTATTATATCAATTATCTCATTTTGGGTAACGTTTCATTCAATTGGGAAGCTAATGTTGTTTCCATGCAAACCAAAATTGACCATAACTGTTGTGCAAATTCTATTAAATAATTTAATGGGTAATAAGTTTTTATTGCAAAATATTATCTACGAATTATCGATTGATACAATTTTAATTATTTGATTTATATTACAACATACGTTAGTGAAAGCCGAGTTTTTTTGAAAAATATATGGAAAACAATTTATTTAGAAAATGTAAGCTCTCTCTCTCTCTCTCTGGCGTTTACATCCCATTAAGGGATTTTGCCGTCTGTGCAATAAGCTTCCAATCATCTCGTTCCATGACCAGTTGACCCCAGTTTCGACATCCTATATCACGAAGGTCTTGGATGATGTCATCACGCCAGCGTTGTCTAGGTCTTCCTCTTCAACGAACACCAGCTGGTTGTTGTTGGGACGCTTTTTATATCATTCTATCTAATGGAGCCCTTTCTGCATGACCAAACCATCTGATCCGGTTAGATTTAATGAATCCGATTACATCGCAGCCTCCAAGAAGCTGTCTGATTTCGTAATTCTTTCGGATTCTATACTGATTTTCAGCAACTTTACAAGGACCATAAATTGTTCGTAAGCCCTTCCTCTCGAATGTTGATAAAATTCTACAATCGTCGGAGGTCAGTGTCCAGCTTTCACTACCAAATGTAAGCACAGGTCAAATTAATGCTTTGTAAAGTGTGAGTTTACACGACCGCGAAAGATGTTTTGATCGCAGAAGTTTTGAGTATGCAAAGAAAATTCTGTATGCAGCTGAGACACGGGCTTTGATATCTGCCTACATGTCATTTGACGATGTTATTACAGACCCGAGGTATTCCAGATTTCCGGGAGGTATGTTCTTAGATGTTGTTAACACTTTAGTTTTGCCGGTGTTGATGCATAATCCAAGTTGTTTCTATGTCCGAGAAGCACAATATCATCTGCGTAGCCAAAAACTTGACTAGATTTATTATATATGCAGTTTTGTGTTTCAATTCGACTTTTTCTTATCGCGTTATCCAGCGCCAAATTAAACAGTACAGGCGCGAGTGCATCACCTTGTCGAACACCTGATGTTATATCGAAAGGATCAGAAACTGACCCTTCGATTACTATTCTACAATTTGATCCCGATGTTGTGAGTTTGCACAGAGAAACAAGTTTCTCTGGGATACCAAGGCATATGAGTGGGCACCAGAGGTTGTCGCGGATGATACTATCATATGCTTGCCTGAAATCAACGTAGAGCAGGTGAATGCTGATGTTGTACTCCCAACATTTTTCCAAAATCATCCTTAAGGTAAAACATTGATCTGTGGTTGAGCGGTTGGGACGAAAACCACACTGATAGTCACCGATGATAGATTCGGCGAACGGGATGAGTCGAGCAAGTACGACATTAGCTAGTATTTTATATGCTGTGTTCAACAGTGCGATGCCACGATAATTCGCACACTTTAGATGGTCACCTTTCTTATGCAGCGGAACAATGAGAGCTGTTTTCCATTCAGCAGGTAGTTCTTCTTGGTCCCAGATTGCAAGAATCAGATCGTATATACGTGAGACCAGAGCTGCTCCTCCATTTTTCAGAAGTTCTGCGGGAATTCCATCGAAACCTGGTGATTTGCCATTTTTCAATTTTTTAATTGCAGCTTCCACTTCCTCTATTGCTGGGTAAGGGACAAAAATCTCCTCAGTTGATGTTGCAATTGCTCGAATAGGATGAACTTCATTCGTCCTATTCAATAGGTCTTGAAAGTGGGATCGCCACACTGCGAGCACATCACGTTTACTTGTTGTAAGTTCATTATTTTCATTTTTGATGGCTGTAGATCTTGGGTGGAAATCTTTTGTCAGATTCCGTGCATTGGCAAAGCACTCTTTTGAATTTCCGTTGGCCGCATGTTGATTGATGTTTTCAATGCAGCTCTTCATGTGTTCGCGTTTCTTTTTACGTAGAAGTTTTGCTGAGGCTTTCCTGGCGCATAGATAATCAGCTTGGGAGCTTCGGGTGTTCCTTGTTAACCATTTTTCTCGCAGTTTCGCAGTCTCGGAAAATGTAGGCCGTGGTTTTTTTATGTGGCAACGAATGGAGTGTTTATTGGTTTTAATCGACAACTGGCGTCGCCCATCCTCATTTACATCTTGGTTCATCCATACAGATAATAATAACATCATTTATGGGATCTTTATGATAGTTCATATTTCTGCCTGGATTTTGATCCACGGTGGTGGTATACCTATGGATTTAGCTGAACTTCTTGGATGGAAACAAGTTGTTTTCGAGTTGAATAAGCTTGGTACACTGATGTCATATCAATCACCCAAACTACGACGACTTTGTAGTACCACACGACATTCATCGTTTATTGGTTTATCTGTACTTTTATGTTATTAATTTTCCTACGAATGGTAGGACATTGCATCGTTATAGGAGCGTGTATGTGGACCTGGTTGTTTGAATGTAAGCGTGGGTGTGTGGGTGGACGTTAGCGTGTATGCAGTGTGAGTGTGTGGGCGTAAGGGAATGATTGTGGGGGTTGGACGTGCTGATCGAGGTTCTTTTGCAAAAGGGGTCGCCAGAGTCTCATTGTTTCATTCGAATTTGTATCCATTTCCGGTTTATTCACGTAATTTGCGTACGTTTCTGTATTTGTGCTGAAGCAGCAGGTATTAAACTATCAAATCCACGATGGCTGAGCTTTAGTCGTTACGGCGTTATAAATCTCCAGGTACGCAGCCTGCTATGCCACTTCATTGGTTCGCCAATGAAGACTCTTCATTACAATTGAGGAAACAGACTGAGACTAGTGGAAATTTTAAATCTCGAGACACGCGACTCCTCGGATGTTCCTGATTGTCGCCGGAGACTGTCGCCGGATCTTCTTTGCTAATAAATTTTTGGTAACATTACATACAATTCACTGTGCTTAGACAGATTAACTTCAGCTGTCTATTTGTTTACTAAAAACAGCAGCAGACCTTTCTATTAGAAACAAGTGAAGACCATTCGGTGCTCCTAGTCAAACCCGGCACATCAGTAACTTTTACCGTGAAATAAACGAATATAGTCTTATGAACAGCCAACAACGGAAAAAAATTCTGCAACAAGACATCGTAGTGAATCGTTTAATCATTGACGTTGATCTTTTAGACTTTATGTGCTTGAGTAACAAAAACCGAAACACAAATTTAACATTTTGTTCTACAGTCAAGCAGTCGTTAAGGCATCAAGCACATATATCATATAGTACTCTGGAAACCGAGGCAGGTATTACGTATTAAATATTAACGTTAGAGAAAAACAGCAGAACTTTTCATACTTTCCTTTTCCTTTATTAGGGATAGTATTTTATTTTGTTTGGAAAAAGAACATGCAATATAAATTGGATATATATGTATTTTTATTTCATCAGCAATGAAAAATATGATTATTGTTTGTTAATCAATTTGAATGATGTAAATATTTTTGTATACCAAATAAATTTTTGTATTTTATTAAATTATTTCAAAATAATTAAAATTTGATTGCTTTTTCCAATTACTGAAAATACATACAGAAATAAGAAGATATTTTATCTAGTGGAGTCAAGGTGACCTTGTTCTTTGGATAATTAAAATCAGCTTAAACGAACTGTTATCATTTTATTTACCACTCCCCTCAATTTGTGTTTAACTAAGTTCACAAATTGCTTTTTAACTATCAAGAAATCAAGTTTTGTACAAAAAAATATATATAAAATGATTTTCGTTTCAATTACGTGGAAACAAGAGCTTTTATTTAGAGCTTCACTTGAACGATAAGAAAACAAAATAATTTTCTTTAAATTAGTAGCCAAAGTTATACATCAAACTTTTTTAAAACGAAATAAGATCGTTGTTTCTCTTCAAATTTATTCCTTCATCCAACTTGAAATAACTAAGAAGAGTGCTCATATATACAAACATCTTAATTACAAAGAAAAACCTTGTAAAATAATTTTCTTACGAAGAAAATAAAAGAGCAAGTTTTTGGAGAGTAAAAATGTAAAATAAAATAAAATTTGTTTTTTTTTTCTTCGCCAAAACTGTTTTCATATACATTAAAGTTTTCCTTTTTACGAAAAATAAAAGAAAAAAAGAAGAAAATTGGTTTTCATTTTAGAAGCTTGATGTATAATTTGATAATGTTTTGAAGTACTACGGGTTGAGTTGAGGTACATAATTTTTATTTCATACGTCAAGTGGTATATGTATATAGTAGGTAGGTTGTGAATGTATGTTTAGTCGAAATACTTGAAAAAGTGAATTTTATGTTTTCAAAGATTGTATTTTAATTAAAAATGTGTGTTGTGTTAGGTTTGTTTGTGTATATGAATGTGTGTTGCTTTAAACTGAGTAATTTGAGGTTTTTATAATGTTGAAATATGTTTACATATTTTCTTTGAAATTACTTTTTTTCCCAAATTACGGTAATTTATTGTAATACCATAGGTGTGAACTCCAAAAAAAAGGTATGCGACTTACATTATAAAAAAGAAATTAACTTTTAATCGTGACAGAAATGATATATTGCAGACAAGACAGGTAGAATGTTATGCTTGAAATGAAATAACATGGCTTGGAAAAGTAATTAAAAATCAATTTTGGAAGAGATCAAGAATAAAGGTGAATGAATTTCTATGCCAAAGAACAAATAATAAAATTTTAAGATTTTTTATTTTATTTGAATCTCTGGAAAATTCTTTAAAATATTTACTTTTAAATAATTCTTATCGTAATTGAAGTAGTATCGATGTGAGCACTTGAGGGCGCTGAAGGTAAAAAACACAGTTCCCACGTAGTTCTAAAACTTTATGATTTTTTTTCTCAGAAATAGCACCAGTAGAAAAATTTTGTACATAACATTTTTGACGATTTAAATTCAGTGAATGCAATTATCTTATACTACATTTTTTGATTTTTAATTTCAGCACAAGATGTGTTACAGCACAAGATATAACATGAAAGACACACGTAGTGTGTTTGTTGTTTTGCCTCCTTAGTTCACGAATAAAATTTTTAAATAATTTCACTATTTAATCTCAATATATTTCGGTTTCTTAGAATCCATCTTCAGGATCTAAAAAGTGAATCCAATTAAAATTTCATTTTGTTAAAAAATATTATTAACTTAAAAAAAAATTGAAAATATTTTACCACGTTCAATGATAAACCACATGAAAATGAACTGTCAAAAAAATGACAGAGACTACTGTAATGAATAGCCTGGGGCAACGCCTGAACGTAGTGTATTATAGTCTCTGATTCAGTAGTTGACTCGTAATAGTTTCTCATCCATCGACCGAATCGAATAGTTTCTCATCCATCCATCACCGATAGTCATATTTCCCTATAGTCTCCGTAACCCATTGTTTAATTAATAGCATTAATATTTAATTTTGCAATCCCCTAATATTGATTCATACTGCATTTCCATCCGCCTCATTTCACCATACTGCTGAAATCTGACGTCTCTAAACACTAACCATATTTGAACAACGAAGTTTTCAAGCCTCAAAACAGCCGTGCGTGTTTGTCCAACCGTCACAATAAGAAGAATTAATATCCTTCAATTTGTTATGCATTCGATTTCCTGAATCGGTGTTTTTATCAAATTGTCTTTCCATTATGGATCTGAATTTCACTGTAATACTGTTGTAGATTGTTGTTTTGTAATTCATGAACATCATAAAATCGATTAAACTTGCGTTTAATTCATTTTAGTTCATTGATGATTATTATTAGTGCGTCGTAAAGGATTTATTTCGCAAAATTATTTTTTTGCAATGTTAAGTAGTACAAAAGTAACCAACAGTTTTGTGTTAATAACAAAAACAAGGTCCATACTTTTATTTACATAATGTAAATTAATTGCCTTGCCTCAGAAACCCTGTATTCGAGTTTTTCGATATTGAAATTTTGGCTATATAAGGAACGACTATACAATTCTTGCTCTTAGTTGGTTTTACGATTCACACAGTACTCGCGCATTCTATTACGTTCGCATTTTTTTGCAATTTTGACGTCTGGTGTAGGAGGTTGATTTTTTTTTCAGAAGCTAAGCTAGTTGGCTTTTCATTTTAATTATACTTAAAATCTGTGATATTTAGTAAATTTTGTGATGTTCATGTAGTGAAAAGAATCTATAAATGTTCAAAGAAACAAAAAAATCAACCAAAATAAAATCAGTGTGTAATCAATGAAAAAAAAAAATATTGTCTGTTCTTTGTATTTGTTCCTCGTGAACGCCATTTGTTTTTAATTGAAATTGGTGTTATTAACCTCAAAAAGAGATGTTACACAGGTATTGTACTTAACAGTTATTGATTTTCTCGTCTGATTGTCCGTTATCAGTATTTATGACCTAGTACGTGTTATTTATTCTGGAAAAATATAAATTGAATATAGAAAAAATTTAAGTAGTAATTTAATTAGCCAAATTGCTTGTAATAAAGAAAAACGAATTGTAACGTATTTATGTGTTAATTTATTTGTGTAGACATTTAAGAACCTGGTATTGTACCAGTGCAGAACATTGCAAGTTGATTGTATTAAGTTGAACCAATAAAATTGTACATAACTGTTTGTGATTATTATTAAAGATTAATGCCAGAATTTATTTCGTTTGTTGTTTATCGCATCGCCTGGCTATAACATGATAGTGTTATCTGATCCGTAGTTGCTTGAGTTAATACGGCACTACAATTACAACGTAATCATACCATACTTACATCAATTTTGTACAACGAATTTGTATCAATTTTTACCCCACATTTTCATATAATAATTACATCATCATTTTCAACTTTTGCACGAAGTTTTATAAAATATTTGCACCAACTTTGTCAAACTTTTACAACATATTTTCATCCAACTTATATCATCATTGGCAACTTGTACGACGAAGTTTTATATCATATGTATATTATCATTATCGAGTTTTACAACATATTTTGGTACAATATTTCTATCATCAATTTCAACTTGGACAACGAATTTTGGTACAATATTTGAATCATCATTGGCACCATTGGCAACGAATTTTAGTTATCCACAAATTATTACCTCATGTTTCCAACGCATTCAACTGTATTTACAAATTTATTCAACCTTTATTGATACAAATTGTTACATTACATTTTCAACGTATTCAACTATATTTGCAATTTATTCAACGATTATTTATACAAATTGTTACATTGTATTTTCAACATATTCGACTATAATTACAAATTTATTCAACGCTTTTATATATCAATTTTCGTATCGTATTTTCAACGTATTCAACCGTATTTGCAAGTTATTCCACCTTTATTGATACAAATTGCTACATTTTATCTCCAACGTATCCAACTATATTTGCAATTTATTCAACGTTTATATATACAATTTTTGATACCATATTTCACGCGTAATCCACGCAATTATATGCATTATTGACTTCGCATGCTCAACTGAATCCACGTATGTGTATGCAGCTGTGCTGATGGAGGGCTGAAATAATCAGGACTTGAAGGCCAGGAGGATATAACCATGGGGTGAGTGTGACTGAATTATTTCTTTTTATTCTTATGATTTAGGGGTGTGAATGAGTGTGTGTGTGTGTGTGTGTGTGTGTGTGTGTGTGTGTGTGTGTGTGTGTGTGTGTGTGTGTGTGTGTGTGTGTGTGTGTGTGTGTGTGTGTGTGTGTGTGTGTGTGTGTGTGTGTGTGTGTGTGTGTGTGTGTGTGTGTGTGTGTGTGTGTGTGTGTGTGTGTGTGTGTGTGTGTGTGTGTGTGTGTGTGTGTGTGTGTGTGTGTGTGTGTGTGTGTGTGTGTGTGTGTGTGTGTGTGTGTGTGTGTGTGTGTGTGTGTGTGTGTGTGTGTGTGTGTGTGTGTGTGTGTGTGTGTGTGTGTGTGTGTGTGTGTGTGTGTGTGTGTGTGTGAGCGTGTGTGAGTAAATGTGGGGGTTGAACGTGCTGACCGCAGTTCTTTCGTAAAAAGGGGTCGCCAGAGTCTCATTTTCTCATTTGCCTTTTTTTCCACTTCCGAATATTCACGTAAATTGCGTACATTTCTGCATTTGTGCTGAAGCAGCAGGTTTATAACATCTCAAATCCACGGTGACTGAGCCTTAGTCGTTATGGCTTTACAAAAAATCTAGTTCGCATCCTGCTATGCCATTCTCATCCTTTGATGAGAAAGCACTTCATTACACTACTCTATAGAAAAAATTTTACCAACATGAAAAAACCTATTTACAATCATTCTGTTTACATGAATTAATGTGAATTTGGAAAAAAACTTATTTATAATGCTTAATTAGATTTACATAAGTATTTGTGTAGTCTTTCGTATCAGTCTTTTCATTGCATGCAGTTTCTTCAAGTTTGATGATTTGGTTTACTTCATGAATCTGAAGTTTTATTTTATTCTTTTCTTTCTTCAGTATTTTCCTATCATCAAACTTAAATTTGTGTCCAGAATATTTTGCATGTTTAGCTAAGGCCGATGAATATTTGGTTAGTGGTTTGTTGCAATCATTTTTGTGCTATGATTTTCTAACTCCAAACTTCTGTATTGTCTCACCAATGTAATTAGATGGACAATCAGCACAGTCAATTTTGTATACCAAACTGGATTTATCATCTGTTGCAATACGGCTCTTCAGATTTGCAAACATGCAGGAATTTTTTCTATAAGGTCTCATCGCTAGTTTCAGCGTAGGAACAAATTTTCTGCAACTCTTATCTATCATTTCACTCAGTCCAGAAACGTATGCCACTGGTTGATTGTGATTGTTTGATCATTTATTAGCGTGGAATCAACGATTTTCGTTGTTGATAGAAACGCATAACTTTGCGAAGCTTCATTTGGTTTCTTTTTTCTCACTTGTTCAATCAGATTTATAGTGACTTTATCCGGATAGTTGTTCTTCTTTAACACGGTTTTGATTCGATGCAAATTTTCGCTCCAAAATTCTCTGTGGCTAACTCGAAAAATCTTGCGAATGAACGATCTCGCCACGTTGTATTTCATCTTCTTTGGGTGATTGGAATAGAAATTCAATAGACGATTAGATGCAATCTGTTTGTGATACTAATTCGCTATCAATTTGCCATTTTCCCTTCTCAGAATGCTCAAATCCAAATAATCAACTCGTTCATTTTGTTCGACTTCATAAGTGAATTTGATAGTTGGATCAAATTCATGTAGTGCGTCGAGAACCTGATTAATTTTATCCTCAGGCACTGCAGTGATGTGATCATCGACATACGATTGCCAAAAAGATGGTGTGAAATCCAACTTGAGAAGTGTTTCATCAATGATGGTATCCAAAACGCGTTCAAAAAAAATTGGAGCTAAACTTGATCCCATGAACAAGCCACTCTTCATCGCAATGAACTTGTCTTCGTAGGCAAAATAGTAGCAACAAACTAAAAAAAATTTAAACAGATTCATGAACTGATTCTTTGGAATTCCAGTGTGTGTGCTAACAAATTGTTCAAAATCTCTCTCAATTATTCTGAGTGCCAGTTCTGTAGATATATTTGTAAAGCAATTCTCTACATCAAATGATACAAGTTTGTGATCATTTGGAATTGTCATCTTTTTAATCACTCGTACGAACTGTATCGAATCCTTCAGAGCAAATTTTGACTTAAAAGATTTCCTCAAAATATGCGATAAAAATCTTAATAATTTGTAACATGGTGAGTTTATAGTGGAAATCACTGGTTTTTTTTTGACAGTTCATTTTCATGTGGTTTATCATTGAACGTGGTAAAATATTTTCAATTTTTTATTAATTTAATAATATTTTTTAACAAAATGTAATTTTAATTGGATTCACATTTTAGATCCTGAAGATGGATTCTAAGAATCCGAAATATATTGAGATTAAATAGTGAAATTATTTAAAATTTTTATTCGTGAACTAAGGAGGCAAGACAACAAACACACTACGTGTGTCTTTCAATATTTATATAGTTCCGGCAAATACAAATATCACAGTCAACACACGTTGACTAAATTTAATTAGATATAACATGTTTTGAATACTACTTCCATCATGAAACAAAAATTTTTTGAAGGTAGTCTGCACTAATTAATTCAGTAAATTATTTGTGATAAAACACCACCCCAATGGAAAATCCCATCAAGAATAATATAAGAACTGAATCTAACAAATAATGGTGCAAATTATGAAACTTTTTGCAATCCATACAATTTTCGACCGATCTAGTTTCGAACCAATGAGAAAATTTTTAAACTTTGAAAAAGTTTATCATTCTCATCAGGGCTAGCCGACTAGATAAACTACCAAAAAATGTATCGATGTGAAATTGGCCCTAAATCCATCCCGAAAAGTTGAAAAAATTTTGAGTCTTTGCTAAACCAAATTTTAATTTCTTTTTAAATTTTTTATCTGATTAATAACACACAAAATAAAAAAATTAAATAAGTTAATGTTTAATTCGTTCATGAATATCTAATACTGTTTCTTAGATACATAATTATTAAAATATTACTTAGTTATAAATGTATGTAAATATATGTAAAATATAAAGAGATGTGCAAAGGTTCAACCTTCTATACAACTTCTCAGGCTGATTGCCACAAAGGTTGGTATATGCTGTGTGATAGATGGTTATAGTACTAATGACTTCTGAAAGTGTCAATACCGAGACATCAGGAATGTAGAAAATTCTTTAACACCATCTATACCTCAGAAAATTTAAATTACTAAAAAAATGTTAAAACTCAACCCTCTGGATACGCTCTCAGGCTGATTACCACAAAGGTTGGTATATGCTGTGTGATAGATGGTTATAGTACTAATGACTTCTGAAAGTGTCAATACCGAAACATCAGGAATGTAGAAATTTCTTTAATATCATCTATACCTCAGAAAATTTAAATTACTAAAAAAATGGTAAAACTCAACTCTCTGGATACGCTCTCAGGCTGATTGCCACAAAGGTTGGTATATGCTGTGTGATAGATGGTTATAGTACTAATGACTTCTGAAAGTGTCAATACCGAAACATCAGGAATATAGAAAGTTCTTTAACACCATCTATACCTCAGAAAATTTAAATTACTAAAAAAATGGTAAAACTCAACCCTGTGGATACGCTCTTAGGCTGATTGCCACAAAGGTTGGTATATGCTGTGTGATAGGTAGTTATGGTACTAATGACTTCTGAAGGTGTCAATGCCGAGACATCAGGAATGTAGAAATTTCTTTAATATCATCTATTCATCAGAAAATTTAAATTACTAAAAAAATGTTAAACTCAACCCTCTGGATACGCTCTCAGGCTGATTGCCACAAAGGTTGGTATATGCTGTGTGATAGATGGTTATGGTACTAATGACTTCTGAAAGTGTCAATACCGAGACATCAGGAGTGTAGAAAATTCTTTAACACCAGCTATACCTCTAGGGTTACCAACTGAGTATTTTTCACCCGGAGACTCAGGGTTTGCCGGCAAATCTCCGGGCTCAGGATTTGGAAGGCAAATCTCCGGGCAAAATAATAATTATATAAAAAATAAAAAAATGTCAAATTTCTTTCAATTCAAATAAACAGAATTCGTTTGAAAACAAAAAAAACAAAACTCGGTGTATTAGAAAACAGCCGAGTTTAGTTTTCCATTGAGTTTTTTGGTTATTTATGTTGGTTCATTGGATATTTGGTTTTTCCATATTACGTATAAGCTAATTGATGTTTTATGTCTATATTGGGTTAATGTTAATAGTTTTTTGTTGTTAATTTTGAATGGTTTTGACATTTGAATTTAATTAGTTGCCCATATAAAACTGTGCGTACGTTAAATTTATTTTATGTTAATTTTATTTTAATTAAATAACAAATATCAGTGAAATGAAAATAATCCCAAACAAAACAATGACAATAAAAGAAAATGTTATAACGTCTCGTTCAATAACGAATGGTTTAAAAATCAAAACTATCAAAACTAAACTTCGGGACTCGAAAAAGTTAACGAGTTTACAGGAAAATGCAGATTATGCTGTATTAATTTCATTATAAAGCATTGATGGAGATTAAATTAAATTAAATTTTTATCATCTATATAATGCACAAGCCACGAAAAAGCGTAGTCATAGGAAAGAAGAGAGTACAGAAGAGAAATAAGATAATACAAAAAGGTATAAAAAATCAAAAAAGACTAAAATAAACGAAACAAATAAACGAAATTTTTTGAATGCCTTCAAAAGCCCCGAAATAGAAGCCTAACTCATTTTTAGCACAAACAAAATCGTGAACTTGTAGCGCAATTTTGAAATTAAAACTCAATATAAAAAAATCGCCATAACGCCAACTGAAAAAATAAAACTCCATATTAAAAAAATTCAAAAGGATTTAGTCAAAAACACCAGTTTCTTGCATATGGCAATGCCCAACTAGCATTTTAACTTCTTTTAAAACACTAAACATGTCGAAACTAACTTCCCCACTTTCATAGTTTCTTTAAAATTTCTAAGCAGTTTCGATAAAGGCCACTTGGAGAACTTTCCCTGCCTTTAACGAAGCTATAATTTGTAAAACTTCAGCAATAACTTCGGTAAGGTCCTTTGTAAGCAGTTATGCAAGCTGAATAGAATATATGGTTTCACAAGTTATAGCTTCGGTAAAGTGCGTCTAATATAGCTTGTTTCAAGCAATCTTTAGAAGTCTTATAGAAACTATTAAAAAATGTGACAAAAATATTACAATGTTTTTTATATCTACACTTTTTAACGTAATTATTGTTATTGCTATGTTTATTATATAGTGTTTAAATTTAAGTTTTTGTTTGCCAGTCGCATCAAGTTTCGAACCCTGGTCCTTCGATCGTTTGTCCTGCACGCTATCCAATCGGCTAATTTAAATGTTAAGAAACAATAAATATCTTGGATAGTAGTTACAATAACAATAGCTTGTATAAGACTTCCATAGAATTTGTTTTTAATTTATATGTAGAAAATATAGTATATAATTCAGGGGCTTATTTTTTATGGAAAAGGGTATGTGACATGTAACTTCAATTTTTAACGTTGAAATCATAATCTGAGGTTTCGGTTCTTAAAATATTTTGTTTCTTTTTGATAGACGTAAAAGAATATTGAAAAATCTATTTTCTATTTGTTTCATTAGTTCAAAGATTTTAGGTATAGCTACATTAAGGAGTTATATTTTTTCAATCATTAACTTTTAGCGTACTTACACCTTTATTTGAACGATACTTTTTTTAAATAAAAAGTTTTGTGATTGGTTTTTTAATAGATGTCACAACAACATGCGTACTAAGGTTATGAACGCAGTTAATTTTTAAAAATGTTATATGAATATAAAACAATAACAAAAGAAGCAACGATATATCGCACTCATCCATTTGCTGTAAATTATTTTAATAGTGACTAAATTATGAGACTCTGTGTCGCCTCAGTTCTTCCTGACGAGTTTGGCTCTTAGAAATGTAAAGAAAATTCATATACTATTATTTATAAAGCTTTAAATTTTCTCTATTCCACTCTAGTTGATTTTTGATTCTGATTCTCTAGCCTAGTTGATTATGATGTTGATTGAATTTTTTGTTTATTTGAAGACTCTAAATAAAGAATATTTTATATTGTGCAAAATAAGTCTAAATAATAGATTAAAACAAAAACTACCTTATGCACAATACTTTTTTGACAAAAACGAAACGATTTCAATTTCGTATAAGCCCATCGAAATTACATGTCACATATCTTTTTCCATAAAAAGTAAGCCCCTGAATTAAACTATATATTTTCTACATCTAAATTTAATTGAAATAATAGAAGCAATAGCTTCCGTCAGTTTAACATATTTCGTTTCAGCTTCTATAAGGTCTGTAAATAGTTACAACCGAAACAACTACAATCCTAATGACAGCTATAACTTCTATAACCTTTTTTCGGAAGCTTTATTTAGTGATCTGTAGATAAGTTTCGGTAAAGCTTCTAATATTAATATAGAAGAATTTTAGAAGCTTTCATTCCGGTGGTGGGGAGAATTTCTCTGTGGAAGTTGTATCGAAACTTTATAGAAGTAAAATATAACTAGCTTTAACTTAGAAGCTTTAGCGAAGCTTTATTGAAGCTAGAACTTGTATAATTCAAAATTGAGAAGTAAGTTTGCTAGTTAAGTGATCATTGTTTATTGCAAATGGCTTGACTCAGTAGGGCTATGATTTAGGAGGCTTTGATTTCTTCCAAATTTTATTCTCATTTAAATTTCAATTAATGCTTTGCTAGCGGATATAAGTATTATTTTGGATTGTGATTTTATTTCAGGCTTAAAAAAATCCTTGTTTTAAAATTTGTGCAAATGTACAGTGGTCTCCTAGTTGAATTAAATTTTTGTATATTATAAAATCTCCGGGTCGCGCGCTTTCAAGAGTTGGTAACCCTAACCTCAGAAAATTTAAATTACTAAAAAATGGTAAAACTCAACCCTCTGGATACGCTCTCAGGCTGATTGCCACAAAGGGTGGTATATGCTGTGTAATAGGTGGTTATGATACTAATGACTTCTGAAAGTGTCAATACCGTAACATCAGGAATGTAGAAAATTCTGTAACACCATCTATACCTCAGAAAAATTAAATTACTAAGAAAATGGTAAAACTCAACCCTCTGGATACGCTCTCAGGCTGATTACCACAAAGGTTGGTATATGCGGTGGGATAGGTGGTTATAGTACTAATGATTTCTGAAAGTGTCAATACCGATACATCAGGAATGTAGAAATTTTTTAAATATCATCTATTCATCAGAAAATTTAAATTACTAAAAAAATGGTAAAACTCAACCCTCTGGATACGCTCCCAGGCTGATTGCCACAAAGGTTGGTATATGCTGTGTGATAGGTAGTTATGATACTAATGACTTCTGAAAGTGTCAATACCGAGACATCAGGAATGTAGAAAATTCTTTAATATCATATATTCATCAGAAAATTAAAATTACTAAAAAATGGTAAAACTCAACCCTCTGGATACGCTCTTAGGCTGATTGCCACAAAGGTTAGTATAAGCTGTGTGATAGATGATTATGGTACTAATGACTTCTGAAAGTGTCAATACCGAGACATCAGGAATGTAGAAAATTCTTCAATATCATATATTCATCAGAAAATTTAAATTACTAAAAAAATGGTAAAACTCATACCTCTGGATACGCTCTCAGGCTGATTGCCACAAAGGTTGGTATATACTGCGTAATAGGTGGTTATGGTACTAATGACTTCTAAAAGTGTCAATACCGAAACATCAGGAATATAGAAAATTCTTTAACACCATATATACCTCAGAAAATTTAAATTACTAAAAAAATGGTAAAACTCAACCCTCTGAATACGCTCTCAGGCTGATTGCCACAAAAGTTGGTATATACTGTAAATACTGCGTAATAGGTGGTTATGGTATTAATGACTTCTGAAAGTGTCAATATCGTAACATCAGGAATGTAGAAAATTCTTTAACACCATCTATACCTCAGAAAATTTAAATTATTATAAAAATGTTACATGTATATTAATAACACTTTAAAAAGTAAAAAATTGCACGACCATAATATTATGCACAAAACTTATAAGCAGGTTGCTTGGTAATTAAAAATTAATTAAATCAAAACAAATCTTTTGATCCAAGTAGTCATAAACATTATAACATATATTGAATTTGAAACATTTGTTTTAATAAACAAAACCTAAATAATACTTTTTTAATAAAAAATCAACTAAGTATGTATTGAAAAGTAATTAATTTAAGAAACAATATCAATGCAAAAAAATAAAATATGAATAAACGTTAAAAAATTATATTTAACTATTCATTTCATTTCTTAACAAATAACTGAAATCAATTGGTTCACGACCGAATTTATTAATCTCAATCATTACTTTAGCCCATAAACTATTTTATGAATTAAATTAATAATAAAACAAAACTGTAAATATAAAAATTGATTTTCTCTTCAAATCTAATTGTTTAACCCATAATTAATTCAAATTTACATCCATGTAACATTTTTACAATCATGTTACATACATGTAACATTTTTATAATAATTTAAATTTTCTGAGGTATAGATCATTAGTATCATAATCACCTATTACGCAGTATATACCAACTTTTGTGGCAATCATCCTTAGAGCGTATCCAGAGGGTTGAGTTTTACCATTTTTTTAGTAATTTAAATTTTCTGAGGTATAGATGATATTAAAGAAATTTCTACATTCCTGATGTCTCGGTATTGACACTTTCAGAAGTCATTAGTACCATAACCACCTATCACACAGCATTTACCAACCTTTGTGGCAATCAGCCTTGGTTACGGTATCGACACTTTCAGAAGTCATTAGTACCATAAACACCGATTACGCAGTATATACCAACCTTTGTGGCAATCAGCCTGAGAGCGTATCCAGAGGGTTGAGTCTTACCATTTTTCAATAATTTTAATTTTCTGAGGTATAGATGGTGTTAAAGAATTTTCTACATTCCTGATGTAACGGTATTGACACTTACAGAAGTCATTAGTTCCATAACCACCTATTACGCAGTATATACCAACCTGTGAGGCAATTAGCCTGAGAAGTGGAATAGAAGGTAGATATTATACATATATTTCGTACATTTGTAATTAAGTTATATATTAATAATTATATAATTGAAAAACCATATTACATGAATGAGTTAATTTTTTATGTATTTAGTTATTTTTTGTGTGTTATTAATCAGATTAAAAAGTAAAAAGAATTTATAATTTGGTTTAGCAAAGATATAATATTTTTTCAATTTTTCGGGATGGATTTCGGGCCAATTTCGAATCGATCTTTCTCGAGCTTGTATTAACTTTTTTTTGTAAAAAATTAATTTTTGTTAAATTAGATAAGTTAGATAAGATAAATAAATTTTTTTCGGGCTGGCTTTATCATTTGAAGACAATTTTTTTATTTTTCGGGCTGGATTTTTGATTTATGCTGGTTTTCATGATTTTAGCCGAGACACATACAAAAAAATTCAAATTTTTTCGGGATGGTTTTTCGGGCCAAATTCACAGACATAAAAAATGTCAACGCTAAGTATTAACCAACAACTTTTATGAGGACATAATTTTTAGTTTTGGGCAGCGATGTATATCAAACATAACTCTTAAAGATGATGATGATAGTTTATCGATATATACAGATATAAAATTGTTATTAATTGGCCGATAAGGTTGAAGTGGATAGTGCTACTAGAGCTACTCAGCGTTAACTTAAACTAAATAAAATCATATGACACTAAATAATAAAACTAAATTCATTCATTTATCGAATTCATACTTATTCAAATCAAGGTGACATCCAATACAAAAATTTAAAAACCATATTTCAGAAGGAATAAAAATACAGAAAGCCCACAGCAGAACAAAATGATTGAAAAATACCCAGGTAGGAACTGCCAATATTGAAACGAACTAATCTTGGGCCAGTATTGGCAAACCAAGCCTTGGCTAGTTAACATTGGTTTCAGTCTGGGCCAGTTGTAAATGCATAGACCGAACCAAGATTCAATTTATTTTATTACGCGTTATTCACCATGTTAATACATTGTAAACATGTTCAAGACATATTACGTTTATCTATGTTTTTATATATGTTAGTCTTTTCACAACCTCTTTCCTCGTATTTGAAAGAGGTCTGAAAAAAAATTGGTTTGGAAGACTTGGCCTAAGGTTCATTTGCCAGACTTGGCCCAAATCTGGGTTGAAAGACATAAATGTTAAGCCTGGCCCAAACCCCAAAAGCTGTGGCGTTGGATGGCCCAAGCTTGGTTCATTAGCTTTTTCTCATCCGGAGTCAATTTTTTAAAATCATTATTGTTTCGTGTGGGGAAATGTAAATCAAAAGTAAAAATTAAATTACAGCATTAATTTGGGTCCTGGGCTAAATCGGATTGGGTTGCAGTTTAATTTTAGGACAAAGTGAAAATGAGCAAAATTGCTTGTTCATGTCATTTAAAACGACATCAGAAAAAATATTGGTACCATCAAAACATGTTAGCCCAACATGATAAATAATAACTTTTGAATAACAATAATTTGCTCCTTTTTAAAAATAAATCCCACCTTTACTGAAATGTCTACATCAAAACTTCACTGTGTTCAACAACACAGGTTCTAAAATAGTTCTCTCTCTTGTTTATTTTTTGATGACCAAGTGTATTTTTAGTTAATTGATCTAGTAATCCTTAGCCAACCTGTTATGTCTTCAGAAAAAATTGTAAATTATCGAATAGTAACATTTCGTAGGAACAGCAATTTCTATGCGCTCACGTTTGAAATGTTTATCTCAACTTTATGTGATCAAAAGTTTTTCATTCAACCTATTCCATATGTTCATTATATTTAAAAGTTTCGTTTAAAAGCTTCAACTTCAAATGTAACCCTAGTGTTGGGTACAGTACACTACAACCTCCGGTTTTGAGATGTTGTCTGTGTGTGCACCGTCTCCATGACTTGTTGTGAAAATATGGAGGAATTAAAACAGAAATTTTATTTAATTATTTTTATTCACAGTTAACATATCAACATATCATTAAAATTAAATTTTTTAACTCCTTATTCTTATGCAGCATCTTTTTCTTTGCAGAAGAAAAACAATTGTATGCAATTTTCATGATAAGCCTATTTTAGATGAGACGAAAGATCTGCAGAAGTGCTAATTTTATCTGAGTTTAATTTAAATTAGATTGAAGCTAAGATATTACGGTATCATATTCAGCAGAAATTGCATCCCTTGAAAAATTTGATTCGCATTTTTTTATGGAGTTTTGATGCAACAGTACTTAAGAAAAGTTCTTAAATTTTTTATTTTAATAGAAGCTTGGTTTCAATTAAAAATGTAATCTCTTATGAACGTAGTAAGATCATTGAAGATCGAAGCAAAGAGCAAGTTCAAAGTTGCAGCTAAGACAAGACCCAAGTATTGAGAAATGCAAAGTCAAAGCAGAGCTTGGTCTCTAGCATGGAATTCTTCCAAAAGATCTTAACTTCAATCAACAATAGCCTGTTTCAACAAGCTATAAGACCACGTTATATTATGAACGAACTAAAACATAGTGCTTGAACTAAAACAGACGTTTTGGTTGAAAAAAATCATCAGATAGAAAACATTTCTAACTTCAAACTGGAGTTGGCAAGTGAAATTTTGTTCTCATGCGAAAACCAAAACGCAAATCTGTGATGTCCCCATCGAATGGACTTGGCAGTTTAACGCAGTGATGGGGCTCAGTAGACTCAGTGATCTTAGAAGCTACAACGGTAGGGTCACCCATGCCGTTAGGTCCTCGGTGAGAATCAAAACTAAGATCAAGTCCAAAACCCAAAGCTAAGGTGAGACACTTACGCTGAAAGCTTAGCCTGGTTAAGAGAGTGCTTGATTATTAGTACGGAACTCTGGATACCGGGTGTCCTCCAGTTTCAATATAGCCTTACCATAGCACAAAGGCTCTGTTGTGACTTACCTTTTTACTCCCTAATTTTCATCCAACCAGTGTATGGATAATTTTTTACCTATAACAAAAGGCGATTCTTCTCCAAACGCATCACCTAAACCAATAAATGCAAACACGTGTTCGCCGGACTCGAAGATCGTGCTTGATTTATCAGCACATTTTCACATTTTCATATTAAACCTATCTCACCAAGCTCTAAGGATATAACAAAAATTGCGTACCGTGAGCCAACCACAAAAGAGTGCTCTGGTACGTCTCACCTGTCGGAAGAACAAGATCATCAGTTCGTAAACGATTCTGATTCCACTCCGGAGTCTGCAATCGGGACTACATGTGTCTCAGAATCTGACAGTAGTGACATGTCAGCAATCACCATCACGTCGGATAAAAACCGAAAGATAGCTTATATCCACGTGTCCAACCCAGTCGGATTAAGTGACCAGAAACCGGTTGCCTTCGATCCGACAATCAGCCCAAATACCTTCTTGCCACCAACAGAAAGTGCAAGAGGACACTAATAAAGAAAGGTCTCTCTGAAGATGAAGCCATACTAGTCTGTACCCTTCTCAAATCCTTTGAACTGGCTACCCTGGTCAAAGGTGGCATACCTAAAGAGCTAGCAGATAGAAGGAAGGATACAGGTAGCAAGAGCAGCAAGAGAGTCCGATCCATGACATTGTAAGCCTCTCCAGAGTCAGTTGCCTCAGTTGTTAAACGGCACAAGTTATCTGCCAGCGACCGACCTAAGCATGAGCTAGGGGACACTGCAAGAAATGTTGCGAGTACAATTGTATCTCCAACATTCAGCGATGTCACCAAGCGCATCAAAGTCTTCATTACTACTGAAGACTTTCCAGACACCCTTCTGAGTTCTGAGCAACTCAGCGAGCTAAAACTGCAACTCATGGATTTAGTAGTAGAGCAAAAGTTCGAGGTTATTAAACCTCACTTCGAAGGATGCTAACACAAAAATGGTTGGCTACTCCTTAACTATGCCGATAATAGATCGGCGCAGTGGGTTGCAAACGTGGTACCGAGGTACAGGTACGTATCCTAAAAGAAGACAGGTTACTTCGACCTCCTAGGCTCATAAAATACCATCCAGAGTGTGCCAAAGAATCCACAGAGAAGATTCTTTTTCAAGTCGGGGCCAAAAATCCGGATGTTAGGCCGAGATCATGGACCATCCTGAAGCACACTGTTGAGAAGGATCTCGCGATGTTGGTGTTCATTCCTGACCCAACATCCGAGAAACATCTTAAAAATTGCCAATACAGGTTAAACTGGATGTTCGGTGCGATTCATGCAAGAATCTCAAAGTTCAGAAAGCCAAACCAACCTAACACTGCGATACCGCAAGAAGTACTACCCTTTTCTACCAAAAAGGCGTCAGCAACTAGTAGCACTGCTTCGGGGATCTCAATAGTAATGGAAGAACGATCCACATCTGTATCTGTAAGGATTGTTTCTAGTGTGGCGTCTGCTAGCCTACAAACATCGACAACCAAATCCTCCTCAATCAAAGTAAAGCAATTACGTTCTAAAATCACCAAACTAACCCCGAACGAGTGAACTGTTGCATCCAAGGGAATTAAGATTGTGCCACTCAAAATACATAGCCTACCAAAGGTTAGTAGGCAAAATACATAAAATAAAGGCAAAATACATAGCCTACCCCCTCTGGACCACCAAAGTCGTCTGGAGAAAGAAAGGAAAAAAAAGTGCAGAAAAAAAAATGCCTGAAGTAAGTTGCGTTCAAATTAACCTGCACCAGTCAGCATTGGCTTTAGCTAGTTTAAACCGCTTTATCCAACAGGATGCTCACAATATTGTCTTCATCCAGGAACCATGGGCAGACAGTAAACAAATAAAAGGTCTATCAATCAACATAAACATACAACTGATATACTTCTCAGGCCAGGATAGACCCAGAGCTGGGGTGCTCTTCAACAAACGCTTGAAAGTATTTCCCTTAACAGAATTCATTTGCAGAAATCTAACAGCTGTGCAGATTAAAATCTCAACAGCGGAGTTCACAAGTTCATCTTAACATCTGCGTACTTTCCAGGAGATGAGGAGGTAATACCACCTGATAAGGTAAGCAAGCTAATTCGGTATTGCAAACCTAATAATTGCGTGTGATGCCTGCCAATGCTCATCACACCGTGTGGGGTAGTAGTAACATCAACACAAAAGGTGAGTCCCTGCTCCAATACATATAGACAAATTAAATGTTTATAGCTAACAAAGGCAGCAAACCTACCTTTAGAAATGCAATCAGAAACGAGGTCCTGGACCTAACTCTGAGCAACAACATCACCGAGAATTTTACCAGTAACTAGCATGTCTCGGACATAGCTTCTATATTGGACCACGCATACATATGCTTCAACATAGAACACCAATTAGAGAGTACTCTCCATTTTAGGAACCCCAGGAAGACCTACTGGGACCTCTTTAAAGTACATCTTCGGGATAATATAGCTGATTGTGGCAGGATAAACTCCACAATGGACTTCACCAATTTCCAAGTCTAAAAGTACTAGAGATGCACCTTGGTGGAATGCCAATTTAGAGAGGATTAGGAATAATGTTTGGAAGCTCTTCAACAAAGCGAAAAGAGCAAACACCTGGACGGAGTACCAATTGGCTCTCACTTATTACAACAAAGAATTTAGACGATAAAAAAGGGATAGTTGGAGAGAGCTCTGCGGAACGATGAAGAGTCTACCAGCTGCAGCTCGACTCCGAAAATTGCTTGCGTCTGATCACACAGATCCTCTGGGACGGAACATACACTACCAGCTACAATAAGACTGTAGAAATACTATTACAGACCCCCTTCCGGGCTATACATGCGTGAGCTTGGAAGAGGAAAATATACCAAGCTATGGTTCGTTGGATCCTGAAACTAGGAAGGTTTTAGACCAACTGGCCAAAAAAAAATTCTCCCCCAACAGAACGATTTGGGCAATCAAATCGTTCGGACCGTTTAAATCTCTAAGGGGCGACGGAATATTCCCGATCTTCCTGCAAAAAGGTTTAGCTACCATTCTCCCATACCTCGAGTTGTTTATAGCAAGCTTTAGGCTTGCGTACATTCCTCATATACGAAGAGAAGCTTGAGTAGTATTCATACCCAAGCCAGGAAAGAAATCAAACGAATCCAAATCATACAGGCCAAGAAGTCTTACATATTTTCTTCTGAAAATGATGAAAAAGATGATGGACTACTACATTCTGCATGTATGTCTTAAGCAAAACCCTCTCAAGTCGTGAAGAGATTGAGAGCACACTGATATGCAAAAAGGTACTTGCATGCAAATTTATGGACATTCAAGAGGCCTTTGATAATGCGCATTTTGAAGCTATTGCTGAAATTGCCACAAAGAAAGATCTAAACACGCACATTTTGGCATGGATCATCAACATGCTACAGAGTCGGAAAATTAAAACTACACTAGAAAATACATCGGTAACTATCAGGGCCTCTAGAGGATGTCAACCCCAGGATGTCAACCCCAGCGAGGGGTACTCTCTCCGTTGCTCTGGCTGATAGTCGCTGATGATCTTTTAAATAGGTTGAAAAGTTCTGGCTTTAACACTCTAGGCTACGTTGACGATATAGCAGTCATGGTAAAAGGGAAATATGAAACTACTGTGAATGAACGAACCCAAGCAGTCCTGGACCTCGTGATGAATTGGCGCAACGAAGTTGGGCTGTCTGTCGAGAAGGAGTTTTATTTTCAATCCTCCTGAGTTTAACGGCGAATGGATACAAGTAGTCAAAGAGATTAAATATTTAGTTGTGACCTTCGACAGTAAGCTCACCTAGAACTCACACCTAAAATATATCTCGGACAAAGCAAATAAGACTTTCTTCGCCTGTAGAAACTTTTTTGGAAAAATCTGGGGATTAAGCCACAAAATGATACTTTGGTTATATCAAGGTATAATAAAACCCATACTGTCATACAGTTTGGTTTCTTTCAATATTTCATGCCAGGCTTTTATATTCCATGACTAAATATTCATAAAATGAATGCCTTAAAATTACGGATATTGCAACAATATTATAGAAAGTGCTTATCAGGAACTTATGACCTGCAATCATAGTTTTATTTTTATCCGTGTACTTACAAACACTAACACCTAATGCCAGCATCTGGTATACCGATGGATCCTAAACTAATGAAGGCACTGGTGCAGGGGTGTTTGGCCCCAGGACCAAACGGGCGTTTGTACTGGCTGTCTCTGCAACAGTACTTCAAGCCAAAATCTTTGCCATAAACTACTGTGCAATGCTGTTTTCCAAAAGAGGATGCATCAACATAGACATATACGTTGTTTCTGATCAGGTGACGCTATTGGCGCTGAAGTCGATGCGCTTCAATTCAAACCTAGTATGGGAATGCTTCCACTTCCCCGTCTCCCCTCTTAAAACAATCGATCTTGAGAGAGAGTCTCTGAAGATACTAACCTGGTGTATGACAAGACATGGGCCGGTAAATCACCACCTTAATAAAATAGGCCTTGTTGCCTCCGACAGATGCAGATTCTGAAACTCGGAGGCAGAGACCATGGACCACATTATCTGTAACTTCTCTGAACTCGCATGACGCAGATACATTAAACTCGGTCTATGGAGACTAGCACTTCTTCTACCAAAAAGTATCAGTCCAATCCAGTCCCGAGAACTATATTAAGGAGCTCGCATTGGACCACATTGCACATTCTGCGGTGACATCGACGTCATCTGCACTATAACAATATCAGGGTTAAGCAAAGTAGATCTCCGGGTCACAGTCGATCTCGAACTAGCAAACTAATTAGTTCAGATTCGGGACCCACCAATAAAAAATATATACGTTGTATATATACTTGTCCCACACAGCCAAATTGGGCGCAAAACCCAAATTTCAGAAACCGTTTATAGATTTCATACAAAAAATTCAAATTATCTCTGTATAGCCCCAAAAAAAGACACCAACACAAAATATAGAAAGAATGTCCGATCTGAAACATTTCCTCAATGGCTACGTAAAAACTTAGATAGGTAAAATTCTCTGCCAGTTTCGCCCACATACTGCATTGGATGACACTGTAAGCAATGTTTCCAACCTTTCGAAATGACGCCAAATGCAAAATAATGTACATTGCAGCCGAGAAATTCACAGTCACCCTCTTGAGTTCCGCCCATCCGAGCATCACAGCAAGGTCCAAAGTTGACTAATAAATCTGGTAGTAGAACAGCAGTTTGAGGTTCATAATTCTTACACTAAAGGCTGCTAAATAAAAAAGGCTGGTTGTGGCTTGACTGTGCGGATAATAAATTAGTGCTGTGAAAAAATAGAGCGTACTGAATCCATCCATTTGGAAGATAAACCAACAAACAGAATTTTTTTTAATTTTCTAGTCACAAAGTTTATCGCTCTGACTGCGTCAAGGTAAAAACTAAAATGACCATATAGTGACTCGGACACAAGGTAAATATCATGTCCCATGGAACACACCGTTGAAAAGGATCTTGTAATGCTAGTTTTTAATCTAGTCTCATCTGCAAGACAGTTTAAAAACTATAATAACAAGCTGAACTTCTCTGAAATAATCTTAATCAAATAACAACAGTACAGTTCATTAACATTTTCTACAAATATTTGAAAATTTGTTTTTCATATTTGATTTTATAAAGAAATTAACGGAACAAAATAAAATAAATTTAAGCACAAAAGAATGAGTCTACTGTTTCCTGTTACAAAACTACAAAAGTTTCTCAAGTAAAATTTTCTTAAAAATTTTGAATGAACAAAAAAATTGAATATTTCTTTCTGTAACTAAATGAACAAGCACACACAATATACATCAAGAATAAAAAAAACATTTTAAACTATTTGTAACTACTATACGTCTGAGAGCAAGATCTTTAATTTTTCCTTTATATATACAACAAAGAACTTATTAAGAACAAAACTCTGAAAGTTTATATAAAAAAATTAAAGACAAGAGGAAAATTTTTTGAAAGATGTGTATACTAAAAACAACTTTATAATTAAATTACATTGTTAATGATTTTGGTTTTAAGAAAAATGTTTGTCATTTTATAATCATATTTCATTTACAAACTAAGCTCTTACTATAAACTATACGAAAAAGTTCTTCCTTTTGCTATTCAAGAATCATACCGTTATGGTTTTATAAAGGAATTAACAGAGAAGGAAATTTTATGCTTCTTTAAGAAACAAAAACTAACGAAACAACAAATTTTAAATTAAGTTATTTGAAATTGAGGTTCAAGATGTTGATTTGCTTTGTAATGTCAGTTTTTGTTTTTAAAATTTTCGTCATTGTAATTCTGTATTAAAAAAATGGGAGTGTCTAACCGCACCACACACGGGTCACACGGGAAATCATGTTATCATGTTATGTGCTATTAAAGAAGAAATACGTGTACACCACCAAATAATACGATAATAAAATCCCATACATAAGAAATTTTTATACTATTTTACTTATGCATTTTCGTGGAGAGTTATGGTGATTTTGTTTCAATATTTTAATTTATTAATTAAAATCACCATAAAATTATTTGCAACATCCACGGGTTACACGGGAAATTATGTTATACGAAAAAATAGTGAAAATTGCGTACTAGTTACTATTTTTAGTACGAATTTGATTAAAATTTGATTTTGTAGGCTTTGATAATGTTTATTATTAGAAATAAAATTGCTATTTGGTCCAGCTAGATTAAATAAATTCAAACTGAAAGGCTTAAATACTATTCGCACATCACACGGGAAAATGTTTCATACGAAAAAATATGTTTATTATTAGAAACAAAATTGCAATTTGGTCCAGATAGATCAAATAAATTCAAACTGAAAGGCTTAAATACTATTCGCACATCACACGGGTTACACGGGAAAATGTGTCATACGAAAAAGTAGTCAATATTACGTCGGATTACTATTTCTAGTACGATTTTGATTAAAATGTGATTTAAGCCTCCCTTTGATAATGTTTATTTTTAGAAACAAAATTGCAATTTGGTCCAGCTAGATCAAATAAATTTAAACTGGGTTTTTTTTTTTGAATAAAATGTGTTGTGTTATAGGGTTAACAATTAGTGTCACAATAACACATAAATACCTTTTAAGACCAAGGTCCCACAACAACTGGCGTTCTAAGGTCATGATGAACGCTTTTTTTATACTCTGCGGGTTGAAGTCACCTGAGACTAAGGATTCAGGCAAACTATTCCATTTGTATGCAGTTCGGACAAAGAAGTCTTTCTACGATCTGCCAGTATGACAGCGTGGGATCTCGACCGTTTGACTGGTTGCGCTAGCCGATTGTCGAGTGGAACGGGGGTAAGAATAAGTTTGGGGCATGATGCTGCTGATTTCATCTGAGCCCTGTTTATGACGATATTTGTAAAAGGCAACGAGGTCAGCAACAGTGCGACGATGTTGTAGGGAATCAAGTTTTGATGTCAAAGTTCGATCACCCACAATTCGTATAGCCCGCTTTTGAACAGAGTCCAAGAGGGCCAAGATGGAAACAGAGGCAGTACCTCAAACTTGACAGCCGTACTCCATACAGGGACGAATATAGGACTTATAAACATGGAGCAATTGGAATGGAGTGAAGAAATTTTTGCATCTATTTAGGAGGCCGAGTTTTTTAGATGCGCTTTTTGCCATCGCCATTGCATGATCGTTCCAGAGTAGGTCATTTGAAACTGTGACACCCAATAAACGAATGCTTTTACATTTACCTATTGGTTCATCACACACACTGAATAAAATATCTTTGGGGAACTCGGTCTTTGTTCTGGAAACAATCAACAGCTATGTTTTGGTAGAGTTGAAATTAACCAGGTTTTGGTCACCCCAATCGGCGACATTTTTTAGGTCTTTATTCACTTTTATAATACCGTCTCTCGGGGCGGGATTAATATTTTTACTAAACTAACATTTATTTAGAACACACTTATAACTTTAATTCAAAAATAAAAAAGTTTTAGAACAAAAGTTCCTGTATTTTAAGAATTTCTTCAAATTTTCAGTTTAACTTAACAGTGTATTTCTGAAAATACACAAAATTTACTAAAATTAATTAAATACAATATTATATCAATAAAAAAATCATTTGCCGTCAAAAATATTTGCAGAGTCACTTAAGAAAAACAATTATTATGGCACACCAATAAACAAATTAAGCCCTGAGCGTAACGAAAAAATCAACATGTTGATTTTGGGTCAGTCTAATGGCCACGCAGGTCGAACTCAACCTTTCTCAACAGAAAGAGGAATAGACACAGGCTTAGACAGATCATTACAACTTAAGAGAACTTATTTTTGGCGCCTTTAACGCTGTCGTTGTTATTAGAGGTTGCGTAAACTACTTGCATAAGCTTGTGTTTTGTATAGTAAAGCTTTTGTTAGCATGTTGGGAAGAAATTCCTTGGAGTTATTAAAATTATGCCGTTAAATTCGTCGGCATTTATTATTGTAAATTTGCCTCGTGCATCCGCACTACGAATGACACAGAAAACTAAATTTTAGGGTATTTCGTTTGTAGTTGCTTATATTGAACTTTATCAATGTCATCTCTGCTTCGAAATGCTATCAATAGCCTAGACATGAATGAGAAATTTGTTTCCATAGTATACAATTTTGACTCTAAGGACAACATTAACCTTTTTTATTATATAGGTTATATACGCTTTTAACCCGACACGGATCATTTTTAAGAGACAATTAATTTCTGTTAACCTCACTATTTGTGATTTTCGAAGGTTATTAACCTTTTTTGTTGAGGCTTTACATGTTTTAAGGGGTATTTTTTCATTGGAGACCAAAATTGTATTTAGTTGCCATTTATACGCTCTGTCATAAAAGATTCCTCCAACTTTGGACCAACTTCTTTTATGTTACTTACAAAATCTTACACGTCGGCCGAAAACACTCTTTGAGTAAGAATGTGGGTAAGTTGTTTATTTTCACACTGGAAAGGGTTGGTATAAGTTTTAAGCTTGAGCTTCAACACTTTGCGATTCTGGTGTTTTTGGGCAGTATTTAAAAGCCCGGGAAGTTTTGTTTGTTCAATAGTTTTCATCCCAAGCCAAATTTCCGTCTCATTTGAAATTCTGTTTAGCTCGGAATTTACAAGGAAGAAACGATTTCTGGCATTAACATTGTGTGTAAAACCTACCAGTCCTTCTTGCGCTTCTAATTTTAGGTTTCGTGGTGCTCTAATGCTTCATCTGCAACTAGGAAAAGAGTTCAACATAACAATTGACAACTCATTTTCCCTCCTTGAAACTTTCCGGATATATGAATCTGTACTATCTGTATCTATGAATTGTAAAACATCCATCTCAGCAAGATACAGTGAAATGATCAGTGCAAAAGTTTGTCTATTAATAAAAGTAATAAATATCAACCGTACACAAAATACCTAGCAACACTTTTTATGTAGAATTGAATACTAAAAACTTTTAGTGATGTATCATTTTGTTGTAAATACTGCACTTTGAGAGATAAACATTAAAAACTAGTATCATGTCGGCAGAGCGGCCAATTTGTTGTTTGAATATAAAAGAACAATCGTATATATAAGATTATTGAGTATATAAGATTAACTAGAGGCTACTGTCCACCAACCAATTACTGATTCTAAACGAAGAGATTGATACCCCTTGCGTGTTTGTATGATTAGAAATCTTACGATGATATACTTGCAAGCTAACTACAACGTTTCAAACAATTTTCTTAAAAAATGTAAACTCTTGACAATGAACAAGAAGATTTTTCAAAACGTTTGGTAATGATTGATGAATAAAAATAAAAATGGCTACAAACAATGAATATTTTTTAAGTAATATTAACATTTTTTTCGTATGACATTCCCCTACGTGGTACAAATGGTAATTAAGTCTTTCAGATCGAAATTATTTAATCTAATTGGCCCATGATTGAAATTTTATTTTACAATAATCAATTTTCAAAGCCTACTAAATCAAATGTTAATCACACCGTTTTACAAAAAGCAATCAGTGTGTAATTTTGACAATTCAGCTCACTAAATAAAGTTTCAATAAGGTCCAATAAAAACGCTTCATTCAAAACGCTTCAAATAGTAAAACGCACTCAAAACGCTTCAAATAGTAAAATTTCCGTTTTCATTCATAAATGATTGCATGTTTACGTTTATTTTTAAAAAATAAACTACAAATTTATAATATTTATGCGCCTACTAAGATGAAATAATATTTTATTATATATGATTATGTTGTATGAAATAATGTTAATATTTCTGCTCGTTAAATTGTCTGCTAAATACAACTCGTCACCAAATTATTAGTCGATTATTTTTCAACATTACCACTCATGCCATTTGAGGTTAAAAATTTCCCTCGTGCGCTACGCGCACTCGGGACCTCAAATGACATTCGTAATAATGATTATGAAAAATAATCGACTATTATTTGACGACTCGTGATATTATATATGATTATTTTTTGTCTGACATGGTCTCTCGTGTACAACCAGCCCGTGTGTGGTGCAACTACACTCAGAAAAATAATTAATATAGGTCTAAGGAAAATATTACATCTAATTTATGATACAGAGATTACATTGTTTGTAAATAAAGTTTCATGGCTTTTATGATTTCTTATTACTTTTATGATATTTTTAAACTCATATTTATTGCACCTTACATAAATTTTAAATATTAAAATTCTTAAAAAGAATGTTACATTTCTTAATTAAATTTGTCATTACCTTTCCTAATATTTACGAAATAAATTTCATTAAACATAAATGTATTTTCAAAAACAATTTTTCCTAAATTTAAACATATTTTCGTAAATTCTATTACTAAAAAAAAATAAATAACATAAAATCTACGACAAATTTTCATAAATTTTAGGATTTAAATATTGCATTAAATTTATGAAATAGAATCCTACAAATTAGAGTAATTTGTATCTTAAATGCAAAAAATATAACGTTAGCTTAGCAATATATGCAAATTAATTAAAAAACAAATTGTGTTTGATTGTTTAACTGAAGTGCTGCATATTAAACATATTTTAAAATGAATAGTGACGACGATATTAAAAATAGTGCAATTCTGTTCTCAAATCTGTTCTGTGTTCTCAACCACCGGGGAGTAATAGAGACGACTTAATAAATACTCCAAAAAAACGTCTTCCTTTTCAAAATGACAAATTTAAAAACTACAACAAAAAATGGTACAATCCTAGTTTATCCCCCCAAATAAATAGAAAGATTAGGTCCTCTGCATCCTAATTATGAAAAAAAAAAATTTGCAGAAATGAGGAGGTCAAAAGTTATAAAGGATCAAACTTTCAATTTTACCTTGGTCTCCCCTTTGGTTTTTTTTCTAGTTTTTTTTATTTCTTTTTTTCCATATTTTTATTTATTATTTATTTATATTTTATCCCACACTAAAATTTTAAAATTTAAAAAAATACCTTGGTCCCCCCTTTGAGTTTTTAGAAATAACTTGATTTGATTTTTGATTTTTTTTTTGATTCGCTTTTTTTTTCTTCGACTTTCTTTTCTGCGACCTTGCACAACTTCGATCAAAAATAGCACTGCCCCCCCCCCCCCCCCGTCGCCCCTTCCCCACCCTCCCGTGAACGAAATTTTTTCCCAAAAATCAATTAAAAATAATTTAATTAAAAATACTGGCGGCCAAATTTTGATAGGCAACCTGGTAGATATATATTCTCCTAATTATAAATATACATAAAAATTTGGTTTTATCAAAAAATCGATGAGCGCACTAATCCTGCAGCCGTATCTCGTACTATATAACTGTCAATTTATGCAGCACATGTTCTTGCGTTTTGGCGTGACGTTTTGTTTGTTTACTAATTTTGAGAGATATATGTATTTCTTTTTTTTATTGTATTTTATGCTTTGCTCTATAGCTAAAAATCTATAGATTCAAAAATATCTTTAGGGTGAAAACTCACTTTTTTTGACCAAATAAAACACGTAATGTCAAATAATAAATTGATCGGAGAGCAAAAAATGTCAGAACAATGTTTTGGCAAAAAGAATTTGACATATATATAATTGTTATTTCTGTGTTACCTTAGTTACATTATTATTATTGTCGGAATAAATTTGAAATGTTTAGGTCTATATAATTTTAAAATAACTACAATATCGATAAATTGAAATGCTGTGAAATTGAATTTTTATGAATAAAAAGGAATCATTTTTATGTTATTTTAAAAAATAATAAAAATGTAATAAAAATAAATAGTGGTCAGTCTGGGAATCGAACCCTCGAACGTCCAAAACTTAAGCATCAACATAATATTCATAAATAAATTGATGTAAATAATTATTTAGAAAGATGAATTGTGAATGCTGCTTTCTTGTACACAGAGGTCTGGGTATCGAATCCGGGTTAAGTCCAAAATAAATATTAATAATAAATAGCATTTTATCTTTACAGGGCCCTTCTTAACCGCTGTTAATCATTGCCGTTTATAAAATTCCCCCTGAATTGATAAAAAAACGATTAATAATTGCAAAAAAACTAAATTTTTTTCATTTTTTTGGTGAGACAAGATGGTAGCATAATAGTAGCATAACAGCGCAAAATTTTTTACATGCTTTTAAGTAGATTTTACTTAGTCAATTTTGTTTAGTTTACTTATGCCTCCGCTGGCTCAGTTCGTACGTCATTTTCAATTAAATTTACATATACTTTACTATACTTACTTTACGTTATTAATTTACAATTAAATTTACTATACTTACTTTACGTTAAATGAGCTATCTCTTTTTTCTGAGTGTATAATGAAGTTAAGTTTTTTTACATAAATATGACAATAAAATATTAATATCAATTAAATATTATGATAAATTCGTAGATTTTAAAACCTTTAAAATAAACCCTATGAAGTTTACTAATAAAATTTAGGGCAATACTGCTCGTAATGTTTACAACGCATACTTCAAAACAAATATCCATATTAAACCAATTTTATGATACATGTTTACTCATTCTGTTAATTTTATGAGATACAATACTACAAATTATGAAGTTTTCCTGGTTTTTATGTGACGTTTATATCATTAAATCAATGAAAATCATATTCTAATTTATATTATCAATATACATTGACTCGAAATCGTGTGCATATTTTCTTAGTTTTTACGTAGTTTTTCATTGTATCAATGAGGTAGTTTTTTGAGTGTAGCACCTAAGTCTTACAGATCAAAATTATTTAATCTAGAGATTAAAGTGAAAATTGGAATTTCATTTCTAACAATAAACTTTTCCAAAGCCAACTAATCCAAATTTTAATCAAAACCGTACTAGAAATGATAATTATCATTTTTTTCGTATGACAAAATTTCCTGTGTAACTCGTGTGCTGTTCGAATAGTAATTAAATCTTTTAGATCGAAATAATATAATCTTATTAACTCAAATTGCAATTTTATTTCCAACAATAAACATTATCACAGTTAACAAATTAAATTTTAATCGAAATCGTTCTACAATCTGACATGACATATTTTACCATGTAGTCCGTGTATGTTGCGAATAGAAATTAGAAAAAACCATGCTACGTGTATCACCCGTGCCACACCCGTGTTGTTGCCCGTGCCACACCCGTGTGACTACCCGTGTGACTACCCGTGCTACACCCGTGTGACACCCGTGTGACACCCGTGTAATACCCGTGTGACACCCGTGTAACACCCGTGTGACACCCGTGTGGTGCGGTTAGTGTCGCTCTAAAAAAATACTTAATTCAATATAACTAACCTCCGTAAACATCACATTTTAATTTGACTATATCTCCTTCGCTATATGGTCCTACTACAGATGCTCGTTCTGTACCAGATTCATCTCGTATACTAATTCGTTCAGGCGGAACTGGAATTAAAAAAATTATATACAAAAATTAGACGAAATATTAGTTATGGTGTTTTGTTAACTTAAATTTAATAACTATTTTTTCTGAGCCATGTAGAAGTTTTTATGACGTTAAAATAGTATATTGTATAACTAGTGCTAAGCGTTTTCCAAACAAGAGTATAGTTTGCATTTGTAGCATGCAATGTAATACTTGCGTTTGGAAAAGGAGTTTACGTTAGTAACTCACAATAAAAATATTACAAAATTTAATGATTATATTGTAACGTATTCTGGCCGAGTTACTTATAATCAGTTCTATCTCTAGACTAAGAAATTAAAACACAGGATTTTCTATACGTTATAATTTTTATTCGTTCAAGAGTTAATCTTCTTAGAAGACGTGTCTTATTATTCTACTTAATTGTTCTTCTATTCACAATAATTCTTCATTTTTAATAATCTCCATTACACTTAACCTCTTACTATTTTTTTATTTACCTTATATTATGAGTAACTTGTGTCACCGCTATATCTCTACAAAATTCTAAAACACTAACCGATCGTAAACAACAAAAACATAATCACATAATGTTCAAAAATACTTCCTTCTTTTTTTAACTTTACCTACCTTTATTTATCTACTTTACACAGTTTTATTTTCATTTCTTATTATATATACTAGGGTAGCGAGATCCGAAATTCGACGTCCACGCCGTGCTGCCTGGGTAATACTGACAGAATTAGGTTGGTGTATTGGAGACAAGCAGAGTAAAAACTGCTTAGTCAATGACGCTACATCACGGCGAATTGGCGCTCTACAACCAATGCGACTCAAGCGTCTGTTCTCCATGTCAGAGACGGCTTGGAGCGGGCGTCTGTCTTGAATCAAGCGGCTTGCTATATAAACGTGTAAAAAGGTTGTTTCTGGTGACCTTAATATGCAGAACGGACCCATTCACGACAATTTGGGTTGGGCCTAAGGTTAACACCCTAACCCCGGAAAAAAACTCATATGTTAAATTTGGTTATCAGAAAGAGAAAAACAGACCTGGAAAAAACAACAGAATTTTACCTGGACGTGAAAAAGGACCAGACTACAGAATCGGAACGTGGCACGTGCGCAGCCTGAGTGCTCCTGATGCTCTTATAAGTCTAGAAACAGAGGCTGAGAGGTATAGGATGGATATTATTACTCTACAAGAAATTAGACAGCCGATAATCGGAAAACAAGATTTGGATAGTCACTCTCTATACTGTAGTGGTCATCCTTCTCGAAGAGAATTTGGAACTGGCTTTCTTGTTGGTGCACGCATACAAGAAGCCGGGATGAAATTCATCCCGGTCAGTGAGAGGATCTAATACCTACGTGTACGCGGTACATATAACAATATTCCTCTTATTGCCGTGCATGCACCAACTGAAGCTAAGACCGTCGACGAGAAGGATAATTTCTACATAGCACTGGAAGAGGTTATGAAACAAACACCAACACGCGACTTCTTTATAATTCTTGGTGACTTTAATGGACAGGTTGGAAGAGATATCTCTTATGGAAATGTGATGGGTCCCAACAGCCTGCATTTGAATTCGAATGATAATGGTGAGAGAATGACTGAGTTTGCATTATCAAATAATTTGAGAATTGCCAGCACGTTCTTTCCACATCGATCGATTCATAAGCAGACTTGGGTCTCACCGAATGGAAATACTCGAAATCAAATTGATCACGTTCTAGTAACAACACGTTTCTTTTCGAGCGTTCTGGATGTGCGATCCTTTAGAGGTGCATACATTGGAAGTGACCACTTCCTTGTATGTGCAACGATAAGGTTCCACTTCCCATATCCAGGCATTCCAAAATTCAATCAACGGAAACGTTTTAACATCTCATCATTAAAAAATGCTGAAACAGAAGAGAGATATCAAATCCATATTGCCGAAACATTGGATAAATCAGAAACCATTAATGGAGACGTCGATAAGTCATGGTATTTGCTCAAAGATGCTGTTTTAAGCGCTGCTGAGGAGATACTTGGACGACCAGAGAACCACTCCCCGAAGCCATGGATGGATCAAACATTCCTTGATGCTATTCAATACAAAATAGATTGCTATCTGAAGTGTCTACAAGAACGCAACACCAGGTCCACGAAGGAGAGTTATAAACTGGCAAGACAAGCCGTTACAAAGCTATGTAGACGAACGAAGAGAGAATGGTGGAAGAGACAGTGTGAGGAGATTGAAAGCTTCAATAAGGAACATCAATCGCGTAACTTCTTTCAACAGGTTAAAACCCTAAAGAAGGGCCCTCAAACTAGATCGACTGCTATTCAAAACGAAAATGCGGAGCTACAAGTAGACCTTAAAAATATTTTAGATACTTGGGCCGCTTATTTTGAGAATCTTCTCAACTTAAGTGACCAGCAACAAGTCGGGCGACGAGCAAAGCTTATTCGTGCGTCAAAAGTACATGTAGAAGAACCCACCAGAGAGGAATTCGATGCGGCGCTGTCAAAATTAAAATGCAATAAAGTACCTGGTATCGACGATATAACATCCGAAATGATTGTACATGGTGGCGAAACTCTATCCTTAAGATTGTTTGAACTTGTTCAAATGATCTGGAGGACTGAAACCATGCCACAGGACTGGAACACAGCTATGCTGATACCAATCCATAAAAAAGGTAATCGCCTACAATGTGCAAACTACAGAGGAATCGCTCTCCTCTGCACAGCATATAAGATCTTTTCCTACATTCTGCTATCCAAAATCAATCCTTTTGCTGAACAACTGTTTGGACAATATCAGTACGGTTTCCGGCGGGGCCGAGGTACCACCGATGCACTTTTCTCGATAAGGATGATTTTGGAAAAGTGTCGAGAGTTCAACATACCTGTGCACCAACTTTTCATTGATTTCAGGCAGGCCTACGACTCTCTCGAACGAGAGACTCTATGGTCTGCTCTGGTGTCAATGGGAATTCCTGGTAAACTGGTATCACTATGCAAAATGACAGTACAGAACTCTCAATGCTGTGTGCAAGTAGAGAATGAAATATCAAAGTTTTTTAAAGTCGACTCCGGGTTAAGACAAAGTGATGCTATCTCTCCTATACTTTTTAATCTAGCCTTGGAATATGTGTGCCGTCAAAAGAAACTACCGACTAATAACAATATCTTGTCAATAAACTCAGTACAGATGATTGCTTACGATGATGATGTTGTCATCCTCGGCCGAAGTGAAGCTGTAATGAGTGAGACTTTCAAGTCGCTTGAGAGTGGTACTAGGAAAATTGGTCTGCAAATTAACTACCATAAAACCAAACATATGAATGGCTCAAGAGAGGCTGAGAAGAAAGATTTGATGTACGGCGATGAACGAATTGAGGGAGTTGAATCATTTAAATATTTGGGATCAATGCTTGACTCAAACAACAGCATACTTACAGATATAAAAGCTCGAATCGCTGCAGGTAATCGAACTTTCTACTCAATTAAACCTCTCCTTGGATCACCGTATGTATCAACTAACACCAAGCTCAAGTTATACAAGACATTGATTAGACCGGTTGTGATGTATGGGTCACAAACGTGGACCCTTACACAAAATGACGAACCGCATTTATCTGTATTTGAGCGTAAGATCCTACGCTACATTTTTAGTCCACTTAAGACAGACGATGGAGAGTATAGAACCCGGTATAACTTTGAGATCAGGGACCTTCCTGGGGGTCCTGATATAATAGGTTGTATCCGTTCTAATAGGATTGCTTGGTTTGGGCATGTTCTACGAGCCGATTCACAGTCTGGAATTATTAGAAAAATGTACGTTAGTACCCCAGGGAGTGGTAGACCGCGAGGTATACCACGACTACAATGGGAGACTGACGTAATAAACGACCTTAAAAAAATCGGCTGCCATGGTAATTATGTTGCTGTTGCGAATGACCGTGGTGAATATTCAAAGCTGATTAACCTGGCAACGCTCCTACATGGAGCATGAACGCCTTAAAAAAAAAAAAAAAAATTATATATACTACAATTTCCTGTTGCGTTTTATATTGTTTTTGTTATCTTCAAATATTTATTTATGTATACTGTCCTTGTAGTGTTTTTTGTAATGTTCAAGAATCAAGAAACAAAAAACAAAAAACTACCAAGCCTTAGACCAATAATTTCTTAATTATTTAATTTATTAACATTAATTTATTAACAAATATTTCGAGGTAATTTTTGACCTCCTCATCAGTGCAAACTATGAAAAAACAAAACCGGATGTTATCACAAAATAAATAGAAAATTTCTTATATAATACATAAATTAGAATAGAATTAAAATTTGACCTACTTTATGTAATACTGTAAACACCATTCCATTGATATTCGTAATCCTAATGTTATGCGGGTAGATATCACAGTTTAGATTTTTTAAAACAAAATTTGAATTTACATTGTAATAATAAATAACAAATAATTAAAATAATAAAATGAAATAAAATAAAATGAACTAAACACACATAATTAAAATCATTTTTCTATGACAAATAAAATAAAATTAAATTAAACTATGTTAAAATCAAAAACACGTTACATCACATCAATAAGATCAACGACCTACAATTGACGAAATATGATGATCCCGCCAATTGTATTGTCTAGACATTGCAATTATGAAATTTCCCCTCATCACCTGTTTTGTTGAATTTTATTTTTTATTGTATATACATCAATGTTGTTGGACAGGTGGTGTCGTCATAAAGCTATATATTAGTGATGTTTGTTTGTATAAAATGCCCATATTTGTTGCAATTTGTAATATGTATTTTATCTTTGCGTTGTTAATTAATATTGTTTATTGTCTTAAATATTTAAGGATATGAGTGTATGCCGGATTTAACATATCAATGTCAGATTTTAGATTTATTGCTCTTTGTTTGTTTTGGTGGATGCAAATCGATTCAAGAGTCAATCTTTTTGTCCAATATTCCTCGGTGGTCAATATTTTTGCATCTAGGTAATTGAAAGTATGACCCTTCTCTTTGCTATGGTGGTAAGCAGCGGTATTGTTTGCTTTTGTGTTCTTTGTATTGATGTCATTGATATGCTGTTTTAATCTGGACCCCAATTTTTTACCAGTTTGTGTAATGTAGCTGCCATTACAGTCGTTGCATTCAAATGAGTATACCACCCCATGCTTTTCTGCAGTATCTACTTTTTCATAGGGTTTCCCTATTAATCTTCCAACTGTTGTATGCGGCTTTAGCCCTATTTTTAGGTTATTATCGTTAGATGAAAACAATCTGCTAAGATTCTCAGATAGATATTTGGAGTATACCAGCCCTTTATAGTTTATATTGGTGGAACTCTCTTTGGTGGTAATTACGCTTTTTTCATAGTACTGTTTTATTAATTGGCTAATCAATTTATGTGGATAACCATTCATAGATAGGATGCTATATATTTTGCTCAAGGTGTCATTTTTGTATGTATCTGACGTTATTCTTAGCATCCTCGAAATTACTCCATATGCCATGCTATTTTTCTGATATTTTGGATGTTCAGATTGGTAGTGTAGTAATCTATTTTTGGATGTTGGTTTCTGGTAGTAACTAGTTATTATTCTGTTATTTCTTTTGTGTAACATCATGTCCAGGTATGGTATCTCATCATTGTTTTCGATCTCATACGTGAACTTGATTGATTTGTGTTCCATGTTGAGGACTGTGTTAAGATTTTCCAATTCCTCTCTTGGGATTATGGCAAGAGTATCATCCACATATTTCACCAGAAGGGTGGGTGTGAAACCAGCATTATGTGTTGCAGAATCTAATAAGTCAGTTATTATGAAATCGGCCAATATACCTGATACGGAGCCACCTATTGTGAGTCCATCCTTTTGTTTGTAGTACTTGTTGTTCACCTTTACATAGTTGCTTTCCACTACGCAAAGGTTTATCATTTCCCTGAATATATGCTCAGGTATGGGTGTTATTTTTTGTATTTGTGGCCATCTTCTGTGTATGGATTGGTTCACTAAATCGATTGGTATCCTTTCATACATGGATACAATGTCAAAAGAAACCATAATGTCATCATTTTCTATTGTTATATCATCCAATATTTGTTTCAAATGATATGAATTTTTTATATTGTATTTGTTGTTTATTATTGCTTTGGTTAGTATGTGGTTTAATTCTTTTGCCATTTTATCCGTAGGGGAATTGTTTGAATTGATTATGATTCTTGTTCCTGATTTATGGATCTTGGGTGTTGCACGGGCACGTGGTGGTTGTGCTGTGAATGTTAATAGCTGTTTTTTCTTTATTTTGCCAATATAGCCATATTTTAATAGTTCGCGTACTAGGTTGTTGTTTTTTTTTTCAAGGCGTTTTGTTGGATCCATGGTCAATAATCTAAATTTGCTGGTATCATTGAAATGGTCATTAATAATTCTATTATATTCACTTTTATTCATGGCAATAGTGACATTTCCTTTGTCAGCTTCAGTGATGGTGATATTTGGATTGTTTTGGAGAAATCTTTATACAAACAAACATCACTAATATATAGCTTTATGACGACACCACCTGTTCAACAACATTGATGTATATACAACAAAAAATAAAATTCAACAAAACAGGTGATGAGGGGAAATTTAATAATTGCAATGTCTAGACAATACAATTGGCGGGATCATCATATTTCGTCAATTGTAGGTCGTTGATCTTATTGATGTGATGTAACGTGTTTTTGATTTTAACATAGTTTAATTTAATTTTATTTTATTTGTCATAGAAAAATGATTTTAATTATGTGTGTTTAGTTCATTTTATTTTATTTCATTTTATTATTTTAATTATTTGTTATTTATTATTACAATGTAAATTCAAATTTTGTTTTAAAAAATCTAAACTGTGATATCTACCCGCATAACATTAGGATTACGAATATCAATGGAATGGTGTTTACAGTATTACATAAAGTAGGTCAAATTTTAATTCTATTCTAATTTATGTATTATATAAGAAATTTTCTATTTATTTTGTGATAACATCCGGTTTTGTTTTTTCATAGTTTGCACTGATGAGGAGGTCAAAAATTACCTCGAAATATTTGTTAATAAATTAATGTTAATAAATTAAATAATTAAGAAATTATTGGTCTAAGGCTTGGTAGTTTTTTGTTTTTTGTTTCTTGATTCTTGAACATTACAAAAACACTACAAGGACAGTATATATTACTATATAGACCAGATTTATGATACATTGGTTCAATATATCATAAACGAAAAACATACAGATTTATTCATGTGTTTTATATTGATTTAACGGAACGAATTTCTCTAAGGAGTATTTCCAGAATGATGTTTTTTTGTTACATCATACTCTTTAATCTTCACAATATTGTTGATTACATAATTTATTTTACAAATTTAAAAAATAGAAATTTAATCTAAAAGGCGCCATCTGCATTGTAATACTAGTTCGACTCCAAGAGACGCCATATATCAACAGTATTAGAAAATAATATACTCCGCAAAAATTTCGTCCATAAACATGCGCTAGTCAACTATTTGAATTTAAACAACAAAAGTCTTAAAAGAAACCTCAAAATGTTAAAAATTAAAATTTTAATTACAAAATAATAATAATAATAATAATAATTTATTTTAATTGCCATATCAAAGTTTACAATAACTTTATTTATAATATGTTTAAGATTAAACAAAAATTTCCAAAATATTACCAAAACTAAAAATAAAATAAAAAGCTAATATATAGTATACATAGTATAAAAACATTATATAAAAATATTATATTATATAACACACACGAACAAAATTAATTAGTAACGGTTAATATGATAATGCTCAAACCATTGACTTTTGAACTGAATATACGACTTAGAGTTCTTGATTATAGAGGGTAGTAAAATATAATTACTGAGTCCCTGAACAAAAAATGAACGATTTAAGGCTTTACCGACGTTGTGGGGTAGAAGAAAACTTTGAGATCTTACAGAACGTAATGGAGTCAATTTCTCAAACAGATAAGCAGGCTCTTGGTATAAAGTCAGTTTATAAATCGTGGAACACACGCGAAATTTTTAGTAGTCACCCAACTGACAACCTAAAAGCTGTACCGCGTAAGCCGAAATATGCTCATACTTTCGTTTTCTAAACACATATCTGGCGCAAGAGTTAACAGCAGGCTTTAAAACATCCAGGCATTTTTCATCCATGCCAAATAAGACTATATCATAACACGTGAAATGTGGGAAAACAAAGGTTAAAAACAATTTACTTCTAGGTGTTGTATCCGCAAACTTGGTAATCTGCCAAAGCCTACGGAGCCTAAAATTAACTTTCTTTCGGATAGAATTAACTTGATCGACCCATGCCAATCTATTGTCAATTATTAGTCCAAGATTTCTTACGGTATTTGAGAAAGGCACAATCTCGCCTTCAACCATAATATTAGGTAGGTTAATATGATCAACATATGCTTTGTGTTTGAAAATGGCTTGGGTTTTATTTGCATTCAAAGATAAACCATTCGATTTAGACCATCTATTAACTGACGCAATATCATTATTAGCATTCCCAATTATGGTATCCAGCTCACTCTCAGCTCCATTTGTGAACACTTGGACATCATCAGCATACATATGCTACTTACAATGCTGAATTTCATCAGCCAAATCATTAATATACATAGCAAATAACAGTGATTCCAGGACACTGCCCTGAGGAACACCATACGATAGTTTATCGAACTCCGACCAACAACCATTAACATACACGCATTGCATTCTCTCAGACAAATAAGAAAGTATCAATTTACACGCAACAAGAGAATTGGTTCCAAGAGAACCAATAAACTTACAAGCCTTTCATCCATATTTCAGCGAATGTCGTCTATAATATGAAGAAGAGCAGATTGTGTTCCATAAAACGGACGGTATGCTGATTGATACTTATTCAACAGCTGTTTTTTATTCAAATATTCTATAATTTGTTGTTTCATAATGTTTTCCATTACTTTTGATAGACACGGTAATATACAAACTGGACGATAATCCTCAACATTCTAAGGTTTATACGTTTTCGGGATCGGAATTATTTTTGCTTCTCTCCATTTATTAGGAAAGATTGATTATGTTGAAATATTATTAACAATTAGTAAAAAATAAGTATCCATGCGAGGCAAAATCAATTTAATAAAACGCAAATGTATATTGTCCAGACCAATAGATTCTGATTTGACGCGTTTAAAAGCTTGATATAACTCCTGCATTACGATATTACGAAATGAAAACGAACTATCATTATGATAGATGGAATGACAACTGAGAGACGTTGAAGAGTGATCACTTAAAATTCCGCTTTGATCAGTATCATTATCTTGCAAAACCGGAATGACGTCAGCAAATTGTTTTAAAAACTCCTCCGGTTTATGTTGAGTTGGCAGAATTATCGATTTACCCGAAGTTCCCAACGCCCGCACTCTATTCCAAAAGGTTTTCGAAGGTAAATTCGAATTCAGTTTCATACTTATGTATTTTCTTTTAGCCGCTTTTTTAAGACCAGTTACCTTATTCCGTTGTTTACGATAAAGACCCAAGATCTCTGTAGACTTTGACCACCGCCATCTTCCATACAAAAATTCACGAAGGTTAATATTGTATTTTATTTCCTCCATGGAGCATTATTAATTTGCGAGTTAAAAGATTTGATAGGAACACAATTATCAAAGGAAACAGAAATGTATTTGGAGAACAGAGCTATCTGATCATTAATATCAACTGTGTTGTACAAAAGATCCCAATTATGAGAGTTCAGGTCGCTTATAACATTCTGCCGATCAATGATATTGAAATTTCTGTAGCTGATTTTAGTAAAAGATCTTACAAATTCTACTGTGTACGTAAAAAACAGAAAATCATGCGTTTTTAAAAATTCGAAAGAAATGTGATTATGATATTTTATATTGTTTGTATTAGTGATAATAACATCTAACAGTGTTGTTCCATTGTTGAAAAAACACGTAGGTTTTTTATTAATTATGGATAGTGAAAAATTTTCCAACAATTTCCAACAATCACAACAGTATATTTTAAATCCAGGTAAGCTTATAGATCGCTTATATAATCTTTTAAAGCAGTTTCCTGGATGCAAATGATGTCCATGTTTACAGCAGCGAGAATACGCTTAATATTTAATAAAAATTTAAGTAACAAGGTGGCATCGTTCGAGGACTCAGCGGTATCCGTATTAATAATTTTTTATTTGTTTCCGCCATATATTCAGTTCAGTCAATGGTTCACTCAATTTCATCCCATATTTGATCCCAAAAGTTAAAGTTAAAACCGACCTATTGTAATTAATATTAAACATATATGAGATTACCTTGTTCGCAATATAATAACTGTTATAATTAAACACTACACTATTGATCCAATAACAAAAAACTAAATATTCACTTAAGATCATACTAACTAAACAAACTTAAACCAAAAATTAACTAAGTTTAATTCAATTTCAATAATTTAATATATATTCAAAATTCTATTCTAAAATTCTATTCAAAATTCTATTCACGAGCCCTTCAAGCTAGAAACATTTCAATTTACTTCAATAAAAACTACAAGCAAATATTAACATAAAATTGATAATAATAAACTAAAACACAGAGAAATTACTGATTAGCACTACTATTCTTACCTCTTTTAGTCATACGGGTAACTCTCTTTTCATCACTATGTGAGCAATTTCACGAAGATTCAACATCGTTTTGACTTGACCCCTTTTAATTTTGATTATTTTTTGTTTATATATAGTCTTTGATAAATAAAAAATACAAGTTCTCTTAGAATTTTTTTTTTCGACCAGGGGTCTTCACAGGGTGCCCCTCAATTTTTGTTATTTTGTGATGTGTGTATTTTGTTTTGTGTTGTCATGTATAATATTTTTCATCTTAGAACATTTTGTTGGAGACGTAATACAGCCAGCATTCGTATTAGGGAACGCATCTGTTGAGGTTGATTGATGGTCCTTACCAGCTGAAGGTAATAAGTTACTTCACCCATAATTATTTGATGGAACAATTGATTTGAAAGAACTAATTTTTTCCATAGTTTTAACCAGAACAGTCTTATCGTTCAATTGCGGAATCCGCCTTTGGAGTAAACTTTAGTAATTTTTCCGGTTCTCTGTAGAGCCTTAGTTTCGAAGAAAATTTTATAGTTGAATTTAGTTAAGACGTGGTTACAGTAAATCCGTAGATCTCTACTATTCTCCATCTCTAAAGCCGATATGATGCAATTTTAAGTCTTTGAAAACACGGTACTTGTCGAAAAATTCATCCCTCATGTATTTCCTCATGAATCTTACTAATATTGTCGTACCATTCTTTAATTTGCTGGTAGATTTTGTAGGTAATATGAATATAGAGTCAATACACGAAATTTCTTTAAAATCAATCACCTCACAAATTTTCATAAAAATGACTTTTGCAGAATATTCACAAGCCGGTATACCAGTTATAATTGCTTCACGATTTTTTGTTTCCCGTTCTAGATTATTTAAGCAATTATCCATTACATCAATTTTTAGTCTTATTACACTAATTTCCTTCTTTAAACCTTTAATTCCAGTTTTTATAAAATTTAAACAGCTGTTCATTTGGATATTAATATCATTCTGAAACTTCCTGAAGCTGAGTAAATTTACCGGTAAAATCAACTCGCTCTTCAATATTTTCCATTTCGATTTACAATAAACGGTAAATTATACACTTGTGTTGAAGTTAATTCAAAAATTAAACAATGCTATTTTTACGGTTAACATTTGTTCATATATATTACGAAACAAATAGTTCTAATTCACTCAAATGAAATTTTTTCTTTTCACCTTTTTAAATCACGCAACCATAAACTGATTTTAAAGAAGAAAAATACAAAAAAAACAAAAATTTCAGCCAAAAAGAGCTCGTGAAAACAATACTTTATGACCGTCAATTATGACCATTTTATATTAATTTTTTTATTTTAATAATCTTCAGAAAAATTTGCTTGCAAGAGCAGAAATAAAACACGTCTATATCGATCGACGATTACGACGAATTGTACGATTACGACGATTACGACGAAATAACATTTGAAAAAAAAAATAATTATAAAATAAAATTTAAGAGTAGTACATAGTGCTACAAATAACATGAAAATATATTTTAAATATAAACTAGAAACGCCATCTTCATGTGAGATTCGTACTTAAAATATTACTAGATTACGTATTTATATAGTACTAGGTAAAACTAAGTAATTTTTTAACATTTTTAGTACAACATTCACATAAAGATGGTGTGCCAAATAAAGATGGTCTTGTGGCACTATCTACTACTCTGGCTAAGTAATCCACTAAATAAAGATGCTCGCTCACTTTTAAAAACCACCGGTATTAGGGCTTCGAGTCACATGTTCCGGAGATGCACGCTCCAATAAACCTTTCATGGGACTGTTTTAACCTGGGATACTTTCCCTAGTATTTAATATCTACCGTAATGTTGGTTTATACTGCCAGCTCTCTAGACTTAAACGCAGACCAAGTGCTTCTTAATATAAGGCAAATTCTATTTTAGTATAAAGTCTTTTCACTGTGTCTTTGATCCTCATGAACCCTAGGTAGTGCGGTAAAAATTTTGTTACATTAAATTGGCATGAACGGTTTGTGAGGATAACTCACCAACATCTGATCAGATTGGAACAAGCAGAATCACCATGAAAAAACGGTCAACAAAGGAGTAGGAGCAGCTTGCAAAACACAAAAATTTTATACATCATCCCTCAAATGTGTACTTTCCCCTTGTTTTATTTATCAGTCGGACAGAAGAAACAAAAATATTTCAAGAATCCTTGCAGTGATTTTTAGAAATTGCAGAAGGACTTCTATGTCCAAACTACGACTAAGGGTATCATTTGCTGAAATCGAAAGTCTCAGACGCCTTCAATTCAAAGAGGTTTAAAAAATAAATAAAAATTTAAAAAAACTCGTTGATTAAAAACGAACTTAGAAGGTACATAGTCATTTAGTCAGAACAGTTCTGCATCCCAGCTTCCGGTTTGTCACTTCCGGTTAATTTTTTTTTTTACTTTTTCTCGTACAACAGAATTTATGTTTGTTGGGATACTACTGCTCTCTTTAATATTTTTTATAATTAGAACTACGTGAAATCGACAACATTAATTAGCTTTAAATCAAAGTATTTGATGGATATTAGCTCCCCGAGCAGAAATTAGTTAGGGTAAACCTGAATACAGTCAGGGCCAGATCAGTTCTACAAGGGCAATCCCTATTAGGGCATCCTGATGTGGGCTTGCTCCGGGCCTGATTTAGAATACCCTTATAGGGTTAACCTTATTTGAATATATCCGGCCCTGATCAGGTTTTTCGTATTGGACCCCTATAGCTGAAATTTTAATTTGTTAAAATTCACTAGAGTATTATCCTTTTTAGAAATATATAGTTTAAATCGGTTCATGTATGTTTTAGTTATCGCTTCTCGGCTGAAAGACTATAATAATAGTGATTAAGGTGAAATGTATGTTTTAACTTTTTCCATGGTAATTTTTTCATTTTAATTTGATTAATTTAAGTATATAATATATAAATATATATCAGGGTCTGGTCCGGATATCCCAATCAGGGCCTGATCCGATTATCCCAATCAGGATCTGATCCGGTAATCCCAATCAGGACCTCATAGGGTAAAAGCGTTACACTCATGATCAGGGCCCAATCAGGCTGCCCTACAAATGCCTGATCCGGATTAGGGCAAACCTGATCAGGGCCTTACTTGAGCCCTGACAAATTTCTGATCGGGTCATTATACATATAACCAGAACACTTTGTTTCTAGAGCTGTGGTGAAGTCAGTCTATGCATAAGCGTCGCAATATTTTATTTCAATTTTATGATAAATTCCTATTGCCTGAAAGACCAAAGTATTTATTTATTAATAACATTTTTAAAATTCACTAACAAATATGAATAAACAACAAAATATTCGTCTGTCTTTCGCTTGGTTAACTTTTAAAAATATGTTTGTTTGATGAATTTGCATTAAACGGGTGCGTTTTAAGCCAATGTCAAGTTGAGACCGTTTGTTTAAAGTGAAAAACGCCTCAAATTCAGATGAACTTGTTGAGTGGACAGTGTACTAGACACACATTTTTTTCAGATTTTAATTTTCTATATGTCCTAAAACCTAAGCTGCATGAACTTTTACTAGAAATAATTTGGGTTATCAGTTATTTGTACAATTTCACGAATTATTTTGAGCATGTAACACTATTTCAATTAAATGAATCTCTTTAAAATTTGCGTACCAGCATGATGTATTTTTTTACCAAATAATTAATATTTAATGCATGCAGAAATGAATTAAACTTCATAGATCTTCATGCTTTGGTTTTAGAATATATCCAATTTGAAAATGAGAGAGATGAGAAGATTGTAGAGGGATGTGAGCATAGAAAATCAGTTGTTACGAAGCTGTCAAATCTATAAAAGTTCATTTGTTTAAACAACTTTCTTCTACGTTAATTGATGAATTCAACACAACTTATCGTCTTTTTCATTCAAATTTTCTCTTCATGATTTTTTTTTATTTGCTAACTCATTTTGTATATTGTTGGTTCATACAAAAAATGGTGAAAATTGATTCATGTGAATGAATTCATTTTTTGGAAATGATTTAGTCAATTAATTCATTCATTTCGATTGATTTTTTTAAAGAAATTATTGTCAATTTTGGAGAAATATGTTTTGATTATAACACCATAATTTTCGATTCAATTGATCCATAGTTAAGAAAATATATAAAAATCAAAATTTGCAACTTTGATTTTTTTTAAAGCAAAGTGTACGTACATATTCATATTAATTCCAAATAGAATGATTTCATTCCAGTTCCAATTAGAATAATTTAATGGAATGTTAGTAAAATTAAATCAAATTTTAGTTAAATGTGTAGTGGATATGTAAATAAATCAGATAAATTTACCTTTTTACCAAAATTTTTCAAATGGTCAAATTTACTAGCAACAAATCAACTAGCAACAAATGAACGTATAGTTAAATTTAAATTGTTTAAAAAAAAAATAAATCAAACTGTGTTGTGTTCGTGCACCTAAGTTTTTGTGTATTTTGATCTATTAAAAGTAGAATTTCCAGAAGAAAAGCCAGACTTCACACAAAATTCAATAATCAGTAAACCTATGATTCTTACTTGTGATTATTTTGGATAATTTAAATGGATTCTTTTTTATTGTAGGTTATCTTTTTTAAGGTTATTAGATTGAGAAAATAAAACCCGTAATCGCCATAATTATTTTGGGACAGTATAAAGAACCATAAGTTATTATATTTTCTACAATTTCAACAATTCCAGTCATCTTTTTTGTAACATCAGTTATTATATTTTTAACAAATTGGACAATTGCCGACATCGTTTTTGTTGCAACATTTAATATATCTCTAATATATCCGTCGTTCCCCCAAAATGGTGAAGATGATCTGTTAATTAGGTTTTTGAAGGAATGAAGAGGTGGATCCGGAACAATCATGGGGTAAGTTAAACACTTAAGTAAATTTTGTTAATGTAATAATTGCAGTTTTATTGGTTTTGGTGTGATGATTTCGGTTTCTTTGGTCGTTAGAGTCGTTAGAGTCCCTGCTCTTTGTTTTGTTATTTTCATACCGACTACACAGTCTGTTTTTAAGTACATAATTGATTATTTGTACTGAGTTGGAGGATATTTCTGTTCGAACACACATGGATGAAGCTTGTTGGATTATAATTCCGCCAGGAACGCAGCCCCAGATTGCTTCCTGATAGTGACTCACTAGCCAGGTCCAGAGTTTGTTTAACTGTATAGAATTCAAATGAATCAGATTTACTAGTTGTTATCGGATGCATAAACGTTATCCGGAATAAAAGGCTTGGTCAGCTAGAAAATTTCTGATCACAGATTATAGAAAAAAGTAACCCAAAAATAGCCAGCTGCAGTTCTTCAAAAAAGAAAATCAAAACCATCTTAAAAAAGTTTCCATTTTGAAAAGTTAAGCAATATCGTGATTTTAATGTTATATATCGTAATATAAAACGATTATAGTAAGTTAAATTTGAATGACATGAGACTTCAAAGAATAATTTGGGGGAAGTTGGACTAAACAAATTTGATCTTATAACGGTTTTTTATACAAAACTAGTAGTTTTGCTTTAATTTTTCGTACAGGATAATAGCGTCACACGTAAAATGAAACCACAACAAACTTAAAAAAATCGTTTCAACTTTTCCTTTTTATTAAGTTATCCCCGCTTTTTTGTTGTTTTTTTTTAATATATCTATTTCCATTGAAAACCAAAAAGAGGATTAAAAAGGATTTTTTTTCTGTATAATAATAAGTAGATAAAAGAAAAAAAATTTATAAATAAAATGTAAAATTAAAAAAAAAAGTCGTAAGGGAAATACAATAATTTTGTGTGAAGGAAAACCCTGGGAGAAAAAAAATATAGTGGAATGAAAATTTCAGATTTTGGGTTTCCAACAAATATTTTTTTTTCTGTTGGTTTCTACTAAGATATTGAGTTTCCTGGTGCAAATAAACACTGGTTGAACAGTTTTTTTAGTTTTCTTTTATAAGAAAAAATTCTATACGTTTCCTTTAATCAGAAGTAATCCATTACACATGTTGTCTTTTCATTTTGTACAATTGGAATGAAAATATATATACAATTTTTGGGAATTTGTGTAAGAGATTAAAGTGTGAAAATGGTAGCATTAGTGAAATAGTTAGTTTTTTGAGGACGGATGAAAAAGCTGTGTTGTGGTTTAAAATTGATGAAAAAAAAACTCTTTAAGATTAGGTTGGTTATAATTAAATAAGAATATAATGTTAACGCTCTCAAAAATTGGGTTATATTTTTGTCAGCTGGATGTCGTTAAGCTTTCTTCAAGTTTCTTTTATTACTTTTATTTTTGTAATTGTGTTTTAAAAAGGTGACGGGGGACAAATGGATGGACAAATATACAAAACTATAATTTCAATAAAATTTGCAATCTATATGTTATTTGAATGTATTTTTACTTTTATACAAAAGACAATGTTATTGTACATTAAACTGTTTAGTAATTTTTAATTCACTAGATTTGAATATTGAAAATTAAAAAAAAAATATGCTGTATTTCTTAGACCTGTTGCTTAGTTAAGCTAACCATGGTCTATGCTTTTAGCTTTAGAATACATTTTTATATTTCGCCAATACTCACAGATGTTTATTTTCTGTCTGTTATGTGGAAAAAATATGTTCAAAATTAAATTATCATTACAAAATTTTTGTATACAAACCAGTCTAGTTTCCTTTCCTTGCACTTAACCAAACTTAATTATTACAAAAGTAAACCTCCAAAACAACAACAACCCCAAAACATGAAGAGTAAAATTAAAGTTTTCAATATGAAAAAATCGAGCAGAAATTTGATATCAACATATGCAACATAAAATTGATATTGAAAATGAAAATGAAAATAACGAAGCAAATCACAATATTTCGTATACAAAACCCCACAGTATTTTTCTGTTTCTAACGGATTTTTTTTTAATGTTCAATCTCCTTCCTTAGATGGGAATTTTTTTTTGTTATGGATATATAAGCTTGGATATATATACAAAAAACAGAATATGTAAAACAATGATAATTTCGATTTGTTTGAATTTTATGTTCTATCGGGTTTTTCGAATAACCATAAAACTCTAAATATACAATATTAGCAGTTTTCTGGTGAAAACCAAAGTATTGGTAAAATGACATACAAAAAATAATTGAACGTTGGTGGTGGATCATATATCCACCAAAACTTTCGTGGTATCGGTTCATTGAAAAAATAAGGTTTATTGGATAACGAGAATAATAATTCGATACAGAAAATTCTTTTGTTATTACTTTCGTCAAATGACAGTGGCTGTTTTTAGCTTACAAGTTAAAGGAACAGCATCAGTGCTGCAAAACGAAAAACAAAATTCGTAACGTTATGTTTATGTTTTTGTGAAAAATATTGTTTTTCGTTATAACGTTATAGTTTCGTTATTATAAACATAAATGTAATGTTAAAAACTAACCCGAGCAGAAATTTGTTAGGGCTCAAGTAAGGCCCTGATCAGGTTTGCCCTAACCCGGATCAGGCATTGGTAGGGCTGCCTGATTGAGCCCTGATCATGAGTGTAACGCTTTTGCCCTATCAGGTCCTATCCAGACTCAGACTCAGACTCAGACTCAGACTCAGACTCAGAGTCCGATTCAAACTTAGACTCAGACTCACACTCAGACTCAAACTCACACTCACACTCAGACTCACATTCACACTCAGACTCAGACTCAAACTCAGACTCAGACTCAGACTCAGACTCAGACTCAGACTCAGACTCGGAGTCAGACTCAAACTTAAACTCAGACTCAGCCTATGACTCAAACTCAGACTCAGACTCAGACTGAGACTCAGACTCAGACTCAGACTCAGACTCAGACTCAGACTCAGACTCAGACTCAGACTCAGACTCAGACTCAGACTCAGACTCAGACTCAGACTCAGACTCAGACTCAGACTCAGACTCTGACTCAGACTCAGACTCAGACTCAGACTCAGACTCAGACTCAGACTCAGACTCAGACTCAGACTCAGACTCAGACTCAGACACAGACTCAGACTTAGACTCAGACTCAGACTCAGACTCAGACTCAGACTCAGACTCAGACTCAGACTCAGACTCAGACTCAGACTCAGACTCAGACTCAGACTCAGACTCAGACTCAGACTCAGACTCAGACTCAGACTCAGACTCAGACTCAGACTCAGACTCAGACTCAGACTCAGACTCAGACTCAGACTCAGACTCAGACTCAGACTCAGACTCAGACTCAGACTCAGACTCAGACTCAGACTCAGACTCAGACTCAGACTCAGACTCAGACTCAGACTGAGACTCAAACTCAGACTCAGACTCAGACTCAGACTCAGACTCAGACTCAAACTCAGACTCAGACTCAGACTCAGACTCAGACTCAGACTCAGACTCAGACTCAGACTCAGACTCAGACTCAGACTCAGACTCAGACTCAGACTTAGACTCAGACTCAGACTCAGACTCTGACTCAGACTCAGACTCAGACTCAGACTCAGATTAAAACTCAGACTCAGACTCAGACTCAGACTCAAACTCAGACTCAGACTCAGACTCAGACTCAGACTCAGACTCAGACTCAGACTCAGTCTCAGACTCAGACTCAGACTCAGACTCAGACTCAGACTCAGACTCAGACTCAGACTCAGACTCAGACTCAGACTCAGACTCAGACTCAGATTCAGACTCAGACTCAGACTCAAACTCAGACTCAGGCTCAGACTCAGACTCAAACTCAGACTCAGACTCAGACTCAGACTCAGACTCAGACTCAGACTCAGACACAGATTCAAACTCAGACTCAGACTCAAACTCAGACTCAGACTCAGACTCAGACTCAGATTAAAACTCAGACTCAGACTCAGACTCAGACTCAGACTCAAACTCAGACTCAGACTCAGACTCAGACTCAGACTCAGACTCAGACTCAGACTCAGACTCAGACTCGGACTCAGACTCAGACTCAGACTCAGCCTCAGACACAGATTCAAACTCAGACTCAGACTCAGACTCAGACTCAGACTCAGACTCAGACTCAGACTCAGACTCAGACTCAGACTCAGACTCAGACTCAGACTCAGACTCAAACTCAGACTCAGACTCAGACTCAGACTCAGACTCAGACACAGATTCAAACTCAGACTCAGACTCAGACTCAGACTCAGACTCAGACTCAGACACAGACTCAGACTCAGACTCAGACTCAGACTCAGACTCAGACTCAGACTCAGACTCAGACTCAGACTCAGACTCAGACTCAGACTCAGACTCAGACTCAGACTCAGACTCAGACTCAGACTCAGACTCAGACTCAGACTCAGACTCAGACTCAGACTCAGACTCAGACTCAGACTCAGACTCAGACTCAGACTCAGACTCAGACTCAGACTCAGACTCAGACCCAGACCCAGACCCAGACTCTGACTCAGACTCAGACTCAGACACAGACTCAAACTCAGATTCAAACTCAGACTCAGACTCACACTCAGATTCAAATTCACACTCACACTCAGACTCACATACAAACTCAGACTCAGACTCAGACTCAGACTCAGACTCGGACTCAGACTCAGACTCAGACTCAGACTCAGACTCAGACTCAGACTCAGACTCAGACTCAGACTCAGACTCAGACTCAGACTCAGACTCAGACTCAGACTCAGACTCAGACTCAGACTCAGACTCAGACTCAGACTCAGACTCAGACTCAGGCTCAGACACAGACTCAGACTCAGACTCAGACTCAAACTCAGACTCAGACTCAGACTCAGACTCAGACTCAGACTCAGACTCAGACTCAAACTCAGACTCAGACTCAGACTCAGACTCAGACTCAGACTCAGACTCAGACTCAGACTCAGACTCAGACTCAGACTCAGACTCAGACTCAGACTCGCACTCAGACTCGGACTCAGACTCAGACTCAGACTCAGACTAAAACTCAGACTCCGACTCAGACTCAGACTCAAATTCAGACTCAGACTCAGACTTGTGGCAACATAAATCAGTATTCAAATAATTTATATTCACCACAAAATTAACGAATAATATCTCAAAACAATTATTTCTTCTTCATCGATTATTACACTAACATAATATGTTCCGCATTATCAATGTTTATAATGAATAAAGAATATAATAAATAAAGAAGAAGAAAAAGAAGAGTACACAACACCGATTTATTGGATCACTGCTGATTTTCATCGGGATGCTGTTGTCTCGTTTACATAACTCACAGTTATAATTTTTAATTTTATCATTATCAAAATTATAATTTTTAATTGTTTTCGAGACACAAAATAAGTAACATCAAAATCAACCAAATCAAATTGTTATTTTTATTAACTCGAAATAAATAAGATAAAAATTGTTTTCAAAAAAGTTGAGTTTTATTCATAAAGTGTTTTACATTGAACATAGTTTGTGAAAATAAAATTATATCCAAGGTGAGTTCTGCAGTTTATTATTGAGTGAAAGCAATCGACACAAAACCACTCAATATTTGGTGACACCCGATATTCCCGTTTGGGACATTTTAAACACAATTTCAAATTAATATTTAAGCAAGACTCAAGATTTACATATTATTTCTGGATATATGGTTTTTACAAACGGAATCAGTGGAAACAAATACAACATTAGCAGCTTTATATGGTAAAACAAAAGGACATAATAGCAAACAACGGAAAATAATAAAACGCTCAACATTTACAAATAATTTAATTTAACAAAACAAACGGAATATGGTAGCGGTTAGCAGTAACAGAACAATATAGCTGAATTTCCTGAATTGGATGAAAGAATGAAATAACGTCTTCAATAACGGATAGGGAGGACAAATCAACAGTAGCTGTTCATCACACAAATAAATTTAGGGTTAATATTAAAATTTTAAAAAATAGTAATAATAATACTTAGCATAAATATTAATTTTGAATATTTTCTTATTTCCTTATGTATTTTTGTCAACTTTAACGCATTTTCAAATTAACTGAATGTGCAACGGACAACAACAACAAACGGTGATTATCACGCAGTATCAGGAACTTGGTGAGCAATTATTCATTTTCTTCTTCAATTTCTTTTTCTTAAATTTTCGTTATTGAATTCTTTTTATTAAAAATATAATAGTAAATATTTATTTTGAATATATATATATATTTTATTTTTACTATTGTTTGATACATTGATTTTGCGGTTGCGTATGTGTTTAGTGTATATATATATAATATAATTTTTTTCTATATAAACTACGGCATATTGGTTTTTGAAATAATTTTAATACTTGAAGGTCGAAATAATTCATTACGTATTTTAAAATAAAAAAATTTTTTGAAAATAATTATTTGTATACAACAATAAGAATACAAAATGGGAAGAGATGACGAACAAAATAAGAATACAATTGAAATACCAACCCAGGGGATCCAAATAGATAGGGTCTCCATTCCGTTTCCTCCTTATTGGCATAACATGCCGGATGTTTGGTTTGTGCAGATTGAGGCGCTATTTGTTTTGAAGAAAATAGCTAAGGAAAACAGATACCACCATGCACTTGCCGCGTTACCTGCTGACATCATCTACAATCTTCAGCATGTCATAAATGATCCACTAACCGATACAGAAAGCAAGTATGAACTTCTTAAGTCAACATTGATTAAAAGCAAATCAATGACCGATCATGAAAGAATCGAGAAACTACTCAGTACCTCAGAGCTTGGTAACCAAAAGCCATCTGAACTGTTTAATAGCATGGTTACATTAGCAGGTCAATCAGGTTTTGCAAATGAAAACCTGTTGAAAACCCTCTGGCTTAAAAGGCTACCACATCAGATTCAAACAGTACTGGTTGCAAGCAACAGTAGTGATATGGTAGCACTGTGTGAAATAGCAGATAAAGTTTGGAACATATTAAATCCAACCAATCCTTTTATTTCCGGCGTATCATCTATTTCAAATACAGATACCAATCAGTCTAATCTTCAGTCATTGACGCATTCAATAAATGAATTGAGGTCTCGGTTTGACAAATTTAGCTGTTCTTCTTCTTCCAGGGATCGCGATAGATCACCATGGAGAGGTAATTCAAGATCTAGGAATAGATACCAACGTTCTGGTTCCAATCGTAGTGAATCGAAAAATCGAGATATTCATTACAAATGCTGGTACCATAAAATATTTGGCTATCGCGCGCAAATGTGGGGGCAACGGTTACACTTTTTGGAAAACAAATCCACATCAGACACAGGTTCGGGAAACTAAACAAACCCAATGTTACAACGACGGACATTGGGACATTAATTACACGTCGTCTTATTATAAAATGTCCTAAAACACAACTTAATTTTCTAGTCGACACAGGAGCTGATGTGTCGGTTATTCCTAAATTGTGCTGCCGCGAACTGTCCACAGAATCCGAAGATTTTTTGTTAGCTGCAAATGGTACTCCAATCAAAACATTTGGAACCAAGCTACTCCAAGTTGATCTTGGGTTTCGTAGGGCGTTTCATCATACCTTCATAGTTGGCGAGGTTAACCGTCCAATAATTGGCGCAGATTTCCTTACCAAGTATGGTATTATCATTGATCTTAAAAACAAACGATTATTGGACACAAATACTGAACTCACAGTAGCAGCAATAATAACAAAAGTAGATGACTCTTCACCGAAATTATATCACATCAATGGAAGATATGGAAATCTTTTGAAAAGTTTTGTCAGTCTCACACATGAACCAAACTATAACACTCCTGTTAAGCACAACGTTGTGCATCATATAATTACAGAAGGTCATCTGCCATTTTCACGTCCTAGACGATTATGTCCTGAAAAACATAAAATCACCAAAGATTTATTTGAACATATGGGTAGACTAGGTCTCCGTCGTCCATCTTCTTCATCTGCTGCATCGCCACTACACCTTGTTCCAAAAAAAGGATTGTAACGACTGGCGACCGTGTGGTGATCCCTTACCACACATCCACAATTTTTCCTTAAATTTGCATGGTTGTACAGTCTTCTCAAAAATCGACTTAGTGAGAGCGTATAATCATATTCCAGTCGCTATTGAGGACATACACAAAACCGCAGTTACAGTACCATTCGGTCTTTATGAATTCGTGCGCATGCCTTATGGTCTTCGAAACGCTGCGCAAACATTTCAAAGATTCATGAACGAAGTAACAAAGGGTCTGGACTTCGTTTTTGTGTATGTCGACGATATACTAGTAGCCAGCAAAATCGAAGATGAACATCACGAGCATCTTCGTCTTTTATTTCAGCGTCTCATGGATTACGACCTCAGGATCAAACTTTCAAAATGTGAATTCGGTGCAACCATGCTAAATTTCCTCAGCCACGAAATCACTAAAGATGGTATTAAGCCATCTGCGGATCGAATTGTGGCTATCCGAGATTTTCCTCCCCCAACGTCACTTAAGCAAGTTCAACGATTTGTCGGTGTGGTGAACAACTATCACCAATTCATCGTGCACTTGGCGGAGATGATTGCTCCAATTCATGAACATATCGCACACCTGCGTAAAAACAAAAAAACTCCGTTCACTTGGCCTTCAGAATGCTCATCCGCTTTTGACCGGATCAAAGTAGCACTGGTTAATGCAACTCTATTGGTTCACCCTTTAGAAAATGCCAAGATAGCTGTTACAACGGATTGCTCAGGTGTCGCAATGGGTGCGGTTTTGGAGAAAGAATTTAGAGGACGTTGGTATCCCCTATCCTTCTTTTCCCGAAAATTCTCTCCATCCGAGCAAAGGTACTCTGCTTTTGACAGAGAACTTTATGCAATTTATTGCGCACTTAAACACTTTGAATATTTTGTCGAAAGCAGGCCTTTGACTATTTTCACAGATCACAAACCTCTGACCACCGTACTCAAATCTGATTCACCAAAAGATTTTATGCAGTCTCGTTGGTTAAATTACATATCTAGGTTCACTTCAGACATCCGACATATAAAAGGCGCAAGCAATGTCGTAGCAGACACATTATCTTGACCAGAGAATTCTCAGATTTCACCAATCCTTCACACCGGAATTGACGTTCAGCAACTAAAAACACTACAAGAGACTGATCAAGAGCTCAAGACTCTTGTAGACAATCCAACAAAACGTCAAGGTTCGAAATACCAGCTTCAGCTAATAAACTTCGATTGCTTTAATATATGGTGTGAAGTCTCAACCGGTAGGAATAGACCTTACATTCCAAATGAAATGCGTCGCACCGTATTCGATAAAATACACAATCTCTCACATCCAGGGGTTAGAACGAGTAGAAAATTAGTATCATCAAAATACTTCTGGCCTAGCATGAACACCGATACTGGGTATTGGTCTAAAACTTGTGTTCCATGCCAGAGGTCCAAGGTACATCGACACACTCGTACCGAATATGGTCGATTTGCCTTACCCTCTGGCCGCTTCGAACATATTCACATGGACCTAGTGGGACCTTTGCCGCCATCAAATGGGTTTTCATACCTCCTTACAATAATCGACAGATTCACGCGAAGGCCAGAAGCAATTCCATTACGAGACATGAAGACATCAACAGTTACACGTGCCTTCATTGACCAGTACATTTCTAGGTTTGGAGTTCCACTAGAGATAACGACCGACCAAGGCGGTCAATTTGAGAGCAACTTGTTTTCAGAACTTAGTAAGTTACTAGGATCTCATAAGTTACGGACAACAAGTTACCATCCATCTTCAAACGGTTTAATCGAAAGATTTCACCGAACACTCAAATCATCATTGTATGCTTCTCAAAACACCCTTAATTGGAGCGAACAACCCCCATTGATTTTCCTTGGTTTACGCACGTCAATTAAATCAGATCTTGAATGCACCCCAGCAGAACTAGTTTACGGTCAGTCACTCAAAGTTCCAGGGGAATTTCTGTTGCATTCGCGATCTACGGCATCGACTGATCCAACATCACTGGTCGAACAACTGAAAACTTCGATGCGTAATATTATCCCTCAAGATACTCGTAACTGCCCGCAAAATAACATCTACGTTCCTAAGGACTTATCTGAATGCGACTTTGTATTCATTCGTGTGGACAGAGTAAAAACTGGCCTCACCAGTCCTTACGAAGGACCTTATAAGGTAATTAAGCGGTTACGGTTAGTGAACGGCAAGAACACATCTATCTCATTAGACCGACTTAAACCAGCGTACGTTACGGACTCAATCAGCGCACACTCTTCTCAACCCTCGCGATCTGTGACATTTTTGGAATAAAACAGTCTTTGATCACAAATAAATTTTAAAAATAAAGCTATTAAAATTTTTCAAAATAAGGGGGACTATTGTGGCAACATAAATCAGTATTCAAATAATTTATATTCACCACAAAATTAACGAATAATATCTCAAAACAATTATTTCTTCTTCATCGATTATTACACTAACATAATATGTTCCGCATTATCAATGTTTATAATGAATAAAGAATATAATAAATAAAGAAGAAGAAAAAGAAGAGTACACAACACCGATTTATTGGATCACTGCTGATTTTCATCGGGATGCTGTTGTCTCGTTTACATAACTCACAGTTATAATTTTTAATTTTATCATTATCAAAATTATAATTTTTAATTGTTTTCGAGACACAAAGTAAGTAACACTAAAATCAACCAAATCAAATTGTTATTTTTATTAACTCGAAATAAATAAGATAAAAATTGTTTTCAAAAAAGTTGAGTTTTATTCATAAAGTGTTTTACATTGAACATAGTTTGTGAAAATAAAATTATATCCAAGGTGAGTTCTGCAGTTCATTATTGAGTGAAAGCAATCGACACAAAACCACTCAATAGACTCAGACTCAGACTCAGACTCAGACTCAGACTCAGACTCAGACTCAGACTCAGACTCAGACTCAGACTCAGACTCAGACTCAGACTCAGACTCAAACTCAGACTCAGACTCAGACTCAGACTTAGACTCAGACTCAGACTCAGACTCAGACTCAGACCCATACTCAGATTCAGACTCAGACTCAGACTCTGACCCACACTCAAATAAAAACATTTTACCAAGAAGCTATTTCAAACAAAGACTGATATGAACTTATACCAACAAAGTAGTCAACATCCCCGTATCCTATTATATTTATAATAACATAAATCAAATCCAATCCAAATCCATCCATTAAAAAAATCCCATTACACAAAGAATATATTTTAAGTAACTACAACTTTATTTATTTTTCCAAAAACTAAATAAATCAAAAATTTTCAAGAAAATAAAACTTTATCATATTAGGATTATAAGAAAAAATAGGAAAATATGGAAAATCTTGAAAGATGAGAAACATAACAAAATATTATAGTGAGAAAAATCTAAAAATTAAATTGACAGAGCTTAAGGTTTCTGTGATTAAATTCAATCATATTCTATTCATTTTGTTCACACCTTTTTGAGCTTATTTTCTCCATTTTCATTACAAAAATTTTCCAAATATGTTTTTCATTAATAGAATTGATAAACAATATTTTTTCCTGCGTCGGTCGTTTTTTCTATTGAACTTCTGGATTTGATTATAAGTTATAGGCCTAGCACAATTGATTTGAATGATTTTTTGTTAAAAGCATAAAATAGATCTAATTTTCTACCCTAGAGAAAGCTTATAAATTTAAAATATGTTTTCAACTGTACCAAAATCATAAAGCATAATGACTGGACGGATATGAATTTGATTCTTTTCTCATATTAATTTGAATAATGTGGATTAAAGAGAAATATGGTGCGGGAATATTTAGATATTATGATGTCATGTCATATTTGTATTGGTTAACGTCAACGTGTAAAACTAGATGATTCAGAGGATCGAGAAGAGAACTTATCAAGACTGTCATTATCGACTTATAACCTTTAGAACCCCTGTTGAACCTGTTGTAATATGAATTGATTCTAAAATTGTTTTGGATTGGTTACTCGCACATGTCAGATAAGGGAAATCCCAGCAGATTTCGCATCACGAAATAAAATTGTTGATAACTAATCGAGAATTTGTTAAGATGTTCCGAACGTGAATAGTTGCAGGAAAAAATTGAGTTTTGGTACAGGTGTACTTGTATGGCACTAACTAACAACAATGCGGTTACAAGTGTTTTTGGACCACATCCTGCGAGCTTTTTTAAGGAATTTGTAGCTAATCCTCTTTTGTTTCAAAATATTTTTCAAAAATATGTGCTATTATTTTGCAAATTGAAACTGCAAATTGAAACTGCGCAAGCAATCATAAAACCATCGATCAAAATACTCGGGGTAGAGCAAACTGATGAAAACTATGACAAACATGACCACGAGAGAGTGTACGAAATGATCGAATTTGATGCTGGCTATGTGGAAAGTTGGGTCATATATCGAGGGAATGCAGGGATATGAGAAGAAAAAGATTGAGGTCAGTAGGCAGTAACGCATCAATTAAAATGCAACAAGCCAGATTAGAGGAGCGAAATCTGGCTTTTAAAACCACTTGACCCATAACCTTTATCCATGTTTCAATATTAACAAAAGGTGGTGACTACCTTACTGTTAGGCTACTATTGACGTTATGGATTTGTTATTGATGCTGAAAAAGGAGTACTCATCAATGGAAATGTTGAGTTGCCACTCCAATTTATGGTAAAGAATCAAATTGTGTCCAAATCAGAATTAATCATTTGGGGAAAATTGGAAGAAGGTTCTGTGTCACCCAGGTTGTGAGTTTTGGAAGCCAACAAAGAACATCAAAATCATAAGGAGTTATTATAAAGAAAACATAAGTTAGATTGGATGCTGAATACAAAATATCAGTAAGGGTTTTGAATCTGTCATATACGCAGAAAGAGATAGTGAACATAATAAAATGCGAGCAGAAAAACGTCAACAGCCCGATCAACACAAATCAACAGGAGGGGAAGCAATGGAACAACTTGTGCAAAAATGGACAGAAAGGCTCAGAAGAGCAGAAGAGAGAAACCAATATGGTAATGGTAGCGCAACAGAAAAGCCCATTCAGCAAGCACCAATGAGATTGTTATTGGCTAAAAAATAGGAAGCAGATTAAATGGTATGATATATAAAAGAATCTGGAGTAAACAAACCTTCAGTCAGTTCCTAGGGCTCATTTGTGGTGTTAGTTTGCAAGATAGAGGTTAAGATTTTGTGTTGACTACAGGAAATTAAATACCATTACTAAGAAGGAAACCTACCCATTGCCTAAGATTGTATTCTTAAAACATTATCGGGTTCATGATTGTTTTCAACATTAGATCTACAAAGCGGTTACTGGCAAGGTAAAAGTTGCCGAGGAAGATCGGGAGAAAACGACGTTGAGTGTAGAAAATATACTATGGCAGTTTAATGTCATGCCCTTTGGGGTATGTAATGTTGCCGCAACTTTTGCAAGACTAATGGAACGGGTACTAAAAGTTTTATACTGGGAAACATGTTTTGTATATCTAGATGACATCATTGGACAAAAATTTTGATGACCGTTTGAGGAAACTGGCGTCGGTATTTGAAAGGTTACCAGTTGCTGGTTTAAAGTTAAATCCCAAAAAGTGTTCACTTTTCAAAAAAAAGTAAAGTATTTGGGGAATAGGGTACGGCAATGGGAATTCATACAGATTCTACAAGATTACAGCAGTTATGAACTGGCTGAGACCGAGGAACTACGGAGGTTTCTTGTATTGTACACAAATTACAGCGGGTTTATGCCAGAATTCACCAGTGTTGCCAAAACTTTGCATGAGCTAACCAAGAAAGATAAGGCATTTGATTGGAATGAACCTCAGGAACAAACATTTGTGGAGCTCCAAAAGTGATTATGTATGGCTCCAGTTCTATCCTATCATATACCTTATTTGCAGTTTATTTTGGATACTGATGCCAATAATGCTATCCAAGCAAGAGCGGAATTGTAGCGTAACCAAAAAAGAGTTCTTAGCTATTATGTAATGTGTCATACATTTCCATAAATACTTGTATATGGTCTGAAATTTCATCCTAGAACTGATCATGGTTCTTTAAGATTTAAACTAGTTCTAAAATTCAGAGGGACAAGTAGCACACTGGATCGAACATTTACAGGCATACCGCTTAGATATTGAACATTGTAAGGGTACTGCTCATGGGAATGCTGATTCATTATCGAGGTGGCCCTATCATGTTGAATGTAAGCATTACAGTTGACAATAAAGCAAGGAAAACGTCATCTATGTACGATTACTTCAATTGCTACCTAATAAGGAGTTGACTGCTGCCGCCATAAGGAGATATAAATAAAAAAATCCAGAACTTGCAACCATCATCAAGTTCAAGGAAAAGGGTTGCACACCAGCATGGGGAGAAATTGCTCATAAAACTCCTACTTTGAAGGAGCACTGGGCGCAATGGAACAGTCTATTTTTAGAGATGGCAAAATAAAGCAATAACTTTCTGTGGTATAAAACAGAAAAGCACCAGCACTACTGAAGCTGTATCATGAAGGGACTAGTGGAGGTCTCTTGAGATAAACAAAACTCTTGCAAAAGTACGACAATGGTTGTGCTGGTCAGAGACTAAGTAATCAATTGTGGAGCGGTGTCAAATGCGAAAAGTGTGCGGCGGTAAAAGGACCCGAACGGAGAAGTGGGAAAATGAAACAATACAATGTAGGTGATCCTTTGAAAAGGATCGTATTGGATGTATCAGGACATTTTCCAACACGTGATATCCAAAACAAGTATGTTCTAGTGATCATGGACTACTTCACTAAGTGGCCGGACGTGTGTACGATACCTAACCAGGCATACACTACCATCGTTGAAGGTATGATAATAAATTCAATTGGCCACTATCAGATGACATGGTGGAAAAATTTATTGATAAATTTAAGGAATTTCCAGCTAAAGTGAATAGTAAAAACCAACGTTACTGGGATCAATACATTCCTTTATTTATGATGGGATAAAAATCAGCAGTTCATGAGACTTCGACCATGATACCAGCTCCAATGGTTTTTGGAAGTGATTTAAGAGGGTATTCTCAACTTTGAAGCAGTATGCCATCAACCAAATCAGGAAGAACTTTAAGAATATTCACAAGCTTGTTAAGCAGAAGATACGACTAGCCAGTGATTAAATGAAAACTCGATACGATAAACGATCTAATAATAAAAATTTAAGGAAGAACAATTAGTATGGCTACACAACCCACAGCGGAAAAAAGTGTTATCACCAAAACTGCAAGCTACAGACCTTATAGCATTATGATGAAGTTGAATGATGTGGTTTAAAAAATTAAAAATGCCATCGAGGTAAGACAAAAGTGATACATTTAAAACGATTGGTCTTATACAAAGGAGTTTTAGATCCTGTTTGGGATGAACAGACTTAACTGGAAGGTATTGCTACGGATATAAATGAATCGTAACGAAAAATAGGACAAAATTCTATTCAATTCCACATAAGCGAAGCCAACCTGTACAAAATTACGAAAAAAAATTCATAATCATCAATCATTAATGGAATATAAAAATAGCAATAATGATCATGAAACACAATTGTTGTTGTTTTTCTTGGAAAGGTCACAAATATTTTATTTTTGGATTTGTTTTCTATAATCTATTTTACAGTTACGTGATTTTGTTAATGGAAGGCTCCGGACTAAAAATGTTGAATTTTTCTAGATTGTACGAAATTTAGTAATAAAGCAGGTATTTTTAGGCATCATGAGTTGAATTGTAAACGCTACGCTGGAAAGTCCAAATAATGTTTTAAGTACATGAAAACTGAAACAAAGTTGTGTATCTTTTACAATCATTCCATCAAACAATGGATACAAATACAACCATTAAAAGTGTGAATTTGTACATCACGACCAAACTATATCGATAAACATTCAAACTGAAAAAAGCATAACAAAACCTTTATGGTATGTAAATTTTTATACGTTCGATTAAAATATATAAATAAATAAATAAAACAAACAATAAAAATAAAATAGTTTGGACACTGTCCGTAAAAAGAATTGAACCAATTAAAATTAATTTATTGTTAGTTTTGTAATTTATTGTTTTTAAAGTAACATAAAATATTCAATTCGAAATACAAATTGGAAATTTTATTCCTAAAAAAACAAATTTTGGAGGATAGAGAATTGAGTGACCAAACCAATTGGATTTTCTAGGCAATTGAATACAGTAAATATATATATGGATATCTGTTTCAACCAGAAATACTTGTTTTTGGGACTGAAATTAAAATAAATTTTACTCGTTGAGTGTATTTTGTTTGTAGTTTTTGAAATTTATGCTAATTTTATTTTACTGACGATGGTGTTTGTATGAAATTAAGATTAAACGATACATTCATTAGAGTTGTTTAAATATTTTCAGTTGAGATAATTTAAAGTGAAAACTTGTAATGGATGATATAAGCATAATCGACTTTCGAAATTGCTTAATTTTATTTGCAGACTCTTCTGAAACTAAAGTTTAAATTTGTTCAATGAAAACATTTCTAATTGTTGGAGGAATATCTCGACTATATTCAAAGTGATCTCATGAATGGCCGTCCTTCTAAATTAAAATTTTTAAAATAATTTTCTTATTGATGGATGAAATTTTAATATTTTTTGGTTTTTTTGAAATAGTTAATGGCGGTTGTTGGATCAACCATGTGTCAAAGCTCGAGGCAACAGCTATAATAAATGTTTTTGTATGTGGTCTAGGAAATCGAAAGCATTGGCCAAATAATTCATTAATCCGAAGTTTTAAGGTTTAGGATTTTCCTGCTACAATTGTAATTGATTTCTTCAATCTTCAATTGATGAAAAACGTGATCTAAAAAAAATGATAAAATGATACCGTATCTAAATGATAAAATCTATACGTGATACGCAGCTTTATTTTAATTTTATTTTACTCTTTTACTAATTCCTTAGAATTTAGAAAAACTAATACAATTTATTTGCATGTATTGATTCAAAAAGTGAAATCTTCTGATAAAATTTAATTAACAGTGACAATTTTAAAATTTAAATAGCACCTTTTTATTAGAAAAGGCAAGGATTGCGTTCGTATTGTATTTTATTTATAAACAAAGTCTTAACAAGTAAGTGTGTTTGGTTATTTGTGTGTTTAAATTTATTATCCACATCTATGTTAATAATTTCTAGCCGGGGCTTTCTTCTTTTGTGAAAAATATTTGTTACAAAAACGTGGAGTTATGAGTTTTAATAAAAAATCCAAAACATACCATTTCAGCGATGATTGGGAAGAAGAATTTCTATTTATTATGTACAAAGATAAATGCCCTTGTTTGATATGTAATACGGCAGTTGCGCTACCGAAGAGAGGTAATCTTAACAGGCATTTTACTACTCTACACGCAAACTTCGACCAAAAATACCCTCCAAAAAGTATGGAAAAAAAATTGGAATTACAAAGATTAAAAAAAAGTTTAACTTTACAACAAACTTTGTTAAAAAAAAGTTGTAGTAAATCAACAATGACAACGATTGCATCGCTACGTGTTTGTCGAATATTTATTCAGCACAAAAAGTCTTTTACAGACGGTGAAATATTTAAAGAAGCCTTTTTAGCAGCAGCAGACAGCTTGTTTCAAAATTTTAAAAATAAAACTGAGATTGTTAATACAATCGATGACATGCAACTTTCCAGACAAACTGCAACAAGACGAGTTGAAACATTGGCAATTGACTTGCGATCACAGCTTCAAAAAGATTTTGAAAATTATGACTGGTTTTCACTTCAATTTGATGGATCTACTGAAAATTGTGATATGTCTCAGCTTAGCGTATTTGTATTAGTATTTCCTGATTCAACTTAGTATTTCCTGATTCAACTTCAAAGGAGGAATTTGTTAAAATTCTGTCATTGAAACAACGAACCAGAGGAGAAGACGTTTACAATATTTTTAATTCTTTCGCATTATCTGAACAGCTTCCTCCTAAGAAGCTCGTTTCCATTACTACGGATGGTGCTCCTTCTATGACTGGTTTTGAAAATGGATTTTTAGCATAAGAGAGATATTGATTTTCCTAATTTCATAACATATCACTGCATAATTCATAAACAATCGTTATGTAGTAAAATGTTGAATTTTGATGATGTTATGAAAGCAGTAATAAAAATAATTAATTCGATTCGGGCGAAAGCTTTACAAAGGAGGCTATAACTCAGTAAGATGGTTGAGCAAAAGCAAAGTTTTGGAAAGATTTCGTAAGCTGTTGCCACATATAAAAGAATTTCTAGACGAAAAAAAACGATCCCTATGCTGTTGTACTTTACGACAAGATTTGGCTGCAAAAATTGGCATTTTTAACGGATCTGACAACAAAATTGAATGAACTAAATTTGGATTTGCAAGGAAAAAGCAAAATTATAACCGAAATGATTTCATGTATCGATACATGTAAAACTAAACTGGAATTGTGGATATCTCAAATTAATAAGAAAGATCTGAAGCATTTTTCGAATTTAGCAGACAAAATGAAATCAAATATAGAAATTTGTGATTACCAACAATTCAGTAATATTTTGGAAAGCATTTTCCTACAATTTAAACAAAGATTTGTAGACTTTGAAGAACCTCGTCCAATTGCTTCATTTTTAAATTCACCATTTTCGAAAATAAATATAGAAAATATGGCTGCACTTTTCGAAAAAAACATTTAGTATGGATGTAGGTAGCTTAGAAATGCAATTAATTGAATTACAAAGTGACATTAGCTTGAGATTGCGTGATCAAATTGGTATATGGAACTTTGTTTCTATTGAAAAATATCCACTTTTAAAAGGTGTCTATCTTAGAATGCATTCGTGTTTTTGATCCACATATTTATGTGAATCGTCATTTTCTCATATGAATTACGTAAAATCTAAATACCGTACACGTATGACTGAACATCATCTTGATGATTGTTTACGTTTAGCTGTAAGTAATTATGAACCCGAATACTCAAAAATAGCTGATGATATTCAATGTCAACCATGTCATTAAATAAAGAAATTTCTTTTTTTTAAATGAAAACTATTTTTTTATTTTTTTATTATTGTATTTTACTAGCACGTCAATTATTATTGGTCGTTTGGTCGATCGCCAAACGTTTAGAAAAAAAAAGTAGCGCTTTGGGTCGAAAAGGTTGGGCGCCCCTGGCCTACAATAATAAAGTGATTATGATGAAACTTACGGAATAGGGTTCCAATTAGTGTAAAAGATAATTATCATCTTTTGGGACACATTGATCAAAGTGGCGGGGGGTCTACCATACAACTGCTGACTTTTCACACTTTGTTTTTAAAGTTTTTTGGGAGCATACAGACTTCGTTCATTAATCAATTCTAATGACACTTTGGAAAAATATGGAGACTTAAATGACAAGGAGCCGATTAGTTTTTGGACAATATTGGGATAAGTGGTACGGGGTCTCCCAAACACCTGTTTACTGTGTCATTATTTTTTCAATGTTTGTTGGGAGCACACAGCATTCGTTCGTAAACCAATTTTGATGACACTTTGGAAAAAAATTCAAACATGTATGGCAAAGAACTGATTAGTTTTTGAGCGATAGTGAACAAAGTGGTGGGGGGTATCCCATAGGCTGATATTAAATTATTTACGTTTGTTTCTAAGAGCCAATTCGGCTGCCTTCGAAAACAAATAGTTTTGTTGGGGTTTCATTAATGAAAAGGGAACGAATTTGTTAATACCGAATTGAATAATTTTAGTAAAAATTTGAGCAGAAACATTTACATCGTCAGTATAAAAACAATGACGATCAAAGGGATACCTTGAACAAAACTTCGGAGACCATTGGTGTCCATTTTTGAAAAGCGAAATATTTTACGGGGTTTGGGAACTCTAGTTTGTAGCAACTCAGTTTGATAAGTGGTGCGTTCCAATATTACCCTTATCGACATCGACACTCTTATTATCTGGCATAGATATGATGTAAAGGTCTAGGAGAAAACTTTTATCACCGCCATTACGAGGAGTGAAAGTTGGGCTTTTTACAATCTGCGTCAGGTCGTGCGATGCAGCAAATTTTTTGCCTGCCTTCATTTGGAAAATTCTAACCACGATTTGTTGTGGACGTTGAAGTTACCGGCAACGATAACCTCACAATTTTGAAATTGTGCTCTACTATCGTCGACAACATTAGTCAAGAGATTCAAAAAATTCGGATTGTGTTTGTTTGGGATCCGGTATAGAGCTATTGTGAAAAAAGAAATTTCAGGTAGACAAACCTTTAATACTACTGTGTTGTAGCCATCACCATGTAGTTTTTAATATGGAAAGCGTTTATATGCAACACTCTCATGTATGTATGCAAATACACCTTGATGAAGTTTAAAAGCTGAGTCAAGCCTATATTTGGAGTTTAGTATTACATCATAGGGATAGTTTTTCGAAACTTGTGTTTCTGTAAGAAAAAGAATAGGCGGTTTGTCGTGCTCGAGATGATGTTGCATGGCGTTACGGTTGGCATTCAATCCACAAATAGTTTTGATGTGAATTTTAAATTTTTTATCAAATGTAGTAGTCCCGGGCGGCTAGGCCAAGATTCCCGTTCCCGCTAGATATGACAACAGGTTTACGGTTTGCAATATCTAGCTATAGACCAGGTACCTCGGGCTCGCCAAGTCTTGTATCTGTGTCACAGTCAATGTATCAATTTAAAATGAAATGTTATTTTTTGACACAAGATGTATTTTTTTTCCTTTATGATTTTACTTGAAATTGAAATATTTTTGACATAATCTAGCTCCACCAACTTTGGACTTATTTTAGAGTTATAATAGTTATTTGAACCTGAAATATTAGTTTTTGTCAAAAGATGTATTTTTTTCTATATGATTTTAATCAAAATTGAGATTTTCTTATAATTTTTTTTTGACATATTCCAGCTCCATCTACCTGGGACTTAGCTTAATAGTTTGAAGATATCAGGTAGTTGAACATGGAATGTCGTTTTATGACAAAAGATGTATTTTCTTTTCTATGTGATTTTTTTCGAAATTGAGATTTATTCATGAAGTTTTTTGACATGATCTAGCTCCATGCGTTCTGGACTTATGTTTCAATTTCAGAATATCAGTTAGCTGAACATGAAATGTTGTTTTTTGATAAATGATGTGTTTTTTCAATCAAAGCGATACGGTAGATCGCTGTTCGTGAAGAAAATAGCGATTACCACTTTTGCTTATATACGCTGAACCTAGTAGACATAACCTCAAAAAAAGGTTTTGATCTAATCTTCTCCATATAATATAAGCTTATGGTGACTCGTTTAACATAAACTCACCTTTATTAATATTAATATGAAATGAATTTAATACACATGACTGTAAAAAAAATTTGTTAAAATATAACATTTTGAAAAAAGTTTTGAGTTTTGAGAAACTAATGTTAAAATAATTTTTAAGACGAATAAGTTTCATACTGTCTTTGGCTCCATCTATTGAACGCTTTTTACAATCAAAACAAAAATCAACAAATGTCAATTTTACTCTGATTCTGTTGTTAAGAAAAAAATTAGAAAGGAAACTGTCATAAAAAGTAAAAACTTAATTATCATTTAGTTTTACTCTGATTTTGCATAAAAAAGCTAAAGCATATTAGCAAAGAGTTAAGACCAATTTTAAAAGGGAATATAATGGTTTGGGTTTGTTTGGGTTTGTAGTGTGACATAAAAACATTACATATTATAATTTGTTCTTTTAATTCGTATGGACATTTATTTTTGGACATTTATGTGAAATATGTGTTTTAAATAAGAGCGGGGTATATTATCTAGTGAATTTGTTCCAAATAATTTTTTTCCTGGATTGCAATATATTTTTCTAAAATTCTACTCTGATTCTGCCTAAAAGGTTTTAACAAGACAATTTTTTTAAAAAAGAAATGTGTTAAGGTTTAGGTGTGTAGGTTGTCATAAAAAAATTATTATAATTTGTTTAACTGCGAATGACTGAATGTTTCCAAAAATTTTCGGTATACAATTTAAATTAAATTCGTTTAAAAATCTATACCGTAATGTGCCAATAGGTAGACCTTACAACAAAATATTAGAGTGTATTAGTTAGAGCCTTTGTCCCAAACCATAATTCAGAGTATGCAATCACTTTTTCTAGAAATTTTAAATTATAGAAATTATGGTTGGTGTGTTCGTTTTATATTCTTCGAAAATATCATTTAATGAAATTTTACTATGATAATTCTGGTTTTGACTAAGAAACATTAGAAAGGAAGTTGTCATAAAAACATTATTATATAGCTTTTTTCTTAAACATATATATGTATTTATCGATCTAACTTAAATGAAATTAAAAACTGTACCGTAAAGTGCCGATCACTAGACCCCTACAACAACACCGCGTGTGCTATTTAACGCTTTTGTCCCTAATAATGTTCCCGGGTATGCAAATACTTTTTCTAATGATCAACTTTTATAGGTGTCAAAATTTTTTCAAGTAGGACAGCAAATTGCATAGTTTTAGTCGATTTGCAGATACAAATAAACAAAAGTTTTCACCGTAACAAGTGGTTAAAAGTTTGTTGAATCTCATTTTGAAATATGAAATTACATACTCTGAAAATTATTTTTAATTCAAAAATAGTTTTATTAAAATTAGTTTCTAGTTAAATAAAACAAAAGTGAGACAATATAAATTCAGTATTTGTATACTGAAAAATCACATGGAAATTAATCTTAATATTAAAGAAATTTGAAATTAATATTAAAGCAATTATACTTGAACTAAATCTGTTACTGTTTTTATAGTTCTAAGCCATGTTCAATATCGAAAGTTCATCTGAAGGCGATAAACAAATTATTGTAGAATCTGAACCAAATAGCAAACATAACGAGACTTATATTTTGGTTTTACAACATATGCTTAAGCAATTCTAGTATACTCCTCAAAATATTTGGTGCCAATATGCGAGGCTCACCCAACCAACCCACACCACTAGATAAATCTTTGGCCCAAATTATCTATCTTGCAGATTATTGGGTATGTTGTTTTTATGAGCGCAGAAAAGGTGGAAATAATTCAATCAATCGTTAAAGTTGGTAAACTTTTATTATTTATTTCATTATAATCCAAACTCATAAAATTTATTATTTACTACAAAAAATCGTGATATCAGCTACAAAAAACATCAAAAATGTAAATTTTAGTTCGTGAAAAAGGTGCAGTTTAAAGTTTAATAGTCAAAACTATCTGTTCAGTACAAAAAGAAGTGATATCCTGTGTCAAGTAAAAACGAGTGTAAAACAAAACATTGCCAAATAATTAGGTGTTCTACATGTTTGAAATACTCACTTTGTCACTCGGATTAGAGATAAGAATTAGAAACAACTTCAACTAACTAGGTATTAAAACAAAAGTTTCTAGTTAAAATAAAAGTACAAAATAATATTTATTTATTTATTTATATTCGAATACAAATGTGGAATGCGAACTTTATACGATTTCCTGTCCTCTTCTTTCAACATCAATTGCCTCTAGATTAATATCTAAAGCTCCAGTTGGCCATTTATTTTTTCTAATTTCATCCAGAATGGACCATTCTACCATTGTGTACAACCTACTAATCTTTCCGGCGATAATCCTCTTGTAGGTACATCAGCTGGATTCTCTGCAGATTTAACATGATACCACAGAGAGCGATTAGAGCTGCGTAATTTGTCGCTTACCCGTTTATTTTGGACAAGGTTTTTCCATTTTCTAAGACTTTCTGGCAGCCATGATAAAACAATTGAAGAATCAGTCCATAGATTTACTGACGCTGTTTTGAATTCTGCTATATTTAATATTTGGCTCAGAAGCTTTGTCAATAGATGTGCTCTACATAATTCTAGTTTGGGTAGTGATATTCCCTTCAATGACGCTACTCTGGTTTTTGAACAGAGTAAATGTACCTTACATTCTTCGTTGCGTAGGCAACTTCAGTTGCATCACAAAACCCATGGATTTCTATTTTATTCCTTATATTTAGTATATTTCTTGGTATAAGAAGTTTTTCGAACTCTATTAATTGCGATTTTATGTTTTTCCAAGAGTTTAATACATCATCTGGCAGCGTATCGTCCCAGTCCAGTTTTTTTGCCATAACTGTTGAAATAGTAACTTAAGCATGATAACAGATGGTGCCGACCAACCTAATGGATCAAAGATCCTCGACGATTCTGATAGCAATTTCCTTTTTGTTGGAACAAATTCATTATTCAAATGTACTTTAAAGGTAAACATGTCGTTCGATGGACTGCTCTGAAGTCCTAAAACCTTGATACATTGACCATTATCTAAATCAACAATTTTCTCATTCGTTTGATCTGAAAGTTTTGGAAAGTTTGAACCATTTTGTTAGTTTGAGTCCCCCATGTAACATTAAACTCTCTAACTCTTTCTTTAAGGTAATAGCTTTAGCCTCATTTTCAGCACCCGATAGCAAATCATCCACATAGAAGTCGTTTTGTAGTGCCTTAGATGCTCGCTTGTAATTTTCCCCGTGGTCCCTGCAAAGCTGAATCAAACAACGAATTGCTAAAATTGGAGCCGAAGGGCTGCCGACGCCATAGCTGAAATGTATGTGAGTTTAGTTTTAACATATAAAATTATGTTTAAAATATCAGCTCTCTAGATATTCTAGTTTGGAAAAAAAAAATTTTCAAAGTTGTCAAATTTTCATGCAAAACGCATATGTTCCATATGTCACCGTGTTTAATTCGTATTCTTGAATGGGCTTTTCAAATGAATCTCTCCACAAAATTTTTGGAAATTTTCTATCATCCGGTTGAATCCAAATTTGTCAATACATTTTTTGTATATCTGCTACCAACGCCACAACATGGAGTCGAAATTTGACCAGAGTGCACTACAACGTTGGTTAAATTGTTGGGCCTACCATTAGTATGTTGTTCAATGACAAGCCGTTGGAAGTTTTAAATGATCCATCAAAGACAACTCGAATTTTCTTTTCAATATTCGTAGTTTTGAATACCGCATGATGCGGTAGAAAATATCCATCGTTTGGTTTGGGTTCACCTAAAAGTGTCATATGATTCAAACCAATATACTCATTAATAAAATTACTATATTCATTTTTTAATACCTCATCCTTAAGTAATCGTTGTTCAATACTCACATATCTTTTTAGTGAACCTCTATATGAATTTCCGAGCTCAAGAGGATTCGTTTTAAAGTGAAACCTAACCACATATCTTTTATCATTTCCCTGGGTATATGTATTAAGGAAAAATTCTTCACATTTAATTTCTTCTTCACTTAAGCATGTAGTCGATTCAACTTCTTCATATTCCCAAAATTTGCGTAGTGAATCTTCGATATCGATACACGTATGATTATTTGAAACATTTTTAACTGGTGGTCTCATTGGACTAGACGAACAACCTCCTCTTATCCAACCAAACAGTGTTTTTTAAGCGACTATGTTGTTTTGTTTGTTTTTGAAATGCCCATCTTGTAAGATATCCAAAAATACATCGTTTCCAAGAAGAATGTCTATTTTATCTGGTTGTGTAAAGTGAGGATCTGCGAGAGGTAATGGGTCACAATATTTTATTTCATTTCCATATAAACTAAAAGGTGGTGTGATGTTAGTTATTTTGCTTAGTACCAGTGCAAAAACCTCAAGTTTTTGCTGCGGATCATGTATAGAGCTCATCACAATATTAGTGCAACCTTTAGTAGTAACACCTTTTAAAGACAGACCCGTAATAGATATTTTTGCATGAGAATGCGGCAGATTAAGTCTCTGAAGACATTCAACTGAAATAAAAGACATTTCAGAACCAGAATCAAGTAGAATTCTTCATTCCTGAAAGCCGCCCTAACAGTCCTTAACATATGCGCGAGCAGTTAACAGAATTGAACGTGCTGGAGTTACATCAATGTTGGAAACTCCAACATGAGAATTGTTTATATTTATTTCTTCTGTTTCTTTTTCTTGAATTAGGTGATATGCTTCAGTTTCTGTTGGTTCAACAGGCTTGGGAGATAACAATTTTGATTCATTCGCATTTGATACTAAATCAGTGTGTAGCATGCTGTGATACTTTCGCCTACAATAAGTACACCTTTTCCATGATTTGTATTAAACAACTGAATGTCCAGAAGACAAGCAATTGTAGCATAAATATAACTCTTGTACTAATTTTCTTCTATCATTTAATGTCTTTCCTTTTAATTATTCACAGTCAAATATACGGTGATTTCCTTTACAGTAATTGCAAATAAATTCATATGATTGATTCCCTTTTGCCACAAATGTTCTTGCTGCACTCCTGTTTGGTTTAGATTGATAGGTTCCTTTCGCTAAAAATTCATTTGTTTCCATATTATCACATCTATTTGAAAGAAATTTCAAAAACTCTTTAAATGACGGAAAATTGCTTTGTTTTGGACAATCAGCTCATGCTTGCCTAGTTTCTCGATCGCATTTGTCCAAATAAAGGTAAATTAGAAATTGGTCTCTATTTTCAGCTTCATCGCCAACATTGGTTAAATGTCGAAGACTCTTATTAGAGTTTGATAACACTACAGCTGGCTCCATAAAATATTTTATCAACGATATTACTACTAGCCCTGGTTTGTAATATCTTTGAATTATCTTTTCCCATGCATCTTGATAATTGGCATCGGTTATCTGAATATGGTTGATTAATGCTTCAGCTTTACCCTTTAGAATACTTCTCAAATATTGGAATTTATGAGCATTAGTTAAAGATCCATTATTATGAACGGTAAAGGTAAAGGTCACTGAACGATGAAAATTCCATATAACTACCATTAAAGATGGGTATATTAATTCGAGGTAGTCGAACTTCTGTGGTTGCAGTTTGTGACTGGTTTGATTTGTCAAAGAAGCTTTTCTGTTGATCAGCAAATCAACCCATTGTAGTATCTAACTGATCCTGTATAGCCGTATGTTTTGGATCACGATTTCCCAGTGCGATACGTAACTTTTCTTTAATTGCATAAAATGAATCTTCAAAGTCCTCAATTTCCGATTTCATTCCAGGAAATCCACTAAGCTTGTCATAGACTTCAACAAATTCTAGGTAGTAGCGTTCCAACATTTCTAAACGAACATTGATAGCTTTCGAAGTAGTTTTGACGTTGATTTTATTAACGAAGTTGGTACACAATCGTGAACATGAGTCCATATTGCCACGCTTTCGTTTTAAATCTGCCATGATTTCTGCCTCATCGGCCATCATGAAGACTATACTTTAAAATAGTTAAAAATAAGTGTTTTAAAATAACATGTGGTTAAATCCGGCTCGAAGGACCATGAACAAAATAGTAGAGCTAAACTCTTAAATAGATTTTTTAACAAAGCACTTATTATTTACTGATTTTAATTTTTACTTCTTAACAGATTTTCTTATTTTATAGATTTTCAAAATCAATCAAATTATTGTAGCCGGTTAAATAATTATAAAAGAAAGAAAAAAATAAATGAATTGAATTGTATACTTATCTTCTGCTGGTCTCAAAACGAAAGTGAATTTATTTTCAATATTTACACGAAAATAAAAAAAACCACAATTTTCTACAAAAATAAGTGTTTTTGTTTTAAATTGTAGAATTGATTTCTTTCGAAATGCATCTTAATATTCATATTGCATCAAGTGCATGGAGGGATCAGTTTTTATTAATTTGTTAATTTTTTTCTATATTTTGATCCACGGGTGTGACAACCCCGCGTACTCCAGTCCCTGCTATTGCCATATAAGTTAACGTGAGATATCGCATACCACTGGCAATAGCAGTGAGATATCACTAGCCAAGGTGATATCTTAGGGGTGCTGGCGGATGAACTGCATTCAGTCAACGGTAGCACTCTAAATCTTAGCTAATGAATATTCCTTGATGCTGGAACGCTGTAGCTTGCTCGAAGAAACGAGCCTTCATATAACTATATATCTGAGCTTTAATCATTGAAAAATAGACTGCGTCCCATAATCAAGGATTATGCCATTAGCTGGACTATTGGCAAACCAATTTTAGTTTTGTTCCTGCAAATTTTTAAAACAAATTTGCTTTTTATCTCTTATTTTATTTTTATTTTCCGTATCCTATCACAAAATATTGGCCTATGTCATATTTTATATGTGATAGGATTTATGGTTTAGTTATCCATTATTTAACAAAAAAAATATTGAAAAAAAAAAACAGATTTGCGTCCATTAACATCCTTTGAACGCATGTTGTTGTGGGACCTTGGTCTTAAAAGGTTTTTATGTGTTGTTGTGACACATATAGTAATGCCTACTACACAACACATTTTATTAAAAAAAAAAAAAAAAAGTAACCTGCTATAATAATTCGATCGATCAGATAAAATAATTGATTTGAAATGAACATTTAGGCAAATAGCTCGAAAATTATTAACGTATATATATAGGAGTTAACTATAAAAATATATATTTCAATTTATAACCTATTCTAAATTAATTACAATTTTCATCTTGCCTTCATCTCTTAACTTCAGTATGCGGTGATCCTCAACATACGTTACGTTCATTGAAATATCAACAACGTTAGATAAAAGTTTTTGTGGAAAGTGCAAGTGCATATATTTGGTCTAGTCTTGATTAATGTTCATTCTGTTGGCCTTAAAGTACAAAATGCGCTTTATGTAGATGAAATTTTGATAACGGAATTCACACTAACTGTGATTCATATGACAAAAATTATTTAATGATTAAAAAATTCAATGAATTCATTGCGCTCGCGAATGAAGCAATTGACGAGAATTCACTTCTTTTTTGTTGAAAATATTTTATTTATCTCGTTTGCTTTACATTTCAAAAGGTCTAACTTTTTGTCAGATGGCTGGCGTTTTGTTGATAAAAATTCTTTCTTTCAAGCCCAAAAAAAACATGTTCGAAAATCAAGCGAGGCATTTTCACTCGAGTGAGTGTGCCACTCTGTAAATATGTTAATGAGGTAAGATAAGATAAAAGATCAACTACGGCGCGCCATTTTTGATGCAACGTTTTTGGTACGCATAAAGGTGGAAGTTCTCAGGGTATTGCGATCCTGATAGTTTAGAAATTTAAATTAAAATAATTTTCTGTTATAATTTTTGCTTAGTATTGTTTATTTGACGTTGACTTCGTTTCGTGTTAGTATGGGTAGCCCATATAGCTTATCATAAATTAGTTTTGTATTAAGGTTTGTTTTAATAAGATGCATAGTTGCACAATTTTCCGAAAAGTTGTTTTTTTAGGTAATTCTGACGACGCGAACGAGCAAACATACGACGAATACATCGAATCTTACGATAATCCTACATTTGACCAATCCGAACAATTAGAAGACATATATTTTTTAGACTAAGCCACTCTTCGCTCCCTTACTACGAAAAAAAAAATTTTCAAAGTTGTCAAATTTTCATGCAAAACGCATATGTTCCATATGTCACCGTGTTTAATTCGTATTCTTGAATGGGCTTTTCAAATGAATCTCTCCACAAAATTTTTGGAAATTTTCTATCATCCGGTTGAATCCAAATTTGTCAATACATTTTTTGTATATCTGCTACCAACGCCACAACATGGAGTCGAAATTTGACCAGAGTGCACTACAACGTTGGTTAAATTGTTGGGCCTACCATTAGTATGTTGTTCAATGACAAGCCGTTGGAAGTTTTAAATGATCCATCAAAGACAACTCGAATTTTCTTTTCAATATTCGTAGTTTTGAATACCGCATGATGCGGTAGAAAATATCCATCGTTTGGTTTGGGTTCACCTAAAAGTGTCATATGATTCAAACCAATATACTCATTAATAAAATTACTATATTCATTTTTTAATACCTCATCCTTAAGTAATCGTTGTTCAATACTCACATATCTTTTTAGTGAACCTCTATATGAATTTCCGAGCTCAAGAGGATTCGTTTTAAAGTGAAACCTAACCACATATCTTTTATCATTTCCCTGGGTATATGTATTAAGGAAAAATTCTTCACATTTAATTTCTTCTTCACTTAAGCATGTAGTCGATTCAACTTCTTCATATTCCCAAAATTTGCGTAGTGAATCTTCGATATCGATACACGTATGATTATTTGAAACATTTTTAACTGGTGGTCTCATTGGACTAGACGAACAACCTCCTCTTATCCAACCAAACAGTGTTTTTTAAGCGACTATGTTGTTTTGTTTGTTTTTGAAATGCCCATCTTGTAAGATATCCAAAAATACATCGTTTCCAAGAAGAATGTCTATTTTATCTGGTTGTGTAAAGTGAGGATCTGCGAGAGGTAATGGGTCACAATATTTTATTTCATTTCCATATAAACTAAAAGGTGGTGTGATGTTAGTTATTTTGCTTAGTACCAGTGCAAAAACCTCAAGTTTTTGCTGCGGATCATGTATAGAGCTCATCACAATATTAGTGCAACCTTTAGTAGTAACACCTTTTAAAGACAGACCCGTAATAGATATTTTTGCATGAGAATGCGGCAGATTAAGTCTCTGAAGACATTCAACTGAAATAAAAGACATTTCAGAACCAGAATCAAGTAGAATTCTTCATTCCTGAAAGCCGCCCTAACAGTCCTTAACATATGCGCGAGCAGTTAACAGAATTGAACGTGCTGGAGTTACATCAATGTTGGAAACTCCAACATGAGAATTGTTTATATTTATTTCTTCTGTTTCTTTTTCTTGAATTAGGTGATATGTTACAGTTTCTGTTGGTTCAACAGGCTTGGGAGATAACAATTTTGATTCATTCGCATTTGATACTAAATCAGTGTGTAGCATGCTGTGATACTTTCGCCTACAATAAGTACACCTTTTCCATGATTTGTATTAAACAACTGAATGTCCAGAAGACAAGCAATTGTAGTATAAATGTAACTCTTGTACTAATTTTCTTCTATCATTGAATGTCTTTCCTTTGAATTATTCACAGTCAAATATACGGTGATTTCCTTTACAGTAATTGCAAATAAATTCATATGATTGATTCCCTTTTGCCACAAATGTTCTTGCTGTACTCCTGTTTGGTTTGGATTGATAGGTTCCTTTCGCTAAAAATTCATTTGTTTCCATATTATCACATCTATTTGAAAGAAATTTCAAAAACTCTTTAAATGACGGAAAATTGCTTTGTTTTGGACAATCAGCTCATGCTTGCCTAGTTTCTCGATCGCATTTTTCCAAATAAAGGTAAATTAGAAATGGGTCTCTATTTTCAGCTTCATCGCCAACATTGGTTAAATGTCGAAGACTCTTATTAGAGTTTGATAACACTACAGCTGGCTCCATAAAATATTTTATCAACGATATTACTACTAGCCCTGGTTTGTAATATCTTTGAATTATCTTTTCCCATGCATCTTCATAATTGGCATCGGTTATCTGAATATGGTTGATTAATGCTTCAGCTTTGCCCTTTAGAATACTTCTCAAATATTGGAATTTATGAGCATTAGTTAAAGAACCATTATTATGAACGGTTGCCACGTAAAGGTCACTGAACGATGAAAATTCAATATAACTACCATTAAAGATGGGTATATTAATTCGAGGTAGTCGAACTTCTGTGGTTGCAGTTTGTGACTGGTTTGGTTTGTCAAAGAAGCTTTGCTGTTGATCAGCAGATCGACCCATTGTAGTATCTAACTGATCCTGTATAGCCGTATGTTTTGGATCACGATTTCCCAGTGCGATACGTAACTTTTCTTTAATTGCATAATATGAATCTTCAAAGTCCTCAATTTCCGATTTCATTCCAGGAAATCCACTAAGCTTGTCATCGACTTCAACAAATTCTAGGTAGTAGCGTTCCAACATTTCTAAACGAACATTGATAGCTTCCGAAGTAGTTTTGACGTTGATTTTATTAACGAAGTCGGTACACAATCGTGAACATGAGCCCTTTATATTGCCACGCTTTCGTTTTAAATCTGCCATGATTTCTGCCTCATCGGCCATCATGAAGACTATACTTTAAAATTGTTAAAAATAAGTGTTTTAAAATAACATGTGGTTAAATCCGGCTCGAAGGACCATGAACAAAATAGTAGAGCTAAACTCTTAAATAGATTTTTTAACAAAGCACTTATTATTTACTGATTTTAATTTTTACTTCTTAACAGATTTTCTTATTTTATAGATTTTCAAAATCAATCAAATTATTGTAGCCGGTTAAATAATTATAAAAGAAAGAAAAAAATAAATGAATTGAATTGTATACTTATCTTCTGCTGGTCTCAAAACGAAAGTGAATTTATTTTCAATATTTACACGAAAATAAAAAAAACCATAATTTTCTACAAAAATAAGTGTTTTTGTTTTAAATTGTAGAATTGATTTCTTTCGAAATGCATCTTAATATTCATATTGCATCAAGTGCATGGAGGGATCAGTTTTTATTAATTTGTTAATTTTTTTCTATATTTTGATCCACGGGTGTGACAACCCCGCGTACTCCAGTCCCTGCTATTGGCATATGAGAAAACGTGAGATATCGCATACCACTGGCAATAGCAGTGAGATATCACTAGCCAAGGTGATATCTTAGGGGTGCTGGCGGATGAACTGTATTCAGTCAACGGTAGCACTCTAAATCTTAGCTAATGAATATTCCTTGATGCTGGAACGCTGTAGCTTGCTCGAAGAAACGAGCTTTCTTATAACTATATATCTGAGCTTTAATCATTGAAACTGCGTCCCATAATCAAGGATTATGCCATTAGCTGGACTATTGGCAAACCAATTTTAGTTTTGTTCCTGCAAATTTTTAAAACAAATTTGCTTTTTATCTCTTATTTTATTTTTATTTTCCCTATCCTATCACAAAATATTGGCCTATGTCATATTTTATATGTGATAGGATTTATGGTTTAGTTATCCATTATTTAACAAAAAAATATTAAAAAAAAAAAAAAAACAGATTTGCGTCCATTAACATCCTTTGAAAGCATGTTGTTGTGGGACCTTGGTCTTAAAAGGTTTTTATGTGTTGTTGTGACCCATATTGTAATGCCTACTACACAACACATTTTATTAAAAAAAAAAAAAAAAAAAAGTAGCCTGCTATAATAATCCGATCGATCAGATAAAATAATTGATTTGAAATGAACATTTAGGCAAATAGTTCGAAAATTATTAACGTATATATATAGGAGTTAACTATAAAAATATATATTTCAATTTATAACCTATTCTAAATTAATTACTATTTTCATCTTGCCTTCATCTCTTAACTTCAGTATGCGGTGATCCTCAACATACGTTACGTTCATTGAAATATCAACAACGTTAGATAAAAGTTTTTGTGGAGAGTGCAAGTGCATATATTTGGTCTAGTCTTGATTAATGTTCATTCTGTTGGCCTTAAAGTACAAAATGCGCTTTATGTAGATGAAATTTTGATAACGGAATTCACACTAACTGTGATTCATATGACAAAAATTATTTAATGATTAAAAAATTCAATGAATTCATTGCGCTCGAAGATGAGGCAATTGACGAGAATTGACTTCTTTTTTGTTGAAAATATTTTATTTATCTCGTTTGCTTTACATTTTAAAAGGTCTAACTTTTTGTCAGATGGCTGGCGTTTTGTTAATAAAAATTTTTTTTTCAAGCACAAAAAAAACATGTTCGAAAATCAAGCGAGGCATTTTCACTCGAGTGAGTGTGCCACTCTGTAAATATGTTAATGAGGTAAGATAAGATAAAAGATCAACTACGGTGCGCCAATTTTGATGCAACGTTTTTGGTACGCATAAAGGTGGAAGTTCTCAGGGTATTGCGATCCTGATAGTTTAGAAATTTAAATTAAAATAATTTTCTGTTATAATTTTTGCTTAGTATTGTTTATTTGACGTTGACTTCGTTTCGTGTTAGTATGGGTAGCCCATATAGCTTATCATAAATTAGTTTTGTATTAAGGTTTGTTTTAATAAGATGCATAGTTGCACAATTTTCCGAAAAGTTGTTTTTTTAGGTATAATAATTCAATAAAAAAATAAATAAATCTTGTCATATTCACAAGCACGATTTTTTTTCAAAATTTAAATGATTATAATTTTAGTTGATGTTCAAATCGAAATTTAGCCATCTATAGAGTAAGATATATGAAAAAAATTCTAAATTTGTTAATGTATATAATGCCGTAAAAAGTATTTCGAGAAGAACAACAACTTCAATTGTATAAAAATCAATCAACTAATCACAAAGAGCAAAACATGTTAACAAATGTTCATATGAACTATTTTTTCGTATTCGTCATTAATCAAATCCAAAGACGTAGGGTGAAATTTCTTCAAGTTTGAATAACTTTAACATCCCCTTTCTACACTAAATTAATATAAACTCTAACAAGTGGTAATGATTAGATACCAAAACACTTGTTCTCTCCCCTATAACACACAAGTAAAACCAAACAGTTGGTCATGCGAAAATATCATTTACTCAATAATTTTAATTTATATTTTCTTCTTCATTATAGTAAGCTCACTTTTCTATTTTATTTCCGTTTTTCTTCCTCTTTATGCTTTTTTCAAATTTTATTTTCTTTCAAACTTACGGTAATTTTTTTTTTGTTAATGTCGTGGTTTGTTTTAAAAAAAATTTATTATATCAAGTGAATTATTTTCTGATCAATTAAACCGTTTCATGAATTATATGCGACCGTTTTATGTAATTACTTTCTTGTTTTTGATTCGCTTTCATTTCACTCCAGTGAACGTGAAATTAAATTTTTTAAATACTTTTGATTCAACAACAGGTAGAAAAAAATTATAGAGTAATTTGGCGAGGAGGTTTTATGACTTTGTAATTTATTTCTTTTGATAGTTTTTATTTAATATCGTAATTGGTCTGTGGTAAATGTCAACATCAATCACTTGAGTTGATAGTTTTTTAAGGGAAAATGAATTTACAATTTTAATATAAATTAATAGAAGAACTTAAAAATTATTTTTAATTTTATTCTTTAAATTAAAGTAGACTGCCTATCTATGTATCTTTATGTTTGTCTATATGTCTGTCTATCTGTCTGTCTATCTGTTTGTCTATCTCTCTGTCTATCTGTCTTTTTATATTTTCATGACTGAGTATCTGTCTAATTATTAATCAGTCTTTCTTTCAGTTTTTTTTTATTAAGCTAGCAAAACAACACGGCTGAGTCGTCCAACGACGTTAGTAAAATTAGAATACACAGGATACATACATTTCAAACACAACTACAGCGATAAACCAAAAAGTTTTTTTCGTCGGAGAAAATTTAGATTCTATTTCTAATATATCGTCGGCGATGATTATTGCCAGATATCAATTTTATTTTTATTTGGCTGCAAGGGTAATTTTCAATGTTACTGTGACAGTGCCGCTAGCTGAAAAATATTATTTTGTGATGTTTTTCGCGTTTCTGAGGTAGCAATCGTTTTGTTTTGAGTATTCATTTATTCATTTATATATTTTCACAATTTTTTTTGTATTCTATTTTTAAAATTAATTATTAGTAGAAAAATTATTATTAATTATTTATTAGTAAAAATTAGTTATGTTTTAAATTGAAATTTGTGAAATTCGTTTTGACAAAGACAAAGCATTTTAGTTTATTTTTGACAGCTTTTGACGCTGACGCTTTTTTTGTAGTTACAACAGCCAAATTGTAGACGTTATTTGTACAGAATTTAGACATTTTATTGTTGACTGATATACACCTTCCCTAACATGACAACAGTATTCCATACATGGACGATTAACGGATTAGATTAACAGAGTTTAACAAAAGATTAACAAAATTTGATCGGGATTGAAATACTTTTTACATCGACTCAAGAGTCCTAATTTTTGCATTGCATGGTTGAACACATGTTTATTTCATTTCAGGTTATTTTGAATATCCACTCCAAGAAGTATAACTGATTCAACCTCACACAATTCCTCATGGTTTGTCTTAATAGAAAAAATTTTATGTCGCTCTATTCCTGAGAGACGCCAAAGTTTGGTTTTGGTTAGATTAAATGAAACAAGATTACGAACACCCCATTCCATTGTGCCATCCGGATCTTTGTTGATAGAATCAATTAGCAGCTCTCTTTCAGTGGTAACTGCACCATGAGTTCAAAATTTAGGAGGCATGTGATGCAAACAATACGCTGTCGTCAGCAAAACTATGGATTGGGTGCACCTTGGAAGTAAGTAAATCATTAACGTAAAGAAGAAACAAGGTTGGGGAGAGTGCAGAACATTTGGGAACCCCAGCAATTGTTGTGAAAATATTGGATTCGATACCATCTAAATTAACATGAAACTGGCGACCTGTAAGAAAACTATGAATCCATGAGACAGTAAGATGGTTTATGCCATAAGATGTTAGTTTAGCTATGAAATTTTTATGCCACACTTTATCAAATGCTTTAGAAATGTCAAGTGAAATACTAAATGTTTCACCTTGGTTTTCCAGCAATTTGTTCCAGAGATGGGATACGTAGGCTAACAAATTACTTGTTGCAAGACTTCTACGAAAACCATACTGCTTATCATCAATAATTCACGACATTTCCAAATAATCTATTAAATTGTAGTTAACATATTTTTCAAATATTTTAGCTAAAACCGACAGAATTGCAATTGGTCTAATTGTTAAGGTTTTTCTTACTGCCTTTCTTTGATATGGATTGAACGCCAGTCAGCTTCCAAGAATCAGGAAATATTCCGGTTTTATAAGATAAATAGAAAATTTTTGTTTGAATTGGAGCTACTTTTTAAAAATGAGGTAGGAATACCATCTGGGACAGCAGATATGTTGATATTGATAGAAAGAAGCATTTTCCGTACAATATTGCAATGAAAAATAATTGGTTTTATTTTCGTTATACCTGGGAAAATGAGTGAAGGAGCATGAGGAGGTTAAACTATGTTTGAGTTTTCTGCGAAATTTCTGCGAAAATACAACCCAAAAGATCCGCCTTCTCTTTCGAGTCGCTCACGGGAATGTCATTCAGAATTAAAGTTGAAATACAGGATCGATTAAAATTGCTTTGGACTGATTTAACTGCCTAAAAAAACTACGTTAGCCAGATGGATGCTTGACGAATTTCTTTGCTTTCTTCTGGATAAACGCGTCTTTGTCCAAGACTATTTTGTATTTACTAATATTACTGGCTTTCTTAAAGGCGCTATAAGTTTCAGATGTTTCATTTGAGTTGTACGCCTTAAATGCTTTGCGTTTATTACTCACTGCCTCATCAACATCCCGCGTAAACCAAGGCCCAGTTGTAGGAGTGATTAATCAATTTGGAATAAACCACCACATTCCATCTTTTATGATTTCAAAAATTCTTATTCCCGATGTGCTAGGATCTTGATCAACACAACAAACAGTTTTCCAAGGTGTTTTATCATAAAAGATTCTCAGTCCCTCCCAGTCAGCGCGTTTATAGTCGGTGATGTAAAATGCACTATTGCTGATATTAGTAAATGGTCCGATGTTCCGAAGGGTTATTCAACTTTTGTCTTCGTAGTGTTGTACTACATATTAAACTATGTAAAAAATAACACAAAACTTCAAAATTGTTACTTATTCATTTAAATTAAAGACTTACTTATTACTTCATATTTTAAAATTCAAAATTATTCACACGAGCAAAATTATTTCGAAATAGTAAAAGTAGTACCTTAATTTACGTAAAACATTTAAAGTAAAGAAACGATTACTATTACTATTTTGACAAATTTTAAATTGTAATAAATTAAAGCATCAACAAATTTGTCAACTCAACAAAAAACAAACAAATATCCAATCAATTAATATTAATAGTTAGAGTTAGTTTTTCCAGTAAAGTAGACAGTCAACAGTTAAACAGTCCGTTAGCATATTTTTAGAGTAAGTCAATCAGTTAGTGTAGTCAGTCGAAGTAATTATTTTTACAGTCAGAGCAGACTCTCATATAAGTTCTGATAAAAGTTATAAAATTATTTAATTATAAATATAAAAATTAAATCAGTTATTAAATTAATAAAATAAAATCATGTGTACGTTTTTTGGGTATAATAAAAAAGTGTAATTTCAACATTTCAACTATCAAGTGCGCCAGGTCACAACACTGGCGCAATTGATAGTCCTCTTGTATTTCAGGAGAAAATAATAAAAACAATAAATATAAGAAACCTGTGAGTAAAAAGAAATTTAGAAAATTTTTTGAAGTTGTTTTAAATCTTCACACAGTTCGACCCAAAAAAATAGCTCAGAGCAAAAAAAAACATTCAGATAGCTAAACAGAACATTGCTGTATTAAAAAACAATTCAGTGAACACTAATAGTTATCGCAAAACTGTGTATGTAGTGCTTAAAGCAAGTCATTATAAAATTAAGATTCATACCAACAGTGAAATTTATTTATTAAAAATACAGTACAAACAGTAAATTCATATAGTTTGTTGCTATTTAAACAAAAAACATTTAATTCGATATCAAAAGTTATCATTTCATATAATGAAAATTATGTATAACATTATATAATTTCAAAACACCGGAAAGGAGCCTTAAAACTGTATATAGTTTAGTTGTATGTTTTACAAACATTGTTACTCATTACAAATTACATGTTCCTGAATGAGTACATCAAGCGATTCAGATTCAGCAATTAACAACCTCCGGAGCAGAACAGATATTACAAGATCAGCTACACGATGAAGAAGAAGAAAGTCTAAACCAACATCATCTCAAAGTTCTACAGGTACTGTTTTAAATTTAAGTAATAATAGTGATATTGAAGATCTCATAGATTTAGCTAGTCAAACACAAATAATTTTAAATAATATAGAAATAGAAACCAAATTAAATTCCGAAATGACAAACGTAGATACTTTTAAGCAGGTTCAAACCATTCCCACTTTCAGTGGAGAACAAACACCTACGTTAGGGGAGAACTTACAAATTTGTTTGTATAATTCTAGTATCATATACGACAATCTAAGCAATGACCAAAAACCTGTTTTTATGACTTATATTCACAGTCCCTTCCGCGGAGATGCTTTTATGCTTTTGAATAATTTAAAACCGTTTACGGAATTTTCAGCATTAAAAAAAGTTTTAAGTGATCATTTTTATCCAACAAAAACCACGATTGATCTAACTAGAGACTTAATAAACTGCCGACAGTTTCCACATGAAACGGTATTAACATACTCCGAAAGAATCCAGACCTTACTAAATCAAACAGTAAATGCAGTGAGAGGTAAATACTCGGAAAGTAATGACGCATATGTTAAAGAAATAGAATCATACGCAATAAACGCGTTTAAAGTTGAATTATTGCACCCTACCATACGACAGACTATAATAGGTTCTAGTGAAACACAACTGGAAAATTTAATAAAACAGGCATTACAAACAGAACTGTTATTATATTATTCCAGAAACAACACCATGTATGAACTGACTGGTTTTCTTTTTCCCACACCAGAAGCGAGCATAAAAAATGATCTGAATAATTTAAATAAAGGATTTAAAACATTTTCTTTAAATAACCCTCCATTACATTACCCTCTGATAAACCCGAGTTCACCACCATCTCCATACTACTCTCACCAACAGCCAAACTATCACTTGCCACCTGCACCCGCATACACCAGTGCAGTTAAAACAGAACCTGGTATTCTGCCTCAGTTATATCTCTACCAGCAACAGCCAGGTAGGGAATATCAAAACTTTACATGTTATTCCTGTAATAGACCCGGCCATATTGCAATGGAATGCAACTATAGACAGCCACCAATCCAGCAAAGATTTAACAACTCTGATTCAGGACGACATCAACAAAAACACAATACCGCACATTACTCTAATCAACGTCACCAAATAACGTTACGTTACGTTACCCAAATAACGGTAAAACAACAAAATGTGACTTCTGTGGCAGAACAAGTCAAACGGTGGAGGAGTGCTTCCAAAAGAAAAAGTGGGAACATCAAAACTCAAACTCGGGAAACTCCCAGGGCTCGATTTGCAACCCACAAGTCAAAGCCAGACATTTACAAGACTAATAACGGCTACGGACTCCAGTCAAACAGATCACCCAAATACACAAGCACCAATGCAAATTCTTTCAAATCTACACTCAACCGATTATAAATATTTAGGTCCCATTTCAAATAATGCAGAAATACAAATTCCTCTGTATATAACTTCCTATAATACTATATATATGATAGTCGACACTGGTGCGGATATATCTATAATTAAAGTAAGCAAACTGAAACCTGAAACCATCATAGATACCTTAACAAGCATCAACTTCAAGGGAATACAGGGTACGTAAACTGAAACGTTAGGGACTGCACAGGGGTGCTTCTTCAACAATGCAAATCTGGGATGCACATTTCACGTGGTAAGAGATCACATACTCGAAAAAAAGCAGACGGAATCCTTGGTAGGGATTTCATTATGAACAAGGTTAAACTCTATTGTATAAACAATACTTTTGAAATATCTAAAAAAGATTATAAGCCTGATTCGATAGAAATTTCATCAAAAGATAAATTATTTAGTAAAAAGTCGGAAGATGAATTTTCGAATGAATCGAGTTTACATTGTTATACAAGAGACACTGACGGAATTCATAAAAACGTAAGTCGGCAGCCATGGCGCTTCATCTATAAGGAAAATATTAATAATGAATTCTTTTCTACTTGTTCGGTACAAGTTTCGACTCCGAATTATCCAAATTTGTTTTTTTTTGTATTGCTTTTTTTACCAAAGAATACAAATTTCGTTAATTCTGTGTTAGAACTTGTACCGGACAGGTAGAAAAGAATTCACTATTAGTAAAAAACCCAATGATGAAATTTTAGAATCAACTTCCTCTACAAATATTATTGTAAAAGTCCAAGAATGTGATTTTACCTCTGACTCCAGTGATTTTACATCTGAAGATAAATTGTTTAAAAAAATTCTGAAGATGAAATTTTAAGCGATTGCGGTCATAATGGCACAACAAGTGGCATAACTAACATTGTGGAAATTCCAAAAATTTGCCTACAGTCGAGTCTCGTGATACTAGACCAGCAGATAAATTACTTAGAATAGAACCTGCATATGAAAACTTAAATGAATCTGTATCACTTATTTATTCAACTAACAGTTGTGAAAGCCCTCAAGTAGATTCAAAGTCTGGATCCAGCAACGTTTCAATGGAAGATAAATTATTTAGTAAAAAGTCCGAAAATGAAAACTCAAGGGAACTAACATCGCTAGTTAGAGAAACCGGATTTTGAAGATAATAATCAAAATTCCATAATCCCTTCCAGAAGAATGAAATTAGTCGAGATACCTGTTTCAAAAGAATTAATAGGTCAGTTTCTGTGTATAAATAAAGAAATTTTACCAGGTGTTTTTACAGCCAACTCTCTTGTCGAAGTGAAAAATGGAAAAAATGTTTACCTCGGTAATAAACACGCAACCCCATGATGCAAACATCAAAACCTTCACCCCAACACTTATACCTCTGCAAAATTATGAGATAATAAATCTAACAGACGAAAAAATAAATTCAACTAATCAAATAATTCCTGAAGAAATAAATTCAAACGACCGCAAAGAACAGATTTTAAAGCTATTATACTTAGATGACACACGCAATTCAGAAGAAAGAGATTCAATTACAAACCTTTGCGAAAAGTTAAGACATATTTTTCATTTACCAGGAGACCAACCTTCCTTTGTTCCTTTGGTGGTTACCACCAAATACACAGACACAATCCAACACTCAATACCTTTAGAAGTAAATAGTCGCCCCATAAATCAAAAGATGTATAGGTTACCTGATAGTAAGAAGCAAGAAATTAACAACCAAATTCAAGACATGCTAGCCCAAGACATAATTTCAATCAGCCATTCGGCTTGGAACTCACCGTTGTTACTAATTCCAAAACGTTCAAACGTAAATGAACCTAAGAAATTTCGTGTGGTGGTGGACTTCCGAAAGCTCAACCACATCATAATAGTTATGCTTTTCCTCTTCCCCGAATCGAGAAAATTATGGATCAGTTAGGAAATTCCCGATATTTCTCAACCCTTGATTGTGGTTACCACCAAATATTGGTAAAAGAAGAAGATCGATCCAAAACAGCCTTCAGCACCTCTCTGGGACATTTCGAGTTCAAAAGAATGCCGTTTGGATTAACCTCTGCTCCTGCCACTTTTCAGAGAGTGATGAACTACATTTTAACGGGACTCCAGGGAATTGACTGCTATGTCTACTTAGATGACATTGTAGTTTACGGCAAAAGTTTCACAGATCACACTCACAAACTCACCAATGTACTTTCGAGATTAAGGCAACATAATCTTAAACTGAAACCAGAAAAATGTAATTTCTTCAGGCAAGAGGTATCCCACTTAGGGCACTTATGTACAGAAGCAGGTGTGTTACTAGATCTCAGTCGTACAATTGCGGTACAACATTTTCCCACTCCTAAGACAATTGAGCAAACTCAATCCTTTTTGGGTTTGTTAAATTATTACCGAAGGTTTGTGCCGAATTTCTCACGTACTGCTAACCCGCTAAATAAACTTCTACAAAAAGGAGTAAAGTACAATTGGTGTGAAGACTGTGAAACAACTTTCTAAACGCTAAAACATGCAGTAGTATCTCCTCCAATTCTAACGTACCCCCCGTACATCTGGTTCGTTTTTCAAAAACAGATTCAGCAAATTATTGTTATGATGTGAATTATCTGGGATTTTAGTGGGACACTCTACTATTTGCGTCAAACCGTGAGCATCAGTTTGGCTTGTCTTCCTACGTCGTCAGTGCGCGATGAATACTTAAGTCATTCTTTATTATGAATATTAAAGTCTCCAAGAAGGGCCAGTCTTGCTTTGGGGTAGTCCGTGGTAATCTTGTCTAGATTAGCCAATATGTGATTGAAAAATGAACATCCTGGGGGGAATTTGGGGATCTGTATAATCGTTTTATAAACGTAGTTTCAACAACACCTGATATCTTCAGTGCTACAGCATTATGGTGATTAGAGATCAACTCGTAAGCCTTAATTCTCATAAATTTTTTTGCTAAATAAAAAGTGTTGGGTTATAGGGTTTAGAATATATGTCACAACAACACACAAATACCTTTTAAGTCCTAGGTGCTGACTTAAGTCCCACAACAACCTGCGTTCCAAGGTATTGATGAACGCTTTTTTTAAACCTCTGCGGATTGAGGCCATCTGAGACAATGGATTCCAGGAAACTATTCCATTTGTATGCAGTTCGGACAAAGAAGTCTTTCTGCGATCTCTCAGTATGACAGCGTGGGCTCTTGACCGTTTGATTAGTTGTGGCAGACTATACGTGAAAGTGAATTTCAAAAATATACACAGACACCATGCTTGTTGTAAAAGGAATGTTCTAATTCGTAACTAGGTATCCTTTATTTGTCGAGATTCAATTTCGATGCTTTGCCACTGACAATTGTTTCGGTAAGAAACAATATGTCATGTTTATTTTTTCGATGTAGTGATGAACCTCGTTTAGATTCGAATTGAGACCTCTTATGTTAGTGAAGTCAATGCTAAGCTGTTGGTTCACTCTGCTGTCATTTTGTTGAGACAAATACTTACCATTGCAGCCATTGCAGGTATAGATACTAAAATTCGGCCAGGCCTAAATTTCAAAACTAAACAGTACAAAAGAAACTGGGTATCTCTGTCTCAAAAACACGATAGCAGGTTTCATGCAACAGTTGCACAATAATGAAAAAGCAAAAAAGTGGACACACAAGAGACACTAACAAAATAGAAGAGTTAAACGAAATTTTACATTTCTTGTTATCAGGCAATACAAAACAAATTGATGTTTTAAAATAATAACAAAGCAATAAAACATAGTAATAACATCAAAGCAATAAAAGGTAAGATTTTACCTGTCTACCGCCTGGTAACAGTAAATACAATATACCAATAAACCATACAATACCATTTAACATGAAAACCCACCAATAAACTGTTGAGCTATGAAATTCCCCATACACCATGTTGACAGTTTTCTTTTACAAAACATTCAGTGAGCTCCATTGAGAATCGTACCCGCCACCCTTTAGTTTTAAGCTTAGCGCCTTATCAACTGAGCTAGAATTATGACTATTAGTCTGTCTATTTGTATATCTGTCTGTCGATCTATCAGTTTATGGCTCTAACTTAAAATCTTAAACCATTTATCAAGTTCACATTTACCATAAAACTCCACCCATTTTTAACGATTTTCCGCTAGTGAATAATGAGAACGTTTGCCATAAAATGTTTACTTTCCAAAATCACCAAATCTTAACCAAATGGGCAAAGTTTGGTGACTGAAATTATCAATTGATTCAAATCAACAGAAAAATTTGAAGTGGTTGTTGTTTATTTTAATGGATAGCTAATTTATCTGTCGGACTGAATTTTATGATGCTGATTCTGTCGCAAAATTAGTAAGAGAGAATACAGGAGTTACGAGTAAAGGTAATTTTAGTCACAGTTTTGATACAATTTCAAAGGGAATGGAAAATATTCAAAAGATTGGTTATTAGTATAGTTATGGTATTTCTGATGATGAGTTGTTATGACAATATCATGTAAAAATTGTGGTGCTAAAAATATGTAGTCCTAACATGTCATTTGGTGTCAAAACTAGGGATAATAAAAAATAGATGACTCTAAGAACGTTAACTTCAACTAGAGAAAATAGTTCTATTCGTATTAATAAGTAAGGTTTTTTTCAAGTAAAATTGTTTGTTTTGTAAAACAAATTTACATATCTTGACTTGTTTGCCTTTGAGTTGTTATTTCGTTGGTCAGGTGAAGAAGATTGTTATTTATTTAACCAACAAAACCTCAAATCTCAATTGAAATTTTTATTAGTTCTACTCTCCAAAAATTTACTAAAAATCCGAATCACACTTGAGCACCAAGTTCAGGACTAATATTTACATATACCGAGTTTTGGGCACAATCTCGAAGAATCCTCAATCAATTGAACACTTAAAATAAAAAATCCGGCTCGAAGGACCAAATGGTAAAATGGTATTTTAATATTAATAAAGATTTTATTGACTGGACTGGACATCCATGTTAGTAAAAAAAAAACATTTTTAGATTATGTTTATTCTTATTTGAAATATAGAAACTAAGAAATATTTTCATTTAACGAATGGTGATTGTTTTTCGCAACAAGTTTAAAGAGTGCTGACGAATTTTGTTTGGAAAACTAATTTTATTATTCGTACAAATTTATAAGCAATAATGAAAATTAAAACACCGTTTGGACTATAACATAAAATTCTTATTTCCGATAGGCTACTAGCAGCAGTCACATATCACAATTTGATAAGTAGATAAAGCTTGACTAAAAGCATTTATTAAAATTGTGTCAGATGAAAGCTGACGTTATCTATAAATTCGTCCAACGCCGAATACCTAACAACAATCTTACTGTTATCAATAAAAAGTTATTTCTATAGAAAATTGCTATTAAAAATAAATAATTAAAATTTTTCTTCTGTCTCCTTAGAAAAATAAAATAATCTACCCAGACTCACTCTAGATCGTACATTTCAAGGTAAAGTTGAGTTTTTCAATGCCTACTTTCATTGATTTTATAATAACCGTCTTGTTTTTTTTGTTACTTAAATCATTAAATCTCGTAAAGATGTTTTTTTTTCTACTCTCCTTTTACCATTTTCTTTATACCGGATATATTAACAGGAAGGAAAAGATGGAATATTACAAAAAATATATACACAAAACAAGTAAGGGAAAATTGAAAGCTGTGAAATTTAAAAAAAATCCATTTTCTTGTTTTGAAAAGATCTTGTAAAATGGATGAGTTTAAAAGAAAAACAAAGAATAAAATAAAAAGAAACTTCAAAAAAGGATAATCTAATTTTCGTTATCCAAGAAAAAAAAAGCATCCCTTTAATCTAACTTCAATCGGTTGATGAAAATGAAGAACAAGGAAACGAGAAAAGTTACAAGAGTGTGTATTGAATTCTTTACATTTGTTTATTGTTGACTATCTATTCGTAGAAATATAGAATGGGATTTAAAAGGTATTTTATGTTGTTACATAAATTTTGAGTTGGAACATGTAGTACTTTGTTTTCCTGGTATTGGACTTTGGACCATTGTAATGATTTGTGTCTTTCGTTATGTAAATCTGATTAATAGTTATGGTTTGTACTTTATCAACTTTTCAATTAGTTCTTAAATTTTTAAACCGTTTCTGGATCATAGCTTTAAACCTTAAAATGTTCATTGGTATCTGTATCCAACCCAACTGTTTGTTTATTATTCTAGGAGCAAACTATTTTATTTAGTTTATTTTTTTCCCTTAAGTTTTTTTCATTTTACTATAAATAATTTTCTAAAGTGTTTTTTTAACAAATTATAAAAAATAAATTAACTTACTTTAAATAAAATGCAAACAAAAATTTGATTTTGTTGAACTGAAAAAATGTGAAATAAAACAGGCAAGTATGTCACCAACTTATAAATAAACACAGTTGTATGTCTATATACAAACAAAAATATATAGTTTTTGTCACAAATAAACAGGGATATTATTGTAACGTGACATGACAAAAACAAGGAGATATTTTTTTATTTACTTTTCAAGGGTTGAAGTTGTTGTTGAAGTACAGAAATGGCTTGTTTTGTTATAATGTTTTAAAAACCAGTTGGCGCAAGTGAATTTTTCTTAGCATGTCAAAAAAATGTGTTTGCGATAATTCGGCTGCATGGAGGAGAGGGCTCAGTTTTTGTCGATTTGGAAATTTTTTTTATTTCTGATTTATGGTTGTGCAAATCAGATATTCATGTGGGAAGCAGATAAACTAAAAATGAATTTTATATTTTATATATCTGTCTCCTTTATTCTTTTATATTATTATACATTTTGTGGTTATGTAGTTAGTCTTAATTCAACTAATAAAGAAAACGGACTCAAAAGTTGTATTGTTTTAATAAACTCTACAAATTCTGGGGGCTCAGCCGAAATAAAAAAACGGTGTAAATTAAAAACGGTGTTAATTAAAACGGTGTTGATCAAGATTATTATTCAATTAAAACGGTGTTGATTAAATATAGTGAATAAATTCGACATTTAATAAAAAAGTTTCTTCGAACAAATAGGGCGGAATTGTTTGAAACGGAGCAAATTCTAATGATGACGCTGATTCAATTGAAGGCTGAACTTAAAAAGGAGAATTTAAGTTGTAAATGCAATAGGAATAGTCTATTAGCTAGATTATTAGAGTGCAAAATTTCACGAAAAATTACAATGTTTGGTGAAACAGCAAATGATGACGAACAAAGTGTAACAGAAGATAGTGAATTAGTTAATAGTACAGTTATTCCAAGAAAAAATAATAGTGTACATGAAACAACGTGTTTAGAAAACGATGACGTCAATGTTAGTTCAAATGTCGATATAGCAGTAATAGATAGCCAATCAAATTCTAAAACCGATGACATTCGTCCAAACTACTCACCAACAGATGGCGTAAACAAAAAAAAACTAGCAGAAAATGTAATGGATGACTTAAAATTCAATAGAATTAGTATTCGCGATGTGGAAGAATCATTAGAAAAGTTTGATGGCAGTGGTGAACTATCAGTGGAAAAATAGATTGCTGATCTAGAAGAATTAAATAAAAATATTAATTCGTCAGATTCAACTTTACTTATGTGTGCAAAGAAGTTATTAAAAGGTGACGCCAAAAACTTTATGAGTTGTGAAAAGGGAGTTAAATCGTTCGCCGATTTTAAAGAACGATTAATTAAGGAATTTTATGTTAAAGTTAGTACGTTTGACATTCACGAAGAGTTGCGTAAAAGATTTAAAAAATCTGAGGAATCCTGTCGATCATATTTGTATGCAATGCAAGATATTGCAAATCAAATTGAAAATTTTGACGAAATATCATTAATTAATTACGTTATTGATGGAATTAAAGACGAGAGTACAGAAAAATTGTTAATTTATGGTTCGAGAAATTTAGATGAATTAAAATTTAAGCTTGAAATGTACGAAAAGGAGATTAATCGAAAAATGGTGAATTCAAAAGTAAATAAAAAATTTGAAAAGGGTAATAATGAGAAATTTGAAAAGATTTTAAGAGAAAGAATTAAATGCTACAACTGCGGTGAAGTTGGCCACAATACAAAAAATTGTCAACATTCTGGAAAAGGACCAAAGTGTTACAAATGCAATCAATTTGGACACCTTTCACGAAATTGTATCAATAATAGTAATCAGCTAGGTAAAAACGCGCCAACAAAGTATATTACTGAATATAATCCAAATGTTAGTACAAATATTATGATCAAAAATATCAAAATGCAAGATATGTTTATGTCGGCGATGGTAGGTACAGGTAGTGTTGCAAATTTAATTCGTGAAGATGCTGCAAATAAAATTCAAATAAAGAATTTAGAAGATACAGGCAAAACATTCAAAGGTATTGGTGGAATGGTCATCCATCCAAAAGGTGTATTTAGTGAAGATATTTTAATCGATCAAGAATCTTATTCAACGAAGTTTTATATTGTTCCAAGCAATAGTATTACTTACGAAGTTATACTTGGAGGTGATATTTTAAAACAAGCAGAAGTGATTGTCCGTCCAGATGGTGTTAACTTTAAAAAAATTATCGAAGACGACAAGCAAGATATAATGGAAATCAACGTTGTTGATGATAACAATGAAGTCGAAGTTGACGTTCCAATGGAGTTTAAAAAAAAAATTATAGAATTAATTTAAAATTATAAACCGATTGAAAATCGAAATCAAGAGTGTCCGATCGAAACTAAAATTATTTTAACGGATGAGTCACCAGTTTACATTAAGGCAAGAAGACTTGCGCCATTAGAAAAAGATGTTCTTCGTGGTCAAGTCAAGGAATGGTTAAAAGATGGTACTATCACTAACATTTATTCAGAGTTTGCTAGTCCGGTAGTAATCGTTAAAAAAAAATAAAGGTTTTAGAGTATGTATCGATTTTCGGGAGCTGAATAAAAAAATACTAAAAGATAGATTTCCTATGGCTCGGATTGATGATCGGATCTATGGCTCGGATTGAACAGTTGCCTAGTGCAAAAGTGTTTTCGGTAATAGACTTGAAAAATGGGTTCTTTCATGTACCCCGAAACTAGTAGAAAGTACACAGCTTTTCTTGCAGGCGATGATCAGTATGAATTTGTTAAGACCCCGTTTGGTCTCAGTATCAGTCCAGCTAGTTTTAATCGTTTTATCAATTTTGTATTTCGTGATATGATAAGTAAGGAAATTGTTGTTCCATATGTCGATGATTTAATAATTCCATCTGAAGATGAAGTTGAAGGACTGGAAAGATTAAAATGTGTTTTAAATTTGGCAGAATCGTTTGGATTACAGATTAATTTCGACAAATGTCAATTTTTGAAAAATCGTGTCGAATATCTGGGTCATGTCATTTCAAATTGTAATGTTTATCCATCACCAAATAAAATCAAGGCAGTTCAGAAGTTTCCAGAAATTCGAAATGTTAAACAATTACAATGTTTTTTGGGATTGACAAACTTTTTTAGAAAGTTTATTGAAAATTACGCAAAAATAGTAGCACCATTGTATTATTTATTGAAAAAAGATGTCGACTTTATATTTGGAGAAGAACAAAAGATGGCGTGCGAATATTTAAAGAAAATATTAACTGAAGATCCAATTTTAAGAATTTATAAACATGACGCAATAACAGAGTGGCATACAGACGCTTGCAAATATGGTTTAGCAGCAGTACTGTTCCAAAGGGAACAACACGAGAAGGATTTACATGCAGTGTATTATTGGAGTAAAGCGACTACAGATGATCAAAAGAAATTACATTTTTATGAATTGGAGGCACTTGCAGTGTTTAAGGCCGTAGAGAAATTACGTCCTTATCTACTCGGTATTAAGTTCAAGATAGTGACTGATTGTTCAGCGTATCAACGTACAGTAAAAAAAAGTATAATTCCAAATAGAGTTAGTTATATGACGTTAAGTTTACAAGATTTTGAGTTCAGAATGGAGCATCGATCGGGTGATAGAATGAAATATGTAGACGCTCTCAGCCGATATCCAGTTATGATAATAGAAGATACAATTTCTACAATGATTAAATGTAATCAAGACAAGGATGACAAATTGTTGACGATCAAGAAGATATTAGAACATGAACCATACGATGAATATTATATTGAAAACGATGTTTTAATGAAAAAGGTTGATGGAAGAGATGTTTTAGTTGTCCCATCAAACATGCAAAGAGGCATTATTCAAAAAATGCATGAAAAAGGTCATTTTGGTAAAGTTAAAATTGAAGAATTAGTAAAACGGGAATACTACATTACAAAATTGTCAGAAAAGATCAAACCTGTTATAGACTGTTGTATTCAGTGTATTGTTATGAATAGAAAAAGAGGGAAAAAGGAAGGTCAGCTGTACCCTATTCAGAAAGAAGGCGTTCCACTTGCAACATTTCATATAGACCACCTTGGTCCTATGACAGAAACAAAAAAGGGTTATCAGTACATATTAGGAGTTACTGATGCATTCTCAAAATATACTTGGATTTATTTATCCGACGAAATCAACAGGTGTTTCAGAAGTAATTTCACGAGTTAGTGATTTGGCAAAAAATTTTGGATATCCGCAACGTATTATTTCTGATAACGGCTCAGCGTTCAGGTCAAATGAATTGAAGAAATTTTGCGAAGAAAACGTTATTGAACACCCAGAAGCAACCACCGGCGTTCCACGTGGAAATGGACAAATCGAAAGGTCCAATCAAATTATAATAGCAGTGTTATCAAAATTATCAGTTGAAAGTCCGTTAAAATGGTATCAGCACGTTGATCGAGTGCAACGTTTTATGAATTCAACGTATCAACGGTCAATTGATATGTCCCCCTTTGAAGCTTTGGTAGGATTAAAACTACGTGATACTGATGATGCAAAATTAGTCGAAATTATACAACAAAAATCAGTGAAGAACTTTAATGAGCTTAGGGAAGAACTGCGTCAGCGAGCAAGAATAAATATTCAAAGAGTACAATCAGAGCAAAAAAGACAATATGATAAAATATGTAAAAGTCCAAAAAAATTTAAACGTGGAGATATAGTTGCTATTAAGAGAACGAAATATGGGACTCATATGAAGTTGCGAAATAAATATTTTGGTCCGTATCAGGTCACGAAGGTAAAGGAAATGGATTGCTCAAAAGCAAGGTGTTGGTGAAGGTCCAAAAATTACAACGACGGCCATTGATTTGATGAAACCATGGATACCTCTAGACGATTATTCATCAGGGGCCAATGAACTGTAGGATGGCCGTGTGGGAAGCAGATAAACTAAAAATGAATTTTATATGTTATATATCTGTCTCCTTTATTCTTTTATATTATTATACATTTTGTGGTTATGTAGTTAGTCTTAATTCAACTAATAAAGAAAACGGACTCAAAAGTTGTATTGTTTTAATAAACTCTACATTCATAAGTCCCTGCTATTGACATACAAGCTAATGTGAGAAATGGTATGTCATTTCTGAATGGCATTAGCAGAGACATATCAGTAGCTTAAGTGATATCTTAGGGATGCTGATTGGTGCACTGTATTCAGTCAACGAAACATCAACCATAAGTTATAACATATTCCTTGATGATTTTATACAACTACTTACTCAATATCACTTCGTATGTGTTATTGTGATTTTCGATGTTTTCTCCATCGCATAAATTAATTGTTCACGAAACATGAGCAAATTTCCATAAAAAAACAGTTAGGTTTAGCATTTTTAAAATTGAGCATAAATTGTTGGATGTGTGAACATATCCGAATAGACGATATTTCTCTAGCCCAAAAAATATTTTTCGAAGTATCCAGAACTACTTTGGCGTGTGGTAAAAATCGTCTTAATTCTTAGAAAGTGCCACATCTTTCGATTTCAGAAAAAAAAAATTCAACTACAATAAGAAAATTTGAATTATTTTGAAACAATTTTCTCAATTGTAAGTCTTTTCACAATTCATTGAAGAGAAAGAATTGCTAGAATTGCTCTGATTTTTAGTATTTTCTTCTTTTAAACTACAAATTGAACCTTCTGCAAGATTACTTACTATTTTTTGCTACTAGAACATGATTGGGTTTGGTTGAAGGTTTATAACCGTAGCTGTGATTAAAGTGCAACGGAAGGATTAATTTCAACTTTATCGAATTGGAAATCTGTATCCCATGCAAGTTTTTAGATTTCACTAATAGTCAATAATCTGTTTCCATTGCGTAGTGGCTGCCCTTATTTATGCAGTAACTTGATATTGTCAATTTTGTTTGACATGGTATTCAAAAATACCAAATCAGAGATATGTTTATAAAATAAAATAAAAGCGTTTGACTTTTCGAAACGATGTACACTATTGGACTACTCACTGCCAATAGCAAATCTCAATCACTCCAGGATATTTAAAATATTTAAAATATTATTATACTTCAAAAATTTAACCGTAGGAACCTAATATTGAGTTCCATTTAATTCAATTTTGAAATACTAACCACAAAATAATCCCACGAATTAAAATAGCAAAAACCAAACAAATAAATTTAAAATAGACTCAACAAAGGGATTGGGTTGCATTGCCAGTTATATTAATCCTGATTGATTTATCATAAATACGTTACATAAATTCAATAACTGTATTTTGTTTCAGCGAATATTAATTAAATGTTTGCATTTTTTGCGGTTTCATATTAAAAATGAACACTAATATCATGTAACGGTTTTGTTTAAAAAATGAAAAAATTGATATTAATATTTAATTGGAGATTTAAGTAGATAGTTTACATCACGTTGTCCGCCCTTACATGTGGTGCAAGTCAAAGCTCAATTTGGTTAGTTGGGTCTTATTGTCTCTTTTTTATGCGTTAGTTCAATGACATTACCAGTTTTTTACTTATCTCTGACATAGATTACATCTCTGGCAAAGGATCTAGTTGTTTCTCTTATGTCAGTATTTATTTATCTTATGTCACTTTTTTCCGTATTTTTCTTATGATACTCTTTGTAGCAAGACACTATTTTATCAGGATTTCAATAAACTGACGGAAAACTAACATGCTACATACCTCATGCAAGTTTTCTCTGCGGCCCATCAAATGCATCCAGTTGCGGTTCACAAGACTGCATGTTGTGCGGATTGTATTTTTTTCAAATCTAAGTCAGAGATTTGAGGCTTTGATAATTTGGTACTTTCTGTTAACTTTATATTTACTTTCAACTCATGAACTTCCTATTAGTGCCTTAAATACGTAGTGTCTGATTTTCAGTTTTGAGCTCATCTTTTCTGCATATAGTTAGTCCGACTAAAATTTTAATTTTTCAGCATTTTTCGAACTTCAGTGATTAAAATTTTCTGTTAATAAAAATTGTTACAAACAAAAAGAAGCTTGTTGTAATCGATAAATAGCCGTTCTTGAGCAATTTAATTTCAGAGTTACATGTTGGGGTGCCTCTTTTGCTTAAACTATGCACTTTAAAAAAATTTAAAATAAGTTGTATTTTTTATTTTGTCCATACTACTTATATGCCAAGTTGAAGGAAAATCGAACATGGTCATGTTTTCACAACTTGGTCTAGAACACGTTTTTCTTCTGCTAAGGCTGGTTGAAGTTTAATTTGCCGGTGATATAAATTGAATACGCTGATGATGATACCATGGATCTTTGAGTCCTTCTCTGGTTTATTGTTTTTTTACTTTCGGATATGTCAATTTCTGCGAATTGTTGAATTCGTTTTCATTCATTTTTTGGAAATATTGGTTTGTATTTGTCTTGTTGTAGTTTATTGTCCGTTTTATGTATAAGCGTTATTCTGAGTGTTTTTTCATGTCCACTCGCGGTTTAGGTAAACGATGTTTGGGTGTACATGTTTATTTAGTTAGTGTTTGACGCTTCCAATTTTGATCAAATGTTCATTGATTACCTCAACTACTTGGGGGTGGATAATTTATTTACAAAGCCGTAATCTATTTTAACGTCAATGAAGTAAAAATTATACATCCTTCTCATTTGTGGGTTCGTTTACGCGATTAAAAAGCCTAATTCTTTGACAGTCGTCAGAGCATTTAAAAAAATTGTTATGTAATAGGAACAACAATACGTGTCACAGCAATCTCCAAAAACCTTTTATGACCTAGTTTCTACAACAACATGCGTGCTAAGAGTTGTTGCATATCCCATTCTAACTCGTATGACAATAGTAGAAACTCGGAGAAGAAGGATTTTTTACTTCATAAGGCACCTGCCATCAACGAGTCCGACAACTTTTTTACCTCACATTTTTCTCGATTGACTGCTTTTCCGGTCGGTAAAAGCCGAAACATGGCGATTGCCAGGAGTCTTGTAAATTTGCTACCACAATTTTGGTTTTATTAGGGTGGAAATTTGTTTTGGAAAACGAGAGTAACCTTGTTCAACCGAAAGTTGTCTACTATTGTTGAGTCCCTCTTGTCACGGAGTTTGCGGTGCGAAAGAGTCGGGCTCGTTAAGAACTGGTGCCTCACAAAGTATAAAATATGTGCTAATCATAAAATGAAATGAGTGAGGACCTGCTGAGTAGAGGTTGTCTAACTTGTAAATCAATAAATAATAAGGCATCTAAAGATAAAAACAACCTGATCTCCATGCTTACATACTTGTCGCAGCCCACCTGAGTTTTGGCATCGTTGAAACGGAATACCAGATCGTCATTTATCAACCAAGCATCAAAGTTCGTGACAGTTTTTTTAATCACGAAGACCACAAGCTACTAGCTACCATTAATGATCATTTAAAACTGTCAAATCTCCGTAACGAGATTTGTTTGTTTTAGTATTCACATAAAATACTTGAAATAATGGACACACCAATATGTAAGTAAACTGCCCTAAGATGATACTAACTGTAAGTGACCCAGCACAAAGGACATCCTTGTAACATCATTTCACTGACGGCAGCATGTTTATAAATAATTTTTTTAATTTTAACTAACTTTAATTGTTTCCTCTTTGAAAGCTAAACACAAAATGTGTAAAAGGGATTTCCTCACAAATCATTTAAAAAAAGTTTTTTTCATTAGTTTTAATTATTTATTAGAATTGAAAGTTGCCAAGTCAACGCCTCATTTTGCAAACGCAAAAGTGCTGCCACTGTCACTTGAAGATATTAAAGTAAATGAAATTTAATTTAAAGTAGGAACTTGATCTTAGGGAGTCAACCAGCATTTAACTAATATTCCGCCAATTTGTAAAATTGCGTATCAATGCGTATAGTTGCGGCTAAAAACATAAAAAAATTGCTCTATATCTTCAATTGTTTTAGAGATGTCAATCTAAACTTTTAACTACACACTCTTGACACTATCACGATTCACAAAGACATACATTTATGTAACAAAAACATAGGTTTTTTGAAATTTGTTTAGAAAACACCATGCCTCTGCTGCAGCAAAAATATATGTAAAGCAAAGTAATACAAACAATATCTTTTAACATGTAATAAATATATTAAGTTGGAATTTAAAATTTGTTTGCTATTCTTTACTTCCTAATTTATTTTAAAAAAAGTTTTAAAACATAAAAGTTTAATATTTTGAAAATGTTCGCCACACCCGATGGATGTTTTAAAAAGAGGAGTAATTTTTGAGGGTGCATTACAATGAAACATTGACGCAATAATCATGAATTATCTTCCAATATTCTCATTCAATATTTCAGTATCCATTTTATTGATAATATGAGCTTTGATGCCACCTGTAAAGGGACTGTAATATTAGATGAATACAAAGATTTTCAACTTCACAGGCGTATCATAGAAAAACTATAGGTTTTTCGGGTCCGTTATTACTCTTGACATTTTTTGATGTTGATAATGATGCACGTTACAATAATAATGATATGCAACACATTTCACTCGAAGACAATACTAAAAGGGTCTCCGAAAGCTGCAACGTATTAAAATTCTTCAGAAACATGACACAATGTCCAAGGTCTATACAGCATAGTACATTGCAAAACTGCTAGAGAGTTGGGGTAGAAAAGTTTCCCAAATCCAATCATAGGAGTGATCTTGATGGGGAATAATCTAAATGTCACTGACTAAAGTCATGGCCGTTCTTAGATAGTTGGGATTTGATATTCGCCAACAAGAATTATCCGTCTAAGGCAGTGCACCATAAATCCGGTTTTACGGACCCAAACGTGAAGTATTTGATGCTCTATGACCAATTCGTAGCATAGTTGTCGTAGGAGTCAGATGTAGTCGGAGATGGATGAAATAGACAAAGAAAGAGTTAAAGATGGTAAAAGAATTAAAGAAGCTATTGTAACTCTAAATTCATTTGGGTTAGAACAGTTTAACCTCCTCTAAGACCAGTGTCTGAAGATGTTCTTTAGTAACCTTTAAGGTTTAGAAATGTTCGTCCTTGCTAGCGTCTTCAATTTCTGGTGGTCCTGCATAATCCACCAGAAGTGTGCAACCGAGTTAAAATAAGGATGTTTTGATACAAAGTAAAAACATTTTTTGCAATGCACAAAACTATAGCGGCGTACTGTAGCGTAATAATATAATTGAGGATGTTGCGACTAGCAAACCCCCGAAACAAAACAAAAATTCCCTAAAACTGTACATATTTTTTCATAAAGTTATTTGAATAAGAAAAGTTCTTAGAATATCAAACAATAATTATTTTAAAAACCAGTAAAATTAAATTAAATAAATAAATAAATAAGTAGTAAAAATATGGAGGGGCTGAAATCTCACAGCTCTGAGATATCAAGACTTCGGTCTGGGTTAAGGATTTTGAAATAGTTTTCGGCAAAAAACTTTTATGAGGACATGGTTTTTAGTTTTGGGCAGCGATGTATATCAAACATAACTCTTTGTTAAAGTACAAGTATTTTTTATCTCTGTTTAAAAATTTATTACAAAACTAACTCGATACATCAATACGTTACCGGAAAATTATAATCAAAATTCCAAAAATATTGTTGAATTAAATAAAATCAAACTTTTTCAAAATACCAAAAATATTCCAAAAATTAGAATAAAATCAAATATTTAAATTTTTTCTAAATTCCAATAATATTTCAAAAATTCTTAAAAATTCAAACTTTTTCCAAAATTCTATAAATATTGCAAAAATTATTACAAAATCAAAAATTGAAAATTTTTTCAAAATTCCAAAAATTATAATAATATCAAAAATTATAAATTTTTCAAAATTCTAAAAATATTCCAAAAATTCTTACAAAATCAAAAATTAAAACTTTTGCCAAAATTCTAAAAATATTGCAAAAATTATTACAAAATCATAAATACAAACTTTTTCAAAATTCCAAAAATATTTCAAAAACTATAACAAATTCAAAACTTTCACTGTCCAATTTTTTTTTTAAATTACATTTACGTCATAAAAACAGCTACATTTTTTTCCCAAAATATTGGCTAAAAAAATAAATGAAATCATTTTTTGACACACTTGACATTATTTTTTGACAAACTCATAATGCCATTATTCTCTATAATAATAATTAAATATCATGTCATACAAACTATAAATTTTATTTTTTTCTAAAAAAATTGGGTAAAAAATAAATAAAAACCTTTCTTTTGACACGCTTGACAACATATTTTGACAAACTTATAATGCCATAATTCTCAATAATAATAATAAAATTTCATTTCAAACAAACAATTTTATTTTTTTCCAAAAAATTGGGTAAAAAACTAAATAAAAATCTTTTGACACACTTGACAACTTTTTTTTGACAATCTTATAATGCCATAATTCTCAATAATAATAATAAAACTTCATTTCAAACAAACAATTAAGTTTATTTTTTTTCCAGAAAATTAGGTAAAAAATAAATAAAAATCTTTCTTTTGACACATTTGACAACATTTTTTTGACAAACTTATAATGCAATAATCTAGTTTTTGATCTCACATACTAATCCCTACCATCAAGATTTCTCCAAATTTAATGTTTCTACTCGTAATCACTTAAAATGAACGTTTTTTAAGCCAAAAATATGAAAATTTGCTATTTTTGACACACATAATGATTTTTTTGACACACTTCCGGTACAGTTATTGAACACTGCGTCCTTCCGGACCTGTCCCTTGTGAATACCTATTTTTAGAAAAAAAAATTTTTGAAATCCCTCCAGCGGTTTTCCCTGCAGCGTAGGTAATGACGGCGGACGGCCGGCCGGCCGGCCGGCAGACAGACATACATTTTTTTTTTGCTTTTTTAGAATCAGGAGGTCCTAAAACGTCGAGAAATGTCAAAAAAGTGTGTGTAAGAATTTCACTTTGAGCATATGAATGTAATACTTAGGTCTTTCAGACCGAAGTAATTAAAAAATATGACATTTGTTGAGCTATAGTGTAGAGTAGAGTAGTCAGTTCTCTACTAATTTCATGCTACGTTCCAATAAATATTTTAAGATAATAGTGTGGACCTAGCAATATATTTCATGTTAGATGGGTTGAAGTGCAGGTTATATCTTCCTTACACTTACAAATATAATGTAATTTAAAACAACGAAATAATGTTTAAGGAAACCAAAAAAATAAAATACAAATTTTGATGTGTAGTATAACAGAGCTTAAAACAGAGCCTAAAACGCTTCTAAAATTAAACCAATAACATTTCTAAATACAAGAGCCAATATAAAAAATTATTCTTAATTTTAAATAATAGTAATTCATTGTGGTGTAAGTGTTCAATACTATATTTTTTTTTGAAGTAAAACTTCTTTAGGCGCGTTATGAGAATTTTGCAACGGAAGTACAAAAAACGAATATAATATTCGGCAAATATACGATACAATCCGATTATGACACACATATTTTAAATATTCACTGGTTTTTGGTGCATTATACAGGGTGAGTTTTTTAAAAAATGCCAGGCTTTTATCTCGAGAACCATGCTAGATAGGACAAAATAACCCAAGGTGATATTTGTTAAGCGTCGAGGGGGACGTCCAATGGAAATATTGAATGACCTTGAAACTCATAGGTATTGGAGATATATGCCAAAATAGGTTTTTTTTAAATTAGAATCTATACATTTAATATTTTTTTTTAATTAAGTAAACCAAACTACACACTTTTTGCCTACAAAATTTTTTTGTAAAGTGTACGATTTTGTAGATATGATGAAAATTGATTTGCACTAAAGCAAACGTGTCTTCGCTAAGTTCTTCAGAAAAAAAATAAAATTTCAATAAATCAAAAAAAACAACGAAAATCAATTTCACGCAGTAGACCACGATGCAATAATATTTAAATTAATGAATGATATTCTTTGTTTTTTTTTAATTTATCGAAATTTTATTTTTTTTCTGAAGAACTTAGCAAAGACACGTTTGCTTTAGTGCAAATCAATTTTCATCATACCTACAAAATCGTACACTTTACAAAAAAATTTTGTAGGCAAAAAGTGTGTAGTTTGATTTACTTAATTAAAAAAAAATATTAAATGTATAGGTTCTAATTTAAAAAAAACCTATTTTGGCATATATCTCCAATACTTATGAGTTTCAAGGTCATTCAATATTACCATTGGACGTCCCCCTCGACGCTTAACAAATATCACCTTGGGTTATTTTGTCCCATCTAGCATGGTTCTCGAGATAAAAGCCTGGCATTTTTTAAAAAACTCACCCTGTATAGAAATAGTTCATATTTTTCGATGCTTAAAAATTTAACAGAAATTCAATTAAAAAACATAATTTTGAATTAAATTTAATGATTTTCAATCCGAATTTTTGGAGTATTTTCATTTAATTTAATATCAGTTTTCAAAATATTATATGTCTGCTCCATTTTTGGTTACAATGGATGCTTAGACTCGTAAATTAATAAAAATGGCAGCATATTTGGCTTTTTTAAAGGCAGAGAAATAAGTTGTCGCAAATCTTGGTGAATGGCATATATAATGAAATATAAGATGACAAAAAGCACCGTTTTAAAATTTGAGCAAAATCGAATAACTGGTTCAGGAATGGAAGCATGTTTGGTGGATCTTTTTGGTTTGTATGGTCAAGTCATTCATTTGTTTATTTGTTATTATATTTTTTATTCACTTATGCAGTCTCGTACTAAATGTTATATGAGTTGGATGTGTCGATTGTAGATGGTGGTCATGGTGGTCCTTGTGGTCATGGTGGCCATGGTGGTCACGGTGGTCATGGTAGTCATGGTTGTAATAGTGGTCATGGTGGTCATTGTGGTCATAGTAGTAATGGTGATCACGGTGTTCACGGTGGTCATGGTTGTCATAGTGGTCATGGTGTTCATTGTGGTCATGGTGGTCATGGTAGTCATGGTGGTCATGGTGATCATGGTGGTCATGGTGGTCATAGTGGTCATGGTGGTTATGGTGTTCATGGTGGTCACGGCGGTCATGGTGTTCACGGTGGTCATGATGGTCACGTTGGTCATGGTGGTCATAGTGGTTATGGTGATAATGGTGGTCATGGTGTTCACGGTGGTCATGGCGGTCATGGTCGTCATGGTGGTCACGGTGGTCATGGGGTTTATGGTGGTCATGATGGTCATGGTGGTCATGGTAGTCATAGTGGTCACGGTGGTCATGATGGTCATGGTGGTGTCACGGTGGTCATGGTGGTCATGGTGTTTAGAGTTTACATCCCGGCCTTTCAATTATGATGCAATCTTTTTGGATCCAGGCTGGGCTTATTTACTACATAGTGAAAGCATTGCAAATTTGCAATATAATAAAATTCACTAAACATGATGCCAATACAAAGTTTTATCCTTCTGACAAAAGTAGCATGTATTTATTGAATTATTTTAAAATTCGTTGTTAAAACAAGTAAAACAAATAAATAAACAATAAATTTTATTTAAGTTTTATGTACCATTTATTTCAAACAATTAAATAAACTTTATTCAATTTCGGAATCTATTTAATTGTTTGGTGTTTTGAAAATTAATTTACCAACAATGAAAAACATCAAAATTCTAACTACTAACACTAATGAGAATCGAGAAGCTAAAAAAAGTAATCACAAAAACACTAATTATTTCATAATGGAAATTAGATTCAATATATTCATATGAGTCTTTGCCTTTTTAATATTCGAGAGAGAGACATGCGCAATAGTTTCAATTTACTGTTTATAAATATATTTAGAATGAAATTGCTTTTTTTCTTTTGTGCATAAAGTTCAATAGAATAGTTTATAAAATACACTTCGTTTTGGCTCTTATTATATAAAAAACAATAAATTCAAACTAATGCGCATGTCTCTATCTCAAATATTGAAAGAAGCAAAGGCTACTAAATTTTCTTACAATCTTTTGGTCACTCATTAGTATAAAATTTGATACCTTTCAATGTAGGTTATTTTATTTTCAAAATATAAAACAATTAAATAGGTATCGAATTTAAATAAAATGTATTTAATGGTTTGGAATTCAGGGTTAAAAAAATGAATAAATTAAAATTCATTGTTTTTAAGGTTTCGTACTATGAAAAATTAAAAACAGTACCCTATCTAATTTCTACATAATATATTTTAATTTTGAAATTTTGTAATTATAAAATGTATTTTATTAAAAAAATTGTTAAAATTTGTTTTTACCTGTATTTCACAGACATAGATAAGGAGAAAGTTAAACAAAATTTTTTTTTAAGGAATCAAGTTTGATTTAGAAAAATCGTAAAGATTGAAATATTTTTTAAAAAATTCATTATTTATCGACTGCTTAGTTTTTGAGTTATTACCGGAGGGTGGAAATTTTGAAAAAATTATTTTTGACCTTGATAAGTGGGGTGTCATATGAAAGTTTATATTTTTCTAGTCCAAAACAATTTTTTTGTAATTTTCGAACGCACTTTTTTCGACTTATTTTCAAAACAGTGAAAATCTTTCATACCCCTGCCTCCTTTAATTTCGAACATTACAAAAGAAACATTTATAACTATTGAACGAAAATTTTATATGTTATTTGAGGGGTTAAGGGTGAAAATTAAAAAAAATTTTTTTACCTTAACGAGATGGGGTATCATTATGAAAGGTGAAATTTTTTCTAGTCCAAAACAATTTTTCTTGCAATTTTTAAACGCGCAGTTTTAGACTAATTTTCAAAAATGTGAAAACTTCTACTTGTTGAACTCTTTAACTTCGAACATTACAAAAGGAAAAAATGCCTGATTATGGAAAATTTTGTAAGGAGTTAAAAATTAAAGTGGTTGACTCATCATTTAAAATGTTATCTGGAGGGGTTGAGAGTGGATATCTTAAAACCACAATTTTTGACTTTTTTCTGGCTCAAATCAATTTTTCCTGTAATTTGCAAAGGAGTTTTTGGTTTATTTATAATATTATGTTTTGAGAAGAACTATTGTTGTAGAATATTATATACACGGCAACCTCGGCTAGCGAGTTATATTCGCACTTATCCGACCTCTTTTATTCGTTTTACTTGTTTTACCATTGAATTAAAAAAATTTTAAAATTTGTTAAAAATTGTAATGGATTCGCTTTTAATGATTTTGATTCTCTCGCAAATTTGTAAACTAAAAAAAAATATATCATTAAACAGCAAATCAGCCAATAAAAACCTTGTATTATTCCACAGCGAAAGCCGAAATTCAACATCCACGCCGTGCTGCCTGGGTAATGCTGACAGAATTAGGTTGGTGTATTGGAGACAAGCAGAATTGGCGCCTTACAAGCAATGTGACTCAAGCGTCTGTTCTTCATGTCAGGGGCGGCTTGGAGCGGGCGTCTGTCTTGAATCAAGCGGCTCGCTATATAAACGTGTAAAATGGTTGTTTCTGGTGACCATAATATGCAGAACGGACCCATTCACGACAATTTGGGTTGGGCCTAAGGTTAACACCCTAATCCCGGAAAAAAACTAATATGTTAAATTTAGTTATCAGAAAAAGAATAACAGACCCGGATAACAAAACAGAATTTTACCTGGACGTGAAAAAGGACTAGACTGCCGAATTGGAACGTGGAACGTGCGCAGCCTGAGCGCTCCTGATGCTCTTATAAGTCTGGAAACAGAGGCTGAGAGGTATAGGATGGATATTATTGCTCTACAAGAAATTAGACAGCCGATAATCGGAAAACAAGATTTGGGTAGTCACTCTCTATACTGTAGTGGTCATCCTTCTCGAAGAGAATTTGGTACTGGCTTTCTTGTTGGTACACGCATACAAGAAGCCGGGATGAAATTCATCCCGGTCAGTGAGAGGATCTGCTACCTACGTGTACGTGGTACATATAACAATATTTCTCTTATTGCCGTGTATGCACCTACTGAAGCTAAGACCGTCGACGAGAAGTATAATTTCTACATAGCACTGGAAGAGGTAATGAAACAAACACCCACACGCGACTTCATTATGGTTCTTGGTGACTTTAATGGACAGGTTGGAAGAGATATCTCTTATGGAAATATGGTGGATCCCAACAGCTTGCATTTGAATTCGAATGATATTGGTGAGAGAATGACTGAGTTTGCATTATCAAATAGTTTGAGAATTGCTAGTACGTTCTTTCCGCATCGATCGATTCATAAACAGACCTGGGTCTCACCGAATGGAAACACTCGAAATCAAATTGATCACGTTCTAGTCACAGCACGTTTCTTTTCGAGCGTTCGGGATGTGCAATCCTTTAGAGGTGCATACATTGGAAGTAATCACTTCCTTGTATCTGCAACTATAAGGTTCCACTTCCCAAATCCAGGCATTCCAAAATTCAATCAACGGAAACGTTTTAACATCTTATCATTAAAGTATGCTGAAACAGAAGAGAGATATCAAATCCACATTGCCGAAACATTGGAGAAATCAGAAACCATTAATGGAGACGTCGATAAGTCATGGTATTTGCTCAAAGATGCTTTCTATTAGTATATTTAATATACTAATAGAAAGCATCGAAAATATTTTAGATAGATAGATACTTGGGCCGCTTATTTTGAGAATCTTCTCAACTTAAGTGACCAGCAACAAGTCGGGCGACGAGCAAAGCTTATTCGTGCGTCAAAGGTTCATATAGACGAACCCATAAAAGAGGAATTCAAAGTGGCGCTGGCAGAATTAAAATGCAATAAAGCAGCTGGTATCGACGATATAACATTCAAAATGATTGTACATGGTGGTGAAACTCTATCTTTAAGGTTGTTGGAACTGGTTCAAATGATCTGGAGGACTGAAACCATGCCACAGGACTGGAACACAGCTATGCTGATACCAAGACATAAAAAGGTAATCGCCTACAATGTGCAAACTACAGAGGAATCGCTCTACTCTGCACAGCATATAAGATCTTTTCCTACATTTTGCTATCCAAAATCAATCCTTTTGCTGAACAACTGCTTGGAGAATATCAGTGTGGCTTCCGGCGGGGCCGAGGTACCACCGATGCACTTTTCTCGATAAGGAGGATTTTGGAAAAGTGTCGAGAGTTCGACATACCTGTGCACCAACTTTTCATTGATTTGAGGCAGGCCTACGACTCTCTCGAACGAGAGTCTCCATGGTCTACTCTGGTGTCAATGGAAATTCCTGGTAAACTGTTTTCACTATGCAAAATTACAGTACAGAACTCCCAATGCTGTGTATCAGTAGAGAACAAAATATCAAAGTTTTTTAAAGTCGACTCCGGTTTAAGACAAGGTGATGCTATCTCTATTATACTTTTTAATCTAGCCTTGGAATATGTGTGCCGTCAAAAGAAACTACCGACTAATAACAATATCTTGTCAATAAACTCAGTACAGATGATTGCTTACGCTGATGATGTTGTCATCCTCGGCCGAAGTGAAGCTGTTATGAGTGAGACTTTCAAGTCGCTTGAGAGTGGTGCTAGGAAAATTCGTCCGCAAATTAACTACAATAAAACCAAACATATGAATGTTTCAAGAGTGGCTGAGAAGAAAGATTTGATGTGCGGCGATGACCGAATTGAGGGAGTTGAATTATTTAAATATTTGTGATCAATGCTTGACTCAAACAACAGCATACTTACAGATATTAAAGCTCGGATCGTTGCAGGTAATCGAGGTAATCTTTCTACTTAATTAAACCTCTCCTTGGATCACCGTATGTATCAACTAACACCAAGCTCAAGTTATACAAGACATTGATTAGACCTGTTGTGATGTATAGGTCATAAACGTGGACCCTTACACAAAATGACGAATCGCATTTATCTGTATTTGAGCGTAAGATCCTACGCTACATTTTTGGTCCACTTAAAACAGACGATGGAGAGAAAAGAACCCGGTATAACTTTGAGATCAGAGACCTTCTTGAGGGTACTGATATAACAGGTTGTATCCGTTCTAATAGGATTGCTTGGTTTGGGCATGTTCTACAAGCCAATTCACAGTCTGGAATGATTAGAAAAATGTACGTTAGTACCTCAGGGAGCGGACGATGGCGAGGTAGACCACGACTACTATGGGAGACTGACGTAATAAACGACCTTAAAGAAATCGGCTGCCATAGTAATTATGTCGCTGTTGCAAATGACCGTGGTGAATATTCAAAGCTGATTAGCCTGGCAACGCTCCTACATGGAGCATTAACGCGTTTAAAAAAAAAAAACATTATTCCACAGCAATCGCGCAACAAAATAAAATTAATCAACAGCTGTTTATTTTATTCTATTAAAATTAATAACGCAAAAACAATTATGGTTGTAGAAACAAAAAAAAATCTATATTTGCAGCTACTGGAAGGATAGTATTTTTTATTTCAAATACTCACTTATTAACTTCCCGATATGGGAAATTATTGTTTTTGGTTCGATTTTCGAAATCGGAATTTTTATGATATCTTTACGTTTCATGACCTCCTGAAGCTGTTTAGACTATTTTTAGCTGACAGTCTATATGTAGACAAATTTTTTCCCAACGCTTTCTCAACAACGATGGCTCGATTTTAACGAAAACGGTCGCAATCGATGTATCTCGACGTAACTTAGAGTACATAAAGTTTTTGTAATGTTTATAAAATCACTTCCGGCTTATCACTTTTGGTGGAGTATCTTATTTTTGATCTTTCTTTTAATGATATCACAACAACAACCTACAGCTGTGAAGTGTTTTTTACTAATCTTTGATAAAACGTTTCAGTTAACATGAGAAAAATTAATTAGCAAGTCAGGTATCTGGTACAAAGTGGTCGGTATCTATAAACTAATGCTGATTTTTTAACTGACCAATAGGTTGACATTTCGTTTGTTTTAATAGTTTTTTAGCTGCCCGATGCTTTATTTTTTTTAACTTCCCGATATGGGAAGTTATTGTATTTGGGTCGATTTTCGAAATCAGAATTTTAATGATATCTTTACGTTTCATGACCTCCTTAAGCTGTTTAGACTATTTTTAGCTGACGTTTGCATGTGTGTGTGTGTATGTATCGCTGTAAGTGAATTAATTTTTTCCCAACGCTTTCTCAACAACGGATGGCTCGATTTTAACCAAAATGGTCGAGATCGATGTATCTTGGCGTAACTAAGAGCCCAGTTTTTTTCTAGCGAGTTTAAATCATCTGTTTTTAGTGGTTTCCAAAAAACTGAAAATTATCTCTTGCAAATATAATGAATTGTAAAATAGTAATCGAAAAGTCAGCTTCTGATCCTTTCGATATAACATCAGGTGTTCGACGGCTCGATATAACATCAGGTGTTCGGTGCAGAAGTGATGCACTCGCGCCCGTACTATTTAATTTGGTGCTGGAGTACGCAATAAGAAAAAGCCGAATTGAGACATAAAACTGCATATATAACAAATTTAGTCAAGTTCTTGGCTACGCAGATGACATTGTGCTTCTTGGACGTAGAACAAGCGATATTAAGGATAGTCTCTCTCAGCTTGAAAAAAATGCTAAACGGCTTGGATTATGCATCAACACCGGCAAAACTAAAGTGTCAACAACATCTAAGAACATACCTCCTGGAAATCTGGATACTGGCGACTATGAAGTGGAACGCGTGGAAGGCTTCAAATACCTCGGGTCTGTAATAACATCGTCAAATGACATGCAGGCAGATATCAAAGCCCATGTCTCTGCCGCATACAGAGTTTTCTACGCATACTCAAAACTTTTGCGATCAAAATATCTTTCGCGGTCGTGTAAACTCACACTTTACAAAGCATTAATCCGACCTGTGCTTACATTTGGAAGTGAAAGCTGGACACTGCCTTCCTCCGATTGTAGAATTCTATCAACATTCGAAAGGAAGGTCATACGAACAACTTATGGTCCATGTAAAGTTGCTGAAAATCGTTATAGAGTCCGAATGAATCATGAAATCAGAGAGCTTCTTGGAGGCTGCGATGTAATCGAATTCATTAAATCCAACCGGATTAGATGGTTTGGTCATGTAGAAAGGGCTCCATTAGATAGAATGGTAAAAAAAGCGTCCCAACAACAACCAGCTGGTGTTCGTCGAAGAGGAAGACCTAGACAACGCTGGCGTGATGACATCATCCAAGACCTTCGTGATATAGGATGTCGAAACTGGGGTCAACTGGTCATGGAACGAGATGATTGGAAGCTGGTGGTACAGACGGCAAAATCCCTCCATGGGATGTAAACGCCAGAGAGAGAGAGAAATATAATGAGATTAAATAATGTTATCAAAGTCATGAAGCTTCCGTATTGTTTGTCATCATGTCAGCCATTTATAATGACATTTGTATAAACAATTGCTATCTTACTTTTTGAGTTTTTTAAGAAAATGTTGAAAAACTACGTGTTATTTTCGTTACGCAAACGCAAGATATTGTTGGATATTTAACAAATTAGCATGAATAATGTAACTAAATCCTTCACTGTAATTAATCTTTATTATAAAGTAATTGTAAATCGAAATTATTATATTATTAATTACGGTATGGAATTTATATTTGAAGAAAGAATTGTATATTCATGTATGAGTGATTTTACGGTTAATAAAATGCTTGCTGAATTTTCTTCTTTTAAATCTGCAGTCTGAACAATTCTGTGATAGCATCAAGTCAATAGAGTTAAGTGATAGTTATAACTAAATTATTATTTTGTAATACATGTTAGTGAGTTTATTAAATAAATGTTGATAAAGGAGTTGCTGTTTGATTAGCTGCACTGCAATAAGATATAACAAATCTGGCGACGAAGAAAACTGAAAACAGGACGCTGCTTACCACAAAAACCCGTACCAAGGTAAACTATAGTCAATTAGTATAAATTAGTGTGAAAATGGCACCTCATGGGTTGTTTGGAAAATTGGAAGAATTTGAACCTGGTGATGATTTCGAATCATACGAAGAAAGGCTTTCCATATTTTTTGAAAATTAATAAGATTGAAGAAGATGAGAAAAGAAATATATTTTTAAGTGTGATCGGGAAAAACGCATACCAAATATTAAAGTCATTAGTGCAGCCATTTAAACCATCAGAAAGGTCATTTGAAGAACTAGTACAAGCTTTGAAAGGTCATTTTGCACCAAGGCTAAATAAAAGAGCAGAGCGGTTTAAATTCAATTAATGCGGTCAAGAGTCAGGAGAAACTATCACAGAATTTATTATTAAATTAAAAGCGCTTGCCCAATCTCGTAATTTTGGGGATTAATTACTGGAAAAAATTGTCACAACTGGTGCATCCACAGAGGAGGAAGACAAATGTATGCCACCAACGCAATACCAAAGCTTAGCATTAGATGATGCGCTTGCAGATCGATTCATCGCAGGGGTTCGTAACGAGGAGATACAACGAACTCTTCGGAATGATGTCACTTTAAATTTTGAAAAATGTTGCAACTTAGCACTTAACATGGAGATGTCAAAAAATGAATCAAAGAATATTCAACCATCAGCACTATACAGCGTCAGCGATGCGGAAACCAAATTAAAAAATAATATTTCAAGTCATAGCGGTCAATCAAGAGGAAATCGATCCAGTTATATATCGGGAAATCGTCATCATCATTATCACCGTAATAGAAGTCGTAGCAAAAGTCAAGAATCAAATCAAAGTCAAAGTCACAGTCCAAGCAGAGTTCAATGGAAAAAAAATTACAATCAATGCATCCGTTGTGGAAGACGTCATGATGTGAAAACATGTCCTGCTATAAATTGGACATGTTTCAATTGCGAACGCAAGGGACATACATCAACTATGTGCTTAAAGGGATCAGGTAGTCATGTGGGATCCATCAACACTATTGGTTCAGTCAGTTCATATAGCGATGTGATAATACTGGAAGTAGAGGGTCACCTATTATCCATGGAAATCGACACAGGAGCATGTTCAACAATTTTCAGTGAAGATGAGTATTGTTCAAAATTTTCTTCTATTAAAATCGTACAAAATTTAAACACATTATTCGCAGTTACAGGTCAGTTAATTCAGACATTGGGAAAAATTTATGACAAGGTGGAGTTCAACGATGTCGCTCATTACTTGGAAATGTATGTAATTAAAAGTCAAAAATAATTCAAACCCCTTTTAGGGCGGTCTTCGCTAGATGTTTTAGTACCTGAGTAGCAAGGGAAAATTTTCAATAAAACGGAATCAAGGTATGTAATATTAAAAACAATATTGTAGAGCAAATTCAGAATAGTTTTCCAATCGTTGTTTCGTCTCAATCCGGAAAAATAACGGGATTTTAAGCGGAAATAGTAGTTAAAGAAGCTGCTATACCGGTCTTCCATAAAGCATATTCAGTCCCTTTTAAGTTAAAAGATAAGGTAGATAACAAACTTCTTCGGTTAGTCCAAACAAATGTATTAGTTCCCGTTAAATCAAGCCAGTGGTCAATAGAGTTAAGTGATAGTTCTAATTAAATTATTATTTTGTAATACATGTTAGTGAGTTTATTAAATAAATGTTGATAAAGGAGTTGCTGTTTGATTAGCTGCACTGCACTAAGATATAACAGATATCTGGATGAGGTTTTGGTATGTAAATGGTCTGCAAACGCATCCCGGTTTACTTGAATATCAAAGATCTGAGTTATTTTCTAAAATTGACAAAAAGGTCAGTATATATATGTGTGTATGTGCGTGTGTACCGTCGTATGTGAACAAATATTTGTCCAACGCTCTCCCAACAACGGATGATTTCAACGGCAATGGTCACTATCGATGTTTTTTGAAGCAGCTTATAGCCCAGTCCTTTTCTAACGAAATCAGTGGTTTTTAGTGGTTTCAAAAAACTGAAAATTATCTCTTGCAGCTATTACAAGAATAAATAACGTTTTCAAGACATTTTCCTTCCATTTTGTTTGTCATCATGTCAACAATTTATAATGACATCTGTATAAACAATTGCTTACTTTTTGAGTTTTTTAAGAAAATTTGAAAAATATGTGTTATTTTCGTTACGCAAATCCATGAGATCTTGATGAAACTTTTGAATTAAAATGAGCTGCAAACGCATTTGGGTTTATTTGAATATGGAAAATATGAGCTATTTTTAAAATTTGGCAAAGGAGTCGGGGAGGATGTCTGTGGATCGTTAAACAACTGTTTTTTTTTTAAACTTCAATAACACTCTGTCCTGAAATTCAATTTTGTTGAAACTTAGAGCATCAGGTTTTTGTAATATTCGAAGTAATTTTACAACTTCCGGTTTGTCACTTTCGGTTAAATAGCTTTATCCTATTTTTTAAATAAAACAAACAACAGTCACAGCTTTGAAGTGTTTCGAATTTTCGGTTAAATGTTTTAGTTAACATGAGATAGAACAAATTTGCTGTTGAGGTGTATATAGTGGTCGGTGTTCATCAAACAAATGCTGATCTTTTATCTTACCGATAGGTTAGGTTATTGTGTTGGACTGTTGGATATCATTTTTGATATTGACATTTTAATAATATCTTCAACTTCCAATACCTTGTGAATCGGTATAGACAACATATTTTAGTTTACAGTCTGAGTTGTAGTATAATGTTAAATTTTAAATATGATTACACACACACACATATTCAAATTCTATTTAAATTATTACAATTGATGTGTCGAATAATAAATAAATCTGAAATGTTTGGTATTTCAGTATACCTTATCCAGTAACTGGTTAGTTTTTAATCTTACGGAAAGTTCTTGAAGTGGCCCCTATGGTCAAACCCTAATCCTACTGGTTTAATTTTTGATTCAAATTTATAAACCTTCCTTCGATTAAAAATAAACATATAGATTATTACTTCGTTCTGAAAAACCTAAGTATTACATTCATGAGGTAAAAGTGATACTCATACCCCTACTTTTTTTGGCATTTCTCGACGTTTTGGGACCTACTGATTCCAAAAAAGCAAAAAAATATGTATGCCTGTCTACCGGCCGTCCGTCCGTCACAACCAACGAAATCTTGAAAATGGCTAAAGGGATTTTAAAAATTTTGGTTTCTAATAGTAGGTACGCTCAATGGTAGGAGCCGAAAGAACGATGTGTTCGACAACTTTAACGGAAGTATGTCAAAAAAATCGTCCAGTGTGTCAAAACAAGGAAATTTGCATATTTTTTGCTTAAAAACGTTCATTTTAAGTGATAATGAGTAGGAACAAAACATGCGGAGAAGTCTTGATGATCGGGATTGTGGTATGTGATACCAAAAACTAGATTATTGCATTATAAGTTTGTCAAAAAAATGTTGTCAAGTGTGTCAAAAGAAAGATTTTTATTTATTTTTTAAGCCAATTTTTTGGAAAAAAATAAAATTAATTATTTGTATTTGACTTGAAATTTTATTACTATTATAGACAAATATGGCATTATAAATGTGTCAAAAAAAAGTTGTCAAGTGTGTCAAAAGAAATATTTTTTTTATTTTTTACCCAATTTTTTGAAAAAGAATAAAATGAATTATTTGTATGACATGAAATTTTATTACTATTATTGAGAATCATGGCATTTTAAGTTTGTCAAAAAAATAATGTCAAGTGTGTCAAAAAATGATTTCATTTATTTTTTTAGCGAGTTTTTTGGAAAAGAAATTTATCTGTTTTTTTTTTAGCTATTAAAACTTAATTTTTTACTATTTTTGGTTTAGTAATAATTTCTGCAATATTTTTAGAATTTTGGAAAAAGTTTTAATTTTTGATTTTGTTATAATTTTTGCAATATTTTTAGAATTTTGAAATAAATAGAATTATTGATTTGTATATATTTTTTAGAATTTTGAAAAAAGTTTCAATTTTTGATTTTGTAAGAATTTTTGAAAAATTTTTAGAATTTTGAAAAATTTTAAATTTTTGATTTTATTATGATTTTTGAAATTTTGAAAAATGTTTGAATTTTTGATTTTGTAATAATTTTTGGAATTCTAAAAATAGTTTTGAAAAAAGTTTGATTTAATTTAACTTTTGAAATATTTTAAGAATTTTGAAAGAAATATTAATTTGTGAGTTTGCAATATTTTCTAGAAACACTAAATGGAGTGGTTTTTGAGTAGTTTGCTAAGTGTTTCATCTTTTCACTAAATTATGTGAATTTATGATCTGTTATAATTTTCCGGCAACGTATTGATGTTTCGTGTTAGTTTTGTAATAAATTTCTAAACAGAGATAAAAAAATACTTGTACTTTAACAAAGAGTTGTTTGATATACGCTGCCCAAAACTAAAAACAACATATTCATGAATGTTTTTTGCCAAAAACTATATCAAAATCCTTAACCCAGACCGAAGTCTTGATATCTCAGAGCTGTGAGATTTCAGCCCCTCCATATTTTTTTAATTTGAGATTATCAGTAAACATATAAAAAAGCTCACACATATATAATTGATTAAATCTTTAATTTAATATAAATTTCATATTAAAGATTCATAACTATTTCGAGTTTTTACTTCTGATACTATTTTTTTATTAGAGAATTAAATATTTTTAGAGAGCTTTCGTAGGCGCGAAGAATTTGTTTGTTAGTAGAAATTTAATAATGGCAAATTATAATGACATTGAATAATTAAAGGGAGTGTCTAACCGCACCACACACGGGTCACACGGGAAATCATGTTATATGCTATTAAAAAAGAAATACGTGTACTCCACCAAATAATACGATAATAAAATCCGATACATAAGAAATTTTTATAATACTTTATTATGGTGGTTTTTTTTCAATATTTTAATATATTAATTAAAATCACTAAATAATTATTTGCAACATACACGGGTTACACGGGAAAATATGTGATACGAAAGAATAGTGAAAATTGCATACTAATTACTATTTCTAGTACGATTTTGATTAAAATTTGATTTGGTAGGCTTTGATAATGTTTATTATTAGAAACAAAATTGCAATTTGGTCCAGCTAGATCAAATAAATTTAAACTGAAAGGCTTAAACACTATTCGCACATCACACGGGTTACACGGGAAAATGTGTCATACGAAAAAATATGTTTATTATATTAGAAACAAAATTGCAATTTGGTCCAGCTAGATCAAATAAATTCAAACTGAAAGGCTTAAATACTATTCGCCTATCACACAGGGTACACGGAAAAATGTGTCATACGGAAAAATATGTTTATTTTTAGAAACAAAATAGTAATTTGGTCCAGCTAGATCAAATAAATTCAAACTGAAAGGATTAAATACTATTCGCACATCACACAAGTTACACAGGAAAATGTGTCATACAAAAAAATATGTTTATTGTTAGAAACAAAATGCAATTTGGTCCCGCTAGATCAAATAAATTCAAACTGAAAGGCTTAAATACTATTCGCACATCACACGGGTTACACGGGAAAATGTGTCATACGAAAAAATATGTTTATTATTAGAAATGTTATTGTTATTAGAAAATATGTTTATTATATTAGAAACAAAATTGCAATTTGGTCCAGCTAGATCAACTTAATTCAAACTGAAAGGATTAAATACTATTCGCACATCACACGAGTTACACAGGAAAATGTGTTATACGAAAAAATATGTTTATTATTAGAAACAAAATTGCAATTTGGTCCAGCTAGATCAAATAAATTCAAACTGAAAGACTCAGGGGCGTACACAGAAAAAGTTTTAGGGGGGGTCCAACAAATTTTTTTTTAATAAAAAGCGCTGTGTAGGAATTACAACAACACACATAGATACCTTTTAAGACGTAGGTCACACAACAACATGCCTGTTGAGGTGTTGATGAACGATTTTTAAACCTTTGTGGATTGTATACCCCCGGGACTGTTGATTCGGACTAAGCATTTCATTTGTACGATGTAAATCGGTGTGTTTGGTTCGGTTGTTGATCTTTTGTTTCAAAAAACGTATTGGCTGTCAGATTTGTCTTCCAAAAATGTTTATATGTGTGCATCAGTGATGCTAGACTTTAAAAAATTAATTTCCCGTTGCCGTATCAAAACTTACCGATTTTACCGTTTCTTTAAGGAAAAACTTCCCCTACAATTGAAAACGATATACATATATATAAATCCAATTGTTTATATGGAAAAAACTTCAAAATCCACCACTATAACAATATTTTTTAATATGTTCAAAATGCATCGATGCATAGAATGGATCTTGTAGTTCCTTATTGTAGGTGATTTTATTTTTCGTCTCGTAGTGTGAAAATATTCCTGAAACTCAGAAATATGTTATTGCTTGTGGGATTTTCGAAACTTTTGTTTCTATTTTCGTAAGAAATATCAGAACATCAACATCAGAAGGCTGAAGTTTCATCGATTTTACTGTATACTATAAAGGCGATGAATGGCAGATTCATTTAAACAAAATTATTGAGTAATCAACATCTTTCTGGAAGCATAGTAAAAAAATAGTTGTTGCGATCATTTTGAATAAGTTTAAAATTTAAAAAGCTTCTACAATTAATTGTGAAAAAGCCCGCACTTGCCAAGTTTTTGTCCGCTTTCCTGTTTTAAATGAAATATCCCATAAACGGGAAAAAATCACCCGATCTGGCATTACTGGTGTGTATTAATATAATGCTCATATATTTTAGATAGAACTGAGAGCAAGGGTATTGCGGTCTTTAATTTGAAATATCACATTTTGTTTCGTTTTGGGAATGAATTGGCTAACATCTACCACGAAAGAGAAATATCAGATCTATAAGATTTGTAGAAAATTTTAGTAAGAGAAGGTGCAAGTTCCTTTGAAAATGTTGTTAGAATAGGAGGAATGATGTTCAGACCGAAGACTTTGCTGGTAGTTAACCCTCTTAAGATTTTTTTTGACAATTTTGGGTTTGAAATAAAACTTTTTCATACTAACGCCTGAAGACTGGATTTTTGGTTTTTCTTTATGAGTTTCTAAAATAGTCGAGATCACAGCAAAGCGTTCCGCAAACAATGTGATTTTTCTCGCGCTTTCGCTCTGTCAATTTCTGTTTTTTTCGTTTTCGATTATCTGATTTAATATAATATTGGGCTGTATAGATATTAGGACTTAAATCGTTAAGGGATTTTTGTTATAGAACCATATAATAAATAATATTTGTTTGTTTCTAAGGGGCAATTTGGCTGGAAAACAAATATTTTTGTTGGGGTTTCATTATCAAGAATGAAACAAATTTATTGATACTAAAACATTTTAGTCAAACAAAATTTAACCTATTACTATATTATTATTTTATTTTTATATTTATTTTCACTCGGATATAACGGCCAAACAACCTACCAGAGCTCCTGACAGTCATGGTCAAATTAGTAAATTGCTTTATTTGTTTTTGATAAATGATATTTCGTTTGTACAATTTAAAGTATCAGAACCTTTAGGTGGTTCAGACCATAATTTGATTTCCACTCATTTGAATTTACAATTTTCCAAACAGTTTCAATCTAACCCTAGTCTTATTTGGGTTGCAGATTGGCAGGGGCTTAGAGATATATGTTTAATTCAAACATTTCTGCTTCTAATTTTTCAGAAATAATAAACGTGGGTATGCGCAGGTTTATTCCGATATATGGTTCTGGAGGCTGATCTTTAGGATTCGGGTAAATGTGAAGAAGCAACAAAATTTAAAATAAATGCTCTTTAAAAAATGGCCAGCATACAGCCAATTTCAAAAAAGTTGCTAACATGAATTCAACAAATGTTCATTAATTTAATATTATGAGCTTCTTAAGTCGTTACTTAATGAAAGACAATGCGGTTTTTGTAAAGGAAGAGCGACGGGAAATTTACTTTCTTTGTCACACATATCTGGAACAGTCGGTTGAAAACCTTGGTGAGACTTTCATTGCTGCTCAGCGATTCTAATCTTACTAATGAGCTTGATTCGTTGTATGTTGCTGATTTGAAGGTACACAAAGACACTATGGATAAACGCGCGTGTCTCCCTAGATCAAATCGATTTTAAAATCCTCAAAGAGAATTGATCAATAGTGAGTAACCCTGGTTAGCATCGTATCTTACGATATTCAGAGATGTTAATTTCTATAATTTCTTATGGTTAACACTAAATAATGTCTAAATTTAAAAAACAATACTGAAAGATTATCGGTTCGAGGGGGGGGTCCGGACCCGCACCCCCCCCCCCCCCCCGCCCCTTGTGTGCGCGCCTGGAAAGGCTTAATACTATTCGCACATCACACGGGTTACACGGGAAAATGTGTCATACGAAAAAATATGTTTATTGTTAGAAACAAAATGCAATTTGGTCCCGCTAGATCAAATAAATTCAAACTGAAAGGCTTAAATACTATTCGCACATCACACGGGTTACACAGGAAAATGTGTTATACGAAAAAATATGTTTATTATTAGAAACAAAATTGCAATTTGGCCTAGCTAGATCAAATTTTAATTCAAACTGAAAGGATTAAATACTATTCGCACATCACACGGGTTACACGGGAAAATGTGTTATACGAAACAATATGTTTATTTTTAGAAACAAAATTGCAATTTGGTCCAGCTAGATCAAACAAATTCAAACTGAAAGGCTTAAATACTATTCGCACATCACAAGGGGTTACTCGGGAAAATGTATCATACGAAAAAGTAGTCAATAATACGTCGGATTACTATTTCTAGTACGATTTTGATTAAAGTGTAATTTGGTAGGCTTTAATAATGTTTATTTTTAGAAACAAAATTGCAATTTGGTCCAGCTAGATCAAATAAATTTAAAGTGGTTGCTCGGAGAATTGTGTCATACGAAAGAATAGTGAATATTACGTACTGTTGACTATTTTTAGTACGATTTTGATTATAATTTGGTTTAGTTGGCTTTAATTACGTTAAATTAAATTAATAATTTATGTTGATAAATTATTGTAAAATAATTCCACAAAACAATCTTAAATAAGTATATAGTATTTATTCGACGCGTTTCGAATGTTATACATTCATCTACGGGTACAAAAAATATATCTCTAATATATTTCTTGTACCCGTAGATGAATGTATAACATTCGAAACGCGTCAAATAAATACCATATACTTATTAATGATTGTTTTGTGGAATAATTTTACAATAATTTATCAACATAAATTATTGTTTTAATTTAAATTATATAACAACTTGGAAACCAGAATAAAATTTCTTTTATATATTTTTATAATAAATAAAAGTTTATTTAAAATATGTTAATTACGTTTATTATTAGAAATAAAATAGCAATTTGGACCAGCTAGAGAAATACCTCGATATGGAAGGCTCAATTACTATTTGCACCACACACCGACTACCCGGGAAATAATGTCATACGAAAATTTATGTACCGATTATATTTTTATAGTACGATTTTAATACTTTTAATAGCTTAAATACTATTTGAGGCTTAAATACTAAAGTAGGTTTTAAAAATGTTTATGGTTAGAAATAATTGTTTGAAGGCTGACCACCATTAGGGGTCACGGTGTTTATGACACCACTAGCGTATAAACCTCTAGACACCTTTCGCCCCCAGCTGTATATAGAATTTTAAGAGGTGGGCCCAAGTATCTAAAATATTTTTAATGTCTACTTGTAGCTCCCCATCTTCGTTTTGAATAGCAGTCGATCTAGTTTGAGGGCCCTTCTTTAAGGTTTTAACCTATTGAAAGAAGTTCCGCGATTGATGTTCCTTATTGAAACTTTCAATCTCCTCACACTGTCTCTTCCACCATTCTCGCTTCGTTCCGCCTGTAAAATAATCGCTCGTAAGCTAATTAAAATTATCATAAAATTAGAACAAACAAATCAAATATTGGATGAAGTTTATAATGAATATCATGGCATGTTTAGTTTTTTTTTCAAACTTTCAAAATGTTTAGCGAGCTTATAAAATTTATTGCTTATTTATTTTACCATTCTATGTTGAATTTGTGCGTAAAACGTGGTACATACACTCAAGCTGAAAGGAAGATTAAGCCCTTGGATCAATAAAAGCACTCGCTTCGCATCGGTTTTTAATATAAACCGTAGGTGTAGTCTTTTACTTTCAGTCCTCGATATGTAAAAAACTATTCTTACATCCTATCTCGAAATATTGGCATCTGTCGCATTTTACTACGTGATAGGATTTATCATTTAGTACCTATTTTTAAAACAAAATATTTTTTGATCAAATGAATATTACAATTGATAAAAATTTTAAAATGCAAATTCAAAATATTTGTGGAATGAATGCCAACCGTGATGCATCATCTCTCGAGTATGACAAACTGCATATTCTTTTTCTTGCAGAAACAAAAGTTTCTGAATCTATCCCTCTGATGTAACACTTAATTTCAAATATAGGTTTGAATCAGCTTTAAACTTCATCAAGGTGTTTGTACATACATTCATGGGAGTGTTGCATGTAAACGCTTTTCAGTTTTGAACTACATGGTGATGGCTACAGCACAGTAGTATTAAAGGCTCGTCCATTTGAATTTTTTTACAATAGTATTATACACAAACATAATCCGAATTTTTTAATCTTTTGACTAATCTTGTGGAAGAAACTAGAGCAAAATTTCAAAATTCACAATTTATCGTTACCGGTGAATTCAACCCCCACAACAAGTCGTGGTTAGAATTTTCTAAGACAATGGCAGGCAGAAATATTTGTCGCATCGCACGACCTGACGCAAATTGTAAAAAGCCCAACTTTAACTCCTTGTAGTGGCGGCGATAAAAGATCTTAGGGCTCTTTCTCACATCTATGCCAGATATTACGAGTGTCGATGTCGATAAGGGCATAGTATTTTAAATTCTGACCATTATCTATAAATCACATCAGTTATCATAACTGATTAACTAAACACTATAGTTCTCAAACTTCGTAAAATATTTCACTTTTTAAAAATGGTCACCGAATTTTTTCTAATATCAAACCAGATTATTAAAAAAAGAAACTGCAGAGATTGCAATTTGTCAATTTCTGACAAAAGTTTTTATAGTGCCCTTAATTTGTTAAATTCTGGTACTAAATCTTCTATCCTCCTATTATTGATGCGGTGACTTATTCGTTAATGACCCTGCAAGGAAAACTCCTGTGTTCACGGAGTGCCTTGCTTTTAGTTTGACAGTTTTGAAAACTCATAAGGAAGTACCCCAAATCCATTCTTCAGGAGTTAATATGAATTATGAAACAATCGCATTTGAACCCCAAAATGATCGGCAAACTTTTAAGGGAGTTAAATAACAATAAATTCTCTAGTATGAACAACATTCTTCCTGTTATTTTTAAAATAACAGCTGGTGTACCCCAAGGCTCAGTTTTATCCTTCACTTTATTTTTAATCTATATTAACGAACTGTTTAAAATCACCAGTAATACGATTAATAGTTTTGCGGAAGAAGCGACACAAGTCATTTGTCTTCCCGCCTACAAAGGGTAAAATTCATTAACGAATAAACCCGCTCGAAGAGACGCTGCTATAAATGTAAACGAGGACCCAGAAGGGTGAAAAAATTTTATTTCTAATTCCACTAAAACACAGCTGCGGATTGTTTCTAGATCTAGGACCTAGTTCCCCTATGATATTTCAATTAGTATGTGTGAAGAAGAAATAGACGAATGTGAAAACATTCTCGACCTTATCAATAGATGTAAAAAATATTTCACTTCGTATCAATTAATCCACATTTATAAATACTATATTCGTCTCTGTATGGAGCATTGTTGTCAAGTTTGGGATGCTGAATTTGTTACCTTCCTGGCTCTTTTGGACTCTGTTCAAAAGCGTGCTACAATCAAGCTCACCTTATCTTGTGATTGTCTAACTTTTGTAGTACAACCTTTTTTTCTCAGAATAACAACAAAAAAGTTTTAGTAGAACTTTCTAAATTTGGGATCAATTTTTCGAAAAGGCCTCATTGCTTCCAGTGACATTTTAAAAAAAATTACCACAAATAAAATATTTATATTTTTACTAAAAAAAAGTTATTTAGAACTCACTTATAACTTTTATTCAAAAATAAAAAAGTTTTAGAACAAAAGTTCCTTTATTTTAGGAATTTCTTCAAATTTTCAGTTTAACTTAACAGTGTATTTCTAAACATATACAAAATTTAATAAAATTAATTAAATACAATATTGTATTAATAAAAAAATCATTTGCCATCAAAAATATTTGCAGAGTCACTTAAGAAAAACAATTATTATGACAAGTGTCAGAATATGGGTATCAATCAATGCATTCCTGACAGTGTAGTTTATCGAGAAAACTTTTTAAAAGTCGAACTTCTACGGTTTTTTATTAATTCATTAGTGTTCTCAAAATTTGGATACAAAAACTAATTTTTTAAGAAGCAGTTCAAAAAATTTTAGTTATAAACTGTTAGAAGGTCTTGAAATTTGCGTTTCCCTGTACATAACATTATTTAATAATTCACTAAAATGTCCATTTTACTAAAAAAATTTGTACTAAAAAAGTTAGGCAATCACAAAATAAGGTGAGCTTGCTGTAACTTATTTTTTTATATCATTAAGCGTTTTAGAGATATAAGTATTTATAGCCGACAAATCTCATATCTTGTTTTACTATATCGTCGGCTACATTTTACAGATCAAAATTATTTATTCTAGAGATGGTCCAAATTGAAATTTCATTTCTAACAATAAACTTTTCCAAAGCCAAATCCAAATTTTAATCAAAACCGTACTAGAAATGATAATCATCACCCAATATTATTATTTTTTTCGTATGAAGAAATTTTCCGTGTAACTCGTGTGCTGTTCGAATAGTAATTAAATCTTTTAGATCGAAATAATATAATCTAATTAACTCAAATTGCAATTTTATTTCCAACAATAAACATTATCACAGTTAACAAATTAAATTTTAATCAAAATCGTGCTACAATCGTACATGACATAATTTACCATGTAGTTCGTGTTTGTTGCGAATAGAAATTAAAAAAAAAACGTGCTACGTGTATCACCCGTGCCACACCCGTGTGGTTGCCCGTGCCACACCCGTGTGACTACCCGTGCCACACCCGGGTGACTACCCGTGCTACACCCGTGTGACACCCGTTTGACACCCGTGTGACACCCGTGTAACACCCGTGTAACACCCGTGTGGTGCGGTTAGTGTCGCTCATAATTAAAACATGTTTACTTTACAAGACATCTTTTGTTGTCACCTAGTCGTTTCATAACAATATAGCAAACATTTATTAAAGCTATGTTCGCCACATATCAAAAGTGTTTTGCTATATAGAATAAAATAACGCTTCATATATATCTTTGTAGCGACCAATCATACTTAGAATACCAACAGCTAGCCATTAAAGATACATCTAAATTACCTCAATAAAATATTTAATTCAATTTTTCAAAACATTCATTGGATCTCCTTAGATAAAAGTTTAATTTTCTGAAATCAGTCTAGCATTATACTAAATATCTTATTTTGAAAATTGCAAGATGAAAATAAAATATAATCTTTAGATTTAGAGAGATTATGTTTTATTTATTGGACCATAGAAATTTCCAAAAAATATATATATATATTTACTAGAAAAGATGTAAAATTATTATTGTTCCATATATCTGTGGTTTTTTTTTTCTTATGTTATATGTTAAGACTAAATGAAAGATAAAAATCTATTGCAACAAAATGATAACGACAAGTATGAGTATGTTCTTGCTTTCATTTATAAATAAAACCATTTTATTATTCGTGTTCCTTCTTTTAAGGATATTTAATAAAAATGTTTTATGTTTCAAAAGAATTCACTTCTTGAAGAAAAGCGATATGAAATAAAAATGTGTTTGATGGTTTAAGATTTATTGCTGAAACGTCGTTACGGTAAAAATAAAATCTTCGTGATTTTTTTATGCTAGTTGTTAAGAAATGTTTTTTTAAGAGACATTTGAAGGGATGAATCACAAAAATCAAATAACAGAAGGTTTTCCTTTTGTAAACGTATAATTTTTTATTACAGCTTATATTTTTTTATTAATGCATCAAATCATATCAAATTTAAATTGTCAAAGTTGTCAATGTCAATCAATTATAAATATTGTGTTTCCATTAGTAGAACTAATACTATGTTGGCAGGTTCATATGTTTATTGCCATGTTTGATCTAGAGATAGTATTAATAATTTTAGATTTTATGAGATGGGTTAAATTTTGGCAGTATAATTCAAGGTTCAGCTAGAAAAAACTTATCAAAATCATCCAAATCTAAGTTTAATTCAGTTTATTTCAGCAATTCAAACTTATTTATCATAATTATTCACAATTTGTTAAAGCTGCATAGCACAAAAATAAAAAAACAGCCAAGTCAAGACATAATAACAATAAAAGAAGAAAGATGGTTTCACAAGATATGAAAAACAATAAATATAATTTTATTTTCAAGTGACAACACAAATTGCACCATGAAATAGTTTTTCTTTTATTACCTTAAATGGTCATATTTTAATGTTCATTTAATGATTACCATTTTAATAGTTCTGAAATTTTATTCTCAATGTTATGTTCCACTACATATTTTCCATAAGATAAATAAAAAAAATAACTAAATGGAAATACTGCAGAAGCGATGTCAATAAATTTTCCAAGACGACAAAAATAAAAGAAGGAAAAATACAAAACTTTAATTGTTACTTGTAACATCGAGACGATAGACTTTTCCAGATCGACTATGTTTAGTCTAAGGATATTAATATCTTATATAATTTCCTGTTTTGTTGGTTATTTTTAATGTACGGGTTTTGTTAAATGTCGATTTAATTTCTTGTTAAATTGGATAAGAAATTAAATTGTGTACCAAAGACAGTGAAATTATCTGTTTTCAGATAATTGGATTTTATTTGTTTGTTATATTTTTAAATGTTTTAAAATAAAACAATCAAATAAAAATAAAGCAAACAATGTTTGGAAATAGATTGTAAAAAGATGCGTTTGAGTGAATATCGTTGCCAGAAATTAATGAGAAGAGTTAGATCGTTATCTAACTAAGTTATGTGCGGGCGTTAGTGTATCATTCTTATTCGTCTGAAAACTATACACACCCGTCTCGATTTTATAATATCAAATTGTCAGAAAATGTTTAGACAGCTTTACACTACCAAAACAATTTATTTAACCTTCACAAACTTTTGCTAAATACCCAGCCAAAATTAATCTAAATCTAATTCCTTTAAAAATATCATCGTATGGCACATGTTCAGAGTAAAAATCGTTAAGTTTTTTTTCACCACATAACGTAACGATAAAAAGTTATCTCTGTTGTTTTTCCCATTTCTTTATTTGTATAAAGTTTTATTGGATTTCCAGCAAAACCGACTTATCATACTTCCTATGTCCTACAGGCTCATCAGATTTTTGTTTTTCATGGTATTACAACTAACCAACATTTGATAGTTTTCAGATTTAGTTCTTCAAGTTTTCGTATTTGGATTCACCTTTGTTGTTTTAAGGAAAAGTAAACACATTGAAATAAAGATTTTAAAAGTTTTATTTGAATAACGAACTTTTTTTTTAAGATATAAAGTTTTGTTTTGGGTTTCGTATAAGTTTCGATAAAGTAGGTTTATGTTGAATTTACAGATCAAGTTTTTCGGATGTGATATAGGTGCTGTCTAATGTTGACATGGAATAGATTAATTTGTGTTATTGTTAGTTAGATATGAACTGGTTGTTTTTAAGTAGTAAACATCCAATATTTACGGTTGATTTTACGTATCAAATTATTTGAAAAGATCTAGATATCAAACTGCACAATATAAAAAAACACGATTCAGAAGAAAGAGTGGATTTATTGTTAGTATGATTGAGCAGTTTTTCTAAAAAAATAATTTAATGAGGAAAATTGAAAAATTTTGGAAGCAATTTCAAAACAGAGTGTTATTTGAAGAGATAAATTTTTTTTGGAACACATGCCCAAAAAAATTTAATTTTGTTTAGAAAAAAATAACAAAAAAGTATGTATGTCTAGGTCTATGTGTAGACCTAAAAAATATTTTTCATTCTTCGAAATAGCGGATTTTGCATGCTAGAATATTTTTTGCTCACCAAAAATAAATTTCACACATCAGAATAGTTATAATTATTATTTTTTGTAACACATGCGTAAAAAATATTCAATTTTGTACTAGAATAGAATAAAAAAAAACTACTTTTCTTGCTTATTTTTATAGTATCAAAACTAATCCATAAATGTTATTGGTCCGCAAAATTATCACATAAAAAACAAAATTGAGCTTCACTTTTGCTGTGTTTTAATACAATTGGATGACTAACGTAACATATGGTGGGTATGCTTATATTTTAAAATTATTTTTTAGAGCTTTTTACTAAAACTTTAAATCATTATAGTAGTCTTTTTTTTGTCCATTCAGAATTCGCATTGAATTGTCAAAACGCAATTTTCAAATAAAATTAACCATAGAATTCGATTTGGATATCGAATGTTTTCTGGAGGTTGGTAGTACTTGTTCAGAAAGTAAATAAAAAATAAAAAATCAGCAGACTTATTTATTTAATTTTTTATTATCGTTATAATCTGATAGTTCTGCGTGTTAATGTACTAACATTATTTTTGCTTAAACTTACTATACTTACATTTTCATTAACAAATACTAAAGTCAAATTGTCAAAACTTCAAAATTTTGAAATTCTGACAACTTTTAGAAAATGAAGAGTAGCGAATGACGTGTTGAGTACGCGAACTAAAATACAATGCTGACTTTTCAAAACCAACTATTTTATCAGATTTGGATTTGAATACATTAAATTGTTGGTATAATATGGCAAATAAAATACGGCTTATAAAACTGTACAGTAATGTCCATAGTATACAGCAATTGAAAATAGAACTCAATAGTTTATTTATTGCAGTAATAAAAATAATTAAACTATAATAAAAACAACTTAAATATAACTCAAAACAATCTTGACTTGACTTGAAGAAATGATATTTATTTTGAGTACAATACAAATCTGATTTCAAGATATTTTCGGTATAAATGTATAGATTGATGGCTAAGGATGGTTTATAGTTGGTATGTTTATAGCCGGTTTGCTATGTTTATATTTTTTAAATTTATTTGTATTATAGATGACGTGAAATCAGCAAGGTCTGAAATGAGGTTTTAATTTAAAGCAATTTCAAGTCACCGCAACAGCATTTGTGCTAGCATGTGACCTTACTCCCTCTGATTTCGATAAAATTTCATAAACAGATAGCCAATGAGCGAAATATGACGTTTATTTCAAAAAATTAAATTTCGCTCTAGGGATGACACAGGTGTAATGGAGCGCTTTTTCATTGGCGAACCAATGAAGCGGCGTAGCAGGTCGCGTATCTAGTTTAGGTTATTTATATGCACCGGGCTAGCAGCAGTATTGAGTTCGAGGTGTAAATCCTGCTATTCCAGCACAAATACGGAAATGTACGCTAGTTACGTGATTTAAACAGAAATGGAAAGAAAACAAGTGAAAAAAAAGGAGACTCTGGCGACCCCTTTGGCGAAATAACCGCGATCAACACGTTCAACCCCACATTCACTCACATACTCTCACACTCTCACACATCATACCCTTGCGCACCCTCATCCACTTACAGGAATGCACTCACTCACGCAGGCACACCATCACCCATACCAACATCCATGCCCACATTCAGACACACTTGAAATAAGCCATTTTGTATAATTTTTCTATTTTTATTTTATTTGTTAGTATAATTAATAAGTTATCATTTGCAGAGAATTATTTAATTATTAACATTAAGTTGCAGGTAGAAATTGCAACTGTATATATTTTGTAACTATTTCTAATGAAGATAACCTATGCAGAAAATATTATGTTGCTATCTCAACTATTGATAAAAAAAAAATAAAACGAAACAAATTAAAACCACAATAGCCTGTTTCTATTGTTAATGATTCACTTCTTACTTTTACCAAATTATTGGAACAAAAACAAATGTTACCATAAAATTCGTTCGTTTATACGATGCGACTTTTCGACAGGTATTATGACCTTTTTAATATGCTAATTAAGCCAATACAATATATCGAAGGGATTACAAGCAATGTTTGGATCTAACCTAATATTGGTTCATACTACGTTTCCATCAGTATTATTTCACCATGCTACCTGAATTCGGATTATCCGGTTCTTTAACCGCCGTTGCTCTAACTATGTTCAAACCTCAAACAGCTGTGCATATTTGTCCAATCGATTTCATATCATTAAGAAACTATTATCCTACAAACAGATCGGTCAATGTCTTTTAAAAAAAAATATTATATTTCCTATGCAGTTATTATTAACAATTTCGCTTTCCGTTCTAAACCTGGATTTGACTATAGTACGTTTGTAATTTAATGTTTTGTAGTACTTAATCATCCTGAAATCGATGAAACTTACGTTCAATTCATTCTGTTACATAACATTTCTTCCATATAGGTGGTAAATAAGTTATTTCATGAAATCAATTTGTAATTTCTAAATACTACCAAGTAACAATACATAATCATTTTGGAACGTAAAATGTACTAGCATTTCCCCTTAAATCAAATTGGATAGCGAATTTTCGAAGTTAAAACATTATAAAAGAGATGAAAATATCTCAAAAGTTCTCTTTTAATTATTATTATTGTGGGTTGTCTATTTTCATTTGTGGTGATGAGACATCACGGAATTTATTTGTGAAAACAACAAAAAAATTGAAAAATTTGTGTAATGAAATTATTAAAATTTGTTAGATTTGTTTGGGTAAATTTATACCAAGAAAAGAAATATTATATGTTTTGTGCCATATTAGGTAAATATTAGAATAACCGTTGATAACTGTGGTAGTGTTACAAGGGTAACCACTTAAGTTAATTAATTAAAATCTAAATTATTCGAATTAAAATCTAAATTTATCGAAAGTCATCAATATTTCCAAGGTTAACAACTGATTTTCGGTTCCCGTCTTTACGGTTTTCGTCAAGCAGATAGGAAAATAACGTTAAAATTGGTACAACTATCAAGCAATAAAACCGAGGAAACTGCTTCGACTTGAACTTTATTATTTGAGTTAATGTTTACGATTATTACCATACTAGAGTCCTGCAAAACTTATACTGTCTCCATCAACCATTGCCAGTTTATGGTAACGCAACATTTATATAGAATTGTTGACTATTACAACCGTAGTTCAGCCGTAACAGTTACATAAAATTTTCTGCCATTACTGTCGTATTTCAGCGCAACTTCCATATAGGATCTTCGCTATTACATCGTATTTTCAACGTATTCAACGTATTTATATATAACATTGACATCGTATTTTTAATTGATGCTACGTGTTTATATACAATATTGACATCATATGTTCAACTTAGTCAACGTATTAATATACAATATTTGCCTCATCGATGTCAACCTATTCAACGTATTTATGCACAATTGTTCCATTGTATTTGCAACTTACTTACCGTATTTTTTTTGTGCAATATTAACATCATAATTATCAACTTATTCAACGTATCTTTATACAACTTTCATCATAATTGCCAACTTATACAACGTATTTACATACAATTGGTACAGTGTATTGTCAACTTATTCAACGCACTTTTTTATACAACTTTTGTCATAGTTGTCAACTTATCCAACGTAATTTCTTTTTGGTACAACGTTTATCATAGTTTTCAACTTATTCAGCGTATTACTATACCATATTTACATCATCAGTATCGACTTATTCAACGTATTTTTATACCACTTTTATCACCTAATTGTCAACGCATACAACGTATGTTTGTACAGTATTTACCTCATAATTGTCAACTTGTTCAACGTATTTTTTATACCACCTTTGTCATAATCGTCAGCTTGTACAACGCATTTATATAGCATATTTACAACATCATTATCAACTTATTCAACGTACTTTTATACGACTGGTGTCTTAATTGTCAACATATTCAACGTATTTTTATGCAACTTTTATGATAATTGTCAACTTTTACAATACATTTATATACCATAGTTATATCCTAATTGCCAACTTATACAACGTATTTACATACAATTGTTACCTCGTATTGTTAACTTATACACCGCATTTATTTACAATTGTTACATCGTATTTGCAACTAATTCAACGTATTTATATACAATTGTTACCTCATATTTTTTTTTTACGTATTCAACGTATTTCGGTACATTGTTCACATCGTATTATCAGCTTGCCATCAATCGCTCAGATATTGCAGCGCAACTGTCACAAATTAAGACAATAACATTTATGCAGTTGTTTTGACCAATCGTATTTTGCCTGTTGGATTATGGACTGCTGATGGAAAGCTAAGGCGTCAGACGTTGTAGCAGGAAGGATTTAATCATGGGGTGAGCGAACTTGAATTATTTTACTTATATTTTTTTCATAGAAGTGTGAATGTGTGAGAAAAGGGTGTGCCAGTGATTGCATGGGGGCGTGCTTGTTGTGTGTGGGTGAACTAACGGAGCGTGTAGCGAGACACTTCTAGTCTGAATTGGAAATGATTCTACTCTGAACATTTTTACTCCGAGGTAATAATTAACATACCAAATACCTATTCTTTTTTTATATTGCCTAAATTGATAAATTTATAATTCTAAGTGAATCAAAAATCATTCTCAAATAACCTGTATTACAAAAAAAACCAATTCTTGTCATGTTATAGGTTTATTAATTCTATAATACATTCACCAACCGTAAACTACAGGTATTGGAATAAACTGGTTTAGACACGTTTGTTCACCTTATCAATAAACTCACCATTTGTTTTTGTTTGAGCTGTAAATATTTTGTTTTTGGGAATTACTTATATTTTTATGAATTTTTAAATGCTATTAATAAAGAAAAAGGGAAATAATCAATAAAGACTTTCAATATAGCGTGTGACGTCCTCCAGTGCTCTAGGATCTGCTTCACGGTGTACCAGCAATGCAGTGGTTTGTGGGCTGTATCATATTGCTCATGTGACAGCAATACACCTTAATTTGGATTACTACCCCTTGCGATACTTGCTGCGGGTCTTAGAGCTTAATTGTCTTGCTTCGCAGTCCGAGTGTGAGTCCGTGATGTATGAAGCGTGAGTGTGTGAGCGTCTTGGAATGATTGTGTGGGTTGGGCGCTGATCGTCGGTCTTACGCAAACGGGGTCGCCAGAGTCTCCATTTTCCACTTGTATTTTTTTTTCCATTTCTGTAACTTTTCGTAAATTGCGTACATTTCTGCATTTGTGCTGAAGCAGCAGATTTTTAATATCTCAAATCCACGATGACTGAGCCTTAGTCGTTACGGCGTTAAAAAACTCTAGGTACGCATCCTGCTATGCCATTTTCATTGGTTCAATGAGAAAGCTCTTCATCACATGACACAGAATCAACTTCGAATGATGATATATTGGAGGTACAGCCACAGCCTATCAGTGGACCAAGCGTTATACGAGATATTATTTCATCACCAACGATAGTCAATATGAAACGTGATGAGCTAATTAACCGCATAAATGGACATATTTTGCCATTTGTAGCTAATCAAATTTCACCTATTAATTGAAAGTGGTTATGTCACAGTTTTGAGTATGGAAAGAATAAATCAGAGCAACCGGGTAGAAACATACAAAAATAAACAAATAAAAGTGCAATTAAAATATTATCGAGATATTATGGAGAACCTAAAGTTGTCCTTTAAAAATGGCGATTATATGGAGTAGCGAAAAATATTAACTCTACTACCAATGGATATGAAAGTGCAAGAAATACAAAACTTATTTGGAACAGAAGCAACACGTCACTTAATTGAAAAAAAGGAAGAAGGATCAATTAAACAAATCCACAGCGCTGCCATCATTTCCAAACGCCGATATGTCGGGTGAACGTAAAACGATATCTGTAAAACATGATAATTCCAATAAAGGGGGCCGTGTGTTCTTAATTCACCCATAAAATTGTCTTATTGCTTTATATCATAAAAAGTTGCAACAATGATGCTAAGCTTAACCTCCTTCCTCTTAATTACTTTTGATACTGTTTTTTTATATGATGTTTTTTATATTTTGTGAACTAAATTTGAATAAACAATCCAATTTTTGTAGAAATTCTTCTGCAGTAATATCTTTTTGATGGAGATTTGTTATGATGATGTCGTTCATCACATCTTTCTGATCCCAATATTGTCGCCAAGCGTTATGATTCATAATACTGGTTGAATTGACCTCTATCTTAGTTTTAATTTCAGAAATTTGTTCTTTGACAAAGATATTTTCAGAGCATAAATAACTAAGAGTTTCGTTCATTTTATCAATTTTATTGTGAGGGAAAACTATAGCCTCTATGATGTCTTTATTAATTGGGTTATCAGTTTTTAAATTTTCAGGTTCATTTGCTTTTATTGTAGAACCTATTTTAATATTGTAGCTCACTGTATAACTGTTTGATAAAATGAAAAAACTAAAACTTTAGATTGTTTTTATCCACTGGTTTCACTGGTAATATAAACTGTATTGTAATTAAAATGGGACAAATATATAGAATTTTTCGTTCTAATTCTTTTTTATGAGACAGGGTGACCAAAAATCAAGAAATTGCTAAACCCTGGTGTATTGAAATGGCTCTACAGTAAAAACTACTGAATTGATTTTATTGTTATACAGCTCAAAATGTAGGTGTTAAATAGAGCTAATCAATCGTAATTCACATTATATAACCTTAAACATTTTCTTTTAGAAAAATAGCGGTAAAAAATTCAAAATCAATTTTGAGCTATATTGAGTTGTATAACATTCAAATCAGTTCAGTAGTTTTTACTGTAGAGCCATTTCAATACATAAGGGTCGAGCAATTTCTTGATTTTTCGTTATCCTGTATCTTAAGATAGAGTCAAAAAAAAAAAACTAAGGACGCAGAAAATTTTTTTTTTATTGATGTGAACAAATTCCAATACCAACCTTCGTTGGACGGAATAGGTACAATTGTACCTTTTCCGTTTTTAAACACTAATAACTTTTCTTGTAGAAGCCGGAGAGGGTTAAAGTTTTATGAGATCTCTAAATTTTCCTGCTGGATCATGCAGAAATAATTTTAGAAAAATATCCCCAGCCTTTTGAGAGAGAGAGGGGTTCGAGAGGTTTTTATTATCATAACAGGCGGTAAGGGTACAATTGTACCTTCATACCTCTTATATGATATAATAACGGTGTTATAGTTATTGTATCATAGACCCGTGTATAATATAATAAAATAAGTATGGAGGGGCTGAAATCTTACAGCTCTGAGATATCAAGACTTCGGTCTGGGTTAAGGATTTTGATATAGTTTTCGGCAAAAAACTTTTATGAGGACATGGTTTTTAGTATTGATCAGCGATGTATGTCGTACAAATAATTAATTTTATTTTTTCAAAAAATTGGGTAAAAAAATAAATGAAATCTTTCTTTTGACACAATTGACAACATTCTTTTGACAAATTTATAATGCCATAATTCTCAATAATAATAATAAAATTTCATGTCAAACAAATAATTAATTTTATTTTTTGTCAAAAAATTGGGTTAAAAAATAAATAAAAATCTTTCTATTGACACACTTGACAACATTTTTTTTGACAAACTTATAATGCCATAATTCTCAATAATAATAATAAAACTTCATGTCAAACAAATAATTAATTTTATTTTTTGCCAAAAATTGGGTTAAAAAATAAATAGAAATCTTTCTTTTGACACACTTGACAACATATTTTTACCAACTTATAATGCCATAATTCTTTCAAAGCATGTTATAAATAATGCGGAAATTCTATAAAATATCTATTTATCACACAATAATTATGTCTACTTTGAGGATCACCATATAAAATATATGAAGGTACAATTGTACCTCTGTCGCCTGTTAGCGTTGTAAAATTATGCTGCCGGACGAGGGTTAAATACACAAAATTAAAACCTCATTTTCAAAATTTCATGTTTTTGGCTGATTTCACGTGTTTCTTGCCTATATAGTTTTATTTATTTAAACTTTGATTGACTAAATTAATATTCTGTTACACTTTATATGTGCTTGTCAATACCCACTCCGTTAATATCGAATAATTCAAATTAAATTTGGTAGATATTATAAAATCACTATCACTATTATAAAATCACTATCGCTAAACGTTCCAGTTATCAAGTACCTTATTTAACTATGATCAACGAGTACTTCGTATCGAAAACTCTTAGAAATTTTAAGGACTTAACATCCAAACATGACCTGACTAGCTCACGATGTTGAAACATATGGATCTCTTATTTCATATAACTAAACTAGTGACAAACTTCAAACAAATTGGCCAAAGCGAAGACGTATAATCAGACCTATTTCAATTTTTCTCTTAACCAAGAATCAAAACCATATAAAAACCAACTATATAAAAGCAACTATTATCCTATATTGGTACCATATATCAACATGAAAATCAAAACGAAAACACAATAATAATATTGGGTTGTTCGGCAAGTAAGTTACTTTTTTTATGCAAATGAAAAATGATTTTTTTTAATTGATTAAATATTTTATTCAATTATATATTGTCCATTCTGGTCTAGGACCCTTTGCCATCCCTCTGACGGTCTCATGATTCCATGCTCAAAAAACTTATGTTCTTTTGTATCAAAAACTGATCCAGGTGCGTTTTAACGTCCTCGTTTGAAGCAAAGGTTTACCGTTCAAAAAATTTGTAGAGCGCGGAAAAGATAATATTCTGAAAATGCTTGATAAGAAAAAAATCGTGGGTGTGCCAGTACATCTAATCAAAGCTGCAAAAGCTTTTGTCGAGGTAACAAACTTGTATGCGGTCGCGTATTATTTTGGTGGAACTTTTTACTTTTTCTATTGATCAATTTTGAACTGATCTGCTAGTAAAGTAAATCGTTCAGTTGGTCCAGCGGATGGCAGTACACTTTAGAATTGATCTTGGTAATCTGTGGTAAAAGTTAAAAATATAATTCCTTCGAAATCCTACCAAACAAATAGCGTCACATTTTTTGCTTTTAGCCGGTTCATCTGTTTTATTCCATTAACTCCATTAACTCCATTTCATTCCATTAATTTCAACTTCTCCCTTTTATCTCATCAAAAAAAAAAAACGGCGAGTGAATATAATTCTCAAAATAATGTTATTTTCCTGACAAATATCAAATTTCATACCAGATTTTACAATTGTAATCGTTCGTGCATATTATCAAATACCAAAAGATGAGGTCTTAATAGCAATTACGCTTGTTTTATTAACAAAATCTTAAGTTCTGTTCCATCTCTCTAGCTGACCACCGTGCTGCTCCTAAAATTAAGCCATTACAACCAAATTAAAACACTTAAGAACGGTTGTTGGATATCTCTCTGACGCGGGCCTTGTCATCAATGTTGATAAATGCATCTTTGACAAAACCAACATTGATTTTCATCAATCACATCGATTCAACGGAAATGAAACTTACTCTTGAATATATCGATACCGTTGCTCGTTACAAACGTCCAGAAATGGTAAAGCAAGTCTGTAGTTTTTCCGGGTATGATCAGCTTTTACCATAAATGCAAACCTGACGTTAGTTGCAAAAAACCATCTCTAATGATTTTGTGCAAAGACTCTCATAATAATGACAGACTTTTCATTCAAATTTTTGAATATGCCATTCAAGCTTTCGATCTTTGCAACCAGCAATTTAATGAGGCGTAAATTCTTACCTACATATCCCTTACACAATACTTAAATTGATGTAACGGTCAAGGCTGCCAACAAGGCACTTGATGCTATTGTATAACACAAAATTAACGATAGTTGGTTAAACTTTCTAGTTTTTCATCTGTTCGACAGAACGAGTCACAACAGAAATAAAGAGTTTATGATCTCAAAGTTCGAGCAGCTTACTCTGCTATTAAAAATTTTCCCTACTTCAAACTTAAATTTTACATTTAACTTCTTACTTATTACTGATCAAAAATCAGTAATAAGTAAGAAAGTTAGCCATAAGTCAAATTATTCAGCCATGCATTGACATAAATGACAGAGAACTGCCTGGCTTAGCAAAAGGCAAGAGGATTTTTCCCAGACTTCTCAAAGATTTTTCGTTATACACATATGGACGTTAATAGTCCACTACCTATTTCTGAGAAAAAATTCTATTTTGTTACAATTATTCTAATATCATTCTGATATCATTGCTATAACGGTAGCTTCAGCTCTTTACTCAAATTTGACTACTCATTTCGGCCTTCAGGAATCGTTACTGATTACAGTCTTTAAATTGAATTCAACAATCTTCATAAGGAAGATTAGGGTGAGATATCCAGGGCTAAGATGATCCAACATCGGTGGTACTTTTTTAACTTGTAATCCTTTTTAAGAGCAAGAACTACTTTTAAAAGTGAGACAATCCTGTAACAGTAAAAAGCGGCCGCATCCACACTGAAGAGTAGCGTTGAAAGGGAGTATTTTGTAGGAAGAATTTTACCCATAAAAATAGACGTGGTTCATCTTGGTGAATTCACACATTTTAAAAATTTTATTTTGAACTCATTGACTTTGGCCAGTACATTTACTGTTTTTTGCGTCGGCTGAATTTCTTTTTTTTTATTTTTTGTTTACTTATTTTTACTATTAACTCCATACAATCGCAAAACTGTGTACCTGTTGCTGTAATATGTTTATACCATTGATATAACCAATGAACCAACTGGAAGACGCAAAAAACTAACTCTCTTATAAAATATTTTACGATTTTTGGAATTTATTTTGAGATTTGCCTATTTAAGTGATTCTTCCGAATTCGACAACATTAAAGCCAATTTACAGTCAGTAAAAATCAAATTAGATCGACTACTGGGTAGCCTTAGTTACTGTTTCCACTTGAAAACAGAGGACATAAAACAAACTTATCTATCATTGTACGGCCAAGTGTTTACTTTTTGACTAGTTATTCTTGCACACACTTCATGACTATCCAACCGTTTTGCATAAAAAAAATCAAATAATGGCATCTGACTGCAATTTTGTGTGACATATCACGTTAACTTGTTTGTCAATATTAGAGACTAGAGTGCGCGGAGTGTTCACAAAATAAAATAAAAATATGCAAATCAAAAAAAAAACTGATTCAGCAATACTTGATTATTTCAATCAAATCATTATTGCTTGGCTTAGTTATCATGACGAAAATCTATAATTTTACAATCGGCAAAAGAAAATAGAAATTAGAAAGTAGTTCATAACATCAGGCTTAGCAGGGTTACGCCATAATTTTTACGCAACGAAACTACCTTAAAAATTAGATATTATAATATTTCGTAAGTTTGCTATAATTATTTTTGAAACCTTAAAAACTGTTTGGTTTCACTAATCACCCTACTTTGAAATTAAAACCATTCTCTTAACGTAAATGTCCTAACTTATCCTATTACATTGCCTTTAATTACACACAACACATTTATATCACATTAATCAAACCATTTTTCTTTTCGAACAAATATTACGTCTTAGACATAATATATTTCATTCCGTAGAATCAATAGAATCCATAAATAATTCAAAATGTTTAACTTATAACCAAATACCACAAGAATATAATAAGGAACATAATCGTAATACGATTATGTATTTATTTTTCATAATGAGAGCACTTAATAGCATTTTAATGGTTGTGAATAGTTCCACTGTTGTTGTTATTGTTAGTTGTTTTGTGCAGATAATTATTCCTCTAGTTTCAATTAGAATCAAATTATAATAATTTAATACAATTTACAAAATATTTAGGAATTATATTGATTTTTATTTATAATTGCAGGTTGTCATGGTAAAATGAAGTTGATAGATAAATGCATTTTCCATTTGTTTTTGTTCCAGAAAAGCTAATCGGACGATTCATTACAAAGATATTACAAAAAAGATAGAATAAAGTCTAGAAAGATATTTTAATACTTTGAGGAGCACCAACAAATAAAAAATAATTACAATTTACAATACTGCAATTGAATAAGAAAATTAAAACTAAGAGTTTTCATGCAGATTGGCAAAAACAAAACTGATTCACATGAATAGTTTCGCCATAAATATATTGTAATAATATTTTAATAAATAAATGAGAAAATTATTAATCTTTTACATTTTGAATTAATGCATTCTTATAGAAAAAGTTGTATAGACAGACATGTACAGTATGATGAATATTTGTTCCTATTGTCAATTAATTAAACTATTCTACGAAAATCTGTTTCACAATTTAGCAACGATTATATGCACTTTTCCAGTGGTTTATAATTAACAACAAATATATTCGACGGAATTACTTTAAAATTGGAAAAATTAATTTTTTTATATGTCAGTTATCAAGATTGAGATTTTTTTAACCACCAAACATTCACCAAACAGAAAAATATTATTTATTGAAAATCGGAATTGCCCAGATATAATATTTTAGAACTCTCCATTGTTACTAGTACCGAAAAAATTACTAACGAAAATGAGAAATGGCGTCTAGTGGTTGACTTCCGATGCCTAGACGAAATTACAATTAACGATGTATTTTCACATCCTATTTCTTAGAAATACGATACCAGCAAGGGAAGGATTTTTATTTGAGTAGTTTTGATTTAAGCAATGATTAACATTAAATCCTGAAGAAAGAGCTGAGCCGCGTTTAGATTCCTAGTGATGTAACTGTAGCATCATTTAAAAATCTTTCTTTCCCCGACCCTCTTTGTTGCACCAACCTTATTCTGTAGGCGTTACCCAAATAGCATGACGTGAACATATAATATCAAATTTAACAAAATTGCATGTGTTTGTTACATCAACCAACAAAATCGATAAATGGTTAATAGTAAACACTGATTTTTAAATGATGCTGCATCATGGCGAACCATTAGTCCAATAAAACCAATGTAACTCAAGCATCTGTTCTCAATGCTAGGGGTGATATTAATGTTGTTGTGAGAAGACAACGTAGATAGCAAGATTACTAGCAACCGCAGTTATTATAAATTTGTTTTCAAATTTTGAATATGGCTTAGGATCAGGTTTTACAATATTACTACGACCAGGTATCCGACATCCTTTCGATTAAAAAAACATTTTGCTGGCTGCAATTTTTAATTATATTTTCTAAGACATTGAAATACTCTTAATAATTTTTGATTCTGATCCTTTAGTTTAATGCCTTTTTTACAGTGCCTTTTTTATAACACAAAAAGGATAGAATTTAACTCAAAATGACCACTGCTTGTACCAATTGCGGTCTTAGCTCTATCGTTTGGATTTAGTGTTATCTGATAATAACCTTTAGTTAAGCCCAAAGTACAAAAATAATAGGCCTGCTCTAGTTGGCCAGGTATTTCCAAAATATAGGAAGTGAAAATACATAATTAATTGTAATTTCATATGGGCATCGAGAATCAATTACTAAACGCCATTTCTTATTTTCGTTAGTAATTTTTTCGGTACTACTAGCTATGGTGAGCTCCGAGAAATTGTATTTTGGAATTATTGATAGTTTTGTAATTATTTACAAAGGGGATGGCATGTTCAAAAATGCAAGTTTTATTAAGATATTACCTTGTAGTTGTAACAAATCATTATACTCAAGATAAAAATTTATAATAAATTCAGTTGCATTATTCTTTAAATGGTTTAAATTAAGATCAGATTTTGATAATTTAAGCCGATTAACGATTTTGATGGTGGACAAAGCAAAGTTTTTACTAAATCATACTACGGAAATCCTCCATAAATTGTTTCTCAACCAGAGCTATAATACATTATTTGTTATAACAGAGATATCTCTTTCCAGTTGCTATTTGGAAGAGTTAATACCTTAAGAGTTAAAAATTTTGATTCACTCCAAACAAACACGATATGTAAAGGAACCCAAATCCTTTGTGTGGCTTACATGGATATTAATTACTACTTTTACTATCACCCAAAAACCATTAAATAACATTTTTTAAATTTTTACGTTATATTTAAACGATCAAGAACAATTCAATATTCTAAATTTTATTCCACAAAATGAATCATGACCTTTTTTTGTTCTTTTGTGGTTGTTTGAAAATAAATGAACCATTCCCAATAGATTCGATTGGCAACAAAATAAATTTTCCGTTTGTAAAATTAAAATAAACCGTAAATCAATTCGTGCGACAATCTGAAAAACATCAATTGATTCACTCTACCGTTGAATAGTTTTATGAAATAAAATTTAAAATTTTTAATGTAATTTAAAACAAAATGTAATTAGTGTTCTTAAATGTTAGCATTTTTGTAAATAACAAAAATGGAAGATAGCTCAAAATTAGGGATTTGAAAAAACAGGAAATATGGAAACTTTTAGAGTTGTAACAGAACTACAAAAACTCTTTTAAAAATTGGGGTTATATTGAATTGATCGAAATCAAAATTTAATTAAGTAATTAAGAATTCAGTGCAACTTTTTCCAGATAACAAAATTGACAAATAAACTAAGCTAAATCGTTTTACTAATTTTCAAAAGCATATTCTACAGAATCAATAATCACCAAATATTGATACAAAGAATATTTATATTTTTTACTTATTTTCTATTCCTGATAATCCATTACTGTACCTCCCTAGTCCTTATCACTGAATACAATATGATTTTTTTCTAGACGAAAAGCAATCAAAATTTTCCAACATTTATTCTGTTTATAAGAAAATATTCAAGGACAATATTTTTTTTTACTGTAATTACTTAAACCCAAAGAAAATATGTTTTTATTCCTACAAACCATAATGCATTCATCTAGCATTTTATCCAACTTAAATGATCAGAATAATAAACATATAACATTAACTTTATGTCGTCTGTGTTATTATATGATTATGATTTCTTTACGTTATTTTTATTTTCTATTTTATTTTATTTTTTTTTAACATTTTGGTTGGCATTGGAATAACAACTTGGAAAAACTTTATTATATTATGATTATGACAAAGAAAATAACATGGGAAAACTTTCAACATTGAAACAGTTTATATACTATGAAAGCGAAAATCACAACAGCAACCAAATATAGAGAAACACAAAATATTATAATAAATAGAAAAAATGGTTACTAAAATAAAAAGTTATAAACATAAAAAATATTACAATAATTATTTTTGAATAAAAGTTTTTTAGTGGATAGTTTTGTTTTATGTACTTCCTGTGCAGTTTCAATTGAAGTCTTGGAGACATGTGGTTTGGTTATAAATTTCATACAAGAACAAATTTTCCTCGTTATTTAATTTCTGATGACTGTGAATTTTGAACCGATTAACATGGATCTAGGAAAATTGTTAAACAATGCTGTGAATTTCTATTCGCCTATGGACTGATATTGTCTTTCTAACGAGCTTGTAGATTTTAAATTATTTAAATATTCATTAATTAGCTCTACAAATATAAACGATAAAATAAACCAATGTTCCACAAAAGTTACATCGCAGTGCTGTATGATTAATTAATTATTCGATAAAAACCCAAACCTCGTGAATCGAGTTTTATTCAATTTTATGTATTTGCGTTACCGTCACGCTGTTATATATATTAAAAATAAAATATTATAAGAGAGTAAGATAAATTGAAATCTTTTGTTATTTTCTTATTCTCGTTTTCTTTATTCATATTGATTTTCTTTTTTATTGAATGTTACGTTTTTCTCGATTTATAACAGTGTGTAAATATGGTTAATAAAGATTTTGATATATTTGTAAGCAAAACAAAAAAAATTGTTTTTGTCATGTTTTGTTTGGTTTTGGTTTTTTTCTATCGAAATCTTAAGCGCCGTTTAAACACGGTTCCCTGTCAAATACGACAATTACATATTTGGTTTCTTGTCTTGAAACAGACGTTTGATTTTGTGGGCATCAAACAAGATGAGCAACCCTAACTGCACTTGCTATTTGCGCTCACCTCTGATATTTACAAAATTGCAACTAACCTGAAACCAACAAATACAAAACCCTGATACGAACCCAGTTGGAACCATCCGATAAAAGAAAACTAAAGACACTGCTGACAATTTACTACCTTTGCGATCAGAACCCATCGGAGAAACTGTACCATATAAAACCACTGACCAGAAGTAGTTTTAGCAAAACTACTATCCGTTCTTTATAAGCTTGGAACTTTAACTCAAAATCAAGAGATCTAGTCTTACAAGCTGCGAACGAAACAACAAACTAAGCTTGAACTTAAACGAATTTTCACCCACGCTTTGTACTAGCAAAAGTGAATACGTGTACTAGCCAACAATAGAGCTAAATGTAAGAAAAGTGGATCAGATGCGTGAACAATTCTTAGGGTTCTACGTCTGCAATAATAAACCACATGAGAAATATCTATAAAATTTCTTGTAAAAGACCACACGATTCTGATACAAATGTTGCTTCAACAAATCTTATTAGAAACTGACACAAAAAAGTAAAGAGAGGTGTCAAGGGATGGGACGATGGGACGACCCGGATGGGACGAAGTTCCTTTCGATTAATTGGTGAAGATTATACAACTTTGTGAAGATTACTGAAGATTATACAACTTAACAAGATTATACAATTAACAATGGGAACGCTGGGAACAATGTTGTATGCAAACTTGTATACAAATTTATGTACAAAATTGTATTCAAAGTTTTATTCAAAGTTGTATTCAAAGTCGTATACAAAGTTGTATTAAAAGTTGTATTAAAATTTGTATACAAAGTTGTATACAAAGTTGTATACCAAGTTGTATACCAAGTTGTATACAAAGTTGTATACAAAGTTGTATACAAAGTTGTATAGAAGGTTGTTTACAAAGTTGTATATAAAATGGCATTCCAAATTGTATATAAATTGGCATTCCAAGTTGTATACAACTTTGTTTACGACTTGGTATAAAATTTACAAAAAACAAAGAAAAATAATACGTCTATCCACCCCTCAAGCATAGCATAAACTAAATACAAAGAAAATATTAAAATTTAAATTTCATTTCTTATTTCGTTTCGTTTGTTGTTTCGTGTTTTTTTTAATCGTTTAATTTTTTTATATTAACTCTTTTATATTCAGCAAAAAGTGTAGGTACAACTTTTTTTTTGGTCTTAATTTTTTCCGTCTAGCCTCCTTTCGCAACGCGCGATAAGGAACTTCGTTCCAAAAACATTAGTTTATTCTATGAACAAACCTTCTCTAGATTGTTGGAAAATTGGCCACAAAAGACGGTTTTTCTATTAGAGGTATTACAAGGTCAAATTTCATAAGACAGGCAATTTTTGATAAGGGCGTGATCCTTCCACCGAATCTGAACGCGTTTTTTCAGTTTCAGATAATTTTAGTCGTAAATTAATATCTCGCCTTAGCGATCATTCACTTGAAACTAATTTTATTTCATACAAGAAGAAATATATTAAATAAAATAAATATCTTTGCTTTGAATCGAGCACATTATAATAAAAACCAAAAACCGAAAATTTTTTTTTGCATACTCTAAGTCTACCATCTTGTTCCAGTTGCGAATGAAGATATCTAGAAGACGGAATTGACAAGCGGTTTTGGTTTTTCGTAAATTCCAATTTGTTTAACGCAATCCCACACAATTAATTCAGCGTTTCGTTAACGAAATTGTTCGAAATTTAGACTTCTTAATTGTCAACGATATCTTAGTGGCTTCGAAAAATGAAGAAATGAAGAACGGAAACAAGTCTATAACCAATTCGTACCAAAAATAGCTGACACGCTCGCTTCAATTTGCTCACACTTTGCTGGTTTGCTAAAAAGCCCAAAACCGCGAAAATTTTTACTTGGCCAAACGAATTTAAACTCGCATTCGCCAAGTTATAATCCAATTAAAGTTTTTTAAAATTCCAGGTACCGAGATAGTATCCGAAATGTCAACGGGTAACGGTCGCCCAAACATCACAAAGGCATTACACAAAAAAGTTTTAACACTTTACACAACATGTTAAATCCTGGTGTGAACGCTACACGTTTATTGATTACAGTGCCATATTTTTTGCCAAATATAAACGAAGATAAAAATCATTAATCGAAATCTTACCACTCCGAATAGTAAAAAAGTTAATGCTGAAAGTTTTTCAGTTTGAAGGACTTTTGAAAAAGTTCCGAGCTATGTCATTGTATCATTCTAAAATTCACCAGTGCCTTCGTAAGTTTGGCAGCCATTTATATACCAAATGCTATAGTTGTGTGGTAGTATTCGTAAGAAGCTCACATCATAGTCACAGCTATTTATTTTGCAAGCAATTTCGTCTACACCAAAACTTAAATGCAATCAAAGTGTTATTCTGATCTTTCCTGTTTCTTTCTTGATTTTGGTATGAAAAAAGGCAGGTTTAAGGGCGCATATTCTGCATATTGATGGCTTCTACGAGCCAATTTTGTTAAAATCCATATAAAAGTAATTAAGCTAAAGTTTGGTCCCTATAGGAAGACGTTAACAGTTCCTTACCGGCCTCTAAGGGGGTTAATTTGGCAAAAAATTGACGAAAATAATTAGCATAGCTCCCACATGGTGAGCCCTACAGGGGAAAATTTATGACCAGGTTCTGTTATTTTTTCTTATTCAACATCTTTTACGAACCTACCTACCATACAGTAGAAAAATTTAAATTTTTGTCTAAATTTGCTGTGACTGCCCCAAAGTAACTCCCAGATGGCTAATATGGGTCTGTGGCGAACTATCTTTAATTTAATTTGAAGTTTAAAGTGTTGGTTGCGACTAACTTTAATAAATTTTGTAAGATTGTAGATTATTACGCCTAGTCAAGAAATTGACAGATTTTTTTATTAAAAAAAAGTAACGCGTTGAAAATTTGACTCCACGCCCAAAACATATTTGCAACACGAGGTAGACCTCATGTTGGCTAACGCGTTAGCAACAGCTTGCAATAAAAATAATCCAAAACCAATCGATGATCAAACTCCTTGTGGCAGCAGTGCCGTGGGTTTCACACCTCCCTTTCTGGCATCACCAACCTGAATTGTGGTTTGCTCCTTTAGAGTCTCAATTCAGCAACACTTCAGCCCACAATCAGATGTACAGATACAGAACCGTATGTCGCGCAATGACACCTGAGCTAGCATTCCTGATTAGCGATATTATCGCCAACCCAGATCCCGATTATCCTTACGATAATTTTAAACGGACAGTTCTCTCTAGACTTGGAAAGTCTGATACCGAACGTATCCGCACTGTTCTTCGCGGGATGGACCTAGGGGATAGACGTCCATCTGAATTGCTTCGTGCTATGCGAGCTAAAGCAAAGACAAATTTCTTAGATGAACTACTTAGGGTTATCTGGAGCGAAAAGCTTCCTCCACACGTCCGCACCTCCATTGCAGCAAGCGATGATACGCTTGACACTCAAGCACACATAGCCGATGCAGTTTTCAACGCTCTGATTTGTACTCCCATTTTCCAAATTGCAAAATCTTCGTACAACAACTACAATTCTTCGGTTACCCCTGCCAACAATGCAATGGCACTGTTACAACAACAACTCCAAAAGATGGAACTTCAAATTTCTGTTTTAAGCAGTCAAGTTTTTAATCAAAAAAGATCCAGATCTCAAGCTCCTTACCAAAAACATGATCGTCGACCCCAGTCACGATCAACTTCACGTGCTCCACAGTTTTTCGATGGTATCTGTTATTACCACACACAAATTCGGTAACCTCGCTCGGAAGTACTCGCTACTTTTTCTTCAATTTCAGTTCCAAAAAACGCATAGGCTCACTACACTTAGCGGAATGTGGTGATAGTCGAAATCACTATCGATTAATGGTTTATGATTCCATTAATCAACTTTATTTTCTCATCGACACTGGAGCCGAAGTGTTAGTCCTTCCAGCTACTTCCGCCAGAAGCTTACTATGACATCTCACCTTACCTTAGTTGCAGCGAACTCTACGACTGTGTCAACCTACGGAAATAAGTTATTGACATTAACTTTAGGACTTCGACGTTCATTCGTCCACAATTTCATAATTGCCAATGTTACTGTTCCGATAATTGGAGCTGACTTCTTTAATAAATATGGCATACTGGTTGATATTAAACAGAGACGTACTATCGACCCTTTATCTGACATTTTCACGCCGGCAGGAACTGCCGCAATTTCAACTCCTTCTTTATCTGTTCTCGTTAACGATCAATTTCCTAGTGAAATTAGTGAACTTCTACTCGAGTTCAACGACTTAACATTTGACTCGGGTCTTTCTTCCGCGGTGAAACACGATGTGATACACGCCATTATTACTACTGGACCTCCAGTCTGTTGCAAAACTCGCAGACTTGCAGCTGACCAACTCAAAGCTGCCAAAACTGAGTTTGACCTTATGCTTCAGCAAGGTATATGCAGACCTGCTAGTAGTCAATGGTCCAGTCCCTTACACTTGGTCGAAAAGAAAATAAGTGGTTTTCGTGTTTGCGGGGATTACCGTGGCTTAAATAAAGTCACAGTTCCCGACAAATACAGCATTCCCTTTCTTCAGGATTTTTCGCAACAACTTAACGGTTGCAACATTTTTTAGACTATAGACTTAGTAAGAGCTTACCACCAAATACCAATTGAGCCGTCTGACATTCCTAAGACAGCTATTTCTACTCCATTCGGACTATTCGAGTTCACACGAATGGGATTCGGTTTACGAAACGCTGGTCAAACGTTTCAGCGACATATGCACAACGTTTTACGTGGTGTAGAATTCTGTTTCGTCTATTTAGACGATCTTTTTGTCGCATCTAAGTCTTATGCCGAACACATACGACGTCTTAAAATCATCTTTCAAAAACTGCAAGATGCTGGTATGAAAAAGATCTTCGTCGATTTCTGGGAATGATTAATTTTTATCGTCGTTTCATTCCACACGCCGCCGGTGACCAAGCCATTTTAAACGATTTTTAAAAGGTTCTAAAAAGAACGATAGGTCGTTATTAACTAGTCGGAATCTTCACTTCTTGCTTTTGCAAACTGCAAAATACAACTCAGCGACGCAACCATGCTCGCACATCCTTCTCTCGAGGCACAACTCGCTATAATGGTCAACAAGTTTTCATGCAAATGAATAACATTTCCCATCCTGGCATCAAAGCTACTGCTAAACTACTGACTGACGCCGTGGTCTGGCCGTCAATAAAAAATGATGTCCGGGAAATGACCCGAAACTGTTTACAGTGTCAGAAATCGAAAATCTCACGACACACTCGATCTCTTCTTTCTAATTATACTTTAACTTCGGCACAATTTTCCGAAGTTCATTTAGATATTATTGGACCGATGCCTTCTTCCGAAGAACAACGGTATTGTGTAACTAAGATCGACAGATACACACGTTGGCCCGAAGCAATTCCGATATCAGAAATTACGGCTGCAACCGTAGCCACTGCTGTCTATTCTGGATGGATATCTCGCTTCGGTGTGCCTAATTTCATTGTGACCGACCAAGGGTCACAATTTAAATCGTAAATTTTTCAGAACTTTCAAAGCTGTTAGGCTTCGACCATAGACGAACCACAGCTTATAATCCCAAATGTAATGGCATGATCGAACGCTTTCATCGAACTCTGAAAGCGGCCATAATGTGTCACAATCGACCAGATTGGACACATACTATCCCGACTATTCTCCTTGTACTTCACACATCTTTTCAGGAAGATTTTGAATCTTCCTCCGCAAAATTAGTGTGTAGAACTACCTTACGCTTACCGGGACATTTCTTATCGGAACAATCGACATTTGTTCCACAGTCGGATTTTGTAACTAACCTTAAACTACACTTTAACAATCTCCGACCAGTTTCTTCATCTCGTCATACTACAAATAACGTTTTTGTCTTTAATGATATAAAAACGTGTTCACACGTTTTCCTTAGGGTAGACACGGTCCATAGGTCACTACAACAACCCTATGACGGACCTTTTCTTGTCATCGATCGAAATGACAAAACGTTCACTATCGATATTAAGGGTAGAACGACCAAAGTTAGTATCGACAGACTTAAACCCAGTTATCAATATAACACCAAGTCTGACGAACCACAAAAAGTTCACGAACCTTTAACACATAGTTCTCCTCAGCACTCTCCTTCGACTTCTATGAAGCAGAGTCACGACTCTAACTCCGATCACATTTTGATCCCAGTTTCAGATTCTTGGAAACCAGATCAAAATTCTATGGCTGACCCCGTGATCAAAACAAAAAAAACAGTGCACTTCAATTTGCAGCCACAAACTTTCACTACCAGATCTGGACGGATCACGCGAACACCAGCTAAATTTTTGACTTAAACTTATTTGGCGACAAGCAAATTATATAAAAAAACATTGCTTTCAACTAATGGATTATCATTGTTATTCTTATTATTATTAATTATTGTTAACTGTTTGAAAGCTAGATATTAAAAATATTTCATAAAATAAACATAAAAAAATATTTGTAAGTTTATGAATGTTTATGAATTATCATTCTTAATAGTTCGTCAACTTTTGTAAACATAACCTTACGTGATATTGATTGACAATATCACTGATAAGGGGGTGTATGTGGTGAACTAGCTTTAATTTAATTTGAAATTTAAAGTGTTGGTTGCGACTAGCTTTAATAAATTTTGTAAGATGGTAGATTATTACGCCTAGTCAAGAAATTGACAGATTTTTTTATTAAAAAAAGGTAACACGTTGAAATTTTCTAAATGTAATATTTTCATTTTTTATGCTGAATACTACCGAAAAGTTCTCTGAAGATTTTATATTCTAAATTCTACTATAAGGAAATTATTGTTTATATAATAAGCACTACTGTACCATTTAATAAACTATATTGATTGGTGGAAATTAAATTGGGAATTATATTGGTGTATTTTTCAGAATTGAATTGAAATTGGAATTGTAAGTAATTGAATCAAAAACAAAGAAAAAGCGAGTACGGAAATTGATATCATCATAAAGTAAATAAACTTCACCAAATTACATAACTACGAGATATTATTGTAATCTACACAGTATTACGTAATACCATAAAACTACAGCCATAGGTTAAATGTATGACCAGGTCCAATTATTTTTATATTTTTAATATTGCCCGCTACACATCTTATCACTATCTGTCACCCTTCCGGCTTTCCCATACCAAAAACGAAGAAAACTGGTGAAAAATAATTCATAGCTCCCCCGAGGTGACCCCTAAAGGGGAAAATTCTACGAATAGGTCCTATTAATTTTTCTTTCCTAATATTTCTTCCTCACATATCAACCCCCAATCTGCCATTCTTCTGAAAGTCCGTTTAGAAAAACACCAAACCATATCGCGCAATCGTAATATTTAAAATAATCAAACTCAACTTAATATTCGAATATAGTTTATAAATTTAAGGTCCAAGAGAAAATGGCATCATATTCTTCAGATAAATTTGTTTTGCGATTGAATACCCAAATGCATCTGATTGGGTACCCAAACATAGAAATTCAGGGTTCAAATTGCCATTAAACTTACAAGTGCTGCAAATGCTCTACTTCAAAACAATTTATCGAAGTGTGACAGCACCCGAAAGTGCATTATTAGTCACCTGTCAATTGTTGGCGTCAGGCTACGATTCCCTTCAAACACCGGCTCAACATTCAAAATAAAATTATTAAATTACGAGATAAGTATTGTGACTTACAGAATCAATCTGTACAAGATAACGCTGCTCATGTTGTTAGAGAAGCTAAATTGGATGATCGATCTATTTGACATTGTGAGTGTCGATGCTCTCTCAACCACGAAAAATAAAGAAGATGTTGAATATCTGAAAACGCAAAGATTGAGTACCGCATAGACTACCGCGTAGTGATTAGTGAGGTTTGGTCACTTTATCAACACGAATCAACACTCAAACGTAAAACTAGCGAGATTTTGCAACAGCTAATAAGCGTTTGTTATCTATATGCACGCTAATAAACTATTTTAGCATTGATTACGTTGGTGAAATTGTAGTTGGAAAAACTTCTTGAACCGAATCGAGTGAAGCCCACCAAATAGAAGTTGATGATTTTGACGCTGATGGTCACCGATCACTCCGACCCCTCCAAAGAACAAGAGGCTCTGATGAATGTATCAAAGCATGAATGGTTTCTTATTTTTACAAGTCCAGAACAAGTGAATGTGAAGCGATTCACACTTTGATAGTCACTGCAGTAAGTCTAATATGTTTATATATTGGTGTGACATCAAAATTCTTCTTTCCAGCTCGAATTTCTCCAGAGAAATTTTTCTTGGTGCATTGTGACGGAAAGATCTACAAGGCAAACAGAACGTTGATCGATTTCCAATTATTGTATCGTTTGATGGGAAGTAGCAATTTCCGGGTGCACTGGGTGCACCAAAGATCGATTCAGACCCAAGAAAAGGCAAACGTATTGCAGTAGCTGTTTACAACCTGCTGGTTTAGTGGCACATGTTGAATAGCTTACAAGGCTTTTCATTTAACACAACAGCGTCCAGTACCAGCCGTTTAATGGTAGCATCACGTGTCTTTGAAGAAATTTTTAAAAGAATCGTACTTTATTTACCGTGCCACCATCAAATTTATGAACTAGTTTTACGAGAAGTATTTGAAACTAAATTTGACAAAATTTCTGCGCCATGTGAATTGATTTTTAAGCGATTCAAAAATGGATAGAATACAATTAAAATTGAAGCTTACACTTCCGGCTTAGAAGGCAATGAATTCGCAATGCAAATGGAAATACGAGCCTTATGTAAGATCAATTGAAGAAAACCAACCACGTCGTTATTACGAAGAATTAATCCAGTTAATCCTTTTGTTACTTGGCAAAGATCTCAGAGAATACCCACTTCGCCCGCCTATCAGCGATCCTCGATGGATGGCCAAAGAAATCTACAGCCTGAAATTGTTTTTGTACTGAAAACATTTCAAAATGACGGTACACGAATTGAATGGTTTACGTGATGTTTGTATATTCATCGTTCTTTGCTACGCCAAAACCTAGTTTCGATCTGATCGAGCTGAAGAGGCTCTGAACCAAGATTTGAATTTTATGAAATCAATCGCTGAATATGCTGCCGTTGACAAAAAATTGTCAAAGAATTTTTTATTCAAATTCGTTGGACGCGATGGATATACGCGGTATCTTTCAAACGAAGCCATTGCGCTCGGGGTTTTAGATTCGCAGGTGGTATCAAAAATTGTATAAATTGAATTTAATTTATAAATTGAATAAAGACGAGTTTCAAGGCTTGCTATTAGTATATTTATTATAAGGCGCAATTCCCAACAAGTGAGAACAACAAACTTATCTAATCATATTTTCCTATATACGGTGTATTTTGGTTTAATTATTTTTTTTTTGATGACCTTGAAATAAATGCATGTAACCGCGAAAATAATAAGAACGTGAAAATAACTAAATACTGATTTTTATATACCGGGTGATTTTTTTAACCTGAAACTTTCGAATACCTCGAAAAATAAGCACTCTACGGAAAAAATGTCCATATTCAAAATTAAATCATTCCGCGGGGGAACACATTGGTGCAAAAAAATAGTCCCCACCCCCCTCTTTGTAGGTGGGCGGGGGTAGCTTTGAATCTAAAATAGGAACCCAAATTTTTTATTGCAGATACGGATTCTACGGCTAAAAGTTACGTACGATTTGACTAAAAAAATTTGTTCGATTCATGATAGATGGCGCTGTGATCGACGAATTTCAATTTTTTTCGATTTCTTTTACTCAGAACATATGCCTACGATTTTGTAATACATTTGAAATAAAAAATATCACGTTTTCATTGTAAAAAGTTTATTAATGTAAATGACTGGTGAATAAACAAATTTTAGCTTAAAACAAGTGTTTATAATGATGGCCTTTGACTTCAATGCACTTATTAATCCGCTCTTCAAATGACTGTACACAACTGAGAAGTATGTCTGCTTGAATTTCGGCACAAGCATTTTTGATTTGTCCAATCATATTCTCACGTGTTTTTGGTTCTTGTTTGTAAACTTTCTCTTTGAGATAAGCCCCCAAAAAGAAATCTGGTGAAGTAAGATCTGGTGATCTAGCAGGCCTATTTACATCTTTCAGGAATCGAACAAAATTTTTTAGTCAACGTACGTACTTTTAGTCGTAGAACCCGTATCTGCAATAAAAAATTTGGGTTCCTATTTGAAAACTATTCCACAAGGCACTAGTAATAACTCACAATTTCCAAATTTTGATAATATATTTTTTTTATTATAAATTAAATATTAAACATATGCACAGTTTGAATGATTAAACCATAATCAAAATTTTATTTACAATCAATTTAAAATCTAAACGGACTATCTTTTTATACATAACAATTATTTTTTATGGCTATATATTAAAATTATATATTTTTATTTACTTAAACAGCTGATCCATATTATAGTCGAATACGCAAAGCCCAAAGTTTATAAATTGTATTAAGTTTATGATGTTCGTAAACATTCCGGCCACCATGAATCAATAGATTCAGCATACTGGAAGAATACATAATTTGCCAATTGTTCTCTTCATTATTCCATTCTTTGTTTGAATTACAACTACTCGAACTAGTTTATCTTCACCTGGGATAACCTCAATAACACGACCAATCATCCACTTATTTGGAGGTAGATTTTCATCCTTTACTAGTACAATGTCGTTTATCTTTACATTTTTATTCTTTATCTGCCATTTGTATCTTTGCTGGAGAGATGTGAGATATTCGCGATTCCATCGTGTCCAAAAATGTTGCATCATGTTTTGAATCATTTGCCATCTTGTTAGTCGAGACAATTTAACTTCCTTTAAATCGGGTTCTGGTATAAGTGTGCTTGCATGCCCAATAAGAAAATGCGATGGAGTCAATACATCAATATCTTCAGGATGGCCACATAAAGGCCTAGAATTTTGAATTGCTTCCACTTGCGTCAAAAGTGTGTCATTTCTTCATACGTTAATATTTGATTGCCAATTTGTCTTTTCAAGTGGAACTTCATGGATTTAACCGCAGCTTCCCAAAGTCCTCCAAATTGAGGAGATGCTGTTGGAATAAAGTGCCAAGTAATGTTGTCGCTTAAAAGAGAATCAGAAATTGTATTAGTGTTATTGTGTAAAAATTGGTAAAATTCTTTTAAGACTCTATTGGCACCAACAAAATTTGTGCCGTTGTCGCTGTACACGTCAGTGCGCAATCCACGTCTGGCCGTAAATCTTCTAAATGCCCCCAGAAATGCTTCTGTTGTCAGGTCACCAACAAGTTCAATGTGTATTGCTTTTACACTAAAGCAAACAAAAATACATATGTATCCCTTGATTATTCTTTGCCCTCTACCTCGTACGAGTTTTAATGAGAAGGGTCCCGCGTAATCCACACCCGTCTTCAAAAATGGTCTGCTAGGCGTCACTCTTGCTTCTGGCAGATTACCCATGAGTTGTTTCGCAGAAGTTTGACGATGACGAATACATATAACACATTTATGTAAAATTTTGCGGACTAAATCTTGACAGCCCACAATCCAATATTGTTGCTTAAGGATATTTATTAATAGCGTTGGACCCGCATGCAAATATTTCAAGTGCTGTTCTTCTACTATTTTATGTGTAATAATATTTTTGGCTGATATTATAATTGGGTGTTTGACGTCGTATGTTGCTAATGATTTTTGGATTCTCCCTCCCACTCGCAGAATATTATCTTCATCTAGAAACGGATTTAAGGATTTTATTTTACTTGACTTTGGAAACTCTTTCTTGTCTTTGAGTGCCTTTATTTCGATATTGAAATCTTCAGCTTGTATCCACCTTATAATTTTATTTTTCGATGTCTTCAACTCGATCGTTGTTAAATTCGAATACGAAGTAATATGCTTGAGCAACTTATAAATAAATCTATGCACCCATACTAGAACTCTTATCATTGTCGAAAACTTAGACTTATTTTCAACCAATGTTTCCAAAACAGTTTTCGATGTATCGCTTTGATGAACGCGAACAATAACACGCCTTTGTTCAATTTCTGCTTCGTCAGTAGATTTAATTATAGTTTGAGTGGGCCAATTTGCTTGATCTTTACTAAGCCATGTTGGTCCATGCCACCACAATGGATGATGGATCAACTCACAAGCCATTATTCCACGTGAAGCACAGTCTGCAGGATTTTCTTCTGATGGAACATGATTCCACTGATTTCTCGGAATTAAACTCAATATTTCGGCGGTGCGATTAGCAATGAACGTTTTACAACGACGAGGATGCACTGAAAGCCAATGTAGCACAATCGTCGAATCTGTCCAAGCGTAAATATTTGTATATTTAATTCCCAGTGCATTCTTGATTGTCATAATTAGTTTTGATAAAACAGCTGCAGCACATAGTTCCAACCTAGGTATGGAAATTTGCCTCATAGGAGACACCTTTGTTTTGGATGAAATGATATTTACGGTTATAATTCCATCATTGTTTATAGACCTGCAAAATACAACAGCTGCATACGCATTTTCCGAAGCATCCGAAAATCCATGCAACTCAACGGAATTTCCTTCAACATTCAACCATCTGGGTAGCTCTATATTTTCGAGATTTTGTAAATCATTTCTTATATTGACCCAAGTTTCTAAGGATTCCGCTTCTAATGATTGATCCCAATCCAACTTTAGTATCCAAAGGTGTTGTAAGAAAATTTTAATTCTTACAATCGTGGGTGCTAACCAACCCAGAGGATCGAATATTTTCGAGGCTTCAGACAAAACTGCTCGTTTTGTAAAAGTAGGATTGATTTGAAAATTTATTTTGAATCCAAATGTATCTTTGGATGGACACCATTCCATTCCTAGAACTCTCAAGCTCAATTCCTTGGATAGTGACATATTTCTGCATTCTCTATCTTGTTCTGGAACTGCATTTAATATTTTTGTATCGTTGGATGCCCATTTTCTTAACTTCAATCCAGCCGTTTTTAAAATGTTTTGAATTTGATGCAATAGCTTCTCTGCTTCTTCAGCTGTCTGCGCTCCACTCATTAAATCGTCTACATACATGTCATTTTCAATAGCATGTGATGCTTCTGGAAACATTGTTTTATTTTCTTCAGCTATAGCTTAGCTAGAATCCTTGTTGCCAAATATAGTGCTGATGCTGTTCCATATGTCACGGTAAGCAGACGATAATGTTTAATCGAGTCTGAAACACTATCCTGCCAAACAATACGTTGGAAATCAACATCTCTTCGATCCACCAGTATTTGCCGATACATTTTTTCAACGTCTGCTATAAAAACAATTTTGTGAATTCTAAAGCTGTAGAGAATTGTAATAAGCGATTGTTGAACTGTTGGCCCTATCATTAAATAATCATTCAATGATTTTCCTGATGACGACTTAATGGAAGCATCAAATACAACCCGTAATTTAGTGGTACTACTCGTTTCTTTCAGGACGCCGTGATGTGGCAAATAAAACGATGCTCGTTCGTTCGCATTAATTTCAGATTCCGGAATTAGTTCCATATGATTCAGCAACTCATATTCTTTCATAAGGCCAACATATGAACTTCTGAACAAGTCATCTCTGGAAAATCGAGCCGTCATTGTCTTTAAGCGTTTCAAAGCTATCCATTTCGATTCTCCTAAATCAAGGTTCATATCTTTAAATGGAAGACGAACAACAAATCTTCCGCTTTCGTTTCGTGAATTATTTTCTTCAAAGTGCCTTTCACACTTCATTTCTTCTTCGGTTAAGCTTTCGCTTCTTGCAACCTCTTCGATCTCCCAAAACCTTCGTAATGATTGATCGATGTCAACTTCAGTATCAATAGACTGATTACAAAAGGTGTTGACGCATGAATCAGAAGGAATTTCCCCTGCAATTACCCACCCGAAAATAGTTTCTTGGGCAATGGGATCCTCGTCCTTATTTAACATTTGCTTTGGCTTGAGAATTTTCAAAAAATATTTGCACCAAGCAGTGCATCTATATGTCCAGGAATATTAAATGTGGGATCAGCGAGCTCTAGACTTTTTATCTTACATCCATTTGAAATATCAAACTCCACTGTAAGCAGTTCTGATGTCACTGTTGATAATATTAACGCTTTCGTTTCAATGCATTTGGTTAAATCAAGTCTAGAGAATATCTTAATTTCAGTGTATCCCCGAGTTACTCCGACTTGAGCTGAACTAACTCCTTTCACAAAAATTTTAGCATGTTCACGAGGAAGACGAAGCCTTTGAACACATGCTTCTGTTATAAATGAGTTCTGTGATCCACAATCTATCAAAACTCTACAGTATTGATACTCTCCCATCTTATCCTTAATTTTTACTAAAGCCGTAGGAAGAAGACCAACTGGTATTTTCCCATACAGTGGATTTGGCAAAATAGAATTAAGCGAGGCTAAAGTATTACTAGTTCCTGATACCTCACAATTTATTGTTTCACACTCGTTTATTGCGGAGTTAGAGTTTGCAACTAAAACATTTGATAATGTTTGTGAACCTTTAAGTTCATCAAGGTGTAACAACGAATGGTGCCTTCTCTTACAAGTATCGCATCTTCGATTAACTTTACATCTGAATACCATATGTGTTTCACTCAAACAATTAAAACAGCGTCGTTGCATTTTGATAAGATCTCTGCGTTCCAAAACATTCATATCAGTAAATTTTTTACATTCAAAAATCTTATGGGAGTTAGAACAAACAGGACAGCCACTACTAGTAGAAACATGCAATAACTTAGTTGAAGGTTTAAGACTAACAAGCTTTGATTGTGTTGGTCTTGTATTAGGTTTAATTTCTTCAATGGTATCAGATCGTTTATTTAAAAATTTTAATAAAATATCAGCCGTTGAAAAATCAGTTTCCGAAATTTCATTTGCCCACAATTGTTTGCTTTCGTCATTCAACTTATTTACAATTATGTAGATAAGCCATGGGTCGCGAGCTTCGGCTTGGTTACCTAAAGCTTTGAGACCTCTTATCACCTCATCAGTTGTATCTGATAACTGTCTTATATTGTTTGCATTAATTTGTTTTATCGATGGCTGATCTATAAATTTTTGTACAAACGTATTTATAATATGTTTTTTACGATCATATCGCTTGCTTAGTTTTTGCAATGCTTCTATATAATTTTCTTCAGTGGTGGCAAAATGTTTAACTAAATTTGCAGCGTCACCACGCAGTAAAGTTTTTAAAAGATGAAATTTTTGAGCACCAGACATTATGGCATTCTCATGAATGCATGAATTAAATAAATCGTAAAATGACTGCCAATCCGTATAGTTTCCATCGAATGGAGGAATTTGGCAACGCGGTGGTTTTAATTCTGATGCACCAGCTTGAGAAACATTATTTAAAGTATCATCCGAATTTCTAGATGTAAATTGATCATTTAAATATAGTTGTCGTAGCCGCAAATTTAACATTGACACCACATAGTTGTATTTATTTTCAAATTCTTCCATATCTGATTCTACATCTGCGTCTAGCTCAAATATACTATTTTCAGTAACAGTAAATTCCCGCAATAGTTCATTTGCACGAGTTAATTGAGTTTGAATTTGTTCTATTTGTGTAACGTTACCAACCGTTTCAACGTAAGTCATTAACCTTGAAATTTGACCTTTAAGAACCGCATGTCTTTTCTTTAACGCAAACATTTTTATACGGAAATCAAGTAGTAATTTGCAAGTTATGTAATAAGTAAACTGTAAAAATGCAATCTATGATCAAACTAGGTCTATAATTCACAATGCACAATAATTCACAATATTTATAGTTTTTATCGTTCAAATCTCTAATCTTCGTTCACACTTTTAATTCACAAACAGAAAAAGTCGGACAAGTGCGAATAAAATTCGCTCGCCAAGGGTTCCGTGAATGTAAAAGAACACAATATTAAAAATAAATGACATAAAGTTATGTTGTAAAGTCTTTATATCGCCAGACTATGGACGCATAACAGAATAAATGTTTAATCGTAAACGTCAATAGTAAATGTCAATCACATCTACATTGATCAAAAATGTCACTTGAGGTTAAATCTTATCCATAGCTGTTTATGTTAGCTAAAGAAAGATTTGACCAGTATTTTAACGGTCTAAATTGGGAATATTTGTTCTATAAATCAGCGTCAAAATATAGGGTGGTATACATACACTTAAAGCAAATAGCACTTTTTTCATCAATAACTAAAAAACAGTGCATCGCAGAATTCTAAAAAATGTTGCAATGTTTCTTTAATTAAGTGTTCTTTCAAATGACACCCCATTCGTTTGGTTCCAAAAAAAGTTTTTTTGCACTCCCCACACACATCCCCTAAACACACAGAAATATAATTATTTGAGAGTTCGCTATAATTTTCGTTCAAAATATAGCAAATTTCCTGTCTCTATGAATTTTTTCAATTTTTTCTGTCTATCAGTGTCGAAACGTAGGGGGGGGGGGGGAACGGTCTGGAATTTGCACATTTTTTAGAATTACTCAAAAACGGTGTACCGGAAAATTCTAAAAAAAATTGCAATGTTTTGGAAATTTGGTGTTCTTTCAAATGACATCCCACTCGCTTGGGTCAAAAAAAGTTTTTTTTTACCCTCTTTACACCCACCCCCTAAATACACAGAAATATAACTATTTGAGAGTTTGCTATAATTTTCGTTCAAAATATAGCAAATTTCCTGTCTCTATGCATTTTTTCAATTTTTTCTGTCAATCAGTTGTCGAAACGTAGGGGAGGGGAACGGTCAGGAATTTGCACATTTTTTAAAATAACTCAAAAACTGTGTACCACAAAATTCAAAAAAAAATTGCATATATTCCGAAATTTGGTCCTCTTTCAAATGACACCCCACTCGCTTGGGTCAAAAAAGTTTTTTTTCACCCTTCCCCACCCCAACCCCTTAAAAACACAAAAATATAATTATTTGAGAGTTCGCTATATTTTTCGTTCAGAGTTTATCAAATTTCCTGTCTCTGTGAATTTTTTCAAATTTTTCTGTTAATTAGGCTCGAAATGCAAGGGGGGGACCAACTTTTTGGGTCACTTTATTGATAATAATTCAAAAACTATGCATTGCAAAATTCTAAAAAAATGGCAACATTTCTAAAATCAAGTGCTCTTTCAAATGACACCCCACATGACCTGGTTTTAAATGATGTTTTTACCCCGTAACATTCCCACCCCCTTAATAAATATAGTTATGAGTGTCTGCCACTTTTCTATATTTTTCATTAAAAACCTCCTCAATTTTCTATCATTCCAAATATATTTCAAGATTTTCGATGAAGTAGGGTCAGAGTTAATCGGGGCAATAAAACATCCCGAAAACGTCATTTTTCAAAATCATACAAAAAATGGTGAGGTGTAAAATTCCAAAATATATTTTTAAAAAATGCTGAAATGAAACCCTTTCATATGATACCCTACTCGTCTCGCTAAAAAAATATATGTTTTCAAAGGCTTTACATCGTACCTCCTTAAAACAAACGAACACAACTTTATTTATTTTTTAACCCGCCATCTTGTGTAGATAGGTTAGTTTTATAAGCACCTCAAATTTTAAGTTCATCGGACTAATGGTTCACGAGATAATCGAAATAATGTGAAAAACACGTTGTACTCTCACCAATAGTGTTCCGTATAAAAAACGGAACCCTAAAAACACAGTTCTTAACTATTTCACTATATCATACATACACCAGCACAAATAATTTAATATTGTTCAATAAAATCGATTTATTTGATAGTTTACAACTTATATTTGAGACAAAGAGGGGGGGGGGGGACTATTTTTTTGCATCAATGTGTTTCCGCCGCGGAATGATTTAATTTTGAATATGGACATTTTTTTCGTAGAGTGCTTATTTTTCGAGATATTTGAAAGTTTCAGGTTAAAAAAAAATCACCCGGTATATGTAATATCGCTCTTTTAAGTGTTTTTGAAGAGGGACCAGATAGGGACTAATTGGGGATAATAGGACTTATTTATACATTGGACCCCTCTAGAGGTCACCCTGGGGAGCCACGCATTGTTGTATACATTTTTCTTAATTTTTTGAATTTTTTGTTTGGGAACCCTCAGAATGGTGGCAGATAAGGGCAAGATAAATTGCGAACAAATGTTAAAAATAAAAAAATATTAGGACCTGTTCATACATTTGACCCATCTAGGGGTCACTTTGAGGCAGTCACAGCGGATTTAGACACAAAATCAATTTTTCAACTTTTGTAGGGGGACACCCGTAAGGGTGAAAGATAGAGTGTAGGTTTTTTGGAAAAACTGTGGAAAGAAAAAAATAGGACCTAATAAACACAGTCATAGTTTTTCTCCCTATTTGAGAAATGTTCACAAGGTTGAAGCTAACAACAGACTCTCAAAATACAAATGAATGGTGATCATATGCTTATGCAGAAGACCGGAAAATCTGTTTTTCGAATTTTTGAAGGTGCAAACGGATTCAAAGGATCAAGGTGTTAACAATTTGGTTCATCTTTATACAAGAGTGTTGAGACCTGAAAGGAGATTTGCGATAGTGTTTCTAGAATTTACTGCAGTTGGGGGTTTAGGTACCTCAAGTCAGCAGATTGAACCCAAAGCATTTATATACTCAAACGCAATTATTATTAAGAGCCCGGGTGCAGCTGGTAGACTTTCGTACGACAAAGCTTTTTTCAGCTGTTACATGGCGTGATGGTGATTGGTATTTCCGTCATTTTTTTCTTTGCTTTGTTAAAGATTATGCGAATTATTTTCCTCATTTGTGTATGAACACCGTGCATATTATAATGTTAACTGTTTTGCCAGACACTGTTTCGTTTTGTTATCTCGTGTGTTTGAATTTTCTGAAGAACAACTCAGTTTTTGATATGTTTGCCAGAAAGTGGATTTGGATGATCCACTGTAATTGACGGTTAACGGTCTTGAATTTTGTCGGTTTTTGACTTCACGATGGAAGAGTGTTTGTTAAGCGTTCATTTGGATCGAGCGTGAATTGCACCGAAAACGTTGTAGAGTCAGGATTTACAACATTTAAGTTGTCTCTATTGGGCTGCTGGGCTGTGAGTAAACACCATAATCACAAGATCTCCTTCAACAGCAAGCTTCAGTATAACTCTGTTCTAATGATCAGATTCTGGAAACTGGAAAGTGTGCCGAAATATTTGGCCATTGTAGAATAAAACACACTATACAAAGGATAAAATTTCATTTGAACTGACTAATTGGGACATCATTTGAAGTATTCCGGGTAACTCGTTCTCAATTACAGTCCCAAAGCCTCCTATTTCTACGTGCGGTTTGGAAAAATTGATATATAGGTTGACTGATTCTTTTTTGAAGAGCAGTGCGCTCTCAGTAAACAATATTTGCCATGGTCGACCAAGAAAATCTAGGTTATTTGCAAGGAGTGTAAGAAGCTTTTCAAGACTTTTCTGAACAAATCATTAGAACTGGTATAATCTTGCGGGCTGTTAAAAACTCGAAACTCTTCAAGTCTTCAGGACCTGATGATGTCATCGTGGCATCGTGGTAGATATTCAATTAAAAATTAACTTAAGCATGTCCTGGTGGCTTGTGACTTTTAAAAACTGCCTCGGGTTTCGATTTTGACGTTTAACACATCCCGATAGATTGAATAATTCTATTGTTCGGGCTTACGGTTTGGTGGTCAGCCGTAAATAAAACTGTCAATTAAAAACTACAATGGATAATAATTAATTTATGTAATTTATATATTTATTTTCGTTTTTTATTGTAGACGTTTAACGAAACAAATGTTAAAATATTTTCTGTCCATCTCCTTTTTACTATAGTCATCTTTAAACAATCTGGGAAAACAAACATATTATGCCAACTGAGACGACTAATTAATTTGTTTTCGATTATTTGTTAAAGTTTTATATGCATGTTGTTATGTAGACTGGAGTATGCTAATGTAGAGCGGTAAAGTTCCCGATTTATTCAATGTCTGTTTTCTCATAATTCATAATTTTGCTTACCATACGTAGTTCAGAATAGTTTCTCATTCATCCACCATCTATAGTCATATTTTTATACAGTCTCCGTTTCATAAATTTGTTCTTAGCATAAAACAGTTAACAATAATATTTCCTTTACAATCCCCTATTATTGTTCACACTGCGTTTTCACCCGCATTACTTTACCATACTACTAAAATCTGAATTCTCCGGACACTAACCGTAATTGCCCTGAATGTTTTCAAACCTCAAACAGCTGTGCATATTTGTCCAACCGTCGCAATAGAAAAAATTTACGTTGTCCTTCAATTAGTTATGTATTCTATTTCTTATATGGATATTTTTTTTATCAATTTATCTTTCCGTTATTGATCTACATTTTACTGTAATACTATAGTAAGCTATTATTTCGTAACACATAAACATCATAAGATCGGTTAAACTTACGTTTAATTCATTTTAATATTTCTTACAAATGTGTTAGAAATAACTTATTTCGTTAAATTATCTTGCAATTTTATGTATGACAAAATAACAAACGGTTTTGTTTTAACAGAAAAGGTCCTAACATTTATTAACATAACATAAATTAATATAAATTTCCTTTCAACTGAAACACTTTGTCGAATTTTTCGATATTAAAATCCTATAAAAGAGATGGATATATGCTTTTTTGCTCTCTTAGTAAAAAGATTCTGATTCGATTTTTTTTTATATCAATTGGATGATTATCGTTTGGTTGCTGTCAGTGCGGTATAAAGAAGATATTAAAACTGTTTACGTGGCGTGTTGTTATGTCCGTCAGAAATTATTAAATTATAGATATATACGTGTCGAAATTGTTTCTTCGGTGTTTCGTTTTGTTGGATGACAAACTTAACTTCTACATTTGGTGTAGTGAAATCCCGTCAGGTTATTTTTAGTGTTATGGTGATTTATGAAAGATCCGAAAAAAATATCTTTCAACCATGGTTCAGGTATGGCCATGGAAAATTATTAACTCTACGGTTTTATTCATAATGGCGCTAGATAAATTTATTTATTAAATCAAAAGAAAATTAAGTTTAATTTAATTAAAATAACCAAAAAGAATTTTCATGATGTGTATGTTACGCAATGGCGCTAGCTAAATTTAATTATTAAATCAAACAAATAAGATCACTTTACTGAAACACGTATGCATGCATCTTCCAACAGCTTGAAAATAATTTGAAGACGCGCTTATAATAATAATAATAATAATAATAATCTTTATTTTGTTTCCATATACAGAATTAATTTAATATAACAAAATATTTAATTTGTCTTAAGAGGTAGCAAACTTTAATACAATAATGATAATATAAATATTATTTATTAATATAACATTTTAAAACATAACAATACAACAAAAAATTAATCAAAAGTTAATTTAGTATGATTTGTCATAATAATAATATGTGGAAAAAAAATAAGTAGGTATCACTAGTAGTGCATAAGCACCAGTTTCAGTGATCCCTTCAAAGTAAAAAATTTAAAACTCGAGGGAACCAACTTTTTTTGTGAGGTGCAAAGTTGGAAATTCACTTTATAATATAAAACTAAATTATATAATATAAAACTAAACTAAAACTAAATTAGAGAGAAGATGAAGTGTAGAAGCTTAAGAATTGACTGTAGCAGAAGGATTATCATTCAAATTTAATGGATGAGAACTAAGATTAAACTAAAATTTGCAGGAAAAACATAGAATCAGTTCAACGACTAATGAAACAAAAACAAAGAAGCCCTAGAAAATCATCAAAACCAAAGTCCCTAAAGTTATCACCAAAGACAGACCATCTTGACTAATTCAGAAAACTAAGAATTCATCAGAAAATAAGCTTAAATTAACCTATTCTGTAGTGCATTTATTATTCTGGAACGATCGGGGAAATTGATAATTTTTCTTTTCGGTAAATACTTATCCTCTAATAGACTGTATATATGTTGGAAAGCTATTTTTTTTTTGAAAAAAAAAAACCTAACGCAAACTTTAAATTTCAGTTAAATTGGGGCAAGCATACGCCTTCAACTAAATTCTAAGAAATTAAGGCTAAATATATTAAGCGAGAACAATCGGGGAACTATGTTTTGTTTTGTGCAGAAATAATACAATTATAATAAACAATATTTATACTGAAATTTATGTGATTATTAACTTTGATGTCGTGTTCCTTTGGTTCATATGTTTCACACGTTGTAATGGATAGCCTGGAAGAATGCGTGAACCCAGTGTATTATAGTCTCAGATTTATTAGTTTTCATTTTTTTTATTAACATGTACCGCTCATAATAGTTTCCCATCCATTCACCTTCAATAGCCATATTTCTATAGTCCCCGTAACCCCTAGTTTTCTTATTTTTCCTAAAGCTTACTTAAATTTTCAATAGCTGGACAGACATATTTGAAAAAGAATTGAGCCAATTACACTGATTTTATTTATTAATTAATATAATATAATATTGGTTAATTTGAATTAATTAATAATTTTCTTTAAATATCATCCTTATAAACATTAAAATTTAATCTTACAACACCCTAAAATTGACACGCGCTACGGTTCCATTCGAGTATTTTCAATATACTACTTGTATTTGAACTTGCTAAACACCAACCGTAATTAACCAATGAAGTTTTCAAACCTCATAACAGCTGTGCGTATTTTTTTCCAATCGTCAATATACCAAGAATTACTATCTTGCTTTGTTAAAATATTCGATTTATCTTTGTATGAATGTAATATTTTGCTTCAAACAATCTTTCCGTTATGGAACTGAACTTCACGGTACTGATATAGTAGATGGTATTTTCGTAATACCTAAACATCATAACATCGATCGAACTTGCATTTAATTCATTTTAAATTCAATGATAAATGTTATTTATGTATCGGAAATATTTTGTATCACAAACTTATTTTTGTGCAATAATATCCAATAACAAACGGTTTTGTATAACTATAAAAAGTTCCCAATAATTGAAAACTTGATGGAAATTAATTATATTACATCTAAAACACTGTATTCGAGTTTTTTCGATGGTCAAAATTTTGGGTATATAATGTACGACTGTACTGTTTTCATTCTCTCAGTCAACAATTTTTTCTCATGAATGTCGAAATTACCGTGAAATTTTGCATTCATGCATTTTCATATTAAAATTAAGTTAAAATATAAGTAGTGAAATTTTTAATTAGTTAAAATTGTTAGTTCAATTAGTTCAATTTGTTTTAAATGTTCTGTCCCGATAGTGAAAAATTTAGTAAAAGAAATTATATGTTTGAGAAGTTTGCAAAAAAAAAAAAACAAAAGAAAAATCATTTATGTTTGTGCTATAAATCAAAAAGTTCATCGAATTGAAAAAAAATATATATGTTTGGTTCCGTTCCATTTGGTGACGTAATTTAAGTTAACGTAAAATAAATTAGATATGTTTAAACTGTACAAACAATCTCTCTCAGTTTAAGATTACGATTCACAAAGTACTCGCGCGGCTAGTACTCTTTCACTCTGTCGTTTGACATCTCGGAGTCGAATTTAAAAACGTGTCGGTCCATGTTGTAAAATAAAAATAATTGTGCATTTTTTTTAAATAGAAAATATCGTGAGTGGATGTATAAAATTAGTTTCAGTCCGTCCAATTCTGGTTTCTAATATATTTAAATTAAATTAATTTTAAAATGTTAATATTACGGTGCTATATGTAGTTCTTAATTAATATCTAATGCGTTTAGGAATTTTATTATGTGTATTCATATTTTTTTGGTTGAGTGTGCAAAAAGTTAATTTAAAGTTTAACGAAAATAAATAACAGGTACTATTTATATATATTTCTAATTAAATTCATTGTTACTATGCAATTTGAATAAAGCAATTTCATTATTATACACAAAAAAATTAATGTTGGTTGATGGTGTTTGTGTGGAGTGAGACAATTTTGGTGCTTGTTCATATTACATTCCAATGTTGCTGGGCTCAACATTTGGTATGAAATTTGCGGGAAGGATAGGATTGAAGGATAAGGAATCCAAGTATTAATTTGATAAATTACGGAACTTAATAGCGCAACGGTTATACATAATTTTTGCTATTACGGCCGCATATTTTACATATTTTTAATTTTGTCCAACAAATCAGTTAACTAGTAGTGGTACAATTTATTACATCTTCTGGATTTCAACACATACGTCAACCATTTCCTTTTACCGTATTGCTTCACCATCATTGATACAAAATTATTACAGTTCTACATCTACGAATAATTTAACTGGTATTGGTACAATTTATTACCATTTTTTGGATTTCAACGCAAACGTCAACAATTACCTTTTACCGTATTGCTCCACCATCATTGATACAAAGTTATTACAGTTCTACATCTACGAATAATTTAACTGGTATTGGTACAATTTATTACCCTTATTGGATTTCAACGCATACGTCAACAATTGCCTTTTACCGTATTGCTTCACCATCATTGATGCAAAATTGTTACAGTTCTGCTTCTACGAATAACTTAACTGGTATTGGTACCATTTATTGCCTTTTTTGGATTTCATCGCATACGGCAACACTTACCTTACAACGTATTGCTCCACAATCATTGATACGAATTATTACCGTTCGATTTCAACAAATAATTTGACTAGTATTGGTACAATTTATTACATTTTTTTTTGATTGCAACGCATCCTGCCACCACTACATGTCAACGTATTCGGCTGTAATTGCTATAATTGTTACCATACTCACCTGTGATTATACATAGATTCGGCGCTTATGTTCGCAACCAGATACAACGTTTCTACTTATCATTTTGATTCAACAATATTATCATTTAACGATTCTAATTACCGTTTTATTCAACCAAATTAACCAACGATTATTTATTCAACGATTTTGATTGCAAATATATTCAACGTTTTTGCTACCAAATTTATTCACGATTTTGATACCAAATTCATTCAACGTTGTTGCTACCAAATTTATTCAACGATTTTGATAACAAATATATTCAACGATTTGGTTTACAAGTTTATTCAACGATTTTGATGCCAAATTTATCATACGTTGTTGCTACCTAATTTATTCAACGATTTTGATACCAACTTCATTCAACGATTTTGTTTACTAGTTTATTCAACGATTTTGATGCCAAATTTATCCAACGTTGTTGCTACCTAATTTATTCAACGATTTTGATACCAACTTTATTCAACGATTTTGTTTACCAGTTTATTCAACGATTTTGCTACCAAATTTATTCAACGATTTTGATAACAAATATATTCAACGATTTTGTTTACAAAATTTATTCAACGATTTTGATAACAAATATATTCAACGATTTTGTTTACAAATTTATTCAACGATTTTGATACCAAGTTTACTCAACGATCTTGATGATTGCGACAACGTATGTTTATTTGATCCACGTATCCGCAGCCGTACTGATGGAAGGCTGAGAAAATCAGGATAGGAGGTCGGGGTTTAATCATGGGGTGAGTAAATTTGTTGTATTACCTTTGTCATAATGATAAAGTGGTGTGAATGAGTGTGTGTATGTGTGGGCGTATGTGAGCGAACGAGAGTGAATGTAGGGGTTGGGCGTGTTGATCGTGGGTCTTTCGCACTTGGGGTCGCCAGAGTCTCCATTTTTCCACTTGTATTTCTTTCCATTTCGGCAAATTTTCGTAAATAGCGTACATTTCTGTATTTGTGCTGAAGTAGCAGGGTTTCTTTATCGTTCCCATGGGCTGAAGCTAGATTGGGGCAAGAAAATAAATCTCGCTAGGTACGCTTCCTGCTATGTCATTCTCATTGGTTCGCCATTGAGAAAGCGCTTCATTACAACGTTCGATTGCTTGGGGGACATTTCGTATATATTGCCAATTACAGTGTTTAAGGAGATCGCTGCTGATGTGATTGATGTGAGTTTCCATCTACAGGACTCTACCAGTACTCAGCTTTTAAAAGGAAAATTAACCAAACGCCTCCACCAAACTCCTCAGTTTAGAGATTGTACTCGGCATTCCGTCAACATAAAATTCATCTGTTACATTGTTACATCTAGGTTCCGGGCATTGTCCAATTGCTAATTGGACGTATTTCATCTCCTTGATCGACATTCGTGAATTTACTTAGCATTCCAAGTACTACTTTAACCTGCTTTATCAATTGCCTCTAATAGTCAACATAATTCATTATTTGGATCAATATCAATAAACTCATTAAGCCTTGCAAGTACTATTGCTACCGTATATTACTTCAACGCATCCTCTAGTCAAAATTTATAGTATTTATCACTACACATTTCAACGCATCATCTAGTCAAAATTTATGTTATTTATTACTACTATTACCTGATTTATGTCAATGCAACAGTTAGTCAAAATCTACATTATTTATTACTACAATTACCTGATTCATTTCAACGCATCATTGGTATGAAATTTTTGCTATTACTACTGGTTTCTACGCACCATTTGTGTCAACGTTTTTTTATACATATCTAAATTTTTGCTGTCAATACCGTATATTATACATATTGCAACGCATCATTTGTATCAAAGTTTTGGCTGTTATTACCGTATATTATTTCAAATCAACATTTATATCAAATTTTTGCTGTTGCTACCGTATATTTTACATATTATCCAACGCAACATTTATATCAAATTTGTACTAGTATTGACGTATTTCAACGCAACATTTCTACAAAACTTGTGCTGTTACCATCGCATTTCAACGCAATATTTATACAAACTTTATGTTGTTTTTTTTTTACAACCATTGCCTGATTGATTTCAACGGAACATTTATGCAAAACTTTGAATACTACTATCGTATTACTTATTTCAACGCATCATTAGTATCCCAGTTTTGCTATTACTACCGTATATTATTTCAACGCAACATTAGTATCCAGGTTTTGCTGGTGCTACCGGATATTATACATATTTCAACGCAACATTGATATCAAAATTTTACTGTTACTACTGGATTTCAACCGTATCACACCGCAACATTTGTTTAAAATTATTGGTGCTATTGCTGCCGCCTTCCGACCGTATTTCAACACATCAGTATTAGTTATTCAATTTTATCCGTGATACTCTACCTGTCGGATTATTCACTGCTGATGGAGGGCTGAGACCTCCCGACGTTGAAGCCTGGAGGATTAAACATGGGGTGAGTGAACTTGGTATTTTTTTATTACTTTTTGTTAACGTAGAAGTGTGAATGCGTGTGAAAGGGTGTATCAGTGATTGAATGAGGGCGTGCTTGTCGTTGCGTGTGTGTGTGAACTGGTGGTGCGTGTAGCGAGTTACATTTAGTCTAAATTGAAAATGATTCTAATCAAAATATTTTTGCTCCGAGGTAATACTTAATATTCCAAATACCTTTACTTTTATTATATTACATAAATTTATGAATTTATATTTTTAAGTAAATCAGCAATCATTCCCGAATAACCTGTAATACAAACCAAAAAAAAAACAAATCCTTGTCATGTTTTATGATTGTTAACCATCTTACACATTAACCAACTGTAAACTACAGGTATTGAAACAAACTGGTTTGGACGTGTTTGGTCAACTTGCAAATAAACTTATAACCTTTTTTTGAGTTGTAAATATTTTTGTTTGGGAATTACTTATAGTTTTATAAATTTTTGAAAATGTTATTAATAAAGACAAAGGGAAATAATCAATAAAGACTTTCCGTATAGCTTGTGACGTTCTCCAGTGCTCTAAGATTTGATTCACGGTGTACCAGCAATGGCAGTGGTTTACGAGCTGTATCATATGGGTCAGATGACAGCTATACAACGAAATTTTGATTACTACCACTTGCGATGTTTGCTGCGGGTCTTAAGGCTTAATTGTCTTGCTTCGCAGTCTGAGTGTGTGGGTGAATGTTGGCATGTTTGAAGCGTGAGTGTGTGGGCGTCTGGGAGTGATTGTGGGGGTTGGACGCGCTGATAGTGGTTCTTTCGCAAAATGGGTCGCCAGAGTCTCCGTTTTTCACTTGTATTTTTGTTCCATTTCTGCAGCAGCAGGTAAAAATCTTTCAAATCCACGATGGCTGAGCTTTAGTCGTTACGGCGTTAAGTTACTCTAGGTACGCATCCTGCGATGCCATTCTTATTGGTTCACCTATGAGAAAGCTCTTCATTACAATGTCGTGCTACTGTTGCATGACAATTGCTGTCTCCCTCTTTAGTTGATATTTTGTTTTCAGTAATAAATGACTCTATATTTATTTTATGCTATACTATCAGAAGCATTTTAATAAAGGTTTGTTGAAAGCTAGAGATTCCTGCAGTTTTACATCTAAAAAAGTTATTTTGGTTAGAAGTGAATGTAAAAAAGATAAGTTTAGCAAATTTAACACTAACACTTTATTTAATCATATTGTTTAACAACTAAGTGATTAAAGAAAGAAAAAATAAAAACCTTGCTATAAACTTGATTCCTATTTTCATTAAATCTAATCCACATAATATCTAAAACACATCCTTTCGGTAATAACAATTTAAAAAAAACAAAATAATTAAAGATAAAATATTAATTCAATAAAAATGAAACAAGGTATAACGTTCCAGTTATCGCAAGGAACCATAAAAATTTATCGGTGAAAACTATAAATTAACCCTTACAAATCCGGTTAAACTAAAGAAAACAATTTCTAAAATTAAGTAAAAATAAATTGAACAACAACCAGATTTTCATTTATTATATTATGTCAACTCTCCAGCAAACCCCAATTTAAACCTCCCCAAAATAAGGATAAAGATAGTTTTCAGATTTTAAAGAAAATGTCGATTATGTAAAGCCTACACAGAGCAAAAATGAGGATAAATTTGAAATATTTTTTTTTTGTTAATTTTTTCTTGAAACTTCGAAACACACACACACACTCACATATATATAACCATGTTTTGTATTGTAAAATTTTCAAAAGTTTTTCTTTGGAATAAATTTTTTTGATAAAACAGTTTTTAAGGAAATTTCCATTTCTGGGTAATAAAAAATAATTGGTTTCGAATAAAATTGAGTGTTAAGTTTTATTGTACTTTGTGGTTTAGATATGTATATTTTGTTGCTGCTATTGTTAAGAGAGGAAAATATATGATATTGGTTAAACATGATACGTTAGAATATTTTTTTGAAGAAATTTATTGTTATTTCGGTAAAATAATTTCTATAATTATTTTGCCTATGTTTGAATCGTTTTGGTTATTTTTAAAATGGAAATCGATACAGCTTGCCTGGAGAAATTTTTTCAATGGGAACATCATTTTAAAACAATATAGTTCAATCGGTTATATGTGCTGGTTGAATTGTATGTATGATATATATTTTTTTGTTATTATATAACAGTATTGCTTGAGGGAAAATTATTTTGTTCAACTTCTCATATCTAGTATGATATCTAGATTAAACTGATTTTTTTATGATAAAATGACAAACAAGTTAGACATATTGTGCTTTGGTTTCGAGTTTTATAGAAGAAAAGAAAACAAACACAATTCAATATTGCAATTACCTAAACAATAAGTACTGGTCTCTTCAATAAAACGTTATAGAGTCGAAATCCCTATCTTTGTGACGAACAATCAAGTACCAGCTAAAATCAAATGATTTGTGTGGTCTTATTCTTATAAAAAAAAGAATAAGATAAACCTCCATATTTAATTATGTTGACTTTTTTGAAAAAAATGTTTTAATTTTATGAACGTGGAATAACACAATTATTCTCAAAAATCAACTTAAATCTATCAACTAAACCAATATACAAGAAGAAATGCAGATTGCCAGTGTAAATAACAAAATCTGGAATTGAAATAGAATAATAGCGTCATATATTTTCCATGGCACTATCCACTGTAAATAGTACCTAAAACGTCAGGCGATATACAAAAAAATAACTCTCTCTTATTGATTTCCGAAAACGTAACGAACTAACGATTACGAACCTAATTTTTCATAGTAATATTATCCACTTTTTATCACAATCATTAAAGAAAGTTATCGTATGTACCACCATAATGTTACTAGCCCCGTTATAATAATTGTTATGTTTTTAAACTATGATCAAAGAGGATTTGACAAAATATAATGTCCCAACAAAAATGCAAAAATTTAAAAGTCGCTCATGCATTTTTCGGACAATTTATTTATTCATACGTTAATTTAACACTGAAATCCATACTGATATATCAATATTGTAATTTTTTGAGAAGTTTTGCTCAAATAACACCCATTTTTACAAAATTAATCAAACAAGAACATCTTTTGGCTACCCATCTTACTAAATGTAATAAAATGTCAATCACAATTCATTCATCATTTTGTCATTATTTCATCATTCATTCATCATCTACAAAATTCATTCAAGCATTATATAATAATGACTAGCGGGACCCGGCGTGCTCTGTTACGCCTATAAATAAAGTTTGTGTGTATACATTTTGTGGACGTTGTAGCAATAATTTCAAAGAGTAGTAATGAGAAAAGACTTCCTATTTGTTTTTTTTTAATATGAATGTAAAAGGATCAGTACTCTAGTTGATCAGTAAATTATAAAATATTAGTATTATATATAAAACAAAGGATATATAAAAAATACGCGATCAAATAAGTTTTCAGGTGTGTAAGGTTTCAGGTGTGTCTCTATATTGAACATTATACCGAACATATATAGATTCACAAATGTTCACAGTGTTCATGCCGTTTAATATGCGCTTTCTTTACTGGTAGGTGATTAACAAAGTTGCAAAAAAATTGTAATCGTGATGTCATTCAATGGTCAGCAAGGGCAGTTAGAATAGTGACAATACATTCGATGAAGATGAATACAAACAAACACATTTACAAATTTTAAACATACACACATTAATTTTTATAAATAGTAGATAATGATGCAAAAAGAATTAAAATTTTATTTTGAAGTTTTGTAATAAACTTCTAGGCAGTACCATGTGAGAAATATTTCTATTTAGTCAACATCCTGAGTCATTGTAGCCATTATTGATTGTTGCAAATCAATGCGCAACTAATATCTGACACACGGTCAATATATTGCCATATATAGACAACATTAAGGGAATATTGAGAATAAAGAGGTTTAAAAATTAAGTGAATAGTTAGTTTTGTAGAAGTTCACATTTTTAGTTTAAAACTAATATGTTCTAGTATTACGATGGTATGACAAAATGGATAAAGAAATAAAGCGTATCGTAGTTTATACAAGACTGAACATTTATTATAAATATCATTTATATATATATACAATTGGTATAACAGAGAAAACATGTTTACGTTAAACCTGCGTTTACAATGCTTAAATACAATATCAATACTTAACAGTTCTCCCAACAAAATAAAATTGACTTTATTATTACAAATTACATTTAACAATTATAACAATCATTAGCAACAATGATTTAATGAACTATCTATATAATTTGTTTACTTGTACATTAAGCGATCAGGAGGGCATCTTTCCCTGGTGGAGCGTCTTAATGGTTCTGGCTGACACACAACATCAGCACGTTCTTGGCCCGAATTTGATGTTACATATGTTGGGATCAAGGATGTTCCAGGATGAGCAGTACCATCTAAATGACTAGGTTTGAGATGATCCTCATGTGTGAATTGAACTTGGTTACCAACATTTACCAAATAAGTTACTGGACTGACAATTTTCAATACTCGGCTTGGTATCCATTTAACAGAAGCTTTCGACTCAAAATTTCTGAACATAACTTTATCACCAACAGAAAATTTAGATTCCATTTCTTTCCTTATTTTTTCTTCTCCAACAGCCAGCACAGCTCTCGGTTTCAACAAATCCAGTTTCGTTTTAGTTTTGTATTTAAAAATAATTTCGTTTGGCGGTACCCCAGTGGTGGTTAAAGGAGTATTTCTATATGTGAAAAGAAAACTATCCAATTTTTCTTCAATTGATAATGAAGTTTTAACTAAAAATAATTTTTTCAAATATTTTTTAATTGTCTGCACTCCACGTTCAGCAATACCATTGGAATTTGGGTGATACGGAGGACTTTTTGTAATTTTAACGCCATTATTCGTCAAAAAACTAACAAACTCTTTTGAATCAAAAGGAGGACCATTATCGGAGACCAACTCTTTTGGCAAACCATAAATTACAAAAAAATGAACGAAGACATTTAATAACACTTCTCGCTGTTGTATCACGCATATACCAAACCTCAATATATTTAGAAAAACTATCCACTAATAACAAAAAATTTTCACTGTTGAAATAAAAAAAATCAATATGAACTCGTTCAAACGGGTAATTTGTTTTTGGCCACGGGACTATATGTTGTTGAGAAAAATTTGATGTTATGACACAAGCTTCACAAGAACTGGCCACTCTTTCAATATCGGAATCAATCCGAGGCCACCAACAATAGCTTCTAGCAAGTAATTTCATTCTCACAATACCTGTGTGGTTTTCATGCACCAGATTCAAAACCTGTTTTTGTAATGACATTGGAATTACAATCCTATCACCCCTCATTAAACAATTTTCTTCAATCACCAACTCTGATCTAATAAGAAAATACGGCTTAATGTCAATTTCTTTACAATGATTTGACCAACCAGACCGACAACACTTTAACATTTTAGACAAAATTGGATCCTTCTCCGTCTCTACGGCTATTTCACGAAAATCTAGAGGTCTTGAAACCAAACTTACTACGTTCAACATATTAACTAAATTATCATCAATTTTGGAGTTTTCATTCAACGGTAAACGTGATAACGCATCCGCATTTCCGTTATGAATACCTTTTCGATAAACTATATCATACTGATAAGCAGCTAAAATTATTGACCACCTTTGCAATCGATGTAAGGCAAGAACTGGTAACCCTTTAGAAGGACTGAAAATTTCTTTAAGTGGTTGATGGTCCGTAACCAATGTAAATCTTTGGCCGTATATGTATTTATGAAAGCGTTTGACAGCAAAAACAATTGCTAAAGCTTCCTGTTGAATTTGAGCATATTGTTGTTCAGCGGGACTCAAAGTAGATGATACAAAAAATACAGGGAACTCCACATTTCCTATCCTATGGGAAAGTACGGCCCCTATACCATATGGGCTTGCATCACATGTGACAATGATAGGTTTAGACGGATCATAGTATGTCAACACTAATTGAGACGTAACTAACTGTTTACTCTTTCTAAAGGCTTTGGCACATTCTTCTGTCCAAATAAAATTACTGTTTTTTTTCAATAAGTCGTATAACTGCTTTAATTCCGAAGACATGTTTGGAATAAAACGTGAGTAAAAACTCAAAAGTCCAAGATATGATTGCAATTGTGGAACGTCTTTGGGTTCTGGAGCCTCATTAATTGCTTTAATCTTTTCAGGGTTTGGACTTACTCCATTTTCTGATAGAATATGTCCCAAATATGAAACCGAACGCGTAAAAAAAAGACATTTATTAAGATTGACCTTAATATTGAACTTTGAAAGGTGTGAAATAACGTTTTCTAATCTTTTTGCACAACTATCATAATCAGATGCTCCTATAAGGACATCATCCAAATAACACGTCACTCCGACTATGTCTTTCAAGACTTCATCCATCATACCTTGAAATATGGCTGGTGACGACGATAGACCGAAAGGTAACCTATTAATTTGAAATAATCCCCATTCGGCATTAATCGTTAAAATTTGTTTTGACTTCTCAGACACTCTCATCTGTTGATATGCTCCACTAAGATCCAAAACACAAAAGACTTTTGAGCCAGCCATCTTTGCAAAAATATTCTCCATTCTTGGCAACGGATATTGACTTATTTCGATAACTTCGTTAACCGAAACTTTATAATCGCAACAAATACGGATTTCACCATTCTTTTTAGGAACACAAACAATAGGACTTGCCCACCGACTAAACATAATAGGTGTAATTATATTTGTTTGGGCTAAACGATCCAGTTCCTTTTTCACTTTATTCTTGATTGCGAATGGCACTTCGTAATATTTACAGAAAATTGGGGTACAATTTTCTTTAACTCTAACCTCTGCTACAAAATCCTTAATATGGGCTGAACTATTTTGATCAAAAACATTCTCATATTTGGATTTTAAAACACACACAAAACTATCACCTAATGAACAAATTACATTCGCACTACCTGCATTACTTTCCATACTCTCAGAACACGACTCAAACTTATTTCCTTTTTGGCAATTAGCATTTGGCGTCATACTGCCAAAAGATAGACTTGACTGACAGACACATAGTCTTGACTGACTACTAGGCAATGAACTACACTGAATTTCTTTACCATAAGACAACTCATTATACAATAAATGATTTGACGACTGATTACAATTTCTTTCTCCTAGACTTAAAGACTGACATATATTATTTTTTAAAGACGAGTTAACAACAACCTTGCTTACACCACAATTTTGACTATTGTCAGACAATTTTTGAAGATTTTCAAAATTATTTTTATTTGACTTAACTAAAACTGGATTTGTGTCACCTGATCGCGAACCGACTGCTACATTAGAAAAATTAAAAAAAAATTTACGCCAATTTGGTGTTAAAACATCTAGCCAATTTCAACCCATTAAAGGAATAAATGGTTTACTTGATTTAATTACTAGTAAATCCAGAAAAACATCCTCGATACCACATCTGACACGTACTCTAAACTTTCCAACCACGTCAACCTCTTCTCCCGAAACCATTTGTAGATGAACTCCACCAGGAACAAGATTCCGACCTAAAAATAAAGATTTATAAGTATCAAAGGGAAAAACTGATAAAGCCGCACCAGTGTCTACTTCCATTTTTAATTGACTATCTTCAATGATGACTTCCACGTACATAGGATTGCTTGCGTACACAGCTCCAATTTTTTCCAGATGTTGCAATGCCATGTGTTGAAAAACATCGACAACCTCTGTTTCTTCATTAAGTTGGTTAATACTATTCAATTTTGAATAATATTTTGGTTCTAAAAGTTGCTTTGGCATGACATACTTGTGATGTATGTCCTTGAATACCACAAACAAAACATTTCCAATTTTTGGCTGGGCAACTGTAATTTTTATGACTATGATTACGGCCACACCTTCTACAACGATTTCTAGATGTCGACCTTGAACGGCTTCTATGCTTAAATGATACACGCCTTGGACTTTTCGACCTTGATCTTGCTCTTACACCATATTTATCTGTGGACAAATTTTGAAATTTATTAACAGATTGATTTCCCGGATGGAAAATTGTAATTTGATTTTCCGCTAGTTCCACCGTTTTTGCCATATCCACCGCATTATCAAAAGATAAACTAGTTTTTTGTAATAATGCCGTTTGCACCACTACGTTTGTAATACCGCTCACCAAACGGTCACGTAACGCTTCATCATAAAAATTTCCAAAACTACATGTAGCCGCTAATTTTTTCAACTCGATGACATAATCTGCCACACTTTCACTTGGTTGCTGGTTACGTGTATTAAATTTAAACCTTTCCGAAATTGTGTTTATGTTCGGAGCAAAATGATCCTGCAATAAACCCTTTAACTCTTTAAAACTTTTTGTTGAAGGTACCGCTGGATGTGTAAGCGATTTTAATACACAAAAAACATCTATGGATAGTGATGTGATTAGTGTTGCTGCTTTTATCTTGTCGTCAGTGACTGCATTGACTACAAACAACATTTCCAACTGATCAACCCAGTCTGCAAAACAGTGCACCAATGGAACATATTTTTCCATTATATTAATTTTCATTAAATATAACCATCAATTATAAGCATTAATTATAACGAAAACTCGCACATTTTTATCAACACAAAACTCAAAACACAACTGTTACACAACCTGTATTTATTTACTCGTACTATTCTGTAAACTATCTAGAACACAAAACTGTTTTAATGTTTTACCATTAACTTGCATTTATTTACAATATATTAATATTTTCAAAACAAAAAAAAACAAATTTAACTTTCTTTGTATAACAAAAAATTTTAATATTTTATATTTTATCTTTTATCCCATCTTTTTCGCCATTTATATGTTCTAGTATTACGATGGTATGACAAAATGGATAAAGAAATAAAGCGTATCGTAGTTTATACAAGACTGAACATTTATTATAAATATCATTTATATATATATACAATTGGTATAACAGAGAAAACATGTTTACGTTAAACCTGCATTTACAATGCTTAAATACAATATCAATACTTAACAAAAACAAAAATAAAAATTAAAATTTTAATTTCAAAAACTTAATAATAATTGAATTCGTTTATTTTCATCACTATCAGAATAAAATTATAACAAAGAACTGTTTATTGTTTTTTTATCAGAAGTTAAAGTGTGTGATCAGAGTGTGCAATTTCGAGCAAGCTAGTTTCTGGGTACCTACAGTGATTAGGGTACCACACAGGGCACCACCCAAACGCATACAAAAAAGTTCATTCAAATCGGTCCCACCATTAAGGAGAAGTTCAGTGACAATACGGGCTGCAGCGGCATATGCCAGGCGATTTGTGAATCAAAACCATCCAGAGTGCTACCCAAACGCATACAAAAAAATTTATTCAAATCGGTCCAGTCGTATAGGAGGAGTTCAGTGACAATAATGACTGCAGCGCCATCTGCCGGGCTGATTTGTGAATCTAAACCATCCAGAGCGCTACTCAAACGCATACAAAAAAATTCAATCAAATCGGTCCAGCCGTTTAGGAGGAGTTCAATGTCATACACACGTACAGAAGAATTAGAGTTTCTGCTCGAGAAATCCGGTTTCGAGATTCTCGAGAGAGAATTGTAATTTTGAACTCTCGAATTCTCGAGAAATAATATTTCCACATTTTCGAGATTTCCATTTCTCGAGAAAAATTGTCGAGAATCTCGAGATTTAACAAAACCACCATAAATCATTCGATATTATTATTTTGAGTATTTTTTTACTAAACAAAAATTGTTAATGTCAATCTCCATCACTTTCTGATTGTTAAATCTAGATGTCGTTGCAAACAGTAATAATACAGTAATAATAATACCTAATACGAATTTAGGATAATATTTTTATTTGTTTTAAGTGTATTGGGAAAAACCTATTTTTATTTCTACGGCCAAATAACCTAAGATCATCAAAATGAAAGCTTTTAATCTAAAGTTTATCATAGCAATTGATGAATTGATAAACTTCCGCAATCGTAGATATTTGAATTGTATCAATGGGAAATCGGAAAACCTAGGATTGATGCGAATTGAATTCGCATCTTTCGGGATCAGACTTTCGAGACTTTCGAGATCCAACCCACAAATCGACATTTTTTGACTTTGTGACTTATTAATAGTCATGGCAAATGCCAAGCCAACATTTTCAGTGCCATTGGTTCCACAAAATCAATAAAAGCTTTCAACCGTCAGGCTGTCTCATTATTATCTGCAGAGGGAATCCCAAAATTTCTATTCAAATCTCTTCGGAAAAACAGTACATAAATAAGCTTTAAATTTTTATTTGAAATACTATCTCAAATTTTTAAAGGAAGAGATAACTCAATAAATTCGTTATTGAAATTTTTTCACAATCAAAAGTCAGTTAGTCAACCCGAGGAAAAAGATTTTTTCTATTTGCTCCAAAAGCGAAAATACAAAAACTGCAAAAAAATTTTTCTGAAAGATTATTTAAAGATCCAGAAATTAATTTTTCTAATTACAATGAAAGCATTCCATATATCGACGAATGACATCAACGAAAGTGAATAGCTTATACAGCCATCGGACTCAAAATTAGAGAAAAAGGGTTGCGTTGAATTAAATTTAGAAGTATTCGTGAGAGTTTGAGAATGCAGTCAACAATAAATGACAACTACCGCTCACTATCTAAGGAAATAAATATATTTGAAGCTACTGGTAAGATCACTTTCAATTCAGAACTTCTAAAAAACGCTCTAATTTTGATAAAACCTAAATACACTGAAAACGAGAGAAATTTTTCTGTATCTGGAAATTTTGAAAGTAAACGGAGATTTACTGTTTTTGTTAAAATTAATGTTTAAAAATTCTCGAGAATCTCGAGAAATTCAAATAATTATTCCCAATTTCTCGAGAAACTCAATCGCTGATGACCTCGAGATTCTCGAATCTTGAGATTCATAAAAGGTCGAAATATCAGAAAGTCTAAGTAGAATTATATATATAAAGAGAAGGCAATTGCGAAAAACAATTACATTAAAGAAAATAAACTTTACCTACGATTAACTAAGGGAAAATTCAATTAAACTTGAACCTCATTAGTTATATTTTTAAAACCTCCTTCTTAATAGGAAAAATAAATAAAAATTAGTGAAAAATTTTCCTTTTATGAGGTGTTGTATGTTTCACAAAATAATATTACGCAAAATTTGATAAACATAGAAATATGGTAGGTTTTAAAAACCAACATATTATTCCTAAAACTTTTTAACAAATAAGTAACCGTTGTACTAAATTTGTATTTAAAAAGATCCAAAAAAAAAGATGAAAATTTTTAAAGATTCTTTGGCGATTATCGTCAGCTAATCTTGTGTACAAAACCCAATCGTTATCCTTTACTTCGAAAACAACGCTGTTTATCAAAATCTCACCATATTACCATATACCTGTGGCAGTAGAGCATACCTATAAAATAGACTTAGCTACTTCGTTTAGATTAAATCAGTTCCAACGCATGGCTTTTGGTCTCTTAAAATAAATTTAAGAAGTTTTGGGAACCGTTAAGTTTTTTCTCAAGGAAGCTTCAACCTTCAGAAATTAAACATCATTTGACAGGCAACTCCTAACGATTTATAACTCCATCAATTAGACACCTTTATAAAACAGACACCAGAATTTGTATTACATCTTACATCGAATATAAGTCATCTAGCAGGACATGATATTTTGATTCGCCTCAAGATAATGAATTTGACATTTAGTGATTTTATAATATGGTGTAAAAGTTCAATTTTGAGAAAATGTTCATATGTTTTTTCATCACACGGATGATGCATCGATTTTTTTTCTAAAAGTTGTGATGGATTCATGTCACCTGAAAATTACCAGTTTTACACTACGTAGTAGTCACGTAGTAGTGTAATGAAGAGCTTATTCGTTGTTAAACAACGAAGATGCATAGCAGGCCGCGTACCTAGCGAGGTTTAATTATAATCCGTTTTGGACTAGCTTCAATCATAGAGTTCGAGGAGAAACCCTGCTACTTCAACACAAATAACATACTCTACGCGAAAAACTTGAGGTATCCCTAGATGAGAAAAATCAAGTGAACGAATGAGATTCTGGCGACCCCTTAGGCGAAAGAACCGCGATCAGCACGTCTCACCCCATTTTAAGTCACTAAATTTAAAAAAAAAATTTCGATATACATTTAAAATAAATTTTATATTTTTTTTCTTAAATGAGTTTTTGAATAAAATTTTAATCGGTTTCCAAGCAATCAAATATATCTTTAAAGAACAATCCATTCGTTATTTGAGCACACCTAGAAGCCAGCCTGCTGGCAACAAATGAATTAACTTTCTTTAAAATTATAATTTACATAGTCCAGGTATCATCAAATTTTTCTTTCATGTAGAAAATAAACTTTTTGGAACAAAAAAACCGTTAAGTTCTTTTATATTTTGGTTTAAAAAATAAATCATAAAAAAATCAGAAAATTTTGAAAAAAAATTAAAAACATCATCAACAAAATAAAAGAAAACGTAAGAAAATAATTAAAATAATTAATAATTTTACGACATCCACACGCACACGCACACACACACACACCTACACACTCACCCTGGTTCACTGAAATGCGACCATACGATCGTGGATATTCCTGATTGAGTACTTATGAAATCAATGGTCAATTTTAGCACATAGGATTGGGATTTTCGAATAGCATAACTGATCTTAAAATTCTGATAATATATGTTGGTTGGAATTAATCGGATTTCATCTGTGGAAATTCAACTGTTGTTCTAATTTCATATTATTTATTTATTTGTTATTGGTATAATTAGTCACTGTTAAGGCAAACGTTATACTTTATTATATGAGTTGTACGTTAATAACCGTAACCTGCTGCAATTAGTAACATGGTATAGTTATTTAATTTTTATTTTTATCAAATGCCTTACAGTACAACAAGAACGTAACAATAATTTTTGATAGACATTTACATAGCTGAAAATTCCACAGTTGTAGTTACGAAAAACATAAATATTCATATGATAATTTTGAACACTCAAATATAAACGGAAATTGAATTACAGTCTAAGCCAAAACAAACTGAAAATTTCCTTTCCCCCTTTTTTTTTGTTGGTTTAAAATATCGAAATTCGGCAAGTGGTTTCTAGCCAATGATAGTTTAAGTCAAAGCTAAAATTCCAATTCGTGTTCAGCTGCTTCGGTTTAGAGTATAAAAAAAAACAGAGGCAATTATCCATTAAAAGTCAATTTAAACTTTTAGGCTAAAAATTATGCAAAGATATGTTTCGGAGTGATTTGGCATAACCACATCCATATCAGTACCATATTGTCTGAAGGATAACGTAAGCGTTTATAAAAGCATACAATCCTGAATAACTTCATCAAATACAGTTGTTCCACGTTCATTATGATCAAATTTCCGCTTTAATAATTCCACTAAAATATCTGAATATCCATACCCAACGGCAGACGCTGCTATCTTTAATTCAACAATTTTTCTCTTTGTTATCGATATAAATAAATGAAGTATAATATTGACATTGTCTCACAATACCTGCATCCCATGAACCCCTTCCCATATTCCCACTCATATACCCACACATTCATGCTCAAGCATACCTCTAATTAAACATAAAAAAAATAAAATGACACCATTGGTTTGTCCAGATCACGTTTCAGTCCTCAATATTTTATCTGCTCATCATGGGTAAACATTTCGTTGAATAGTAACAATAAGCTGGACCGTTGGTCACCCTCACTGTCCAAAGATGTTGGAAACCTCTGCTGTTACTCGAATGTAATCCAGAAGACCATAACATGCATATCAGTCTCTTTAACTGGCGAACCAATATGATTTTTATTTTGAATACAGCAGACTTAATCAGCTAGCCTTAAGACGATAATGAACGCATCGCGTTTTACTAAGGTTTTCCACAGTTAATTTCGTATTTTGGATTTTAGTAATTTTTGGATTTTAGTAACTTTTAATTTATAGACCATTTGCGCTAGGCATATAATTTTATTTTCATTTAGTCTAAACAATTTAGATTTTTTCTATTAAATGTACTATGTCTCTTTCCATGAATTAAAATTGTTACAAAAAAAGAAATAACTATTCCTAACTCGGAAATATATAAAAAAATATATTCAACAAACACACTTAGTTATAATTTTCTTTGCTTTTTTATCTCGTCTTAAACAGTTATTCTACTTATTTTTATTGTTATTAACTCATCACCCGGAATAGATACAGATATACGTGATTTTTCACTTAGTGGTTAACTCAAAGAAAATGATTATGTGTCAACCAACATTCGATAACGGTGGCAATTAACCTCGTTTTCATTTTAGCAATGATTTACCCGGCGAGAGTATATTCACAAACACTGTACAACTCGTTATTTTATTGCATATTAACATATAATTAAATTTTTTTTTGTTATAGTAGTATAATTAATTTGACTAAAACGGATTGCTTTGGCCCCATTTTAAGGTGCACGAGTTCATATAAGAAACAAAACACACAGAACAAAAAAAAATACTGACTGTCTGCACCGAGTACACAGTTCGTGTTCTTTTAACTGATTTTTTTTTCGAACTACGCAAAAATGCACGGAACATATACAATATTTTATTTCTTATTTTGTTACGATACTTCTTATTTTTTCACTCCACTTATTGACACCGGAAATTATAATTTATATATCACAAAAGTGGTGTTATGGCTTTTTGGATCTAATAAACCAAAAAACACTGATTTTAAGATCGTCACTGAACTCATGTTAATCAGCAACCTATAGCAGAAAGCAATATATAAAAAAAACATGCCCGCCATAACTCACCACTCCCCAATTTCCATTATAGCTCCATCATATCCTATTCCCAGTTAACTGAGAGAGAATCGTCACACCAAGTATAATCAATCCAATTACTTTTAAATTTTTTGTTGATTCCACTCACTTGTTGGTTTTAATTCAATTCTTTTGGATTAATTTTCTTTTTGGGTGGTAAAAGCAAGCCAACAACACACCACACCCATCTCCGTAGACGTCTAAAAAATCAACAGCTGTTCGTTCAATCAGCCAAAATAGTCTCGAAAAAATAAGAGACTAAGAGGCCGCCATATGAAAAATCAGCGCTTATATAGCAAGCGAATTCAAACATATTTTTGGTTTTATATCTCGAATTTATGTTATGACAATCGAAATCAATCATGCATCGAGACATCTATCATGAAATGATTTTTTTGGGAAATATATTGACCAATGTATTTGAAAAAAAAAAACAATCGTACACTACCCGGTGCCTAAAATTGGAATATGATTAAGTATAACAACCTGAGACATCAGCCGGTTGGCGGACATCTACAAGGAAATAGTGAAAACTAATGAATTCAGGTGGAAGTCCCAGATGTACATTTAGAATATCGGTTTATGACGTTTCACAACCAATATTAAAACAGCAAACTACAATTGCGAGATTCATATGTATAGCGGACAGCAAACGGATATATGTATAGCGGACAGCAAAATTGATAGTAATAAATGGTCCATTTCTATACTGATTGACGGATACAGTTTTAGAATGGGCAATCAGATGGTTAAATTTACTACAACAATAGCAGGTAGTGGTTATGGTTTGAGTTTACGGAGAAATAAATTAACTATTTTAGCGAACGTAGTTGGACTCAAAATCAGTGTATTCCACATGTAAAAAGTTCCAAATTAGCGTGGTAGATGTTAATATCCAGATGTTAATTAATGCATTGTAGTTTTATGCGTTTTAGTCGCTGTCAGCAATAATTCATTATTGGAAAATATGACGGACGAAGAAACAACAGCCAATGGTCACAAAGTTCCTGATAATACAATCGATGATTTATTTGATAGGAAATGAAAATCTTGGAAAATATTACATTCATGTAACCAATCATGAAAAGGTTGTATTCCAGGTACGAAAATATTGGTTTAATGAGTTACTATTCCACTAATCTCTATAAACATAGTTGATCTCCGAATCTTAGCCATTCGGCGCGCTGGTTCATCCATACGGGTAGCAACGTGTAAAATTCATAAAGATATATAACTGCCATTGCCGAGGTAATTCTGAATAGAATTGTCAACCGAGTTATGAACCGTGCAACTATTACCCAATCAATTTGTTTATTTCTTGGATAACTATCACGATAAATCAAAGTTGGAGCGAACATAAAATATTAATATTTCAAAAACGTAGGTTCACATTGACGGACAGTTTTCTCCGTATTTCCCACTACACAACCGGCGCTTGTTCGTACAAATGCCTAACTTTTCATCAACAGTCCGGTTACTTCCATCAATAATGCCATTTATTATTGGAATCGAAATTTATGCAGCGGAAACTATATTAATTGATGATCATGAATGGCGTATGCGAAACAAAGCATTTATGAAAGTCCCAGACAACGAAAGTTTGAGGTAGGTGGTACAATAGTGAATCTAAAATTCAGGGAACTTTACAGAACTACGTCATCGTTCTCCAGTCTACTACATAACAGTAGTCACTTCATTACAATTAGTGATTGTAAATTTGGGGTGATATTCTAAAACCTATTAAAAAAAGCTGGTGGCTGGTTTCAACCCGGTTATTTTTAAACAAAATATATTAATTTGTACAAAATATTTACCAGAGTTTAAAAAACAATAATTGAAACCAAATTTATTCAAGTTTATTTTACGTTTATTTCAAATGCAAATAATAAATAATTCAGTCAAAAATAAAATAATAAAATATGGAGGGGCTGAAATCTCACAGCTCTGTGATATCAAGACTTCTATCTGGGTAAAGGATTTTGATATACTTTTCGGCAAAAAACTTTCACGAGGACATGGTTTTTAGTTTTGGGCAGCGATGTATATCAAACCTAACTCTTTGTTAAAATACAAGCATTTTTTATCTCTGTTTAAAAATTTATTACAAAACTAACACGAAACATCAATACGTTGCCGGAAAATTATAATCAAAATTCCAAAAATTTTGTTAAATTAAATAAAATCAAACTTTTTCAAAATTCCAAAAATATTCTAAAAATTAGAATGAAATCAAATATTTAAACTTTTTCTAAATTTCGATAATATGCCAAAAATTCTTAAAAATTCAAACTTTTCCAAAATTCTAAAAATATTGCAGAAATTATTACAAAATCAAAAATTGAAAATTTTTTCAAAATTCCAAAAATTATAATAAAATTAAAAATAAAAAATTTTTCAAAATTCCAAAAATATTCCAATTCTTACAAAATCAAAAATTAAAACTTTTTCCGAAATTCTAAAAATATTACAAAAATTATTACAAAATCAAAATTACAAACTTTTTCAAAATTCCAAAAATATTTCAAAAACTTTAACAAACTCAAAAATTTTCATGTCCAATTTCATTTTCAATTACATTTACGTCATAAAAACAGCTACATTTTTTTTTCCAAAAAATTGGCTAAAAAATAAATGAAATCATTTTTTGACACACTTGACAACATTTTTTTGACAAACTTATAATGCAATAATCTAGTTTTTGATCTCACGTACCAATTCCTGTCATAAAAATTTCTCCAAATTTAATGTTCCTACTCGTAATCACTTAAAATGAACGTTTTTTAAACCAAAAATATGAATATTTGCTATTTTTGACACACATAATGATTTTTTTGACACGCTTCCGGTACAGTTGTCGAACACAGCGTCCTTTCGGATCTGTCCCTTGAGTATACCTAATTTTAGAAAAAAAAAATTTTGAAATCCCTCCAACGGTTTTTCCTGCACCGTAGGTAATGACGGACTGCCGGCCGACAAACAGATATATATTTTTTTTTGCTTTTTTGGAATCAGTAGGTCTTAAAACGTCGAGAAATGCCAAAAAAAGTGGGGGAAAGAATTTCACTTTTGGTTCATGAATGTAATACTTAGGTCTTTCAGACCGAAGTAAAACAAATATTTTTATAAGAAACAAAATAATAATATAATTGTTTATTTTTCTGTTTTAAAAAGTATGATCGCATTAAACACAACATATCTATTGTGTTATCAGCTAGACGTGATCAAATTTTTGTGCATAAATTCCTGACGCCGAAAATGCTCTTTCTGCTTCCACCCTTGTCGGTGGAATCGACAAAAGAAAATTGTACACTTTCTCGAGTTCTTCCGGGCCTCTGATCTCATTAGATTCGAACTGGGTCAACTCACGACGAACCTTCATGTTTAGACAAATATCATTTTCGTCTTTTGTCTGTGGTTGAACACTTAATTGATTGTCGATAGCCTTAACATAACACTTGGTATTTGTTATGTAGATAGTGAAGTAAGCTAGATAAATCAGTTTGTCTTTCTGTAATGCGGCATATTAGCTCCATTTTTATATCAATTGCTAGTTGGCCACTAGGTTTGTCCAAATGTGACAGCATAAAGTTGAAGATTGCGTCGGCAGTCAGAAGACATCTTGCGGGCAAAATGACTCGACTCCCAATTTCATTGGTAACAGAACAGCAATAGTTAATAAATACAGTTAATTAACTTTTACAGTTAAGGTAGTGAATTAGCTAAAATATAGTTAATTAGTTAAAATTGTTAATAAATACAGTTAAGCTAGTTAATAAATACAGCAATACGTAATAAATAAAAAGAAATGATAATTTTAACCATTGAATGACGAACTGATGAACACTCAGAGGAAAATACTTGTTTATTTTTTAAACTCTTCCACCCGTATGTGAGTGATATATATGCATTTATTTTTAAAACAATATACGCGTTCGTATTCGTATGTAGTAAAATATTAATAAAAAAGTGTCTACAATCAAACCCAACACTAATATAATCGACCAAGTAGCACAATTGTTAAAGCTTTGGCGCCTAGATCAGAAGGTTCCAAAACAGGTAATCTTTTATATCTACGGGTATCTGCGCATAAAAAATGACTATTTATTGTTAATATGTCATTGATTTTTAATATAATCTATGAAGTCACATATATACATAAAGAAACAATGATGTAGGTATCCCGACATTCTACCAAATTTGACAATATATTTATAATTTCTCATATGATTTATATTATTGTTTTGTTTTCACCATTTTTTGTTAATAATAAAACCCGTTTTAAGGGTAATGAAACCCGGGTTTTTGGTGATGTAAAATAACAAAAAAAACGGTTTTTCAGACACCGAAAACCCGGGTTGCAATCACTAATTAAAATAAATGGTATATTACAGTTTGACACGTCGTTTTTACACAAAAAAGCACGTAGTAGCCAATAGACATTCGATAATGTGGTTGGTCTTTATAGATGCAGACCTTTATCTTCGTCTTCTCCTTTGCATATGGTCATCAAGAAAAACGAAAATGATTGGAGACTATGTGGAGATTATCGTCGGTTGAATGCGATACATTTACCTGATAGATATCCAATACTCAACATTCAGAACTTCTCATGATATTTCTAGAGGTTAAATGTATTTTAGAAGATAGGTTTAGTGCGAGCCTATCAAATACCCATTGCAGGAGAAAATATTCACAAGCCGGCCTCAATTTGAGTCAAAAATTTTCTTAGGCGACCATTTCAGATCAAATTGAGAGGGGGTCTTAAGTGACCATTCCCGATTTGTCTGAAAATGCGTTAATAGATTCGTCTCGTGAAAAACAAAACTAATTTGACCGAAAAAATTTAATAAGTGGTTTTTCATGAGATATCACCATACAAAGTTTCGCGAAAATCGGGAAAAATCAAAAAAAGAGTCAAATTCAAAAATTCACGGCTCTTTCATTTTTTATCCGATTTGCGTCAACAGTATATCGTTGAAAAGGTAATTTAGTCTACTTTAAGATTAAATATTCAAAATTAATTGTTGCCTAACAAAAAGTGAGTCAAAATGTGAGTTTTAATATATTTTCACCCTTCGGCTCAAAACCTTACCTTTAATTTTTTTTTTTTTTTTAAGGTCAATAAATTGCCTTTACAACGATATACTGTTCTTGATGGTATCTTGATTTGTTAGGTTTTTATTGAGTTTTTTATGGGATATGCCATGAATTTTCGGTACAAAGTTTGACCGCATGAGTAAAAAATCGACCACATTCTCTATTCGTTCTATTAACGCATTTTCAGACGGAAATGGTCACCTAAGATTTTTGCTTTTTCCTCTCGATTTAATATGAAATGGTCGAAGGTCATCTTAAATATTAACAGATAAAAATGATAAACAGCTTTGTTTTCGAAGTAAAGGATAACGATTGGGTTTGCACACGATATTAGTTGACAATAATTGCCACAGAATCTCCAAACATTTTTACCTTTTTTTTGGATCTCTTTAAATACAAATTTAGTACAACGGTTACTTATTTGTTAAAAAAATTTAGGAATAATATGTTGGTTTTATCTGTACGATTTTCCATTACCCAAAGCATAATTTTCCAACCACAATGGTTTCAATCAATTATAAATTCAATAAACAAAACATTGCAATGTAATGTAATCATAAATTTCAAATTGCCTCAACAAATAATAAATTCTTCATTATAACAAAATTATCTTTGAAAACCAGAAATAAATCAAAGGATAACAAAGAAAATTTAGATGGAATTTACTCATAAATTTTTCGAAATAATATTGATAAAACAATTAAAATCTCCATAAATCGAAATCTATCAAATATTATGTTAACATCATACTGACCTATTTAATAATGATAGTAATTTCAAGGCTTTTTGTGTTGTTGTGTTCGTTGTTCATTTTCAGTTATATGTTATAACATTATAGTCATGGGTCACATAAATTTATTTTGCAACGAACTATAAAACAAATACCAACCAAAACCATAACCGCTAACAACGATGAACATAGAAAAATAGAATTTGAATTGATTTTATTAATGTTGACAGAAAAAGTGGATAGCGTTGTTTGTAGACTCAACAATTTATTTTTGTGATTTATTTTGTGATTTAGTTTTTAGTTATTTTGTTTCTGTATTTTATTGTATAAACAGCAATTTTAATGCTATTTACTATGAACTGATAAGTATTTCATTGCAAATAGTAATATATGTAATTAAATGCTGAATATGAAAATAGCTGATGTTTATTTTTCTTGGTTCAAGAGATACAAATCGCTTACATTAGTTTTATTTAAAATTAGTGGCTTGGCTGTGCATATAAAAATGTAACGATTATGTAACAAATCAAACCTGTACATTCAGATCGTTTTGATAGTAAAACATTTTGATAAATATTCGCAGTTTTTAATACAAAATCCAAAATTTTCCATCCCTCAAAAATTTATAACATGTGTATCGAAATCATTAAAAAACCAAATCAAAAATTCAAAATATTTAAGATAATTTTCATACATTATTTCTCAGAAACAGTAACCACACCCTAAGCATAAAAAAATTCATTAGAATGTAGCAAAAAAAAAAATCAAAATTGGATCAATGTATTATAAAATGAGCAAAAACGAAAAACTCAAATTTTCACATATTTTTCTTTCTATGGCAAAAAAATAAAGAAAATTATTAGAGGTTTCACATTCACTCCTCACAGAAGAAAAAAAGCTCTTCAAAATGTTACTAAAATAAAGTTATCTTATCATTTAGCGTTTTTTTCTGTATGTATCTTTGTTGTTGTTGTGTAATTTTATCAAATTTTTTTTTTTTTGTTGTTTATTTTTACATGATGATGAAGGAAATTTTAATTTCATTAATTTTCCGCTTTACACACAATTAAATTTACACAAATGATATTTTTGGAAAACGCACAAATTTTACGTGGGTTCTATGTAAATGACTTATGATGACATTAACAAAAATAATTTCATTTTCTATTTTCTACTAAGAGTTTTCGTTTACTTTTTTTTGCTTTGTATATCATTTTGTTATTGGTGTAAAGTTCACGTACAAGACTATTAATATAATTTTCATGTTAAAACTTTCTACAGGAGTCACCATTAATTTTTTTTTCTTTATTAATGTGAGTTATATGGTTTTTGGGTTATGATTTATTTCGATGAGCACTGAATCTGTTGAGTTGTTTGGTTGATAAGCGATAGAATCAAAAAAAATTTTACTCGATCCAGGAGTCCAAACACTAACTTTTTATCAGTTTTTTAAATTTATTTTAAGATTCTGCAATTTGATTATGTTTTTTGATTATTTTCGTATTGATGAATTTAGTTTTTCAGTCTCTTTAATTTAAGGTTTTTACAGTTTAAAATTCTTATTTTTTGTACATTGATCAAGTGACTTTTTTGTAGTAGGCTTAAATTAGTGTATAAATCATGGTGTGAAATCAAAATTGTGCTGTAAATATTGTAAATAAAAAGAAGATACCAATAATGACATTTGGTCATAACATCCCTTCACCCTTCCAAAAGCTTATTTCTTTTTTTTATAAAATGTGTTGCATAGTAGGAATAAAAACACATAAAATAATTGTGGGCCAAGATTAAAAAACAACATGAGGTGTTTACGGACGCAACTTTTTTTTAAAGAATTGATAACTTCACAGTAAATTTGGACTGCAAACTAGCAGCACAGAGCTCTACAGTGGCATATCTTTGTATTCCATACACTAAAAGTATTACTTTATGCATAAAATAAACAAAAGCAAATATTAAAGCGATGCTGCCCTAATGGCATCTCTAAATTCAATAAACCTTCATCAGACTCATTGATCGTGCCTTATCTATCAGCATATCCTAATTTGGGCAGAAAACACATTATAGTTGACGAAAGAAAACATATTTCACCATGAACCATGTCAGATATAATATACCGTAAGCAAAATATAGTGTTCTGGTATGTCAGAACGAAGAAGAACATCAGTTGGCGAACGATTCCTATTCCACCTTTGAATTTAAATTAGGATTAAGCATATGACTCAAAATCCTGCAAAAATCAGATATTTTGGTAACAATTATCACGTCGGATACATACTGGAAGAAAATTAGCATTCACGTATCTATTACAGAGATATTAAGTGATCGCAAACCGCACATCTCTTGATCCGACCATCAACCTTTATGACATAAACAAAAAGCGAAAGAAACTAAAAACTCAAGTCAGTAGAAACCTCTCTGAAGAGGACGTTAAGGTACAGTCGCCAAATAACGTCCCCTTTTTGTAAAAAAAATAATCTTAAAAAAAATATTAGGAGTGACTATTTCTACAAAAACAGCTTTAACAAAAAAGGAGAAATTCTAAAAAAAAATTTTTGGGTACCCAATTACGTCCCGGGGACGATATTGAGATCACAGTAATCAGGACAAAACTTAAATTGTATTTTTAACAATAATTATTAGTAATCATAATTGTTTAAGTAATTCTAATTCTCTAAGCAAATTGCACAGATAAATTAAAGTCATTCAGTAAAGTTTAAGTAATTTTGATTCTAAAAACAAATTATATTATAGCAATTCAGTATAGTTTAAGCAATTTTAATTGTCAAAACAAATTGCACAGATAAAATTTGTTCCTGCATTTACAACACAATCCTCATGCATCCATTTGAAACATTTTGTGCATCTTATCCGTTTCTCTCCCTTTTTATCTTGTGAAAAACTTTTATGACAAACTGGTTATTCGGCGTCATCATTCTCACTATCTTCTTCGTCAGTAGGAACTAAAATTGGGTTATCACCAGACGTGTCCTCATCAGAAGATTGATTTTTTTGCGGCTTTTGGTTCTCTTTTTGTTGCTTCCTTTCGTAGTTCCCTTTTTTTTCCTGTTTGTCTTTTACATATTGCGATCGCAGTTGCATTCTGCTGCCTTTCATTCTTTTCCTTTCTTTTTTTTCAACATCTATTATATTTTGTTTATGAGGTGAAGCCGTGACTAACATGGCTTTGCCTCGCCTAGTTGACGGTGAAGGCTGCTCAACAACTGGAATAGGCTGTACGTCAGCTGGAACTATAAATGGGGATGACTAGTTGTTTAAGCCTGGTGCCGTTGGTATCATTGGTGTTGACTTTATGGCATCCCAAGGTAGTGATACATCATTTACCAAAGATGTCGTACTGTTTGCATCGGTTGTAAGAGGAGCATTTGGTGAGCCAAAAAAAATGTTTTCATTGAGGGAAAATATTCCTGTTTTTCGGCAGCCATTTACGGCCGTATCAATTTTACATGCTTTTGCATAAGCTTTGTCAAATACTTTTCCAAGTTGGTAGTGAGTAACGACTTGCCCTGGGTGATTTGTCAACCACTTTTCTATTTCTTGTGCATAAAAAGTTTTTAACGGAAACATAAATGAAACGTCCAAAGGCTGCATATGATCGGTTGAATGAGGAGGAAGGCAGACTATAAATACGCCATTGTCACGTCCAATGTCAATCACATCCAAATTTTTAGTGTGACTGTAATGACCATCTAACACTAGCAGAACGGGGTCTGATGGTGATGGTTTTACGCTCCATCAAGTAGTTCAACTTTCATGTTTTTTCTTGGAAACACCATTAATGGAGGAATAAATTGACCAGCAGCTGACACACAAGTCACAATAGTTATTAGGGCTCCCCTTGCAGCTGACGACAATTTATGAACTGCTTTTTTGCCTCTCACCGTTAGAATTTTTCTTACTTTACATTAAAGTCTACATTAAAGATTTTATTGGGGTTGAAATTTATCTTGTGTAATTCAGGTTTCAAAATGTCAAAAAAAGCTTTAACGTTTTCTGTAGTAAAACCATGCACGCGAGCTCGTGATAACGATTCTGGTTGGCGAAATGACAAGTTAGGATGACGAGCCGTAAACAACTTCATCCATTTTTTGCCTGCTTTTTTTTAGTTTGTAAATATGGGTGTCGAATATTGTTTCTGATGGCCAATTGCAAAGCCATTCGTTTTAAATCAGAAGCGGTGACACCATAGTAATTCTTTTCCATTTGCAAGCAATAGTCTACCAACTCCTCTTCTAATTCAACTGGCAAAACTGGTTTTCGTCCCATTTTTCCAGAAACTTCTTCTTCTGTAGATTTTTTAGAATTTTTCACGTAATCTTTCAAAGTAGCTCTTGGAACATTAAATAGCTTAGCTGCTTTTTTATAACCCATTTCTTTATTTCGGAAAGCTTCAACAGCTTTTTTCATTGCTTCCGGATCCCACAACTTTCTCTTTGGCATCTAAAAACTAAATACATAAATATTAAAAACAGTGCACGACAAATGACAAAGTGATCGAAATATCGACCCTGGGGCGATATTACGCTCACGTTAGGGGACGATATTAAGAATTTGCCAATTGTTTTGGTAACCTCCAGTCAACAAAAAACACATGACATAGCCTAAATGAACTTACAATCGATTTACATATAAGCGACAACAACAAACTTTGCCAAAATTTCGTTCCAATAAGTCATACACATCAATATTTAAACAACACCGATAATATTTCAATAAAAAACTCACCTTGAACAGTTTTTTCTTTTTTTAAATATCTTAAAATTGGAGCGACGTTTCACCGCTAAAATTTTAATATGTCTGACTGACATAAGTAACTTTAAATTACAAGTATAAAAACTAGACAGCGCTATTCAGGAAAAAAGAAAACGATGGGGACGCAATTACGTTGGCGACCCTACCTTACCAAAGCTCGCGCACTTCCAAAATCTTTTAAACTTGCTACTCTGGTCAAAAGTGGCATACCAAAGGAGTCAGCTTTAAAGGTTGTTGATATAAAGAAGAACACAGACACTAAAAGTAACAAGAGAGTCTGATCCAAAGCATCGCAACGCTTTCCCCAGATGGCTGTATTTAGTTTCAAATGACATAAATCCTCTGCGTTAGAGGACACCGTAAGCAAGGTTGCGAGGTCAACCGTATCTCCAACCATCATTGAGGCTGTTAAGCGTGTACAAAACTGCTGAAAGCTTGATGTTCAGGGTGATTTGCGCTGGAGTACACCCAGTCAAACCGCCCTTTAAATGCAAAACCAAAACAAATAGTGCACAGTTCAACTCAAAATGTGTCAGTAACTGTACTTATGTAAGGAACGATTTAAGCTCATCATCTGCTTGTGTTCAAACAACGACTACCAAATCTGTCTCATTCAGAGAGAAATGTTTATGTCTCAAACACATGAAGGTGAAGGCCTTCGCCTACATTGAACCTTCCTATACGTTTGAGAAAAAAATGCGTAAAGTAAGTTGTGTTTAAATTAATCTGTACAAGTCAGCAATAGCCTTAGCTGATTGGAATCGTAGTATCCTTTAGAATGCTCAAGATATTGTGTTCATCGAAGAATTATAAGTAGAAAAAAAGGAGAAGATTAATTGACCAACAAAAACATACAAATGATATTCTTTTCAGGCCAAGAGAGACCCCAAATGGGAGTTCACTTCAAACTAACTAAATTTATTCACAGAAATCTAAAAGCTGTGTAGATTAACATTCCTCTTCCTCATAGCGAAATTCACAAGTTTATTCTAGGATTTACATACTTTCTAAGAAATGATGACTGTCAGTCTGACTGACAATCCCCAAAAAACTAGTCCTTACTAGGACAAATCATACATGACTGTATTTGCGTTAAGACATTTGTTGAGAAAAATCTGAAGGTAAAGCTCGAAAATAAAACTTTGGTTTCATCAAAGAATAATGAAACCCAGACTGTTATAACTTATACGCCGCTTTGGTCTGGTGGTCGAAACTCAAACAAATATTTGCTCCAACGCTGTTTACAAAAATACAAAGACTTGTGTGCCTCTGTGAAGCAAGTGCTTTCAGAACCACACCTATATCAGCAATGAAGATCCTTCCGTACTCGTTCAGTTACACAAACACATTAGATCTGTGGCAGCAACAAACGATCAAATGAGGTATAAAACGCTTTCTACAATCACTACTATCTAATGTCAGCGTCTGGTGGCTGTCGAATGGCTGCCGAACCAAAGAAAGCACTGATGAAAGGGCGTTTGGTCCTACAACTAAAACGCCATTAGCCTTAGACACTTCTGTAGCAGTATTTTAAGCCAAAACAACCGTCAACTACTGTGTTATGTTACAGTCAGAGTTATTTTTTTTTAATAAAATGTGTTGTGTAGTAGGAACTACAATATGTGTCACAATAACACATAAAAACCTTTTAAGACCAAGGTCCCACAACAACATACGTTCAAAGGTGTTGATGGACGTAAATCTTTCTTTTTTTTTTTTCTTTTTTTTATATTTTTTGTTAAAGAATGGATAACTAAGCAAAAAATCCTATCACGCCAATATTTTATGATAGAATAGAGAAAATAAAAGTAAATGAAAAAGTAAATAACAAATTTTTACAAAAATTTGCTGAAAAAAAACAACAATGTAGTTACCAATAATCCAGCCGGCTGCCTATTCCTTGATCCTGTGGCGCACTGTCTTTCTTGAAGATTAAAGTCCAAGTATAGTTATATGAAGGCTCGTTTCCTCAATGAAACAATAGCGTCTCATCATCAAGGATTATTTCACAGCTAAGATTGAGGATGCTACCGTTGACTGAATACAGTTCATCCACCACCACCCCTAAGATGTCACCTTGGCTAGTGATATCTCACTGCTATTGCCAGTGGTATATGTGATATTTTACGTTAACTCGTATGTCAAGAGCAGGGACTGGGGTACGCAGGGTTGTCACACCCGTAGATCAAAAATAAATATAAAATTTCAAAACAATAAAAACTGATCACTGCATGCACTTAAATCAATGCTTGCATGGGAATGTTATTAAAATTTACAAAAAATTGTTCGAACCAACTGTGTCACAGATGTAACGGTAGCAGATTCTCTAGCAAAACTGATTTTTTTAAAAAACCATTGTCAGCACCGGAGAATTTTCCTGTGAAAATGAGGTCTCTTTTTTGGTTTAAAATCAAAATCAAACGTAAAAATAAATATTTCGATTCTATTAGGGACATAATAAGGTACGTTTTCACCAAATTGTGTGAAAACATTTTTTTTTGTGGGGGATAAACATTAAAAACGAAAATAAAAACAAAATTTACTCGGTTTTCCCTATTTTCACAACAAATTTTAGGTTATGTGAAAAAATAGCCTGTAAAAAGACCATAAATTAAAGACCTTTTATTACCTACAAATTTTGATATATACTTTTTTCGATAGAAGTTCTTGTTTCGATAAAAATCAAAAAAAAACATTTTCTACCCCTAAAAACACACCCCATTTCACCCTCGTAATTCGGATCACCTTTAATTTATGTGTCCCCTCATTTGTGCAATATTTTATTCCTTATCCAATAGTTTTCATGCTGTTACTAATTTTTTCCTCACAAAAGCTATTTTCGCTGTTCTACAAATCAAGGTGTGAAATGAAAATTTGGCTTAGAACATCTCGAATAAAGAAAAAAACTTATAATGACATTTGGTTGTAACACCACTCAACCCTTTCGAAAATTTGAAGCTTGTAACGACGGACTATTTTCAATGTTTACCCTAAAATAATATTCAAAGGAATTCGCTAATAATTTATTAATTTATTCTCCTCAATTGTAATAAGAGTCGTGTAATAGGACATTTTTTCGTACTACTGTGATCATTTTTTTTGTTGATAGTTCTAGTTACATCACTCGTATTAATGATACACGTTTTGTATTAATGGTTGTTTGTAATAGTGAAAATTGCTTGGAAAGGGAAACAGGAAATCTAATAATATGTGTATTTAAGCGATCAAATTATTTTGATTAGTTTATAAAATTAAAATCAGATTTTTAGTATTTAATTAAAAATAAAACAAGAATGATCGATGATGTAAATTTAAATCGTGAAAAGAAAATACTATCGATTTTTAATAAAAGCTGTCAACTGTTAAATGTGCAATAAAAAAATTAAATGCTTATAAGTGTTAACAAATGTTATTGAAATAGTTTTCATTGGTGCTGTTCTTTTGGAATACAAAATACAAAATGTTTAAATTGGAATTGGAAGGATTGTAAATTGGAAAGATTTTTTTCACTTATCGCGAATTAAAATATTTTTTTGCTACTAAACAATACAAATTGAAATATTTCTAGAAATCATTAAGTTTATTAGTTGTGGACTGTTGTTCATACAACATAGTAAGCTAATACATAAATTAAAATGTATTGAATGGTTGGCTGACAGCTGTATTAGAGAATAGAAATAATTAACGAGAATGGGAATTTACCGAGGAAACAATGGCTGAAAGTTATGAGTATGGAGAGTTTGGGATTGTTTCTGTCAGTGGATTGTGTTAATTTATTTTTGCTACTGTTAAATTATTTTCTCTGTTCTTAATTAGCTTAATAGTTTCTTTTATTACACTGTGCGACAAATGGTCGGGGTCAGTGATCCGCTGGGGTTCTGACTACCTGTAAAAGTTATATCGGTAAAAAAAAAGTTATACGTGTCCCGGCGTTAGGTCACGTCTAGGAATCGAGATATATCGATTTGAAGTTAGTATGTATCATATAGGGGAAATACTCAAGTTTTGGGGACATAACTCGAGAACGACTAGTCTTATTTTACTGAAACAAATTTAGAAAAATTAAAAATAACAATTCCTTTAATCTACTTCTACACTATTTCTTTACACAATCAATAGTTTCGCAGTTATTAATAAATTTATGAAGAAAAAAAATAATTTTTTGCCTAAAAATAAAAAAATTGTATTTTAAAAAATCATGAAAAATTCAAAACGGGAAAAAGTGTAAAGTCTTATTAGTTTGACGTAAAGTAACATAATCTGTGCACAAAACGAGACATAGATCATGAAAATCGATGAACGCATTTCGCTTTTATAAGTAAAGGTATCTCATTTTGACAAGACTATTGATTTTTCATAGAAATTTTTTTTTAATATTTTTACTGGAATAAACTACAAAACTTATTGTTTTAATTGTATTTGGACATGTGTCTATGCGTCTTTGTGTATTAATTTTACTTTTTTATTTATTATTTATTATTTTCTATTTTGTATTTTTTTATTTATTTATTTTATTTTATTATTTTATTTTACTATTTTTATATTTTTATTATATTTCATTATATTTTATTATATTATTATTTTTTATTATTATTATATTGTTTATTTTTATTATTATTTATTATTATTATTATTTATTATTATTTTTTATTATTATTTATTATTATTATTATTATTATTTATTATTATTATTTATTATTCATTATTTGTTATTATTATTTATTATTTATTATTATTTTTTATTGTTTATATATTATTTATTTATTATTTATTTTTTATTTTTTATTATTTATACATTATTTATTTATTATTTATTTATTATATTTATTTATTAAATTTTTTTATTTTATTTTTTATATTTTTATTATATTTTTATTTTACTATTTTTATTATTTTTTTATTTTACTTTATTATTTTTATTTTATTTATTTATTTATTTTATTTCTTTTTGTATTTCTTATTTATTTAATTTGAATTTTTTATTTTTTCGTTACTTTTTCAGTATAGTATATCAGTAGATTAAAGGAATTATTAGATTAAAGTGTTATTTGTTTGTCATAGATTCAGTTTTCCGGTGGAATATTATTATTCGTATAAACGTCCAATTACGTAACAAGTTTATGAAAATATTTTACTTACATACTACAGTTAAAAGAATATTTATAAAAATAAGTTAATCAATACTAAAATACTTATGCGACAATATTTAATTAGTTTTGACATTTTTACGAAAAAATGTCAATTTGTGGTCACACTTTGGCTAAAGCCTAAACTAAAGTAACAACCTTATAAATGTTCCTGCGTTTAAAGAACACAACTGTTTTTGTTTTTTAGGTTTTTTTTAATGGACAACTTAGCATTAACGTCGAACACATATAAAATGACATAGGCCAATATTTTATGATAATCCTAATAGCAGGGACGGGCGTTCGCGGAGTTTGACAGGACCTTAAGAGCGGGGCCTCTAGAGATACCATGTTTGGGTCTTAAGATCCAAACCTGCAGGTTGTTTTAGAGACAACAATTTTTTTGATTAGTGTATTTAGTGCTTTTAGTGTTTTTTTGTTACTTTTTTTTTGTTATTGAATAGCGCAGGAGTGAGTAAAGTAAAGTAAAGTTTTTGTTTTTTCGAGGAGGTCGTGGCTAACGGAACAGACAGGTGATGGACCTTGTTAGTTAAAGGTAATTTCCGCATCCCACCCTGCGAATGTTTTGTTGGACTCTGAGTCTTTAGAGCATAGCCTGTTGGGATGTTGTTAGGTGTAGAATCCGCGAACGATAACAGAGTTGTATTCGTATGTCCTTCGTTCCACGGTTTTTGCATCCAATAATATGTATTTTTTGGATAAATTATTAAATAAATAAATATTTTTTATTTTTTTTTAAATATTTTTGAATTTGCTTAACTATTTTCGAATTATTTGGTTTTTTCATAAATTTTTTTCAAATTTTGGAATTTTTGTGATTTTGGTAATTATATTTTATGTAAATATTTTTTGAAATTTGTGTTTTTATATTTTAATTTTTTTATCTTTGTAAGTTTTTAGTTTTTGAAAATTTTTAATTGTGAATAAGTTTTGTAATTTTTGAATTGTGGAAATTTTGTAGATTTTGAAATATTTCTAAGAAAATATTATTTTTGAATTTGTTAATTTTAATTTTTTTTGTTAATTGTGTTTTGATTATTTATTTTGGAAAATTCTTGGATAATTATTATGACTTTTATTATTATTTTGAAAGTTTTTGATTAATTAGTTTTTATAATTTTAGAAAATTTCTATTTTTTTTGAAAAATTTTGTAGATGAATTTTTTTGTAAGTTTTGATATTTAAATAGATTTTTTTATGTTTAATTTTTCTGGTAGTTTCGTTATTTTCGAATCTTTTCATTTTATTGAATTCAGGAATTGTTTAGAATTTTAGAATTTTTTTTGATTTTAGAATTTTTTAAAAAATGTGTTTGCTAAAATCAGCTCAACTATTTAACACGCAGCACAATTGCCACCATCTATTGAGTTTAAAATTTTTAAGATATTTAGGATATTTTTGAAATTTTGAATTTTTCGTATATTTTAAATTGTTATATTTTTCGAATTTTTTTTAAGTTATGATAAGTTTTTGAAATTTTTTTGGAATTTTTCTTAAAAATTTGTTTTAAAGTTAGTATCAACTCAACGACTGCCAGTCTCCAGCTACTGCGTTCAACTATCGACCTCCAACTCAAGTTTGGTTTATATATTTTGGGGAATTTTGTGTTCAAAATAATATTTCTTTTTCATAAGTTTACTTGTTATATTTTTAAGGTTAAATTTTTTTTTAATTTGGTGAACTTTGATCTTTTTTTGAACGCTTAGATTGTTTTTGGAATATTTATGGAAATTTTAAAATTTTTTTTATTTTTTTATTTGGTTTTCCTCTCTAATTATTACACTGTTAATTATAGTTATCATCGTTTTCTGTGTCAATGTGTGCCATCAAATCCACCAATGGTTTCTGAGACCAAATTAACTACCGTGCTTATTTTTTGTTAGTCTTTCAATCCGTTTTTGCCTGACACATTGTTAGTTATTATGGCTTCTAACACTAATATCTCCACGGTCCACCGTAGTGAATATTGTAATTTGTACGGTCTGAACGTGACCTAGTTTGTCTCCTGGGATCATGTTTTCCATTTGAGTTTTATTTTTTTGTGAATTTGAAAATTTTGTTTTCTCTTCAAAAATTTTGATATTATTTTTAAATTTTAGTATTTTAGTTTTGAATCCTTTTTTGAAATTTTTATTTTGTTATTGCTTATGACTTTTTGTATTTGTGTGTTGTTTTGTGAGCAGAAAGCAAGATGTCCTTTAAGTTCTGACGCACAGACAACATTATTTTTTTTAAATTAAATCAATAATTTATGTTAATAAATTATTGTAAAATGATTCCACAAAACAATCTTTAGTAAGTATATAATATTTATTCGACACATTTCGAATGTTATACATTCATCTACGGCTACAAAAAATATTTAACTAAATATAAATAAAAACAAATATTCATATTAAAAATTTTGAATGGAAAATGGCATAATAACATTTTATGAATTAAATGGTTTTAAAATAATTTGTTTACATATAAAATTTGCTTTTTATTAGGAAAAATCAAATGATCAAAATTTTTTTTGAGTATAATATAAATCAATTGAGTTTTTTGAATAAAAATTTACAAAATTGAATTATGCAAGGTATTTGAATTAAATAATAGTTGGTCGTTTAAAATCAAATTTGGAAATTTTTTGAATGCTTTATAAATTTCAAACTCTTTTAAAGAATCCATTAAAAACCTTTGTTACATAAATGCAAAGGTTCTAAATTGATTGTAAAAAGAAACTTTAAATTTTGTTTTTATTTTTGTTCTTTGAATCTTTCTAAAAACTTCTTCCTGTTTGCCCTATATAAAATTTGTCACAGGTATCACACTTGATTTTATAAATTCTAGAACATTACTTCAAATTGATGTTAGATTTTGGTTTAAGATTTTATATAAATAATTTTTGGTTCTAAATGATATCGAATATCTATGTTTTTTTAAATGATTTCTTATGATGTTTGATAATAAGTTAGTATATTCCATTGAAATACATTTGATGTTTGTATTATTATTATTTGAATTTTTAACTTATATTTAAACATTTAGAAATAACTTATCAATAAATTTTGAATCATAACCATTATCTGAAGCAATAAATTTGATTATATTTAATTCATCTTGAAAATTTGAAATATTTAGTGGTATATTTAGAAGACGATAAATGAGAGAAATATATGCTGCAGCTTTTATTATTATTATTTTGTGTTTTGATGAGTTAATTTTTTTAATAGCTGTGCAGTGGAGGTCTGTGGGTGTAGGGCAAGATATGTTGTAATTCTTGACGCACAGACAACATTTGTTTTGAGATTTGAGTTGGCTTAGTTTTGTTCTATAGAAAAAAGGCAAGATCCTTGTAAATCCTGAAGCCCAAGTTATTCTGTTTTGTTTGTTTAGTTTTGTTCTGTGGACGGAAGGCAAGTTCCTTGTAAGTCTTGACACTCAGACAAATCTTGTGTTTTATTTCAGATTTATTGTTTGTCGGTTGTTCTAGGGGTGGAAGGCAGAGTTCCTAAGTACTTGCATCTCGATAACATGTATTTTTAAGTTTTTTCTGTTTTTTCTGTGTTTAATTAGGATCCGTGAAAAGGTCCTTCAGACGTGTTCTTAACGGGGTTTATGATCTCGCGTATCTCAGTTGGGTGGGAATTTTTTGGTTACTGCAAGAAGGTCATGAGTAGTGAAGTGGTATGGCTTGGATCTTGTTGACCCCTGATGGTTCAATATCTAGGCACCCCTCCATGGTTATTTCATCACGTTCGCGGATTCTCAATAAATTCATGAGCACCAAGTGTAGCGCTCATTTAATCTAACTGCCATGGTCTTGGAAAGTACATCTTGTTAAAGCGTAATCTGTTGAAGGGTAGGAAGGAAAAGTGAACGCTAACAGAGAAAGGAATCGCCTGTCGTTCGAGGTGCTATGATTGACGTTCTCTATCTCAAAACAAACCACTTTATACTCAACACTGCGTGTTCCGGTGGTGTCATTGGTTTTCCAGGAAACAGTGAACAGGAAAATGCTAGTTCTTGGATTTCAGAGCCATAATTAGACCAGCTCTGTCCATTGGTTATCCATTGATTTCACCAAAACGCTCTTCCAAAACTTCTTTTTGGTTTATTATGCGTTGAGGTTTAATTTGTTTTGTCTTGCTTCCAATTTTGTAATTAAGATTCAGCTAGCTTATTCTGTGGTCACCTATCCAACTGGTTTTCTCATTTCTTAATCAAGTTTTTCTAGTTTTTTTTGTTTGATTTTGTTTTGTCTGGCTCAGCTAGTTCAGTTGGTACAGCCTGAGAATCTATCTCGACGTTTGGGTTCAAGCCCATCCCCCATTTCGTTTCTTAATTTTTTTTTATGATTCTCAGAACAAATGTAGTCAGTCAGAGTTCCTCCGTTCGTCCTTTACTGTAATGGGCAAGATATTCTATTTCAGTTGTGCTTGGATTTTCCATCCTCTTTTCCTATAGTGATATACTTGAGAGATCTTCGTATTCCTTAAACTTCTAAAACCCCTTGTGCATAAGTACACAATTAGGTAAAGTATTTCTTAAATTTTTTTTTAACTCTGGCAGAAATGTCTTGATAAGACGATGGCCATAAATTGACAGAAGTCATAAAACAAAAACATTCACTAAAAATGCTGTCATTGTCAGACCGACGTTTCGATTAGTATCAAAAACCAGCGCTATGCATATCTTGGTCTGCTTTTCCAAGTTTTATTTTAGTGACATGTGCCATTACAAACTAAAATCACACAGAGCGCATGTAAAGCATTGCAAATAACTTATAAAATATATTTGAAAATCCAAATTGACTTTATTTGAGAACAGCACATATTCTGGATGGATTGATAAATGAATTTAGTCAGCATGAAATAGTACGCTAAACCAGTTGCACCAGTGTGCGGTGCGTCTATTTTGTATGGTAAGTATGATGGTTCCAGGGTAAGTCATTGACAATTATTACACTCAATAAACGAATGTTTTGCAGTTCACCTAATTTTTCGCGACACATATTAAGCGGATTATCGCGAAACATTAAATTATGTGTTTTAAATCTTTGAAATAAAATTTTAACCTTTTTCTAATAACCTCTTTCTTTTACCATATATTTATAAAAGTTGTTGTATAAACCATTTGTGTGTACTAATGTGTTTTAATTTTAACAAACATTTCATATGCAAATTCATTAAACTTTAGAGACCTTTACCTTATTGCTCTTGCTGACTGCCAAATGATACCAATATTTCATTTTTTTTTAAACTAATAAAACAAATTAAATGAGAATGAAAAAAGTTATAAAAGTATTTGCTCCAACAAACAACAACATCGCCGTGCGGGCATCTTCTAGTATTTAATATCGTAAAATTAAAAAAAATCGAATTTAAAAACAGAGCCAACATAAAAAAGAACTAACGCTTATACATAACAATCATGCACATATATATCACGGTGTTAAGGTCAGAAAGAACTTTGAGATATCAATACTAATATCAAATTGTAATATTTCTAATTTCTCTACATATCAACCACATTCATTCCTTACAAACTCTTTACTCATAAATGTGTACGAACCTATATATATATTCATTCAATAATATTTATTTATTTTTCCAATTCGTTTTTTAACATTCTACAAACATTTTCCAAACTGACTTATAACAATAATTCATTCTATAAATTTTCCCTTTTCCTTAACGTCGAACGAAAATAAAAAAAACCAAACAATCCTAGAAGCAGATCAACAGCAATAACAACAGTAAAATGGATAAATTGCCAAACAACAACAACAACATTAAATATAAATGGATAAATAAATAAAAAATAAAACAATTTTAACTTATGAACATAAATGAAAGAAAAATTGGAAAATCTTATGGTCAATAAAAAAAATACAAAAAAAAATTCTCAATATAGATTTTCATTTTTAAAATTTTCCATTCTTTTATTTTTTTAGAAAATATTTTTTTCAAATGGGAAAAAGGATATTAATTAAATTTATCGAGATCTATGAAATTTATCGTTTTGAAGAATTGAAGATAACGTAACGAACGAATTTTTGGTATTGAAATAGAAATAGATGAGTTGAAGGTGCATGAAATGCAAGTTTCATCTGTCAATCAATCAAAATTGATTCATTGAAATGATTGATGAAAACATAGAAATTTTGTTTTTTTTTTATTATTATTTTGAGTTAAAATGATTTGAGCATTAATTATTTTATTCTTTAATGTTAATGTTAGTCTAGGGGTTTTGACAACCCCACGTTCACTATGAATTTTGTTTAGACAATTTATAAATACTGAGAGCACAAATATCGGCCATAATTATGTTCTGGTTTCAAGTTTCGTTATAAAATTCATGAGGACCAAATATATTCCCATAACCTATTCAAGTGTAATTGATCTCAAAAATCCCCAATATTCACATATATTCTTTAAAATCGTTTATTACTTCGGTCTGTTAAAGACCTAAGTATTACATTCTTGAGCTAAAAATGAAATTCTTACCCCCACTTTTTGGCATTTCTCAACGTTTTAGGACCTATACTGATTCTAAAAATGCAAAAAAAAAAAATATTGCTACGCTGATGCATAGGCTGACTTCACCACAACCCTAGAAATATAGTTTTCTGGATATATAATGAGCTAATATCCATCAAATACTTTAATTAAAAACTAGCCAATGTTATAGACTTCGTAGTTCTAATAATAAAAATATTGAAGCAAGCAGTAGTATCCTAACAAACATAAATTCTTTTGTACGAGAAAAAGTAAAAAAAAACATTGAACCGGAAGTGACAAACTGGAAGTTAGGATGCAAAACTGTTGTAAACCGTACTAAATGTGTGTGGACCAAGTTTCATCCAATTCGATAATCCGGTACAGAAATTATTGAGCTTCCAAAATAACTGGTGCTCGGAGGACTGTTGAAAATTTTAGTCTAAAATTGATACTTTTTTAATAACGTTCTGTTTATAAAGTATATGTATGCGAAAAACGGTATTGAATTTTATAAAGTGCAAAGTATTCAGATAATTTATAAGTTGAACTTGCCAATTTTAAACCAAATAATATAAGCTCAGGTAAAAGCACTGTTATTTCAATGTGCCGTGCCGCATTTATCAATGTTTGGTTACACAATTTATTTTCTAATCTTATAAAGTATGAAGATTTATAAATTGAACCTATACGATTTTTATATCCAACTAGTGTAATATGTTCAAGTTCCCAATTCTATACGAAATAATATTAAATGGGATAAAAATTCAGTTAGTTACAATTTGCCGCGCAGAGTTTATACATGCTTGGTATTGAATTTATTTTCTAATCTTATAAAGTTTGGAAATTTATAAATTGAAAATAACCATTTCTATACCAAATTAGTATAAGATGGCAAAAATTGCGGCTATTTTTATTGCGTTAAATGTGTTTCGTATAGAAATTGAATAAAATTTCATTTCGGAAGAGAGATTTGTGCAGTCATGTTGAAAATAAAAAGCGGAGTTTTCATTACATTTTTGAAGGGCATAAATGCACGCGTGGTACAAGTAAATAAATTCGGTAAAAACAACCAGCACAGCGGATTTGGATTATTTCGATTTTCTATATGCAGGTAAGAGTTTTTTATATTTATCGGCTACAAAGCATTTACGTGAATCTACATTTTAGAAAAAAAAGAAGCTCACAAAACGATTTATTGCGCTTCTAAACAAGCTTGAAAATAAAATTTGTTTATCAATAAATAAAAAAAAACAATTTTGTTTTAATTATTGATAGTAACTTTTTTTTAAAAGCTTGTTTATGCCCAGTTGCTTGAACATTTAAATCTCCGATAACTTTTTTAATTCTCCATTTAACTAGTTTTGCGTATTTTGATAGCAATTGGACCTTTAAATAAGGCTTATTGATTCAATTAAGTTTTCTTATCATGTTATTCAGTTAAATGTTTGTTTGTTTTTGTCAAAAAACGGCGTGAAAAAGTTTTTTTTCTTATTGACGATTTAGCTAAGTTTCATTTAGTAAATGTTCAAGCAACCGAGGATAGAGTCGCAAGAAATCGTTTTGTGAGCTTCTTTTTTTTTTTCTAAATTGTAGTTACACTTAAATGCTCTGTAGCCAACGATATGTGATTCGGTTTAATTTTAAAGTAAACGTGTACTTGATCCATCCTTAGATGGGCTGTTTTTTCTTACATGTTTCAGGTTACGTGAGTGTAATAATCGGCGAAGAGTATGGCGGGAATGTTAAAGAGAAAACACGTACGAAGATTTTTTTCTTGAGTGATTAATGAATGAAACTACTTGTGAATAGCTAAAAGTTGGTTTCTCAAAAATTTTATTTTCATTTGGATCAAATCGTCATTCGCATGTTTGTTTTCCTACGTGTATGTCTCTTAGGATTCACCCCACACCACATATTACACTATGGTACCCCGAAACACCCATATCGCCAAGAATAAGGCAGTACGACGTTGAAAACCTGCAATATTTACACAATATTCTTATTAGTGTTGGGAATAATCGAATGAAAACTATCGTGCCGTGCCATTCGATAGTTCTGAAATATTCATTAAATAACCTGACCTGATAAAATCTATTATTACTACATATTTTTATTCACAAAAATAGTAATGAATAAATGATAATGACGCCTCGATACCGGAGGATATATTCTTGTTGTATGTGAACCAGTTTCATTTACATCCCGATTTTTGTCTAAATATAAAAACAAAAACCATTCTAAACTTGGACATTGGCACAGACATAATAACCCAAAGCAATAGTATTTGCTCATTTTCTCAAACATAAAGGCAAAGCCAAGCTCCACAAATTAATTCTTCTTTATTGTTGAAAAAGATATACGCAGCAACGGGTCCTTCCATACTCATTACTTCAGAGGTAATTTTTAAAATTTAATTAAAAATATATATGATATTTTAGACTCCGTTCTAAATTAACAGAGTTTCAAAGCGTTCATTTGTAAACGAAATTGTGGCTTAGAAACAGTCGGAAACTACAGAAAAACAGGCATCCTTCAAAAAGCCGCGCGGAAAAGTAGTTTCATTCTTGGCATCCTACCTCCAGGAAACCTATGGTGAAAGCCCAACAGTTCAGGAGCAAACTCTGGGAGCTCAAGCCTGTATTGAATTATTTGGATGTCTGAAGACTGGGGACGATGACGAAATTGTAAGTTACAATTAATTTTAGCTACTGTTTTTTTTTTTAACTTTTATAAATTACAGAGCCTTCTTGGTAATAAAAATAGTAATGGATTTCTCCAAACAAAACTAGAAAATAATCGCGTTAAACGGAAAAAACTGCAAAATCTACTGCAGTCTCCGAACGAAATTGAATCCAATAGCGATGAAAGTTTGGATTTCTCAACCATAAAAGAAATCCGCCAAGTGCAAGATCTTACTTTTCCTGAACAAAGTGAAACTGCGAAAAATATATTATTTGTTATATTTCAATATTGACGAGAGCTTTCAAAAGATTTGATGAGCCCGTTTACAAATTGCCCATACTTTTTTCTTTGACCTAAACTGTTATAATCTATTAATGTGTCAAATAACAAATTGTTTACTGTTTGAATTTGTAGATTTCCTTTGATTTTTCCTTGATAGAGAAAACGGTATTTTAAAAAAATGTTTATCATGTCATTATGTCAAAATTTAATATAATTTTTCGTTTAGAATGCGAAACATTGATTTTATCAATCATAAACTTATTGAGAGTACTTGGTTCCTCGCCTAATGGCCGCAAGAAATTAAGCCGTCTAACGGATTAACAAAGCGTAGATCGTGTCATACAATTTAAAAAGGATTGTATACAAAAAAAATTTGAAATAAAATAAGCATTGCTCCAAATATTTCTTGATCGGTCTTTCTTCTTACTTTTACAGTCCGGGCACTAATGACGAGTATTTAGAAGGATCTGCTGCTAGAGCTCCATATATACTGGCGATTGGGGATACGAAAGCATCAATTTCTCAATATATATATGATGAATTTTTTGAAAATAAAAATGTTAAACAAAAAAATGTATTTTAATTAACATAACAAAAATTGGCATATATTTTATACCGTTTGGTTTAAAACTTCATAATGGTAGGTATAAAATTTATAGATTATATTTATTAAAAGAGTTTATACGTGTAGGTATAAATTAAAGATACTATTATATACCGAACTAATAAACTGATGATATGTAATTTATACCAATTTTTATTATACCAAACCAATAAACTCATGGTATATAATTTATGCCAATTGTTATTATGCGAAACTCATAAACTTATGATATATAATTTATACCAATGCTTATAAAAATTATCATTATACATAAATATATGCAATTTATATAATGCAATTTTTGAACTTTTATACCATCGAACTTTATTTAACTAATACCATTTCTTTATGGATTTATATAAATACAATTTTTTACCAATTTCATACCAATATTTTCAACCGTGTACCACTTTGTTCACTATTGCTAAAAAACTAATCAGTTCTTTGTTACTTAAGTCTCCATCTTTTTTCAAAGTGTCATTAAAATTGGATAATGAATGAAGTCTGTATGCTCCCAACAAACTTGAAAAACAAAGTGTGAAAAGTCAGCAGTTGTATGGTAGACCCGCCGCCACCTTGGTCAATGTGTCCCAAAAGATGATAATTTTCTTCTCATACTAATTGAACTCTTTTCCATAAGTTTCATCATGATCACTTCATTATTGTAAGCTGTAGTGTGCATAAACACACTAAAAAAAATGAAAATTTACAAAAAAAAAATTTTACCGGAACTGACAAACCGGAAGTTTTGATGCAGAACTGTTGTGAACCGTACTAACTGCTTATGTATCAAGTTTCATCCAATTTGGTTATCAGGTACATATGCTATTGAGCTTTCAAAAAAACAGGTGTATAGGACACCCCACACCACTTTCTTCACTATCGCTCAAAAACGCTGATCAGTTCTTTGCCATACATATTTGCATCTTTTTCCAAAGTGTCATCAAAATTCGTTCACGAATGAATGCTGTGCGCTCCAAACAAACATTGAAAATAGTGTGACACATTAAACAGGTGTTCAGGAGGACCCCAACCACTTATCAATATTATCCAAAAACTAATCAGTTCTTTGTTACTTAAATTTCCATCTTTTTCCAAAGTGTCATTAAAATAAATTGATGAATGAAGTCTGTATGCTCCCAACAAACTTAAAACACAAAGTGTGAAAAGTCAGCATTTGTATGGTAGACCCCCCACCACTTTAATCAATGTGTCCCAAAAGATGACAATTACCTTCTCACACTAATTGAAACCCTATCCATAAGTTTCATCATAATCATTTCATTATTGTAGGCTGTAGTGTGCATAAAGACACTGAAATGTACAAAAAACATTTTTTTACCGGAAGTGAAAAACCGGAAGTTGGGATGCAGAACTATTGTGAACCGTACTAAATGCTCATGTACCAAGTTTCATCCAATTCAATTATCAGGTACAGATGTTATAGAGCTTTCAAAAAAACAGGTGCTCCAGAGACCCCACACCATTTTGATCACTATCGCTCAAAAACTAATCAGTTCCTTGTCATACATATTTCATCTTTTTCCAAAGTGTCATCAAAATTCATTCACGAATGTATGTTTTATGCTCCAATCAAACATAAAATCATTATGGAAAAAACCACCTGTTGTATGGTGGACCCCCAAAAACTTTATCCAATGTACTCAACGTTTCATGAAAATCGATTGGCAGTTTTAGGCTACAGTAGGAATAAACACTTGAAAAAAAAACTTTTTAGCCGGAAGTGAAAAACAAGAAATTGGTACGCAGGAATATTGGAAACTGTATTAAAACCTTTTATACTAAGTTTCAATAAGATCATATGCAGCGGTCAGAAGTTATTAAAGATTTAAGCTTAAAGGTGTTCGGTAGACCCCCCCGCAACTTTGTATAAATTTGGAATGGATCCAGATCTTCCATTTTCAAGTGAATTTGTATCATTTCCCAAAGTTTCATCAATATCCTATGCAGAAAACTCTGAAAAATCGTCAAGTGTGTCAAAACAAGGAAATTTGCATATTTTTTGCTTATAAACTTTCATTTTAAGTGATTACGAGTAGGAGCATTGAATTTGGAGAAATCTTGATGGTGGGGATTGGTATGTGAGACTAAAATCTAGATTATTGCATTATAAGTTTGTCAAAAAAATAATGTCAAGTCTTCTTCTTCTGTAGGTAGTAAATTTTTCTGTAGGTAGTAAATTAGGCTGATCCGTCAGCATTTCTATCATTTATCGATTTATCAATCTATCATTTCTTAACGTTTCAAATTGCGTTGTGGATATCGTGCTCGACTGATGTGCTGTAAATAGTGAGTTTAATTCCTGGTGTGGTACATCTTTTTTTATCGTTTTTTTTTTAATTTTTATTAAAGGCCATTAAAATTATTTTTTTTTTATTTATGAATTCATAAAAGTAATTAAATTTTCTTTAAACGAATTTTAAAAAATTGATCTATAACGCAGATTTTTAAAGTTATATTGCTACTGATGAAAATCGTGATCTAATCGAACCAAAAAGTGCAATTTTGGACTCGACCAACTCCGATTGAGCTAAAATTTGGTATATAAGTAGTAAACATAAAATAAAAAATACAACTTCTCTTCAAAAAATTCTAAAACTCATATGTCGAGAATAGGGTGGGTCGAAAAGTTTTAGAAAAATGAAATCCGAGATATATTTAAAAGACGATTGCAAGAGCACGGTCCAACCGATTTTAGTAAAATTTTTTTTGTTTAAAAGGTAATTAAAAATACTTTTTGAAAAAATTACACTGTAAAAAAATTTTGCTACACTGCAAAAAATATATTGAGATAAGTTTTTCAAAGATAGCGCTAGGGTCGAAGGCCAAGCAATATTTAAATTTTTTTTTTGCCAAAAGAGAGGTATACCCTTGCACTAAAACATATCAATTTTTTCAGATATAATTATTTTTTTTTCCTGAGATATTTAATTTTAAATATTGAAAAAATTGACGGTTTTTGGCCAATAACTGGAGAAATTATATGAGGAAATTATATTAGGAAATTTATATGAAAGTCACGTGATCTCTGTTTGAAACTTTTATTTTTAAATTTTTTTTTTTTAAACTTTTTTTTATTTTTAATTTTTTTATTTTTAAACTTTTATTTAAAAATGTTTTTTTATTAAAAAATACAACAAACAATAAAAATATTTATTATTTTTTTATTTTAATTTTAAAGTGTGATTTAGCAATGGATTTGACTAATATTCATCGTCATCGGTGCTGCAAACCTTTTCAGAACAAGAAGTGTTCAAAGAAATTAGTTAGTTTGACTAAAGGTAATCAAGATAAGTTGAATGAACTTTATCACACTGAGAAATATACAGCCTACAAAAAAATATGTACCAGTTGCAATATAAGGCTATCAAGAACTAATATTGAAGAACAAGCCATTCAGGAAAATATAAATGTTCCAGTGGATGAAAATACAAATGTCCCAGTGAATGAAGACAAATTGACAACAGATACAGAATTTGACGAGCCTCAGCCTGGGCCAAGTAGTTCAAGAGATATAGTAACGCCTTGTTTAGCCAATGTTCAACGAGATGAACTTATTTACAACATTAATACAAAAATAATTCCTTTGTTAGAAGATGTATCGCCTATTAGAAAGAAGCATTGCAAAAGCAATTCTTACAACAAAAGAAAATCAGAGGAAATTGCAAATTCTATCCCAAATATACTAAATGAGAAGATATCAGTGGACCAAGAGGATAATATTGTGAGATCAAGACCAGAGAAAAGCCAAATACTATGATGAAATTATCCAAAATCTTAAATTTCAATACAATTGAAGCGATGATTTGGATAAAAAAAATATTGTCAATATTGCCGCTTGAAATGAGCCATGAAGAAATTCGGAACATTTTAGGATCAGACATAACCACTTATGCACTCATTGAAAATAAGAAATTTCAACATAATTTGTGTACATTCTCTTCAATTACTGAACCAAACTTCAGAAGGCATTCGCTATCAGACGAAATAAAAGAAAATAATAATAATATCATTCTATTTAGATGATGATATTAGTCGAATAATGCCTGGATCTCAAAATTATATTAAAATTGGGAAAAAAAATGACCGACAACAAATTCAGAAGAGACTCTTGTTATCCACACTTAGAGAATCATATTTACAGTTTAGAAAAAGATTCCCAGGCCAAAAAATTGGGTTTGATAAATTTTCAGAATTATATCCAAAACAATGTATCCTGTTAAGAATTGGAAATCATCAAAATGTATGTGTATGTACTCTACATCAGAATATAAAAAATGGAGTACTACTGATAGATGTAATTTGGATACTTTGATTGTAGACCCTGAAACATTCACGGAACAATTTATAAGCCATTTGAAAATATTGATACCACATAATTTTATATCTTTTCAACAGTCTCAATTTTTAAAGGAAAACAAGCAATCGCTACAGTTAAGCGAATTCTTAGTGCAGTTAGATTTCTTCGTTCTTCGATTCTTCGTTCAAGATGCTGTTCAAGGATATCACTGGAATAATAATCTATAATTCATCCATTTGTTATCCACTATAAATCTGATGATATTTTACAACACAAAAGCTTTGCTATAATTTCTAATTGCAGTAATCATGATAGTATAGCGGTGCATCTTTTCATCAATAAAATGATTAAATTTCTGAAAGAAGGCCAGAGAATGTTGATTAAAAAAATATTTTTCGTATCAGATGGAGCTGGAGCCCAATATAAAAATAAGTACAATTTTATAAATTTTTGTAATTTTAAAGCTGATTTTCAAATAGAAGCAGAGTGGCACTTTCACGCAACAAGTCACGGAAAAAGTGCTTGTGACGGAATAGGGGGCACATTGAAGAGGGCAGCTCATCGATTCAGCCTAGCCAATAAGGATACCATTCAAACATCAGCTGACTTGTACAACTGGGCATCGAATTCGTTTTCAACTTCAATGAGTTTCGAATATTCTACAGAAGAAGAATATGTCGAAATGAAAAAAAAACTAAATAAAAGATACTCCCAAGCAGTCACAATAGTTGATACACAATCATTCCATGCGTTTATACCAGCTAGTTCAACCACACTCTATGTTAAAAAATACTCCAATTCTGATGTCTCCGAATTACGTAAAGTTAGTAGTGAAAAATAACATGTAACTTTTTATACTATTATAAGGCAATAAACAGTATATATATACTGTATTTATTCAGAACAATCTTCTTTTATTTATAAAATATGATGTAAAATTTTGCAAACATTATAATTTTGACAGTAACGCACATTTTTAAATTAAAAATTAGCCCTAAGTGCCATGGTTATGGAGTTATTTGATAAATAACCTTTGGAACTTTTTTTCTCGAAACAGGCTGATCCCACAATCCCGGTGTGTTCAGACTGGAGTTGCGCCTTTCATGAGTTCTACTTATCTCCCATACAAAGTCATCCGAAGTACCCCTCTCCAGTTATTGGCCAAAAACCGTCAATTTTTTCAATTTTTACAGGTAGTGCAAATATTTAAAATTAAATATCTCAGGAAAAAAAAATAATTATATCTGAAAAAGTTGATATGTTTTAGTGTAAGGATATACCTCTCTTTTGGCAAAAAAAAAATTTAAATATTGCTTGGCCTTCGACCCTAGCGCCATCTTTGAAAAACTCATCTCAATATATTTTTTGCAGTGTAGCAAAATTTTTTTACAGTGTAATTTTTTCAGAAAGTATTTTTAATTACCTATTTAAAAAAAAAAATTTTACTAAAATCGATTGGACCGTGCTCTTGCAATCGTCTTTTAAATATATCTCGGATTTCATTTTTCTAAAACTTTTCGACCCACCCTATTCTCGACATATGAGTTTTAGCACTTTTTGAAGAGAAGTTGTATTTTTTATTTTATGTTTACTACTTATATACCAAATCTTAGCTCAATCAGAGTTCGTCATGGATTTTGATGTTCGATTAGATCACGATTTTCATCTACTGTCTTTTGCTATTTGCATTTGAGTCATCATGATAAATAAATATTGAATATATATAAAATTGAAAGTATGTATGACTGTTTATCCTTTATGCATTAATATATTAATCATCATGAAAATTTATGAAGTTGTTGTGTACGCTTAATTTTTGTTTTTATTTAACTATCGTTTTAAACGGCAGTTTGCTTTGATCAATGTTTTTTTAACACAATTTTTTTATGAAATTAAAAATAATGTAAGAAAGATAGTATAACCTGAAGGCTGAAACAATTACATTTGTATATCAAAATTATATGTATTGGAATTCTATCATCTTCACTAAATATGTTGTCGGTTTGGAATTGTATGTAATACATGTTTCTAAAATTAAGTGAAGACTTAATAATTGTAACTTGATACCTGATAAAATCGATATATCGATTTAAATCACAATTACAATACGGAAATCGCATAAATTCTATACAAAGAAGCATAGCTTATGAATGATTAAACATGGATGGCAATCATGAGAATAAAATAATTAAAATGGTGGCACTTAGCCGATAGTGATTTGCAAACGGCAACAATGCGCATTAATACCAATGAATTTGCTTAGCTTTCCGCAGAGAGATTTGTAAAATTTGAACTTGTTGAACTATGGGTGTGACAACCATGCGTACTTTAGTCCCTGCTATTGGCATATGAGTGCTATTTTGACAATTATTTGGTTTACATTGTGAGGTTAGTGTGTGTAGTTACAAGTTTATCGTTCTGACTTGTTTCTCATTTATTCTACTAATACGATCCAAATACTACTAATACGATATCAATTGATTGCGATTGCCAATGAAGTTTTCACTTCTGCCGTGCGGTCTTAAGCACACTCTCAGTTTTTTATTTTTTTACCCAATTTTTTGGAAAATTATAAAATTAATTATTTGTTTGAAATGAAATTTTATTATTATTATTGAGAATTATGGTATTATAAGTTTGTCAAAAAATGATTTCATTTATTTTTTAGCCAATTTAAATAAAAAATGTAGCTGATTTTAGGACGTAAATTTAATTGAAAATGAAATTGGACATGGAGATTTTTGAACTTGTTATAGTTCTTGAAATATTTTTGGAATTTCGAAAAAAGTTTTAATTTTTATTATTGTTATAATTTTTGCAATAATTCTAGAATTTTGAAATAAATAGAATTTTTGAATTTTATATATATTTTTAGAACTTTGGAAAAAGTTTCAATTTTTGATTTTGTTAGAATTCTTGAAATTTTTTTCAAATTTTGAAAAATTTTAAATGTTTGATTTTATTATAATTTTTGGAATTTTGAAAAAAGTTTGAATTATTGATTTTGTAATAATTTTTGGAATATTTAAAATAAATTTTGGAAAAGTTTGAATATTTAAGAATTTTTGGAATTATAATGAAATTTTGAAAAAGTTTAGATATTTGATTTTATTCTAATTTTTGGAATATTTTTAGAATTTTGAAAAAAAGTTTAATTTTATTTAATTTTTACATAATTTTTGGAATTTTGAAAGAAATATGAATTTGTGATTTTGTAATATTTTCTCGAAACGCTAAATGGAGAGGTTTTTGAGTAGTTTGCTGAGTGTATCATCTTTTCACTAAATAATGTTAATATATGATCTGTTATAATTTTCTGGCAACGTATTGATGTTTCGTGTTAGTTTTGTAAAATTTCTAAACAGAGATAAAAAACAGAGTCATGTTTGATACACATCGCTGCCCAAAACTAAAAACCATGTTCTCATAAAAGTTTTTTGCCGAAAACTATATCCAAATCCTTAACTCAGACCGAAGTCTTGATATCTCAGAGCTGTGAGATTTCAACCCCTCCATATTTTAATTTTAGCTTTTGTTTCAATTAAGATTTGTTTTTTTATTATATTCTTAAGTTGCAATTAGGCTATTGCAGAACTCTGCAATATTTCTGTGCGTTGTCATAGTCGAGAAATGGTAGTGTTTAAAATATTAATTGCAGAAAAGTTTGCATTGAACTCATTGCAAAACATTGCAATTAGTCATTGCAATGTTTTAAAATGAGTTCATTGCCAAACTTTTTTGCAATGAATATTTTACACACTACCATTGCAGAGTTCTGCAATAGTCTAATTGCGGCTTTACTGATGAATCTTATTTATTGAACCTTATTTCTTTAACTAACTTAAAATTTAAAAAAAAATATATTTTGTAAATCGTAGATTGTTTTGTTAAAGAGATCGTTTTGTAGTAGGTCAAAATTAGTCTTATTTAATACTAAGAAGAGACTAATTACGACATTTGACAATAACGTACCTCCACCCTTCTGTAAGATCATTTTTTTAGTTAAGTAAAATGTGCTAAGTAGGCACTACGAAATGGGCAGCTACTACATATTAAAGCAATTTTAGACCACGTTTCACAAAAACAAGCGTTCAAAATTTTTTTTTAACTGTTTTTGTTTGCAAGCTCGAGTCATTTACTTACTTATTTAATTATGTGTGTGAATCCAATAATTCAATAATATTACTAGACAAATTACTAACAATATAATATTTGAATTCGAACCTCCTGTTTTGAGTAGTTTTTAATATTTTTCAATAAAAAAAAGCTATTGTTAGAAAACACGAATTAAATCTGTATTTTATATAAATTTTATATGCTAATCCTCTCCCTTCTGCTAACAAGTGTTTTGCTTTAAATATCTTCACATAATTCTTTTTAGTGGTTCATTTGATAAAATAACTTTTACTTCCTTGTAATTTTTACTACGATTTTAACAATATTACATAAAACTTAATAACAACTTAAGATTATATATGTAGGTTAACCACCCACCCACTCTACATTACAATATTTTAGTCTTTAGCAAATATCTCTCCCTCTGTTGATTTTTCGCAAAACTAGCAAACTAACAACAAGCATAAATCCTAATATATAAAAGGGTTTCTTCATACCCATTTTCTTTCCCCATTTCATTTTCTATTTTTTCCCTTACGTTAATTTTATTTATTTATTTTAATTTAAACAAAACTAAAACACTAACCTATGTATAATAATGTTAGATATTTAGTTTTTCCAAACGACTTCTAATCATATATAACAAATTTAATTTTTCATTTGACAGTACAAAATTGAAAATCTTTATGGAAATAGAATTAAGATGATGTATAAGAATTTAATCAAGTAAAATGAACTTATACGTGTCGTGGTTTTAACTCGTATATAGATGTTGGGGAAGGAGCACAAAGCAAGAGGCTTATATATCAGTTTAGTTTGTTGTTGTTATTTTTGTTGATTCAATGAAGTTGAAAAGATTAATATTAAACGACTTTAAAGTACAAAATGGAATGAGAGAGATATTGTGTAACTTAAATTGTTTGTCTATGTTTTGTGTTTTTTCCTATGAAAATAATACGAAAGGGGTCATTTGAAATGTAAAATAGATTGATTGATGATTTTCTTTTGCTATTTTGAAGGTGGTATAAATTTGTTGTGTCCGGTTTTCTGTTTTGTTGCTATAATTAATTGTTTTTACTCAAGTTTTCTATTTAATAAATCGTTTTATCACTTTACATTTAGATTAATGACTATGATACGAAAGAGTGAATGTTTTTAAATGCATTTCAAAAATGTGGTTAAAATGTTTTAGGATAAACATTGTTGTTATTTTGGTGTCAGACTCTTTTGAAATGGAATATAGTGAACTACAGGGAGGTTGTGGTTTTGAACGATTTCTTAGAAATTAATGGATGATAACCACTCGCTTTAAAATGGTAGCAGGTAGTTTCGTTATTCCATTTTACGCACAAACTACAAAAGTGAAATAGTAAAAGGTTTTTTTGTATTTAATCTACTACATCTTTGTCATCTGTTCTGCAGGTATGGAGTAACGTAAAACAAGAGTATGTTTTACGTTACTCCATACCTGCACAGTTTTTATGCAGCTAAATTCTCTTGAAAAACGTTCCACACCTCAGCATTCCATATAGAGCTGGATCAACTTCTATATAGAGTGCCGGCTTACCAACCTACCTATTTGCTATCATTCTGGATCTTTTTTTAATTCTTAAAACATGTCCAAGTTAACCCAACATATTGTAGCGTAAATAACATATTTATAGGTAATAAAAAGAATTGTTTGGTGACAAAATTGTACTGGTTTTGATATATTTTGTCGTCTGACTTTAATGCAACAAGTTTTAAAAGAATGGTTTACAGTAAATAATGTTTGTAAAAAATGTTACCGACCTAATTCATATCTTTTATAGCATAAGTTTGGTATTAACCGACACATACTGTGATCTGGACACTGAAATATGGACACTGACAACTAGTGATTTTTACATCCTTTCAATGTTATAGAGAAAATTTCATGTAAATTTCATGTATTTTGCTTACTTCTGGCTGTTATTAATATTAATATTATAATATCTCGATGTTATAGTTATTGATTACATTCTTTGCTTAAGGTAGTCTCAACTCAATGATTCTATTATAGTTCTGATATTCTAGTTTTCTATTCGTGTTAAGGAACGAGTGTTAATGGTTAAAATGTGTTTTTTCAGTTGGTGGGTTTTTTGCTAAATTTAGTTTCTTGATTAATTTTAATTTCGGATTAATAGATTATTGGTTTTGGGAATTTTATCCAGTTTTCAGACCTGCTGAATAAGGAATACTTGCACACCAAAGGCATTTTGCTGTGCAAACAAGTGAAAACTAGTTTTTTATCGGAGGTAACAAACTGCAAGTTTAAAATACAAAACTGTTAAACAGTTCAAACAATCATCTGTCAAACAATCATTATTCATCAGAGTGTATGTACCAAGTTTTATCAAAAAGAACTATCACGAATTGATAATATTAATATTTCCAAAACAATAAGTATGACGGAGGTCTTCGCCATTTAAAAATAAACAGTTGTAAATAAAAACTTTGTTCTGACCCACCTATAAGGTGATTAAATCTCCTATTGGCTGTATGAAGGATGAAAACCTATAAAAAGAAATTTTTTTTACCGAAAGCCGTTATACCGTTAACTATTGCATAAATCTTATATACCAAGTATCAACCAAATAAAATACAAGATCGGAAGTGTTTGAAATATCAACCAAATATTTGCTCGAAAGACCATCCAATATTGTCAACCTCATATAGATAAACAGCATCGAAACATTTATGAATGCTATGGGTTCTGAAATATGTTGCGAAGATATAAGCACGAATAGTACTTTTCCATAAAACATTCCATAACAATTTGCACCCTTTCACTCTAATAATAATAAACTGTGCAGAGGGTTGCAAACTTCTGAATTTAAAAGTAAAAAAATTACGTTTTTTTCAAATTTTTCCTTTCTTTTAAGTTACAAAACACGAAACTTGGTACTTATTTATCTTTTCCCAAAAAAAGTCAAAACGCAAGATTTGGAAAATAAAACTTTGCCAACAATAATTTAAATTCTGCAACATAATTGATTAACATATGAGTTATTTTATAGGTTTTCCGAATTATAGCTCCGAGCTATTTTGAGTTTTATTTATTTTAATCGCGTTTATGTATTTTTTTTTCTTTTTTTATGCCGCATTGTAAATAATATTTGACAAGATCAGTCGTTCTCTAACGTCAGTAAGGAATTCTTTTAAAACTGCCTACTTGTAATGGACAAAGATATACTTTGTCAGATGTACACCCTTTTTCCATCCTATAGTAATTTACTATAGGCTTATTGGAAAATAGCAAAATATTTTCATCCCAACTTTCAACTCAACTTTCAACCAATTTGTGTAACAGCACAAGTATTTCAAACATTCCGCAAACATACATCTGACCCGTTTCCGGTATTAACCTAGTTTTTTTATAAATTTTCAATATTTTTTTTACCTAATTATGAATATAATTGTATGGAATTAAGTAAATTAAAAGAAAGCAGATATCCAATTAAAATAAAATTTATGCTGAAGAATTTTCTCTATTAACTCGTGCGGAGAAAATTTTAGTGGTTTTTTTTAATTAATGAGTTGGTGGTTAGCAGTTAAATTGATCAGTTGGTTGTTAGCAGTCAAATTGATCGGTTGGTGGTGATTAATTAAGTTGACGAGTAGTCAGTTAATTTTGAGGTATGGAGTGAATCTTGGATATTGAGTTGAATTAAGTTACGTTAAGTTAAGTTAAGTGCTAGCTTTAAACTATGCAAAAAAACAACGGATTAATAATAAAAACACTACAGGATGTCAATCGTTGTATTATTAAATAGCTCGTATAAAAATGCCAATGATCACTGAGTCAGAGAAAAAAAATGTTGGTGAAATTAACATTAAATTTGAACTATTAAAAATAAAAAGAAAAACATAATTTTTTTGTTCGTATTGGCTACACTTTTGTTTCATCAACAGAAGCTACTATTGGTGAAGCAAAATAAAACGGTTTGTAAAGTGATATGTGAAGAACCATAACCATAGAGATATTACTAGTTTTGGAGATATCCAGATCAAGATTAGTGGAAGAGATGCGATATTGTTAAATCAGGAGTTTTTTTAATTGGAGTTGGATGAAGACACGACATCTTAGGCAATAGTAGACAATCCAGATAAGTGTTTTTTTTTTGTGTTCTTTCTTTATATACCGCATTTTGTTACTGTTGACCTTTTTTTATCATAAGATGTTAGAGAAACATAATTAGTATAATTAGGGGAGAGTTTTTCCATGGCAGGTATTCCGTCTGGAGATCCTGAGGTGGTGTTTATATTCACGCTATGTTATAAATTTTATTGTGGTGTTGTGAGGTAGGTCGCTAGAACCTGCGCTCAAATGAGATAGCGGCAGGGTAAATAGCGTGAGTGACCAGCTGTTGGACCTTCGTGGTCTACCAGACCTGCTATTACAAGATGGCGCCCAACGTGGGGCTCTGGAGTGACAATGTTTGTGTCTTTGGATCCAATTGGGGTTGTTCTAGAGACAACAACTTTTGTTTTATTTGTGTGTTTAGTTTTTTTTAAATTGTTATTTTTGTGTTATTGTACACCGCAGGAGTGAGCATTAGCCCTTAAGACTACAGTTCAACGGGGCTTACAAGTTATAGTGAAGTATGGACTTCCTCGTGGAGGTCAGGGTGGCAGAACAACAAGAAATGTTCCTTGTTGGTTATTGGTGAATTTCACCAGTATCATCCCATCCTGTGTGTTTTGTCAAGCCCTCAAGTCCTGGGTGAAGTGTAAGCTTCACCCCGCTATACTAGCATTACATTTTTATTTATGGTCTTCTACGAATAATCCGTTTAGAGCATAGCTTGTTAGGGTGGGCTTGGGTACAGTGTTCGTGGACGTTAACAGAGATGTATCGTCTGTCATTTGTGCCACAGTCTCTGCATCCAAGTAAACCAAAGCTAACCCCTTCATTGCTCCATTCAGGTTGTTTAGGTGTTAATATGAACCAATAGGTGAATGTAAAAACATTCGTTTATTGGGTGTCACAGTTTCAAATGACCTACTCTGGAACGATCATGTAATGGCGATGGCAAAAAGCGCGTCTAAAAAACTCGGCCTCCTAAATAGATGCAAAAAATTTTTCACTCCATACCAATTGCTCCATGTTTATAAGTCCTATATTCGTCCCTGTATGGAGTACTGCTGTCAAGTTTGGGGTGCTGCCTCTGTTTCCATCTTGGCCCTCTTGGACTCTGTTCAAAAGCGAGCTATACGAATTGTAGGTGATCGAACTTTGACATCACAACTTGATTCCCTACAACATCGTCGCACTGTTGCTGACCTCGTTGTTTTTTACAAATATCGTCATCAGCAGTGCTCAGATGAAATCAGCGGCATCATGCCTCAAACTTATTCTTACCCCCGTTCCACTCGGCAATCGGCTGCCGCAACCAGTGAAACGGTAAAGATCCCGCGCTGTCATACTGGCAGATCGCAGAGAGACTTCTTTGTCCGAACTGCGTACAAATGGAATAGTTTGCCGGAACACTTAGTCTCAGGTGGCTTCAACCCACAGATGTTTAAAAAAAGCGTTAATCTACACCTCAGAACGCCAGTTGTTGTGGGACCCAGGTCTAGACCTAGGTCTTAAAAGGTATTTATGTGTTGTTGTGACACATATTCTAAACCCTATTACACAACACATTTTATTAAAAAAAAAAAAAAAAAAAAATATTGGGCTGACAGAAGAACACATGTAGGAAAATGCTAGCCCTTGGCTTTCTGAGCCATAGCTATAGTAGTATCATGTGAAAGGGCTTCATTTCAGCATTATTTAAAAATACATTTTGGAATTTTATACCTCACCATTTTTTGTGTAATTTTGAAAAATGACATTTTCTCGATGTTTTATTGCCCCGATTAACTCCGACCCAACTTCATCGAAAATCCTGAAATATATTTGGAATGATAGAAAATTGAGTAGGTTTTTAATGAAAAATAAAGAAAAGTGGCAGACACTCATAACTATATTTATTAAAGGGGTGGGAATGTAAAGGGGTAAAAACATCATTTAAAACCAGGTCATGTGGGGTGTCATTTGAAATAGCACTTGGTTTTAGAAATATTGCCTTTTTTTTAGAATTTTGCAATGCATAATTTTGGAATTATTATCAATAAAGTGACACAAAAAGTTGGTCCCCCGCTTAAATTTCGAGCCTAATTAACAGAAAAATTTGAAAAAATTCACAGATACAGGAAGTTTGATAAACTCTGAACGATAATTATAACGAGCTCTCAAATAATTATATTTTTGTGGTTTTAAGGGATTGGGGTGAGGAAGTGTAAAAAAAAACTTTATTGACCCAATCGAGTGGGGTGTCATTTGAAAGAGCACCAAATTTCAGAAACTCAGAAATTTTTTTTAGAATTTTGCGGTGCACAGTTTTTGAGTTATTCCAAAAAATGACACTGATAGACAGAAAAAAATTGAACAAATTCGTAGAGACAGGAAGTTTGCTATATTTTGAACGAAAATTATAGCGACTCTCAAATAATTATATATATGTGTTTAGGGGATGGGTGTAAGGAGAGTAAAAAAAACTTTTTTTGACCCAAGCGAGTGGGGTATCATTTAAAAGCGCTTTTTTTAGAATTTTGCGGTGCACAGTTTTTGAGTTATTCTAAAAAATGTGCAAATTCCAGACCGTTCCTCCCCCATACGTTTCGACACTGATTGACAGAAAAAATTGAAAAAATTCATAGCGCCAGGTGCTATATTTTGAACGAAAATTACAGCGAGCTCTCAGATAATTATATTTCTGTGTGTTTAGGGGATGGGTGTTAGGAGAGTAAAAAAAACATTTTTGGACCCAAGCGAGTGGGGTATCATTTGAAAGAACACCAAATTTCCAAAACATTGCAATTTTTTTTAGAATATTGCGGCACACAGTTTTTGATTTATTCTAAAAAATGTGCAAATTCCAGACCGTCCCCCCCCCTACGTTTCGAGACTGATTGACAGAAAAAATTGAATAAATTCATAGAGACAGAAAATTTGCTATATTTTGAACGAAAATTATAGCGAACTCTCAAATAATTGTATATCTGTGTGTTTAGGGGATGGGTGTAAGGAAGGTAAAAAAAAACTTTTTGAAGTTTGGTAAACCTTATATGACAATTATAGCGAGGTCTCAAATAATTATATTTCTGTGTGTTTAGGGGATGGGTCTAAGGAGGGTAAAAATAAATTATTTTTGTGCTTTTAAGGGATTGGAGTGGGGAAGGGTGAAAAAAACTTTTTTGGACCCAAACGAGTGGGGCGTCATTTGAAAGAGCACTTAATTTAAGAAACATTGCAATATTCTTTAGAGTTTTGCGACGCACAGTTTTTTAGTTATTGATAAAAAAGTGCTATTTTTAGTGTATGTATACCACCCTATATTTCGACGCTGATTTATGGAACAAAATTCCCAATTTAAACAATTAAAATACTGGTTAAATCTTTCATTAGTTAACATTAACAGCTATGGATAAGATTTAACCTCAAGTAATATTTTTGCTCAATGTAGATGTGATTGACATTTACTATTGACGTTTACGATTAAACATTTATTTTGTTATGCGTCCATAGTCTGGCGATATAAAGACTTTACAACATAACTTTATGTCATTTATTTTTGATATTGTGTTCTTTTACATTCACGGAACCCTTGGCGAGCGAATTTTATTCGCACTTGTCCGAATTTTTTTTACTTTGTATTTAAATAGTTTGTAAGTTTTTAGTTTTTATTTTTAACTGAATTATTAGAAGTTCTAAAGTTTTGTAATTAATCTGGAAATTGATTTGGTGTTTTTGAATTTGTGTAAATAATTGATTTCTTTGTAAACTTTTGGGGTTTCATGTAAGTTTTAAAGTTTTAAGTGTTTGTTTGGAGTTTTTAAATTATTGTAAATTTTTCGTTAGTTTTAAAATTTGTTAATTGTTAGGATACTTTTTGTAATTTTTGAAATATTGTTTTTAAATTTTGTTATTTAAGTAAATTTTTAAATTTTAAATTTTGCTGAATTCTGGAAAATCTTTGGAATTTGCGTATTGTTAGAGTTGAAGAAGTATTCGTATTTTTTGAATTTTTATGTAATTCTTTTTATTTTTACTAATTTTGAAAATTAATTTTTGTATTTATAGTTTTTACCAGCTTAGTTTTTTTTGGGATATTATTTTTTGAAATTTAAAAAGTTTTTGTGTTGTTATTTTTAAAGGAAATTTTAGAATTTTGGTAATTTTAAGATATATGATTTTTAAATAATTGTTCTTAAAGTTTTGTAAGTTTCACCTTTTGTTTGAAATATTTTTAATTGTTTTTGTAAATTTTAGAGTTTTAAGAAATTTTTTTTAGATATCTAGAAATTTGTTTAACATTTTTTGATTTTTGAAAATTTTAAAAGTTTTTAAATTTTTTATAAAAGTAAGATTTAATCAATTTTTTTAATTTTTAAATTTTTGAAGTTTAAAGTTTTTTGTAATTTGATTTCTTTTCAAAACCTGAATTTTTTTTTTTTTTTAATAAAATGTGATGTGTAGTAGGCATTACAATATGTGTCACAACAACACATAAAAACCTTTTAAGACCAAGGTCCCACAACAACATGCGTTCTAAGGATGTTAATGGACGCAAATCGTTTTTTTTTTTGTTTTTTAATATTTTTTGTTAAATAATGGACAACTAACCTATAAATACTATAACATATAAAATATGACATAGGCCAATATTTCGTGATAGGATAGGGAAAATAAAAAAATAAAATAAGAGATAAAAAGCAAATTTGTTTTAAAAATTTGCAGGAACAAAACTAAAATTGGTTTGCCAATAGTCCAGCTAATGGCATAATCCTTGATTATGGGACGCAGTATATTTTTCAATGATTAGAGCTCAGATATATAATTATATGAAAGCTCGTTTCTTCGAGCAAGCTAAAGCGTTCCAGCATCAAGGAATATTCATTAGCTAAGATTGAGAGTGCTACCGTTGATTGCTTACAGTTCATCCGCCAGCACCCCTAAGATATCACCTTGGCTAGTGATATCTCACTACTATTGCCAGTGGTATGTGATATCTCACGTTAACTCATGTGCCAATAACAGGGACTGGAGTACGCGGGGTTGTCACACCCGTGGATCAAAAAATAGAAAAAAATTAACAAATTAATAAAAACTGATCCCTCCATGCGAATTGAATTTTTTTTTAGTAGTTTTGATTATTTAAAATTATTTTTTTAGTTTTTATTTAGAATAATTTTTGGGCTACTAGGTCCAGCTGCCCAATCCAAGTTGTTGTGTTTTTATTTTATTTTCTAAATTATTATTGTTTTTGAAAAGTTTTTAATTTTGAATTAAAATCAATTTTTTTAGTCGTTTATTTTGTTTACAAATTTGTTTCAGTAATTGAAATTTTATATGATTCATTTTATTTTTTTTTGAATTGGTTTTAATTGGTTTAAACAATTTTTTTGATTTTTTTCATTGTTTTTAGATATTTCAGAGCTCGAGTTTTTTTTTGATGTTTGAAAGCATAATTTTTTTAACAGTTATTGGAACTTCTTTTGATTTTTTTTATTTTTTTCTACCTCTGTCCTTATTTTTCGCGACCAATTTTTTTGTAAACTCCCGTAGTTTTTTTTATTTCAATTTCTTTTAATTCGGTTTCCTTTAAGTCACTATGATCTCCACTCTCCAAATCACCTTGGTTAACATTAGAGTGGTCTGCAATCTGTACAGGCCTAAGCGAGGCATTGATTTTGATCTGTGGTCATGTTAGTAACTGTTTTTAAATTCTGTTTTGTTTATTTGAAATTGGTTTTTTTTTGATATATGTGGTTGGAATTTTTGCTTTTAAAAATTTTTTGTATCTTGTACCAAATTTTTTTAGAATAATTTTGTTTTAAGATTTTAATTTTTTTGGTATGAATTTGTGTAATTGTTAATTGTTCTGTGGGCGAAAGGGAAGATTAAGTCTTGTAAGACCTGACGCGCAGACAACATTTGTGTGTTGATGTGTGAGTTTGGTTTTGTCTGAGGTTGTTCTGTGGGCGGAGGGCAAGATATCTTGTAAGTCCTGACGCGCAGACAACATTTGTGTTTTAAGGGTTTTTTTTTCATTTTTGTTCTGTGGGCGAAAGGCAAGATCCTTGTAAGTCGTGACGCGCAGACAATTCTTTGTAGCTTAGATAAATTTGTGTGTTTGTGGTAAAGTGGTTGTTTTGGGGGTCAAAGGCAGAATTCGTAGGTCCTTGGCACACCAGAAACATTTATTTTTAAGTTTCTTTATGTTTATTTTAAAACCACAAAGGTAGGAAGGGTCCTTCAGACGTGTTCCTAACGGGGTTTACGATCCTGCGTGTCTTAGTTGGGTAGGAATCGACTGCTGCGAGGGAGTTGTGAGTGGTGAAGTGATATGACCTGGATCTTGTTGACCCCTGATCTGGATCATCCCAGCATGATTATTTTACCACATTCACGGGCTCTCAATCAGGTCGTAACCACTAAGTGTTGACCAAGTATTGACCAACTATTGAAAATAAAAATAAAACAAAATTTTTTTTGTGAAACATTAAGTGTTTGTATTTATTGAGGCTACTGTTGGTGAAACAAAACAAAAAGGGTTTGTGAAGTGAAATGTGAAGAACCATAATCATAGAAATGTTACTAATTGTGGAGAAATCCAGATCAAGATCGGTGGAAAGGAGTTGCGATATTGTTTAACAAGAAGTTTTTTTATTGGAGTTGGATGAAGACAATGGCAATAGTAGACAATCCAGATGAGTCTTTTTTATGTTCTTTTTTAAATAGCGCATTTTGTTATTGTTGACCTTTTTTTATTATAAGATGTTAGAGAAACATAATTAAAATAATTAAGGGAGATGGAAAAGGGAAAAAATTTTCCAGTTTTCCAGTTTCCAGTTTTTAGAGGTCCGTTTTTAGTACGAACCCTATTGGTGAGAGCAAAACTTGTTTTTCCCATTATATCGATAATCTCGTAAACGATAAATCCAATGGATTTGAAATTTGTAATGCGTATAAAACTACCCACACAAGATGAGGGGACAGAAAGTAAATAACGTTGTTTTCGTTTGTTTTACTGGGCAAAAATTTGAAGCCTTTGCGATACTACTTTTTTATCGGTTTAAGTATAATATAATATGAAAGGGCTCTACATCAGTATTCCTTAAAAATCTATTCTGAAATTTTATCCCCGCCATTTTTGGTGTATTTTGAAATAATGGAGTTTATGTTTGTTTTATTTTCGTGATTAGCTTGGAATCTGATTAATTGAAAATTTTAAAAAGTATTTGGAATGATAGAAAATTAGTAAGATTTTAATAGAAAATATAGAAAAGTCAAATACTAATAATTCTATTTATTAAAGGTGTGGGAATAAAAAAGAGTAAAAACACCATTTTAAGCCTGGTGGGGTGTTATTTGAAAGAGCACCAAAATTAAGAAATTTTTTTTAGAATTTTGGGATGCACAGTTTTTGAATTATTGTCTTAAAAATGGAACAAAAAGTTGGTCCCCCTCCCTTTTGTTTCTTTGTTGATTGACAAAAATATTTGAAAAAATTCATGGAGACAGGAAATTTGATAAACTTTTCACGAAAAAAATATTTAAGTCTCAAATAATTTTATTGCTATGTGTTTAGGGGATGGGATTGGAGAAGGGTGAAAAAAAGTCCCAGAATAAAAAAACATTGAAATATATTGATTTATTTATTATTGTAAAAAAGTGCTATTTTGCCTCCTAAATTTTGTCGGTAGCTAATATGTTTTTTTCCAATATTAACTATTTACAAGCGGTTGTAATTGAGTCGTTCTTTAGTTATCATAAACAGCTATGGATAAAATTTAATCTTAAGTATAACTTTTTATATCATTTCGATCAATTTAGATGAAATTGACATTTACTACTGATAGTTACGATGAAACATTTATTTTTTATGTGTATGTGGTTTTGGCAATATAAAGACTGCAATATAGTGTGTTCTTAACATTCAAGAAACCTTTGACGAGCGAACTTTATTCGCATTTGCCCGATATTTTTTTACTTGTTGGGTTAAGGTGGTAATCTGTAAACCTTTAGAGTAAAATATAACAAGGGACGGGGGTCGAGAGACGATAGAGAAGCAAGATCTTCTGAATAACTGTTTAAATTAAAGTTCCCTAACCTTAAATTCTAACATTTGCTGTTGATGAACCTCGATAAAAAAGCTTTAATACAAGACAAAAAGGCTAATTTTCAGACTGTTACATCCGAGTCAAAATTTGTGTTCGCTATATATTTGTGCAACTGAAAATGTTTAAGTGTTGAAAACGTTTGTTTTAAAATATTTAAATATTTTAAAACTTAAAAGCTAGATTTGTTTTTAAATCATTTGTCACAATACTTGAAATCTTGAATTAATCATTGTAGCTAAATTTACCTACATTTATTATATTCTTTACGTAAACAAGTATTGTTTCCTAATTCTTTACGTAAACCTGTAAATAACTGTTTTTGCGTGTAAATACATAGCTCTGACAAAAATTAGTTAACGTAAAAAAGAAAGTCGGCCACCGAATAGATAGTTTATTGTATTAGTTAAACCCGATTACACAGGGATTGCATGTGAAGTAGTCTTAAGTGTCGTGGGAGTTTGTCTAATAAATGAATGAATTAATGTTACAATATCCAAGAAATATCAATCCGTGTATCAGATTATTACTCGCTATTCTGAAAACTGAGCATTTCGGATAGTGTAACTATTATCACGAACATTAGAGGAATTGTGTACAATGAGATTTTTAATTTCTGACTAATACGGTCTATTAATTCAATTAAAGCTTCTTCAACCCAGTACTAATGTAGAATTGCTCACCAAAGTTTCACAAGAAGACGAATTTAAATAGTCAAATAACATGAACTCCGATGACTCCAAAAATTGGAAAGACCAAACCATTACAGACACACCACTTCTTCTACAATTACAACATTTAAAAAAAATAAAAGGTTTCACTCATCTCATTAATGGCCATTGATCTAACTCTTCATGCCTCAGTAAATTATGTTAAATGTTGAATAGAAATAATGAATCAATATAATAATAATCGTTGAGCCAAAGTCACAGGCAACTGCAGAATTCAAATAATATCAAAGATGCACAAACTTCATGTATTCATTACAAGAATTATTAAAACATTTAGAATTCCTTATATCCTACATAAAAATTATTTTACAGAGTCTCTCTTAAAACGATTTAATCATTAATTCAAAAAAATTTGTGTTTGTAAAATCTGTAATTATCTGTCAGGGTGATTGGTGTGGCTGAACGCAATTCAGTTTTGTCACATTTTCTATCTCAACTAAACATTGTGGGCAAGAAAGTTGATATAGGGATAGAAGCAACTGATATGTTGAGGAATTTATCGAAAGAGTGTGATAGTCACTTCGTTCCTTCTTAAAACATGTTCACGACGCTTATTTCAGGTACATTAGTCACATCTTTCACGGACAGCAAATCTCTAATTTTTACTTTTAAACAAAATTTATGAACAGGGTTTTCTTCGATTTGCAATCTTGATTAGGACATTAACCTTTGATATTTGCAACTAGGTATAGCAAGTGAAGTATTCAAACTCGACTTTGCAAGTACCCGGGTAGTCAAGTTTTTAATTTCTGACCGGGTAACTCGGATAATAGAAAAAAAAATTATATGTGTAAAAAAATAATAAAGTATATAAAAAATATCATAATCTATAGAAGTTTGGGTTTACTGGAGGTGCACCGAGTAGGATGGAGAGTAAGACATTTAAATTGTTTTGCTGTTACGCTTTTGCTTATAAGCTCTTTCGAAACTATTTAAAATAAATTGATGTTTTGTTTGTCTAATAAATAATAGAATATCAATCAACAGAGAGACTAGAGCATTCAATACCAATTTTTCACCCTAGCAACATCAAAAAACGGTATTGAATGCCCTAACTTTGAAAACAAAACCAAATGAAAATACTTTTAATTGTTTTTAAAATATTTTTGTTTCATTTATAGAAACTATCAGAAAACGGGGCCAATAATCAATAAGTATAATTCCAGTTTCTGCAGATCTATGTCAACGAGATTTCATCGATGGTAATTCAATATTATTCTATTCTTTCATATTGTTTCATGTATCAATTCAATTTTTCATATTTTTCATACAAATTTGAGCTATCATTATCAGATGTCTGGGAGAGTAAAATTCACATTAATGATAATTCTAGATAGTTCCATCAAATTACCCGGGGATGTATACCAAAACAGTCAAGTACGTGTGTAGGTTAAAATATCTAAAAATAACCTGGTACTCGATAATCCGGCATTAAGTCCCGTAATAACAAGTCAAACATGTAAAGTGTATGGACACTATTACTCAACACAATTTATTTAAAAAAAAAAAAAATAAAAAATAAACTGAATCTTGGTTCAGTCAAGGCATTTACAACTGGCCAAGACTGAACCAAAGTAAGTACATAACTTGACTCAAGACTTAACTCGCCAATACAAGCCTGAAGTTGGTTCGTTGTTAATAATGGCAGCTCCTACCAGGGTAGTGTAACAGAAAGCCACTAATTTCCTGATTTTTCTGAATTTTTTGAAAATTCGTATGATTCCCTTTTCTCTGTTTCGTTTAAAATAATATTCTTTCAAATTCCTTCTCGACGCGCGCTCTTGTTCTGTCTAGTTGTCACCATTTCTTTGCAGTGCGCTACTGAATTACATACTATAGGATCTAGTAGCTCAATTTCAGTAAAGAAATGCATTTCCTCCGTTGAAATCACCCTAAATAACTTAAGCAGCATCATATTCATATCCCCTGTTGAATATTCTAGAACAGTTTTTCTTTTAAATACTATTTTAGATTGGATTGCAGACTCTGGTCTATTCAGGATTTTAGGCAATTTTAAAGTTTTCAAGCGTACTTTAAAAATCTACAAATAAATGCACGCTATAGAGTTTACAGCCTTCCTAAAATTCGATAGTAGTAAATTTCAAACTCTAGCCTTTGGTAGTAGATCTCTTCATTCCTTATATGTTTTAGTTTGGCCAGATTCCATGCTTATTCATCATAACAGAAACTGCTCCTTTACAAATTTGTTTTGAGTTTAGTTTTGTTGTCTATCTTCTGCTGTTATCCAAGTAGCTTCTTTTTGAGCTTCGGTGAAGCTAGGTTTTTAGTCTTGTTATCAACCAACCAATTACCTTGTCCAATTTTCAAAACAAAAAGGAAAAAACTAATTAAGAAAAAATTAATTTATTAATAAAACGTGCTTCTTTTGGGACGAAATTAACGTGTACTGACTTTTCACAAACGACGCAATCAATTCATTTGTTACCAAAAAGAGACAGGTCTGCACTTTCAGTCTTTTTGCACCAAACGGAATAAGGTGGCAAATCCAAATTTTGTTATAGCGCGTCGGAGCGCCTTTGCTTTTCGTCGGCTCTTCCTCGTTCATACATCAAGCAGTAGCCCTAATGTTTAAGTTGTAGGTGAAAAAAAGAGTAACGGTTAAATTTGGATCTGCCCCCCTTTTGCTGCAAGGTCTTCAATTTCTCTTCGCTGTTCCTATAGTTTTATTCGTCGAGAACGTGTATTACTTTAATCTTGGATTTGTGTTTTACATTGTACAATTATCTGACTAGGAAGTTATCCGTCACTGAAATAACTTAATCACTGATTTCAGTCCCATTTTTTGTGTAGTTTAATAACTACTTCCATCTAACCAAATCGCTTTTCTTGGTCCAGCGCATTTTTTTGCTCCATGACTGCGTTTTATCGTTGGTTAATACAAAAAAAGAGTTCTGTTCTATATGTGCCAAAAGAGTTATGTGCTTCAGTGGTTGTTTGACAAAGTCAATAGCTACACTACAATCAACAGGACAAACATATTTCCATTTTTATCTTGTTTTATATGAAACTGCGAGTTGTGAGTTTGTGTTCATAATTCTGCCGGTTTTGTTTTGGTAAACTATTACCATTGGTTTATCCAGTTTACCATACCCACAAACCGCTGAGTCTGATAAGATTTGGGCTTAAACGGTAAAATGCCATGTGCTGAAATCTCATGGCTTAGAAAATTAAGGTAGCAACGCCTAAAACGCATTTGGACAGCTGGATACAAATATCCGAATCAGCAATTTTTTATACACTTAAGAATCAATCTTCGAAGAAAATGCGTAAATGATTTTGGAGTTTATTCGTTTTATTGCTGGGCTAAAAAATCTCGTTAATGTACATCAAAACAAACTCAAGTCCCCCTTAGTATCTTCGTTAAAAAATAACGTGGTTTAGAAAAAGGAAGATGCACTTCTTTAGGATTAAGTTATATGATGGAACCACTCAAACGCCACATCCAGACTCAGCAATTTTGTGCCAAAATTCTTAATGCCAGACCCGTTAACAGTAAGAACCAAATGTTCAACTTGTCAAAGATTTTTGAAATCAAACCTCACGATATATATGTATTAGTTCAAAACTATTACATTTGCGGAAATAAAACGTATAGTTAGTTCTTCCGAATTTCGTGTATAATGACAACGTCTTTTCAACGTTTAGCTCGCCATTTATAATTTTTATGTCACTAAAAATATATTTAGAAGCAAGGTGTAAAGTCTAATTCACATACAAGGTTGTACAAATGGTTCAGTAACGGTCCCTTACTGACGAACAGTAACGCAGCAATGACCGAGTACTGGCAGCCATGACTGGGCTATTAACACAATTTTACTGGATGATAACTTCGGATAATAAATGGGCTGCCATTCTTGGACCAGAGATAAAAAACAGCAATGGCCCATACAAGGTCGTATAGTTAGCCCAGTAATCAACCGATAATTATGATCAGTATTACAGCAATGGCAGGGTACTGGCAACCATGAGTGGGCCATTAAAAAAAATATAAAATATCAAACGCAAATTTAAATAAATTAAATACAAAATAATTTAAAATAAAATAAAAATATATTTCTAAAATGGAAATTATTCTAGTGAATTTTATAGATCGGACAATTCATGGTTGCAGTACTGGCCCAATAGCAATAACCAATTAATGTTAACCATTTAATAGGCCATTTAAAATAAACTGTACTGGCTATTTTCCATAAAGCGTAGATTGGCAGATTCAAGGTTCAAGTAATGGCCCAACAACAGCAGCCAATTAATGTTTACCATTCATAGGCCAGTGCTTAGACCATTCATTTACTGGCTATTTTCTGTAAACCATAGATCGGCCGTTGAATGCTTCGAGTACTGGTCCAATAACAATAGCCAAGTACTGTTAACCATTAATGGGCCAGTGCTTGTCCGTATTTCAAAGCCTGGCAAACCCTGCTTGGTTTGTTCTGCTAATATTTTGCCGATTTTTTTATTTAAATAAAATGTTTGGTGTAGTAGGAATTACAATAGGATGATATTTAATGTAGGATGAAAAATAAAAGGCTCGTTTTTCCGTGGCCACAATAGCGTGGCATCATTTAAAATTATTCAATAACTAAGATTGAGTGTGGACCGAATATGAGTTTCCCTAAGATATCACCTTGGAAATGGTCACTGCTAATGTAGTGGTATGTAATATATCACATTAACTAATATGTTCATAACAAGGACTAGAGTACAAGGAGCTGTCATAACCGTAGATCAAAAATTAAAAAAAGTTTACAAATCAACAATTATTTATTTCCCTCCCCCCATGTGTAGAAACGAGTTGGACGAGTTTCGATTCGTTCTATCGGAACTACTATTGCAACCGACCACCTTTATAGCGGTTTAATAGAGATCCTAACTCCAATAAAGTTTTGGTTAAATCCTCAACCAAGTTATTTAAATCATCATTATTTGCGCCTAACTGTAAAACCCGTCTGATGCCCGATTTTTGTTCACAGTGCCACAAAATTGATTTTATACGGGACGTAATGGGTACTAAAGTTTGTTCCGAAGAGCTAGAAGTTTGTGTGCTAATATTGCGGTCAGGTCACCATTTTTAGTATGCTTCTACTATCAAGATAATCTCGTTTGCTCCGAATCTTAACGGATTTTTTAAAACCTGACTTCACAAAAATTTCTTAACAAAATAAATATAATTTACTTTAAAAGATCACATTAAAAAAAAATATTTCATTGTTTATGCAAAATCGAAACAACAATTGATAATATTTATTTTAATATAGCAGAATTGCCATACTATACTAATTTTTTTTTTCAATCAGGAACTGTTCAGAGATATATCTTATCTTATTTAAGTAATTGAAATCAAACGTTTTCACACGTTTTTATTAATCTTTCGAAGCTTAATGACCAAATGCCTATACTATCCCGAATCCCTGCCCGAATCATTGTAGTAAAAAATACAAAAATAAATAAAATACAAAAATAAATAAAATACAAAAATAAATAAAATAAAAAAATAAATAAAATAAAAAAATAAATAAAATAAAAAAATAAATAAAATAAAAATAAATAAAATAAAAAAATAAATAAAATAAAAAAATAAATAAAATAAAAAATAAATAAAATAAAAAATAAATAAAATAAAAAATAAATAAAATAAAAAAATAAATAAAATAAAAAAATAAATAAAATAAAAAAATAAATAAAATAAAAAATAAATAAAATAAAAAATAAATAAAATAAAAAATAAATAAAATAAAAATAAATAAAAAAATAAATAAATAAAATACAAAATAAATAAAATAAAAAATAAATAAAATAAAAAATAAATAAAATAAAAAATAAATAAAATAAAAAATAAATAAAATAAAAAATAAATAAAATAAAAAATAAATAAAATACAAAATAAATAAAATACAAAATAAATAAAATACAAAATAAATAAAATACAAAATAAATAAAATACAAAATAAATAAAATACAAAAATAAATAAAATACAAAAATAAATAAAATAAAAAAATAAATAAAATAAAAAAATAAATAAAATAAAAAATAAATAAAATAAAAAATAAATAAAATAAAAAATACTACAAAAAAAAATAAATACTACTACAACACCAGATAAACGTAAGCTTAAGTTTTTAGATCAGCAAATCAGTAAATTTTTTTTTTTTAAATCAGTAAATCAGTAAATTTCATTCAATTCTGAACTTTAATTTTTACCACAACTCGAAATTTGGTTATCATCCTTTTTATATTCAATCCGAAAATTTGGTTTCACGTCCTTGCAACATTAGTATCAATTATTTTCGATGCAAACAAAAATCATCGGAAACAAAATAAAATAGAAGCGCTGAATCAATTATCAATAGCCGAAGAATAAAATTTAAATTGAATTGTTTAAACATACCATTAGCAAAAGCATTGAAGTATTACTAGCTAATGTGATATATAAATAATGGTGGCGAATGAACTCTATTCAGTCTGTGGTTACACCCTTAATCTTAGTAATATTCGTTGGTGGTGTTATACTTTTTTGTTTCATCGAAGATAAGAGCAATTGTATAAATCTTTATTTAGCCTTTATACTTAACGAAGTGCATCATATGATCAAGCAACGAATATGTTACAATAACTGGATTATTAACTCACTATAGTTGAAATATATCACTGTTTTATGTTATATTATATTGTTATGTGATATGACTTATTGTTTAGATATCTATTGTATGTCTTCTGTTTAGATCTATTGTTTGAAACAAAAAATGGCATTGTGTAATATAAATTCTTAGTTATATGCCATGACCTTCAATTGCTTTTCATATTTACCACAACTTTCCTCTACTATATTTTTAAAATTTGATAAAAAGTGCTACTCATAAAGATTTAGACGTTACCATCCACCTCTATCTGTGTTTTATACAATTTTATTAAATTTAATGGTCCTCAAGAAGCTGTACCAACTTTTCTTAAGTTTGGAACCTTTTAACATCGCCCATCAATAAAAAATTAATTATAGTAATTAATATTAAATTAGCAACATGTTGTACGAAAATAGATATTGCGTGTACAATCAGTGTTATCCCACATAATCCTATTTCCAAACTAATATTTAATTCGATCAAACAAAGAACCCAAAAAAACAAAACTGATTTCCCAATAAAACAATTTTCGCAATAAATCAACATCTAATTTATCAAAGCTCAGTAAATTCATTTTTATTAATAATTCTTGTACACATAATTCCTCGGAAAAACAGATTACCAAAGAACAAGAAAGGAATTTAATTTTCAATTTATTTTTATCGTAAAAAAAAAAATTCTAATATGAATAATAAAGCACAAAAACCGAGCTGAAGTAAAGCACAAACAAAAGAAAGTGAAAATGTTTTGCCAAAGGCTATTGTGGTTGGTTTTGATTTATCTCAATTTTCCTTTCTTTTTCTTTCGTTTGTCTTTTCTTGTTATATCTTAAATAATATTTGTTTACTTTCATGGAAAATTGACAAAATTTACGATTTTTCTTTTTTTTTATTATTGAATTTTCTTAAAATGAGTACACAAATAGAAATAAATTTTCGTATAATTTAATTTTTTATCGGATAATAATGTAACGAAGAGTCTCTACATATATACAAACAGGCATTATGCTCGCTGATAAGATTTAATGTGAAATTGATTTTATAAAGCTTCGATTCATGTTCATTTTTGTACTTTATTATGGAATGTAATTAGATGATTTTCAGCAAATGATATCGTTTGAAAAAAAAAACGGTAATGATTTGTTGTATAGTAACTAAGTGGAGCTCAATAAGATAAGATTGCCTTTTGAAATGAAAATAAAGTGAGCAAAGTTGTATATGATACTTGAAAAAAGAAATTTGCATACGGGTTTGTTCCATTCAGGTGGAGGTCATTTCAATTCAGTACAAAATCGTTGTTGTAATACATTTTTCTCCAAATCTAAACAAAAAATGCAAATGAAATTTTCATATATACATAACAAAAAACTTATATCTCTTATTCTACTAAATTTAAATTCCCATTGTTATTTATTTCAAAAAGTTATTTAAAACAAATTTATTTTAACAATCAAAAAACTTTTCTCCACTTACCTATTATAGTTAAATTTACAATACTATTTCTTGTTTGTGCAACTTTAAAATCAACACGACATCTATACACTCCTGTATCTACATCTTTTGCATTCTGGACAGCTAATTCACCTGGTTGCTTATCAAATAAAAAATAAGCTCTATTTGCGAACACTGTATCATCTGACCATCGTTTCGCTGCTTTTAAATCTCGATCACGTATATCCACACTAGAACGAAAAAAAAAAACGGAAACGTGTTTTTTGTTAGTTAAATAAAATAAATAAATTAGTTTTACATAAAATTCATATGAGAATGGAAATTTTATTTTCTTTGTTTAATGCCTGGGTGAAGTCGTGAAAAATTAAGCTTGAAATAAAGTTTAATTTAAAATTAAACTTTTTTTGGAAATTATTTTGTTTTACATATACATGTATATAATATTTAAATTGGAAAACTATTTCTATTTATAGAGTGTATTAAAATTCCGTTAGCAAGTTTAGAAATTGGCTGGTGATATAAGTTAGCTAGTTTGGTAAATTTAAAAAGTTTGTTTTTGATAATTTTAGGAAATAATTTAATAAAGAGTTTTTATTGAGTAACAGAACAGACAGATTAATAATGTGAGACAGATAATAAACAGCTGTGTGAACTTGGAACCCGAACAAGCGGGGAAAAAACAGAAAAATATTTTTGGAAACTACAAACGACGTAAATGATTGTAGTAAAATTTTTTTGTTTGTAATTGTAATAAATATCACTCAAATCATCAAAACAGGTCAATCCCTTAGACCAGTGGTTTCCAAAGTGTGTTCCGCGGAACCCTGGGGTTCTACGAAAAAAATTAGGGGTTCCGTGTGACAAATTTTATTTAATTAAGAATGGTGTGATATATTTAGAGAATTGAACGAATGATGTTTGACTCTGCAAGGAAAACAAGTCAACACATTGCAAACAAAAGATAATTTGGTTGCCTTTTAAAGAAAAATATAATATTGGATTTCAGATGTAGAGCAAAGCAACATCGAGTGTTTCCAGACGCTTAGTCATTTTCTCAAATAATCTAGAGTGTATTTAAATATGGCAATCCGTGATGATATAAAAACACATATGTCCAGTTTAAAGCAATCACTGAGTTATTACTTTCCATACTTAGACAATCAAGATAATTGCTGGGTACAAAATTCTTTCAAAATAAAAGAAAAACAAAAGGAATTCATCCATGGATTATAAAAAATTGATTGAATTGAGTTCGGATACGCAAGTAAAAGCCAAATATGGAACAGTTTCTTTAGCAATTTTCTATTTTGATGTATTCGATGAACCTCCAAATTTATCAAAACGGGCTATTCGAATTCTGCCGTTTGCGAGTTCAGCTATCAAACATAACGCCCAATTTAAAAAAAAATCATAGAATCAAAGAAGCAGGGGTGCATTCTTCACATTGAAGTTTTTCAATTTATTTAAGTATTTGTATTTTACTTCGGTCTGAAAGACCTAAGTATTACATTCTCGAGCCAAAAGTAAAATTGGCATTTCTAAACGTTTTAGGACTTACTGATTCTAAGAAAGCAAAAAAAATGTGTCTGTTTGCCGGCCGGGCTGTCGGCCGCGGGCCGTCACAACCGGCGAAATCTAGAAAACGACTGGAGGGATTTCAAAAATTTGTTTCTAATTATAGGTATACTCAATGGTAAGAGCCGAAAAGACGATGTGTTGAAAAGACGATAGCTGTCCCGAAAGTTTGTAAAAAAAATCGTCAAGTGTGTCAAAACAAGCAAATTAGCATATTTTTAGCTTAAAAAACATTCATTTTAAGCGATTACGGGTAGGAACATTGAATTTGGAAAAATCATGATGGTCGGAATTGGTGTGTAAGGTCAAAAACTAGATTATTGCATTATAAGTTTGGCAAAAAAATATTGTCAATTGTGTCAAAAGAATGATTTTCATTTAACCAATTTTTTGGCAATAAATGAAATTAATTTAATCGAACATGAAATTGGATATGGAAATTTTTGATTTTGTTATAATTTTTAGAATATTTTTGGAATTTATAACTTTTGCAATATTTTTAGGAACATCAGGTGTTCGACAAGGTGATGCACTCGCGCCCATACTATTTAATTTGGCGCTGGAGTACGCGATAAGAAAAAGCCGAATTGAGACACAAAACTGCATATATAACAAATCTAGTCAAGTTCTTGGCTATGCAGATGATATTGTGCTTCTCGGACGTAGAACAAGCGATATCAAGGAAAGTCTCTCTCAGCTTGAAAGAAATGCTAAACGACTTGGATTATGCATTAACACCGGCAAGACTAAACTTTTAACAACATCCAGGAATATACCTCCCGGCAATCTGAATACTGGCGACTATGAAGTGGAACGTGTAGAAAACTTCAAATACCTCGGATCTGTAATGACATCGTCAAATGACATGCAGGCAGATATTAAAGCCCGTGTCTCAGCCGCATACAGAGTTTTCTACGCATACTCAAAACTTTTGCTATCAAAACATCTTTCGCAGTCGTGCAAACTCACACTTTACAAAGCATTAATCCGACCTGTGCTCACATTTGGAAGTGAAAGCTGGACACTGACTTCATCCGATTGTAGACTTTTATCAACATTCGAGAGGAAAGTCATACGAACAATTTATGGTCCATGTAAAGTTGCTGAAAATCAGTATAGAATCCGAATGAATCATGAAATCAGACAGCTTCTTGGAGGCTGCGATGTAATCGGATTCATTAAATCCAACCGGATTAGATGGTTTGGTCATGTAGAAAGGGCTCCATTGGAAAGAATGATAAAAAAAGCGTCCCAACAACAACCAGCTGGTGTTCGTCGAAGAGGAAGACCTAGACAACGCTGGCGTGATGACATCATCCAAGACCTTCGTGATATAGGATGTCGAAACTGGGGTCAACTGGTCATGGAACGAGATGATTGGAAGCTGGTGGCACAGACGGCAAAATCCCTTCATGGGATGTAAACGCCAGAGAGAGAGAGAGCAATATTTTTAGAATTTTGAAAAAAAAAGTTTTAATTTTTGATTTTGTGAGATTCCGGAATATTTATAGAGTTTTGAAAATGTTTAAATTTTTGAGTTTATTATAATTTTTGGAATGTTTTTGGAATTTTCAAAAAAGTTTGTACATTTGATTTTGTTATAATTTTTGCGATATTTTTAGAATGTTGGAGAAGGTTTTTTGAATTTCGAATTTTTGATTTGAAAAAGTTACAATTTTTGATTTTGTACCAATTTTTGGAATATTTTTAGAATTTTGATAAGAGTTTGTGTTTTTGATTTAGTAAAATTTTTGCAATATTTTAGGAAAATTGAAAAAAGTTTCAATTTTTGATTTTGTTATATTTTTTGGAATATTTTTGGAATTTTGAAAAATAGTTTAAATTTTTTTATTATAATTTTATAATATTTTTGGAATTTTAAATGAAATATGAATTTGTGATTTTGTAATATTTTCCCGTAATCTAAATGGAGAGGTTTGAATAGTATGCTGATTATATCATTTTATCACTAAATTATGTTAATTTGTGATTTGTTATAATTTTCCGGCAACGTATTGATGTTTCGTGTAAGTTTTGTAATAAATTTCTGAACATAGTTAAAAAATTCATGTACTTTAACAAAGAGTTTTATGTTTGATAAAAATCGCTGACCAAAACTAAAAACAATGTCTCCATAAAAGTTTTTTGTCGAAAACTAATCAAAATCCTTAACCCAGACCTAACTCTTGATATTTCAGACCTTGAGCTTTCAGCCTCTCCATGTTCTATAATTATGATGAATTTAAGTTTATCTGACTTATAAAATCTGAAATACCAAAATAAACTTGTTTCGATATCAGATGTAAAATTTTGAAAAGTCATTGTTTAAAAATATTCAGGGTTCCACGATCATTGGCAACAAATTTGGGGGTTCCACGACCAAAATAGTTTGGGAACCACTGCCTTAGACACATTGATAATTTTGATAATCCGAGTATACAAGATTATTCGAAATCGTGTTTAGTATTTTGTAGTAATGATAAATATTTTTGAAATTTTTTTTCACTCAAAAAATAAAACAATGTACAGTCGAGCAAGTGTTGAAATATTCTTTTGATCCCAGAAACTACAAACGACGTAGATGATTGCAGTAAAAAATTTTTGTTTGTAGTTGTAATAAATATCAAATTTCCAAAATTGTTTATCATTACTACAAAAAACTACAAACAATTTCGAACCATCTTGTATACTCGAATTATCAAAATTATCACTGTGTCTAGGGGATTCACCTGTTTTGATTATTTGAGTGATATTTATTACAACTCCAAACAAACAAATTTTACTACAATTCGAAATTTTTTTCTGTAGCCAAACAAATTAAAAATGTTTAGTTGAGCAAAAAATTGAAATATTCTTTTGATCTCAGAAACAACAAACGAAGTAGATGATTGTAGTAAAATTTATTTGTTTGGAGTTGTAATAAATATCACCCAAATCATTAAAACAGGTGATCCCGTACACACAGTGGTAATTTTGATAATCCGAGTATACAAGATTGTTCGAAATCATTTGTAGTATTTTGTAGTAATAAATATTTTTGATATTTTTTTTTTCACTCAAAAAAAAATGTACAGTTGAGCAAAAGTTGAAATATTCTTTTCATCTCAGAAACTACAAACGACGTAGATGATTGTAGTAAAATTTGTTTGTTTGTTTCAATAAATATCACTCAAATCATCAAAACAGGTGAATCCCTCCCGCAGACACATTGATAATTTTGATAATCCGACTACACAAGATTGTTTCTTCGAAATCATTTGTAGTATTTTGTAGTAGTGATAAATATGTTTGGAAAAATTTTTTCACTCATAAAATAAAATGTACAGTTGCGCAAAAAGTTGCAACATTCTTTTGATTTCAGAAACTCAGGTGATTGTCCAGGTGATTGTTGTACAACAATTTTGAGTGTATTTGTAATAAATATCACTCAAACCATCAAAACAGGTGATTCTCCGACACAGTATACAAGATTATTCGAAATCGTCTATAGTTTTTTCTAGTAAAAAAGTTTTTTAGTTTTAAAAATTTAAAAATGTAAATTTAAGCCAAAACTTAAGCAGCTACAAGCAAAACAATTTTGCTTCAATCATCAATGTAGTTTTTAGTTGCTGAGATAGAATATTTCAAGTTTTCGCTTAACTGTCTGTTTTTTTTTTTTTGAGTAAATATATTTCCTACAAAAACAACAAACGATTTCGAACAATCTTGTAAAATTTGTTTATCAAAATGATTACTGTGTAAAGTTCACTCAACTATTTTGATGATTTGTGTGACATTTTCTTAACTATACATGTTTTTATTTGTGAGTAAAAAAAAAATTTACAACGAAATACTACAAACGATTTTGAACAATCAAAGGCTTGGCTTATCAAAATTATCACTCTGTCTAAGGGACTCACCTGTTTTGATGGAATGAGTGATATTTATTACAACTACAAACAAAAATTTTTTAATACAATCATCTACGTCGTTTGTAGTTTCTGAGATCAAAAGAATATTTCATCTTTTTGCTCACCTGTACGTTTTTCTATTTTTGAGTGTAAAAAAATTCCAAAAATATTTATTATTACTACAAAATACTACAAACGATTTCGAACAATCTTGTATACTCGGATTATCAAAAATATCATTGTGTCTTAGTTATTCATCTGTTTTGATGATTTGAGTGATATTTATTACAATTACAAATAAACAAATTTTACTAAAATCATCTACGTCATTTGTTGTTTCTGAGATCAAAAGAATACTTCAATTTTTTGCTCAACTGCACATTTTTGTATTTTTTGAGCGAAAAAAAAAATTCAAAAACATTTATCATTACTACAAAACACTACAAACGATTTCGAACAATCTTGTGTACTCGGATTATCAGAAATATTAATGTGCCTAGGTAATTCATCTGTTTTGATGATTTGAGTGATATTTATTACAATTACAATTAATGTTACGAAGCAGTTGTCCAATCTCCGTAATTTAGAGTCGCCCTACTTTCTCACATGCACTGGTTTATAGATTGAGTTCAATATATTACTGCTCATTTGCTTTAATGTCAATAACTTTTGAAATTTTTTTTTTATTATTCTTCTTTTTGAACCCAATTTCTTACATTCAGTTCGTAATTATCTTTAGCATAATTTTTTTAAATTTTGTTACAAAACAGATGTGCAATCTCCTTAGTGGGTTTTATTATCGTTGAAAAGAAAAGAATCTACCAAATAATGCCTACCATTTGTTTTGGTATCGTTTAAAAACGGCCATTTTTAAAACTATAAATACGAGCCGATAGATGTCCTCTTCCTCTTATGTCTCGTCAATTCTACTCGTGAATATCGAAAAAAATATATTTTCTTTTTTTGAATTCACGTTCTTTTTCATTAATCTAAGTAGTAAAATTTTTAATTAAATTAAATTTATTAGTGAAATTAGTCGAAAATAGTACAATCTTTTTATTTAGTTTAATTTAGTGCAAATTTAGAAAAAATTATATAATTATGTTTGTGCCGTTCTATTTAATGAATTAGTTCAAATTGAAAGAAACTTATATATGTTTGTACGCTCAATTTACTATTGAAATTAGTAAAAATTTATATGTTTGTTTTGTAACATAACAACAAAACTCTCAGTCGATTATTTCATTTTGATGTCAGATGATTTTATTGTTGACGTCTGAAAAAAACACGGATATTTTTTTGGTTCTGGAATGATGGGTTTCTTTTTGGTGATAATGAAGAGCCACATCCAAAAATAGCAGATAATAATTATTGTAATACTTTAGAGTTTCCTCAAGAATATGCTGTGATTTTAAATAGTAAATTTGTGTTATTCGTATCGTTAATAGTAAATGACAGATAAAAAAATTGTAAAAACTGAGAGTCCATGTGATAATTGTTATTTTTTTCTGTGGCCATAAGTTAGTGATTAACTAAATTAATTTGAATTTAAGTAACTAAATACATAACCTCCAATTACAAAAAAATATGTTTGTTAAAATTATATTCGGAATATTATAAAATTTTTTTTGTAAATACGGTGTGTTTCAATCAAATTTAACCAAAAATATTAGAAAGCTTAAAAGAAAGTGCCTATTTTACTGACCTGATCCCGCATTGTGTTCAACCAAAGAACAAAATTAATATCACGGTACGAAGTGCAGTCAACCAGTGAATTGTGATCTTTTTACGGCCGAGGAACATGACGGGCTAAGGCAAATACAAGGAGGTGGAGATGCGGGAATTATCCACATCATGGGGTGAGTCATATTTTAGTTTTGTTTTATTTATATGAATGAACGATTATGGATATGTGTGTAGGTGTATAAGTGTGTGTATATGGATATGTGGACGTGGGTATGTATGGATGAGTATATGTGTTGCATGCGCGTATGACGGTCATAATCCAATTGGAAACATGTGAACAAGAATTTTGCATAATTATTAAAAACAAAAATTTCATGGTTATAAAAAACTTAAAAGTGATTAAAATTAAAAATGGATGGCTTACTATTTAGTCGATAAAATGATTTAGTTTATCTAAATTATAAATTTGATGATTTATTGAAAAACAAACTTCGTGAATTAGCAGTAACGATTAGATTAGTGAAAGAAGATATTGCGGATAAAAAGGAATATATTCATTCAAATGTTATCATACAAATATTTAGCCGAATTATTGCATCTCAACGGGTGATGTTTTGTCAATTCGATAGTTCGTATTTTACATTGCAATGTGAAAGTGATTTCAATATTATCTTTGGAACATTTTAAGGGGTATGTTTTTTTTTATTAAACTTGGAATGAAATCGGAAGAAATTTTACAACTGCATTTGGGGATGTGCATATCGTTTGTTAAACATATGTGTGGTTCTGATGTGATTTTATTAAAAACGATTCCAAAACACGGAGATATATTGACATCATTAATGAATTCATGGAAGGGAGTGTACAAGTATGATCATTTTTTTACTAGAAGAAGCCGTTGAACAGCTTTTAGTAAATTCTGATGTACGAAATGTTGCATTGAAAGCATTACAATCGGTTACCGAAAAGTTAAACCAAGATCCACTCTCACAACGAAGTCATGCACTTAATTTTGTTAAACATAAATTTTTTTTTGTCAGTATGTTCAAGTCGTTAAGTACCAGATCTTTCGTCATCTGATATTCTTTTCCTAAAGATTTGTTTTTGTCATGCAATTGAGCCTGAAAACATTTCAGAAAAAAAATACAATCATGCTTACCCAGGTAGCACAAATTTGTAGTAATAGAGCTAATGTAACAAATAAAAAAGTCACAAGATTCGATATATAACGCAACTGTAGCTCAACTGCGACAGAAAAAGCAGAATTTACGGTATATTTTGATACAACTTTGGTCGCAATTGGGCGATAAATGTGTTATAGCTATGTTTAAAATGTGCTGTTGTAACAAACTGAAGTTGCACGCAACAAGATGAAACAACGAATATTTTGGTTTTTTCAGTTGTATATTGTATTGGGTTAAAAATGTTTTTGTGGTGGCTTGTGGGCCACCTTGGATTTGTAAATTTTTCGTTGCGTCAAAAGTGTTATCTCTAAAACACTTCTGGAGAGTGTGAACTTAGCAGTGTGTGTTTTTCTCCGTGATTCCGCTGTCGTTTGTTCCATTTTCTATCCTTAAACTATTGCTTGCCTCAACTTTAGTGTCTAGTGAAGTTTTCAGGAGAACCTGTGCGTCACTTCTGTTTAAATGACTTAATTCTATTACTCACCCTCGCTGGCCTCTTCCCTCAGATTTCTTTCACTTGATTGAAAAGCGTATGGTTATTTTTAACAAAATTTATTTATCGGAACTTGTTTTCACCTATTGAATTATTTAGCGAGTTTTAGTTTACACTTTGATAACACTTTCTTAAATTTTCGCAATAAAATTTACTCATAGATTTCCTTCGTGAATATTACTTCGGTCTGAAAAACCTAAGTATTACATTCATGAGCCAAAAGTGAAATTCTTAACCCCACTTTTTTGGTATTTCTCGACGTTTTACGACCTACTGATTCTAAAAAAGCAAAAAAAAAATGTATGTCTGTCTGCCGGCCGGCCGTCATTACCTACGCTGCAGGGAAAACCGATGAAGGGATTTCAAAAGTTTTTGTTTCTAAAAATAGGTATACTCAAGGGACAGGTCCGAAAGGACGCTGTGTTCGATAACTGTACTGGAAGTGTGTCAAAAAAATCATTATGTGTGTCAAAAATAGCAAATTTTCATATTTTTGGCTTAAAAAACGTTCATTTTAAGTGATTACGAGTAGGAACATTAAATTTGAAGAAATCTTGATGGTCGGGATCGGTATGTGAGATCAAAAATTAGATTATTGCATTATAAGTTTGTCAAAAAAATGTTGTCAAGTGTGTCAAAAGAAAGATTTAGATTTATTTTTTTTACCCAATTTTTTGGAAAAAAAATAAAATTAATTGTTTGTTTGAAATAAAGTTTTATTATTATTATTGAGAATTATGGCATTATAAGTTTGTCAAAAAATAATTTCAAGTGTGTCAAAAAATGATTTCATTTATTTTTTTAGCCAATTTTTTGGAAAAAAAAATGTAGCTGTTTTTATGACGTAAATGTAATTGAAAATGAAATTGGACATGGACATTTTTGAATTTGTTATAGTTTTTGAAATATTTATGGAATTTTGAAAAAGTTTGTATTTTTGATTTTGTAATAGTTTTTGCAATATTTTTAGAATTTTGGAAAAGTTTGAATTTTTAAGAATTTTTGAAATATTATTGGAATTTAGAAAAAATATAAATATTTGATTTTATTCTAATTTTTGGAATATTTTTGGAATTTTGAAAAGTTTGATTTTATTTAATTTAACAATAATTTTTGGAATTTTGGTTATAATTTTCCGGCAACGTATTGATGTTTCGTGTTAGTTTTGTAATAAATTTTTAAACAGAGATAAAAAATACTTGTACTTTAACAAAGAGTTATGTTTGATATACATCGATGCCCAAAACTAAAACCCATGTTCTCATAAAAGTTTTTTGCCGAAAACTATATCAAAATCCTTAACCGAGACCGAAGTCTTGATATCTCAGAGCTGTGAGATTTCAGCCCCTCCATATTTTTCCATGTCACGCAATTGTTTTTCATTTAATATTCATTTAATATTCAAATTGTTGTATCATTATTATATTCGTAGCTCTATTGGAATGGATAGCTCTTTATCCCATTGTGAATTATTCTCGAAATTTATTTTGTAGCATTTTTCGTTAATTTTTATATTAGTAGCTCTATATCAGACTGTTAGCTGTTCTCCACAGTACAGTATTTAATAGGTACAGATATCTCGTTTAAACTCGATTGTTTAGTTATTGTCTTTATTCCATCCAATTACGAGTAGTTATTGAACTTTGCCGTACAAATCTTTATTGTCACTCGAGATAATTTAGGCAAATCATTTGGCAATGACGAAACCTTCTGAAGCGGTTTTCATTCATGCTTTGGATCAACCTTCTCTCTTTAAAACCTCATTTTAGCAAGCTCAATCAACTACACGCACGAAAGGGTGGCTGCAAGGAAGGCAGATTGGTCTGAAAGACATCTGGTTTACTATAACCTGTGCATTTGAAAACTATTGCACCTCTAAGAATACAGCTGCACCGATTAGTTTAACCATTTTAACAACCCGCTATTCTAATGTGGAAATAAGCTACTATGAACTCTTGGGATCTCTCTTGGATGAAAGGAGGTCCCAACCAATGGCCTTAATTTCAAACTTCCTACTCTTAATATACCCACATTTTCTGGTGACTATGATTGTTGGAGATCTTTCAAGGATATCTTCACATCGGTAATCTTTAACAGACCTAAACTAACTTTAACAGAAAAGATTTACTATCTCGTTGGTAACTTAACAGGACGACCGAAAGAATTGTTCAACAAATTTCCTTTGGAAGCCTCTAGTTTCGAAAGAGCATGGAAGGTGCTCGAAAATGAATATGAGAATAAAAGAGTCCTGTCCTTGTCAATACTCAGTTGAAAATACTTTTCTCTCTCCAACCGATAAAATGTGAGAATGCAACTTCCATTAGAAATCTCAAGGATACAGTTAAGCATTGTGTGGATTCTCTGAATAACTTGCAAGTTTCTACACGAGAAAATAGGGTAGAAGGAGAAGGAGAATTTGACGCGTGCACATGGGCTGAAATGGATAAGTTTTTATCATCTAAATTTCGTATTCTCGAAGCTTTGGAAGAAAGAAACACTTCCCACATTCCAAATCTCTTGAGTACAAAAAGAAGGAATTCTCTAAGCCAGAACCAACAATAAGATCCTTTTATTCTACCCCTCATCGACGCTGTGTAAAGTGTAATAGTCATGCTCACACTATTTATTCATGTCAAGAGTTCGCAAATATGGAAATTATTCAACACCAAGAGTTCATAAGGTTACACCACCGTTGTTTTAATTGTTTTGGGTCACACCACATTCAGAGATGTACCTCCGTCAAAACGTGTCAAATATGTTTAAAAAGGCATCACACACTTCTTCATATGAATAGGTCAGGGACTACTGAGAGTCAAAGTGATCCAAACCTGCGAGCAGCCGAGGAAATTCAATCTACATCAGAGACTTCAACTCCACTAAATTCCATGAATCTCATCTCCTCAACCACCAACCATGTTACCAGTCTGACTGCTTCTGAAAACAACTCACCATCGTCGGGTTCTATTGGCTACAGCCTTAACGGAAATTAAGTGTAATTTTGGAAGAACTACTATTCGTTGCCTTATCAACCAGGGATCAGAATCTTCATTTATAATAGAATCGGTCATACAATCTCTTAAACTTAACACTATACCATGTTCTGTCATGATCTCGGGTGTGCGCTCGGCTGCAAATGTTAAGTCAAACAAGATAGCAAGTGTTGAATTGTTTTCCTTAACTCAACCAAATCAATCGATTCAGTTGCAAGTATTTGTACTTAAGAAAATAACAAATTCATTACTCTCGTGTGAAATTCCAGCAACAGACCTACCTTTATTTGAAAACATTTCTCTGGCTGATCCCGAATTTCAAAAACCTGGGGAAATTCGTATACTGTTGGGAGCCGATTTGTATGCACAGTTAATACCACCCAAACTAGTAACTTTCGACTCATTGGTAGCTCAAAAAACCATTTTTGGATATATCACCTCTGGATGTGTTAAGACTAAGACGTTAAATATGGAAAATAAATCACACACCACATAAATACTGTCATCGTGTAACCAAGTAACCTTAAACGAATCAATACAATGATTTTGGGAATTAGAAGAGATTTACACAAAGCCACCACCATCCCTAAACGATAGCCTGTGTGAGAAGCACTTTCAGGATACACACTATCAAAGAAAGAATGGTAGATTTGTGGTTGAGTTGCTCTTTATAAAAGAGTTTCCCTCTCAGGTCCATTTAGGCTTGTCTTAAAGCATTGCATTAAAACGATTTGAATCCCTGGAACGTAAGTTAAAGTCACATGAAATACAAAAGCAACTATACAACTCAGTACTACAGGAATATATCACGTTGAGGCATATGATGCCACTCTCTTCAGCCGAACAATCAATTCACCAAACAAGCTTTTCCCCAATAGCCACAAATTATTATCTGCCTCATCATGGCGTTTTTAAGGCTGATAGGGTGTCTTTAAAACTTCGCGTGGTATTTGATGCCTCTTGTAAAACGTCTAATGGTATTTCTCTGAATGATGTTTTTTTATTCAGGACCATCCCTTCAATCAAATCTATTTGATTTGTTGACCCGTAATCACTTGTGTTCCTATGTCTATAGTTGTGACATAAAAATGATGTCTCGACAAATTTGGTTAAATGAAAAACATACAGATTATCAAAGAATTCTTTTTCGGCCCCACTCTAGGTTGCTACAGGATTATAAGTTACTCACAGTCACTTTCGGAGTATCTAGTAGCCCTTATTTGGCAATGCGATGTCTCCAGCAATTAGCTCAAACGGAGCTGTCAACATTTTCAGTGGCTTCTAATATTATTCTGCACTCCCCATATTTAGACGACATTTTTGCTGGTTTTTACGATATCTCTACAGCGCATTCTTTTCAGAAAGAATTGGTTTCACTACTCAAATCAGCGGGATTTGAATTGCATAAATGGTCCGCTAATAACCCAACGCTCCTTAATCCAATACCATCGCATTTATTGGCTTCACCACACTCACTGGAAGAAGTAGATAATTCACTCTTAAAAAGTCTTGGTATCTTATTTGATAATAAAAATGACGCCTACTTATTTAGACCTCAAAAACCGCATATTAGTTATCCCCTGACTAAAAGACTTTGCGGTGGTTAGCTCCGCTGATAATCAATTCAAAGGTATTGATACCAGATATATGGAAAGATGGCACTCCTTGAGATTAATCAATTCTACCACATAGAGAATCTCACTGGAAAACGTTAACCAACGATATTTCGAATCTGACACAACTCAGGATCCCACGAATCTCACTGGAAAACGTTAGCCAACGATATTTCGAATCTGACACAACTCAATATCCCTCTTGTCAGGTTCAGTTGCATGGGTTTTGTGACGCAAGTATCAAGCTTTATGCGGCATGCATCTATATCCGAGTTATTAAATCTCAGAATGAAAGTCATTCCACCTTAATATCCTCAAAAAACAGAGTAGCTCTCGTTAAAACTATTTCAGTACCGAGATTGGAACTATGTGGAGCACTTCTGTTATCAAAATTTATCAAAGCAGCTAAAGAAGGTTTAAATCTAACGAATATTGAGATCTTTGCCTGGACGGATAGTACTATTGTTTTATCGTGGTTAAATGCTTATAACTGGAAAACTTTTGTTACTAATCGAGTGTCACAAATCAATGAAAACTGTGGGTCAACCGTCTGTAGACATATCAATGGTGAAATAAATCCTGCTGATCTGGCTTCTCGTGGCCTAAGTTCCGAATTGGTCAATAATAATCTCTGGTTCTACGGACCACCATTTCTTAACCAATATGAAGATCACTGGCCTTCTTTGGTGAACATTAAGACAACAGAAATGGACATAAAAACTCAAACCTTTCATATTATGTATAGCACAACTCTTGATACCATGTTACAACATTATTCTTGTTTCTTTAAAGCTTGTCAAATTTTTGCCTATATTTATCGCTTTCTCAGAACTATCGAATATTCGTCTGTGATCATAGGTACTCATCCCATACAACCACAACTGGAACTTGTTAAATCACAGGTAATTAAGGTGATCCAAATGGAATATTTCCCTCAGGAATATCAATGCCTACGAACAAATAGACTAATATCCAAGAAAAGTCGTTTGATCTCGCCACTTTTCGACGTTTAAGGACCTACTGATTATAATAATGTAAAAAAAAATGTATGTGTGTCTGCCGGTAGCTTAAAGGACAATGAGTTCGATAACTGTACCGGAAGTGTGTCAAAAAAATTATCAAGTGTGCCAAAACAAGAAAACTTGTATATTTTTTGGTTAAAAAACGTTCATTTTAAGTGATAATGAGTAGTAACCTTAAATTTAAAGGAATCTTGATAGTCTGGATTGGTGTGTGAGACCAAAAACTAGATTATTGCATTATAAGTTTCTAAAAAAGTTATGGTCAAGTGTGTCAAAAGAATGATTTTCATTTTTCTTTTTCCCCAATTTTTGTGGAGAAAAAATAAAATAATTGTTTGTATGATATGAAATGAGATGAACATGAAATTGGACACGGAAATTTTAGATATTGTTATAATTTTTGCGATATTTTTGGAATTTAGAAAAAAGGTGTGTTTTTGATTTTATTATAGTTTTTGCAATAGTTTTAGAATTTTGAAAAAAGTTACTTTGGTCTGAATTTTTGGAATATTTTTAGAATTTTGAAAAAGTTTAAATTTTTGATTTTATTATTATAATTTTGAAAGGAACAGAGTTTTTTGATTCTGTAATAATTTTTGGAATATTTTTGGAATTTTGAAAAAACTTTAAATTTTTGATTTTTTATATATTTTATAATATAAAATATTTTTGGATTTCTGAAAGAAATCTGAATTTTTGATTTTGTAATATTTCTCAAAACGCTACATGGAGAAGTTTTTGAGTAGTTTGCTGAGTGTATCATCTTTTTAACCGATTTAAAAAAAGAAGGAGGTTCTGTGTTTCACTGTAGGTTTTTAGGGTTCCGTTTTTTATACGGAACACTATTGGTGAGAGTACAACGTGTTTTTCACATTATTCCGATTATCTCGTGAACCATTAATCCGATGAACATAAAATTTGAGGTGCTTATAAAACTAACCTATCCACACAAGATGGCGGGCTAAAAAATAAATAAAGTTGTGTTCGTTTGTTTTAAGGAGGTACGATGTAAAGCCTTTGAAAACATACATCTTTTTAGCGAGACGAATAGGGTATCATATGAAAGGGCTTCATTTCAGCATTATTTAAAAATATATTTTGGAATTTTACACCTCACCATTTTTTGTATAATTTTGAAAAATGACGTTTTCGGGATGTTTTATTGCCCCGATTAACTCCGACCCTACTTCATCGAAAATCTTGAAATATATTTGGAATGATAGAAAATTGAGGAGGTTTTTAATGAAAAATATAGAAAAGTGGCAGACACTCATAACTATATTTATTAAAGGGGTGGGAATGTTAAGGGGTAAAAACATCATTTAAAACCAGGTCATGTGGGGTGTCATTTGAAAGAGCACTTGATTTTAGAAATATTGTCAGTTTTTTAAGAATTTTGCAATGCATAGTTTTTGAATTATTATCACTAAAGTGACACAAAAAGTTGGTCCCCCCCTTGCATTTCGAGCCTAATAAACAGAAAAAATTGAAAAAATTCACAGAGACAGGAAGTTTGATAAACTCTGAACGAAAAATATAGCGAACTCTCAATTATTATATTTTTGTGTTTTTAAGGGATTGGGGTGGGGAAGGGTGAAAAAAACTTTTTTGTAACCAAACGAGTGGGGTGTCATTTGGAAGAACACTTAATTTAAGAAACATTGCATTTTTTGGAATTCTGCGATGCACAGTTTTTTAGTTATTGATGAAAAAAGTGCTATTTTAAGTGTATGTATACCACCCTATATTTCGACGCTGATTTAGAGAACAAATATTCCCAATTTAGACTATTAAAATACTTTAGCTAACATAAACAGCTATAGATAAGATTTAACCTCAAGTAACATTTTTGATCAATGTAGATGTGATTGACATTTACTATTGACGTTTACGATTTAACATTTATTCTGTTATGCGTCCATAGTCTGGCGATATAAAGACTTTACAACATAACTTTATGTCATTTATTTTTTATATTATGTTCTTTTACATTCACGGAACCCTTGGCGAGCGAATTTTATTCGCTTTTGTCCGACTTTTTTTTTATGTATATGTACACTGATTTCTCAAAAACGGCTCGTCCAATTTGGATGATTTAAATTTTATTCTATTTGGGTTAATTTTCGAAGGGTAGGGGAATTTTTTCTATGATGTGAAAAATACCGTTATTCAGAAAATTAGAAAAACCATATTTTTAATGCATTTTCGTTGATTTCGTCAAAACATATTAATCTGTTTGGATGTTTTGGGCAGTATTATATGGCTATACTTGTCAAGGTTATCGTAAATAATTTTCTATCACGAGAAATATGTATGCCGTTTGTGCAAAAAATCGCAAAACCATAATTAATAGATTGTCACTAATGAAAGTTTTTCCAGCATATAGAGTTATTACTTTTAGAACGCTCTCTAGCTGGCATTTGCTTTATGACTACACTAAAAAATAAAAAAATAAAAAACTTTAAAAAAAATAGAACCGACTTCAGGAAAAACAAAAGAGGCACAAAAAAGTGAAAAATAACTTAATACGCATGGAGGAATCAGTTTTTATTAATTTTTTTCTATTTTTTGATCCACGGGTGCGACAACCCCGCGTACTTCAGTCCCTGCTATTGGCATATGAGTTAACGTGAGATATCACATACCACTGGCAATAGCAGTGAGATATCACTAGCCAAGGTGATATCTTAGGGGTGCTGGCGGATGAACTGTATACAGTCAATGGTAGCACTCTCAATCTTAGCTAATGAATATTCCTAGGTGCTGGAACGCTGTAGCTTGCTCGAAGAAACGAGCCTTCATATATCTGAGCTTTAATCTTTGAAAAATATACTGCGTCCCATAATCAAGGATTATGCCATTAGCTGGACTATTGGCAAACCAATTTTAGTTTTGTTCCTGCAAATTTTTAAAACAAATTTGCTTTTTATCTCTTATTTTATTTTTATTTTCCCTATCCTATCACGAAATATTGGCCTATGTCATATTTTATATATGATAGGATTTATGGTTTTTTAATATTTTTTGTTAAATAATGGATAACTACATTATTTAACAAAAAATATTAAAAAAAAACAAAAAAAACAGATTTGCGTCCATTAACATCCTTAGAACGCATGTTGTTGTGGGACCTTGGTCTTAAAAGGTTTTTATGTGTTGTTGTGACACATATTGTAATGCCTACTACACATCACATTTTATTAAAAAAAAAAAAAAATTGTTGCTTTTAGAAACAAAAATACGTTACATTTTAATTAATTTAATTTAATTATGCTTTACTATAGACAAAACAATTTCGCTATTAAAAAAAGTTACTATATTAAAATAGTCACTTTCATTATAATTATTATAATTATTATAGTTGTTATAATAGTTATTAGATTTTAAAAGTTATTTGCAGTACAAAACTGTTTGAAGTCGGTGCCACATTGACGAATAACCAACTAATATGTCTCGGGCTTGGCACCGATTTCCAACATTTTTGTACTACAAATAACTTTTAAATTCTAATAACTATTATAACAACTATAATAATTATAATAAAAAGTGTGTAATGGATAGTCTGAACATAGTATATCATAGTCGTAGTTTCATTAAGTGTCATTTCTATTATTAACCGGTACCGCTCATAATAGCTTCCCAACCATTCATCATCAATAGTCATATTTCTTTTAGTCCCCGTAACTCATCGTTTTCATATTTTTCTTAAAATTTAATTAAATTTTCATTAGCTGGACGGACATGTTTAAAGAGAGTTGAACTCCTTGCACTAATTGATTTTAAATTGTAATTAATTAAAAGTTGTCATTACCTATAGTAAACTTTCATCTTGATCGAAAATTGTATGAATGTAAAAATTTTCCTTAAATTTTGTCTCTATAAACATTGCTATTTAATTTTGCAATTCACTAAAATTAACTCATACTATATTTCCATTCACTTTGGTTCACTCTATTACTTCAATTTGAATTCTCTAAACATCAAACGTAACTTACACAACGAAGTTTTCAAAACCTTACAACAGCTGTGCGTTTATTTTTACAGTCATTAACATGCAAAGAAGTATCATCTTGCTTTGTTATACATTCAATCTTTTTTTCTTTGCATGAGAGAAAGAAAATTTACTTCAAACAATCTTTCCGATATAAAACCGAACTTCACTGTACGACATTTGTAGTTCTGTAATGCCTGAACGCCGTAACGTCGATTAAACTTGCAATTGGTTCACTCTAAATTCAATGATAAATGTTATTAATATATCGGAAATAAGTTGTATCGTAAAATTGTTATTGCGCAATATTTTGAAAAACCAAACAGTTTTGTTTAACTATAAAAATTTCCTAACACTTGATTTGAATTAATTGTTTTACATCTGAAACCCTATATTCGAGGTTTTCGATTTTCGAAAAGGAATTTTTTTTGGTATATATGGATCGACTGTAGTCTTTTCAACTTCTTATTCTATTACGTTTCCATTTTGATGGTTTTGACGTCGCTGAGTCTACTATTACAAGTTTCAATAAACAGCAGAGGTTTTTTTTTGACGTCTCCATCGTGGCAGACTAGTGAAATTTTTTTTGCAATTTTCTTCTTGAAAAATATAAAACAAGGAAAAAACCCAATAAAAAAAGGATTGAGGGATATTGCTGGATGCCGTGTAGACTTTTTTTTGGATGTCAAGAACCCCGGAAACCCACAAAATTGGCTTATCACACGCCCTAAGCTACCACAGGAAATTTGAGGTAAAATATTTTATACTACATATTCAGTGGAGTGAATAAAAATCATACAAAAATTGTATATGCCGAAAACAACGTTGATGTGCCATGGTCGCATATCCTGTTGGTGAAGGTCAAATACACGTTAGAATGACTTTCGGCCACCACATAAGTTACAGTATTGATTTTTATTACGTATAAATAAAAGAAAATGGAAACCGTGGTTAATTAGTGTTATGTCAGTGTAGTCAATATAAAATAATCAGAAAAGATTCCGAAGTATAGAACATAAAATAGATAAAATATATTTATATGTTGTGTGATTCGTTCCGTGTAATCTAGTCATTCGTTTAAGTATCCAGTTAAGTTTTTTCAAGGTTATTAACCGCATAACTAACGTAAACAAAAAAGTTTTTACAGTGTCGTCGGTATGTGTGTTTCTCGGTGGATTATTTTCCAAACATCTCAGAAATGATTAATTAATTACTTGCGAGTGAGTTCTAAAATAATCAAGTTAACGAAATCCAGAACTGTCAAATCATTCTTATAATTAAAAGAATAAAAGATTAGGTTTCTTTGTTAGAAAACCAAATATTATGATTACTAATAAATTTAAACAATTTAGTTAAGTTAAAATCAAATCGAAATCATTCAAAAACTAACGAAAACAAGAACTGTTAAAATTAATATGATAATGGAAAGATTTTGTTTCGCGGGTAGTAAACCAATTATTATTGTCATCAATAAACTCGAATAATTTAGTTAAAAGTAAATTGACTTGAAAATATTCAAAACTAACGAAAACAAGAACGGTTAAAATTAATACTATAATTAATAGAACAAAAGATTTTTTTTGTCTTGTTGGTAGATCAGTTATTAGTAATAGACTTAAATAATTCATTTTAAATAAAATTAATTGTGTGATATTTTTGTTCAACCATTACTCTGTGGATTTTTAATTATTTATTTGTGTGGTTCGTGATTTTCCATTGGACAGTGTTGTAGTTCTTAACCTAGCTAAATATACCGAAAAAGCAAGAGTTGGGTTTTGGTGGAATAAGGGATATTTAGTCAACTCATCCGTTTCAACTTTTACCGCGTGTGCCTGTACCATATTTGAATCATCAATGGTTGGTTCCGCGTTTATTTATACAAGTTCTTGCATGATATTTTCCAAGTAATCAGCCGTATTCACCAATTTGTTCGACAGTTGCATGTACAAGTCGTTGTATTGCATGTTCAACGTATTGAATTATTTTTACAAATTTATTCAACGAGTGTGGATACAAATTGTCACTTTAATATTTTCGACGTGTTCCACCGAATTACGAATTGAGTCAACGTTTATTTTATTTTCCACTTAAGCAACAGTAATTATCAATTTATCCATCGATTAATTATGCAACTGGTTACCATGAATTTTCATCGTATTCGGCTATAAGTGCGAATTGATTTAACGTTTGGTTATATGATTATTGCATTACATTGTCAACGTATTCAGTTGTAATTATGAATTTAGTCAACGCACTTGACTACGAACTTATTCGACAATTTTTATTATAAAATTATTCAACGATTTGGACTATAAAATTATCCAACAATTTTGATTACAAAGTTATTCAACGCATCTGATTATAAATTTGGTCAACGCTTTTGACTACGAATTTATTCAACGAATTTGATTATACATTTAGTCAACGCTCTGTACTACAAATTTATTCAACGCCTTTGTTTATGAATTTAGTCAACGCAATTGACTGCGAACTTATTCAACAATTTTGATTATAAAATTTTTCCACGATTTTGATTGCAATTGTATTCAACGCATTTGGATTACAAACTGATTCAACGATTTTAAATATAAATTTATTCAACGCCTTGGATTATAAACTTGTTCAACGATTCTGATTGTAATTGTATTCAACGCATTTGATTGCAAATTTAGTCAACGCTTTTGACTACAAATTTATTCAACGATTTGGACTATGAAATTATCCAACAATTTTGATTACAAAGTTATTCAACGCATTTGATTATAAATTTGGTCAACGCTTTTGACTACGAATTTATTCAACGAATTTGATTACAAAATTGCTCAAAGATTTTGATTGTACTTATATTCAACACATTTGATTATACATGTAGTCAACGCTTTTGACTACAAATTTAGTCAACGCTTTTTATCAACGCATTTGATTACAACTTTATTCACCGATTTTGATTATCAATTTATTCAACGATTTTGATTGCAAACGACTCCCACGCTTTTGATTGCAAATTGGTTCAACGATATTGCTTACAAGATCATTCAACGCTTTTGATGACAAACTTATTCGACGATTTTAAATGCAAATTTATTCAACGCTGTTGATTGCGAATTGATTCATCGGTTCTCCTTATCAATTGCGACATCTTATTTTTGATCAACGTATATGCGGTGCTGATGGAGAGCTGAAACCAGCCGGATTTTGGAGGCTAGGAGGATATAACCATGGGTGAGTCTGTTTGAATGTTTTTTTTTCTTCTTTTATTATTCTTATGATTTAGGGGTGTGAATGTGTGTGTGTGTGTGTGTGTGTGTGTGTGTGTGTGTGTGTGTGTGTGTGTGTGTGTGTGTGTGTGTGTGTGTGTGTGTGTGTGTGTGTGTGTGTGTGTGTGTGTGTGTGTGTGTGTGTGGGCGTATGTGAGTGAACGTGGGGGTTGGACGTGTTGATCGTGGGTCTTTCGCAAATGGGGTCGCCAGAGCCTCTTTTTTTCACTTGTATTTCCTTCCATTTCTGTAAATTTCCGCGAATAGCGTACATTTCTGTATTTGTGCTGAAGTGGCAGGGTTTCTTAATCGTCCCCATGGACTGAAGCTGGCTTGGGGCAATAAAATAAATCTCGCTAGGTACGCTTCCTGCTATGCCATTCTCATTGGTTCGCCAATGAGAAAGCTCTTCATTACAAGTGACTATTTTAATATAGTAAATTTTTTTAATAGCGAAATTGTTTTGTCTGTAGTAAGGCATATTTAAATTAAATTAATCAAAATGTAACGTATTTTTGTCTCTAAAAGCCACAAATGAGTTATTTTTCACTTGTTTGTGCCTCTTTTTTTTTTTTGAAGTCGGTTCTATTTTTTTTCAAAAAGTTTTTTTTTACTAAATTATGTTAATGTATGATCTGTTATAATTTTCCGGCGTCGAATTGATGTTTCGTGTTAGTTTTGTAATAAATAACTAAACGGAGATAAAATACTTGTACGTTTACAAAGAGTTTTATGTTTGATATACATCGCTGCCAATGACTAAAATCTATGTCCTCATAAAAGTTTTATGCTGAGAACTATATCAAAATCTTTAGCCAAAACCGAAATCTTGATATGTCAGTGCTGTGAGATTTCAGCCCCTTCATATTTCAATTATTACGTTAGTTGTTTTTAGAAAAACATTGGTTTACCAACGCTTGAGATGGGCTACGTGTTTTTTCGGGGAAAAATAACCTCCATTCTGCTTTTAGTCCATAAACAGCTATTATAATTTACAAAACATAAAGAGTAAGAATGAAATTTTTTTTACAACGCAAAACCAATATATTTCATTTTATTTTGTATTGAAAAGTTTTATTCATAGTAATTGTTCTGATATTTGTTAAATTGATAACTTGAGTGTACAAATCGTTAGCAAAGTGGAATAGGGTTTCATATAAAAGAGTAACTAGTAATTACTCTAATAGCTCTAAGCTCCTTTTCCTAATTTTCTCTATAATTATGTGAATGTGCGGTTTTTCCATGTTTTTCTTTCACTTTAATTGGGGATTTGAATGAACGGAAATATTTTTAAAAAAATATACGATTGTAGAAAATTTAGTGAGTTTTGAACGGTAAACATAGCGATGTGTCTAATTATCGTGTCTTATAACCGTAATTAATTTTATTTAAATGTTCCATTTTGAACTGTTGATTGAATTGTCATTTGGAAGAGTAACTAAAAATCGAATTAAATTTTTATCTACTACCCAAGTTTTTCCAGCTTAGTACGTCAACCATGACAACTTGCTAACATAAAATAATGAATAATGAAGAACAGTGGTTGCTCGCTCAGTTTGTCTGTATGACTGCATCGAGTTAAATAAGTATGCTATGCCGTCTCACCACGGTCTCTTTTGAGCATCAGAACATTTCCGGAGAATATTTCTTTATTTTTAATAAACAAGATTTATTAGTTTTCTTACTAATATGGAGTAATTGTGATTGATTTATATGTTTTTGAACAAATGGTTGAACAAATGCTTGAACAGTTACGAATGAAATATAATGTGTCATGGTTTATTAACAATGATACTAAAAACATTTATAATTAACTTAATTAATTGTATCCAATATTTCTTATCTATTCCAATCCCTTAAATATAGATATAATATAAGAAAATAATTTATTATATTGATTTTGAAAAATTTGCATTCCATTTATATTTTAACATAAACATTCGGGTAATCATTATTAATTATCTTTTACATAAATTTTAATTAAGATAAATAAACTTTCTGAAATTAACGTAAGTAGAATGAATACAAAAGAAGATACATCTAATTTTTATTTACAAAGCTATAAAACTTTCTATAATTTAAATAGAATTAAATGGATATGAATATATTGTAGAGAATAAAAAATAATTGCAATTTATTGGTTATCGATTTCTGATAAAATTCAGATGTTATTAGTAAAATTTTGTTTGTAGTAATAGTGGTAAGCTACAAGGAACTATGGCAATCGCTCTAAAAGGCTACTGGGTACAAGAAAGTAAGCTGCAATGACGCAAGCACACATTTAACTTGGCTAATGGAGAGATCAGTTTAAATAGTAATTTCTAAATTTTTCTATTCATCTTTGATCTACGAGTGTGCACATAATCCCATGTACCTACTATTGACGTACGAGTTATTGTGAGATTTAACATACCACTGGCAATAGTAGTGAAATATTACTAGCCAAGGTGAAATCTTGAAGATGCTGGCGGATGAAGTATATTCAATTAATGCTAGCACACTCAATCATAGTTATCGAATATTAAATAATGATGGCACTCTATTGCTTGTACTTTTGACAACCGGACTATTGACAATCCAATTTAAGTTTTGTTAGAGCAAATTTTTACACCTTTAATTTATTTTCGCTCCCTCTATCCTATCAAAAAATATTGTCAAATTTTATCATGATATAGGTTGTTTAGTGTTTAGTTATCCGTTTTAAAAAAAAAGAACATAGAAGAAACTTGGTCTTAAAAGGATTTTATTTGTTGTTGTGACACATATTGTAATTCCTACTACACAAAACATTTTATTAAAAAACTTTCAGTTTCACTCAAGGCTAGTGTAAGCAAAAATGAAAATTTTATACGTCAACTTGGTTCCAAACAAAGTTGTCACGTTTTTTATAAGATTCCTGGGCAAGTCACCGATAAATCATTCGGAGTTTTGAAAACTCAATACTTGGTTTACTTGTTAATAGTTGAAAAGTTTAAAGATGAAGGATCAGGTCAAAAACTAACTTCCGGCAATAAAAAGAAAATTAAATATTCTAAAAACCCTCTCGGCTATTTATACTTTCGTCTTCGAGTGTTACAGAGACTGCATAGTGATAGCTGATTTAACAGAACAAATTGAAAAGGATAGGATCGGTTAAGTATAGTAGATATTACTGCCGACATCGTTGATGCTACCGAGAAAAATTAATTACTTTTACGTAAGGTGTCATAGTTTCAAAACTGTACAAAATGTTTACATGGCCCAAGTGCATATAGTAGACATGTCAAATATTGCGGTCAGGACACTTATTAAGCATAAACCGGGGGCTTACGCTCATAAAAAAACTCGCAATTTACAGAACGAGGATGAAGACCGTAGGTACAATAGCTGATCGAATGATACAATGAAGATATAGAAGAAAGTATGAAAACAATACTCACAATGAAATGCAAAAGAAGTACGGATACTAGCCCAAATTGCTGCCACATTGGAATTAGAGGTTCATATCATGTAACTCCTAAACAATTTCCAGTAAAACAAAGTTCTAGTTTTCCTACAAAAGTAGCTATTACCAAAAATCCGGCTGAGAAGACTTTGAAGGGGAAAAATCATGACATCACCACAAAAAAATTGGTGTGTGAAGTGTTGAAAAGAGTGGCAAAAAATAAAGCTGTATTTTAGTTTCCACAAGGCAAACTTTTTTCACTTGTCATCTGGAGTTTAATGATATATATAGCTCCGTGTCCCATATTTATATAGTAACCCATGCATTTCACAGTTCAAAACCCTTCAAACCCAGCTCATCTACAATGACAAGGAATCCAGTAGTACGATTGCTGCCATGTCTACATTTGTTTCACAGCAAGTGTGTGCAACTTTTAAATTATGTTGTAGATAGTGCTTGTCCTATCTGCAGAACAATAATGTTGGATTGGAGGGAACAATAATGTCCAATTGTCTAATTGGAAAATTGGATCTTGTCCAGCACTGACAAAATGTTGCCAACAGTTGGTACAATGCCGTTCGTTTGGTTTCGTGGATAAAAGAAGACAGCACCATAACATTAAAGCAATTAAAGCCAAGGTCATGAGTGATTTAAACAAATTGTTGTCCGTGTCAAAAATAGGCCATTACTTAGAAGGTAGGCTGTTCAATACAAAAGGATTAAAGGTTGAACCAGTTACAATGAATTCTGATGCGAACAAAACACAACGAGCTGAATACGTAAAATCCTTGAAACAGTGCAAATGAAACAAGTTGTTTGGATGGATAAACAAATTTTACTTTGTTTTGTCGTCGAACGAGAAGCCGTCCAAGAGTTGGGAAAAGAGCAATACAACACTTTCCAGCATCAAGAGGTCCTAACATTCATTTAATTGGGGTAATTTCAACTACAGAAACTGTAAACACGGAACGCCGAAGAGGTTTATTTACTGCCCTGTTAAGAATCGATTGGACAGTTGTTTTAATGCAAAAGTGGCAAGATATGGGAGATCAACTAAAAGATTTGGTAATCGTTGTGAACAACACACCTTGTTATTCAAGGCACTTGGCAAGGCACATGAAAACTGAAAACCCACTTTATTCCGTCGTCGTTTTTCGTTATCTGTTGGCATGAATCCAATAATTATTTTTCTTCATCCATTTTGAATTAGGTTTTCGTTACACGGAGGTGACTCCAAAAACCTAGTTATCAAGAAAAACCCATGAAGTGGCGCAATTACAGAGACTAGAACATATGTTGAAAAACGATGATGAATGATTAAAAAAGTCAGGCAATTGCGAATATAATTCGCTCGCTGAGGGTTCCGTACCCCTAGTAGCATTTTAATTTGAATTTTAAACGTGGCGACGTTGTGGTGTCAAAATTGGTTCCTATTTGGAAACATGTGTTACTAAACTATGTCAACAATATGTCTTCCAAGTTACGGAAGTGGCGCAACGCAAAGTGTGAATTGTGTTTGCCACAATGTCAATATTGTGTCAGACAGACACATTTTCTGTACACAATGGCGAAACTCGTGCCTTCTTTGCCTCATTTTCTTCACGCAGTTAATTGTTTGTTAATTCTCTGTTACGTAACAATTTCTGACACAATAACGACTTTGCGTCAAAATATTTTTCTGATATAATGCTCTTCACACAAATCGGGAATAATTTCCTTTTAACAAATATTATTACGTAAACAACAATAATATTATTTTACATAAACTTTAACTTGTTATACTATATAGAATATAATGAACAGGAATTATAAAATGTCTTATTTTAAAACATGAATTTTTTAATACGAAAAAGGAGCATTCTAGACCGAAATTTACTGTGAATTATCATTTTGTCAGTGAATATTGCTATTATAGCTCGAAAAACTCAACTACCCAGTAAAAATATGAACTAATTAATATAATTATAATTTTATTAAAAATTTTGTAATTTTAATAACCGCAATACTGACAGTTGGAACTAATTTCAAAAAAATTCCTTATTTGTGGCATGACAAAATATAGATTCCTTAGCTTGTTTAGAGTAAGAGAAATCAGTAAAATCATAAATTAAAATTGTATTTTTTAATACGCCATTTTTTTTACGATGCCATAAATATGTCGGACATAAATATTACTATTTGGGAATTGCGTGTGAAGAAAAATTCCTATTTAGGAATTGCGTCTTAAGGTAAATTCCTATATAGGAATTGTGTTTTATATGTGTACAAGCAAATCCTATTAAGGAATTGCGGTAATTTTGTGTGAAAAATGTGTTTATTTAGGAATTGTGTGTTATTTATGTCAAAAAATAATTCCTAATTGGGAACTGTGTTCATTTTGTGTAAAAATTGTGTCAATTTGGGAATTGTGTATACACTGTGGGTACAATAATTCCTAGTGGGGATACATATGTCATTTCTGTTGTCAAACGCCGAAAACGTGAAACAATTATTTGGTGCGGATTAATTAAATAAAATAATTATGGCATACAAACTAATTAAGACTCTTGAAAAATCAGGTATTTGCTATTCTGCAGTTCCAGCAAAATGGGAGAGCAATAAAACATTAAGGTGGCCACAAAATTTAAATATCAAACAACTTGATAAATTACGGGCAGATCCAAACTCATCACCTTCCGAAAATTGGACCCACTCGGCTTGTTCAGTCGTAGCAGTAGCCTCTACATTTGTTGAAGGACGGCAACTCGAAATCCAATTTTCTAATTTAAGTGATACAGAAGCAGAAGACTTGTAAGTAGTGGTATCATATTATTTTAACAGTAATAAAAATAAGTTAACTTTAATTACAGGCTCTCCAGCAAATGCAAAAAAATAAACGGATTAGAAAAAAAGTGATTTTTAGTGGTCCCCAACAAGACTTCGAAAAAATGTTTGTTGAGGACGTAACAACAGAAGATATTACTTCTGAATTAAGCAATGAAGTAATTCATATTGAACAGTGCACTGTCGATTCAAATATCGAAAATTGTCCGGACGTCAATGCTGAACCGGAAATATTTTATGAAGTTTTACAAAATGAAATTGAGGAAATTAGTCTTAATCAACTGATAACGGGATTCCAAGAAAATATTTCAAAGATTCTCAATACAATGCAATGCTTCGAGAACCGTTTCAACAAGCTTGACAAGTCCGTTGCCGAGATAAATATTAAATTAGACAGGCTGTTGCAAAACTCGCCAAGGGCTAATGAGGTAATGCCGAATGATATTGGTAATGATTTAGTAGACAAGTTTGCTTTCCCTCTAAAACATATCGGAGACGTAGAAAATTTAAACGCAAAGTTACATCTTGAGGAAGGGTTGAAAAGTCAATTGGTAAGTTACAACATATTGTATAACATTGCATAAATTTAGATGTTAATAAAGTTATTTTTTAACTGTAGATATTGCAACTATCACTTATTGGTGGTAATAGTAAAACTGCTGATGGCGGGAAGCTCATTTACAAAATAATTGATTATTTTTTCGAAACCGAAATGATGCCTAAATACTCTTGGACTGGCTCCTCTAAATCGTCCGAACAAAAACATAGTTTTCAAAAGTATAGCCAAATTATTGATGTAATTTTTGAAGTTATATATATGGCTGATTGCAGGCACTCGAAAGCTAGAAATGAGGAGTTTTTAAGGGATAAAATATTGAAACATACATTCCAACGGCTCCAACGTAAACGGTATGTATTATGTAAATAAAATTTACATAATTCAAACTTAATTAAATACAAAATATTTTTTTAGAAAAAGCGAAGTGAAACCCCAGAACTCAAATGAAGTATTACAAGATAAGGAAAATGAAAACCCGGCGAATATTTCCAATGAAGTTCAAGCAGATAACTGATGCATGTTTACCTGAAAATATGGTGAAATAGATTTTCTATGTTGTTAGATAAAGTTCTTTAATTTATATTTATGAATTACAAAAAAATTTATTTAAAAGCTTATTGAAATAAATGATTGTTTAAGTTACACAGACAAAATATCTTCCAATAAAATGTTTTCACAATCTGATTAACAATTTATGTAGGGCCTAATGTATGAATTAGTGGTAAAAACACTAAATCCTTTTGGTATGGTAATGATATCAATTTGCACTTTATATTGTTTAAGTCAAACAGTTTAGGATTATTCAGCTCGCCACTTGATGAAAAAATATTAATACGAGATGAATTTATTGGTCGATGGAAAAAATCCTTTTTGCTTTTTATACTTCTGCCGTAAATACATAATTTGTCTTCGAAATAAGTGGCATTTAACAGGCCAACAATTTCATTTTGCTTAGTCATAAACCATTTGTCCTTATCTCTATTTGTTAATGTAAAGCCATCTTCTAACTGAATTTTGCAAAATATCTTTTTACAATTTGATAGTTGATGTTTATCGTTCCTATTTTCATTTGTAACGATCGGATATGCAATGCTTTGAGATAACGTTATATTAATTTTAGATAGTTCTATTATTCGCTTGGCGCACTGAGCCAATGGTCTGTTACCAGTTCGGAGCATGCTTTTCATATGCCCCAGAAAATTTTCAAACGGATAAGCACTGAACGATGGCAAGTGTCCAAACCTTTTAACATCATCAGTCAAATGACATAGGTTGTGCACATTGCTGCTGATTGTATATGAGCCGTATAATTCAATGTACTTTTCAATAAAACTATTAAGAACTGCGTTCGCTATTTTAACGTACTTCAAGTATTGTTTGCTAGTGCAAATAGTAACAGCACAAACAAGATACAGAAAATGTTCGGACACTTCAGGGTGTAAATAATCTTTTAAAATCACAGGACCACAGTACAATAGAAATGTTCGAAATTCTAACCCTTTCCAAAACTTCAAACAATCCAAGCCTCTGACAGCTCGATGAACTTCTATAGGCATACAGCTGTTGTACTTTTTTAACAAACTAGATATGTTTTGTATGTCAGCGGCTGAAAATTTTGTGTCGAAATTGCAGCAGCCAGTTGTCCAAATCTGCAATAATTTTTTCATCACTCCCAAATCTAGTAAATGTAATGAATCAGCCACTGCGAAATCAGTAATTAAATCTATCGGCAATTTTTCAAGTGGTGTGTATTCCTTGTGATGATCAGGATCTGATTTGTTGCGGAAACCAGCATCTGTCCTAAGTTCGCAGTTTATTTTAGGATAGCTCATACGATTATTCTCATATTCACCAATCGATGTACATTTTATGCAACCATGATATGCATTGAACCCAACTACACCTAATGATTTGATTAAATATTAATAGTGTAAAATTATACTCCTATAATGCATAACAAACCTTTTATAAATGCTCTGGCCGGGGTATCGCAAACAAAACATTTTATTTTAATATTGATTTTGTATCCATTCACAAACAAGCCAGATTTTGTAATTGCTAAGTATTCATCCACGAAATAGTTGAGGAAAGGCTCCAAAATGGGTTTACATTGTCCTAAATAAACTCCAACTACCATAATTGGGATCTTAGGCATTTCATCAACAGCGCACAGTATTGGCCAAAATTCATTTTTTGAACTACGGCAAATGGGCAGTCCATCTATATTTATAATTAGCGAAATGTTTAATGGTTTCTCAATATTCCAAAATACATTTTCTAGAGAATTTTTTAACCCCCTATGCCAATAGCTTCCATCTCCCATTTTTACAATATCTACGTCGATTGGAGTGGCCAATAATGTTCTACTGTCTCTTGGTAAATATTTTATATTGCATGACGAATGAAATATGCTCAGTAGATCATTAACTGCGCGATGCGCAATGCGATGTTTTAACGCCCACATCCTTAATTCTTCAACCAAAGCCAATTGTTCTTCCAGTTGTTCCTGTTCGTCATCCTCGTCTTCAAAGTTATTACTTTCTACTTTGTGATCTTCAACTTTGTGATCACAACTATTATGTGGTGTATTATTATCATTATCTGAAACTAATTCAGATGTGCTTTGAAATTCAGAGTCTTCAATTATACTCGTGGGAGGGAGCGACACAACTGCAGGTGCTGAAATTTCGATGCTTTTAGATAGTTCATGTAATAATGAGTTAACTTAAATATGGACTTACATAAATGATTAATAAAAACAGATGAAGCCGGTAATTTATTTACTTCTTCGGAATCTTTCACATCATTTGCAGTGAATCTATTTTTAGTTTTGCCGACCTTTTGCAACTGAATATTTTTTTTTACTTTTCGATAAAACGATGTCGTCGTTTTAAACGGCCGTGGCAAATTTTTCGGCATTATCAATCCGTAGGTGATTTTTAATGAAAGACGCAAATGTGACAAGTGACAGTAAGACAGTATGTTTCCACATTGGTTAACGCAATACCGTCGCTGGGTGTAACAAGTCACACTACATTGTGTAGACTTGGGAATTGCGTTTAAAAAGAGTTCACAACACACAATTAACCACACAGTGTTCAAAAAGTGTAATTTTAGAAATTGTGTTGACGCAAATACTAATTTGTGTATTTTGTCTGTTTCTACATAGGAATATTCCTATTGAGTAATTGTTACCTGGATGGCGTGTAAAATGTTGCTGTTTAGGAACTGATATAGATAACAGGAACGTTGTGGCGTAGTCGCAAACGACACAAGAAATATTTAGTCGCAAAATGCTACTTGGGACGTGTATATAATATTTGAGAAAACAACAGTTTTTGTTGGCATATAGTTTCACGTTGGTTTGCATCTTACCCAAAACTGTATATGGTGGCTAAAGAAAGCTTCAATAACGCCAGTTTATAAATTATTTAAATAAGTAATGTTGTTGCTTCAACTGTTGTTGGTTCAAAATTTTTTTGTAGTAAATAGTTTTAGAGCCAGATTTGGAAATTTTTCTTGAAACCCACATTAAAGTCACTTATCACAATAGTTGGAGGAAAAAATATGGTCAAATTCTTGCCAAACAGTCGAGTGATTTGTGTGCTGAACATTGGGGAGATCGGTATACCACCTAGATTTGAACTTCAGTTAGTTGAATATTCACAAAGGCTGCCAGCAGAGCTAAGATCGAAGTGATGGTGGCTCCTATTTGGCTGTACTAGTGGAAACTGTAGCATTTTTTCCAAAATTTCCACCATGGGCCCCCTCAAAATAACATTCGAAATGATGAGCCGACCGCTATAGTTTTCATTCAATCTTTACAACAATTCCCATAACAATGAATTTTTCTTTTCTAATGTTCGAAGTTAAAGGGGGGAAAAGGACATTTTTTTCACTTTTTGAACATAACTACTAACTCAAAAACTGCGCTTTTGAAAACTACAAAAAAAATTGTTTTAGAAAAGTTAACCTTTCATATGAAATCCCACTCGACAAGGTCAAAAATAAATTGTTTTCAAAATTTTCACTCTCAACCCCGCCAAATAACATTTTAAATGATGAGCCGACCGCTATAGTTTTCAGTCAATCTTTAAAACATTGCCCATAACCATGAGTTTTTACAAATTTTTTCTTGTGTAATGTTCGAAGTTAAAGGAAAGCGCAGGAAAAAACACTTGTTTTTGGCAATATATAAAAACCCAAGCAGTCGAAAAATCATTGAAATTTTTTTTTGAAAAATATTGATCTTTTTCAATTTTTCTAAATCAAGCTCGATTCCTTAAAAAAAATAAGTTTACTATATCCTTATCTATGTCCATAAAATATAAATGAAAACAAATATTCGAATTTTTTTAGTTATCAGTAGGCGTGGGAAAACACATATAAAAACTGTAGAAAGTTTCATCTTGATAGCACTTTTAGTTTGTGAGTAAATCGATTATGTAGAAATTCGAACGGACACCGAAGTCTCAACAATACGGTACTGTTTTTACTTTGTTAAAGTACGGAACCCTAAAAACCGGGAAAAGTATTACTATAAGAGCATTTGAACCCAGAATTAAATTATTTAAACAAATGCGCACCTCACCGTCTTTAAGGAAATTTGCAAATGTTAATAGGTAAACAAATTCATTAATTTTATTTATTGAGAAAATAATATTCTGAGCTGTGACTAAAATTGTTATTTTTAACGTAAACCACCGAACAGGCGGCAACAACAGTTGTTGTACAACCTTCACACTATTGGAAACTTCGAAAAAATCCTTAGTAGAGTAAGGGATAAAACTATGATGGCTATGATGGCATTATGCCACTCATTTACGACAGTCTAAGGAGTTAATCGGTGTGTTAAAACAAAAATTATCAGAAGGCACTGTGCTTTCGATTGAACAGAATAAATCATTATTTTTATTGATTTTATTCAATCATTAAAAGCACAATCTATGGTTTGGACAACAATGTGTCAATGTATTGTTCTCATAAAAGATGATCATATTAATCTTACCTCAAAATAAAAAGAGCGTAGTCCACGCGCTAAAATTGTGACACCAAAACCTTCCCTAACCATCTTTATCTTAAACCTTAGAAGTTTTTCGTTTTTTAAATTGCTAAACCTTTAAAGCAAAACTGAAGATTCATTTCATGATTTTTTTCTTTTACTTCCTTTTGCTAAATTTTAATTAAAAAAAATTAAAATCAAAACATTTATCGAGATTCTTTACTAAACTTTATTTTTTCTTATACAAAAATCCAATTTTATTTAATTCTATCTATATGTAAAATTTAAAAGCAAAATTTATTTCAATGTAAGAAGAAGAAATAAAACAGGAAATATAGATTTCCGTAGAAAATAACGAAAACAGCAAGAAACAAAAAATATCTGGAACGAACATAAAAAACTTATAAGCGGATGTATTTTCTTTAATTTATTCAATTTTAATTAGCGCGCTACCCCCTGAAAAGCAACATAATAATATTTTAGTTAAAAAACAAAAAAACAAGGATTGGTAGGTGGCGAAAATATAATTAACATTAATATTTGCAAATTTATGGTAAAATTGTAATTTAATTCGAACAAATTTTAGAAACCAAGTTAAAAGCAGAGCAACGCAACAATAGTTTTATAGAAAATTATCTATACACAAATCATAACCATGGATCATTATTATAGACTACTTTACAGATACCAATATCAAAAGTGTCTCTATATAACAAACGTTGGATTACAATTTTTTATTGTCCTTTAAATCCAACTCATGCTTCTAAAAATTTCTTTTTATTTTCCTTTCTCAAGATCCTTGAACTTTATATAACAATTAAACTTCAACAATTTTTTCAATTTCATAAACTCACACATACAGCTATAAACATTACAATAAAAAAATAATTTAATTATGTTTTTTTATGATTTAATTAAAATGAGAACTGGAACACTGTCCTGTGTTTGTGTTAATTGAATTATAAAAAAAAAATTAATGAGCTTGTTTTTGTTTCAACAATTAAATTAAATGAAAGTAGGAAGTTTTTTGAAGCAGATATTTTTCAAATAAAAATTTAATGAGGATGTGGCTAGTTTTTTTTTAAATTTGAAATATGCCAAAGTCACGGATGTAATTTAAATTCAATTATAGCCAAACGCCTCAACAATAATGAGAATATTTTTTTGCATAATTATAAAAAAAACTATTTTCAACTGTTATTATTTGGTTTTTTAATGCTTATCCAAGCCATTATTATGTACAAACAAAGAAGTGTAAAGCTAATAAATTAATTACTAATAAGACAAAAGGCTAAGGTTGATTATCGTGAGGGTTGCATTTTCTCTTAAAGTTCGTCTTTAATTTTCTGTAATGAATTTATGGCGTAAGCTAAAACTGAGCTCTATAAACTGGTGACCCCGACGTGATCATATCAAACAACATTTTGATCTATAGTCTACACTTATTCTTTAATTCACAAGTTTACGAGAAAAATCTTCCTAACAAAACCCAATTTTTCCTATAAATTTTGACCTACTGAACATCATATTCATTTTTTTGAGTTAGCTCTTGTTTTTGAGATGTTCGCGAAAAACCAATTTTATCGGTGGACAAGAAGGTTTTTGGATCTCATATTTTACAAAACAAACAAATTTTATATAATAATGAAACAAGTGCATAGCAAAAATATTAACAAACATTTTGAGCTATTTTTTGAAAACAACCCTCAATGATTCTGGAAATTATAGCAAAAAAAGTTGAAAAAATTCAAAATTTTGTTTTTTCAAATTCTTCTATATTCAACGCCATAAATTTTGAAGCCTACAGTTAACTTAATATCCTTTCTTTTAAGTTAAAAATCACGAATTCTAGTGAGGGTTGCACCAAGTTCTTCAGGTTTTCTCCAAAAATTCCAAACTCAAAATTTGGAAAAAAAATTTTTACTAAAATAATTTCAATTCGGCAACATAATTGATTTATATATGAGTTGATTTATATATGCAGATTTTCCAGTTAAAATTGCTCGTAACATAACGTTAAAACGTTAAATGAACATTTTCTCTTTTGTACCATCTTGTATGTGTTAAGTTGCAGTTGACATAACTATTTTTCGGCATCCACGGTTTATATTCATTCAGTTTTATGCCAAAGTAATGGAGGTATGCAATTCTCATATGTAAAGTGATTTTTTAGCAGGATGTATTATGCGAATTCCACAAATAAAACAAAATGAATTTGGACTCCGTTTTCAATTGAAACTTCTTAACTTCTTGAGAAGCCATTTAAATAAATTTAACTTTACTCTTTACTATTTTAAAAGAATTCTTAGCCTTCGTTGGACGGCATAGGTACAATTGTACCTTTTCCGATTTTAAATACTAATAACTTTTTTTGTAGAAGCCGGAGAGGGTTAACGTTTTATGAGATCTCTACATTTTCCTGCTGGATCATGCAGAATTAATTTTAGAAAAATATCCCCAGCCTTTTCAGAGATAGGGGTTCGAGAGGTTTTCATTATCATAACAGGCGGTAAAGGTACAATTGTACCTTCATACCTTTTATATGATATAATAACGGTATTATAGTTATTATATCATAGACCCGTCTATAATATAATAATATTAATATGGAGGGGCTAAAATGTCACAGCTCTGAGATATCAAGACCTCGGTCTGGATTAAGGATTTTAATAGAGTTTTTGGCAAAAAACTTTTATGGGGACATGGTTTTTAGTATTGCGTACAAATAATTAATTTTATTTTTTCAAAAAAGTGTTGCACTTGACTTGATACCTAATCTTAAGCTAAGAAAAACCTTCGTCCATCTCCCGATAGCGAAATTGTATTCATTTCACTTTTCTCTAATCAATTCAAATTACAATAAAATTGTAATTTTCCATAAACCATTGATCACAACTTTATTACATCTTTTCTTATTGTTGTTCAACACCTTTACACTAATCGATGTGTTAATAGTATGTAAATAACAACCCTAACTTATTCCAAGGCATAAAATTTTAGAGTCGACGGTATTTAAATTAAAAGTCCCTTAATTATTAAATTAAATCCAATCTAAAGCTAATTTAGTCGTTGTTATTGTTATTGTTGCAAAGTAATCCTAACAATATGACATCATCGAATTTTTACTGATTTAAAACAAAATCATATTCATTTAAAATGCAACGATAAATAGATTTGGGTAATTGAGGTAGGTCAATTAAATAAACGAGAAGACGTTATATATAGGTCAAACAGAAATATTAAAGGTATTCCACTTTTTTAACAAAAAAAAGTTGATTTATGATTTTTTTTTATATGAAATTTTAATGTAAATATATAAAATTTATATTGCCATCTTCATTGTAAACCGGAGGATTTTTAATTAAATCGAGAGTGATAATCGAGAGTCCGGTTGTTTCTGGAAATTTCGATTTAATTAGGACGCTTCCGGTGTAAGAAGGTATAAATTCAGTTTTTTCTAGTAGAAAACTCTCTTATCTAATAAGTCTTTTAGACTAATAACTCGCGTCTGAGTTTATAATTGTATAATTAGTTAATCGGCATGGTCGTGTTATCGTGTATTGTGCTAATATGTAAAGCAAAAAAATTTTGTAACTAATGTATTTTGCTAGTTTTAAAATATAATAAAACAAAAAAATAAAATTATTAATGAAAATGAAAATCTTCAGATTAAATAAAGAAAATTTGTTTTGGTTAAATAGCCTTGTGTAAAGTTTATTGTGTTTGTTATATATACCAAGGCCCTCTAAAATTGTGAGTCTATGTGGAGTTTTATTAAATGATAAATAAAAGAAGAAAAACTGTTAAAAGATATATAAACTCAAAAAAAATCTGTACAATCCCTAGTTAATTATTGTCAGTTACTAATTAAGTTATTAACCATATAGTGATTGTTAGATTAATAATATATTTGGATATATTAAAATTCGTGGACCCATGAGCACGTGATTAGTTTAATGCTCGAGGTCATGCTGAAATGTGCAAAGCTATATATCATGCCGAATAAACATTTGTAAAGTTTATTGAATAATAATGTTTACATTATTCAAATATAATTTGGGTACACGTAGGCAATAAAATTATAATTGCGTGTATGATCTCATGTCAACGTTTTTGCACACTTGTGATTGGTATTGAAGACATCGTTATTAAAAATCGTACGGAGCTCAAAAATATAGGAAGAATTTCATACTTGCTGCGTAATTTTGGATCTAATCTATTTATGTTATACCTGTGCGGGGATTTTGATCAAGATAATACTATCCAACTTAGATGAACTGATGACCACATTACAACATTGTATGAGTGAGTTATTTTGCTTAAATTTTTCTTTAATATAAAAGCTTATACTTATTTTAAATAAAAATAAAAAAAAAAAAAAAAACTAGAACCAACATAATATTTAAAATAAAAATCAGTAATAAAATAAAAAGAAACAGAAATAAATTAGAATTAGAAATTTAAAATATAACTTAAAATTTTTTTTTGTAATTGTTACTTATCCTTCATTTTGTACATAGAAACTTTAATTTTTATAATCACATTTGTGATTATCATGATATTAAAAAGAAATATAAAAATAAATTTACAACGATAGACGACCAAATAATATGAGATAGATACTATTTTTTTCGGTGTAGTAAATGACCTCTCTCTTCTCTTTCTCTCTCGCGAATCTTGGGTATGCAAATAATTTTTTTTGGATAAACAATACCAATTTAATTTTACAAAACAAGGTACTCTTATAAATTTAATCTTTGTCTACGGTCAGGATCATAAAAAGAACTCTGATACTAGAGCTATAACCCAGCTAAACAAATTGAAGTACCAAGTGATCTTTCTGGAATTAATTAATACATCATCTAGATACCGTTACAAAAGTGGGTAAAAAAAATGAAAATCTTTCTTTTGACACAACTGACAACATGTTTGTCAAAAGAAACTTATAATGCCATATATCTCAATAATAATAATAAAATTTCATATCAAACAAATAATTAATTTTATTTTTTCCAAAAAATTGGGTAAAAAAATTAATCAAATCTTTCTTTTGACACACTTGACAACATTCTTTTGACAAACTAATAATGCCATAATGCTCAATAATAATAATAAAATTTCATGTCAAACAAATAATTTATTTTATTTTTTTCCCCAAAAATTAGGTAAAAAAATAAATAAAAATCTTTCTTGTGACACACTTGACAACATTTTTTTGACAAACTTATAATGCCATAGTTCTCAATAATAATAAAATTTCGTGTCAAATAAATAATTAGTTTTATTTTTTTCCAAAAATTGGGTAAAAAAATAAATAAAAATCTTTCTTTTGACACACTTGACAACAGTTTTTTGACAAACTTATAATGCTTTAATTCTCAATAATAATAATAAAATTTCATGTCAAACAAATAATTAATTTTATTTTTTTCCAAAAAATTGGGTAAAAAAATAAATAAAAATTTTTCTTTTGACACACTTGACAACATCTTTTTGACAAAATTATAATGCCATAATTCTCTATAGTAATAATAAAATTTCAAGTCAAACAAGTAATTAATTTTATTTTTTTTCCAAAAAATTGGGTAACAAAATTAATAAAAATCTTTCTTTTGACACACTTGACAACATTTTTTTGACAAACTTAAAATGCCATAATTCTCTATAATAATAATAAAATTTCATGTCAAACAAATAATTAATTTTATTTTTTGCCAAAAAATTGGGTAAAAAAATAAATAGAAATCTTTGACATACTTGACAACATTTGTTTGATTAACTTATGATGTCGTAATTCTTTCAAAACATGTTCTAAATAATGCGGAAATTCTATAAATTATCTATTTATCGCACAATAATTATGTCTACATTGAGGATTTCTATATAAAAGACATAAAATAAATTGTACCTCTGTCGCCTGTTGGCGTTGTAAAATTATGCTGCCGGACGAGGGTTAACTGATGTTTGAGAACGACTGAGCTTGTAAAATACTATTAACGATGCAGCTCAAAAAGAAAAGAAAAATCCATACAAACGCGGATGAAATAAGGAAAACTCCAAATGGCTCGCAGTTTTTATTGGAAAATGTGTACAACAACTTAAATATAAATCAATTATGTTGCAGAATTTAAATTATTCTTAGTAAAAAAAATTTTTTCCAAATTTTAAGTTTTGCGTTTTTTGGAAAAACCTGAATAACTTGGTGCAACCTGCACCAAAATTCGTGTTTTTTAACTTAAAAAAAAAGAAATTTACCACGGGCTCCAAGAAATTAGAAAAATTTACAATCATTGTTTGCTCAAAATTTATGGCGTTGAATATGGAAAAATTTGAAAAAAACATATATTCTTAAATTTTTTTTCAACTTTTTTCGAATGTCACTTCCAGAATCCTTGATGGATTTTTACAAAAATAACTCAAAATGTTTGTCTGCATAGTAAAGCACTTGTTTCATTAATACATTAAATTTGTTTGTTTTGTAAAATATGCAATCCAAAAACCGAAATAACCTTTTTAAACAAAACTAAAATGGGGTTGCCAATAATCTAGCTAGTGGAATCAGGGATGGTTAAAAAGCCGGCTTTTTTCATTTTAACCTCTCCAGGTGGATAAAATCCGGTTTTATCCGGGTAATATTAAAAAAGCCGGTTAATTTGTTTTTGTATAAAAAAGGTTTTTATTTTCATATTCGAAAAGCACACAGCACCATTTATTCATATAGTTTTTTATCCTCTAATAAATAAATAACCCATAGAGGAAAGTACCACGGGCCCAAGCTCGGCCCAGGCTTGGTCTAACTATGAAGGACTCTGGGCCAAGCTTGTAAGCCAGGCTTGACCCAGTCCTGGTATAAGTCTGGAGTGATAACGATGGGCCATGCTCGCTTGCCAGGACTGGGCCATGCTTTAATACCAGGGCTGGCCCATGCTCTAATGCCTGGACTGAAACATGTTTACTTCCCAGGATTGGCCCATGCTCTAATGCCAGGACTAGCCCAAGCTTTAATACCAGGGTTGGCCCATGTATCACAAATATTTTATCATTGTTCAATTGAATTATATTGTTTGGATGTTTGCTGGTAAGAGTAATACCACGGAATTTAACTTTTTCAATTATTATGTATTGCTTATAATCAAAACTAATAGTTTCAATGACATGTCCATAAATGCACTCACATAAATTATTTTTTTTTATTATTTTTACTTGATCAGCCGATTCTAATTCATCAAAGCGGTTCGCAATTTGGGTCAGTGGTTTATAAGGTGATTTCACCAGATGCTTAAACAAACCAATATAATTTTCACCCCAAAATGCCGATATTTCACTTAAGAGAACTTGTAAGTGACAAACATCGTCAGATATGTGTATTAAATTGTGCATATTTAATACTTGCGCATCTTCGCCGTATTCAGATGGCAACATATTAAAAAATAATCTCAGCTGATCTTGAGCGTATTCAGCGTATCTAACTGCATTCAAATCATCATTCAAAATTCGGCAAGCGATATATAATAATAAGAAATGTCTATATTTATTTTCAGATAACACATTTTTGAAAATAATTGGTCCAATATAAAGTAAAATAAATCGAAACTGAGTTGCTTTCCATTTGGAAACTTGGTCAATACGTAAAGTTTTCTCTCGAACTCAACTGGAATATCTAATGCTATCGATTGCATTGTCTTCCTCAAAATTTTGACCTTAGGTTTTTTCAGACAAGCATAGTGTTTTTTCACTACTAACAATTTTTCCAGTAAATTTTTCATTACTCCGAGGTAGAGTAAATGCATTGAATCGAGAACGACGTCACGAACAGGATCAAACTCTTTTAATTTTGACAATTTAGTCTTAAAATTCTCCAACTGATGTTCTGGTTGATGTTTTTCTATAAATGACTCTTTAGTTCGTAAATTACAGTTTGTTTTAGGATAAACCCGCTTATGATTTTTTGTTATGCCTTCGACAGTACATCTTTCGCAGGCAAAAAAGCCACCCGGATGTTTTATTGCTTTAATAAAAGCTCTTGCTGGAGAATCGGCAAGGACACAAAATATTTTAAATGAGTATTTAATTTGATTCAAAACTATTCCGTTTGAAATGTATTTATTTGCTTCATTTACAAGATCTTTGAGATAATTTTTTGCAGAGTAAGGCTTGGAGTCACCACAATACAATGCGACAGTTACAGGCTTAGTTTCATAATCACGATGGTAAACTTTTAAGAGAATTGGCCATACTTGAATTAAAGAGTTGTGATAAATTGAAATCCCATCAATGTGGAGCTGAACTGTCATTGTTTTTTCACTATAAACATCAGGAGATATTATTTTTTCAAGTACATTTTTTATCCCAATATAAATATAACTGCCACTGGTTTCACGCTTGCTTAAAAATGACTTCATCGGACGACAGTGTTTCGTTTTCAATAATTGCTTCGAAGTTTTAGGTAAATCTTCGTGTCCTTCTCGCAATATTGTCAATAATTCTGTTACGACGTTTAATGTTAGTATATATAAATTATTTAATGTCCAACAGCGGAGTTTCTCACTTAATGTTTTTTTCGTTGTCACTTCACTATGATGCTGTGCAGAACTATATGCAGCATCGTCTGGAAGTTGATCACAATTGTTATTTTTCACGGAATCACCGCTACTACCTTTTAATTCATTATCACTATTACTGTCAGAGTCACTATCACTAGTACTGTTAAAATCATTATTATAATCTTATTATCATTATTCAAATTATTACTATCAAACGCTTGTAAATTACTCAAGTCTGTACCACTTCTAACCTTACTTATAGAGCTTAGGTTTATGGTTCGATAATTTAAACTTTGCCTGTTTTTTATTATTATTTTAATTTTTTTTATTTTTAACTTTTCTTGCTTTATTTAGGACACGCCACCTTTGAACTCTAAGGTATGCAGCAGACATGATTACTTTTAACAGTAGTAAATAGTAAAAGAAGTGTGTCTTGAAAACTTATCGTAAAAAATACACTGACTGAAATACACTAAAAAATACACAGAACTAGAGATGTTAAAATACCGTATTTTATTTTTTTTGTATAATACAGCGTATTATACATTGTATTATACAAAATAAAATACCATATATTCTGTACAAAATTGTAATAGCCGAGATAGGATGTGAATGGTATAACAACAAAAAATGACTTCCATCATCATTTTGAATTACATCTAATTCATTTTTTCTAAATATCTGAATTTGGATATCTTATCGTTATTTTTATCTATATATATTCCTTAAATAAATGCTAAGAAGACCTATATATTCATCTGACTCTAATTCATGTGGATGGTCTGATCAAAACTATCTTGATGCTTAGTTTCAATTTATTTCACCTTCATTACCTACCTGCTGCTGTATTGAGATTGGATCCCTACCATTTCCCATGAATAAACTGTTAGAGGTCTTAATCATGTTTAACATAAACGAGATAATTACTTTTGGTATTATTTTCTACACGTTCTACATGTTATCTGGGACTACTCAAAGTTATTAAATTGAGTGACAAATCCATGTTTCAAAATTTTGATGCGCTCCATTAAAAAATTCACTGTAACGGTTGCTTCTCAGCAACTATAATCGATTGTTGATGTTTGTGTTCTGTTGATATTAGAACAATCTTGGTACAACAGAAATTTAAAAATTACTTAGAAACGCACACTAGCAAGGCGTACAAGAAATTCATTTCCTCGGCGTCATTTATATCTTATAGATGTAATCGTAGACATATTTTCACAGCTATAAATTCTTTTAATAATCCACGCACCAATTTTAGTCAAATGACTACTTGCTACTTCGCGCGCCATCAGAATAAAAAATAATTTTTTTAGTAAAATACCACGTATTTTACTACGTTTTGGACAATACGGTATTTTACGTATAATACCGCGTATTATACAATTGTATTAAACACTTTTACATCACTACACAGAACTGAAAATCGGATTGACAAAAAACATAATAAAAACAAGTATGGCTGCCGATGGGGCGCTGAACGAAAATACTCGAATCACGCCGTATGTGACCGAACGGCTTAAGCTAGAGTCCCTGTTGAACAGCCGAGGCTGGTTACCCAGGCTCGGTCCGAGCTTTGATAATCGGAGGCATGGCCAAGGCTGGGTTATCCAGTCTTGGCCCAAGCCCGGGTTTCCAATGCATGGCCAAGGCTGGGTTACCCAGACTCGGCCCAAGCTCGGATAATCAGAGGCATGGCCAAGGCTGGGCTACCCAGTCTTGGCCCAAGTCCGGGTTTCCAATGCATGGCCAAGGCTGGGTTACCCAGACTCGGCCCAAGCTCGGATAATCAGAGGCATGGCCAAGGCTGGGTTACCCAGTCTTAGCCCAAGCCCGGGTTCCCAATGCATAGCCAAGGCTGGGCTACCCAGACTCTGCCCAAACTCGGATAATTAGAGGCATGGCCAAGGCTGGGCTGCCCAGTCTTGGCCCAAGCCCGGGTTCCCAATGCATGGCCAAGGCTGGGTTACCCAGACTCGGCCCAAGCTCGGATAATCAGAGGCATGGCCAAGGCTGGGTTACCCAGTCTTGGCCCAAGTCCGGGTTTCCAATGCATGGCCAAGGCTGGGTTACCCAGACTCGGTCCAAGCTCGGATAATCATAGGCATGGCCAAGGCTGGGCTACCCAGACTCTGCCCAAGCTCGGATAATCAGAGGCATGGCCAAGGCTGGGCTACCCAGTCTTGGCCCAAGCACGGATTCCCAATGCATGGCCAAGGCTGGGCTACCCAGACTCTGCCCAAGCTCGGATAATCAGAAGCATGGCCAAGGCTGGGTCAACCAGTCTTGGCCCGAGTCTGGGTAATCATTGGCATGGCCAAGGCCTGGTTAAACAGCCTGGCCCAGACATACGCCGAATCTAGGCTTTCCAGTACTGGCCCGGGTCTGGCCCCTTGGTCAACTCTGGGGGTTTCCTGCATGGGAAATAAATAAATAAGATCTTTCTCTAGAGTCTAGCAGGGTTCGCAACTGAATTTTATTGGCGTGCCGACACAATTTTTTTTCTAATAATCGCTATTTTCGCGTGCCAATCCAATTATGAAAAAGTACATTTGGCTACAAGAGATGAACACGTTGCTTTTTCGTGAGTGACACTTTTATTCACGAGACGCGTTAGCGTCGAGGACGTAAAATGTGTAAATAATGTAAATAATGTTTTACGGACGTAAAATGTGTAAATAAAAATTTGTTCCTGCAAAGTTTTTGGTTTTAGAAATTTGCCGTATTTTTCCAACTGTAGCACAACGCAAAGAAATTCCAGTCTGGCATCTCAATTAATGTCTGTACTCTCATCAACTGCCAATGCAAAGACTTCACCCGCATAAAGATCAGATTTTAACTGTTTAGAAATATTTTCACGTATTTTTTTAAAATATTTATCATCTCTTACGGTATTTGCACTTAACTGCATACTTTGGCTACGAGTGAGAATTTTATCTTCGCTTTTAAATCTTTTGAAAAGTGTTTCACCACAACTTAAAAGAGTTGATTTAATAAATCCGTAAATGCTTTACCATGCAATATCTTTTGCTACTTTAAAACTTGCGGCGGTAATATTATTGTAAGATTTAGTATATATTTAGTAATTTTATTTGATTGCGTTTCATGTTCATAAATCTTTTTTGCAATATTCTTTTGTATAAAATTAAATGGCACATTTACAGCAGTTTTTTCCGAGAATACCTCTTTTATTTGAGAAGAAATTTCGGTAATAATATTACTGTTGTATTTGATAGTTATTATGAACAAAATATGAAGTTGTTAGAAATAAACCGTCGTTCACAAAAGTTTACCTCATAAGAATACATAAGAATTATCTTTGCAGTCCATCAGAATGCAAAAAATTCTTATGTATTCTTATGAGGTATTAAAATCTTTTAAAAATGATTTTCTCTAATTGCAAAAAAGGATGTGGTGCATTATGTAGCTATAGAAAAGTTGGACTTTTTTGCAACGCAACTTGTAGTGGATGCTCTGGCAAAATCTGTCATAATAGCTTACTCCGATTTTAGATCAAGAAAAGGAGGAGATTGACAGTCATTATAGTTCTCATGAGGATACCATGTTCTAAATATTAATGAAAAAACATTCAAATTTAATGTAGTTAAATTAAAAAAAGAAAAGAAATCTGTCGCCGTAATAACTTTTTTTAATGTGATCATAATAGTGGTTTTTAAGGGTTGAGATATGTGGTTTTGATCTTTATTTAGATCTGTTAAGATTTAATTTGTAGCTTAATAAGTTTTGACAATAAGGGGTAGTTTTTGCACCTAAAAATAAAAGCACTTAGGTTAGATTTTGAAATGGAGGGTGTGTTGAGCTTAATTTCAAATTTTCAGGCAAATCGGTTCAGGCATTTCAGGCAAATCGATACTGATTCAAAGAATTCAGTGGTTCCCTACTATTTTTACCGTCTTTTACTGGACTAACAGTAATATTTAACTTATTACAAAATATCTGAAAAAATCTTTTCTTTATTATGATTCCTAAAACGCGAATTTAAGGACAATTTTTGGACACAATTTCAGAATGTTTGCCGTGCCAGAAGAATGTTTGCCGTGCCAGATAAATTTTCAAACGTGCCAAGTCTGACACGCGTGCCACGTATTTGCGATCGCTGGTTTAGATTATCTATCTTTTTAATTGCATAACAATTTAGTATATTTGAGATCAACTATAAAATGTATCTGTTCGTCATAATCACTTCCTGAGAAATCACAATAAGAAAAAAAACATTTCTTTCATCTTTTGGATAGTAAAATTGTATGAATTAATTTTATCCGGCTAAAATCCAGGATAAAATGAATTAGCCACCCGGATAAAATCCAGTGGATAAAACCGGTTAGGAGAAATCGCTGCCATCCCTGAGTGGAATAATCCTTAAATATGTAACGCTTTATGTTCCACAATGATTCTGATATTCTGATATACTTCTTCAATGATCATGATATACAGTTATATAAAGGCTCGTTTCTTCGAACAAGCAACAGCGTGCCATCATGAAGGAATATGCAATGGTTTATACTTAGGGTGCTGCCGTTGACTGAATACAGTTCATCTGCCAGCACCCTTAAGATATCACCTTGGTTAGAGATATCTCACTGCTATTGCCAGTGGTTTGTGATATCTCACGTTAACTCATATGTCAATAGCAGTGACTGGAGTCCATGGGGTTGTCACACCCGTGCATCAAAAATTAAAAAAAAATTAACAAACGCTGATTCCTCCATGCGGCGCAGTACTCCATACAGGGATGAATAAAGGACTTTTAAACATGGAGCAATTGGTATGGAGTGAAACATTTTTTGCATCTATTTAGGAGGCCGAGTTTATAAGACGTGCTTTTTGCCATCACCGCGCATTACATGATCATTCTCGAGTAGGTCATTTGAAACTGTGACACCCAATAAACGAAGGTTTTTACAATCACCTATTGATTCATCACACATACTGAATAAAATATCTTTGGAGAACTTGGTTTTTGATCTGGAAACAATCAACAGCTGTGTTTTGGTCGAGTTGAAATTGACCAGGTTTTGGTTACCCGAATCGGCGACTTTTTTTAAGGTCCTTATTAACGTTTATGGCAGCATCTCTCCGGGCCTTTACCTTTTGAAGATAGGGGCTAGAACGCCTTGTGCAGAGGACTATCATCTGCAAAACTATTTATTGGGTTGTTGGTGATTTTCAACTATTCGTTGTTATAAATCAATAATAGGGTTGGGGACAGTACTGAACTTTGATGTACACCAGCGTTAATTAGTTTAGACTCAGAAAAAAATCCGTCTAAGAAGACCGAAATGCATCGGTTGGATAGATAATTTTGAATCAGCTTCACAACATTGGGATGAAAACCATACGCAACGAGCTTGTCGATTAAGTTGGTATGCCAGACTCGATCAAATGCCTTGGAGATGTCTAAAGCGATAACGTATGTTTCCCCACTTTTATCAAGTATGCTGTTCCAACAATGTGCTTCATAGTTGGAACAGCATACTTAGTTAGTTAGTTTTTTAGATCGGTAGTTTATCTTTTGTTTCGAAAATCGTATTGGCTTTCGGATATCAATTGATTTGAGATATCAGCTTTGGTCTCTTTTTGCGGATGGGCTGGACATTTGCCAACGTCTAGCACGAGGTAAATATACCAGATTTGTAGGATTAGTAGAATATTTTATTCGAAGTTAGTGCAGGTTCTTTGGAAAGGGTTTTTAAAATAATGGGAGTTTAAGTGGAGTTCATTCATATTATCATATTGGATTTCATATTAACTGCTGAAGACTGGATTTGTGGTATTTTCTTAGGAGTTTCCAAAACAGTGGAGTTCAGAGCAAAGCGTTCAGCGAACAAGTTAGCTTTTCTTGCGGAATCATTGACGATTAAATTACCATCAGTAATAGGGGGAATAGAAGATTTTGTACCAGAACTTAAAGAATTAATGGCACTGCAGAAACTCTTGTCAGAAACAGACATAGACGTAAGTTTTAAGGCTTTCGCTCTGCCAATTTCAGACTTTTCGTTTAAGATAATCTGTTTAGATATTTTGTTAGCCTTTAGATATTGGGATCGATTAGCGGGAGTTTTTTTTATGAATCCAAATATTAAATGATCTACGTTTGTTTCTAAGTGCCGTTTTGGCAGCTTTTGAATACAAGTTTGGGTTTTGTTTGGGTTTCACCATGGAGAAAAAGATAAATTTATTGATAGCAGATTGGATGGCTTCTGTAAAGTTTTGAGCAGAAACATTTGCATTGTCAGTGTAAAAACAATGACGGTCGAAAGGGAACCATAGAAAAAATTTTGAAGACTCTTATCCATTTTTGAATAGTGAAATATTTTACAGTTTTGATAACTGATGAAATTAAATAATGATCAGAATTTCCAATACTACCTTTCGCGACATCGACACTCGAAATATCTGGCTTTGTGGTAAGATAAAGATCTAAAAGAAAACTATTATCACCACCATTACGGGGAGTGAAAGTAAGGCTTTTAACAATTTGGAATAGGCCCTGAGACGCGGCAAAATTTTTGCCAGTTTTCCACTATTGTCAACATCGTCGGTCGATTTGGAGAATTCCAACCATAATTTGTTTTGGACGTTAAAGTCACAAGCAACGATAACTTAACAATTAAGGGACTTTGCTCTAATCTCATCCAGAATTTTTTGTCGGTAAATTTAAAAAGTTTGGGTTACGTTTGTTGTGGGACCGGTATAAAGCTATTGTAAAAAAGTAATTTCGGGAAGACAAATCTTTAAAACTATTGTATTGAAGCCGTCACCGTGTTGCTCAAAATTTGGAAAGCGTGTATACGCAACACTCCCATGAATAAATGTGCATACGCCTTGATGGGGTTTGAAAGCTGATTCGAGCCAATATTTGGAATTAAGCGATTCTATAAAGAGAAAATTTTCAGAAACTTGTGTTTCTGTAAGGAATAAAATATTCGGTTTGTCTTGTTCAAGATGATTTTGCACGTGGTCATGGTTAGCCTTCAATCCGCAGATGTTTTGAACATGTATTTTAAATTTTTTTATTGATTCATATATGTGTTGTCCCTGCAAATACCATGGACCGGCCGCTTTATGGGCCTTTACGGCCGCTTTATCGAGGCACAAAGCCCAAACATAATTACGTATTGGTCTGATTCCTCGGAATAGCTAATGAGCGGTACCACTATGGAACGCTGCCCAGCTAAGACTGGAACTGTTGCTGTTGACTAATTAAAGTTCATCCGCCAGCACCCAATGATATCATCCTGACTAATGACATCTCCTGCCATTGCCAGTGGTATGTGATATCTCACGCTTACTCATATGTTAATGGCAGGGACTGGAGTACGCAGGGTAAAAATCTGTGTAGTAAAAACCGTTCAGTCGATTTATAGGAGTCCATTGGGTATCATTAGAACTAGTTCTATCAAGCTTTTGAATAATACCATTTAGCACTTTGAATCATTTCTCTACGACAATGGAGCAACGTATCGCTACATTTTAACCCTAAAATACAAAGAGAAGTCTTTGAACGTTCTGGAGTAATATCACTGTAACACCAGTTCCAAGAAAGGCTTTGTAAATTAATGGAAATAAAACACAAAAACTTTCCATTGAAAAAAACAAGATGTCAAAACAGAAGGTCAAAGGAGACAAGGGTCCAGAAGATTTCAGTACTATGGATTATACAAGATTAGATAAAGAGAAATAAGGTCAAACTGTTATTTTATTTTCAAAAAATCAAAGCTTTTCAAATGGATGAATAACAAACAGAAACCGACAATTACCTGGGAAATTTGTTGACGTGATTACCAAAACATGTACAAAATATTTTGGTTTACCGAAGACTGGTCCGATGAAGCTTGAAAGAATGGAGTGGTTTTTAAATCTAAAAAAATGGTTGCTTTTTATAGGACGATTCGTTGGAATAACATCAAGGCAAAATTGTAACAATTCAAAATAGTTCGCAAGCAAATATCATTCAACATGTTTAACGAAGCAAAGTAGACAAAAAGGTGATAAAATTAGGCGTTTGAATGCTTTTTTATAGAGATAATTACCGATTCGATAGATAAATGAAATATTTAGATAAATGAAATATTTAGCATTCTGAAATTTAAGTTTGAAGAGACTTGGTGCAAATTGGTCAAAATTAGACTTAGTTTAGCTAAACTATGATAAAAAATGCCCTACTGTAGCAACATGCAGATGTTGAGGCTGATTCTTCATTACTTATTAGAAAAGTTTCAGGGCAGGATATTAACTAAAGATTCAGTATAATAATTTTGGTCTAAATGACTTAATTAATTTATCTGGTTCAAAGTTTTAAGTGTTTCTATTTGTTTAATCCTTGAAATTAAACAAAGCTAAAAAACTGATAGAAAATCCGAAATTCGACGTCCACGCCGTGCTGTCTGGGTAATGCTGACAGAATTACGTTAAAGTATCGCAGACAAGCAGGGTTAAAACTGCTTAGTCAATGACGATAAATAACTGCAAATTAATTCCTTAAAACCAAGCGACTGTTCTCCATTTTAGGGGTGCAGGGAGCGGGCGTCTGTCTTGGATCAAGCGGCTCGCTATATAAACGTGTAAATAGGATGCTTTTGGTAACTTTGAGATGCACAACGAACCTACTTATGACAATTTGGATTCTCCCTAAGGTTAACACCCCAACCCCGGGAAAAAACTTTTTTGTTAAATTTTGAAATCAGAAAAAGAATATCAGACTCGGACAAAACCACACAATTTTAACTGGAAATAAAAAAAGGACCAGAATACGGAATCGGAACGCAGAACGTGCGGAAACCTGATGCTCTGATTAGTCTAGAAACAGAGGCTGAGGGGTATGGGATAGATATTATTGCTATGCAAGAAATTAGACAGCCAATAATCGAAAAAAAAGATTTATATCGTCACTCTTTATACCGTTGTGGTCATTCTTCTCGAAGAGAATTTGGAAATGATTTTCTAGTTTGTGCACGCATACAAGAAGCCGTGAAGAAATAAGCGATTCATAAGCAGGCTTGGGTCTCACCGAATGGAAACACTCAAAAACAAATTGATCTCATGCTTGTAACAGCACGCTTCTTTTCTATTGTTCTGGTTGTGTAATCCTTTAGAGGTGCATACATTGGAAGTGATCACTTCCTTGTTTGTGCTAAAAAAAGGTTCCATTTTCTAAATCCAGGCATTCAATCAACGTTTTAACACCTCATCACGTAAGAACGCTGGCACAGAAGAAACATATCAAAACCATATGGCCGAAACATTGGAAAAATCAGAAACCATTAAAAGAGACGTCGATAAGTCATGGTATTTGCTCAAAGATGCTGTGTAAAGCTGCTGAGGGAATACTTAGACGACCAAAAAAACATTCCCAGAACCAATTGATGAATCAAGCATTTCTTGACGCTATTCGATACAAAAGAGATTGCTATTTAAAATGTCTACAATGACACAGCACCATGTCCACGAAAAAGAACTATAAACTGGAAAGAGATGCCATTACAAAGCTATGTAGACGAAAGAAGTGAAAATGGTGGAAGAGACAGTGTGAGGAGATTGAAAGCTTCAATAAGGAACATCAATCGAGTAACTTCTTTCAACAGGTTAAAACCTTAAAGAAGGACCCTTAAACTAGATTGACAGCTATTCAAAATGAACATGAGGTGCTACAAGTAGTCCTTTAAAATAGTTTAGATACTTGGGCCGCTTATTTTGAGAATCTTCTCAACTTAAGTGACCAGCAACAAGTCGGACGACGAGCAAAGCTTGTTTGTGCATCAAAGCTTTATGGAGACAAAGCTGCCAAAGAGGAATTCAAAGCGGTGCTGTCAAAATTTAAATGCAATAAAGCACCTGGTATCGACGATAAGATATCCGAAATGATTTTACATGGTGGCGAAACTCTATCCTTAAGATTGTTTGAACTTGTTCAAATGATCTGGAGGACTAAAACCATTGTGGTGGACCAGTAACCAGGCTGATCCACCCTATTGATACAAACCCTCAAACAATCCCGCAATATTCTCATTCGATAACAAATACTCCAAACAATTATTCCAAACAATTGACCCATTGATCGATTCAGTGATCATCATAAAAAGTGTAGACATACGGCTACATCATCCCACAATAAATCTTTAATTGAAATCCCGCAATTAATTTTCAGTTGATTACATTTTCCCAAACTAATTTCCAATTAATATTAGTAATATTAAACCACATAAAACATCATTCAAATTAACAAACTTTCTCAAATATTTACTCATAAAAAATACAAACGTATTTTTATGTCTATTTTCCAAGCAACAACACAATCCAAACAATTTGCTAACATTGCAGCTGGCAAACAAATTTCTATAATCCAAAGTCCAACTGGTTAAAATTCAAAGTCCAATAAACATTCTTTCAATTCAAATAAAAATTTCCATCTACTAAATCCAAATAACAACCAAATTATTTAAAACTAATTACAACAATAGTTCCATTGTGGTTCTGAAATCTAAAACCACCACGAGCCAAGAATCGAATATTTAAATATAAAATAAATTTTACAGGAAAGTAATAAAAAACCCTAACAATTAAATTTCTATTAAAAACGACAAAAAGAAATATTAAAACAAAAATTCGTTTACTCAGTCATTTATATTTTTATTTTTTTTATGGAAAACTATTTTCCTATTGGTCAAATTGGTTTTACCAAACGAAAATTGTCAAAATATATAATACTGACTTTTCAGTGAAAAAGGCAGTCGTTAGTCGTCAGTCTTCAGTTTTACAAGTCAAAACCAGTGTTTCGAATAAATATATCTATAGTTAAAATTACCTAAATAAACATAGTTTCATTATAATTGGACAAGTGAGAAAGATATCAGCCTGGAGAATACTACCCGTAAGTACATTTAAACTTTTATAACTAAATAAAACTTATTTGTGGTAAACCTGTTCCCTCACGGGACAACCACATATTGACGCAGCCAGTTCCCAAAGTTAGAACCATCTCATAATAAGAACATTAAAAATAAAATATTTGTGGTAAAACAGCATCCCTCTGGGGAAGCACCACACCATGCCACAGGACTAAAACTTAGCTATGCTGATACCAATCTATAAAAAAGGTATTGTGCAAAATACAGGGCAATTGTCCTACTCTGCACAGCATATGAGATCTTTTCATACATTTTTCTAGCCAAAAAAAATCTTTTTGCTGAACAAGTGTTTGGAGAATATCAGTGTGGCTTCCGGTTTTCCCGAGATGCCACCGATACACATTTGTCGATAAGTATGATTTTGGAAGTGCCGAGAGTTCAACATACTTGTTCACCAACTCTTAATTGATTTCAGGCAGGTCTATGGGTCTCTCAAACGAGAAACTGTATGCTCTGCTCAGGTGTCAATGGGAGTCCCTGGCAAACTGCTTTCACTATTCAAAATGATAGTACAGAACTCTCAATGCTGTGTACGAGTGGAGACGAAATACTGAAGCTCTTTAAACTCGACTCCGCGTTGAGACATGGTGATGCCATCTCTCCTTTACTCTACAATCTAGCCTTGAAATATGTGTGCTATCAGAAAAAACTACTGACTATCAATAATATCTTGTCAATAAACTCAGTACAGATGACTGCTTACGCTGATGATGTTGTCATCCTTGGCTGAAGTGAAGCTATTTTGAGTGAGACTTTCAAGTCGCTTGAGAGTGGTGCTAGAAAAATTTGTCTGCAAAATAATTACTATAAAACCAAACATATGAATGTCTCAAGAGAGGCTGATAAGAAAGATTTGATGTGCGGCGATGAACGAATTGAGGGAATAGAATCTTTTAAATATTTGGAATCAATGCTTGACTCGAACAACAGCATACTTATAAATAAGAAATCTTGAACCACTGCAGGTAATCGAACTTTCTACTCAATTAAACCTCTTCTTGGATCACCGTATGTATCATCAAACTCATGTTATACAAGACGTCGATAAGACCGGTTGTGATGTATCGATCACAAACATTGACCCTTACACAAAATGACGAATCACATATATCTGTATTTGAGCGTAAGATTCTACGCTACATTTTTGGTCCACTTAAGACACACGATGGAGAGTACAGAACGCAATATTACTTTGAGATCAAAGATCTTCTTGGGGGTCCTGGGCATGTTTGGGTATGTTTTGAGGTCGTTTGGGCATGTTTTAAGAGCCGATTCACGGTCTGGAATGATTAAAAAATGTAAGTTAGTACCCCAGAGAGTGGTCTACTACAAGGGAGACCCCGACTGCAATGGAATACGGACGTAATAAACGACCTTAAAAAAAATGCTGTTGCATCGACCATGGTGAATATTTAAAGCTAATGGACAACGCTCCTACATGGAGCACGCAAGCTAAAAAAAAAACTGGTACGAAAACTTTTCCAATTGCCTCCACAAAAGTTTTCCGTTTAAGTAATTTAAAGAAAGTGCAACCCTGTTTAGCAGATTTTTTACTATGTCTAACTGCAATCGTAATCAAAAAATGAAAATAGTTGGAGTACTTTAGCAGGTTGTTGCAAATTGAATTTAGATTTTACGATTTTGTTATTTATATCAATGTTATCATAATCTTTTTTCTTATCACAATATCATATAAATGAAGACGAAAAACCACAATTTAATATTTTATCTTTATTCATGAGATACCTGACACGATAGATATCAACGACTTAATGAGTAAAAACTTAAAAATCAAAATAATTTAATTTTAAAACAAAATAATATAGGAAAATGAAATTTACCATGCAGTTCACCCCTCTGAGTTGTACCCAAAAAGGTGAAAAGTTTAGTAAAAAATTAGAAAATTTAGTCGAATACTTCGACCAAATTTTCGCTAATGATAACGAGTCGTTTTAAACTTCATTCCATTATTAAAAAGAAAATTTGTTTTATTTGAAAATTATTATACCATAAAAATATCTGATATGATTTTATGTAAAAATAAATAAACTACAAAAATGTTTAAAAAATTTTCAATAAGCAAGACAAAGCTTCTGACAAATTAACACTTGTCGTTGATCAAACAGGAAATTAGTGAGAATGTAAAAAATAATTAACTTTTGGCTAGTATAATTGTAATGCATAGTTACCTATATATTGGAGTTCCTTTATCCTCCCTGTACCACAGCACTAAAACCACTTCATCGCCTGGCTCTTGCGTGCTTACGTTACATGGAAGATACACTGTTTCTCCTATCAGTGCTTCCATTGTGTATGTTGGCACTGAAATAAAAACAAAAACAATTTAAATTTAAATACATTTCAAATGTATCTCAAGATGCAAGTAAATAAGTTTCTTAGTTTGATTTAAAACTTTAGTTGTAAATCCGAACGACATAAACCTAATGTAACATTAACATTTTTTTCGGTTAGAAAATAATTTTAAAAATTTGATCCTTTAAAAGGTCATTCCTGTTAAAGACTCGTTTTTGAAACATCTTGTAATAATTTCAAATTTTTTTTTCTTCTAATTTATTGAAACAATAAATCAAATTAAACATTCATTGAATTTCTTTAAGTCGTTTTTTTACTCCTAATAGTATTGGGTTGGTTTTCCATTTTTATTTACATAAAAGAAGGAAAAACGATTTTCAAAAAACTTTCGTTTTGTGTAACATAACACCCAAATTTGTTAACATAAAAAAAATATGTAAAAAAACATCAAAGTGTTTCCCAATATATATAAAAAACAAGTCTTGAAGATTTATTATTAAAAGATGCTACAGAGTTACTAGAATTCAAATGGTTTGAAAAATAATATATGGATTCAATGTAGGAATGTAAATCTACAAGGATAGTAGTTTTTTCTTTTCAAATGAAAGGTTTTGTATACTGAATTTTTAATAAGTTGACCATTTGAATATATTTAAATTATTGAGTGGTAAAGGTTAGAGTGACAGATATGTTATTTAGTAATGGTTGAACTCCTATTTTTCTTTTAAATTTATACAAAAATTGTTTGTGATGAAAGGTTATTTTTGTCTTTTTGGATAATGTGTCATATTTTTATCAAATTGAGTCGATCTATATATATATATGCTAATCAAGGAATTCAGGTAAACAAAATAAAAACTCTGTAATAAAAACTACAATATGTGTCACAACGACCCGTTATACGTCCTAGGTTCCATTGTAACATTTGTTCTGAAGTGTTGATGGAGGAATTTTGTAAACCTCTTCGTATTGAAAGCACTCGAGTCATTTGATTCGGATTCAATTTACACGCTGTTTGGACAAATAAGCCACTCTGCAATCCTTTACTGTGACAGTGAAGGATCTTGACAGTTTGGCTATTAGCTCAAACCGATTGACGAGTAAGGTGAGGTAAATATTATACATGGGACTTGATGGATCTAATTTAATGGTGCTGGATGGATTTTTAGGCTTTTTGCTATGAATCTAAATATTAATTAAACGACGTTTTTTAAGATACAATTTGACCGACTTCGAAAACAATTATTTTTGTTGGAGTTTTATTATTGAAAAAGGGACGAATTTGATAATAGTGAATGGAATGTTTTCAGAAAAGTTTTGAGCGAAAACATTTACATCGTCAATTGTTATTGTCAAAACCGTGTTTTGTGAATGTATAATACACCCAACTCTTTTTTTAAACGGTAGATGCGTTCCTAAGAAATACGTTTAAAAAAAAATCGTTTAAAAAAATACATGAGACGTATGGTAAATTTGGGGATACGTTCCACGACATTTAAAAATCGTGTGACTTCAAAAATCTCACACAAAAATCCGTGCAAAAAAAATAAAAATAAACACTATATTACATATACATAAAACAAAAACCAGGAAGCATTCGGCTGGAACAAAACAGGTTGTAGTGACTGAATTTTTTCTTTTAGTGCAATCGTTCCCGAAGTATCTTCAATGGTTTCCCTTTCGATAGTTATGGTTTTTATACTGACGATGTAAAGGTTTCTGCTCAAAACTTTACTGAAAAGGACAGGAATCACAAAGTTACTTCAGTTTAATTGATCACAAATTCTGAATTCCTGAAACTATTAAATTCGACATCAATAAATTCGTTCCCTTTTCAATAATGAAACCCTAACAAAATTATTTGTTTTCGAAGGGCAAAACTGGCCCCTTACAAACAAACGTAGATTATTTAATATTTGGATTTATAATAAAAATCCTATAAATCGATTAAAATAGCTAAAGCCAACATAATATCAAAACAGATAAATGAAGACGAAAAGAAAAGAAATTTACAAAGGGAAAGCGGAAAACCCAGTGATTATGTGTTACAGAACTATTAAGTCTTAATCTCTGGTAACAAATCTTCTACCATTCCTATTATTGATGTCGGTTTTATTGGTACAGACGCAGCAAGAAAATCCACATTCGTGGAACGCTTTGATTTGAACTCGACTGTTTTGGAAACTCCTGAGAAAAGCAAGTTTTCAGAATTTAATATGACAGAACTTCATTTCAAACCCAAAATTGTGGAAACACTATTAAGGAAGTCAAATATCAACAAAACCTCCCGTCTGGGCAACATTTCATCTATTATTCTAAAATTATTTTTCAAAGAACTTACATCTACTCTTGCCAACATTTTCTACAAATCCTATAAATCAGGTATTTTTCGTTCGTGCTGGAAGTTAAACAATGTCCAAAAAAGAAATCAAATGTGATATTTCAAATGATAGACTAAAAGCCTTACTCTCATGTCAGTCTAAAATATAATATCTCTTAAACAGGTTATCCCAGAGTGCTCAAAACAGGACTGAGACAGAAAAAACGTTAACATTGAAAAACTGACATAACTTTTACACCCTCTGTTTTTATCAATAAATTTGAATGCAGTAATCTTTGCAAAACTTGTCTCATTATGTCATCCCAATTTTTGTTTTTGTACGACCGAAATTTAATTTACAATGGGGAAAACTTTGAAAGTGCGTAAATTTATTCTTAAAAAATTTAATGAAAATCCTCTATGGTCATTCGTTCGAATTGCATAAGAAGCTAAAGTGACCAGACAAACGGCAGCAAAAGTCATCAAGAACTTCATGGAAGAGCTCACATTTACTCGAAAGCCTGGCAGTGGCAGACCAGAAGGATTTCACTCGCCAAAAAATGTTCGGAAAGCTGTGCCTGAAATGGAGAAGCATCCAAACATCTCAAATCAGAAATTGGCTCAAAAAGTGGGCTTGTCAAAAAAGTCAGTACGCAGAATTAAGGTCAGCACCGGCTTTAAATCGTACAAAGTGCAAAAAATTCCAGACAGAAATGCAGAGAATATTATCACAGTGGCAAAAAACGAGCTAAACAGTTCATTTCTTTAAAACCAAAGATTGTTGCGTAATGGACGATGAGACATACGTGCTCTGCAAGTTTTCCCAATTACCTGGCCAAGAGTTTTATATTTCTCGTGGACGAAGAAATGTACCCAAAGAATTCCGGACCAAAAGATGACGAAGTTCCCCATAAAACAGGCAATCTGCAGCTGTGGAGAGAGAAGCAAATCTTTTGTGACATCTGGATCCATAAACTCTAAAATTAACATTAAGGAATGTCTCCAAAATAGATTGTTGCCTTTTCTGAGACAACACAATGTATCTCCTTTCTTTTAACCAGATTTAGCCTCGTGTCACTAAAGCAAGGCGACCATGAAGTGATATGAAGACAACAACATCGTTTTAGTGCCAAGAGAGGCAAACCCACCAAATTGCCCAGAACTCCGGTCTGTTGAACGCTACTGAGCTTTAGTCAAAAGAAACTACAAGTTAGTACAAACAAGGAAGCAAAAACCATTGCAAATTTCAGGAAAATATGGATCGCATTAGGGTGACTAGAACTGCTGAATGCAAGTAAAAAAAGAGGACAATTCAAATAAAAAAGAGGACACTTTTAATTAACTTAAAAAATTTCATTTATTAACTATTATCACAATTCATATGATTAAACTTGTGGTTTTTTTAAAGGTAATTAATTATTAAATAATTAAAATAATAAGACTAGCAGACTTTAATTGCTATGCTTAATAATATAGAATAAATAATACATCTTATGTAAATAAATATAATTGCAAAAACAAAACTCAAACTATTCATTATTGCTTAGAATATTTTTCGTTAGATCGTATTGCTCTTAGAGCTTCTTTGTCTTTTTGAATGAAAGTAAAAAATTCACCGCATGAAATAGTTTTGAGATTAAATTTTATGCATAAAATACTCTCTATAGTTTCAACATCCAATCTATTACGTTCGTCAGACCACCGACTATTCATCAAACTGAATACTCGTTCTGTGTTAACATTATGTGCTGGAATGGCAAAGAAATATTGACAAATTTTTAAAAATTCGGAATGTTGTTCTTCATTTGGAACTGTAGTAATAAATTCAAGCTATTTTTCATGTGAAAGTTTTTCAATAAATTGTTTGTTCTTCGACCCGACTTTGAAGAAACTTTTTAAATTATTATACTGACTAATAAGTATCGAGTCATTTATATCTATATGCCTTCCCATTAAATATTCAACTGTTTTGGATATTTCAGCCCATTCCGGTTCTTTTGTTAAAGATCCATCCATCCATTTAAATGTTGTAAAATTTTTGAACTGTTTTGTCCACTGTTTGATATAATCTAAACAATTTCTGTAAACTGCTGTTGCATTTTTCTTGAAGGCCGTACATTCGTTAGCCAGTTCTTCATTTTTCCTTAACACATTCATAGTTAATGCCGGTAAGAAATTGTTGACTATTCATTCCTCGAGCGCTGTTTGAACAGATTCCTAAATATTCATTATTTCAATTAATAAATTATGCTTGTTTTACATTTTTTTAATGCTGAGGTGAAAAACGATGACCAACGAATGCAAAAAAAAAAACAAATATGCTTCATTTAACGGATTCTCAAAAAAAAGTTTCAGTGTTACTGGTGGTTTCGGTATGGACAAAAAATACGATTTTAATGGTTCATATAATTTTAAGACCCTTTCAATGGCAGGAAATAGTGACAACCATCGTGTCTTAGATGAACTAAGGATTATTTGATAATCAATTTTCAAAAACTCGCAAAACTCCTTAAGTTTTTCAACACTAACAGTAAAATATGAAAAATGGTCATACAATTTGCGTATGAATACGTCTGCATCAATCGGACATAAATCTGTACCATATTGAATACAATTATTTAATATGTGTGCTGGGCAACCTATGCTATATCAATAAAATTGACCTCATTTTTCCAAAGTTTGAAAACATTATTTTCGCCTGCACGATTAATTCCACCAAAACTTGTATTGCAGTTATCACCGCCGAAGGCAACACATTTTCCAATCAAGTTGAAATTATTTAACGTATCAACGATTATGTTTTTAATTGTTTCAGCTTTTTCATTAGGCACAGAGTGTAGTTGAATTAGTTTGAAACTCAATCCAGAAGTAAGCACAAAAATGTTGTATCAAAAAACAAATCGATAAAGGTAAAATTTTTGACTTTTTGTAAGAAAAGTTTAGAAAGAGGACATATAGAGGACAAAAAGATGACATTTAGAGGACAAACTGCAAATAGAGGACAAAAAAGATTATGGTGTCAAAAAGAGGTAGGACAAAAAGAGCGCAGGTCGAAAAGAGGACATGTCCTCTAAAAAGAGGACGGATGGTCACCCTAGATCGCATCGACCAAAAAAGTCTCGAATACCACCACAAAATCCATGATGTTGGGAATTCCTGAAAAAAATCAAGCTATTTTGTGTCAATAAGTCTGATTAAAATAATATTAATTGTGGATTATTTGGTAATAAAATACGTATCCGAAAGTGAGACTTTTATTAAAATTTGCCCTGCGGTTCCAAAGTTATCCCAGTTTTTCAATGTTAACGTTTTTTCTGCCTCAGTCCTTATGAGGATTATAATAATACACACATATCAAAATTTTTAAAAGACATCTGTTTGATATTGCCAATACAAAATTAACAACCGATCTATTGAACTATGTAGCCCATCTTTGGAATAGCATATCCAAAAAAGGTGGTAAAACGTACCTATCGTATTACACATCTCGAAAGCATTTCATTGAATCATGTGTGCCAATCTAAACAATAAGCTCGTTGCATATTAATATCACACCGCAGTCGTGCATTCTGAGTCATAGCTTTCACCGACCAACCGATACTGATATTTCTTTCAGTATCTTTAGATGGCTTTTCTTCTTCTTTTTTTCTCTCTCTATTTTTAATTAGTATCAACGAACTGTGGACAATCACCAGTAACATAATAAATATATTTGCAGATGATAGATAGTACACTGCACAAGTCATTCTTTTCTATGATCATTAAAATTGGCCAAATTTTTGTCACGCTGATTAACAATTTTTCTAGGTTTTCGTTTACATTGACGCGTGTCTCCATGAAGATAATCTTTAAAGGATAAAAGGCACGTACGAATAAATCCGGACCGGGGTCGGGAATAAATGTAAACGGGGAGTTAGAAAAAATTCCTGATCAACGTATCAAAAATTTGGTCTATTTTAATTACGGTTGTACCGATCAGAAATCTTGCCGCTTACCTATTGCCGATTATTCGGCTTTCTTTATCGGCCGATAATTTGGAAATTAGTTAAACAAATCTGCGTCAAGCATTTAGAACGCGAAACTTTTCTTCACAAGTCGGGACAATCCAGCAAAATCGGGACGCTTTGCAATCATAGTTTAAAATGTTATACGAACGTCGCTATTATTTATTTATTTATAGTTCGACAATATTTTAAATAAAAAAATTCTGTAACTGTTGAAAGTGGTGTTTTGAATTTTTCTGGCAACTATTTTCTTTTCGTAGGTAAAACAATTTGTTGCCCTTGACTTATTTTTTACCCAATATCTAGGTCGACTGTAACTGTATTTGATGAATTCATGTATCTAGGAACGAATTTGTTGTCATTATTTCAGGCATGGTTACTCTGGTATGGCAATAATAAAAACTTACATATTTATAAGACAGAAGCCATGGATGGCAAACTGCCATTGTGAACCGTACGAGAAACTTTGCACTGAATATTTTAACACAAATCGAGATTTTTGAATCCGAAAGGAACTTTTTACAGAGGCAGAAAGTTTGGCAAAATTTTAAAAAACTTATATGTCGATGGCAGTAATTATATAGTACTTCATTTAAAAACAGCATTATTTTAAATTAATTTTTATCAAAAAAATACAGAAATACATAAACAGATTTCTCATATTTTTAAACAACCATTGGGGGTACTTATTTTCAAGTATGGCTGACTATATGGTGTTTTATAATTTATAACTTGTTGTGTTTAAAATGCAAATAATTAAAAACGCATGTGTTGATAATCGGCCGAATCGGACAAAAAAAAAAACCGATACCGATTAATCGGCAAAATTGCCGATTGCCGATTACCTTCCGATTAATTGGTGCAGCCCTAATTTTAACTCTGCCAAAACACAGCCATTGATTTTTCCAGATCGAACAATATGTTTTCAAACGATATTTCAATTAGTATAATAAGTGACTGAGAAATAGACGAATGTGAAAGCATTCAGTTATTGGGTGTCTCAATTTCTAACGACTTACTCTGGAACGATCACATAATTGTGATGGTACAGACAGTGGAATCTCAAGCCTCATCAATAGATATCAAAAATTCACACCGCATCAATTACTCAATGGCTCTACAAACCATAGAGTTTGAGTGTCAGGACAAGTTCCGTCTCGTGCAACCTGTCCATTATTTTCTAATCTATCTTTGTACCCCAATTTGTAACTCCTATATTTGCCCCTATTTAGAGCATTGTTGCCAAGTTTTTTGTTGTACAAAAAGAGTTTAGGGCGTTGCATCTCTTCCCATCTTGGCACTTTTGGACTCTACTCAAAACAAGCTATACGAATTGTGGAAGATTAAAATTTAACATCAAATCTTGATTACCTACAACGCCATCGCACTGTTGCTGAACTTGTTGTTTTTAATAAATGTCGTCACCAGCAGTGCTCGGATGTAATCGAATTAATCTTGCCTCTATCATATTCTCTATGCAAAAAATCAGGTGGTTGAGATCAGTCACTGTTATAGTGACAGAATGCTTAGACGTTTCTTTGTCCCTTCATGCCCTTAAAGGTTTAAAAAAACGTTTATCAATACCTCAGAACGCATGCTGTTGTGCGACCAAGCCTTAAAAAGAATTTATATGTTTTTGCGACACATATTATAATTCCTATTACCAACACGTTTTATTAAAAAACAGTCACATCTCTGGCCAAAGATCGACCGTTTATCTAAAAACAGTCACCCACACATCTCTGGCCAAAAATTGACCGTCTTCTGACTACACTATCAAAAATAGTTTAATAGTTATTTGTTTAACTAGGCAGCAAAGTAGTAGATTGACTGCCGCGGCTGATAGTTCATAGCCGAGCGAGCGAGGCTAGGAATTCAGCCAAGTCAGTCAATCTACCTTGCTGCCGAGTTGAACATATAATTTTTTCTCCGATTAATTACAATGATATGTAATTTAATAATTATTACTTTAAAAATAAAGCAAAATTTTAAAAATGAAAAAAAAAATCGATTAAAAAAATTTTTTTTTTAATCGCAATATCTGTTTATTTCTATGAAGTCTAATTATTTTAGTAAGTACTTGCTTTGCTGCCTAGGCAGGAAAAGTGCCACTTTGCTGACTGAAATAAGTCTGCAAAATTTATATTTGCTGTCTATCGGAGAAAAACAAATTTTTTTTGTTATTCGTGCAAAAACAAAATATTCGTGCAAAACATATATTTTGTGAACCGTGTTAATTCAAAATCGTTTAAAAAAGGTCGTTTAAAAAAAAAGTTGGGTGTATTTGGTGAAACGTGTTATTTCAAAATCGTTTAAAAAAAGACCGTTTAAAAAAAGAGTTGGGTGTACTTACTTTCATTAACTGCCTCTATTTTTAAGCGGAGAGTAGGATTTTGATAGTGGAAACAATTGAGTTTGTTTTTGTTTATATCAAAATATAATATAAAAGACGGGTTTTCGAATGCGCAACTGACTGGTGGCCATTTGCGGTCCACCAAACATCTAACTGGAACATGACGCACCGTGGGGTTCCATAGGGAGAGGGTTTAGATCTAGTCGAGGTAGGTTAATCCAGAGACAACAATTTTTAATGGCTTTGTTTGAGTTTTTATATGTTTTAAATAATTTAAATTGTAAAAGATTCCACGGGAAGAGGTATAAACTCTTCAGGCTAATGCTTATCGGGACTTACTGTCCCGCAGAGTGCAGACTCCAAGTAGGAGTAAGGATTTTGTTGCCTTGGGAGCTTGAGAGTGACGGGACCACAGGTGATATACTTTTTTGGTTATTGGTGGTTTCTGCCAGTAAAATTTCACCCGGTGATCTTTCGTCAGGTCCTAGGTTCTCGACGAAGTGAATACCTTACACAGCTATGATCATTAATTTTTTTCTTATTGTTTTCGTGAGATCGTTAGATAGTAATAATTCATTATTCATTGTGAAAATAAAATGTATTTAATAAAAATTGTTGTCGTGGATGTAAACAATTATTTCTTGACAGGTGTTTCGACAAGCGTTTAAGCATTTCTCGACGTTTTGAGTCATAACTAGTCTAAATAATCAAATTTCCGTTTGTCTGCCAGCCATTTTATTTAAACTAGGAGGGCCCGGCGTGCATCGCTACGCTTATAAATAAAGTTTTTGCGTAGACATTTTGTTGACGTAGAAGCAATGATTTCAAAAAGGGGTAATGAGATATGCTAGCATATAATTTTAATTTTTCTTTTTAAATATATGAATGAAAAATAATCAGAACTCTAGCTGATCAGTTCGGATAGATGAAAAATTAGCGATCAAATAAGTTTTTAAGTAAGCTTAGAGATCAAAGTAAGTTAGAGATCAAACTTATTTGATAGCTAATTTTTCATATATCCGAACTGATCAGTTAGAGATCTGATTATTTTTCATTCATGTATTTAAAAAGAAAAATTAAAAATTATATGCTAGCATTTCTCATTACCCCTTTTTGAAATCATTGCTTCTACGTCAACAAAATGTCTACGCAAAAACTTTATTTATAAGCGTAGCGAAGCACGCCAGGCCCACCTAGTATCTATTATCAAGAGATGCACCACGTACATCAATACTCATACCATTATCTCGTCGACGATACAAAGGATAACCATTCACAGATTCTTTAGTATTTTCAGAAAAAGATTTTGGAAAATTCTTACTACATTTACCATCTCTCATACTAACAGGATTAAGAGCACCACATGGTCCAAGCATCATATGACGTTTCACATATTCATGTAATTTAGGAAAAAGAATGGGATCACAGATTTCAGTACATACAAATCTATGAATCATTTCATTTCCATCAATTCTATCTTCATCTGACAAATTTAACAAACACATCAGCAGTAACATTCTCAGGTCTTTCACAAAATTCATGCATTGATTTAAAAGAACGAACAAATCTTACGCATAAGAAAAACTTCACATACATTGGCATTTCTAAAAATTAAAATGAAGAACAGGACAAAATTATTCACATGCATTCACGTCAGTGTACATAAGAAAACTAAAAAATAAAATACAACTTGTAAATACACTGGAATTTGATTAGAATATCTATTTTACTAATATACTACGCATACGATAAGTTTATTACTACCCACTACCAAAGAATATATAAAAAAGAAAATATAAAAAAATAAATTTCATCATTCATAAAATCAACATTATTACGCATAAAATCTCTTTTATTCCGACGACTCGATCTAACCTTCCATGTACGAAGACATAAGAAGACTAAAATGAAATTGCATCTACCAAAGAATATATAAAAAAGAAAATATAAAAAAATAAAATAAATTTTTAAGTTTTAAATTTAATTTCGTTTTTGTATGTATGTAAACTTATAATGCATATGTATATAAATTTTTTTCGTATATAATAACTTTTTTATTCATGATCCGAAAAATCCCAATCCCAATCCCAGACCTAGGTTACAGTAATATCAGTTAGCACTGAAAATTTGAAATCAACCAAAATTCGAATAAAAAAGCCTTAGGCTCCACAAAGTTTTGGGTTAGCGTATTAATATATAAGATTTAAGGGAAAACTAAAAACAAATTAGCTATTACAGTATTCATTAAACACTCAATCAATAAATTAAACTTCAAATACTGTACTATCTAGAAAAATAGTGGAACAGTATCGACTTTAAAAATTAATTTTACCTGGATTCTTTGGAATTTCAAAAAGTTTAATCACATCTAACCCCTTCATTAGCTCGAAAAACTAGAAAAACAGGGTAGTTATTAGGAACAGTACAGTACAGTGATAGAAAATTGGAAATTACTCTTGGGGTCCCTGATTACAAAGCCATGGTTCAAAATCAAATGAGGATGGTTTCAACTCTTTAAACTCCCCTAGAAGTAGTAGTGATTAAAAAAATTAATTTTTTCAATGGAAAACTATCTCATGGGGATTTTCGGAGTTGACGATTATGAATCTGAGGTCCAAGAACAAGTGAAGGTGGTTCCAATCCCGCAAAATTTCTTTGATATTTTGAATACAGAAACTTTAGAGTCAATAAATTTACATAATGTGTGGGATTCCTTCAGAGTGAACTTTGAGGATATTGGTCAATTATTAGATTTTGAAATCCTGCAACCCTTCTTGTTGCTAAGACACAACTATAAAAATAATAAATCATATGAGAATTTAACTGCTAAGAAAAACCGCTTCATGCCACATAAAATTTGATTTGAACAAAAAAACAGAGAATATCATATCAACACCCAAAGTACAGAATCGGGGTGGTAAACTAACTGATGGTGTCTTGCATCCCACACAAATGACTGAAAGTCCGCAGAAATAAGATAATGGAAGCAATAATATATGGATCTCAGATATCCATATCAAACAGGATGTGAGGCAGCTTGTAAATACAAGAAGAATGACGTATACTGTTAACAAACTTAAAAAACTGCAATAATTTCGAGCTACCTGAAGCTCCTGACATTACAACGGTTGAGCTGGTTTCCCGGCTGAAATAACAATTGAAGCAGATAAAATTTATTATGAAGAAGGACCCACCGATCCTGCATCAGCAATTCTCGAATACGACTATGATTACTAATTATGTCAATTATATTTATAAATTATGATTTTACCTCATTGGGCACTCCAATTTTTAAACTTGACCTTGGATTTAGGAACAGCGACGTTGAATACCCCTGAGATTCAATTTCCGATGCAGAATATTAATTTTTTGCGTCACTACCACTTTTTGGGACGGCATTGAAGAGTTGAAGCACCTTCTCTTACATTTGAATCTCGGATTCATATTCAGTGACTCCGAAAACCCTCGAAAGATGATTTCCGAATTGCAATTGTAAATTTTCCCAAAAAACTAATCACTGTTACAATTTGAAATGCTTTGGTAGAGAGAAAACTATCTGAAAAAGAGATTTTTTCCAATCGGTGCTGTTCCATAACTTTCCAGATTATCCGACTAATTAAGTGGACTCATAATACCCTTCCCACAGACCAAAGTTTTGACATCTCAGAGTTAGGCATTTTAAGCCTTTCAGATACATTATAATTATTTTGAAATTTAATAAAACTTTCGGGTTTGCATAAAATTTATTCGGCTTTTATGTTTTGTAATAGTTGGTAATTCTGCTCAACGGTACTTATTACGAAGCAGTTGTCCAATCTCCGTAATTTAGAGTCGCCCTACTTTCTCACATGCACTAATTTATAAATTAAGTTCAATATATTACTGCTCGTTTGCTTTAATGTCAATAACTTTTGAAATTGTTTTTGTTATTCTTTTTTTTTTAACACAATTTCTTACATTCAACACGTAATCATCTCTTACAAAATTTTTTTCTCAAGTTTATTACGAAACAGATATGCAATCTCCTTAGTGGGGTTCATTCAATCTACCAGATAATGACTACCATTTTTTGTTGTCGTTTGAAAACGGCCTTTTTCAAGCTATAAATACCAGCCGATAGAGGCCCTCTGTCTCTTAGTCTATTGCCATTTTTGTGATTGGTGTCATTCTCGGTTGATTGACATATTTACACATTGCATGTGTTGTCGATTAAAAAATTCTTATTTTCGGGAGTTCCGTAAAGGTACTAAGCTGAATGTTGATAAATTATTGTAAAAAAAATAAGAAAATATTTAGTTCAATTATTAGAATGCTCTTAAATGTGATAAAATAATGTTAAAACCAAAAAAAAAAAAAAAAATTTATGTTGTAGTGCAATTATTTGTAAGGGTCAATAGTATAATTTTAGTTTAAATTAATAGTCATTGTACAGTGATTGATTAAGTCATTGTACAGTGTTCATTTAGTACAGTACATTAAGTCATTGTACAGTGTTCATTTTTGTTAAGTCATTACCACAAATATTTCATCTTATATTACAATCAAGATTTAAATATATTCATTTTTGTTGTGGAAAATTCTGTAGTGGCTTGGTTTCATGTTTTGTGTGTGGATACTACAGAAACGATACCATCATAACTCAGGTGGAATGTACTGTTTGCCACAAAATAGTAATTGAAATTTTTTGTGGAATGTTTAAAATAACCCAACTTTAGTTGTGCTCCAAAAAAATTATGTGTGCTGTTATAAATATCATACTGATCCTACGACTAGCCTAATAAATGAATAGTGTATGATTTCATAGTTTTACCGTATTGAAATTGGGTTGGAGACGCTGTTATTGTGCTTGTAGTAAAAAAGCTACAGAAAATTTTGATATTGAAGATACAGTAAACCCTGGATTGAATAAGGAGTATTGTAGTTTTGTGCAAAAAGTAGATTACAATATATGCATACAATATATAAAATTTTTCCCTCTATACCAATTGCTCCATCTTTATAAGTCCTGTATTCGTCCCTGTATGGAGTACTGTTGTCAAGCTTGAGGTGCTGCTTCGGTTTCCATCTTGGCCCTCTTGGACTCTGTTCAAAAGCGGGCTATACGAATTGTGGATGATCGAACTTTGATATCAAAACTTGATTCCCTATAACATCATCGCACTGTTGCTGACCTCGTTGTTTTTTACAAATATCGTCATCAACAGTGCTCAGATGAAATCAGCAGCATCATGCCCCAAACTTATTCTTACCCCCATTCCACTCGACAATCGGCTACCGCAACCAGTCAAACGGTCGAGATCCCACGCTGTCATACTGACAGATCTCAGAAAGACTTCTTCGTCCGAACTGAATACAAATGGAATAGTTTGGCGGAATCTTTAGTCTCAGGTGACTTCAACCCGCAGAGGTTTAAAAAAAGCGTTCATCATGACCTTAGAACGCCAGTTATTGTGGGATCTAGGTCTAAACCTAGGTCCTTAAAGGTATTTATGTGTTGTTGTGACACTAATTGTAAACCCTATAACACAACGCATTTTATTCAAAAAAACAAAAATATAGGAACTCGGTTCCATTTACAATGTGTAACGATGGAAGTAAAATTGAGTGGATGACCTGCTAATTCGAAGGACATGGAGAGGAAACTGGACTAACCTTGGGGTGGGTCGTATTTTAGTTTTGTTTTATTTATAGTTATGAATGATTATGGATGTGTGTGTCGGTGTATGAGTGTGTTTATATGAATGTGTGGACGTGGGTATGTATGTGCGAGTATATGTGGTGCATGCGCATATGACTGTCATAATCCAGTTGGAAGCATGTGAACAAGAATCTTGCATAATTATTAAAACAAAAATTTCATTGTTATAAAAAACGTAAAAGTGATTAAAATCAAAAATGGATGGCTTATTAATATTTAATCGATAAAATGATTTAGTTTATCGTAAATTTGATGATGTATTGAAAAACAAACTTCGTGAATTAGCAGTAACGATTAGATTAGTGAAAGAAGATATTGCGGATAAAAAGGAATATATTCATTCAAATGTTATCATACAAATATTTAGTCCAATTATTTCATCTCAACGGGTGTTGTTTTGTCAATTCGATAGTTCGTATATTACATTGCGATGTGAAAATGATTTCCATATTATCTTTGGAACATATTAAGGGTATATTTTTTTAATAAACTTGGAACGAAATCGGAAGAAATGTTACAACGGTATTTGGGGATGTGCATCTCGTTTGTTAAACATATGTGTGGTCCTGATGTGATTTTATTAAAAAGAATTTCAAATCACGGAGATATATTGACATCATTAATGGATTCATGGAATACTGTACAAGTATGATCAGTCTATACTAGTAGAAGCCGTTGAACAGCTTTTAGTAAATTCTAATGTCCGAAATGTTGCATTGAAAGCATTACAATCGGTTACCGAAAAGTTAAACCAAGATCCACTCTCACAACAAATTCATGCACAAAATTTTGTTAAACAAAAATTTTTTTGTCATTATATTCAAGCCGTTAAGTCCAAGATCTTTCGTCATCTGATATTCTTTTCCTAAACATTTTTTTCGTCATGCAATTGAGCCTGAAAAAACTTCTGAAGATTCAAATAGAACATTCCAGAAAAAAAAAACAATCTTGCCTACTATTCTACAACGGAAACCAAAATAGTTGATATTCTGGTTGGACATATCATATCATACATATCATCAATCATGAAAATGATATCAAGCTAATCTGTTTTATTGAATATGGTAGCTTAGCTGTATCGCGTAGTGTGAATGGGCGTATGGGCATGGATGTGTGCGTGTGTGTGTGAGTATGTGTGTGTGTGTGTGTGAGTGAGTGGATGAAGTGCGAGAGCATGTGAATATGTAAGAATTATGGGATTGGACGTGGTGATCGCGTGTCTTTTCGTATACGGGGGTCGCCAGGGTCCGCTTACTCCACTTCGCTTCTCTTTGATCCGTTTCCATATCGAAATACGCGTACAATACTGATATTTGTGCTGGAGTAGCAAGTATTCTTCGTTCGATCCCACTTACTGAAGATAGTTTGGGGCTGTAAATAAATCTCGCTAGGTACGCGGCCTGCTATGCCACTTCGTTGATGTTCAACGAATCATAGAATGGGTCAAGTAGCAGATGGTTTTGAATTGTCTATGGCAGCAAATATAGTTTAAACTTCACAATCACAAACAACAGTAACAGTCATGGTCATCATTTTATGATTTGTTCTGTACAACTATCCATGAAGAGTCCCTTCTGTCAGCGTTAAAAAAATTTTAGTACTTAAAAAGTTTTTTGTTAGGAAAACAACATTATTTCTACGGAATTTCAGTATTATTGAAGCCAATTAATAATGTGAAAGCCTTTAAAAAATTGAAACAGTGCTATGATAAAAACCATAAAACATTGAATTTTTTTATCAAATCCTTTCTAGAGCAGTCTAATATTAGCACAATTATATGAGCAGAAGAAAAAAAGTTTGAGAAACATCATGCGATTCTTGGTTGATCCACATATTAGAAAATAAATTGAGCTCTAAGTCAAGAAGCTTATGAGCTCAAGAGTCTACGGACAGATGTGCACACTTTGAAAACGTTTTTCCAATTTTTGGATCAAAGTATAGCCGCACTGGAGTTGATTAACAAGAATAATTGCTAAATGTATTATCAAGTTTATCAATTCATCTTTATCGTAATAAAAAGCGAAAAGTTTTAACTGCCTTAACTTCAATCACAGTACGTTTAATTGCATGTCCAAAATATGATGCAGCCAGTACCAAAAAGACATGACTCATTGTTGTACAGCAAACAAAAATTAATAAAACTTAATCCAGATTCCTCGTCTTTAGGTCAGGATAACGATTCGTAATAAAGTTTGAATTGCTTGAAAGTATCTTCAAATAACTCACAAGTTAGTTTTGGTGGAGTCATATTATGTTACACACTACTAAATTCTGCAAATCAAGAGACCTTCGTAACAGTAGAGTGTGTTCAAAGCCATGGATTACTACGGAGTTATGGGAGATTTTTTATGAAAGTTCTAGGAGATGCAAAGTTGGTGATCTCACGGGGGAAGATTGAAATTCTAGAAGATTTAACAGTAGTCTCATTTGTATTTCCTAAAGTCTCAACAATGCTACTTTCTTACGATTTTGAAATGACAGATTGTAACCAGTTGGAGGATTTATTATTAACTGATCCTAACTTTAATAAACGCAGCTGAATTGACATTTTACCAGCCACCGAAATATGTTATGAAATCACTAAAAATAGTAGAATTAAACTAAAAAATTTTTTAGTGGCAGAGAAGACGTCCCTTGGCTGGATTATAGCAGGTAGACATCATGAGTCTGATAAATACAAAGAATAGTCGTGTTTTAATATCGTCATGAATATTGATGAAAGTCTTCGTAGATTTTGGAAAATACAGGAATATCTATTTCCACAGCGTCAAAGATAACAATGGAAGAACAAACTTGAAATGAAAATGTTTTTGAACCTACAAACAGATGTGCATTGTGGTAGAATAAACTTTTAAAAGGAAACCAGAGCATGTGGAGTCTTCATATCATCTAACAATTTCTCGAGTTTGCCCAATGAAAATCCAGAGATCAAATTTATAACAGAATATCAACTTTTCCATCACATGAAACAAATTTTGAGTTTTACGAAATTGCACTATTTTTCTCTCCTCCTGGGGTTTCATTCAATAGTCAATTTTGCATTGAACAAACACTACAATATTTGTAGGTAATATTTTAAAATTTCAACAACATCATTCCATATCTACTGTAGATGCGGATAATGTAGCAGCAGGTGTGGGTTAGTGGAAAAGCGATATTGAAGATAATTAAAATTTTCTTTGGAAAACAAACCGCACTTGCTTTCCAAAAAAATTTCGGCTTAAAACTGTCACCAAAAATATATCCCCAACATCGTTTCTTGCCACTGGGATGAATTCTTTTAGTCAGTAATTTTTTTCTCCCAAATTATTTTTTGGACGTAAATTTTTCCTTTTGATAGTTTCCAGACCATATTCATCGAATACACTCGTAGTCATTTTGGCTGACGATCCTAATTTTTCACTGGCCACAGAAACGTATTGTGTAATATATGCGCACAGAATATGAACATAGCCCAGCTTGTATCTTGTGGCCATGTCTTCTGTTTTGAAACTAATATTTTTTAATCTTTTGAACATTTTTGTAATTTCGAATTTCTGTTTTTGTTTTAGGTTTTTTTTTAAGAAAATTTGGAAATTCTTTTTAAATTTTGATTAAGTTTTTGTTCTGTGAACTGAAGGCAAGATTTTTGTAAATCCTTTCGACTTTCTTAAGACGCTCAGACATTTTTCATTGACGTTTTGTTCAGATTTTGTTCTGTAGACGATCTGCAAGTCCTTGACGCGCAAATATTTTACGGAAGGTAAGACTCTTGTGAGTGCTTGACGCGCGAAGTTTTTTAATTTTTATGTGTTATGTTTTTTTGATGCGTAATTGTGCTGGGGTGGTAGGCAAAATGTGTAAGTCTTTGACATTAAGACAATATGCGTGGTTGATGTAATTTTTTGTATCTATATTCTTAAATTATACGCGTGTCCTATAAAATATCCCTCAGACAAATTCCTAACGAGGTTTAAGATCCCGCTGGTTGGAAATTCTTTACTAACACGAGAAGTGGTGAATTGACATGAGACTGAGCTTGTTGAATGCTTCTGATCCTCCAATAATTATTTTACCACGCTGATGGGTTCTCAATGAAGTCAAATTGTTTTCTCGTTGGTTCCTTAAACTTTTTGTATGTTGATCTTATTCGTTTAATAGTCCGTAAATGTTATTGTCGTTTAGCCCGCCTAGCTCAGGCTGTATAGCGTTAGACTTTATTTTTGGGTTTGGGTTCAAAATTTTAATCACCTCCATGCATTCTTATACTTTTCAGGACGAATGTAGTCTGGGGGTCTCTTCCTTTTGTCTTGCCCTGTAATAATCAAGACCGCCTTCTAAGAATATAACATTTTTTATTATTTATTTTCTATAATTTTCAACCGCACCATGCACATCCAACGCGTACATTCACCGATAACGAGATCCTTTCATCTTCTTCTGGTACTTGAATAACCAGTTCCCGAACAAAATAAACAGTTACCAAATAAAATGTAATGTGATTATCTCACCATTTTTAGGGTTCCGTTTTTTGTACGGAACACTATTAGTGAGAGTAAAACGTGTTTTTCACATTATTTCGACTATCTCGATTAATATAAATCCAATGAATTTGAAATTTGGCATGCGTATAAAACTAATCTGTCCACACAAGATGAGGGATTGAAAAAAAAAACAAAATGGATTTCATTTGGTTAACAGGGTTACGATGTGAAGCCTTTGAGAAAATACATTTTTATATCGAGTCAAGTAGGGTATCATATGAAAGGAATTTATTTCAGTATTTCTAAAAAATATATTTCAGAATTTTTAACCTCACCAATTTTTGTGTAAATCTAAATAATAGCGTTTTCTGTATGTTTTCTTTTCTTGATTAGCTCCGAGCCTAAGTAATCAAAAATCGTAAAAAGTATTTTGAATGATAGAAAAATTAGTAAGTTTTTAAAGAAAAAAATATTGAAGTACCATATACTAATAATTATACATATTAAGGGGGTGGATATGAGAAGGGGTAAAAACATAATTTAAAACCCTGTCAAGTGGGGTGTCATTTGAAATTTTTTTTAGAATTTTGCGATGCACCGTTTTTGAATTATTCTCAAAAAAGTAAAACAAAAAGTTAGTTCCCCCCCTATACGTTTCTTCGTTGATTGACAGAAAAATTTGAAAAAATTCATAGAGATAGGAAATTTGATAAACCCTTAACGAAAAATACAGCGAAGCTTCAAGTGATTTTATTTCTATGTGTTTAGGGGATGGGAGTGGGGAAGGGTGAAAAAAAAGTTTTTTGTCCCGGTCAAGTGGGGTGTCGTTTGAAAGAACATCAAAATTAAAAAAAATTACAATTTATTTTAGAATTTTGCAATGCACCGGTTTTGAATTATGGTCAAAAAAGTCTTATTTTAGTGTTAACACCACCCAAACCCTAAATTTCGTCGTTGTTTAACAGAATTGAGTCGTTCCTTAGCTACCATAAACAGCTATGGATAACATTTAATCTAAAGTAATACTTTTTATATCATTTCGATCAATTTAGATGAGATTGACATTTACTATTGATATTTACGATGAACCATTTATTTTTTATGTGTCTATGGTCTGGCAATATAAACCCTTTACAATACAACTTTATGTTAATTATTTTGATATTGTTTTCTTTACATTCACGGAACCCTTGACGAGCGAGTTTTATTCGCACTTGTCTGACTTTTTTCATATTCGTTAGATTTAATTTCTGACACAAAAGTTCCTTGCGGACATTGATAAAGTATAATTGTTTTATGAAATTCGATCCTTCATAAAACAAATATTTATTGTTATCATTACAAATTTCTAGTTTTCTACCACTAACAATAACAAATATTGTATATAGCTATTTAATCAATTTAATTAAAACCCTTTAAATGTCAAAAATAAAATCAACATAAAACCTTTAATAAAAAATTATAACCCCCTAAAAATATTTCTTAGATAAAATCCATTTCCATTTCCGGATAAACCATTTAATTTTTTTATTAAATAAAGTTCCCTGCGGCAAATTGAACAAAAAAAAAATTCGTTCAAATTTCACAAAAAGAGAAATAAATTAATTATAAATGATTAATTCTAATTTCTTTAAAAAAAATTTCCATATCTAACCATAACACAATCTTCAATCATTTTGTTGCTAGAATCTAAAACTTACCTGTCCTTTGTTATCGTTTTAGCATGAAAAGTTTAACCAGGAATAACAAGTGTGTACGTAAGTATGTGTATACAAATCTTCATTTTGCCATGATGAACTATTGACATAAACCTAAATAGCTGCTTTATTCATGCCACTCAAACAGAGGAAAGAAACCTTTTTTTTTTTTTCAAATTAGTTTCCTTAATGATTTAATTAAATCCTATTTGTATAACTGTACAAAAACCAAATAGTAATTAAAAGAAAAACTCTATATCCCTTAAGTAGAAAGTATAATTAAATATTGAAAAATTTACATGAGAATAACACATTTGATTTTCGGGTTTCCTATTTTACGTCATATATATTTCATTTCGAATTTCCTTTTCATTTTCATTTGCCGTTGTTTTTTGTTGTTTGTGGATAAAAAAGATAAACATTGAAACGAAAATAAAAAACTAAAAGAACTTTCCTGCTTTTAAATCGAAAAAGTAAACAGAAAACTTTTCCTTACGTAAAATTTCCGATTTGGTTGTTTGTGTACAAGGAAAAATAATAGTAGTTTGTTTATGTATTGTACAAGGTATTACAGTCTTATGTTATCAAAATTTATCTTTACCTTTACTGTTTTGTTTTCGGTAAAATTAGTTATCCAAATACTGCGGTATAGTAAGTTAATAGAAATAACAATGAAAAAACATTTATGTACACAAAGAACAGAAAAATAAATTTAAACTAAAAGTGTTTCTGAATATATGTAGTTCAATGACTGTAACGACATTTAGATTGTGGATTAACGTTAGTTTTGTTGGATAAAAAGAATCAAAATAAGCTCAAAAGTGTTGGATTTGTGGAGGAACTGATAATTTGGTGCTGGATTGGTGACAATATCAACGAAAAATGTTGGGCGGTCTATTTACTCTGTTCCACTATAAGTTCCAGTTCTCATAAAATTTTGTTAAACATTAAATAACGTCTGGAAAATTTCTTTGAAAACAACGATGTATAGGAATCTGAACAAAAAAGGACAGTTTTAGTCAATATTGTTGGACAAGTCGCATACAAAATTTTGAGCGACGCATCGAAACCAGAATTGCCAGGGAAGAAGGATTACGACACATTGTGCAGATTTCTTCGAGAGTATTTTGTGCAATTGTCCAATGTATTCATGGAACGTAAAGACGTAAAGAACTTCTAGGCACTAAAAGTTTAGAATCGGAATCGACAATGGAATGTTTAATGCGGCTGAAACGAATGACGGGGAATTGCAATTATGGCAATCGATTTGATGACGTCGTTCTAAAAAAATTTATCACGGGGAACTTGTCCCATGTTTTCCTGTTGTTGTGTAAGGAAGATTCGTCAACGCTAACAATAAGCAAGGCTCTTACAATAGCTTCCAGTTATGACAGTACCAAAGCTAACGTGAAGGTTGGGAACGGTGAAATAAATGTAATTAAAAAAAGGCAAAAAGGTCATCATCAACAGCAGGGACAACGCGTGACAGAATCATCAAATATATCAGAAAAATAGTCACAGGATTCAGCGAAAAGTGGTAAGAAGAGTAGATGCCAGCATTGCGGTTACAGCAATCACAGCAGTGAGAAGTGCAAGTTTAAAAAGGTCTTTTGTAATCGCTGTAAATCGGTGGGTCATCTGGCTTCAGCTTGCAAGGTAAAGAAAATTAATTTCGTAGAGGAAGTCAACCAAAAAAATATAGAAGACATCATTAGGGGTAACGTTTATGCAGTCAATAATAATATTGTTAATTGTTCAAATTTTGTTAATGTAGATGTAAGTTCTCAGAAGGCTAAGTTTTTGCTTGACAGTGGTGCGAGTGTTTCTTTAATTTCTAAACAATTATTTGATGAAAAATTTTTCAATTTCAGACTAAATGAATCCAATGTCATACGGAATCCGTATTCGGGTCACGAAATTCGAGTTTTGGGAGAGTTTTCGCCTTTGGTTACTTTCAGTGGTGAATCGATGGCGTTTCCAATTCGTGTGGTCGAAGGCAATAACGGTCCTCCAATTTTGGGCAAGGATCTCCTTTCTCTGTTTAACATTGTTTTTGCACGGGTCAATTGTCTCTCAAATAAAATGAATAAGGAAGTGAAATTGCTTTTGGAAAAATATTCCAACCTTTTCGGTGGACAATTTCGCAAATTTAAATATGGACAAATTGATCTATCGCTGATGGAAGGCACCCAATCGAAATTTTGGAAACCGAAACAAATTCCATATGCATTCAGAGAACTGGTCGAAAAGGAACTGGATAAAATGGTGGCTTCAGAAGTCATTACTCCCATTGCTACACATGAATGGGGTAAGCCTTTGGTGCCCATTCTTAAGTCGGATGGTGGCATAAGAATTTGTGCTGACTAGAGAGTAACCATCAACAAATATTTAGTGGATCACACACATCTATTACCGCGTATCGACGAAGTGTTCAATAGTCTGCAATGTGGACAACAATTTACTAGATTGGACATGGAAAGTGCTTATAACCAATTCGAGTTAGATGAGGAATCTCGTAAGTTAGTAACTTGGAGCACTCATAAGGGTGTATTCTTGGTTAATCGCTTACCGTTTGGTATTCGTCCAGCAATTAGAATTTTTCAGAGCGAAATGGAAAAATTGTTATTGGGAATTCTGGGAGTAGTCAATTTTCTGGATGATATCACGATAACTGACCGAACAAAAAAAGAACATTTGGAAAATTTGGAAAAAGTTTTCAAAAATCTTTCAGAAGCGGGGCTTAAACTACGCAAAGACAAGTGTGTTTTCTTCCGAGATAGTATCAAATATCTGGGTCACGTATTACCAAAGGATGGGTTATCCAAAACTACAGAAAGAATTGACGCCATTTTGGATGCACCAAAGCCAACTAATGTGTCAGAAGTTCGTTCACTTTGCGGTTTAATTAATTACTATACTGACTTCATGCCACAGCTTGGTAGAAACAGTATCCAATCTACAAATTACTACAGAAAGAGTCATCATTCGACTGGAGTAAAGAATGTGAGCAAGCACTTGGAAAAATCCAGACAGAAGTGATAAAAGATACAGTTCTAGCACATTTCAATCCTACGTTACCTATTATCCTTACAACTGATGCATCTACGTACGGTTTGTCAGGTGTTATTTCCCATAAAATGCCAGATGGAAGAGAAAGATCAGTAGCTTTCTGCAGTCGTACACTAAGTAAGGCAGAACAAAATTATAGCGTCACAGAAAGAGAAGGACTAGCAGTAGTATTTTCGGTTGGTAAATTTTACCAATACCTGCTAGGCCATGAATTCGAAATCCGTACAGATCACCAACCCTTCTTAGGATTATTTGGAGAAAATCATGGAATTCCACGAATGGCTGCGAGTCTAATTCATCGCTGGAATGTCTTTCTATCCGCGTATAAATACAAGATGGTACATATCAAGGGATAGATTAATGCCATAGCGGACTGTTTTTTACATCTTCCGTTGAAATGTACAGGAAACGACGTTGTGGAGAAAAATTATGTCAACTTTATTTTTAACAAGAAACAGTTTATTGACTATGAATCGGTCAAAAGAAAAACAAACAAAGACTCAATTCTATCAAAGGTCCTTCACGTTATAAAAGAAAATCGCTTTAATGATTTAAAAGGTGATGCATTCACGCCATATTTAAGAAAGAAAGAAGAACTTTCTGCAGAAGATAGATTGGTGTTGTGGGGGCATAGAGTGGTAGTACCACAATCTCTACAAGAAATAATGCTAAATAGTATACATGCCGCACATCTGGGCATTGTAAAATCAAAATCCATAGCACGTTCTTATGTATGGGGGCCAAATTTGGATAATCATTTGGAAAATACAATAAAAAAATGTCCAGCCTGTCTATCGGTGAGACAAAACCTCCGAAGGCGCCACTAATATCATGGGAAAAATCTCATAAAGTATGGTCAAGAATACACATTGACTACGCAGGGACAAAAGATGGTAATTATTATTTTATAATCACGGACTCGTTTTCAAAGTGGATTGAGGTGTTTCGGACGAAAGATATAAGCGCTCAATTTTCACTTTCCGAATTGCGAGAAGTTTTCGCTCGATTTCGTTTACCGGATGTATTGGTGTCTGATTGTGCCTCTCAATTTAAAGACTCTGCTCATTTTCAGGATTTTTTTAAACTGAACAGGATTAAGTATATGGCTTTTCCCACTAGGAAATCTTGCATCCAACGGAGCCGCTGAAAATTCAGTGAAAAGTTTCAAAAAGGGACTAATAACGGGAGTAGCACACGCTAAGTCAAATTCTCAAAATTTCGAAATTGATTGTATAGTTCGATTATCGACTGTCGGTTTATTGTTCAACGGGTGTATCACCTGCAAAAGCAATATTCGGGGGTAATGTGAGGACACGTATAGATTTATTGAGATCAGTACCGCCGTCACGGTTTACAAGCGCCATCGAATTATCCACTGAAATAATTAACAATATTGATAAAAGCTTACAAAAGCAAGCAAATAATTTTAAAGGTAATCGTCTAACATCTTTTTCGGTGGGGCAGAGTGTGCTTATTAGAGATTATAGAGATCCTAATAAGGCGGGGTGGAGAGCGGTGAAAGTAATTAAAATGCTTGGAAAGCAAACATATCTATGCAAAATTGTTAATGGACGACACATTGTCCATCACACAAACCAAATAATTGAAAATAGAGGTTTGGGTGTAGATGTCGGAAATACCGAGTTTCGTACCGAGCACGCAGTCAGTAAATATAATGTAATTACAATTACAAATCAAATAAACAGTTGTGAACCGGGTAACTCTAATTTGCTAAATGAATGTAGTCCTAGTAGTACTGTAAGAGAAAAGTGCACGGTAAGAACGCGCAAAGCACCACAAAGACATAATTTATAAGTTAATAAATTAAAAGGTTAGATGAAGTTAAATGTTAAATTTTATATGTACAAACTTAGGAGGGAGTAGTGTAACGTATTGAACTTGATATAAAAATCTATTACTTTTCCCTTCTGTCAAATTCAGTACGTTCCTTTACTTTGTAATAAAAAAACGAAATAGAATGTGTGATTTTCTTTGTCAACAAAATATCAGTTTGTTTAATTCCACGATAAATAAATAATGGTTTAAGTACACTACAGTAAAGGTCAGCAGATTTTAGAAAACATAAAGAAAATTGGAAGGAATCGGGTGCAACAAATTACCTTGAACGATCCTTCGTACGAAGTGGCTGAACTCTGACAAAAAACTTGAAACGTTTTTAATTCTCCAGAAAAAAACTGTCATTTTCACATTTTCAAATGTTTTGTTTTGTTAAAATACATTTGTTTTTAGAAAAATCTCAAAGTGTTTAATTTGAGCACTGAACTTGAATATACCAGAAATCTTTTGAGCCACTGTACGATTTCTGGCAAATTTAAATTGAGAGAATTTTTGAAATTAAATTGCAAGAAACGGCTAAATTAGTTGAGCTCATCTCCTTTAACTATTAGGTTGACTAGTATTCGAGTGTTCTGCTACCTAAAAAGTAGTTAATTTTTGTATTTTCGTTATTCTATTGTCAAACTGCATCCAAATAATATTACGATTACTATCAAAATATTGTTTTAAATTTTTTAATTTAATCCATTCCACAATTACTGAAACAGAATTGTTGCTTTATTCCACTATAAGTTCAGTCGCCAAATAACGTCCCCTTTTTGTAAAAATAATAATTTTGATAAAAATATCAGGAGTGAAGTTATAAATAAAAGGTCAAAGTTTAGCTACAATATTTCTTTATTTATTTAAATAATCAAAAACTCAATAACTTTGTTACTATTTCTACAAAAATAGCATTAACAAAAAAGGAGAAATTCTGTAAATAAATTTTTGGGCACCTAATTACGTCTCGGGGACGATATTGAGATCACAGTAATCAGTACAAAACTTAAATTGTATTTTTAACAATAATTATTAGTAATCATAATTGTTTAAGTATTTCTGATTCTCCAAAAAAATTGCACAGATAAATTAAAGTAATTCAGTAAAGTTTAAATAATTCAAAATGACAAATTGTCAAAAAAGCTGTGAAAAAATGTCAAAAAGGTTTCAAAATGTCAAAAAAAGCTTTAACGTTTTCTGTAGTAAAACTGTGTACGCGAGCTCGAGATAACGATTCTGGTTGGCGAAATGACAAGCTAGGATGGCGAGACATAAATATCTTCATCCATTTTTTGCCTAACATAAAGCATTTTTGGCGATAACACAATTTTGGCGCTAACATAAAGCATTTTTTTTTTTTGGTTTAAAGAAAATAAAGAGATTACAAATTAATTTTTAGTATTAAAATTATTTTTCTAATACTAACATAAAATTGGCGAATTTTGATTAATTTAATATAATTTTGTAAAAAAAATTTGTTGGCATACTAATTTATTGGCTAATTTATAAAGAAGTGAAAATATAAAGAAAAAATAAATTATTCTTTATACTCAAAGTGGGAATTTAAATAAATTTAAATAAAAAAAATGATTGGGTCTATAGAACCATTTACTCCTGGTGGAGATTTTGAACGTTATCTTATGCGAATGGAGGAATTCTTCAAGTGCAATCATGTTGATGATAAGAAAGGTTTCACTTTTTATAACATTCATTGGACTAGATACATTCGAAATTTTATGCCGGTTAGTACATCCGGAAGCAACTGTTAAAAAAACATATCAGGAATTGATAAAAATTCTAAAAGAATATTTTCAACCATCGGTTATTGAGATTGCGGAAAGTTTTAAATTTTACAAACGCAATCAAACACAAAATGAAACGATATCTGAGTATATTGTAGAATTGAAGACGCTAGCATCCACATGCAATTTTGATACTTTTTTAGAAAGAGCAATACGTGACAAGTTTGTTCTTGGGCTTGTTGATGAAAAAACGCAATCGATACTACTATCAGAAAAAACGTTTGAGAAAGCTTGTGATTTAGCCTTGAGTATTGAAATGACAGGAAGAGAGCAGCATAATATAAAAAAGGAACCGTCTTCAGAAATACATCGGGTTCAACCTAGCTATAGTAGAAGTCGTCCAGTCAATAGAAGTTCAAATAACAGAAAATTCAAAAATTATCGTTCACTATCACCCAGATATTCATCATCATCTGGTAGGAGTTTTAGCAGGGAAAAAACGATCTATAACTGCAACAAATGCGCTGGCAGTCATAAAATTAATGAGTATGTGGCAAGAAATTGGGAGTGTCACAACTGTGGTCAATGGGGACATTCTAAACGAGCTTGTAGATTTAAAAATCGCAAATTCTTTAGCAATAAAAATAGGGAAGTAGAAAATAATTATAAACTCATGAATCTTAAAATAAATAATTTTTTAATGATAATAATGTTGATAATAAAATAGAACTACCGCTTATTGGTAAAATGTTCGTTCAAAATAAATTAATTGATATGGAAATTGATAACGGGGCTTGTTTTTTCGTTATTAGTTTAATAATGTATAAAAAACATTTTAACAATTGTGATTTAAAAATGAAGCTCAATTTAATAATATTTTTGTATTAACAGGAAGTAAAGTGGAAGTTGCAGGTTATATCGCTGTTACAGTGAGGTGGAATGAGCACGAGTTTTAATTAAATTTGTCGGTGTTAAACACAAAATCAAGTTTTTTGCCTATCATTGATCGAGATTGGATGCAAGCAATTTGGCCGAACTAGAGGTATTATTTTTTAAATACAAAGGAAAACAAAATTAACGTAAAACCAACAAAATTGGCAGAATTTGAAAAACGGGATACACCGAGTGTAGTATAATTACAAACAAATGATTTGGAGAGCAGCAGACAACTGCACATTTTATTTAATTTTTACTTATAAACATTTAGCATTTATGATATAACAGTAACTTAATTTATATGACATCAAACAGGTAATATAAAATCATAATAGGAAATTAACCCTTGATTGCTTTATAATGATATATACTACATCTTCCTTTCTTTAACAGTCATCTTAAAATTACATTTGATAAAATTAAATAAATATAACTATGTTAATAATTTCAAAAATATTAGGAACGAATCTCAAAAAATATGCATGTAATTTTTATTTATTTTTACTTTACTAAACTCTATTTTACTTTACATTTACTCATCCCTTTACAAGAAAGTTTTATTGAATGTATCTTAAATTTATAAATAATTTTACTATCACTAAATTGTATTTATTAGTCATACATACATAGTATCAATACCTATTACAGAACAAAAATTTTTTTTTAACAAAATGTATCAGAAGACCTAAACGAAAGGAATCAAACCATTCAACTTTACCAATTTGTGCTAAACAAAAAAAATTTGTATTTTATCAATAAAATTATAAAAATATTGATTAATATAAATGTGCTTCATTGTAGAAAATTTAAATCATTTTGTTTTTATTTTTAATATTTCTTTAATAATTTTTTTTAAATTAATTGAGTTTACGAATCACGCTTGAGTTTCGTCGATATACACTTCCGTCTTCCAGTTCCACCCAATAAGATCTTGGTGCTTCATCTAACCTATTAATTTGTGCTTTAACCCAAAATCTTCCCTGTTTTACCCAAACTATTTCGTTTTCACAAAAGTCACCTCGCATCTTACTAGTTCTATCATAGTAGTATTTATTACGACTGTTTCGGAGTTCAAAGTTTTTTTTAAAATTAGGAAAATAACGGGGACCAGAGTTCGAGTTCTTCTATTGATTAACAGTTCAACTGGAGAAATATTTAAATCTTTTAATGGTGTATTTCTGTACTCTAGCAATGCGACCCACAGCTCTTTATTTTCATCTTTACATTTAAGTACCATCTTTTTGGCAATTTGCACAGCCCGTTCAGCTAATCCGTTTGATTGCGGATAATTTGGACTGCTAGTAAACATTTCAATATCATAGGTTTCGCAAAATTTTCTAAAATGAAAAGACCCGAATGGCATATTGTCTGCCAAAATTTGCCTTGGAATTCCATGAACACAAAAACAATTCTTCAACTTCAAAATGATTTCACTAGCGATCTTATTTCTTAACTGAACTATATCTAAATATTTTGAGTAATAATCCATTATAACTAAATAGATAACGCTTCCAACTTCCATTATGTCCATAACAATTTTAAAATACGGTAAATCAGGCATTTCATGGGATAGCATAGGTTCCTTTATATTACTGTTTCTATATTTTTGACAAATTGTGCATTTTGAAACTTTATCTTCGATTGCCTCATTAATTCCGGGCCAGTATACAGAACTTCTAGCTCTAGCTTTAGTTTTTTCTATTCCTAAATGAGGTTCGTGCAAGAGATTTAGAATTTCAACTCGCATTGTAATAGGGACTATAATTCTATCATTTAAGAATATTAAATTATCTTCTAAAAATATTTCATCTCTCAATTTCCAATATGATTTGATTGCCTCATTTGTAATGGATAGTCTGGACTAATGTCTGAACATAGTGTATTATAGTCGCAGCTTCTTTGGTTGTTGTTCCTTATATTAATCTGTACCGCTTGTAAAAGTTTCTCATCCATTCATCATCAATAGTCATATTTCGTTTGGTTCCCTTAACCCATGGTTTCCCTATTTTTCTTAAAACCTACCTAAATCTTCAATAGCCGGACAAACGTATGGGAGAAAGAAAATTGCGCTAATTACCCTGATTTATTTATTCATTAATATAACATAATATTGGTAAGTTTGAATTAATTAATGATTTTCTTTAATTATCATCCGTATAACCACTAAAATTTAATCAGAATTTAATCTTACAACACCCTAAAATTGACGCGCGCTATGCTTCCATTCGATTGTTCTCACTCTATTGCTTGAGTTTGAATTTTCTAAACACCAACCGTAATGAAACTGCGAAATTTTCAAACCTCATAACAGCTGTACGTATATTTTTTTTTCCAATCCTCAACATGCAAAGAATTACTATTTTTGCTTTGTTAAATATTTGATTTGTCTTTGTATGAGTGTTTTACTTTAAACAATCCTTCCGTTATTGAACTGAACTTCCCTGTACGGATATAGTAGAATGTAGTTTAATAAATGTCTAAACATCATAACATTGATCGAATCTGCATTTAATTCATTTTGAATTCAATTATAAATATTATGGATGTGTCGGAAATATTCTGTGTCCCAACCTTATTTTCGTACAATATTATCAAATAGCAAACGGTTTTGTGAACTATAATAAGTTCCCAATAATTTGAAAATCTGATGTAAATTAATTATCTCCCATCTAAACACTGTATTCGAGTTATTGCGAGACTAAAAATTTGGCTATATAATGAGCACTGTAAATTATTCTCTCTCTTAGTTCTATTACATTTTTGATTTGTTTGTTAGCACTCGGTTAGTCGATTGTTATTTTTTGACAGTCTGACTGGTGATTAAAAAAAACGCAAATCGAAATTACATATTTTAAAATCGTAATTTATTTAATTTATTTTTTTTTAGAGATAATAAACCCGTTTTGTCCCTTTGTTTAAATATTAAAATAACGCATGGTAAATTTCGAATTATTAAAGTTAAGCTAGAAAAGTGAAAATAAACAAATTGTTTACGTGGAGTGTAACTTGTGTTGTCTTCATATCCATTTAAGTAGAAAATTTTGTTTGTCGGGATAATTAATTAATAATTTCGGGCGGAACTAAAAAGAAACGTGCGCGGTTATCTTTGTGCGTGTACGGTTAATGGTATTCCCTGTAGACTGTAAAAGGAAGGTCACGACTATCCCGGATACGATTGTTGATTGAGAGAAATGGCTGACATGACGGAAAAATGGTGCGATGCAGATTAAAGAGTAGGAATATCAAAGCCAAAAGCCAAAAAAAATAATATTAATGTTCTGTGTGTGTATTGTCCTATGACCGGGAGTGAGTTAACGGTAGTTGGAAAAGCTAGTGTACCGGAAATCAAGTAACCGTGAGTAAACAAATCAAAACACTTTAATGAAGATTTTTTTTTTCAATACAAAAAAAACGGTAGGACTCGTTCCTCAGTGACCTCCAATTAGAATTTTGATGGGTGTCTTGTGACAAAATCTCGAGTTAATGTATAACGGTACGAAGGTCACTCTAAAAACCTCGTTTGTTCTTTTAGTGATCATAAGTTTGGAGGACTGAGTTTTTCGGGCGTTCTGGAGTTGAAGTGTTAAATTTAATTTGCGCGTCGCGACGCAGCATGTTTATGGACTTGATTAAACTTGATTAAATCTGAATAATATTAACGTAACCGCAAACTGGTTAAATAACTTAGTAAAGAAATTAAATAATATTAATAATGTTAAATAATTTACAATTTTAATTAAATTAAATGTATAATATCCGCTCATGGGCAAACGGCTCTATGAATCCTGTACAGTTTTCGGTTATATTTAAGTGATAAGAACTAGCCTGTAAAAGAAGTAATTTGTCATATTACGATTAGATTAACTGTTAAGTTATATAATATACGTGTAGTGGGAGATTTTAGGATAAGTGAATAAAAAATAATAAAATTGTAAAACTAATAAACAAAAAAAAAACAAAGAACGAACTGAATATACTGTAATATATAACCAGATGTGGCATTTTGAGATTTTGTTTTGGGATCGGGTTTCCTGTCTGCGCGAATATGTTTGCTTATAATTACCGAATCTAACCAATATATTAATTGTACCTGGAATTGATATAACATTGAAATCCGACGACTCTGTCCAAGCTGGCCTAGCCTCGCTACAAAGTTGACTACCCTCACTGGATTTCAACCATTATTTCGAACGCATAATACAACAATTACATTTCAACGTATTGCGCCACAATTATTGGTATACATTATTACATTTTGGGATTTCAACACAGATATAACGATTCTACGTAACAATTTTATTTTGCATTTATAAATTATACCACCCTGCTGATTACCAGATTGATTAACGTTTCTACTTAACAATTTTATATTACATTTATAACTTAATCAACGTTGCTGATTACCAGGTTTATATAACGTTTCTATTTGTCATTTGGATTCAACAATAATGTACATCAATTACATCATTTTTGATTCAACCAAATTTTACAAAATTTATATAACGTTTCTACCTATCAATTTTGATTCAACGACATTTTGCATCAATTACAACATTTTTTGATTCAACGATATTTTGCATCAATTACAACATTTTTTGATTCAACAAAATTTTACAAATTTATATAACGTTTCTACTTGTCATTTTTGATTCAACAATATTTTACATCAATTACATCATTTTTGATTCAAAAAATTTTACAAAATTTATATAACGTTTCTACCTATCATTTTTGATTCAACGATATTTTGCCTCAATTACAACATTTTTTTTTGATTCAACAATATTTTACATCAATTACATCATTTTTGATTCAACAAAATTTTTCAAAATTTATATAACGATTCTACTTACCATTTTTTTTTGATTCAACAATATTTTACATCAATTACATCAGCTTTGATTCAACAATATTTTACATCAATTACATCAGTTTTGATTCAACAAAATTTTACATCAATTACAATATTTTTTCGATTCAACAAAATTTACGAATTTACATAACGTTTCTACTTAACCTTTCGTACCACGTTTGTATGTGCAACTTCATTCAACATTTTTATTATACAAAGTATTTTCGAGAGATTCCTAACGTGATCAACGTGCGGATGGAGGGCTGATGGAAGCAGAATAGGAGGACGAGGTTTAATCATGGGGTGAGTGAATTTATTTTATTACTTAGGTCATAATGATAAAGGGGTGTGAATGTGTGTGTGGGTGTGTGTGTGTGTGTGTGTGTGTGTGTGTGTGTGTGTGTGTGTGTGTGTGTGTGTGTGTGTGGGCGTATGTGAGTGAACGTGAGGGTTGGACGTGTTGATCGTGGGTCTTTCGCAACAGGGGTCGCCAGAGTCTCCGTTTTTCCACTTGTATTTTTTTTTCCATTTCTGCAAATTTTCGTGAATAGCGTACATTTCTGTATTTGTGCTGAAGTAGCAGGGTTACTTTATCGTTCCCATGGGCTGAAGCTAGCTTGGGGCAAGAAAATCAATCTCGCTAGGTACGCTTCCTGCTATGTCCTTCTCATTGGTTCGCCAATGAGAAAGTGCTTCATTACACATTCAGTTTACGTTTGTCATTGGGCCAACCATTGATCAAAGTCATTTTTAATTCACTAAGAACCGAATCTTTTTCAATTTCCTCAATAAATCTATTTTTTTTTTCATTACTGATGTTCACAGAATGAACTACCTCATTAAGATCCACGATCTCGCTTCCTTTTTCATCTTTATCAAAATTTCTTGATAAGAGATCTGCAACGAATAAATATTTTCCGGGAATATATGTTATGTTTAGATTATAGTTTAATAAGCGTAATTTCATTCGCCGTAATCTTGAATTGGATATTTTGTTAATTTCTTTCGTTAACACCCCTAATAGCGGTTTATGATCCGTTTGTACATTTATTGCACGACCGTAAATTAGCTGGTGAAATTTTTTACAGGCAAAAACTATAGCTAGTAATTCTTTTTCCACTTGGGCATAGTTTTTCTCCGTTTCTGTTAAACTTCGCGATCCAAAACAAACTGGTTTTCCTTGTTGCATAAGGCAACATCCTAACCATCTTTAGACGCACCGGCCTGAATTAGTATCTCTTTCGTAGAGTCGAATGTTTTTAAGATTGGGTATTTGAAATGAGTTTTTTAATTTCGTTTAAGCACTCTGTGTGGCTGGGAAGCCATTGAAATAGCACGTCCTTCTTCAACAACTCGCGAAGCGGTTTAGACAAATTTGCTAAATTTGGAACGAAGGATCTTATATAATTTATCATTCCTAATATTCGTTGTAGTTCAGTTTTTGTTTTTGGAACCTCCAACTGTTCGATTGATTTTGTGCGTTCCGGGTCACATGAAACTCCTTCACTCGAGATTATGTGTCCTAAATATTTGACTTTGTCAACGCAAAATTGTAATTTTTCTTTATTAAACTTAAAGTTCTTCTCCCTAGCACGATCCACTATCATATTTAAAATTTTGTCATGTTCTTCTTTAGTTTTAGCCGAAATCAAGAGATCATCCAGATATACCTCAACTCCAGATATATCAGAAAAATTTTCTTCATTAAACTTTTGAAAAATTTCAGGGGCCGTCTTAATACCGAACGGCAATCTCAAGAAACGATAAGTTCCTAGGGGTGTATTGAAAGTACAGAGCTTACTAGAGGTTTCAGTAAGCCCGACTTGCCAATATCCGTCTTTCAGATCTAAGACTGTGAAATATTTTTTATCTGCAATCTTTGTTAATATTTCATCAAATGATGGAATAAGATGAGTTGCAGATTTTATAGCCAAATTTAGTTCCTTCGGATCTAAGCAAACGCGTATGCTTTTGTTTCTTTTCTCAACTATTACCAAATTTGAGCTCCAATCGGTAGGCTCGTTAGCCTTGGTAATAATTCCCCTATTCACTAATTTTTGTAATTCTAATTTAAGAGGTTCATTTAAAGCCAGTGGAATTCTTCGAGCCGGCTTAATAACCGGGTTTGCATCAGTTCGTAATTCAATTTCGTAATCCTTTAAAAAGCATCCTAAACCTTCGAAAATATCTTTATTTTGTATAATAAATTTATTTTTTGTGTCTATTTTTAAATTATTAATCCGTTTAACAAGTCCTAATTCAACACAACCGTTAAGCCCTAAGATTGGTATGGTCTCATTATTCACAATTATAAACGACTGTATAGAAATTTCATTTTGTACTACGCTTAGTAAATCTATCATTCCTATCGTATCTAATTTGGTTCCTCCATATGCTTCTAATGTAGCAGAAGTTTTCTCAATTTTAACGTTTTTTAATTTACTGATAAATTTTAATGGAAGTATCTAATTTAAAATTAATAAGACATCTATGTGTTTGTAATACATCTATTACAAAATTATCATTTTCGCTAAAATTTATTGTATTTAACCCACGTACCTTATTTTTTGAACAACTAATAGCAAAATGATTTAAATTTCCACAATTGTTTCATTTTTTCCCAAATGCGGGACAACTACCACGAGCATGACTTTGAAAACAAAAATTACATCTGTTGAATGACCTTGCTGTATTGGTAAAATTTCGATTCCTTTGCTGATTATACCTGTTATTAAAATTAAAATTAGTTTTACTCAAATTATTGTTTAAATTATTATAATAACTTCTATGATTTATACTTCGATTTTTTTCTAAATTATTACAACTACTTTCCCCATTCGTATTTTCTTCACTTTTGTTTGAATACTTATCTTTATTTACGGCGTCTATTGTAACGGTTGATTTCTGCATTTTTTTTGGTTTGGTTTTTAATTATTTCTGTTGCACGTGCTTTCTCGATTGCTGATTTTACAGTTAGATCTTCTACTTCCAATAACTTTTTTTGCAATTGCTGATCCGCTACACCAAAAAAAAATTCGATCTCGTAACATGCTGTCTTCCAGAACACCAAACCCACAACTTTTAACTAGTTTTTTAATGTCTATCAAAAAACTATCAAATGGTTCCCCTTCCGCTTGTTTCCTACTATTAAATACGAAGGTCTCAAACACTTCATTTTTTTGTGGCTTACAAAACTTTTCAAACGCACCAATTACTTCTTCATAACTAGTTTTCTTCTCTTCAGATATATTAAATGTGTTAAAAACTTCTACTGCATTACCCCCAATTGTATTTAGAAAAATTGCGATTTTGACTGGTTCCGTTTTCTTATTAATTTCGATAGCCGTGCTGAAGATATCATAGTTTTGCTTAAAAATTCGCCAATTCTCTGCAAGATTTCCTTCCAACAAAAGACAATCTACTTTTTTTACATAATCGCCCGCCATACTACTATTCACTGTAACTATTCTTGTTTTGGGCGGACGAACACGATATTTAATACTTTTATTAGATTCGTTTAAAGAAGATTTACTTCTAGTCATCACATTTGCACTTTTCTGCTATTAATCACTATCCGATTATGATACATTTAACAATTTATAATTTAATTATAGTTTATCACTTTAGTTAGTTTATTTAAAAACGCAGAAACAATATAAATTTTTCACCAAAACTTTGAATAAAACAAACTTATTTTTATATTTTTTTCCGGTTTGTCCTCAGCGCCATGTAGTATAATTACAAACAAATGATTTGGAGAGCAGCAGACAACTGCACATTTTATTTAATTTTTAATTATAAACATTTAGCATTTATAATATAACAGTAACTTAATTTATATGACATCAAACAGGTAATATAAAATCATAATAGGAAATTAACCCTTGATTGCTTTATAATGATATATACTTCACCGAGGATAAAATAGGTGACTATATCCGTAATAAAAGATTTGTGTGTAATAGCCCCAAAAGTGTTTGATTCTACAAATCAAGATCCAATAACAAATTTTACGGCAGATATTGTTTTGAAGGAAAATGCGCAACCAATTTTCCACAGGGCTTATACAGTACCTTTCGGAATTAAAGAAAAAGTGGAAGTTGAACTGAACAAGTTAGTTAGTGAGAAGATTTTACGACCCGTAAAATATAGCGAGTTGGCGTCACCCATAGTGATTGTACCGAAAACAAATGGTACCATACGAATATGTGGAGACTTCAAAGTAACGATAAATAAATTTGTCTGCATGGAACACTATCCGCTACCAATTGTGGAGGATATTTTTGCATGTTTAGCAGGTTGCACTTGTTTTTATGTTTTAGATCTGAAAAGTGCATATCAACAACTAGCACTTAGTGAAAGGTCAAAACCATTAGTGACTATAAATACTCATAGGGGGTTTTACCAATATGAAAGGTTGCCATATGGTATTTCATCTGCACCTTCTATATTTCAGAGTATTATAGACCAAATTTTATGCGGTATTACAGGGGTAAAAAGCTATTTAGATGATACGTTAATAGGAAGAATGGATGAAGAAGATGTAAAAAATAAATTAAAAGAAGTTCTACTAAAGTTAAATAAATATAATATTAAGATTAACATAGAAAAATGTCATTTTTTTAAAAATTCTGTTGAATATTTGGGTTTTATTATTTCAAAGATGGAATCAAACCAAATCCGAATAAAGTCGAGGCAATAGTTAAGGCAAGGTCTCTACTAATGTTTCCGAACTTCAGGCGTTTTTAAGAATGGTAAATTTCTATGGCAAATTTCTACCAAATTTGTCAACGTTGTTACATCCTTTGTATGTGCTGTTGAGAAAAGATGAGAAATTTGAATGGACTGACAAATGCGAAAGTTGTTTTGTTGAGTCTAAAAAGTTGTTGTCAAGTGGAAGGCTTTTAGTATTTTATGACCCTAAACTACCACTTATTGTTTGTTGTGACGCTAGTCCGTATGGAGTGGGTGCTGTACTTGCTCACTTAATTGATGGCCAGGAGATGCCAATTGCTTTTGCATCGAGTACACTTAGTCCAGCGGAAAGAAATTATAGCCAGAGAAGCATTGGCCGTAGTTTTTGCAGTAAAAAAATTTTATAAATACCTTTATGGAAATAAATTTTTAATATATAATGATCATATGCCTCTCCAGGAAATTTTTAACAATAAGAAAGGACTTACGTCAGTATCGGCACAACGAATTCAACGCTGGGCGTTGTACTTATCATCATTTAATTACGAAATTAAATATAGAAAAGGTTTCTTGTTAGGAAATGCTGATGGTCTATCGAGGTTACCTTTAGAAGGAAATACAGGTTGGAATGAACCAGAAATTAATTCTTTTAATGTTTCGAACGAATTACCACTAACGCATGAAGAAATTGCAAAAGAAACTCAGTCTGAGGAAATTTTACGAAATCTTTACAATTTTTTAATGAGTAGTTGGCCAAATGAAATTCCATAAATATTAAAAAGCTATTTTAGGGTAAAAAATTCATTGTCTTGTTGTAACGATTGTATATTTTATGGGGAAAGAGTGGTGATTCCAGCAAAGTTGCAAAACAAAGTTTTGAAACTTTTACATGAATCACATACGGGAATTGTGCGTATGAAAATTTTAGCAAGAGAGAATGTTTGGCACTCCACCTGATAAGGATATTGAAATGTTTGGCCAGATGTGTATTTCATGTAATCTCAATCAATTAGTTAAAAGAGACTGAAAATTTTAATTGGCCTTCTACAACGTTTCAATTTGAGCGAATCCATTTAGATCTGTTGGGCTACCTACAGAAATTGTTACGGATAATGGTCCGCCATTTTCCTCAAAGGAGTTTACCGAATTCTGTCAATTTAACGGTATCAAAATATTTCACAGTCCACCTTATCACCCTCAAAGCAATGGCTTGGTTGAAAAGGCCGTTCAAATCGTAAAAACTTGCCTAAAAAAATCGACTATGGAAGGAGAAAAAATTTATGATTTAATAAATATTTTTTTATTCGATTACAGATCAACTCCATCAACTGTAACAGGGTTATCACCTGCTAATATTATTTTTAAATTTATACCAAAACCATACTGAATAAACTAAACAAAAGCAATATTTAGAAATAAAAAAAAGTAACATTTAACAAGCAGTCGAAGTTACAGAATATTAATTACTTCGGTCTGAAAGACCTAAGTATTACATTCATGAGCTCAAAGTGAAATTCTTACCCCCACTTTTTTGGCATTTCTCGACGTTTTAGGACCTACTGATTCTAAAAAAGCAAAAAAAAAAATGTTTGTCTGTCTGCCGGCCGGCCGTCTGGCCGTCCGGCCGGCCTTCATTTCCTACGCTGCAGGGAAAACCACTGGAGGGATTTCCAAAATTTTTTTTTCTAAAAATAGGTATACTCAAGAGACAGGTCCGAAAGGACGCTGTGTTTGATAACTGTAACGGAAGTGTGTCAAAAAATCGTCAAGTGTGTCAAAACAAGGAAATTTGCATATTTTTTGCTTAAAAAACTTTTATTTTAAGTGATTACGAGTAGGAACATTGAACTTCGAGAAATTTTGATAGTCGGGATTGGTATGTGAGACCAAAATCTAGATTATTGCATTATAAGTTTGTCAAAAAAAAAGGTTGTCAAGTGTGTCAAAAGAAAGATTTTTATTTATTTTTTTACCCAATTTTTCGGAAAAAAAAATTAAATTAAGATTTTGTTTGAAATGAAATTTTATTATTATTATTGAGAACAATGACATCATAAGTTTGTCAAAAAATTGTTGTCAAGTGTGTCAAAAGAAAAATTTTTATTTATTTTTTTACCCAATTTTTTGGAAAAAAATAAAATAAATAATTTGTATGACAATATATTACTATTATAGAGAATTATGGCATTATACTTTTGTCAAAAAAATAATGTCAAGCGTGTCAAAAAATGATTTCATTGATTTTTTTAGCCAATTTTTTGGGAAAAAAATGTAGCTGTTTTTATGACGTAAATGTAATTGAAAATGAAATTGGACATGGAAATTTTTGAATTTGTTATAGTTTTTGAAATATTTTTGGAATTTTGAAAAACGTATGTATTTTTGATTTTGTAATAATTTTTGCAATATTTTTAGAATTTTGGAATAAGTTTTAATTTTTGATTTTGTAAGAATTTTTGGAATATTTTTGGAATTTCGAAAAATTTTAAATTTTTGATTTTTTATAATTTTTGGAATTTTGAAAAAAGATTCAATTTTTGATTTTGTAATAATTTTTGGAATATTAAAAATATGTTGAAAAAAGATTGATTTTATTATAATTTTTACAATATTTTTGGAATTTTGAAAGAAATATGAATTTGTGATTTTGTAATATTTTCTCCAATCGCTAAATTGAAGGTTTTTGAATAGTTTGCTGAAAATGAAAATGAAAATGGACATGGACATTTTTGAATTCGTTATAGTTTTTGAATATTTTTGGAATTTTGAAAATGTTTCAATTTTTGATTTTGTAAGAGTTTTTGGAATATTTTTAGAATTTTGAAAAATTTTAAATTTTTGATTTTATTATAATTTTGGAAAAAGTTTCAATTTTTGTTATTGTTATAATTTTTGCAATATTTTTAGTTTTGGAAAAAGTTTGAATTTTTTGAATTTTTAAGAAATTTTGGAATATTACTAGAATTTAGAAAAAGTTTAAATATTTGATTTTATTTCAATTTTTGGAATGTTTTTAGGATTTAAAATAAAAAAATTTTAATTTTATATATATTTTTAGAATTTTGAAAAAAGTTTCAATTTTTGAATTTTTAAGAATTTTTGGAATATTATTAGAATTTAGAAAAAGTTTAAATATTTGATTTCATTCTAATTTTTGGAATATTTGGAATTTTGAAAGAAGTTTCAATTTTTGATTTTGTATAATTTTGCAATATTTTCAGAGTTTTTGAAAAAAGTTTAATACTAATATTTGATTTTGTAATAATTTTTGGAAGATTTTTAGGATTTCGGAAAAAGTTTGATTTTATTTATTATTTATAATATTTTTGGAATTTTGAAAGAAATATGAATTTGTGATTTTGTAATATTTTCTCGAAACACTAAATGGAGAGGTTTTTGAGTAGTTCGCTGAGTGTAACTAAAAACCATGTCCGCATAAAAGTTTTTTGCCGAAAACTATATCAAAATCCTTAACCCAGACCGAAGTCTTGATATCTCAGAGCTGTGAGATTTCAGCCCCTCCATATTTTTAAATTACATCCTGGACAAACAATTTTATATTTAAATAATCATAGCAACCAAAATGCTAAATGTATCGAAGGAGAAATTGTAAAAAAAAAATCCAAATTATTATATTTAGTAAAAATCCGAGGATCAACACGTACAGCACATAGAAATCAGTTGAAAATATTCAACAGAAGTCAAAATAAATTTAAATATTTTCCAACGGAAAGCTTGAAAATTCACAATAAAAGAAAACTTAAACCAACATATCAACAAATAAAACGTCCACAGTCAACAAGAACGAATTATTATTTGAGAAATTCGATAAATCTATAAATTTAAATTTTTCAAATGTTCTGTGAATCGACTGATTATGAAAAATGTTATGTTAAGAAATTGTAATGTTTAGCATCAACATGCAAATGCTTTTGTTTGGAAATTGTGTTTTTTGGGATACTTGCTTAAAATATGTTATAGTATACGGTTGTTCTCTTAAAAAGGGAGAAAGTATTAATAATTTGAAGTTATTGTATAATACAATACGTAGTATTTTTTTGAATTTAAATCTAGACTTAACGATATTTGTAATTAGATATATAATGTATTCTTAAGAGGGAGAAATGTTGTGGAATGCATTAACATATCGATACTTCATCTATCGATATGTTAAACGATAAAGTAATTAATGTATAAGTATTTTGAATAAACTTGTTGCCTTTGAATTGATCCATCAACCAGTTGAGTTATATTTTATGGAGATACAACAATTTCGTTTCAATAAGTCAAACACATCAATATTTAAACAATACTGATCATATTTCAATAAAAAACTCACCTTGGACAGTATTTCCTTTTTTTAAATACCTTAACATAGGAGTGACGTTTCACCGCCAAACTTTTAAAATGTCTGACTGACATAAGTAACTTTAAATTACAAGTATAAAAACTAGATGGCGCTATTCAGGAAAAAAGAAACCAATGGGGACGTAATTACGTTCGGGGACGAAATTTGGCGACCCTACCTTACTCCAACAAAATTAGTTTTGTAGGATCAAGTAAAATTTAGTAAAATTCACAAAACATTTTGTAAATTGTAATAAATTTAAGTTGATATTACAAAACTTTAATGTTTAATATACCAACTTCTTTTTCTGATTTATATAAATAATTTCTATTTAAACCATTAGATTATAAAATTGTAATATATTATTACGAATATTTTTGAAAACGGAAATGAAATTAACACAAAACAAAAACAAATTAAATACGTTTATTTTGTTAGTTTAATTTTTAAGTAGATTTCATATAAAAATCTACCTATTGCAATGGGCTTCATCTCGGAATTTCGGAAAAAATTTTGGTGCCAAACGACTATGCATGATAAGCGGAGACGGAAAAACAAAAAAAAAAATTCACGATCGCATTTCTTGACCTACAACAAAAATTTTTTCTGTATACGTTGCGGCAAAAAATATCTTGGACAAGCTCGCGAACTGGCCATATCGAAGTCGAAAAATCTAGGGCGTTATAACTTCCGTTTGAATCATAATATTTTAATAAAATTTATCAATATTGAATATTTGAACATATTTCTATCATTTATTTTCAAATGACAACCTTGGCGTTCCAGGCTCCCGAAAAATCAGCTGTTTTAAAAATTTAATCAACTTTGTTGTCCTTGATTTGGCTGAAAATGGCCAATCTCACTTTGGAATATTTACGCATACGTTAACTAGGACATAAAAATTTCCAAAATTAGAAAAAAATAGTTCAAGTCTAGAGGTTGAGACACCACGGCTGTTAGAACAAAAACAAACGCAAACGGCCATGCCTTCCTCATTTTTGAGCTTATGCTATTTAAACTCATACTAACTTTTAGATGAACTTTTCAACTGTAACCTCAGAGTTTTTCAGCTTTCTAGCCCAAGAGGTCTCAATGTAATTAGCATTAAACCTAATACATACCATTCAATTACAACAACAACTTCCATAAAAATAAAAAAAATATCGCATAGAAAAAATATTAAAAAAATTTTCTTTTGTTTTTTTTTCAGTTTTTAGTTTTTTTCGCAAAAATTTAAAAAAAAATTAAAACAAAGCTGAGTGATTATTGTTTTAAACTAAGGAATACTTTCTTATATGCATATTGATTACACATTTACAAAAGTCTTCATAAATTGAGAGATAGTATAGGTATTTGAATTATTTGAGGTTTAAAAGTTGTTTGACAATTTTAGATTATAAACTATGAGTGGTGGTGTTGTAGGTGTGAAGTTGTGACATTGTGAGAACGTTTATTTGCTCTTTGGTGGATTTAATATGTTATTAAAAGTAGTTTTAACCAAATTAAATAAAACTGTTCCGAAATCGCATTGATAAAGTAGTTTCCGTTAATGTATTTAGTTTGGTTTGATAAATTTTTTGGATTATTCTTGACTTTGACTATTCTACTTAAATTTTTTATTTAAAATAATCTGACACATCCAATTCTTTTTGTACACAAAGGTGCCTGGTCCCGAAATCTACCTTTTTCTAGTGGATATACTGGATATACGTGAGGCTTGGACATTTTTAAAATAAAATGTGTTTTGTGGTAAGAATTAGAATACGTGCGATACACATAAAAACCTTGTAAGACTAAAGTCCCCGAACAACATGCGTGTAGATGAACGCAGATTTTTTCCAATTTTTATATTTTGTTTAAAAAAATAATAAATGACTAAAAAATAAATTCTATAACAAAATAAATTATGACATTGACCAATATTTCATGGTAGGATAAAATTTTGTTATGAAGCAGTTTTCCATAAAATAATTTCTGGCATGACACAACAACAATTTTAACTAAAAATCGAAAATAACTAAGTTCTTAAAGAACTAATTTAAGTAGAGCTTACTCCCTTTGTGTATACTTTATGTAATTCATTCGTATAATGGTGACCATTATTTCACACCCGTTGTCTTTGTCACCAGAAGGATAGTCGATCGGTATTTGAAGAAACAAAAACATAAAAATAAACTCATTGTTTACAGTGTTTTCGAGCTTCAATCATTATGTTCAGTAAAACTAGCCACGACTTTGGAGACGCATTTTGTTTGTGTTTCGATAATTGTAATGGTGAAATGATCCCAAGCAACAAAATAAACGATTAAACAAAACACTTTCCTTCTGGGTAATGTAATCGATGAAAATATAAATGAAAAAAAAAAACTTATCGTTTCCGTTGACGTCTAAACGGACCTTTATTTTGCTATAAATACCCGAACTCATGTATAGAGGGGTCTCTTGGTGCTGTCAATTCAGTGTTTGTGATCAGATGCAATTTATTATTTATGATATAAAAATTTTAAAAATTTTCTTGGAAGAATCCAATTTATTATCTAACTTATTAAATTTAGTTAGTATTTAGATTAATTGACATTAATAATAGTAAGTAGAATTTGTGTGTTTAAATTATAGTGTTAATACCAAAAAAGGGTTACCAAAAAAAAACTATGTGATCGGTTATAATTAGCTTAATTCAACTTAAATTCGTTGTTAAATTGAACAAGAAAATTAAATCGAAAAATAGAAAAGAATTATTTATGTGTTTGTTTCTGTCATAGCACCGTTTTCAATTTAAAATTCTGAGTGACATTAAAATAATTATAATATAAATTAAAATTGATAACAATTGTTTTTATTTCGCAAATATTTTGTATTTTATTTTTAATTTTCTAAAATTTTACTCAATGCATTTCGGCTTACGCCATTATCAAGAGCGATTCAAAAATGTTATTCATGTTATAAATGTTATACAAAATATTTGCGAAATAAAAACAAGTGTGATCAATTTTTAGTTTATATTAAAATGTTTCGCCAAGTGTGACAGTCGACACAATTGAATTTATCAAAAGAATTAGGCAAAAAAAACGTGGACCAAACAAAAAAACAAAAGAGTGTTGTTTCTAAAAGGGTAGGAAAGTTAAGAAAATATTCCCTTTATAAGTCGCGAGATTGTTTCGTTTTGCAACCGAACTGATGATATTGTTGAACCGTTGTATATGGTTCCGTGTAACTTGGTCAGCATTCTGCCAACATGACATGGAATAATGGTTGTGTGTTGACAGTCGCCAACGTTCATATATATTCACCGTATTCAACAATAATTTGGATTTTCCTTGCCAGCCGTTCTATATGCATTCGACCATTGCGAGAAATGGTAGTTTTTGTGTTGCTGCAGTCGTTCACCGTTCTTCTATGTTCTCCATATTCAGCCGTAATCTAAATTATACCTACTATCTGCTCTATATTCCATCATTGCCGGTGCGCTTATTTGCATATATTCAACCATAGTAACCATTTTAAACATCAACTATACACTGTTTTTCAACATTGCATGAGACAAAAGTTCGAGGTTTCATCATTGCAGTTGCGCTTGTAGGCTTACATTCAATAATAATAATAATTTTACACATCAACTATACAAATTTTTTCAACATGGAATGAGACAATAGCTCTATCTTTCATCATTGCCTTTCATCATATTTTTATATTTTTATTATATATTATTATATTATTATTGTTATTTATTATTATTATTATTATTTATTATTATAATTATTTATTATTATTATTATTTATTATTTTTATTCATTATTATTTATTATTATTTATTCCTCTTATTATTATTATTTATTATTATTATTTATTATTTATTATTATTATTTATTATTTATTATCATTATTTATTATTATTATTTATTTATTTTTATTTTTTATTTATTATTTTTTTTATTTACTTATTATTTATTATTTATTTATTATTTATTTTTTATTTATTTATTATTTATTTATTATTTATTTATTATTTATTTTTTATTGATTTATTATTTATTTATTATTTATTTATTATTTATTTATTATTTATTTATTATTTATTTATTATTTATTTATTATTTATTTATTATTTATTTATTATTTATTTATTATTTATTTATTATTTATTTATTATTTATTTATTATTTATTTATTATTTATTTATTATTTATTTATTATTTATTTATTATTTATTTATTATTTATTTATTATTTATTTATTATTTATTTATTATTTATTTATTATTTATTTATTATTTATTTATTATTTATTTATTATTTATTTATTATTTATTTATTATTTATTTATTATTTATTTATTATTTATTTATTATTTATTTATTATTTATTTATTATTTATTTATTATTTATTTATTATTTATTTATTATTTATTTATTATTTATTTATTATTTATTTATTATTTATTTATTATTTATTTATTATTTATTTATTATTTATTTATTATATATTTTTTTATTTAATTTTTTATATTTTTATTATATTTTCATTTTATTATTTTTATTATCGTTTCATTTTATTTTATTATTTTTATTTTATTTATTTATTTTATTAGGTAGCGAAATCCGAAATTCGACGTCCATGCCGTGCTGCCCAGGTAATGCTGACAGAATTAGGTTGGTATATTGGAGACAAGAAGAGTAAAAACTGCTTAGTCAATGACGCTACATCACGGCGAATTGGCGCCTTACAACCAATGCGACTCAAGCGTCTGTTCTCCATGTCAGGGGCGGCTTGGAGCGGGCGTCTGTCTTGAATCAAGCGGCTCGCTATATAAACGTGTAAAAAGGTTGTTTCTGGTGACCTTAATATGCAGAACGGACCCATTCACGACAATTTGGGTTGAGCCTAAGGTTAACACCCTAACCCCGGAAAAAAAACTAATATGTTAAATTTGGTTATCAGAAAGAGAATACAGACCCGGACAAAAAAACATAATTTTACCTGGACGTGAAAAAGAACCAGACTACTGAATCGGAAAGTGGAACGTGCGCAGCCTGAGCGCTCCTGATGCTCTTATAAGTCTGGAAACAAAAGCTGAGAGGTATAGGATGGATATTATTGCTCTACAAGAAATTAGACAGCCGATAATCGGAAAACAAGATTTGGATAGTCACTCTCTATACTGTAGTGGTCATCCTTCTCGAAGAGAATTTGGTACTGGCTTTCTTGTTGGTGCACGTATACAAGAAGCCGTGATGAAATTCATCCCGGTCAGTGAGAGGATCTGCTACCTACGTGTTCGTGGTACGCATCGATCGATTCATAAACAGACTTGGGTCTCACCGAATGGAAACACTCAAAATCAAATTGATCACGATCTAGTAACAGCACGTTTCTTTTCGAGCGTTCGGGATGTGCGATCCTTTAGAGGTGCATACATTGGAAGTGACCACTTCCTTGTATGTGCAACGATAAGGTTCCACTTCCCAAATCCAGGCATTCCAAAATTCAATCAACGGAATCGTTTTAACATCTCATCATTAAAGAATGCTGAAACAGAAGAGAGATATCAAATCCATATTGCCGAAACATTAGAGAAATCAGAAACCATTAATGGAGACGTCGATAAGTCATGGTATTTGCTCAAAGATGCTGTTTTAAGTGCTGCTGAGGGAATACTTGGACGACCACAGAACCACTCCCAGAAACCATGAATGGATCAAGCATGCCTTGACGCTATTCAATACAAAAGAGATTGCTATCTGAACTGTCCACAAGGACGCAACACCAGGTCCACGAAGGAGAACTATAAACTGGCAAGACAAGCCTTTACAAAGCTATGTAGACGAACGAAGAGAGAATGGTGAAGGAGACAGTGTGAGGAGATTGAAAGCTTCAATAAGGAACATCAATCGCGTAACTTCTTTCAACAGGTTAAAACCTTAAAGAAGGGCCCTCAAACTAGATCAACTGCTATTCAAAATGAAGATGGGGAGCTACTAGTAGACCTTAAAAATATTTTAGATACTTGGGCCGCTTATTTTGAGAATCTTCTCAACTTAAGTGACCAGCAACAAGTCGGGCGACGAGCAAAGCTTATTCGTGCGTCAAAGGTACATGTAGACGAACAAACCAAAGAGGAATTCGATGCGGCGCTGTCAAAATTAAAACGTAATAAAGCACCTGGTATCGACGATAGAACATCCAAAATGATTGTACATGGTGGCGAAACTCTATCTTTAAGATTGTTTGAACTTGTTCAAATGATCTGGAGGACTGAAACCATGCCACAGGACTGGAACACAGCTATGCTGATACCAATCCATAAAAAAGGTAATCGCCTACAATGTGTAAACTACAGAGGAATCGCTCTCCTCTGCACAGCATATAAAATCTTTTCTTACATTTTGCTAACAAAAATCAATCCCTTTGCTGAACAACTGTTTGGAGAATATCAGTGTGGTTTCCGGCGGGGCCGAGGTACCACCGATGCACTTTTCTCGATAAGGATGATTTTAAAAAAGTGTCGAGAGTTCAACATACCTGTGCACCAACTTTTCATTGATTTCAGGCAGGCCTACGACTCTCTCGAACGAGAGACTCTATGGTCTGCTCTGGTGTCAATGGGAATTCCTGGTAAACTAGTATCACTATGCAAAATGACAGTACAGAACTCTCAATGCTGTGTACGAGTAGAGAACGAAATATCAAAGTTTTTTAAAGTCGACTCCGGCTTAAGACAAGGTGATGCTATCTCTCCTATACTTTTTAATCTAGCCTTGGAATATGTGTGCCAGAAACTACCGACTAATAACAATATCTTGTCAATAAACTCAGTACAGATGATTGCTTACGCTGATGATGTTGTCATCCTCGGCCGAAGTGAAGCTGTTATGAGTGAGACTTTCAAGTCGCTTGAGAGTGGTGCTAGTAAAATTGGTCTGCAAATTAACTACAATAAAACCAAACATATGAATGTTTCAAGAGAGGCTGAGAAGAAAGATTTGATGTGCGGCGATGAACGAATTGAGGGAGTTGAATCTTTTAAATATTTGGGATCAATGCTTGACTCAAACAACAGCATACTTACAAATATTAAAGCTCGAATCGCTGCAGGTAATCAAACTTTCTACTCAATCAAACCTCTTCTTGGATCACCGTATGTATCAACTAACACCAAGCTCAAGTTATACAAGACATTGATTAGACCGGTTGTGATGTATGGGTCACAAACGTGGACCCTTACACAAAATGACGAATCGCATTTATCTGTATTTGAGCGTAAGATCCTACGCTACATTTTTGGTCCACTTAAGACAGACGATGGGGAGTATTCGAACCCGGTATAACTTTGAGATCAGAGACCTTCTTGAGGGTCCTGATATAATAGGTTGTATCCGTTCTAATAGGATTGCTTGGTTTGGGCATATTCTACGAGCCGATTCTCAGTCTTGAATGATTAGAAAAATGTACGTTAGTATCCCAGGGAGTGGTCGACCGCGAGGTAGACCACGACTACAATGGGAGACTGACGTAATAAACGACCTTAAAAAAATCGGCTGCCATGGTAATTATGTCGCTGTAGCGAATGACCGTGGTGAATATTCCAAGCTGATTTGCTTGGCAACGCTCCTACATGGAACATGAACGCCTTAAAAAAAAAAAAAAATTGTATTATTTATTTTATTTATTTTATGTATTTTATTTATTTTATTTATTTTATTTATTTTATTTATTTTATTTATTTTATTTATTTTATTTATTTTATTTATTTTATTTATTTTATTTATTTTATTTATTTTATTTATTTTATTTATTTTATTTATTTTATTTATTTTATTTATTTTATTTATTTTATTTATTTTATTTATTTTATTTATTTTATTTATTTTATTTATTTTATTTATTTTATTTATTTTATTTATTTTATTTATTTTATTTATTTTATTTATTTTATTTATTTTATTTTTTTTATTTATTTTATTTATTTTATTTATTTTATTTATTTTATTTATTTTATTTATTTTATTTATTTTATTTATTTTATTTATTTTATTTATTTTATTTATTTTATTTATTTTATTTATTTTATTTATTTTATTTATTTTATTTATTTTATTTATTTTATTTATTTTATTTATTTTATTTATTTTATTTATTTTATTTATTTTATTTATTTTATTTATTTTATTTATTTTATTTATTTTATTTATTTTATTTATTTTATTTATTTTATTTATTTTATTTAGGGTCGTCCTAGTTCCTGGTTTTTGTTCATTTGAGTTCGTTTTCTTTTGAAACTGTACGTGCAATTAAACTTTGTGATTGTAGGTGCAATTTAACACTGAGGAGACATACTTGAACTCACAGACTGAGCATTTTTGGAATTTGGATCTTAAGGCACGCAACTCCTCGGATGTGTCTGATTGGGATCCCACTATCAGGAGCATTTGTACTATAATTGCATTCCTTGGCTATGCTACGAAATATTTTCTTCAATGATGATATGCCAGACAAAGAGTTATATGAAGGTTCCTTTCTTCGAGCAGGCTATATTTTACCATCATCAATGAATATTCCATAACTAAGATTAAGACCATCATTCCTAAGATATTATCTTGGCTAGTGATGTCTCACTGTGATTTCCAGTGGTTTGTGATATTTCACTTAAATTTGTATGTAACTATAAGGGATTGGAGTATGCGGTTTTGTCAGCTACATCGCCCTAAATCAAAACTTTAAAATTTGTAAATCAACAAAAACTGATCCCTCCATGCCGCATGCGATAAGGTTTGTGAATTTCTGAACGAATTTCAATAATTTTATAATATATTTCCGTTTTATCTTTTAAATAGCAAAGATAACATTTCAATTGATAATCCCTTACATGTATAGTTACGACGAAATTAAAAAAATTAATTTTTTAACAATAAAATTTTTTTTCGAGGAGATGGAGGAGATGTCGTGCCACACTCTGCGATAATCTACTTCAAAAAGTTAATTTATGTATTTCTCTCAAGTTAAACTAAAATTGTGTCGTTTCTGCATAGTCCAACAAATCGTTCTTAGCAATCATGTAATTAAAACCATTCATATAAATCTTTCACATTTGCAACCAATACTAGTAATATACCATTTCGTTGGTTAAAATATATCCATAAATAATCAAATTCACATTTTATTCTAAACACAAATCTTTCTTGCTAAAAAAAACATCGAAAAATCTAGGTCAGAAAACAATTTCCATTACTTGATTCAAGATATAAAAAAATTAAATCAATTCAACTGAGTAGATTCATAACAATTTCAGTCGATCGAGAAAATGAAAAAAAAAAATTATGCGTAGATAAAATATCCTATCGAGAAAAAAAGTTTCGATACCATGCCATCAATAAAACAAAAAATATACGAGCAACAACGAATAAAATAAAAATCTTTGTGTAATTACCTCCATTTTCTAAGATAAATGAAGGAAAATTCAAAATCAAAACCAATTGTCTTTAGTATTTTACGACGAAAGTGGAATAAAAAATACAATTCTAATAATTCTAAAATTTTTATTCTTTCTTCACTTTTCTTTACTTTTCATTTCAGTCTTGTTTTTGTTGGTTTTTCATTCAAATTGATTTCCCAAGTGAATTTACTATAAAAAGAAAATTTATTTTAGAATCTTTGAGTTTCGATGTTGTTTATTGATTTCTCCGTTTTTTCCTAAAGGTAACAGAAAGGTTTTTTTTTATTCTTTTAATAAGAAAACTTAAAGGTATTGTTTTTGTGGAAATGTTTTGATTTTTTGACCTTTGTAAATTTTGAATTGTTTTGATTTTGAAATAGAGTTTTGGTTCAGGAATGAAGAATGGTTGATTTTTGTTTTGAATGAATTTTAACAAATTTATTTGAAAGACAGTAATTTAGTTAGTAGATCAATAAGTAAGTTTTTGCTTTAATTCTTCAATTACAATATATACATTACATTTATACAACAAATGGAATCAAATCCATAATAATACTAAGGATATCCTCAACAATGGGAGGAAAATAGGAAAAATGTATTTCAAAGAAAAACACAAAACAAATATAATTTATACTTACCCACGTAGATGCTCATCGTACATATAATTTTTCTTTTATCTTTGGGTTGTTTTCCTTTAACTGAAAATTATTTATTCTATAGAGTATACAGTTACAATCAGAACAACCGCGTTTCACGATACAATATAAACCAAGCAGGAAAAAAAATTGTCTAAAAGCCTTTGGTGTGTAAAATTACAGTTGTTTTTATATTTATCTTCGTTGGGATGTAAATAAAATGGTTTGGTGTTATGTATTCATAAACGTTTTATGTAGAAAATTGTGAGACAGAATAGCGTGAAATCGGTTTGTAGGAGGTAATACACAAAAAATTGGTTAGATTAAATGCATGTTTGAAAATTTAATGGGAGATATCTGATTTTTTCAAAAATCTTGTTCTTAAATGTCAGTTCACGAGCAAGCAAACCAATTTGTTTACGTTCGACCAATCCCAATCTTTTCGATTCGGTTCTTTGTTACAGATTCTATCATTTTTCAGAAACTCTGTTCAAAACATTTCGCAAGAACCCTTGAACACGAATATTTTCAAAAACTTTGGAGAGTTTCAAGTGACTTATTCAAAAAAGATGCTGACAGAACTCCACCAGTCATTTTATATGAATCTATATGACAACCGATGCTTTGAGAATATGCGGGCTTTGGGTTTATTCCAACTAGCTTCAGTACGTGGATGCAAGCTGAAATTTTAGAATGAACGGAAAAAAAGTTAAGAAGTAAAGTAGACTCTGGTGACACAAAATTATTTAAGGACAAAGCCCATCACCATATCAACTGTGACTATTAAATGTTATTAAAAAAGAGTTAGCCCCATAGTTTCTTCTGTTTCATCCAACATGCCGTACTAAACAAATTCAATCACTTATATTAATTACTAGATTATTATAACTAAATATTGCATCAAATGTTGCACCAGATTTTGATGATGTTGCAGGATTTTAATTAAAATTTTTTTGTATTTGGAACAGAATTACTTTTTTTGCTATGATTGTCACCGAAACAAATAGACGATTGTTGAAAAGTATCATAAAAATTTTCAAAGCACCAAACCAAATAAGCGACTATTGTTAACGTATACTTAAAATATTAGAAGTGGAGAGCAATCCAAACACAACCAATGAATGTGCTCAAACCATCCCTTTGGAGTTCGAATAAAGCCAAGTTTTAATTTTATGAATCGTTAATCTTTCGACTTTTGGCAATTCAAACATGATTTTTTCAAATTGTGATATCAACGTTTAGGGTGAGTCAAAAATACCTAGTAGAAATATATATTGGATGTGAGAGACTATTTAGTGCATCTAAAATGACACGTTTTCGGCTTTCACTTATAGAAGCTTGCAATATAAGTTTAAGTTTAAGCCTTAAAACAGTTTTTGCTTCAACTTAGAGCAAGCTTAGAGCTCTTCATCATTAAGTTGACCTTGTGAAATTTTATTGGTAAAAATTGACAAGTGTAGTCCGGCCCTGAGAAAAAAAAAGAAATATAAAATAGATGAGAGTGTGAGAGTGATACCTCCCGATCAAAGAAGATGATGAAAAGGAGAATGATATTAGTCGTCGTCGAGAGTTTGAACAGTTTTATTCATACAATATAATAAATGATTATTATTCAAATATCACGTGTTTTATTAAATTATTTTTTTATTTGCCTACAATCGTCAGAAGTAGGATAGGAACGGTAGTCCTATCAAAAAATATTATTCGCAAATTAAATTAAATAAAAAAAATAATTACATTTTTGGTCATATTGAAAATTATTCTAAGTAGTGGAGTGTGAAAAAAACCTAATAAAATTGAAATAAAAATTACTAGAAAAACAAATTTTAACTACAATGGGAAAGTTATTAAGATAAAATTATTCAAAGAAAAAAATTATTATTATTATCCAAAAAAAGCATTATTGCTGTAAACGTGTTCTATCTTGTTAAGAAAAAAAAAACTGTTAATAAAAACCGTTATGAGAGAATGCAAAAAAATAAATTAGTTTGAAGAGAAAATAAATGAAAAGAGGAGTACAGAAAAGCTATAGTGTATTCTTTTCGACTTTGAATTTAGATAAAATTAAAATGGACAATTTTTATAAATTAAGTGCTATTTAATAAGCCAAAAGTAAAATTCGAGCTTGGTGAGTTTAATTAATATCGAACAATTATTCGATTTATTCATTAAAATTATTCCAACTAATTAATCGATGTATTCAATATTTTCAAAACCATTTATCATTGATTTATAAATGATTCAAAACTATTTTTCGATTTGAGTGATAACCTTAAGAAAAATGAAATTTTATTCAAAACAGTTATTCGATTATTCAAAATAAAAATTATTCAAATAAATCAAAACTATTATTCGGTTTACCAAATTTCAAATTATAAACGTTCGAAAATTTTAACTAATTACATTAAAATAAATAATAAGTTACTAAAAATGGATGCTAAAGCATTAATGACGTATCCCAAAAAAAAATTAATTCAATTATGTAAGGATAATGGGCTAACTACGGAGGGAAACAAATCCGAGTTGGCGACTCGATTATTTGAGATTGGAATTACTGAGCAAGATTTAAGGAATCCCGTTGGTAATAATGTTGTTCCAGTTATTATGGGATCTGAGTCACAAATTAATACAGACTCGTTATTAAAGGAAATCGAGCTGCTAAAGAGAGAGCTCAACCTGCTAAAAAGGGAGAAAGAAATGGAATCCCGAGAGAATGAGGTCGATAAATTAAAGGGAACACATAAAGTACTGATCAATTATGAGGATTTTGTCTCTGATTTCCATGCTGAAAAAGATGATTTTGCGCACTGGATAAGTTACGTGAAGATGCTCAAAGGTCATGCTAGCTTGACAGACGAACAGATAAAGCTAACAGGGAAGAGCCCTGAAATAGTTCCAATCACGGCCTGAACACATCCAAATGAGTGCAGAAACTTTGATTAAATCTATGGAACAAATATTCGATACCAGGCCAAGCCGAGTGGTGGTCCAACGTGACTTTGAAAACTGGAAATGGAAATCATCTTGGCTGGACCTCTTAATCTCGACGACAAAGAGTTGATCGAGTATATAATTGAAGGCCTTGGTCACGAAATTCTGATTAATATGGCTCGAGTGAGCAAATTCGGTTCAAGTACGGAGATGCTCGAATCATTTTTAAATGTTAGTCGTCCAACATTTGGGACAAATAAGTACAATGAGAGATTTAGAAGTGAGGTGAGTGGCTTTACCAGGCCTCAAGGTTGCAATAGTCAAAAGGGTCTTAGTTATTCCAAGGCAGGACACAGTGCTAATTATTCCAAATCAGGACCAGATAATCATTCTTCCAATTCAGGACCGACTTCAAAATTTGGATCAAATACAAAATATTATTCTAGAGGAGACCGTGGCAAAACACAAGTTACCTGTTTCAATTGTGCGGAACAAGGTCACGGTCTGGGTCAATGTAAGAAGCCGAAGCGAGACCGAGGTTCCTGTTATTCATGTGGAGAAAAAGGACACTTTATTCAAAGCTGTCCAAAGAAGAATCAAGATTGACAATCAATTGAGGATCAGGCTAACATAAGATTTATTAATAATTGTAAAACTGAAATAAACATAAATATTTTTTGTCTTTTAGATACTGGCAGTCCCATCTCTATGATTAAAGAATCTGTGGTTGCTGGAGGGATTATTATTCCACTGGAAACGAGTACAAATTATGTCGGCGTAAATGCAAGTCCCATAAATATTTTGGGATGCATACATTTTCATGTAAGTACTCATTATGTTACTCAAAACTTGAATTGTTTTGTGGTGCTTGATTCCACGATGAATTACGATCTAATTTTGGGTAGAGATTTTATAGAAAATTCAAATTTAATGTTAATTAATCCAGATTTATTCCACATGAATAAGGAAATCAATAACTTAATGCTTATTCAAATTGATAACAACCAGTTTCCTGATTTAAATATTAACCCTATTATTAGTCCTGATATTATTCGCCAAGTTGAACAGTTACTCTTGGATTCTTATTTTCTAAAACAAAAACCAGTTATTCCCATAGTTAATCATTCGATGAAAATCATTCTTAAAAAACTTATTCCATTTCATTTTAATCCTCGTAGACTCTCATATAATGAAAAGGGGCAACTGCAGAAAATTATCGAAGATCTTTGTGCAGAAGGAATTATTCGTCCAAGTGAATCCGAATATGCATCACCAATCGTTCTTGTTAAGAAGAAAATTCGTGAACTTAGAATGTGCATAGACTACAGAGAACTTAACAAAATTACTAATCGTGATAATTTCCCAATTCCGTTAATTGAAGACCAGTTATTATTATTGCAAGGGAAAAGATATTTCACTTCATTGGATTTAAGAAATGGATTTTACCATGTTGGCATGGATGAAGAATCAATTCCTTATACCTCATTTATTACTCCCTTGGGACAATACGAGTTCTTAAAAATGCCATTTGGCCTGAAAAATGCGCCAGCTAATTTCACTCGATTTATTCAAAAAATTTATGGGAAATTACAAGACACCGGCAATGTTTTAATATATCTAGACGATATATTAATCGCAACAAAAGATTTAATTACTCATTTAGAGACACTAAGGAATGTTATGATTTTGGCTTCGGCAAATAGTTTAGAGTTTAAATGGGAAAAATGTAAATTTTTGCAAACCGAAATCGAGTACATAGGGTATTCCGTGAGTCATGATGGGATTTCACCGACTAATGCCGGTTTAAAAGCGGTGTTGGAATTCCCAATTCCTTTAAACATCAAACAAGTACATAGTTTTGTAGGATTAACCTCCTACTTCCGGAAATTTATTCCTAATTATTCGTTAATAGCAAAACCATTATTCGACTTATTAAGAAAAAACGCAGAGTTCATATTTCAAGAAAAAGAACTAGCAGCTTTTGAAGTTCTGAAGAGTGAGTTGGTTTCACCCCCAATTCTTTCAATTTACAATCCCAATGACGCAACTGAATTGCACTGCGATGCAAGTGCTATGGGTTTCGGATCAATTCTATTACAGAAAAAAGAGGATGGTAAGTTACATCCGATATTCCATTTTTCGAAACGTACCACAGAGCCAGAAAGTCGTTATTCATTTTACGAGCTCGAAACGCTCGCAATCATTTATGCCCTGAGAAGATTTCGAGTCTATCTTCAAGGAATTCCATTCAAAATATATACTGATTGCAATGCTTTTACTCAAACACTTAATAAAAAGGAAATTAATTCAAGAATAGCTCGTTGGGTACTTGAATTACAAGAGTATGATTATTCCATTGAGCATAGACCTGGTTCAAAAATGGGTCACGTCGATGCTCTAAGTCGATGTACAAACATTTTAGTCTTATCCGAAAATACTTTCGAACAAAGACTTTCAATAGCACAAACCCGAGATCAAATTATTCAGTCTATTAGGGAAAAGTTAGAGAAATCTGAAGACGCATGGTATGAAATGCGCAATGGATTGATTTACCGCAAAAACGACGGAAAATTGTTATTCTATGTTCCTTCCGAAATGGAAATATCTACGAAATATCGAAAATTGTTTGTAATATTTGATTTCGGCTGAAGTTTTACAAATACAACCCATCAGTTCTTTACATCTATTTGTATATTATTGAAGTTGTATTCCTACTCCAGTATTTGAAACAACACTATATAGTAATACTGAGCAGTGATTCGTTCAAACGATGTATTAGCGTTGTTGCTGTAACCAAGTAAAATGCTTGCACATGAATAACTTATTGTGTTTCGTCTAAATTTGGGATAAAGCTGTGATAATAATTCAACATCGCAACAAATAACTGAATTTGGTTTACAAATATTGGTTAAATAAAATCTTTGATGATTTTTCCTCGATCGGGTTACATTAGTGTGCCATCAGTAGTGATTTTTTGGCTGAGGAATGGAAGAAAAATTGTTTCAAAAATGCAATATGAGGGTTTGATATTAAAACCAAACTTGAATATTATCTTAAAATGAGTTCTTGAAGTTTGTGGTCTCCATCGAATGGACTTGGCAGTTTGACGCAGTGATAGGGCTTAGTTGACTCAGTGATATTTGGAGCTACAACGGTAAGTGAGAATCGAAACCAATATCAAGTTCAAAATCCAAAAAAATGGTAGACACGTACTTTGATAGCTTAGCTTGGTCATAGCTAGTACGGATCTCTGTATACCCGACGTTCTCCAGTTTCAAAACAGCTTTACCACAACCCTAATTTCATCAAACCACTGTATGGATAATTATTTACTTAAAAAAAAGACGAATGCAATCTCGTGTTTGCTGGTATCGAAGATCGTGCATGATTCGTCAGCACATCTTCACTCTGGCAACACAAACACAAGTATTAAGGTTGAATTATCTCACCAAGCCTTAAGGCTATATCAGAAATGACAAACATTGAGCCAATCTCAAAAGAACATTATTTGTTTGCAAACGGTTCTGATTTCACTCTGGAATTAGCAATTGAAACCACATGTGACTCAGAAGCCGACCATTAATCTGACATGTCAGCTGTTACCATCACGTCGGATATCCATCGAATTGTAGCAAATATCTACATGTCCAATACAGTCGAAATAAGTGACCCAAAACTTGATATCATCGATCCAACAATTGGCACCAGTACCTTCTTGCCATGAACAGAAAGTGCAAGAGGGCACTAATAAATAAGGCCCTCTTTAAAGAGGGAGCCATGAAAGTCTGTTTCCTTCCAAAATCCATTGATCTGGCTACCCTGGTTAAAGGTGGGATACCAACAGAGCTAGCTCAGAAGGAAGTTGATAGAAGTAAGGACACATGTTTCAAGAGTAAAAAGAGGGTCATATCCATGACATTGCCAGACTCTCCACAGACAGCCCCTGCTAGACCGCCATAGCCGTCTGGAGAGAAAATAATATCTAAAGTAAGTTGCGTTCAAATTAACCTGCACAGGTAAGCATTGACCTCTTATATGAACCAGTTTATCCATCAGGATGCTCTCGATATTGTATTCATGCAGGAACCATGGACAGACAGCAAAAAAGTTAAAGGTCTAGCATCCAACAAAAACATACATCTGATATCCTTCACAGGACAGAAGAGATTCTGAACTTAGATTATCTTCAACAAACGCTTAAAAGTTTTTCCCTTAACAGAATTCATTTGCAGAGATCTAACATCTGTTCAGATTGAAATTCTTCCCCATAGCGGAGTTTGCTAGTCCATTTAAGCATCTGCGTACTTTCTAGGAAATTAGGAGGAAACACCACCTGACTAGGCAAGAGAGCTAATTAGGCATTGCAAGAATAAACACTACAACCTAATAATTGCGTGCGGTACCAATGCTTATCGCACCGTTAGGGGTAATAGTAACATCAACACAAAAGTGAGTCTCTGCTCCAATACCTAGCAAATAACAAATAGATAACTAACAAAAGCAGCAAACCAAACTTTAGAAACGCAATCAAAAAGGAAATACTGGACCTTACTCTAGGAACAGTATTACAAAGAATGTTATCAGTAACTGGCATGTCTTGGATATAGGTTCTACGTAGGACCACGCCTACATATGCTTCAACATAGAATACCAACTGAAGAGTACTCTACATTTTAGAAACCCCAGGATGACTGACTGGGATCTCTTTATAGTACATCATTGGGATAATGTAGGCGGTTGTGGCAGGATCAACTCCACAATAGAAGTCGACTATGTGGAAAACCGCCTGCAGGATGCTATCACTGAAGCATACTACCACAACTCTCCAATTGCCAAGTCTAAAAAGACCAGAGATGTGCCTTGGTAGAATGGCAATTTTGCCTGCCATTCTGCCAGCACTTTAACAAAACAAAAAGAACAAACGCCTGTATGAAAAACCCTCTCACTAACAACAACAAAAAAATCAAACGATCAAAAACGGATAGTTGGAGAGTGCTCTACGAAACGATTGACCGTCTCCAGCTCGACTCCTAAAATTGATTGCGTCTAATCACTCAAACCCTCTGGGTTCAATCTGCAGACTGGATGATACCTACACAACCAGCTACAGTGAGACTCTATAAAACACTATTACAGGCGTAATTCCTGGGTTTTACATGCGTAAGCTTGCAAGAGGAATATACATATTATCAAATTTTGTCCATTGGATCCTGAAACTATGAAGATTTTAGACCAACTAGCTAACATTATATTCTGCCCCAAGAGAACGATTTCGGTATTAAATCGTTCAAATCTTCAGAAAGCGAGGCAATATTTCTAATCTTCTTGCAAAGAGGTTTAGCTACTATTCCCCCATACCACGAGCGTCTGTTTATAGCAAGTTTTAGCCTTGCGTACATTCCTCAGATATGAAGAGAAACTAGGGTAGCATTCATATCCAAGCCAAGAAAAAAATCAAAAGAAGTCAAATCATGCAGCACAATAAGTCTAACATCTTTTCTTCTGAAAACGATGGAAAAGGTGCTGGAATACTACATTTGGCATGTATGTCTTAAGCAATTCCTGTCAACTGATGCCACTAAACCGGAAAATCTACGGAAACGGCATTGTATCAAGTCGTGAAAGAGATTGAAAGCACACTGAAATACTAATTTTATGGACACACAAGAGGCCTTTGATACTGTACAATTTTCAAGCTTTGCTAAAACAGCCACTAAAAAAATGTAAAAACGCACATTTTGGCGTACACTATCAACATCCAATTTCAACGAAGTGGGGCCGTCTGTTAATACAAAAAAACTAGTACCGTAATCCTTACTAACAGAAAGAGTTTTGATTTCAACCCTCCTGTGGTCCTTTAAAAAGATTAAGTATTTGGGAGTGATCCTCGATAACAAGCTCACTTAAAATTCACATCGAAAATATTTCTCGGGCAAAGCAAACAAGGATTTTTTCGCGTGTAGAATCTTGTTTGGAAAAAGCTAGGGATTAAGTCCCAAAACGATACTTTAGTTACATCAAAATATAATAAAACCCATACTGACATATACGCAGCTTTGGTCTGGTAGCCAAAAACAAACCAAACCTCTACTCAGATAGTGGTGACAAAAATGCAGAGCCTTGTGTGCCTCTGTGCCACAGGACGTTTAAAAACCACATCAACATACATCAGATCTACAGCTACGTCTTGCGCTCACTGACTACAGCTAGTTGAAAGACTCAAACCTAGTATCCTAACCAGTCATCTAACGATCCTCTTGGAACTGCAGAGCAAAGTGAAGACCTGCCACATTTTGGACTGTATGCCAAATATCATTGGTCTAGATGGTTAGATAATTTATTGTCAAAATAGAATCTAGCAAAGGGATCGAGATCTACTTACAAACACTGCCATCCTACAATAGCATTTGGTATGTGATGGACCTCAAACTAATAAAAGGACTGCTGCAGGGGCGTTTAGGTCCAATAATAAACTGGCGTTAGCACTGGGTATCTCCGCAACATTACTACAAGGCGAAACCTTTGCCATCAACTACTGTGCAATACTATGTGCCGAAGGAGAATACAGCAACACAGATATATACATTCTCTCTGATTGTAAGCTAATATAAAAATACTACCAAAATCAAGAAAACATTTCAGAAAATAGCCATGTCACACTTGTGTGGGTACTGAGTCAAACAGGAGTACACGACATTGTAGTAGCAGACTTCCTAGCTAGGAAGGGCGTCACTACAAAGTTTATTGATCCAGAACTGTGCTTTGGATTAACAAAGAGTTCGCTCAAACAAATTATCCAAAGCTGGGAACAGGAACAAAATAAACAACTATGGAGTATGCGGGAACGTTTGCTGCATTTAAAAAACTATTTTCCCCGTCACCCTTCCTAAAACAACCGATCCAGAAGGGGGGTCTCTGAATATTTTAACAAGGTGCGTGATAGAACATGTGATCCAATAAATCACCATTTTAACAAATAAGGCCTTGCTGCCCCTAACAAATCCAGATTCTGTAATTCGGATGCAAAAACCGTGGAATACATTATCTGCAATTACCCTGAACTTGAAAGATGAAGGTAGATTAAGCTCGGTCAAGGGAGCCTAGCACTTCATTTTCCATAAAATATTAGTCAAATCTAGCTAGGAAAGCACAAGATTAGAGTCAATTTTGAATAGAAAACCTTACATTACTTATAAATAACACTGTGCGACAAATAATAGGGGTCAGTGATCCGCTGGGGTTCTGACTAACGGGAAAAGTTATATCGGTAAAAAAAAAAGTTATGCGTGTCTAGCGTTTCGTTGGATCACGTCTAGGAATCGAGATATATCGATCTGAAGTTAGTATGTATCATATAGGGGAAATAATCACGTTTTGAGGGCATAACTTGAGAACGACTAGTTCTATTTTACTGAAACAAATTTAGAAAAATTAAAATTACAACTCCTTTAATCTACTGTTACACTTTTTCTTTACACAATCAACAGTTTCGCAGTTATTAATAAATTTATGAAGAAAAAAAATTATATTTTGCCAAAAAATAAAAAAATTATATTTTAAAAAATCATGAAAAATTCAAAACGGTGAAAAGTGTCAAGTTTAATTACTTTGACGTAAAGTCACATAATCTGTGCACAAAACGAGACATAGATCATGAAAATCGATGAACGCATTTCGCTTTTATTCACAATTAAATAAAGGTATCTCATTTTCACAAGAATATTGATTTTTCATAGAAATTTTTTTTTAATATTTTTACTGGAATAAACTCCAAAATTTATTGTTTTCAATGTATTTGGACATGTATCTATGTGTCTTTGTGTATTAATTTTATTTATTTTTACTTTTTTATTTATTATTTTCTATTTTTTATTTTTTGTTTTCAATTTATTTATTTTATTATTTTTAATATAATTTTATTTTATATTATTATATTTATATTTATATTTTATTATATTTTATTATATTATTATTATTGTTTATTATTATTATTATTTATTATTATTATTATTTATTATTATTATTTATAATTATTTATTACTATTAAATTATTATTATTTATTATTATTATTTATTATAATTATTTATTATTCATTATTTGTTATTATTATTTATTATTTATTATTATTTTTTATTGTTTATTTATTATTTATTTATTATTTATTTATTATTTTTATATTATTTATACATTATATATTTATTATTTATTTATTATTTATTTTACTTATTGATTAAATTTTTCTATTTTATTTTTTATATTTTTATTTTATTATTTTTATTATTTTTTATTTTACTTTATTATTTTTAATTTCATTTATTTATTTATTTTATTTTTTTGCATTTCTTATTTATTTAATTTTAATTTTCTTATTTTTTCGTTACTCTTTCAGTATAGTATATCAGTAGATTAAAGGAATTGTAATTCTTATTTTCTAAATTTGTTTCAGCAAAATCGGACTAGTCGTTATCGAGTTATTTCAAAAAAAGAACCCCAATTGACAATTTCTCCTATATGATACTTACTAACTTCAAATCGATATATCTCGATTCCTAGACGTGAACCAGCGAAACGCCGGGACACGTATAACTTTTTCTTTACCTATGTAACTTTTCCCGGTAGTCAGAACCCCAGCGGATTTTGGCTGTAGCACAGTGTAATAAGCGCTAGTTTATTATCTTTAAACAGGAGAAAAATGAAACATCGTTTTCTAAAATGTTTACGTTTGAAATAATGATCAGATTCATGTTAAATCAGATGCAGTTGTAGTGCAGTCTAGTAATGAAACTTTTGAAAGTTATTCAAAACCAGAAACAGTGAAAACAAATTAATACTTTAATTTTGTGACCGGCAGACTTACAAATTAAAACCAGACTATAAAATATTTTTAACAGTTTTGTTTGTTTTATCAATGATTTTAAACTTGAAGATTGTTATCTCATGTTTGCTCAAAAATTTGTCTAGTAATCAACTATTGAGTTTTATGCTTCTTACGCGTTCCATTTCAATGACCTAATATTAATCTAACGTTTTCCAAAAAAAAAAAACATTAAAAATATTCCAACATAACGGTTATGGTAATAATTTAATTAAAACTTTATCACACTCTTAAAAAAATATATGTATCTTCACAACAATACAATAACTCTTTGCTCCCTAATACACGTGTTACATTAAATAACGTTAAAATAGTTTTCACGTACAACCAGACAAAAGAAATGGCAAACATATATTCATATCAAAGGAAACAAACAGAAACTGTTAATTTTTTATTCACGCTTTTTAGTTATTTTAAATTAACGAAAATTGTATACCTCGATTTTTTTATTCCGTTCATCAATTATGGATTCTAAAGCAAAATTTCACATCTCTTACCCCATTCAACAACAAAATGAAAAACTCTAAATCCTATTCAAACAAACCAAGTTGTCAACCATATTACCATTTTCTTTATAAAATTATTATTCTCTCAAATATTAATATTATAAATTTTATCCCAAAAATATTTTACATTTTTCAATGATTTTCGCGGAAAAACGATGGATTGGAAAGGGTAAGAGTATATATTTAACATTTTCATTGGAATTTCGTATAATTCTTTCATAATGTAAAATGAGTTGAAAATTTTTGTCATGGGCTACAACAAAAAAATCGGGAAATTTTATTTTTACTTATGTAAATTGTAAATAATTTATATATTATCAAAGTCTACGAATTATGGTAGAACATTTTGTTATTTATTTTAACATTACGAACGAACAAAAAAACGTCTATAATTAATTTTTAATTAAATTGTTTTTTGTTCGATAACTTCATTTGATTCTATTAGCGCTGTGCAGAAGCTATAGAGTCTTATAAGAAATTAAAACATTTTTAATGGATGATTTAGGAATAGAGTTTTATATTTACGGAAACACTGAAATATTTTGTTGCAGTTTTGTCAGATTATTATATTTTCAAAAGGTTAATCATTGAAAGCATAAGTTTCAAACTAAAAATAGAAAACGATTGGAACAGTCAATTTAATTTCACCAGTCTAAAAGCTTCAACTAGGGTAAATAAACGCCGCCTTGCTGCAAACACAACACAACAAGTAAAGAGGAGAGTAGAAAAACAACCACAAACAAAATGCAAATTAATTTATACATTCTGCACTTACAAACATATCTTACTTATCTCCTACTATCTCCGCATCCAATAAACAATTTTCTTATTAATAGAATTTTGTTTTATGCTAATTTTCAAATTCTCTAATTTTCTGATTTCTATATTTTTCTAATTTTCTATTTTTCTAATTTTTTAATTGCTTACTGTTCCTATTTGGCAATTTTGCAATTTTACAATTTCATAATTTTCTGATTTTTAAATTTCTAATTTTCTAATTTTTTAATTTTCTAGTTTTCTAATTTTCTAATTTTCTAATTTTCTAATTTTCTAATTTTCTAATTTTCTAATTTTCTAATTTTCTAATTTTCTAATTTTCTAATTTTCTAATTTTCTAATTTTCTAATTTTCTAATTTTCTAATTTTCTAATTTTCTTATTTTCTAATTTTCTAATTTTCTAATTTTCTAATTTTCTAATTTTCTAATTTTCTAATTTTCTAATTTTCTAATTTTCTAATTTTCTAATTTTCTAATTTTCTAATTTTCTAATTTTCTAATTTTCTAATTTCCTAATTTTCTAATTTTCTAATTTTCTAATTTTCTAATTTTCTAATTTTCTAATTTTCTAATTTTCTAATTTTCTAATTTTCTAATTTTCTAATTTTCTAATTTTCTAATTTTCTAATTTTCTAATTTTATAATTTTCTAATTTTATAATTTTATAATTTTATAATTTTATAATTTTATAATTTTATAATTTTATAATTTTATAATTTTATAATTTTATAATTTTATAATTTTATAATTTTATAATTTTATAATTTTATAATTTTATAATTTTATAATTTTATAATTTTATAATTTTATAATTTTATAATTTAATGCATTTTAATTCATCATGCATTTTACCCATTTGATTTTCAGAAGAGTTTTGATATAAACTAAACATAAATTAGGGGACCGAACTGATACTTGAAGTACACTAGTGTTAGTTAATTTAGAATAAAAAACCAAACAAAACGTGTTTGTTAAACGAACTTTCATCCAATAGTTTTATAATTATTTTTGTATTTAGTTATTTTGTAATTTTATAATTTTGCAATTTTGTAATATTGTAATTTTGTTATTTTGTAATTTTGTAATTTTGAAATATTTAAATTGTCTCATTGTTAATACAAACTGATATAAATGAAAGGTTGATGCGTAATCTGGATTGATTTAATTTGGAAAATGTGCACTTTTAATCTATGGGTATTAGGGACCAAGGGATGTGAAATCTTCCATAGACTTTTAATTTAGTATTTAAATAAGCATAAAAACTTTAATTGAGTTGAAACTTGGCATACAACGATTTCGTAAGACTTATAAACTCAGTCTTCTAGGTGAACATCGACAATTCAGTTTTATTTTGTTTGCTGATGCTACAAAAAGTATTGAGATGTCAACACACTGCTTTTCTGAACTAGTTTCCAAATGCTGTAAAAGCACCGTTGGTATTTTGGTACATATAATAAATTCATAAAAATTTTGTCAATCGATTCAAATATTTCCATACAAAACCTACGTTTTATTTTTACATTCATTATTATCAACACAAAGTTTTAGCATACAGAGTATCGAAACAATAAAGTTTTTAATATTTAAAAGCTTTTTGAATATTCATAATTTGCACTTTTCTATTGTTGTTCTTGATATTATTTTTATTTTTATTTTATTGTGATGTAGATTTGATGACTAGCTTATAACATAAGAGTGCATGTGGGTTAAAACGATCTGGTTACTATCACCACAATGATCATAATCGATTTTCAAGGAAAGCAGATTCATCTTCCACTCTCGTTCTATGCAATGATAAAAAATATAGAAATTCGGATTAAATATATATTAATATCCAATGGATTATAACAGATTTGAAATTTTGATTATTTGCTAATTGAATTAATAATATTAAACTGTTTTGAGAATGTAGGTCACAAAAGGTAGAAATCTTTCATTTGTATTGTGATTTTGACAATATAAAATAGCTTTACAGATATAAACTTTGTTCTGGTTCTACATTGAATAATGGGATCTATTCAGTAAAATCTTCTATCGAAAGTTTCTGTTATTCTTTTATTTTTTGTCTGAAATTTTATAATCGGGAAATAAAATTTCATACAAAAAATAAAAGAACAGCAAAAATATTTGATAAAAGATTTTAATGAATAGACCCCAATGTTTCGATTGAATAATTGATAGTGAATCGTGTACTAATCACGCAAACGTTTAATGTGTGTAAATATAAACCATTTTATTTGGATTTTGTAGCACTTAAACCGCGAAGCTAATTAATATACTATTTTCTAGATTATTTTGTTTTTCATAAACATTTAGTCACACGTAAATAAATATGTGATGTACTTAGCAAATTGTTGGTATATATCATTCTTTTAATAAAACAATTCGATTAGTTTTTCTTTTATTAATTCGATAATACATCGCCCCTAAATGCTGCATAGTACTATAATCATTTTTATTGATTTGCCCCTAAATATTTTTTTCTAGCATTAGGACATCATCCAAAGAGGCAAGATATCGCTCCGAAATCCAACACCATCTACAAAATAATTTTTAGCAGTAACCTTGTCCGACAAAAAATTTGTCTGCTATTGTCAAGTTCGACAACCCAAACAAGCCGAAATGTCAACCGTCGGACTCGAAAACTGCAGACAAATTTGTGTCGGAAAAGGTTGCTCTCGTTTTCTAAAAACAATTTCCATTCCCCATTAATAAAAAAAAATGTTGGTATAGTAAGTTTACAAGATCCCGTGCATTCGGAATTTTTCGATGTTTGCCGAACAAAAGAGAAACCAAATCGAGGAAAATGAAAGAAACAAAGGTTGTCAGACTCGCCAAGGACAGGTGCCTCAAGAAATATAAAAAATGTGGTAATCATCAAATGAAAGGGGCAAGGGCTTAGTGACTGACTATTCGTTTTACAATTACAAATGAAACAATAAAGACGTTTGATATTTATCTTTCCAATTTAGAACTTGGATTTGGTAAATGTTTACTCCTATCTCCACTTATCAGTAAAAGACGACTTACAAATAGTTATTCCAAACCAGGTTCAGGGTCAATTGAGTGAGTCCAAATTTGATAGTGTCGTTCCGAAAACATTTTGTGGTTAGTGTGAACAAAATAAATTTTAGAATTTTGTCTTAAAGGTAAGCACTGGGCAACATACAATGATGCCGCTCACAAATCAATTACAAAAATAACAAAAGCAAAAAACAAACATATTTTTTCGAGGGTGGAAAGTGGTAAAGTGATTCCAACCCCAAGAAGCAAAACAATAAAATATTTACACAAATAGTTTTTTTCTAAAATTAAAAATTAGATATGAAAATTAAAAAAAAGGCGAGCCACTAGTATGGCTGTGTTGTGAACAATTCTTTATTTCTAAAAAATTATTGATTAAATCTCGGAGAAAATGATCTCAATTGAAACAAAATAAAATTAATTTAGTTATAAGAATTAGAGACAACATAATTTTGAAATTCACAATTTTGTTGTATAACAAAAGTGTATTACAAAAAATCGCTCTCAGCATTTTTTTTTTAAATAAAAAGTGTTGTGCAGAAGGAATTACAAAATGTGTCACATCACAACACATAGGTACCTTTAAGACCTATGTCCCACAACAACAAGCGTCTTGAGGTGTTGGTGGACGCTTTTTTAAATCTTTGTGGATTGAAAGCACTCGAGACTATTGATTCGGGTAAAACGTTCCATTTGTACGATGTACGCACAAAGAAATCCCTTTGCATTTTATTACTATGAGAGTGAGTAATCTAGATAGTTTGACAGTTTGAACAAACCGATTGACGAGTTAAACGGGGAAAAACATATGTCTTAGGCAATGTAGAACAGAGTTCAAAAGAGCTAGGATAGTAGCCGATGCAGTGCCCCAAACTTGACAACAAAACTCCATAAAGGGACGAATATAGAACTTTTAAATGTGAAGTTATTGATGCGAAGTAAAATATTTTTTACATCTATTGAGGAGGCCGAGTTTTCTTGACGAGCTCTTTGCCATGGCCATTATATGATCGTTCCAGAGTAAGTCATTGGAAATTGTGACTCCCAATAAACGAATGCTTTCATATTCGTCTATTTGATCGTCACACATATTAATTGAAATACCGTTGAGAAAGTTGGTCTTTGACCAGGAAACAATCAATAGCTGTGTTTTGGTGGAATTAAAATTGACCAAATTTTTGTCACCCCAATCGGCGACTTTTTTTAGGTTCTCGTTTACATTCATGGCAGTGTCTCTCCGGGCGGGATTTATTCGTTCATGCATTTTACCCTTTGAGGATACGGCGACGAATGACTGGTGCAGTGCACTGTCATCTGCAAAACTATTTATTGGATTAATGGTGATTTGCAACAGTTCGTTGATATAAATCAAAAATAAAATGGGAGATAAAACTGAGCCTTGGTGTACACCAGCCCTTATTAATTTAGACTCAGAAGAAAAACCATCTATAGATACCAAGATGTATCGGTTAGACAGAAAATTTTGAATCAACTTCACGACTGCGGGATGAAAACCGTACGAAACGAGCTTGTTGATCAAGTTGGCATGACAAATTCCTTTTTTTTGGGACAGGCTGGACATTGGCCAGCTTCCAGCAGGATGGAAAAATACCAGATTTAAAGAATTTATAGAATATTTTGGTGAAAGTTGGTGCGAGGGGCAAAGAGAAGGACTTGTTCCACTCCACTTGCAGATTAATAGCGTAGCAGGAGAAACCATACTGAGATTCAGCATGCAGGGTATGGGAAAGGGGAAAATAATCGAGTATTAATATCGAGGAAGTCTTACAAGGGTGCCATTCGCATTTTCGTCATTTTTTATTTGGACCAAATGCGAAATACTTTGAGCCCGTGGGCACCTGCCAGGCGTCTTCCAAACCGAAATATGTGCTATCAAAAAGTGCGCAGACTTCAGCTTAGGAAGAAAATATAAAAACAAGAGAATTGCTATCTTGTCGGACAGTTAAGCAGCAGTTAATGCGTTAAGCTCATACACCACCACATCCAAATTGGTTGGAAACTGTGTGAGCAAGTTAAACAAGCCTGGGAATAGTAACAAAGTTACAGTTTACTGGATAGCTAATGAAGAAGCTGAAAAATTGGCAAGGCGAGGTGCTATTACATCTTTTGTCGGCCTGAACCTTTTTGTAGATTGGGGACAAAAGCCATCCATGAAAGGATGAGGGAAGTAATTATGATGGAATGATCCAAAACCTGGAACAACATCGTGGGCTTAAGGCAGTCCAAGGAGTTTATTGGATAGCTTACTCAAACGAGGGCAGTAATGTGCTCTAGGATGAATAGAACCACCTTAGTATGCTGAAAGGGGTTCTAGTAGGATACTATAAACTAAGAAAACGTCTTAAAAAGATTGAGGTGGAGCCGAGGGACGTATGTAGATTCTGTTTATTGGAAGAAGAGACCCCAGCTCATCTTCTCAAAGAGTGTTGAGCGTTAATCTACAGTCTACACGAGAAGGTTGCATCTGAGGGAGTATAATATTGCCAGGCGTAACCCGCATAAACTTAACCCTCTTCATATCCTGAAATTTCTAAGGGAGGCTGGATTGGAGGAGGTGCTCTAACTGGGTATGCACCAGGGAGTAGTAGGGTGGGGTACAATAGATCATGTTGGTCGCAGTAAAACATATCACCACCGAATTTAATATAATCTAATCTAAACAGGAGGAATGTTGTCCAGACCAGAGGCTTTGTTGTTGCTTAGCCCCCTTTAAAGTTTTTCGACAATTTTGGGTTTCAAATGTAATTGTTTCACATTAACTCCTGAAGACTGAATTTGAGGATTTTCTTTAGGAGTTTATAAATTTATCGAATTTGAAGCAAAGCGTTCCGCGAACAATGTAGTTTTCCTTGCAGGGCCAGTAACAAGTCACCATCAATGATAAGAAGAATAGAATATTTAGTGTCAGAGTTTAAAGAATTAATGGCACTGAAAAAACTTTTGTCAGAAATTGACATAATCGAAAGTTTTGCCGCTTTCGCTCTGTCAATCTCTGCTTTTTCGTTTTCAATTATCTGGTTTGATATTTTATTGGCCTTTAAATATTAGGATCGATTAACAGAGTTCTTTTTATTAACTTCCAAATATTAAAATATGGAGGGGCTGAAATCTCACAGCTCTGAGATATCAAGACTTCGGTCTGGGTTAAGGATTTTTATAGAGTTTTCGGCAAAAAACTTTAATGAGGACATGGTTTTTAGTTTTGGGCAAAGATGTATATCAAACATAACCTTCTGTTAAAGTACATGTATTTTTTATCTCTACTTAGATATGTATTACAAAACTAACACGAAACATCAATACATTGTTGGAAAATTATAACAGATCATAAATTAACATAATTCAGTGAAAAGATTATACAATCAGAAAACTACTCAAAACCTCTCCATTTAGCGTTTCGAGAAAATATTTCAAAATCACAAATTCATATTTCTTTCAAAGTTCCAAAAATATTGTAAAAATTAAATAAAATGAAAAATTAAAAACTTTTTTCAAAGTTATAAAAATATATATTATATAATCAAAAATTTTAAATTTTTTCATAATTCCAAAAGTATTCCAAAAATTCTTACAAAATCAAAAATTGAAACTTTTTTCAAAATTTTAAGATTATATATAAAAGAATTCTATTTTTTTTTCAAAATTCTAAAAATATTGCAAAAATTATTACAAAATCAAAAATACAATCTTTTTTCAAAATTCCAAAAATATTTCAAAAACTATAACAAATTCAAAAATGTCCATGTCCAAATTCATGTTCAATAACATTTACGTCATAAAAACAGCTAAATTTTTTTTCCAAAAAATTGGGTAAAAAAATATATAAAAATCTTTCTTTTGACACACTTGACAACATTTTTTTGACCAACTTATAATGCACTAGTCTAGATTTTGGTCTCACATACCAATCCCGACCATGAAGATTTCTCCAAAATCAATCAACGAGTAGGAACTCGTAATCACTTAAAATGAACGTTTTTTAAGCAACAAATATGCAAATTTCCTCGTTTTGTCACACTTAACGAATTTTTTGACACACTTTGGTGTAGTTATCGAACACATCGTCTTTTCAGCTCTTCCCATTGAGTAAACCTATTTTTAGAAAAAAAAATTTCAAATCCGTCCAGCGGTTTTCTAGATTTCATAGGTTGTGACGGCCGGGCGGACGGCCGGACGGACAGCTGGACGGACGGCCGGCCGGCCGACAGACATACATTTTTTTTGTTTTTTAGAATCAGTAGGTCCTAATACGTCGAGAAATGCCAAAATAAGTGGGGGTAAGAATTCCACTTAGAGCTCATAAATGTAAAACATAGGTATTGCAAATTGTATCCGCAAATTGAAATTTGTATCCGCAAATTATATCCGCAAAATCGAAATTTGTATCCGCAAACTGAATCCGCAAATTGATATTTGTATCCGCAAATTGTATCCGCAAATCAAAATTTGTATCCGCACCGCAAATTGAAATTTGTATCCACAAATTAAAATTTGTATCCGCAAATTGTATCCGCAAATTGATATTTGTATACGCATATTGTATCCGCAAATTGAGATTTGTATCCGCAAATTGAGATTTGTATCCGCAAATTGAAATGTGTATCCGCAAATTGAAATTTGTATCCGCAAATTGAAATTAGTATCCGCAAATTATATCCACAAATTGAAATTTGTATTCGCGAATTGTATCCGCAAAATTGTATCCGCAAACTGAAATTTGTATCCGCAAATTGAAATATGTATCCGCAAATTTACATTTGTATCCACAAATTGTATCCGCAAATTGAAATTTGTATCCGCAAATTGTATCCGCAAATTGAAATTTGTATCCGCAAATAGAAATTTGTATCCGCAAATTGAAATTTGTATCCGCAAATAGAAATTTGTATCCGCAAATTGAAATTTGTATCCGCAAATTGTTTTCGCAAATTGAAATTTGTATCCGCAAATTATATCCGCAAATTGTATCCGCAAATTGAAATTTGTATCCGCAAATTGTATCCGAAAATTGAAATTTGTATCCGCAAATCAAAATTTGTATCCGCAAATTGAAATTTGTATCCGCAAATTGAAATTTGTATCCGCAAATTGAAATTTGTATCCGCAAATTGAAATTTGTATCCGCAAATTGTTTCCGCAAATTGAAATTTGTATCCGCAAATTATATCCGCAAATTGTATCCGCAAATTGAAATTTGTATCCGCAAATTGTATCCGAAAATTGAAATTTGTATCCGCAAATCAAAATTTGTATCCGCAAATTGAAATTTGTATCCGCAAATTGAAATTTGTATCCGCAAATTGAAATTTGTATCCGCAAATTGAAATTTGTATCCGCAAATTGTTTCCGCAAATTGAAATTTGTATCCGCAAATTATATCCGCAAATTGTATCCGCAAATTGAAATTTGTATCCGCATATTGTATCCGCAAATTGAAATTTGTATCCGCAAATTGAAATTTGTATCCGCAAATAGAAATTTGTATCCGCAAATTGAAATTTGTATTCGCAAATTGTTTCCGCAAATTGAAATTTGTATCCGCATATTGTATCCGCAAAGTGAAATTAGTATCCGCAAATTAAAATTTGTATCCGCAAATTGAAATTTGTATCCGCAAATTGTATCCGAAAAATAATAACGGCCAATCGAAATTTGTTTCGTGTTAGTTTTGTAATGAATTTCTAAACAGAGATAAAAAATACTTGTACTTTAACAAAGAGTTATGTTTCATATATATCACAGCCCAAAACTAAAAACCATGTCCTCGTGAAAGTTTTTTGCCGAAAACTATATCAAAATCGTTAGCCCGAAGTCGAAGTCTTGATATCTCAGAGCTGTGAGATTTCAGCCCCTCCATATTTTACGTTTGTTTCTAAGAATCTATTTGGCTGCCTTCGAAAACAAATATTTTTGTTTCAGTTTCATTGAAACGAGAATGAAAAGAGAACGAATTTGTTAATACCGAATTGGTTGGTTCAGTAAAGTTTTGAGCAAAAACATTTACATAATCAGCATAAAAACAATGACGATCAAAAGGGAAACCTTGAAAAAAACTTCGGAGACCATTGGTGTCAATTTTTGAAAAGTGAAATATTTTACGGGGATTGGGAAGTCTAGCTTGTAGCAAATCAGTTTTGATAACTGATGTGATTAGATAATGGTCAGAATTTTCAAAACTACCCTTATCGACATAGACATTCGTAATATTTAAAATAATCCTCTCAAAGTAACACTTTATTTACAATTACTTTTTGGTTTTAAGTATTTTCATTTATTCAAATTATACTTAGCTCGAGAAATTCTGGGAATTTTCAGAAAACATTTTCTGAGAATTTTCTGGTTTTGAGAACCCATTAATAACTATCAGGTTGAGATGTGAGAACGGAAAACAGTTGCAATATTATAGCACTCATTTCAACTTAGAAAACTTTGAAATTCTTTTGAAATTCATAACATAGATTTCATATATAGGCGAGGAAATAAAGCACAAAAATAGACCAAACCTAAGCAAATTGGCACAGTAAGATGGATCGAGATGCGGTTTTTTGCATTCGATTCAGGAAACCGTCAGGAAAGTTTGTGAACATAGCCACTTTTCGGCAAAAATCCTCTGGAGTTCCTAGGGGCCAGGGCGGGTTATATAAACCTCATCTCTTTGAACTTTCCATAAATTCAGCTCGAAATTGATCGAAGCTCGTTACTCGGGGGTTTTTGGGGTCGCTGAACACGAATATGATGTCGGCGATGACCCTCGGAGTACCTAGGGCCCAGGGCGGCCATGTCTAACTCATCTCCTGGAACTTTAATTAATTCAGCTCGAAATTGATCGAAGCTCGTTACTGGGGGGGTTTTGGGGCCGCTGCACACGAATATGATGTCTGCGATGACCTTCGGAGTACCTAGGGGCCAAGGCGGGTTACATACACCTCATCTCCTGGAACTTTCCATAAATACAGCTCAAAATTGATCGAAGCTCGTTACTCAGGGGTTTTTGGGGTCGCTGAACACGATGATGATGTCGGCGATGATCCTCGGAGTACCTAGGGCCCAGGGCGGGTATGTCTAGCTCATCTCCAGGAACTTTCCATAAATTCAGCTCGAAATTGATCGAAGCTCGTTACTCGGGGGTTTTTGGGGTCGCTGAACACGAATATAATGTCGGCGAAGATTCTCGGAGTACCTAGGGCCCAGGGAGGGTATGTCTAACTCATCTCCAGGAACTTTCCATAAATTCAGCTTATAATTGATCGAAGCTCGTTACTCGGGGGTTTTTGGGGTCGCTGAACACGAATATGATGTCGGCGATGACCTTCGGAGTACCTAGGGGCCAGGGCGGGTTATATACACCTCATCTCCTGGAACTTTCCATAAATACAGCTCGAAATTGATCGAAGCTCGTTACTCGGGGGTTTTGGGACCGCTGAACACGAATATGATGTCTGCAAAAACACCGTGCACGTGTTTCAGAAGTTTTTTATTGAATTTACTAAAAATAACAGATTTTTTCTATGATAACAAATGAAAAGTCTTTTCCATTAGTGTAAAAAGAATAACAAATTGTAGTTGCTATGGTTTTTCGTATAACATGGTTTTACAAAGTATTTTAAACAACGCAACCATGAAAAAACAGAATATGAATTTTGAATTTTTTGTTTATTGTCGATTTCTATCTTTATAATTTATAGTAAATATCGATTTTACATATATACTATCATAGAAAAAATTGTACGAGATAAAAACGTTTTTTGTTCGTAAACATATCTGGCAATGTCTGTTCGTAAACATGTCATGGATGAAGAAATTGAGGACTCCTGCGTAATTTGTAAATACGTTGAAAATTGGGAGCGTACATGTGGAGAAAATGCATTATTGTGTACTGTGCAAAAAAAAGGAATTACGAATATATGCAAGATTTCTTCTGAATCACGGAAAGATGGACTTCATCAAAATATCAAAAAAAAAATTGTATCAAAGTTCATAGCAAGTGTCGTTTAAGCTACATTAAAACCTATATATAAGGACCTGAAACGAAGAAACGGAGACTTATGGAATCGTCAGAAAACAGTTCAGATGAGCGAGAAGCAACAAATTATGAATTCGACTTTAAGAAACATTGTATTATTTGCGCCAGAAGGATTCATAAATCTGATGGGTTTTCGGTTATCAGTACTGAAGAAGCAAAACAAACTGCTATAAAATATCTCACTAATGATGAAACTCTCGATCCAACAGTCAGCGAAGAAATATTAGGTAAAATTTTATGTCGGGATGACATAAACTTACTTAACGCTAGATACCATAGAAAATCCTGCTCAGCAAAAATGAGCTGCGACATAATTAAAAAAGAAACAGAACTTAATAAAGAAATTCAAAGTTCGATGGAAGTAATCTTTAATTTCATTGATGATAACGAGGAGAGTGAATTTAAAATTGAAGACTTTTATGAAATTTTACGTCAAAAAGACAAGTTCCAACCAAGTAAAGAGACCATATGGAGAAAATTAAAAAATCATTACCAAGATGATATTGTTATCATGAGAAAAAAGGGGGCTCATGGCTATTGTTGTGTAAGTAATAAAGTATATGATATTTTGAATAAGAGCCACCAGGAATCTCACGCAGATGATTTGCATTATCGACTTATAGATAAGGTCGTAAAAATTATTTTTGATGAAATTAAAGAGCATACTACTGATGACTTTAATATGTATCCTGCAAGCGATAGCATGTTCAATGCAGCTAAGAGTATTCCACCTAAACTTAAATATTTTTTGGAGAAACATTTTATAAATCAATATAGAAAATCCAAGAAAGCTGAACATTTCGAGTCAATAATTACTTCTATTGCTCATGCCATCATGACAGCAATGTTTCCACGTCTCATACTTTCACCGCTTCAAATTGCTGTGGGTGTTACATTACACAGAAATTTCGGATCGAGAGAATTGATTGATATGTGTCATGCAATGGGTTTCAGCTGTTCATATACGGAAGTTCGAAATTATGAAATATCAGCAGCTATGCAAGGCGAAATATTATTGGAAGACGATGCATTTACCCAATTCGTTCATGATAACGCAGATTGGAATATAGAAACTCTAGATGGCAAGGGAACATTTCATAGTTTGGGAGGCTGTGAAATTATAACACCTGCATCCTACGTTCTACCGAAAAAACCATTTCCTCGCTTAAAAGGCGTATCAGAAGCGGAAATAACATCACAGAGTAAAATAAAAATACAAACTTATGATTACGTACAATTGGATGGATTGAAATTTTACTGTATCCCGAAACCGAATTCCAATTTGGATCTTAAATTGTCAGATGCAACTAAAATAAACTGTTTCTGGATGTTTATGAAGTACGTAAGACCTGCTTTTGAAAAGGGTTGGAATGGTTTTATAGAAGATTTGACAGCCAGTAATTCTGATTATAAAATGTCCGTGATCAATTTCTTACCATTCATCCATGCTAATCCAAGTGAATACAACACTTTATTTACAGCACTTAAGCAATCAATATTGGAAGCACGACGCTTAAAAATGAAAACGTGCATCATAACATTCGATCAACCACTGTATTTCAAAGCTAGGGATATAATAGGTGCATTAAAAATAGACGAAGAAATTGAAATCGTCATAAGACTTGGTGGTTTTCATATGCTAATGTCTTTCTTCGGAAGTATCGGTTTTATTATGAAAGACAGCGGGCTGATGGAAGCATTAATGTTGATATATGGAGAAAGTGTCACTAAAAACATTATCAGTGGTCACCAATATGCTCGCGCATTACGAGCTCACACACTTATACTTCAAGCTTTGGTTAAAAGAGTATATGCTAAAATTGAACAGAAAAATTCTAAATTCAAAGAGAATATTCAGTTTATGAATGATTTTTCGTTCATGAATGCTAATAACATCCAAGAGCTGCAACAAGATGACATTTTTAAAGAAGTTACGACTTTTTTCGAAAATGAATTGGAGCAAATAGAGAACCAAAATCCAACGTCTAAATTATGGGTCCAGTATTGCCGAATGGTTTTTATTGTGAAAGATTTTATATATGCGAAAAAAAGCGGTAACTGGGATTTACACTTGAAAACCGTGGAACGTATGTTACCGTTCTTTCATAGTACTGGACATTTTCCCTAAGCTAAATCAGCTCAACTTTACCTTGCGGATATGGAAGCGCTAAAAAACCAAATGGACAGTAGTGACTACGAAAAATTCACAAAACGCGGATTTTGGACATCACGGAGAAGTGACAGATTTTTTTCTGGAATTTTTACAGATCAAACCATCTAGCAAACATTAATGAGATTGTTAAAATTCGAAGGAGGGTTATTCCGGAGAGGAGTAACAGAAAGTGTTGCTTATCAGTGGATTAGAGGCTTTGTTTTTACAAAACATATTATAGAAGGCTTGGAGAAATTCACAAATTGTACTTTTGATAGAAATTATCAACACAAAGATTCCACTGACAGCAGGATAAAATTAGACATGAAAGCCTTACGATCTCTTGAAGATTTTTTTTCGCAGTATGACCCATTTTCTGATAAAGTAGAGACTCTGATTAATATTGCTAATGGGATGAGTGCGAGCAAAGAATCAATTTGTTATAATGCATTTGAAAAGGGTATGCAAATAATGCAAAATATTTCCGGGACAAGTTTCAAGAATTTAAAACTATCCAGGACAAAGCTCATAAAAACAATTTCCTATACAAATTCGAAAGTCACCATTGGTAAAAATACCGTAGAGATTGATCCTGATATTTTGTTCCATAGGATATGTGTAATGAAAAAGACCGATGAAGAAATGCAGGATTATCTCAAGTGGGAATTATCGCCTTTTCCTCAAGCTTTTTTCAATGCATTCGGAATGCTCAAAAACACAAAATCAGATTTGTATTCACTTTTCCAAAAGATTGCTATCAACTTGCAGGACCCAATTAGAACACGTGATAGATGGAGGGTTTTTGCTCCATAAAGTTAAATGGACACTTGGCCAAGATTTTTCCACAATAATGGGAAATTATTTAAAATATATTATAAAAAATTATAGCCGTAATGTTACTGTAGTTTTCGATGGGTACGAAAGTGTGACGACCAAAGAAGCAGAGAGGAATCGACGCGCGACACTTATAGCCTCAGCTCGAATACACTTTAATGAAACTATGCCTTTAAAAATAGCGCAGGAAAAGTTCTTAAAGAACTCTGAAAATAAAAATAATTTTATTAAAATTTTGCGCTCAAAATTGACTGAAGAAAGAATCGATTCTATTCAATGTATCGTTGACGCTGACAGAACGATAGTCACCACTGCAATAGACATCGCAAAGGATGTTGGTAAAATAGTGACGATTGTCGCGGAAGATACTGACATCGTAGTATTAGTAGCTGCCTTATCTCCATCAGATTCCGAAGTTTTCGTCCTGAAACCCGCTCGACCTAATAAACCTGAAGAAATATACTCTTCTAAGAGTTTAGATGACACACCGTACATCTTGGAAAATATATTATTACTCCATGCCATCACAGGATGTGATACGGTATCGGCAACTTTCGGTCAAGGAAAAGCCAAATTTATTAAAACATTCCAGAAATATCCAGATCTTATTTTACATGCAAAGAAATTTTATGAAATTGGTTTGTCTCCTGAAGAGTTGCTTGAACATGGTTCTCAACTAATTCTGGCTATGTATAATGCGCCTATTAGCTTCCGAAAGCCAAATTTGCCCGAAGATTACAAACCGAGCAATATTCAGTTGGCAGAGACATATAGATACAGGATGTATTTAACGGCCGTTGCAAAAAATAAAAAAGTTAACATCGGAAAAATTTTGCCAACAGTAGATGTTTTTACGCAACATTTGAAGCGGGTGTATTTACAGGTCCAGAATTGGTTGTATGGAGAAAATTTCCTAAATCCAACCGACTGGGGATGGGAGCTGATCGACAGTTCCTTGGTTCCAATAAGAATGACTCAGCTACCCGGCCCATTCCATATTATGAGCTTAATATTTTGTGCATGCAAAAAAGACTGTGGTAATTCTTGTGGATGCCGAAAGCATGGATTAGCTTGTAATATTGCATGTAAAAATTGTGCAGGGTCAAACTGCACGAACATGGAAAAATTTACGGAATCACAATCTTCAGAAAATCTGGACGAAGATTTTCTGGATGAAGAAATTAAGTGCACGTACTTCGAAGAAAATGAATAAATTGTGTAAATCAAAATAAATAAAACATTTGTATTATAAAGACTTTAAAACGGCTTTTTTCCTTTATTATATTCGTCGAATAAATAAGATATACTGAAGTTCGAGCCCTAGGTACTCCGAAGGTCATCGCAGACATCATATTCGTGTTCAGCGGCCCCAGAAACCCCCGAATAACGAGCTTCGATCAATTTCGAGCTGTATTTATGGAAAGTTCCAGGAGATGAGGTGTATATAACCCGCCCTGGCCCCTAGGTACTCCGAAGGTCATCGCCGACATCATATTCGTGTTCAGCGACCCCATAAACCCCCGAGTAACGAGCTTCGATCAATTTCGAGCTGAATTTATGGAAAGTTCAAAGAGATGAGGTTTATATAACCCGCCCTGGCCCCTAGGTACTCCAGAGGATTTTTGCCGAAAAGTGGCTATGTTCACAAACTTTCCTGACGATTTCCTGAATCGAATGCAAAAAACCGCATCTCGATCCATCTTACTCTGCCAATTTGCTTAGGTTTAGTGCTTTATTTCCTCGTCTAATACTGATCAGGTGATATTCTACGTGGAAGGAATTAAGTTAGATGAATTATCTCTCATGTTAACAAACGGTATCAGTACACTGGGCCTTAGAGGTAATGTTTTGATTTTTGAATTATTTGTACTCGGTTAGATAGATGCCTTTTCATTTTGCAGAAAGCACAGATATTCAACAAATTACAATTATAGAGTCGCATTACAAATGAAGTTGAATGAATCACATAAAATGGTATCCAACTCTTAACGTAAAATTGTCGTTAGCTCTTATAGAGAAACTCTAGATTGGAAGCACAATTTTGATGGAATTGTTAGATTCTTGTGAATCGCAGTTCTATTTCTGTATTTGTGTCTTTGTGTTGTGGTGTAATTGATCTACGAATTTGTAACCTTGTTAGTTTCACAGGCTGTTTGTGAAATTGTAAACATTGTGTATGTAGCTAAAGTAAAAGTAAATCTTCTTTAATTGTAATTGTAGCGGGCATTACTTTGAAATAATTTTTACTATGAATATAAAAGGACCAAGTTATCCAAGTGGATCGAAATTGCCACCAATGCTTTACAAAATGGAATTTTTGATGATATAAATATTTTTATCGTCTGAATGAACCATAAATGTGAAGTTATTTTTATCTAGCAACCAATTCATTGAAAAGTATGGACACGTTTTGTAGCAATGTGAGCTAATTTGAGCCATTTGTGAAGTGAAAAACTGACAAACAACGATTTGACAACATGATTTTCTTGCGTTTAATTTTTGCACTGGCATTGGTGATTAAGTCAACGCAAAAAATTTAGCTACTACACTTGTGATAGCGAGAACTTTTCACTGCGTATGGTCAGTGAACTGAAGACTAACTAACGCTCTACAACAAAATGAGTTTAACAAAACAAAAAAGCAAAGACATATTCATTTTATTAAACAAAATAATAAATTTTTCACATTTGGTTCACATTAGTTAAGAAGTTCTTATTATGTCTTTGCAAGTTCATCAATATTTTGATCCCTCACAGAAAAATTTCTGTTGCAACTATAGTCCATAAAACAATACCAATCATATACAGAAGCACTATTTCCGTGAATGAAAGCAAGGTGTTAGAAGCCCGAGTGCGTGCAAGAATTTCTAAAAAGTTATCTGCTGTTTTTTTTAAAACCAAATTTTGGTAGTTCAAAAACAACACAAAACGTTGGCAAGACAGCTTCCGTGAGATTTTGTAGGGTAAAAGCAAAAATTGGTTTAATAATAATATCTTAAAGGTTCCATTAAAAACGTCGACAATGGCGGATTCGAGCAAAGTTGCATCGAGTGCTTGTGCGGCTGAAAGAAGACTAGTTGGAATTGTTGAAACAAACAATGTAGTAATCAAGATAATAAACAAGTACTCCGCCTGCGTTTTAGGGTGGGTCGAAAGAAAAGAAGAAAAAATACATTTTCGCTTTTAAAATGACCTTTCATAGAACTAAATTAAAGAACAATTTCAGATATCATCCTGTTGGGAAGGATCAAGGCTTTCAGCAATGAAAGTTTGTGGTATCTCTCTAAAGCATCTGACCAAAACTTGGAATCCAAGTCACAGACAATTTCAGACGGCCTTATGGCCAGTGGTCTGGTTAATCAAAATAGTTTGAACACTTCCAAATGAAGGAGCCGGACATCCGGAATATAATTGGAAATTTGAGCTTAATATGGAAATATTAAATTCCAGCGAAGAGCACACTTTTGATAACTTCTGACGGCATAAAACCACAGACATCACCATATGCTCCAGATCTTTAGAAGATATTGTGAGTAAGAGTTTATCTACGAAAACATCTTCAAGCGATTCTAGATATTTTAATTTGCCAGTAGAAGCAATCTTAGTTGTGGTGCCGGTCTCCAGTCTGCTGCAGGATCTTTGCAGAGGAAAAACGGGTGATTTTAACCATTTTCAAGGTTTTTAGATTTAATTTTTTGAGGCAGAGTATTTAGCACTAAGCAGTCGGGTGGAAAAAAATTCTTGACAAGTAAAGACATATTAGCGCCTTTGCTAAGCTTCTTGTAGTGTATTTATTAAAATATATTCGTTTTTCACACTTAGCATCTGCAGTGTCTAAATTTTTCATTCCCGAGTGCACATTGTCGAAAATTTTCCACATTTCCTGCATCTATACTTTACATGCACAAGTCACTTCCCAATTATTATGGAATGATAAACCTTATTAAGTCCAGTAATCAACACCGTTGATATATGAATTATACATCTGTTATTTTCGACAGCCTAAGATCTTTCGATACTTATTTCTTAGTCTTAGAACAAACACTAACGTGTTTTTGAATCATTTTCTCTTCAAGAAGGGGATGTTTTTTCTAAAATAATAGCTGACAATCCACAGAACCTTATTCAAATTGTTCAAAACTGAAGCTGTTTTTGTTTAATAATATCCGGCTCGAAGGACCAAAATAAAATTATCTCCTTTTTTTGTTTAATTATTGTTTGTTTGTGTATTATTGAACTAAAAGAGATGTTTTATTCGAATGTAAATAAGAATTCAATTCACATAAACTATATCTTTTTGGATCTTTTGAAATTTGTAACAATAAACAATGATATGGCAGCACAATGACATTTAAGATGATAAAAATAAAATATCAATTGGGGAAAAAGATAAAAAGATAAGAACAACACAAAACGGAAAAACCAAAAACCGTTTCTATAGTATTAACATTTTGAAATTATTCTAAAAAATGTAATGATATTATTACAAATTATTTAAACGCAATACTTATTTTTTTGATAAATTTTTGAAAGTTGTTAAAGATCTTGAAATATTCAATTACAGTCTTTTGTTTGCTTTCAAACTAAAAGAATTTTAATTTAAAAAGATAAAAAAAATTTAGGCTAAAACGTTATACAAGAATACTCATCGAAATCAAAACACTTAATATTTTGGTTGAAGAATTTTTGTCTCTGTTTATACAAGAACTCAAATTAGATTGCTTTTAGGTTATTTTTATATATTCGCATATAGTTAATAAAATTTATGTTTTCTTATTTGTTTAACAAAACTTCTCGAAAAATACCCACAAAAACTTGACAAACAGTAATATTTTGAAATAAATATATCAAAAATTACAAAACAAGTCCAACCAAAAATAACATCCTAACAAATCTTTCGAAAGAAAAACAAAACAATAAACATTAATAATAAACCAAACAAAGATTCAAATCAATATTCAAAAAGAGGAAAGGAAACGCAAAAGGAAAATCTATTTCGTATACACGAATTTAAAAAAAAAAAAAGAAAAACAAAATCAAAATAAAGAAGAACTTAATAAATAGCCTGAAAATATGAAATATTAACAAACAGACGAATTTGAATAAGGACACAAAGATTTACATCCACACAAAAGGAGAACGCTGCCATAACATTATATAATATTATTCATCGTATCTATGCTCCTTTTTATGTTTGCCTTATTAAAACATTTTTATCAAAAACAAACATTACACAAAAAAAAATTCGTTTTTTTCATAATTTTTCTATTTACCAAATCTTAGGCTTTAATGAATAAGAATTTTTATTTTGGTATAAGAAGATTATTATTTTTAGCATTTTGACTTTTAATTTTATTTCAAAAAATTTTTTTTTTTCGCTTTTCTGTTATGTTTGTTTACGTTAAAAAGGAAATCTACAGAATTTTAAAATTTGATTGGAAAAATAATACTTTTATCTTCGAGCGTTATTGCATATTTTTCTTATCTATGTTGAATTGGATTAATTAGATTCATATCCTTAATAATTAAAAGTCTCATATTATACATGGTAAGAGTATGAGACTTAAAACGAAATAATATTAAGCCTACCACGATATTTCAAAGAACAATAATGAGAAGAGATTATTAGATTAGCTGAATCCAACAAAAACATTTTATGTTATTTTAAAAAACTCCAAGCACAACGTACTAAGTGCATTACTAGACATAACAAACTCTATTGAAATCGAACATATGTATTCAGTAAAATTGACACCATTTTGGCTAATGAAACATCGAATAACACTTGATACAACTAAATAAGACCACCACTTGATGAGATTTTTCCAACTAGTTTCATTAAAAATAATATGATTCCAAAATAAAAAGCTAAAGAATGTTGAAGTACAAAGTAACCAGATCCAAAAACCAATAATAAAATATAACTTTGACAAAATTTATAGATCTTACCATAGATGTTGATCCCAAAACGAGCAGGTTGGGACGAACGAACTTGATGGAGCATATGTATTGATTTTAAAAAATTGAGCCAAAATACTATTGAAGCTGTTCTTCCACCTTTACGAATAGAGACGTTTAAGATCGGTTTTGCGATAAATGTTATTTTTTCAACATCTATTTGCAAGAGTAAGTATCATCAAGTCTCGATCAATTAGAGTGATGTGGAAAAATATGTTAGATTACAGAATATTTCTATCTAAATTGTAGCCGGAGTGATAGAGAATTTAAAAACAAAGAATTTTATCGAATAATTAATCGACTTTTTCAATGAGTAGTTAAACCTGATCTAAGGCCGACTCATATTTAAAAATGTATTCTTATACCTGAACCTTAAAGATAATTCAATATTCGTAACACGTTAATATTTTTTTTCTGACCTTTTATTAGGGAACGTTTAAATTTAGCTAAAACTTTCCACTGGTAAGAAACGAGATGGACCCTACAAAATGGACAAAAAGCATTGATAATCATCAGGTTTTGAAAATGAAGTCTCAATCGGTCTTTATTGTAAGATTACAAAAATTGAATAAATCTAGGTCCTTAATTGTGTCCTCAGTTGACCAAAATCAGTCAATATTTCTCATAAATTGGAAAACACTGCTATGGAAAAGAATAATAATCGATTAAAAATTAAGTCTGTAGTTGAAATTCAACCAGAAAATAGCTTAAATTATGAATTGAATTGCAGATTATAGACAATAAAAATATGGACAGTTGACCGCAAAAAAATATTGGTTCTTGAATTAATTTTTACCATAATGATGACCGGCGCATTTCGTAATCGTTAAAAATAATTAAGTTTTGAAGATGATAAATATTGGTGTATGCGATACATTAACTATTTTTCTATTAGCGGTAAAGGGAATGACGAAATTTGTGTAACAACAATCTTCTGTGTCGAATATAATGTTTTGTTATAATAAGATTATTGTTGTATTTGCTTTTCCAGTTAAAGAGCAGAGGCGGGGTGAGAAGTGTGCAAAATATTTTTTAAATGAAACTGCAAGTAGATAATGAGAATTTAAGCAAATTTAGGTATCCATTGCTCAACAATAACAGGATGGAATGCAAGAAAAATTATCGGCAAGTATGTTGAAATCTGAGTCCATAATGAAGAAAAGAAAAATAAGCCCAAACCCTGAGATCAAAATACTTATGCTCTATCGAGTGCACGAGCTAGCTGTGCACAACTTATAAAATCAAGTTTTTTAGAATAAAAACTAATGACAGCCAGGATTTCAAAAAAAAAGGAATAACATAAAACTTGTGCCGGCTCTGATACAAAAACAGAGGATCAGAGCAAAAGAATGGTTGCGGAACATAAAAACAATTAAAGATGACACACAAGCAAACGTCAGAACAAAGTCATATTATAATCAGAAGATTATATATCTCACTCGCAAATATTTCCATTCTTCATGAAGACATCATCGTGGAAGACACTGACCAGATCTACAATCAAGAATTCGAATACGGGGAAAGTGAGTTTTTCGATATAACACAAACAATTGAAGAAGAAAACGAAAAATTAGGAAAATTCATTTTTTCACGCAAAACAACAAGTTCAGCCGAGAAGTCAAACGCCAGCAATAACAATTCCTACGTTCAATGGAAACTTTTTACAATGGACAACATTTAGAGACATTTTTGCACAAGTGATACATGATAGCCAGGAAATTGGAAATGCCACAAAAATGCACCACCTAAAAACGCATGTAATAGATCAAGCAGCTGATTTGTTAAACACTTCACCACATCAGAAGACAACTACCAAACAGCATGGGCCACGCTTAACGCAAGATATAACAACATCAAGAGGCTATTAAATTTTGGAAAAATCCAAAATGAAGCATCATCATCAATTAGAAAATTGGTAGATCCCACAAAGAATCTCTACAGTGCATTAAAAAATCTTGGTATCCACACTGATGCATGAGGACCTTTGGTATTAGAACTACTATTGCCAAAAAACCGTATCTAACGGAAACACACAAACTATATGAACAAAGCTTGGACGATCCGAAAGAAATCCCTTCATTAGAACATTTATTCACCTTTTTAGAGAAAAGATTCCAATCTTTAGAACTAATTAAGGAATACAAATACAAGAGAGAGGGAATTGCAAAGGATTTTAAACCACATCAGGCGAGCCAAACCATTTTAAAATTTCAACATCAACGAAAAAGCCTCCAGGGATACAATACGCGAATCAGTATCCATTGCCGATATTGTAAAAGAGCGCATTTCATTGCGGAATATCAAAACTTTCTTAACATGTCAGCAAAAGCACGAGTGGAGTTTGTATCTAAAGTAGAACTATGCAAAGTCTGCTTACATCATTATACAAATACAAAATGCACATCAAAAAACAACTGTCAAATTTGCAATAAAAACCATCACACAATTTTACATCGAAATGAAATTATTACAGCCTTAACAAAAAATGAAGAAAACGTATTTTTAGCCACAGCACTTATAAAAGTTCTGGCAAGCGATGGACATTTTGAATTGTTTAGTGCTTTTATGGACCCTTGTGCCCATGGGACATTTATAACGGAAGCAGCTGTACAACAACTTAGGCTACGAAAATACAAAAGTAACGTGTCTGTGTCTGGTATAGCAAACGCCAAGTCAGGACAGTCACATCACAAGGTTTATCTGACGATTAAACCTCGGTACACTTCAACATTCATTCTAAATGCAGAAGCACAAACATCAATACAGGAGCTGGAATTCAACAACAACAAAATATTGGCAGACCCAACATATTATACCTCTGGACCAATCGATATATTGATTGGGGAAAATTATTGCGGGGAAATTATTCTTCCTGAATTTGTAACAAATAAAAATAAATGGTTCGCTCAACAGACGAATTTAGGGTGGACCATCAGTGGGCCATTATCCACATCAAGATCACATGAGACCATAAAAATGATGGTTCATTTAGATTGCAGCGAAGAATTAAATAGATTTTGGGAAATTGAAGAAATAGATCCCAAAAAATAACTTTCATTAGAAGAAAAAAAATGTGAAGAAATATACGAGAGTTCTAAGAAAAGATTAGTCAACGGATGTTATGAAGTAAAGTTTCCTCTAAATTAAGAAGGAACACTGGGTGATTCAAAAAGCAAGCCATGGCGAGGTTGATACAAGTTGAAAAACGGTTGGAACGAAACCTAAAGCTAAAGCAGGACTATCACGCATTTATGAACGAATATATACAATTAGGACACATGATACCTGCAAAAACATCAGAAAATCAACTAGAAAAAAATTATTTACCACACCATGCCGTCGTCAAAGAATCCAGTTCAACAACAAAGGAACGTGTGGTCTTCGACGCGTCGATGAAGACTACATCAGGATTGAGCTTTAACGATCTACAACTGATCGGCCCGACTTTACAACAAGTCTTAGTCTCAATTGTGTTGAGATGGAGAGTTTACAAATATGTTTTCTGTGCTGATATTGAAAAAATGTATCGTCAAATCAAAGTAGCAGAAGAACATCAGGATTTGCAGAGAATATTGTGGAGAAATGAACCGAGTAAGCCAGATAAAAAGTATAAATTAACAACAATCACATACGGGACCGCATCAGCACCATATTTAGCCACAAAAACGTTACAATAATTAGCTAACGATGAAAAAGATTCATTCCAACCAAAAACAATTGAAGTTCTCAAGGAACAGTTTTACATAGATGACGTCTTGTCAGGATCAGATAGCATAAAATATGCAGTAAAATTACAACAAGAACTGATAGAGCTATTAAAACGCGAGGGATTCAACCTCAGGTCAAAAATGATCCAGCAACAGCAATGAAATTTTGGAAAAAATTCCAAATGACTGCAGAGAAATAAAAATCTTATAAATAAAGGATAGTAGCACGATAAAAACTAGGGTGGCTATAGCCAGTACTACTAGGGTGGCTATAGCCAGTAACCGTATCTGTAAAAATTTTCATGCAAAAAATATGGGTGACAGGAATTGATTGGGATGAAGAAATCCCAAAAAATTTGAATAGTTACTGGAAAAAATTCGAACAACAACTACCATCTATACAAAATATTAAAATTTCACGATGGATAAATTTCGATGGATCCGGAAGATTGGAATTACACGGATTCTGTGATGCATCTGAGGATGCATATTCTGCTGTTATATACTGCAAAGTTATAGATGTAAATGGTACCATTCACATCACGCTACTTACAGCCAAAACAAAAGTAGCGCCACCAAAAAAATCAGTTTACCACGTTTAGAGCTATGCGGAGCTACACTTCTTGCCAAATTAATAAAATACGTTCAACAAGCATTAATGATCGATAGCACAATTTTTGCCTATACCAACTCCACTATTACGCTTGCATGAATACAAGGCCATCCGAATAAACGGAAAACATTCGTCGGGAATCGAGTCACAGAAATACAAAATGCCAAACCAACAAAATGCTGGTCTCATGTAAAATCTGAAGATAATCCTGCAGATTGCGCATCACGAGGCGTGAGTCCAGAAGAAATACAACAACATCAACTATGGTGGTCAGGACCAGTTTGGTTAAAAACTACAGGTACGAAGAACACACCGCTCAAACAATTTGAGACCGAACAAGATCTGAAGAGAATGAAACTAGCAGCCTTTTTAACAACATCATACGAAAAGGATTTTTTGAATAAATATTCATCACTAAATAAGCTATTAAGAATAACAGCTTATGTAAAGCGTTTTGTAAACAACTGCACGAAAAAAGATGAAAAATTAACAGGTCCGTTGAAAACATCTGAATTATGGGATAGTAGAAAAACCATTGTAAAAACTCTTCAAGAACTCAGTTTTCCTTATGAGCTGAAAATCCTAAGGAAAGGGCAAACGTTACCAACACGAAAATCTCTTCTTCAACTAAATCCGTTTATTGACGAAGATAGGATTATGAGAGTTGGAGGAAGATTAAAGCATTCACTATTAATGTATGAAACAAAACATCCAATCATACTACCAAAACATCATTATGTGACAAAAGTAATAATCGAAGATGCGCATTGCAGAACACAACATGGAGGAACACAACTGACACTTAGCTTCATTAGACGAAACTACTGGATTATAAACGCAAAGGACATCACGCGACAATTAATCCACAAATGCATACGATGTTTCCGATACAAAGCCAAAGAATCAGAACAATTGATGGGAAATCTGCCAACAGCAAGAGTGCAACCATCACGTCCATTTACACACACAGGGGTTGACTACGCAGGACCCATTCACTTAAGAACATCGAGAGGACGTGGCCAAAAAACGCATAAGGGATATGTAGCGCTATTTGTTTGTCTGGCCACAAAAGCTATTCACACAGAAATAGTTAGTGATCTAACAACGCAAACATCCATAGCAGCACTAAAGCGTTTCACGGCCCGAAGAGGGTGCTGTCGTCATATTTACAGCGATTGTGACACCAATTTTAAAGGAGCCAGTAAGGTATTGAAAGATGATTTCAAAAAATTCAATAAAGAATGTATGCCGGGAATATTGAATAATATTTACAATGACGGCATCACATTCCATTTTAACGCCCCCGCAAGTCCTCAACAAGGAGGTTTGTGGAAAGCTGAAGAATATTAGGCGACATTGACAAATTTTAATTCAACGAGGGACATACCAAATTATATAAGCGAAATAAAATTACTAAAACATGCACTTGATGAAATCGAATAACGGAATTTACTAATTTCAAATTCTAATCATCGAATGAAAAGAGATGCACCATTACCATTTATCGGAAATCTGCTAAATGATCTATTTGGAGTTCTCGATGCCAAATCAGCTAAAGAGTTTAATAATCGAATCAATCAGCTTGCAACAAATGAAGAACATATAGTCAACATGATAAAACCTCAAACATCAATTGCAGATACAACCACAAATATTCTGAGAACTCAACAAGCAGAAATTGTCAACCAATGGAAGGATCGTTTGCTCACGAAAATGAAATAATTAAGAGTAAACTAACAGATGCTACTGCATTTTTCTCACTAGTAACACTAATTCAAGAAAAATTATCGGCCGGTATGTTGAAATCTGAGTCCATAATGAAGAAAAGAGAAATAAACCCAAACCCTGAGATCAAAATACTTATGCTCTATCGAGTGCACGAGCTAGCTGTGCACATTTTATAAAATCAAGTTCTATAGAACGAAAATTAATGACAGCCAGTATTTCAACAAAAAGGAATAACATAAAACCTGTGCTGGAGAGAAAACCACAATCATTGAGAGGTTTAAGTAATGTGTAATGGTCAAGATATTTCGTTATCAGGTGTACTTTCATTTTCCATCCTAAAGTAATATACTATAGACTTCTTCGAAAATACCTGTACAATTTTTTGATTCAAAAAAATTATTTAAACATTCTTACGTGCACCGGACCCCGCCCAAAATCAACGCAAAAAGTTAAGGCGTGTTTAAACGAAACAAAGTAAGCCAGTAGAGCACAAGGATGCTCCCCAGTCGGATATAAGAGACAATCCAACTGCTAATTACATGGATAAAAAGAGGAAACACAGTGGGGATACACCACAACAGATGAGGCAGTCTGCTAAAAAACCAACAAGAAGCAGAATTTTCTCTACTGATGATCGGGTCAAACCCCAAACGTTGCATCGTGGCTCTACAACAGTACCCTTGTCTTATGCAAAGGTTGTAGTGGGTCCTGAGGTAGAGTATGCAATTATTGACGGCTCACAGACTAGTGGATCTTTAACGGAAGAGCAACACAGCATTCTTCGTGCTGCGTTGACTCTTCGTTTGGATGAGGAGGTTGTCAGCTCAACTGAGCTCCCTCGCTTCTCATCTTTTTCCTACTGGAGAACTTTTTCTCAAGTTGTTTGTGAAAACGAACGGGCAGTTACCTGACTTAAAGAAATTACCCCTAAATTCTCTGTGTGGGAGGGAGCTAAACTTCTGGTAAAGAAGAAAAGCGAACTCCCAAAACCGGTGAGAGCGACGGTGTATATTCCTGGTCAAAAATTCTTACCAGACTGGAAAAATATAATCCTGGTATGGACACGACAGGCTGGAAGGTATACAGTCAAATAAAAAAGCAAAAACTATTAGCTTGTATACTCATCTGTGGTGTTGACGAAAAATTGGCTTAAGATATTAAGGAAATTGATCTGAGATCATACTACGGCATGCAACGGGTCAATTTTACTTTGGACAGCAAGATCACAGGAGACACAGCACCCACTGCAGAGAGCTCCGGTACGGTAATGTCAAAAGACATCGCTCAAGCTGGACTTGAAGCAATGGTAAGTGTTACAGTTGATCATGACATCTCAGTGACCAGAGATGGAGCTGAAGATTGTAAAATGGTAGTGGATGGTGGGGGGTAAATCTTCAAATCAGAATACAAATCAGGTCAAACAAGACCATTTGTCATGTGAGGGAGGGTTCTACAATCAAGTTGGGGCCGCGACGGTCACGTCTTTTCTCGAAACTGAAGCAGTACCTGCTTTATGTGAAGGTCCATCCCATGTATACAGCTCGACGGCAAAGTCTAACGACTAAGCTGAAGTGCAGGTTTTGGTTTTCTTTTTGTTTCTGGGTTTCTCTTTTTAATCTATCTGATGGGTAGCTTAAAAATAGTACAAATAAACTTGCAGCATAACAATTCTGCTTCCACTGAATTGTGTCAAGCAATTGTTATGCAGCATACAAATATAGTTCTGATGCAGGAACCATGGGTCAATAAAAATCATAAACTGGGCCTGAATTGTAAACAAGGTAGAGTGTTTGTCGGTACAGTTGCGGAGAACCCTCGTTCATGCGTTTACTTGACGAACGACATTTTTGGTATCCTTATACCCCAATGCAGTGGCAAAGATGCTGTTGCTGTTAAAATTACGGTAAAGATCGAGGGTGTAGACACCGACGTAGTCGTCACTTCCTTGTATATACCGTACGATGGTACCATTCCAACCCAAGAACTCGGTGAAGTGGTGGAATTCTCTAGAAACAAGAACCTGCCCTTGATCCTTGGGTGCGATGCAAATGCGCATCATGGAATTTGAGGTAGTTCAGATAAAAACAGAAGGGGAACAGACCTCGTTGAATTTCTTCATGGTACAGATCTAGAAATTCTAAGTAAGGGGAATGCTTCCAGTTTTTCAAATGCAATTAGGGAGGAAATAATTGACATCACCCTCACTAGTCTAGTTTTGGTGAAAAGGGTTCGAAATTGGAGAGTATCGCAAGATAAACTCACCTCAGACCACAAATGCATAAATTTTGAACTTATGGTCGATACATTGGTAAAAGAAAATTTTAGGAATCCCAATTCAACTGATTGGGATATATACAGATCACTTCTAAGCCAAATGTTTCTGATCCATCGATAAACTGTAAACAAGACATTGATAATTAATGTTGCATACCGTATTCAAGAGTGTATGGTCAAGACTTTTGAAGAGTCCTGTCCACTCAGGGCGTTCAATTATGAATTAAACTCACCTTGGTGGAACAGAAAACTTAGAAAGCTGAGATCTGCAGTCGGGAAACTTTTAAAGATAACCAAGCGAACAAATAATACCGATGACTGGAGCGCTTACCGTACTAGTCGGAGGGAATATAAATACAGCATCCGAGGTGCTAGAGAGATTGCTTGGAGTGAGTCAATTGAGAGCAATCCTGTGGCAGCAAGACTCCATAGAGCACTCTCTAAAGAACCCAAATACCAACCAGGCTTACTGCTTATGCCAACTGGACGGTATAGGGAATCTGTGGAAGAAACGGCACAACATCTGCTTTGTACACATTTCCCAGGCACCAGTTCCACTGCTGGTTTGAAGGAACAACCTTAGGTTTCTCCAAATAAAGAGAGCTGGATCTTGGCTGGGAATGTGGTGAACATCAGATCTCTGAGATGGGCCATAGATTCCTTCAACCCGTTCAAATCGCCGGGTCCTGATGGAATCTATCCATGCATGCTACAGAATAATGTGGATGGCCTCATCGGTTCATTGCATAATATTTATAAAGCGTGTCTGGCATATAGATATGTCCCAGAAGCGTGGCGAAAAGCTAGAGTTGTTTTCATACCCAAACCAGGTAAAAACAACTACAGTGAAGCCAAGTCATTCCAGCCAATAAGTCTCAACTCCTTTGTTCTCAAAACTCTAGAAAGACTGGTTGACCGTTATGTAAGAGACACTGCCTTAATACAATTTCCACTAAGTACCAATCAGCATGCATACCAGATTGGGAAATCGGTAGAAACAGCTGCGCATCATTTGGTGAGTAAAATTGAAAGAGCACTTGATGCCAAAGAATTCGCTCTGGGTGTCTTTTTGGATATAGAAGGCGCTTTTTATAATACCACCTTCGAATCAATCATCACAACATGGCATCAACCACACGATCTCTAACTGGATTGTGTCTATGTTAAGTTGCCGCATTGCCTTTGTTGAAATAGGTAATACAACTGTTTCAGTTTCTGTAAAACGAGGTTGCCCACAGGGTGGTGTTCTCTCACCTCTTCTGTGGAGCTTGGTAGTTGATAGTCTTTTTAACAGACTGAATCAATCGGAACCCTATTCTCAGGGTTACGCTGACGATATTGCCATACTGGCAATCGGGAAAGACCTTTGCACTCTGGTGGATCTAATGCAAAATTCACTGAAGTTGGTTGAAGAGTGGTGTGGGGAGCAAGGACTTTCAGTTCATCCTTCCAAATCACAGGTAGTCTTATTAACCAACAAGAGGAAAGTGCCTGCAACACCAAGTCTGTATCTTTTCAGTATGCAGTTAAGCTACTCAGATGAGGTAAAGTTTTTAGGCATTATTCTCGACAAAAGGTTGAATTGGAATAGTCATTTAACAAAAAAAATTGATAAGGCTGTTATTGCCTTTTGGCAATGCCGCCGATCCTTTGGAAGTAATTGGGGTCTTAGTCCCAAAATCATCTTATGGATCTACACAGCTATAGTCAGACCAACACTTGCTTTTGCATGTGTTGTCTGGTGGCCTAAGACGGATAAACATTATATCCGTGCTAAGTTAAATAAAATCCAGAGAATTCGTTGGATGCCATGTTGGGTCTTTCTCCTTTACATCTACATGTGGAGTACATGGCTAAAAGGGCTGTCTACAGACTACATATGGCAGGAACGTGGGAAAGAGGGAAAACTTGTGGTCATGGTCACATTCTTGAAATATTACGGACAGTTTGTCCTGAAATAGATATGCATAGTGATGTCATGACCAAAGTATATAACTTTGAGAAGCCCGCTGAACTGTTCATCTCTTCTAGAGAGGAATGTGAGGGATCTTGGTCTGACTGGTCTTCCAGCGAGATCTACGTCTTCTATACGGATGGCTCACTGTTAAATGGAAGTGCAGGAGCTGGGGTATACTTAGAATTAAATATTGTACCAATAAGTAGCAATAAATTTTCGCTCGGACGGTTTTGTACAGTCCTCCAAGCGGAGGTGTATGCTATCAATGAATGCACATACGTAATAACACGTCTGCGTCTGCAGTGTAAACAAATTTGCATTTGTTTGGATAGCCAAACGGCTATCAAAGCACTTGTAAGCCCAGAGACTACTTCAAAACTCTTCAATGAGTGTAGGAAAAACCTCAGTAGGATAGCACAACTCAACAACATCACACTTCGTTGGGTCCCAGGTCATAGTGGCATTCCGGGCAACGTAAAAGCTGATGAACTTGCAAGGGCGGGAGCGGTCATGAAATTTTCTGGGCCAGAACCCACCGTAGGGTTATCCAAAAAGTTTGCCTTGTCATTATTAAAGGATGATGCGGACCTTAAGATGAATGCTCTGTGGAATGCATCATGAACAGGCAGACAAAGTAAGATGTTTTTTAGCATTTCAGATAAAAATGTTAATTTTCTTTTAAGCTTGAAGAGGAAAACTCTTAGCCCTGTGATCGGTGTCCTAACAGGACATGGACATTTAAATAAACATCTTTTCACCATGGGACTTATAGATAGTCCTATCTGTGGATGTTGTCTTGAAGAGGAGGAGGACTCTGAGCACTTTTTGTGTGTATGTCCAGCCTTCTCTAATGTTAGAGCTAGGATTTTTGACTCTGATACTGTAAAGGCCAGCACCATAAAACTGTCGCCAATACAGTCGGTCTTGGATTTCATTAACCAGACAGAGAGGTTTGTGGAATAGTTGTTATGAGGCCAAACTCGGACACGGCGCTATGGACCGAAGAGTCTGCGTGCCAGGACAAGTTACGCCTTGCGCAACCTGTCCACCCCTTTCCATCTATCTATCTATTGGTGTATGCGATACAAAAACTATTTTGCTATTAGCGGTAAAGGCAATGACGAGATTTGTGTAACAACAACCTTCTGTGTCGAATATAATGTTTTGTTATAAAAAAATTATTGATATTTGTGCTTTTCCAGTTAAATAGTAGAAGCCAGTTGATAAGTCTTTGAAATATTTTTTTTTAATAAAACTGCAGGTAGAGAATGAGAATTTAAGCAAGTTTAGGTATCCATTGCCCAACAATAACAGGATGGAATTCAAGAAAAATAATCGGCGAGTATGTTAAATTTTGAGACCATAATGAAGAAAAGAGAATTAAACCCAAACCCTGAGATCAAAATACTTATGCTCTATCGAGTAAACGAGCTAGCTGTGGCCAGCTTATAAAAACAAGTTCTTAAGAACAAAAAACAATGACAGCCTGTATTTCAACAAAAAGGAATAACATAAAACCTATGCCGTTCTCCGGCAACAATCATTGAGAGGTTTAAGTAATGTCATAAAATGTTTTTTACACTGACTGTTGCGTACAGGCAGAGTGAATGAGTCAATTGGGAACTTTATGAATGCTTCTACAGACAATTTAGATTTAAATGTCAAAACAAATATTAGTTGGTGCCATAATCATAGGTAGCCTAAAGGAATCATAGTAATGAGAACAGTCAATAGTTTGATTCACAGAACTTCCAAGGCACCTTCGTGGAAAAGAACGCAAAGAAATTTCCACCGACTATTCAGAGCAATCGTTGTAGCTTTATTTTTATGATTAAATTAAAAAAGTGAATAAATGCTAGCTTACACCATCTTGCATACCAATGGCATGATCTAGAGAACGCAAAGTTATTACACTCGTTAGTAAAAAATTTAAAAAAATACAAACATTTACATTTTGTTGGCTATTGGTATGCGTTGGCCAAATTTTGCATTAAATGTAAGACTTTCATAATTTAGTGGGTCAAAGCAATGTCATTTAGAAAAGTTCTCAGAAAACCTCTTCATTTTATTTTTATGAAACAATGGCATTGGATCTGCAACTGCCTAACTTTTTCAAAGGGCTCTATTAAAGGTTTCGAAAAACTATTTAATCCAAAGACAATTACACACAAAAAGAATGTTAGAACTAAGGCTACACTAAAAGCTCTTTTGTCATAAAAGTTTTAAATTCATTCCATTTGATCCACAAACTAGTAATTGACGAAAGAATTTCCAACTCTATAAAAATAACATCGAGTGTTCGACATGAAATGCACTCGCCCACGGGCTATTCAATTTCTGTTCTTTTTGAATTTTTGACTTTATTATCTAGCCCAAGGAATATCAATGATAGTCTGACACCGCTCGCAAAAAATGCTAAACAACTTGGATTATGCATCTACATCGGGAAAACTAAACTTTAAACAACATCCAGAAACATATTGCCTGAAAATCTAGATACTGATGATTATGAAGTAGAATATGTGATGAAACGGGGGAGATTGGGATGGAATTTTCTAGTCACATTTAAGTCGTTAAAATTCACACTTTACAAAATATTAATTTTAGCTATTCTATGAAAGCCTATGAAAGTGAAAGCCTATGAAAGTGAAAGATAGACAGTGAATCCATTAAATGTAAAATTCTATCAATATGCGGTTGGGATATCGGACTACTCTTTGTAGATTTTGGATTCTTTAAATCCAACTAAGCTGGATGGCTGAGTCAAATAGAAAGGTCCCCATTAAAAAAAATTATCAACAAATTGTCCAATAAAAATCACCTGGTTTTCGTCGCAGACAAAGAACCATATAACAGTGACGTACAGACATTTTTGTTTTATTAATTAGTTAGATATGTTTAGCACATTAAATATGAAATATTCATTATTCAGACTCTTTGAATATCCGAAAATACCGAGTCAACTATAAAGGAAGGAGATGAGGAAAATGGAAGGAATGGGGATATAGGGATAACTATACTAATTTTTTTAAATGATGATGGACATTTTCTTTAAATGCCTGAGGGGAAAATTCATCGGGAAATACAAAGGAAGGCATTCCACAATTCGTTGAGTTCCACAATTTGGCCAATCTATTAAAATAGTCGTTCTGGAAGGACACAGTTCTACAACGAGGTATTTGTACAACAAATGGAAGAGAACACTCGGCAGCTCTTGTTTGTCGGTTATTCTGCGCACATGGTGGAGAGAAATTTTGAATTTCCTTAGAGGAGAATTCGCTAAAGTTATATATAGTAGATTGACCATCCAGGCACATTTATTCTGTGCTGGAGCAAATCAAGCTGGTCCGTTAGTTTGGTATTTTACAATCAACCATATAGCTTTTCTCTGTACAGAGTCTAGACATTTTATTGTTGGCTGACAAGCACCTCCCCAAACATGACAGCAGTATTCCATACCTGGACGTATCAAGGACTTGAAGATTAGCCAAATTTGCTCGGGATTGAAATACTTTTTACATCGACTCAAGAATTCTAATTTTTGCATTGCAGATTTAGCGAGGTTGAACACATGTTTATTCCATTTCAGGTTATTTTGAATATCTACTACAAGAAGTCTAACTGATTCAACATCATGCAATTCCTCATGGTTTATCTTAATAGTCATAATTTTATGTCGCTCTATGCGTAAAAGGCGGCAAAGTTTAGTTTTGGTTAGATTAAATGAAACAATATTACGATCAAACCATTCCATTATACGCTCCAGATATTTGTTGATAAAATCAATTACCAGCTCTCTATCAGTGATAACTGCAGTATGAGATCGAAATTTTAGAGATGCATGTGATGCATGCAATGTGCTGTCATCAGCGAAACTATGGATTGGATGCACCGTGGAAATAAGTAAGTCATTAATGTATAAAATAAACAAGTTTGGTGGGAGTGCAGAACCTTGGGGAACCCAAGCATTGGTTGTGAAAATATTGGATGTGATACCATCTAAATTAACTTAGCTGAGAGAACTGGCAACTTGTAAGAAAACTATGAATCTATGAGACAGTAAGATGGTTTATTCCATAAGATTTTAATTTAGCTATGAGATTTTTATGCCACACTTTATCAAATGCTTTAGAAATGTCAAGTGAAATGCTGAATGTTTCACCACGGTTTTCCAGCGATTTGTTCTAGAGATGGGATACGTAGACTAACAGATCACTTGTTGCATGACTTCTAAGAAGCCCATACTGTTAGTCATCAATGATTCGCGACATTTCCAAATAATCTATTAAATTGAAGTTAACATATTTTTCAAATATTTTAGCTAAAACCCACAGAATTGCAATTGATCTCTAATTGTTAGGGTCCATCTTACTGCCTTTTTTTGATATGGGTTGAACGCTGTCCAACTTCCAAGAATTAGGAAATATTCTGGGTTTATAAAATAAATAGAAACTTTTTGTTAAAATTGGAGCCAGTTGTCTAGCAAAGTTTTTAAGAATGAGCGGTGGAATACTGTCGGGCCAACAGATTGGTTGATGTTGTTAGAAAGAAGCATTTTCCGTACAATATTGCGATGAAAAATAATTGGTTTCATTTTCGTTACAACTGGAGAAATGAGTGTAGGAGAATTGGGAGGTTCAACTATGTTTGAGTTTTCTGTGAAAATACGACCCAAAAGTCGCTCACGGGAATGTCATTTAGAACTAAGGTTGGAATAGAGGATCAAGTAAAACTGCTCTGGACTGATTTAACTGCCTGAAAGAAACTACGTGAGCCAGATGGGTGCTCGGCGAATATCTTTGCTTTCTTCTGGATAAACGCATCTTTATCCAAGTCAATTTTGTATTTACTAATATTTCTGGCTTTCTTATAGGCGCTATGGGTTTCAGGTGTTTTATTTGAGTTATACGTCTGAAATGCATGTCGTTTATTGCTTACTGCCTCATCAACATCCCGGGTGAACCATGGCTCAGTTATAGGAGTGACTAATCGATTTGGAATAAACCGCCTCATTCTGTCTTTTATGATTTCAGAAATTCTTATTGCCGTTGTGCTAGGATCTTGATCAACACAACAAATAGTTTTCTAAGGTATTTCATCATAAAAGTTCCTCAGTCCCCTCCCAGTCAGCGCGTTTATAATTCCAAATGCGACGAGCATTTGCTTTAATTTATGTTAATGTTGTTAATTGCACTATTGCTGATATTAGTAAATGGTCCGATGTTCCAAAGGGTTGTTCAATTTTTGTTTTCATTGTATCTGGTTCGTTTGTTTAAAACAGATCCAGCAAATTATTGTTATGATGTAAAATTATTTGGGAGTCTAGTGGGACACTCTATCATTTGCGTCAAACCGTTATAATCTGAGAGTATCAGTTCGGCTTGTCTTCCTACATCGTCAGTGCGCGATGAATACTTAAGTCACTCTTAATTATGAATATTTAAGTCTCCAAGAATGGCCAGTCTTACTTTGGGTTAGTCCGTGGTAATCTTGTCTAGATTAGCCGATAATAGATCAAAAAATGGACATCCTGAGGGGGGGGAATTTGGGGATATGTATAACTCTATTATAAACATAGTTTCATCAACACCTGAGATCTTCAGTGCTAGCGAATTATGGTGCTTAGAGTTCAACTGGTAAGCCTTAATTCTCAGGAATGAAAGTGAATTTCGAACACATACACACACACCATGCTTGTTATAAAAGGAATGTTTCAACTCGGAAGTAGGTATCCGGTATTTATCGAGATCCAATTTTGATGCTTTGCCACTGACAACTTTCGGTAAGAAACAATATGTCAGGTATATTTTTTTCGATGTAGCGATGAACCTCGTTTAGATTCGAATTGAGACCTCTTACGCTGGTGAAGTCAATGCTAAGCTGTTGGTTCACTCTGCTGCCATTTTGTTGCGACAAAAACTTACCCTTTGCCATTGCAGGTATAGATACTGAAATTTGGGCAGGCCTCAATTTCAGCACTAAGCAGGGCAAAACAAATGGGTGTCTCCGTCTCAAAAACACGATAGTAGGTTTCATGCAACAGTTGCACAATAAGGGAAAAGCAAAAAAATGGAAACAAAAAATACACTAACAAAATTGAAGATTACAGATAAAGTGTTAAATTCCAAATTCTTACTAATAACTAAAACGAAATTTTACATTTCTTGTTACCAGGCAATAGAAAACAAATTTATGCTTTAAAATAATAGCAAAGCTATAAAACAAAGCAATAACATCTAAGCAATATTAGGTAAAATTTTTACCTGTCTACCGCCTGGTAACAGTTAATATAAAATACCAAATAATTTTTTAATAAAGAACAATCTCATCAATTATATAATTGTACGTCTTCTATCTTCACTTCACTTTTATTTTGATAAACACTAATACACACTCAATGTATTTTATCTTATTTTACCCATACTTTGTATTTATAAAGAATACATACAAAAATAAAATTAAACAAAACACAAATTATTTTTTTATTTTCGATTATTATATTTTTTTCTTTAAGATTTAGCAACCTTCATCTTCTGCCTCCAGTTGATGATTCGATGGTTGTATGAACATCATTCAAGACCGTATTGATTGTTAGAGGATGTCAAAACTATGGTCATCTAGAGATGGAAAAATATATCAATGAAACGAAAACGATAGAGAGGTCTCATTGATTTGTTTCATCATTTCTAATTCTCACCAGAGAACTAAGATTTTTAAAAATAAGTAAATAAAAAGAGCTGAAGGACGCATTTTTACAATATTGACAAGCTATAATCGAAGGTTCTGCGTATATATAACTAAAAAAAACACGTAAAGGAAAAATGGTGTTTTTCTCTGATAAAACTCCAACCATACAACTCGAATCAAAAATAATTAATTTATTGTCTTACTTACTTGAGTTTAATTGCTTACAAAGATCCCAAACATTTTGTTTTATATTGAACATTTGTGTTGTTTCATGAGAAATATCATGTTTGGATATTTGAAATCATGTGGTGGGAATCAATTTTTTTAATGGGAAATTGAAAATGGTCACTGTATGGATATTTGGAGCTCAAAATGGAAGTCGATTAAGTTTTTTTTATGTACTTGATCGGTTTACAAAATTAACAATTAATTAAGAATGCAGTTCTAAAAATAAAATAATTTGTTTTCAATTCAATCAATTGTTGATGAAAAATTTATCTCTAATGTGAAATGTTCCCTATAGTGATTAATGGATAAACTGTTCTTTATTTTGAATACAATTTGGAATACTAAATTAAAATTGAAATTTTTATACTGAGTTTGCCGAATAATTCAATAATTTCTAATCAGGAAGGCAAATAGTTCTGTAATACGATACGATTACAAAACTATTACATCTAAGATCGGGGAGGTCAGCACAGGACTGGTTTGGTTTTGTCATCTTTTTTTATTATCATTTTGAAATTGTTTTTTCGTTGCGCATTTTGTAACCATCCATTAATTAAATTCCAGAACTTCTATCATCAAAATTTTGAAATCTTTGATGCTGTTACTCCTTTTCAAAACAAATCTAATAACAATTAGTGCTTCGTCGACAATCAATAATGAAAATAACAAAAACAAAATTCAATGTTTACAAAAGAGCCTTCTCTCGTTATTATCCATTTTTTTCTCTTAAGGAACTCCTACAGTATTTCATCCCTTTTGAATAAATTATTTATTTGCTAAAAATTCGAATGTACATTTCACTTTTCTTTACAAACAAAAATTTAAAAAAAAAAATTGGAAAAATAACCATAGCAAATTTAATTAATTTATCCTTTTTCATGACAATTCATTTCAGATTTTTTTTTTTAATTATAATTTTCGTTTCCATTAAAATAATTTATAATTGAGAGAAGAAAAATCTTGTGAAATAGAAAGTTTTTTCATCAATATAAATTTTAAGTAATTGCCATTTCTTTTTTCTAATTTAAATTTTATTTTTTCGTTTTTTTCTGTTTTGGTTATTATCAAAAAATAATTTTGCTTTTCTTGTTCCGTTTTTCATTAAAATATGAATTCTGGAAAAAGAACTGGAAATGATGAACATTAAACAACATAATACAAAAGAAAATCATCATAAATTCAAGAAAGTTGTTGAGTGTTGATTTAATTTCTCATGGTAGATTAACTTCGAACATTTATTTCTAAAACCAAAAATATCTGGTTTGGTTGGTCTTTTCTTTTCTTGTTCACTTTGTATAGGATCTTAATTTCATTTTTTCTTTAATATTTTCTTTATTTTTGAAAGTTTTTTTTGGATAATTTGAAAATCAAGTAATTTGATTGAAATTGAATGACTGTACAAAATTAATTTTTGATGTGAAAAGGAGGCATGAAATGGCTAAGCGCACGAGTGGTTAAATGCTGTTAAGCGATAAAAAATTATGGTTAAATTTAAAAGGAACTTGTCATTTTGTTCATTCAAAATCGGATTATTTTTAAAATAAAATGTGTTGTGTAGTAGAAATAACAATATGTATGTGTCACAACAAAACAAAAACAACATGCGTTCTGGGATGGTAATGGACGTAAATTTTACAGCTGCTTTTTATTATTTTTTAATTGAATAACTAAACAAAGAACCCTATCACATAATAAAATATTATATAGATTATAATGATAAGATGTAGAAAACAAAAATACATTAAAAAGTAAAGAGTAATTTTTTTCTTCAAAAATTTGCAAGAACAGTTCGCTTCAATGGTTAAAACCCACATAAAGAGTTAAACAAAAATTTATTTCTTCGGGGGAAAAACTGCGTGCCTGCATCAAATACATTGTGCCAGTTGATGCATAGGGTAATTCCTCAGTTTTTGTGTACTTTGGTAAAATTCCAGTCACTTCTTTTACCTTTGACGAGCAATTCACCCTGATCAACAATGTTTCTAAACGACTAACCGCTGCCTCACCATCAACATAGAAAAATCTAAATTTCTGTTGAATTAAATCGAGTGCTTTGACTCCAAACAAAGTACAGGTGATCCTAAAATTGTCTAGGGGTCACGTGATGGTATCGACGATGCATTGCTAATATTCAACCTTGTCGGCTAGATCAACAGATTTGCTGAAGAAAAACAAAAAATGTCTCTGGAGTCCAGAAGCACAACTAAGCTTAAATTATTTAAAAACCGCTTGAGTGATGATAGGACCAAGCATCCATTAGCTTTTATGTCACAGAAACAAAATTCCCTCAGAGAAACTAAAGTGTTTCAGAGTTTCAGGTTCTAACCGTGCATATCAAACACCCCTTCATGAACCTCACCGATCATTCCAGCCTAAAAATGTTATTTGATAGACTGTCAAGATGTAGTCTCATGCTACAGGCGTACGATTTTGATATCGAATACTGCAAGGAAACCAGGAGCATAGTTGCTGATACTCGTTTTCGGAATAGTACCAACGAAATTAATAGTTCTGTGTAAGATAATCAGGATGTTGTGATGTATCTGAAACTTTCTCATTTGTCAAGCGAATAATCTCCCTATTTTCGCTCACGTAGGTGCTCCAAAAGTCACATAGCTAGGAGATTAAATAATATGTACGGAATTGTCAGTCATGTCAGTTGTACAAGTGCGCTAACACAATTCAGCCATCCATGGGACAGGAATCTCAGGTTTTCTTTCCGGAGAATATATTTTGACTGCTTAGGACTCTTTCCCTGGTCAAAATGAGCAATACTCACATCGTCAAAGCTTTGGATCATTTCAGTTGGTTTGTGCTGGCAAAATCCTTTCAACAAGTTTGGCGCATTGAAGACACTTATTTTTAACAACGGTAAGCATTTCGAGTCCCACCTACTGGCTAACTCAATTAAAACCTTAGATGTGAGGCATACTTCTAAGTATTCACCCCAGTCCAACACCTCAGACTGCCAAACCATTCCATAATACTGCCAAGTCGCTCTTATACCCAGACCAATCAAAAAACCTGAGATTATCACCGTTACAAGATTACCTCGACCTTACGAATCGCCTACCATCCGTCTTTTCAGTTCACACCTCATGTTTTACCTTTTGAACCTCACCAAGTTAACCACGGTTTCGAACACAGAAATCTTCGTGATTTTCAGCTCCAGCATATTTGTGGACCATTCATTCGTCTATTCAAGTACTGAACATCTCTCTAGTATCCAATAGACCGTTCTTCACAACTTACACATGGTTTATATTGAACAACGCCCTTCGATACAATTTACGGAGCAGGGTTGAAAGTTTTTACCCTCAACAAGCCAAGAAGTATACGTTTAAAACTTTGCCCAGAGTAACGCTACCCGTTATTTAAAGGCCAAACTCGCTCGAAAGTTAATGCCGAAAAAACTTACCCAACCTGTTGGGACCGTCGCATTTTTGGTGGAAGACATGCGTTGACTCCTTTTCATATCAAAATAATTTAGTCGATACCATACCTAAAGTTAGATACCATCCTAACTTCATTCATAAGCTGTATCTCATCTGGTTTTATTTCACCCAAAACCCCACCGGTATAGTGACTCTAGTAGAAATGGAGACCTAGGTCCTTGTGAACTGCAACTGTCAAATACCAACTGGCCCAATGGAAGCGCAACCAAGTCCGAATACCTATGTTAATTCTAGTTCTTGGCCCGGCTTAAGACTTCTTCGTGGTGCGGGACATCCCCACGATTTTTTTTCTTTTCTAAGACTGAAATTCAGTCATTTTTATCGTTCTTGAAACTAGATAGGTTTCTTTGTTATAATTTTGAGAAAATTTAGTACTCCCACAGTTTACTTGGTTTGCCGAAATTGTGTTTTTTATTAACTAAACGTTTTCAGTGTTGAAGTTTTTTATTGAACGGGAGTTTAAACTTAAGTATGAGAGGTTTTGATGAGGACTCGATAATTATCACGGGACGCAGACGATCATAAAAATGTTGTCTAGTTCTATCTTTTTTTTGTGTTATATATTTGTTTTGTGATTTAATTTTTTTTGGGTTTCTTGTGTGAAAAATTTTATTTCTTATAAAAAAAAATTTAGGAATCAAAAATTTTCACTATTTTTATTCAAAAATAAAATCTATTATAGGAATAATAAATTCTATCAATGTTTTAAGTGTTTCATTATTACAAAATATAGATTGTTAGAATTTTCAATCAAATTTGTTACAAGGGAAAAGGATTGTTTTTTTAAGTCAAACTTCTTTAGGCGCGATATGAGAATTTTGCACGGAAGTAACCATTTTAACAGATATATAACCTTTAACCACATATATGCATCTCTATCACACTACAGTCTGATTTTGAATTTTAAACACATACATGCACACAATTCCAAAAAAACAACAGTAGAAATTTAAACAACAATGAAATAAAAAATAAAGAAGAAATTCAAACAACAATGAAGTAAAAAAGGGAATCGAATATTATGTTCGGCAAGTATGCGATACAATTCGATTATGTGTATTGTGTTGAGTTGTGTGTGTCAATTGTCATTTATATGTTAATGTTATTATATTTTTTATTTATTCAGTCTCGTACTAAATGTTATATGAGTTGGATGTGTCGATGACGAGACTGAATAAGTGAATAAAAAATATAATACATTAACAAATGAATTAAAATTGACGCACACAATATACATAATCGAATTGTATCGCAAACTTGCCGAACATAATATCCGTATTCCGTAATATTTTATTGAGTTTCGTAATTTTTTAAATTTGTATTTTGAATTGTTTTAGTTTTTTCACTGACCTCATGAATACGAATATTATGTTCGACTTCACGAATATTATGTTCGGCAAGTATGCGATACAATTCGATTATGTGTATTGTGTGTGTCAATTATCATTCATTTGTTAATGTTATTATATTTTTTATTTACTTATTCAGTCACGTACTAAATGTTATATGAGTTGGATATGCCGATTTTAGATTAAAGCATCTCATAAAATATTTAGTACGAGACTGAAGAAGTGAATAAAAAATATAATAACCTTAACAAATGAATGACAATTGACACACACAATACACATAATCGAATTGTATCGCATTCTTGCCGTGCATAATATCCGTAATATTTTATTGAGTTTCGTAATTTTTTAAATTTATATTTTGAATTGTTTTAGATTTTTAACCGACTTCAAAAAAGATGATGTTCTATATTTCATTGTGGGTTTTTTTATGTATGTTAATTGTTAACTGAATTTTCAAAAACGGCTCGTTCGATTTGGATGATTTAAATTGTATTCTATTTTGGCTGATTTTGAGAGGGTCCTTTAGTTTTCTATGATGTGAGAAATACCGTTTTAAGAAAATTAAAAAAACTCGATTTTTTATGTAGCTGATTTCGTCAAAACATCTTAATCTGTTTGGATATTTTGAGTTGTATTATATTGCTATAAATTTTGAGGTGGTCGTATATAATTTTCTATGACTAAAATATGCCGTTTTTTCAAAAGTTTATTTTTAAATAAAAATAGTTGTGTTGATTAAATTTGTTTTGTTAAATAGAAAATGAGTGCGTGTTATCTTTGCATGCGGTTGAAATAAATTTCTTTGGCTACTGTGCCAGGTATTAATAAAAAGATTAAATATAGAATAAATAAGTCATATTGCAATTTAGAGTTGCATTTCTTGATAACATAATCTTCAGTTTGTGTAATAAAAGCAATATTTACATAATGTATTACAAAGTCAATTCAATTATTATCATAATTGAAATATGAAATTAGAGGTTTATGACAAATATGTTAAATTTATTTAACATATTTGTCATAAACCATAAACACATTTGTCATAAAACTGCAACAATTGTTGTACCAAATCTTGTTGTTAAATTAAATGGAGATTAAGGTGGCCCTTAGTTTACTCTAGAATTTTTCGTTCATTTTACAGTTTGCGGTACCACTCCATTTCGTGTCAATACCTATAAAAATATAATTTGTAAAATTTGAAATCAATCGTTCAATTCTAATCGTTCAATACCTAAGGTTGAAAGGTTTTGTTCTGGGCCTTTAAAAATAAATAAATTTTTTTGTACGACACCTTCCCATTTCGTGTCAATACCCATAAAAATATAATTTTCCTAAATAAAATTTTCAGTCCTTTATTAAGAGTTTTATAAAAGTACCGTCGATTAATAATCCAAATTTACAACAAATAAGACGACTTATGGACACTGCAGATGAAGTTATACGAGGCTTAAAAGCGGTAGATGCGGAAACCAGAGATCCCTGGCTAACTTATTTACTAATCCAGAAGCTGGATGAAGAGAGTCGAGATAGATGGGCGACGGAAACTGCAAACATTGAGTTTCCAACATGTCAATTATTAATAGAATTTCTAATGAAAAGAGCAGATGCATTGGATGCTGTAGTAAGCTACCCTGGACGTATTAGCATACAATCCCAAGGTAAACCGATTCCAAAGGCATTTGTTCAGGCAGTGAGATTATGTAGTGTATGTAAAGGTGATTACCATCCCATCTACCAATGTTCAACGTTTAAGGAACGGACGGTGGAACATCGACTAGCGTTAATCAAATCCGAGAAACGATGTTTCAACTGTTTGAGTTCAATGCATTCCGTATACCGATGCAAATCCAAAAACAGATGCCATTTATGTAAACGAAGACACAATTCGCTTTTACATTCAGGAGACGACACTACCAATAGAGCCTACAACAGAGATGTTGAGAATGATCAGCCAACAACATCCAAAAGTATGAGCACAGTAAATACCATCACAGCGGAGAATTTTAGTGAGAAAAAAATCTGTGGTCATTGTAGTACGGATTTAAATTCAGTAACTCTACCAACTGCTATGGTAAGGGTTAAGGATCGTGATGGAAATTATCAAACTTGCCATGTATTACTGGATTCCGGTTCTCAGACATCGTTAATAACCGAAGCATTTGTACAAAGATTAGGATTGCAACGTAGAAATGGAAGAGTAAACATTCAAGGGCTCTCAGATCGCAATCTTGTGATAACCAAAGGGATAGTAGATTTAGTTATAACGCCACATATCCAATCAAATTATAAGACGGAAGTATCCACGCATATAAAACCATCCACTACTACGATCAATTCGATACCAATAAAATTGCTAAATTGTCAGTGTAAATGATCCCATATTACCTTAGCTGATATAAGCTCAAAGACATGCAGAATAGATTTATTACTAGGCACCGACAAATTTTTTGAAGTTCTAAAGTCAGAACAGCTGAAAGATGCCTACAACCGAATTTATGCCGAGAATACGCAGTTCGGATAGGTACTGACGGGTACTCTTCCATCTGATCCAAAATTTGGTCAGTGTCATACCATTGTTGTTGGAAGGGACAATTTAGACACCAGTCTTCGCAAATTTTGGGACTCCGAAGAGATTTTTCATTCTGTCACTTTATTACCTGAACATCAAGTTTGTGAAGAGCTGTTCAAAACAACAACTAACAAGTTACGAGATGATTACCATTATATGGTAAGGTTACCCTTTAAGAAGGAGAGAAAAGCATTAAATGAATCATTACATTTCGCCGTCCAAAGACTCAATAGTATGGGGAAACGGTTTAAGAGAAACAAGGAATTGCAAATTCAATATATAGAATTTATGGAAGAATACGAACGTTTGAACCATAAAATTGAAGTAAAGCCATCAAAATATCAGTGTGATGTTGTATATCTACCACACCATGGAGTAGTGAGAGAATCATTAATGACAACCAAACTTCGGGTGGTCTTTGATGCCTCAGCCAAAACATGTTCTGGATTTTCGCTCAACGATAATTTATTAACCGGTACTCTATTACAAAATTTGTTAAATGATCTGCTAATACGGTTTCGAATGCACGAAATTGTATTTATTGCTGATGTGAAAAAAATCTACCGCCAGATTTGGATCCATCGAATGGATCGACATTATCAAAGAATTGTGTGGCGCAGACATCACGAAGAAGACATTAAACATTACGAGCCAAAAACCTTAACATACGGAATGACATCAGGCCCTTATTTAGCCAACAGAGCTATTAAGCATATTGCCGAAGTTAATAGAGTTCGATTTCCCACAGCGTCGGCAGCTTTATCTCAAGATATGTATATGGACGATCTACTAACCGGTACAAATTCCGTAACAGAAGCATCAACTCTAGCAAATCAAATTACAATCATGGGATTTAATTTAAGAAAAAGAAAATGGGTTTCCAATTTCACTGAGTTTATGAAAATAATGAGCCAAGGTGATGTAGCGACCTCTGCTTCTAAAATCTTCGACGACAATCCAGATGAAGTTAAGGTGTTAGGACTTCAATGGCAGCCAATGGCCGATCAATTTACTTACCATGTCACGCTCAAGGATATAGTGCCAACAACGAAGCGATCTATATTATCGGAAGCGAGTCGCATCTTCGACCCACTAGGATTGGCAGCGCCTTTTATCATTAAAATCAAAACCTTTTTCCAAACAGTATGGTTGGTAGACGGAGGATGGGATGATGAATTGACAGAGAAGCTCAAAACCCAATGGGTAAAAATTCGAGCGGAAATCATGGAACTGGAAGGGTTAGTAATACCAAGATGGTTGCATGTTACTACTGTTGAGTATCAATTGCATGGGTTTTGTGATTCAAACGAGTTAGCTTATACTGTTACTGTATATCTCAGAACATATTATAACGGTAGTATTGTTACTAATTCGAACGCCGCCAAAACAAAGGTTGCACGTCTGAAAAATATATCATTACCTCGCCTAGAGTTAAACGGTGCAGTCCTGCTAGTTCGTTTACTTAAGCACAAACAATCATTACTGAACCGTTCTAAAATTCAATTGTTTGGATGGACGGATTCCACCATTGTACTTGACTGGCTTGCCGAAGCACCACGTAAATGGAAAACATATGTTGCTAATAGGACTAGTAAAATTTTGGAAGTACTCCCCAGAATCAAGTGGCACCATATTTCGTCCAAATTGAATCCTGGAGATTGCGCTACAAGAGGTTTAAGCCCAAAAGAACTTCAAAATCATTCGTTGTGATGGCACGGTCCAGAATTTTTAAAGCTTGAACCGAAAAATTGGCCAGTTTTGACAAGAACCAAGCCAATAAGCAATATAGATCGAAGAGAAAATTTACAAGTGATGGTAACACACTGCGGAAAGGATACAAACATAATCGAACAATTAGTAAATAATTATTCCAGCTACGATAAGATCATACGAATCCTGATGTTCATACAGGAATTTATTTCTTTAAAATGTTGCAAATCTCAATTTGAGTCCAAGTTATGTCGAGTAAATTGGCGATTAGCCGAAACCACGATAGTCAAATATGTTCAACATCTAGATTTCTGCGATGAACTTCAAGCCATTAACCGAACCTGTACTGTACCGAAATCTAGTGCTATCAAATCGTTAAATCCTTTTCGAGATAGTAATGGCCTATTACGAGTAAGAGGTTGGATTGAGTAGGCCATAGCACCATATGATACACTCCATCCCGTCATATTATCAGCGAAATCAGAATTAGCGAAGCAGATAGTGTTGAAATATCATATTGGAAATTTCCATTGCGGCGCATCATTACTAATAAGTCTGTTTCGAAAAAGATTCTGGTTTATTCGGGTTAAGGATTTTATTAAAACAACAACACTAAGATGCGTAAATTGTATGAAACAACGTCCACAAACTGAGAGTCAACTGATGGGTAGTTTACTGAAAGATAGAATTCAATTAGAACGTCCTTTTTTAAAAATTGGTGTCGATTTTGCTGGACCTGTTAATACGTATTTAAAGGCGGTCGTGGTCAACGTACACAGAAGTCATATATTTGCTGCATAGTGTGCTTAAGCACTAAAGCTATACATCTAGAGATCGTTGGTGATCCAACAACAGATTCATTCATGGGAGCTTTACACAGATGCTTTGCTCGAAGTGGTGTTTCAACGGATATCTACTCCGATAATAGAAGTAACTTTCGTGGAGCAAGCAAAAAGCTCCAAGATTTAAATTTATTCATTAAACCTAATATTGATTTTATGTCTCAGTCTATGTTAAATAGTCATCAAATTTTGTGGCATTTCATACCGCCAAACGCACCACACTTTGAAGGTATTTGGGAGGCTGGAGTCAAGTCGGCAAAGACACATATGGAAAGGGTGATTGGCAACCAAATACTTACCCAAGAAGAGCTGCACACCTTATTAGTACGTATTGAAGGGCTTCTAGACTCGAGACCAGTATGTTATTTGGGAGAAGATGAAATTGATCCATTAACTCCCGCACACTTTTTAATTGGCCATCCTACCACAACCATTCCACAAGAAGACGTCTCAGAGGTGCCATATAACAGATTAACTCATTGGCAGGCTATTCAAAAAATGACTCAATTTTTTTGGAGAAGATGGCATCAAGAGTACATTACATCTTTGCAAACTCGAGGAAAATGGACAAAAGAGATGAGGAATATGTGTGTCCACGATGTGGTACTAATAAAGGATGAAAATTCGCTTGTAAATCAATGGAGAATGGTGAGAGTGATAGCAGTATTTCCGGGAGCTGATAATCTCGTACGTGTCGCTGAATTCCAGACAAAACAAGGGGTAGTTCGAAGACCAATAACAAGGTTATGTCGTTTAACAGTAAATTGAAATCAGACGACTTTCAAGGCGGCCACGATGTTCGAGATACACAATTTATGTTCACTATAAAACTTAATTTGTATTTTTTTATTAGTATTGTATAAATTAGATTTTTGCACATCGTACATAACAAATTTATATCAATGGATCACAGCAATCACAAATCATTCGAAATTGGTATAATTCTCCGGTATAATAATGACACATAAAATTTGTTTCTTTGATGTAATGATAATTCATAATTTTTGGTTAGAATAATATATGAAGTGAAATCGAGTACAACTCTTGTTGAAATTAATAATAATAACACTAGTTTACAAGAAAAATCTCCCGAAATAAAACCCAACTTTTCTCATAGATTTGGACCTCTTGAATACGAATATAATATTTATTTATTTTTGTTGCTCTTATTTTTTGAGATATTCACAAAAAACAAATTTTTTTGGTTATCAAAAATGTTGTTTCGGTTTTTGGGTCTCATATTTTACAAAACAAACAAATTAAAAATATTAACGAAACATGTGCATAGCAAATATGCCAACAAACATTTTGAGCAATATTTTGTAAAAATCCATTCTTCCAGAATCCTGAAGTTACAGTCGAAAAAAGTTGAAAAAATACGAAAAATTCACGTTTTTTTTAAATATTTCCATTTTCAACGCCATAAATTTTGAACAAATAAAGACACTAATTTTTTTTAATTTCTTGGAGCCTACAGTAATTTTAATTTTCTTTTTTATAAGCTAAAAGAAGCGAATATTGGTGCGGTTTGCACCAAGTTATTCATGTTTCCCCAAAGAAAGTCAAAACTCAAAATTTGGAAAAAATAATTTTCACTTAATTTATTGTGCCATAAATAATAATTTTACATGTTCAGTCGTTTTTACTGAGGTTTATCAGTAAAGAATTAGTTTAAGATAGTGAAGTATAATTTCTATTTTTGTTTTCGAAGTTGGGAAGTGGATCAATATGAGACGTATACAGAAAATATAAACAAAAAATGAATTGTGAGGAGGCAAAACATCATAATATCAAGTTCAAGCACCATAAAGTTAAGCCCCTATTTATGTCTATTAATACCTGTAAGGTTTGTTTCTTTCTTCTTTCTCTTTATTTTGTTTTTTGATATTGTAAATTTTTTTTCTATCACCGCCCACCTTGTGTTACTCCTTACGTTTATGATGACAGCAATTACTTCTCCTTTTTAATAGTTTTTCGGTTTTCCCAACTTTTGTTTAATAAGTTTAATGAGGTTTCTTTTTTTTTTTTTATTCAAAATTAGGCATGTTTAGTGTTAATTATAATAAATTATAAGTTAACGTCTCTGAATATCCGAAGATACCATGCCAACTAGGGATAAGAATCGAATGCAAATTAAGTTTCTCTGAGAAATTTATGAACGCCAACTTTAAACCGCTGAGGATTAAAGTCATCTGGGAAAAGCCACGAAGGTAAGGTATTCCAAAGATGAGAAACTCTGTTGAAAAAGTCACGTTGGAAGGCTACAGTTCTACACCTACTTATTTGAACCGTATAAGGATGGGCCGCTAAAGTTGCTCTGGTGTGACGCGATAGGTTTGCAGAGTTAGGTAAAATCGATTTAATCTCTTCCGAAGTTCGTTCATCCATAATATATTTGTAAAAAATAATCAAATCAGCAACATTTCTTCTGTGCTGCAAAGAATCAAGATGGTTAGTAAGATTTGAGTTACCGATAAGTTTAATAGCTCTTCGCTATACAGAATCAAGGCAATTTAGACTACTCAAGTATTCTCCACCCCATATGTGAGAACAGTATTCCATGCAGGGACGTATAAAAGATTTATAAACCAAAAGAAGCTGTTCGCTATTGAAAAACCTACGACATCGCCCCAAAAATCCTAACTTTTGAACAGCATTCTTAGCCAGATTAAAAACATGAGAATTCCACTTCATATTATTTTCAATCTCAACTCCTAGAAGTCTGACAGACTCATTCTCTAAAAGATTTTTGGAGCCAAACGTTAATGGAAAAGGATTGGGTGTCGTTATTCTAGAAAAATGACAAACCTGTGTTTTGCTTGTATTGAATTCAACACTGTTAGTAATACCCCAATCCATAATTGTTTTAAGATCAGTGTTCAGCGAATCTATCAATTTTGATCTACAGTCACTAAGCGCTAAGGGTGTATATAATTTCGGTGCTTCATGAGACGCATGAAGCGTGCTATCATCAGCAAAACTATGTATAGGACGAACCGTAGAATCTAACAAATCATTAATATAGATAAGAAAAAGAGTAGGTGACAAAGCGGAACCCTGAGGAACTCCTGCATTAGTTGAAAAAGTATTCGATGACACACCATCTACATTGACCCGAAATTTTCGATCAGAAATAAAGCTCTGTGTCCAGGATATAAGTTGTTCATCTAAACCATAGGATCTCAATTTGCATATAAGGTTGTTATGCCATACTTTGTCAAATGCCTTGGAAATATCAAGAGCAACACCGAAAGTTTCTCCAAAGTTCTCAAGCGACTTATTCCAGACATGAGTGACAAAAGACAGCAAATCTCCCGTCGCTCTTCCCTTTCGAAATCCGTATTGTCTTTCATTAAGTAATTTCGAAGACTCTAAGAAGCTCATTAAATTAAAATTTACATATTTTTCAAATACTTTAGCAACAACTGATAAAATTGAAATGGGTCTGTAATTTGTAGGATCAGTCTTACTGCCCTTTTTTTAAACTGGCTGTACACTAACCATTTTCCATATTTCAGGAAAAATCCCTTTTTTATATGACAAATAGAAGATTTTAGTCAGGATTGGGGCTAGCTCTCTAGCAAATGTTTTAAGTATAATTGGAGGAATAAAATCAGGGCCTGTTGACTTATTAGTATTAATTTGTAAAAGCATTTTTCGAATAATGTTTTTACGAAAAATTATCCGTCTCATTTTATAAGATACTTTAGGAATAATTTTAGGTTGGAAATTAGGTTCTTTTAAAGTAGAATTTATAGAGAAATAATGCCCAAGCAAATTAGCTTTCTCTTTTGGATCAATGACTGGTACATCTCTATCAACAAGAGGTGGTAGGGAAGATTTACAAAAATTGCTTTCGACAGCCTTTGCGGCTTTATAGAAATTGCGCGAGCCCGTTGGATGTTCAGCAAATTTAGATGCTTTTTTCCTATTAAATAGATGTTTCTCTTCATTTATTAGCTTTCGACATAAATTTCTCTCTTTTCGGTACTGACTAAGGTTTTCATCAGTTTTGTTTTGATTAAACTTTCGAAAAGCCTTTTTTTTATTTTTATAGCTTTTTTGCATTTATTCGAAAACCACAGATCAGCCTTTGGAATGATCTGTTTATTAGGAATAAATCTTCGCATACCATCAATTATAGTTTCAGTAAAATTTGACGCAGCTATGTTTGGGTCTTCGCCGGTAAGACAATAACGTTTCCAAGGAAACCATTTAAAATAACTTTTAAGCCCTTGCCAATCCGCAGCTTTGTAATCCCAAACATGACGAGGATTCGCTTTAAATGGTTTCGGAATTTGTATATTTAGTTGTGTGGAGATCAAATTATGATCTGAACCACCCAAAGGCTCTAAAATTTTAAATTGGACCAAGTGTGGATCGTTTGTCAAAAACAAATCTAGTAAATTGCTCTTTTGTCCAAGAATGTCAGGAACTCTGGTTGGTTGGTCTATTATCTGGGTAAAATTGTGATAAAGAGCAAATAACTCAGCCTGTTTACCAACCTCGTCAGTTTTAGAACTATGTGTAAGCCATTCTTGATTATGGACATTAAAATCCCCAAGAACTATAAATTTCGCATTAGGATACTCAACCAACCTATCTATCTTTTCAGATAGGTCATAAAATAAATTAGAGTTCTCAGGCGAATTAGGTGAACGATAGAGTCCAAATGCAAACAGTGTTTTATTTGGACAACTACTTTTTAGTGACACCATATTGTGAAATTTTGTATTTAATTCAAATTTATTTAATCTCACATATGGTATAGTATCCCTAATATAAGCACAAACTCCGTGCTTAATGTAAAAAGAGGATTCAAGTTCATAATTGGGACAGATGTATCTACTTTTATCTAAGGTCACACCACGCGCACTGATAATCATTTCCGTTAAAAACAAAATATCAGGTTTGATATTCTCAAGATAAAGATGGACTGAATTAAGATTGACGTTCAATCCCCTTATATTCGCATAGCTAATTGATATTTTAGCCATTTAATTAAAAGCAAAAGTTTATTTAAACAGAACAACAATACAAAAACTAATAAGATCTAAATTGACTATTTCAACAGCTGGACAACCTGAAACTAAGTCTAGGTTGACTGCTAAAATCGTCAATCCAAATCGTCAGTTTATATGAGAATCATAAACTCTTGACGTAACACGCGCTGTCATACTGGCAGATCGCAGAGAGACTTCTTTGTCCGAACTGCGTACAAATGGAATAGTTTACCGGAACACTTAGTCTCAGGTGGCTTCAACCCACAGATGTTTAAAAAAAGCGTTAATCTACACCTCAGAACGCCAGTTGTTGTGGGACCCAGGTCTAGACCTAGGTCTTAAAAGGTATTTATGTGTTGTTGTGACACATATTCTAAACCCTATTACACAACACATTTTATTAAAAAAAAAAAAAAAAAAAAAAAACACAGACGAAGGAAACTATACAGAAAGTTAACTATGAATTTTTACTGAATTACCAGTACTACAGAAAAATTATTAAAATAACTAAATTATACAAATAAATCAACCGAAAATTTAAGTAACAAAAACAAACTTATCTTTGAATTGGAATTTGTTCGTAAACTGTTATTAATAAAATCCCTTATCCTTAAATATTAATTGAATTAATATAAATTGTTTCCAAACAATATTTTATTTTATTTTGTAAACAAAATTGGTTTGCAAAACTTCTTGTAGTGTTCCACTCCTATGATGTTTTTATCAAAAAAAATCTTACAATTGAAACTTGCAATTAAAGATGAGTAGTATCACGTCGGGTGGTAACCAATTATATAGCTGGTTTAAATGCTATATTATATTTTGCTGCGTGTTCACCGTTGTTCCACCAGGATGCGTGTAGTTGGACAAAATTATTTGTTTCCTATTCTGCCAGAAAAAAATGCACTGAAAAACAAAAGGATGAGATCCACAAATTGTTAATATATCAACTTCGTCTCTTGATTGAGATACGGATCCATCTTTAATGATCTGATGATTTCGATATGATTTTTAATGCAAACTCTTTGTGCGTTTCTCTTTCAGTAACACAAAAAACTTTTCCAAATACTCCACGTACTACAGTAGTATTATTCACAAATTTGTTATCAATATTACTATTATCAACTTTAAAATGTGGTAAAAATATTGATTAAATGTATGGTACAGGCTAGCATGTTTTTTGATGAATTTAAAGGATCTGACAGTGTGACGTCATTCCATTTGTGTCGAGATACACGACTCTAAGGTCTACTATTTTGGCTATACGCTCTTTGAGACCCAACACGATTGCTAGAGTTCAAAATATTGGTTGTATAACTAATTAAAGAAAACTGACTATTATATTTTAGTTATTCTTGAGTTTCTACTTTAATTTTATTATTTTCAATAGTTGAGATTTTGGTATTTTTATTAATCAAATTTCACATTAATAATTAACATTTTATATACGTGTTTTTGAAAAAAACAATTAATAATATAAGTAGATAATTTTCTTTTTAAGTAGATAATTGTCGTATGATTAGTTGCAAATAAAATCTCTCTGAGGATAAATTTAATTTCAAACATTCAAGTGAAAATATTCATTAAAAAAGAAAAATATTACAAAAATAAATTTTAAATCGTGTAATAATAATCCTTTTATTGACTTTAAACTTTATAATACAGTTGTATACATTTAATAATTTACTGAGATCAGCTTTTAATAGTAAGCTTTACAGCAGATGAAATTAATTATTATGAGTATTGCGAAAAATAAATGAAGAAAGAATGTTTATATATTCAAATGCAGTTCAGTCTGCTTAGTAACTAATAAAAAACTTATATTTACCTAACCTACTTAAATCTAAACTTAAAAGCTACGTTGCAAAAATTAAGCGGTAGTAAAGCTAATTGCATTTATTAATTCATTTTCAATACAATTTAATTTATTTATATATCTATCATTAGCTTCTCTAGCAACTACATTGACAAGCTTTATATTTAATTCGTTGTGCAGTCTTAAAGTGCTATAACGTCTAGGGCGTTTATGTATAGTTTTTAGAAATTTGTTTTGAATTATTTGAAATTTCTTTTTATGACACAAAGCAATGTCCCACCAAATTGGCGCACCATAAAGTATGATATTAAGAATCACACACTTGTAAATTAGTGTCTTATTATGACTATTCAGTTTACTATTTCTGTTGAGTAGAGGATATAGACTTTTGAACAGTGCATTACATTTTTGTTGTATTTGAGTGACGTGTGTCTTAAATGTTAATGATTTATCCAAATAAATTCCTAAATATTTAGTTGAAGCTTTCCATTCCAAAGAAGAGTTTTGAATCAGAAAGGGTTGTTGTGGAAGTTTACGGGATGCTCTGCACCTAGTAAAATAAATAGCTTCACATTTTGATATGTTAATACTAAGTTTCCAGTTTTTAAAAAATTCGAGAATTTTAGTGAGGTACAATTGAAGCTTATTGATAATAGATACCGCCAGCTCATCTGACATAAATATTGCAGTGTCATCAGCAAATAATGATAATTTACATTCACTATCTCTTGGAATATCATTGATGAATAAACAAAAAAGCAAAGGACGCAATACGGCACCTTGAGGAACCCCAGCTGGAATGCTAAGTATAGAGGACATGGAATCAAAAATCTGGACAAAAAATGTTCCATCAGTTAAGAACGATTTTATGATTTTAATTAAAAATATTGGAAATCCATATATAAATAATTTATAGCAGACTGCGTCTTGCCAAACTTTATCAAAGGCTCGTTCAAGGTCTAATAATATCATTCCAGTAGATTTTAGCGAAGATCTATTAGATTTAATATGATTGACTACACGATGGATTTGATGAACTGTAGAGTGCCCAGATCTAAAACCAAATTGCTCGTTTATAATTATTTGATTGTCAGTTATGAACTCTTCCATTCTTCTTTTGATAATCTGCTCAAAGAGTTTTCCCAATGTACAAAGAAGACTAATAGGTCTGTAGCTTGTAGCAAGAGTAGGGTCTTTGCCAGGCTTTAAAACAGGGGTAATCTTAGCTTTTTTCCATTGAATTGGGAAATAGCCTAGGTTCAAGCAGTACCCGAATATTATCTTAAGAAAATGGATTCCACTTTCAGGAAGATTTTTAAGTAAAATAAATGGAATATTATCTACACCTGGAGCTTTGAGCCTTGGAAGGAATTTCAAAATATCAGAAATTTCAGAAGGGCGAATTTCAGGAATTGTAGCATTGTTATCCAAAGTATTGAAATTAGTGCAAAATTTATTCACTTGTTCTTCAATTACAATATTGGAGTTTGGAATTTGATGAGCGTCAAGGAAGACATCAGCCAATACTTGTGCCTTTTCTGTATTTAAGAAAATTCGATTTCCAGTGTTGGGAGTAACTAATGGTGGAATGGACTTGCGATGGTTTTTAAAATGTTTAGTTGTTTTCCAGAAGATTTTTGAACCAATATCCAAGCATTCAAGCTTCGTTTGCCATTTTTGATTATAAAGAATATTTATATGATATTTAATAATTCTATTTAGCAAGTTTATTGAGGTTTTAATGTGAGCAAGGCGACTTCTGAGGTAAGATCTTCTAAGCGAATTTCGGTGTCTGATAAAACTTAACACTTGATCAGATAATAACAATTTATCAGTTGGAAGAACAGGCACAAGCGGTACGGATAGCTCACGAGCTGAAGAAATGGATGCTGTCAAAAAATCGACTGCAACGTTGACATCTGAAATAGTATGAATTGAACTTAAATTGAAATTTTCAATTTCAGATGAAATATGATTCTGATAAATGCTCCAATTAGCATTTTTATAGTTAAAGTATTTACGATGGCAATGATCTACTTGATTATTAAATACTATTGAACAGAGGACTGGAAGATGATCGGAGCAGAGTGCTTGAATGGTGTTAACTTCGGATATCAACTGAGGGTTGTTTGTTAAAAATATATCAATAATACTAGGGACTCCAGCAGGACTATAGTGGGTAGGATCTTGGGGAGCGATAACAACACAATCAGAGTTAATAGAATAATCATATAAAGTTCGACCACCGCGGTTAGTTCTAGGACAAAACCAGTTAGGATGCTTACAATTTAAATCACCACCAATTAGGTAAGGAATATTACCACTACAAATTTTTATAAAATCATTTCTGAGATGCTCAGAATTCGAATATGAACAATATACAGAAAATATTTTAAGTTGATTATTATCACTACTTATTATATTAATACCCAGGGATTCTATACAATTTAATTTAAGGTCAGGAAGAAGCGAATGTTTAATGCAATCTTTTATAAGAATACCAACACCACCCCTGCGAAGATTTTCTCTATCATTACGATAAAAGCGAAAATTAGGAATCGAAAATGAAATAGAAGGCTTTAAATGCGTTTCACTAATAAGTAATATATCAATAATAAAATTATCTAAAAACTGAATTACCTCAAATTTTTTATTTTTTATACCGTACGCGTTCCACACACAAATTTTTAAAGAATTATGGATAACAGACATATTTAATAGCAATATTAGCCATAACCTCAAATTGTTCTTCTTTGGAATGGCACCCCCGAAGTCCTGAAACAAGTTCTTTGAGAATTTGTAATAACTCATGTGGTGCAAACAAATCATTTGTGCTATCTGAATTAATATTAATTGAATTTTGATGATTGATTGCATTTGTTTGAACCACTGTACTGAACTGCATTTTTTTGTTAACAAAATTATTATTATTATTATTATTATTAAAATTTTTATTGTTGTTTTGATGAGGTATTGAAGAAATAATAGGAAAATCCTGTTGTTGAAATGAAAACGTTGGTTGATTTGAAGGTCGACTCAACTTATTTTTTAGATTCAGATGATTTTTTATTTGAATGTATTTTTCTCTTTCTGGACAAATTATAGAGTTAGATGTATGATTTCCACTACAATTACAGCAAACATGTTTAGTAATATCGTTTTGCAAAGGACACTCCATATCATCAATATGTTCATCTCCACCACAGAAATTACATTTTGGCTTCATGTAGCATGCGTTCGCTCCATGACCATACATTTTACATTTATAACATTGAAGAGGACCTTTGCTGGTGGATCGACAAATCTCCCATCTGCACACTGTGTTATTAACAAATCTAATATTTTTTAGTTGGTTCAGAGACATTGATCCCTTTTTGAAAGCAACAAAATAAAGGGCATCTTCACTGTTTCGACGATATTTTTTAGGAATAGTTTTCCAAACATTAACTGGACTCAGGCCACTATTCTCAAGGCTTTTCTTGTCTTCATTTGTATCCATATCATGGAGCCCGCATAGTACAAATTGTCATATTCTTTTAATTTAGTAAAAATTTTGTTATACTCTGATAGGCTATATGTAAGTATTTTTATGCCAATTGACATGATTTGTATATTATATTTTGAAATATTTAGTTCCTTCATAGTTTTATGAATCTCCGTTGAGGAAGATTTTGTAATTATTGGAGGAATTTTTTCTACCTGTTTTCTAGCATTTTGACCAGACGGAGAACTAGTTTGCGGTTTTTTGGCATATTTTGATAAATTAACGTTAGGTGGTAAACCTGCATACCTGTTTACTGTTGGGATATCACTCATTTTAATGCCTTGACTCATCTGCTTAATGCTGCTGAGCGAGCTCCTAGGGAGGCTACGCATCTGGCGACTTTAGTTCTTTTATTTGTGAGAATCCACACACAATTATCACAAAACAATCAATTTATATTTCAAGGTTTAACTTTAATTTGATTTGAATTTATAACTAACAACAAATCCAAACAAAAAATAAAACACAGTTAGAAATTTCATTTTAATATTGAAAAATTTGATTATAACTTGATAATTTGATGTTTACTTCGCAAACACCGAATATCGAATCCTTCAAATCGTGTATTATTTTTAAAAATCAATAAATCAATAGTGATAGATGCCTTGTAATGCAACATAAATTGTTAGTAAAGTGTAAAGTCAAGTTTATTTAAGAGGCGTCGTCAAGAAGTTTCAAGTGTAAAAATAGCCCAAATTCATTTTGTTTTATTTGTGGAAGTTACGTAATATATCTGCTAAAAGAATCACCCCATTTATAAGAACTGCCTATCTTCATTACTAACTGATATTTTCCAACTCCCAAACATAAAATAAATCCGAGGTGGGAGGAGCTAGATCATGTCAAAAACCTTTACCAAAAAAATCCCAATTTCGAGAAAAATCATATACAAATAAAATACAACTTTTGTCAAAAAAAAGACATTTCATTATCTACTTACTGATATTTTTCAACTCCTAAAATAACTCCGAGGTGGGAGGAGTTAGATCTACTATGAAAACAACTTATATATAAATCATTTATGTTGCAGAATTTAAATTATTCTTATAGTTAAATTCTTTTTCCAAATTTTAAGCTTTGAATTTCTTTTCAATAACTTTCAATAACAATAAGTTTTCAATAACTTGGTGCAAACTGCACCAATATTCGTGTAGTTTAGCTCAAAAGAAAGAAAGTTGAAGTTACTATAGACTCCAAGAAATTAAAAAAATTAGTGTCTTTGCTCAAAATTTATGATGTTGAAAATGGAAATTTTTTAAAAAAACTTGAATTTTTCGTATTTTTTCAACTTTTTTCGACTGTAACTTAAAGAATCTTTAATGGATTGTTACAAAATATTGCTCAAAATGTTTGTTGGCATATTTTCTATGCACATGTTTCATTAATATTTTTAATTTGTTTGGTTTGTAAAATATGAGACCCAAAAACCGAAACAACATTTTTGATCACCGAAAAAATTGGTTTTTCGTGAATATCTCAAAAACAAGAGCTAACAAAAAAAAATGAATATTATATTCGTATTCAGGAGGTCCAAATCTATAAGAAAAGTTGGGTTTTATTCAGGGAGACAAAAAAAGTTCAAAATTTGTAAACTAGTGTAATTGTGCTAATAAATAAAATAAATTAATTTAAATTGATATCGCGTGAATCTTTTTTATTTCAACGAAGCTGCAAATATATACAGTCCATTAAGCTGAATGAAGACGGTATTTTGTTTTTTATTCGTGATGTTTAAAGAAGTTTAGTTTTTAAAATGCCACTTGTGTGGTAAGGTTATGGTTTATTTTCTGATAAACGATGGTGAAGGGATTTTTTTTGTTGAAACTCCACCGGGATCTAGTAACTCCTAATACTATCATGAAGGAAAGACATTTCCTAGTGAAATGATCAGGTGAGAGCATGTTTCGTCCGGTTTGTATGTAAGTTCATATTTGTTTTTGTGTTTTGTTTTTTTGTGCCCCTTTCTTATCCGCTCACGTATAGGATTACGTGATTGTCGATTTAATCAAATAACAATTGAGTCAATTTGATAGAGTGTGAATCGGATAACAGTTAGGTGAACGTTTCTTCAGCCTTGCATCCTCGCTCATCTAGTTGTCTAGACTGCACTACTAAATGATAAAAAGATGCGATAATTTAGTAGGACAAAAAAGTTTCTCTACATATCCATACGGATATTGAAGGCTTATTTTTCATTTTTCAATTGGAAAAAAAAACATATTCTAACAAATAACAACCGTTTTATGCGGCAGCCTTAGATACTTTCAATGGAAGATATTTACACCAAACCATCGCTAATTTTTCTAAAGCCGAACATATATCCCGATCTGGAACATTACATTTTATTACAACTGTTCTAGATCTCAATTTAAATAAGCCAGTCAGACTAACTTAAAGTCAGAATATTATTCTAGGTTTTATATTTATTAATAATAAATTCGATATTTTCGTTCTCAGTGAGCTGAACATATGAAGTGACATGTTCGTTTGAGCATAATAGGATCAATTTTTGTTGATATATCCTCACTTTTGACATATGAGATAACGTGGCATATTATTTACCACAGGCAATAGCAGTGGGATATCAATAGATAAGGTGATATCTTAAGGATGCTGGCGGATGAACTGTATTCGGTCAACGGCTGTAATGGATAGACTGAACATATTGTGGTATAGTCACAACCTCATTAGTCGTCATTTCTTGTGTTATCCGGTACCGCTCATAATGGTTTCCCATCCATTCACCATCCATAGTCATATTTCTTTTAGTCCCCATCACTCATAGTTTTCTTATTTTTCTTAAAATTTAACTAAATTTTCATTGACTGGTCAGACATATTTGAGAAGAATTATACTCATTGCACTAATTGATTTTAAATGGTAATTAATTGAATGTTTTCACTACCTATAGTAAACTTACATTTTGATCAAAAAGAAAAAAAATTGCATGAATGTAAAAATTATTCCTTAAATATTGTCTATATAAGCATCGCTATTTTATTTTTGCAATGCACTAGAATTCACTCATATTATGTTTCCACCCGCTTTAGTTCCCTCTATTGTTTCAATTTGAATTCTCTAACTATCAAGCTTAATTACACGAAGAAGCTTTCTAAAACCTTACAACAGCTGTGCGTTTATTTCTACAGTCATTAACATGCAAGAAGCATGATCTTGCTTTGTTGTACATTCAATTTTTTTTCTCTGTGCATGAGAAAGAAACAAACAACAAATCAAAAATAAAATTTGCTTCAAACAATTCTTTTGTTACAAAAAACCGACCTTCACTGTTTTTTTTATATACCTGAACGCCTTAACGTCGATTAAAACTTGCAATTTATTCATTCTAGATTCAATGTTAAATGATATTAATGAATCGGAAATAAGTTGTATTGTAAAAATGGTTTTGCGCATTATTTTGAAAAACCAAACGGTTTTTTTTAACTATAAAAATTTCCTAACACTTGATTTAAATTAATTTTTTTTATATCTGAAACTCGATATTCGAGTTTGTTTCGATTTTCAAAAAGGAATTTTTTTTGGGTATATAGGGATCGACTGTAGGTTTGTGGCTCGCTTATTCGATTGGATTTCAGTACGCGTCAGTTTATTACGGTTGTCTGATCGTATATCGCGGAGGTGAAGACGGAAGATTTTGTTTTGTGGTGCTCATAATTAGTTGAAGGATTAAAATTTTTTTTATTATTTTTAATCCACGGTTCGCGGTGTAGTGGTAAAAAAAACAAGATCTTTCCTTGTAATTTCAATTTTGTTAGTGTACCGCAAGAATGAACGTAATACCAGGTGTTTTGTGTTCGTGATATCGCGTTATGAGCCCCCGAAATAAAACAAAAGAAATTGCATCGTAATTGTAGACGGGCGTGGTTCTTAGTGATTTAAAAAAAAAATTTTTTTTCTCCTCGTGTAATCAAGTGTTACTTCCAAAAGAACCGAAATCATATATGTTTCTAGCAGGTTTGTGTCACACAAATTTTATTAGTCAAATTCCAACGTGAAAATTAAATCATACGGGAGGGCACATTTTTCTCTCCGTAAAAAAATTAACAAAAGAATTATTATTTGTTTATGTGTCCGTATAAAATGTTATTAAACCAAAAAAAAAATCTGTATGTAAAAAAATCCGTAACATAAAAAAATCAAATTCTGATTAACATTTGTTTTTGCGAGTGCTCAAAGTAAATTTGTTAAAAATAACATTTTCTTTTGTGTGTCAGTGCTCGAATTTATTTGTTTAGAAAATTCATAAGCAAAATAAAATTAATTTATTAAAACAAAAATTTCATATGTATGTCCGTAAAAATAGAAAAATTTTCTAGTAAAATAATTTATATGTTAGAAATCGATACTCGAGTTTATATAAGTAATTAGCAAAATTTAAGAATAAATATCCAAAGATCGTTTATATGTGTGTACCGCTTTTAATTTATGTAGCGTTGATTTGGGTGTTAGTTGCAAGAAAGCCGTAATTCATAACCTTCAATTGACCTATGAGTTTAATTTCAACAATAAAAGAACGAAGATGCCATTTATGAGTGTATGATCACAGTTTACGGATACCGTTATGCAAATAACTCTGACATCAATTCGCTCAGTGATATCTGTCTGCTGCACGTATATAATTTAGTTCCGGTTATCAACTTTGTTCTCCATCAATAAGATACTGATCCGCGGTGCCGTAATTCGAGGTTGGCGTGGCGTCTTGATTCGGACGTGTGAAACGGTCCAAAAACTAATAACTGCTAATTTTATTTCGACGTATTCAACTGCAATTGCAAATTTATTCAACGTTTCTATTTTTGGCGTCATATTTTCAAAGTATTCAACCGGATTTGCAAATTGTTCAACGATTTAACCACCAATTTATTCAACGATTTAAATACCAATTCTATTCATCCATTTGGTTTACAAATTTATTCAGCGATTGTGGTTACAAATTATTCAACGATTTAATTATCATTTTTATTCAACGATCTTGATGGCAAATTTATATGACGATCTTGATTACAAATTTGGTCAACGCTTTTGACTACGAATTTATTCGTCGATTGTTTATGCTCACTATTACCTTGAATTTTCAACTGTTTTCAACTATATTTCTGTGGTGGCAAATTATTTAACAATTACCTGGAATTTTCAACGATTACTTGTACAACTTATTCAAAGAGAATTATTTATTTATTCAACAATTATACACCATATTCAACTACAGATTCCAATTTATTCGTCAATTGTTTATGCTCAATATTACCTTGAATTTTCAACTGTTTTCAACTATATTTTTGTATTGGCAAATTATTTAACAATTACCTGGAATTTTCCACGATTACTTGTACAACTTATTCGGAGAGAATTAGTTATTTATTCAACAATTATACAACATATTCAACTATAGATTCCAATTTATTCGTCGATTGTTTATGCTCAATATTACCTTGAATTTTCAACTGTTTTCAACTGTATTTCTGTGTTGGCAAATTATTGATACAAATATCTTCGTGAATTATCCAACGTGACCAACGTGCTGATGGAGGGCTGATCTCAACAGGATAGGAGGTCCGGATTTAATCATGGGGTGAGTAAATTTATTTTATTACTTAGGTCATAATGATAAAGGGGTGTGAATGTGTGTGTGTGTGTGTGTGGGTGTGGGCGTATGTGAGTGAACGTGGGGGTTGGACGTGTTGATCGTGGGTCTTTCGCAACAGGGGTCGCCAGAGTCTTCGTTTTTCCACTTGTATTTCTTTCCATTTCTGCAAATTTTCGTGAATAGCGTACATGTCTGTATTTGTGCTGAAGTAGCAGGGTTACTTTATCGTTCCCATGGGCTGAAGCTAGCTTGGGACTTGAAAATCAATCTCGATAGGTACGCTTCCTGCTATGTCCTTCTCATTGGTTCGCCAATGAGAAAGCGCTTCATTACACGGCAGACTTCGCTCGCCTCAGGCTTTTCACACCTGGCTTTCACGCGGGCATAGCATTATTTGTCCACTACCTTATTTTTTTTAATTGTTATTAATTAATGTTGATGTCATATAAACAAAAGAAAACACTCAGTTTTGGATCTCAGATAAATAAAAAGTGTTATAATACTAGTTTTATTGTTAATCACAATGTAGCTATTAAAAAGAATTTTAATTTTTATGAACCTCAATATACATCACTCATATATGGGTACCTCTCTATCTTTCATAAGTTTATTTCCACATGGTTTTTAATGATTTATTATTCCACAGATGTTTACCGGCAGAAGACAAACAACCTCTACTATAAATTACATTTACCCAATACATGAGGAAATATATCGAGGTCCACCTCTGTTTGTATTTTTGCCCAAAAAAATTTCACAAACGTCACAAAAATACAGTTTGTTTATAAACATACGGATTATACTTTAGATATGTTTCTGATTTTTTTCAATACTTTTAAGAATTAAACTTAAAAATTTACTTAAAGTAAATTCGTACACTGACCCCCAGTTATAACTAAAATAACTTGCCATATTGAAGTTCATTCATTGAAAAATTTTCAAAAGATTAATATTGTTGCATTGAAGTGCTATCGTTGTCTAATAAAAATACTTCCCTTAGCAATTCTAAGAAATCACTTTGATTATATTCTCTATATAACATAAAAAAAAACACCGATATATTGATTTTTTAAAATAAAAAACTTTTTAGTATCAAAATAACCAAATATAAATCAATATTTTATTTTACCGATTAAGATAGAAGATTAAAATAATTTCCAGAAAATTATTTCTATAATATCCAATTCACCTGTATCAATATCAATTCATCATATTGAATTCAGCTTTAAATTACCATCGTTAGGATACAAGAGTGAAATTCCCTAGGACCAAAAATAAATATATATATATAAATTTATAAATTATTTATGAAAATTATATCAATACGTGAGTAGATTGAAAGGAAAATTCATTTGAATCAACAGTTTTGCAAACAAAAAACGCTTTCCAAAACTGTTTTAACTACAAAACATTCAAATATATATTTTAAAATTTAAGTAGCTTAATATATATCAAATAATCTTCGTATATATCCTAATATATATATAACATTTTCAAATAAACTACAAAAATATTTTAATTTTTGTATTAAAATTCAAATAAGGTAAAATTGAAATATGAATTTATTTTAAAATTTTGAATAAATTCTATTTTTGATTATTTTTTTTTTAAAATTCTATACAAACAATCCTCGACCAAAAACCACCCAAAAGTAAAGCTCCCAAAAACTCGATAAATAAAAACAAAAAAAAATTTCATAAATAAATGAAATTTGTTTTATGTTGTTTATGTAAAGCTTTCTATTTTTTTGTTACGTTTTTAAATTTAAATATATAATTCTCATGGACCTAATACGATGGATAAAATATGTAATGGATAATCTATTGGTTCAAAATATTATATATAAAAGATATCGCTTTGATATGCAACAGCAACAATAACGAAATAAAATTGGCAAACAAAAAACGTGTTAATATTATCCCTTTGTTGAAATCGATTTCAGGAAGGATTTAGATCTCTAAAAAAAGTTTAAATAGTAATTGGTAATTTTCATATGATGATCCCAATGGGAATCCTATATATATATTTTTTTTGGCAAACAAAAAATTTTATAGAGAAAAACTTGTTCAATTTATTATCATATACAGGAATTAGTTGAGTAACCACAAGGGAAAGCTTTTTTTTTATTAAATAAACGAAAGTGATTTTATCAATTTTGTTTCTATTGTAAGTTTTTGTTATCCTTGTCTGTCTTCGAATTAAGTATATTTCATATGAAATGTTACATATTGCAATAAGTCATTTCTAATTGTATCAAACTTAAACGATGAAAAACTTGTGTAGTAAATGGGGTTGCGAAATCAATAGCAATGTTCTCACCTATGATCAATGTAATATTTTGATTGCGTCGTTTTTTTATATTCTAACAAATCGTTTAGGCATCATTTGTACTCTAAGTATTATTTAAAAACAAAAAAAATAAGTTTTGAACTACTTTAATGGTGTTGTGATTGCATCATTCTTATTTCAATTTTTAATTTCCAAAACTAAAATCAACCAAACAATAATTAGAAACCAATTTTCTCATAATATTTCTTAATCAAATTCAAACAAATATCTTTACGATCATATAAAACATTATCATATTTCTATGAGAAAATTTATTAATCAAATTAAAACAAATATCTTTGCGATAAAATAAAACATATTATCGTATTTCTATGAGAAAATTTTATTAAAACAATTTCTGTTTAGTTCGCGAAATAATAAATATAATTGAATTCACTTTATAAATGAAATCTCCCTTCCACTTTTTAAAGCTAATGAAAATTGGATAATGGAAAAAGAGATCAGATTGAAATTAACAAGACAACCGCTACAACGATTAGGTTAGAATATTCTTAAAGAAATATAAAAAAATAATTATACAAATACAATAAATAATAAATATAAATAATAAATTTAAATTAATTTAAAAGTTAATGTGTATCAGTAAAAAAAAAATAAAATAACCAAAAATTATCAAATAATTAATTATATGAAAATAAAAAAAAATTGTGTCTGTGTTTTAATGAATGACACTTTTAGTTAAACCCTAACTCCAAAATACAACAAGTGGCGCAGCCGGTAGGATTCCAAATCATCCCTAGAAAGGATTTAAAGGAATTATTGCCTACTCTAAATGAGAAACGGGTTAAAAGTGATTTTTAAAATAAAAAGTTGTTGTTAATTTGTGAAAAAAAAATTGAACCAAAAGCCATATTAAAACACTAGCCAATTCTTTGGTTATTTAATAAAAGTGAATAGTTAACAACTAAAAATTTAAATAATCTGAAAAAAGTATTTAAATTCTGAAAACAATAAAATTTTTAAATCAGCTAAAAGGTGATATTTTAAACAATTACTAAATACTATTTCTAGTATATGAACAATAAATTTGTTTGAATGAGTGACAAAAAAATACATAAAAGTAAAGTAGGACCACCACTGTACAACCTCAGAGCAAGGACTACCAGCACCAGCACAGCTGACACTACACCAAATACACAAGGTAAAACTTTAGATTTAATAGATAATAATAATAGTGAAAACGACCACGAATTAGAAGATTTGTTAGATCTAGCATTAAATACTAATAAAATATTAACCCAAATTCAATCGGTTTCAAATACGTGTAAAAAAATGTCGACTTTCGAAATATTTAAACAAATTCAATCTATTCCTCTCTTTAACGGCGAAAGAACTTCAAATTTGGCAGAACGGTTACAAATATTTTTAAGTAACAGTGAAATTATTTACCACAATTTAACGGCAGAGGAAAAACCAATTTTTATGCAATATATTTACACTCGATTTGAAGGTGAAGCTTTTGCATTACTAAATAATTTACCAAAATACACTAGCTTTGTATAACTAAAAAAATTCCTATGTGAACATTATTATCCCTCCAAAACAACCATAGATTTGACCAGAGAGCTAATCAACTGCCGTCAAATGCCAGACGATAGTGTTTTAAAATATTCCGATAAAATTCGAACTATACTTAACCAGACAAAAACAGCTGTAAAAGGCAAATATGCTGAAAGTAATGAGGCCTTCATAAAAGAGCTCGAATTGTACGCTATTAACTCTTTTAAAATGGGTTTGTCACATCCAGTTATAAGACAGACGATTATAGGCTCTACAGAAACAGAACTAGAGGGTTTAATCAAATTGGCATTACAGACTGAGCTTTTAATTTCCTATTCCCGAGATAACACTATGTATGAATTGGCAGGTGTTTCATTTCCTAAACAAGAGTTAAAACCTAATATTCAACCTTCTCATAACGTAGTTATACAGCCCCAATTACATACACATCAGTCAAATAAGTTACCTATTATGCATCCCAGTAATCTATATCCCCCACCAATTAAATACGAACAGCCGCAGTTTTATAACAATTTTCCATATTACACCTTTCAACCCCATAATATTAAAACTGAATATGATACAGTACCACCAGTTTATTCACAAAAACAATATCAAGTTTACAATCCTCAACCAGTTAAATGTTTATACTGTAATAGAATAGGACATCTGATTTCTGAATGTAGAACTAGACAAAGGATCGAAAGTCAGCAAAATTATAACCGGAACTTTAGTAACACTTACAATAATCCACAGTACCAGATGCGACAAAACAATTTAAATGACCAAACGACCCGACAAACTTATCAAAATAACTTTAATACCCAAAAATGCGAGTTTTGTGGCAGAACAAGTCATACGGTTGACAAATGCTTCCAAAAACAAAAATGGGAGTTAAAAAGTACAGATGCGGGAAACTCTCCAGGCACGACTTGCAACCCACAAGTCGAAGCCCAACAATTGCAAGCCTAAACCCGGGTAATAATAAAACTCCAACATCAATAAACGTAAAATATTCAAATTCTTTAACAGATGATGCAGTAGTAAATTTACCTTTAGATATAATTAAAAATAACGTAGTAGAAATAGTCGTTGATACAGGCGCGGAACTCTCCATATTAAAATTAAATAATCTCAAACCAAACACAATAATAGATACCTCAAAAACTATTAAATATAAAGGAATACAAGGTGCAGTAACGGAAACATTGGGAACAACAACAGGCATTTTTTTTAATGATTCAAAGCTAGTTTGTAAATTCCATATAGTAAGAGATGATGCTCTTGATATCACAGCAGATGGTATCCTGGGTAGAGACTTTCTATGGAATAATGCTAGAATAGATTGCTTGAATTACATGATTGAAATTTATCAAACTGATGCAAAACCAGAGCTCGCACGAAATGAATCCGAAGAAATAATACTTAGAAAGAATTCTGAAGATGAAATTTCAAACGAAATTGGTAATATTTTCCCTAGAAAGGAAATTAATGTTCCAAGTTATAGTTCAGGTTTAACAATTCCTTTTAGAAAAATAAAAATTGTTAATTTCCCTGTTCCACCAACCACTACCGGGCAACTTTTTTGTGAGAAACAAGAAATTTTGCCAGGAGTTTTTATTGCAAACTCATTAGTTGACGTGAAAAACGGAGAAATTGTTACTGCCATAATAAATACACAAACTCACGATGCAAACATCGGACATTTTCAACCAACTCTTAGTCCTTTAGAACAGTATAACATAATAGATTTAATAAACACAAACATAGATTATAATAAAAAACAAACTACCTTAAATCCTGACGTACAAATAAATGAGCGCAAACAAAAAGTTATAAATCAAATAAGCTTAGACGAAACACTGAGCCACGAAGAGAAACTTTCCATTACTGACATCTGCGAATCTTTCAATGATGTATTTTATCTCGAAGGAGAAAAACTTAGTTACACCGACGCCATTCAACATTCAATACCAATAATTCAAAACAGCAGACCTATAAATCAAAAAATGTACCGGCTACCTGAGAGTCAAAAGACAGAAATAAACAAACAAGTTCAAGAAATGTTAAACCAAGAAATTATTTCTCCTAGTTGTTCTCCTTGGAACTCTCCTTTGTTGCTAATTCCGAAGCGTTCAAACACGAGTCCTGACGAAAAACGTTTTAGAATTGTTGTTGATTTTAGAAAATTAAACAAAATTACCATAAATGACGCATTTCCACTCCCAAGAATTGAAGAAATACTAGACCAACTTGGCAATTCGAGATTCTTTACAACACTAGATTTGGCTAGTGGCTATCATCAGATTTCCGTCAGACAGGAAGATCGTGAAAAAACAACTTTTAGTACAGCCTTAGGTCATTTCGAATTTAACAGAATGCCTTTTGGTTTAACCTCTGCCCCAGCAACTTTTCAGAGAGTTATGAATTATATTCTAACAGGACTTCAAGGCATAGAGTGTTATGTTTACTTGGACGATATTGTGATTTACGGCAAAAACCTAGAAGATCATAATAGAAAATTAGAAGGGGTTCTCACCAGATTACGGCAATTCAATTTAAAACTGCAACCCAATAAATGTAAATTTCTTAGAAAGGAAATCACTTATCTAGGGCACTTATGTACTGAAGACGGTGTAATGCCTGATCCTGCTCGTACAATTTCTGTTCAAAAATTTCCCACACCAAGAACGATTAGACAAGTTCAGTCGTTTTTAGGTCTAGCTAATTATTATCGTAAGTTTATTCAAAATTTTTCCCGAATAGCGAATCCAATAAATAAATTATTGCAAAAAGGAGTAAAATTTTATTGGGATACAGATTGTGATTTTGCTTTCCAAACATTAAAACAATTAATAATTTCTCCTCCTGTACTTACATATCCTGACTTCAATATACCATTCAATCTCACGACTGATGCTAGTAACGAGGGTTTAGGTGCCGTGCTATCTCAAACGAAATCAGACCAAGACAAGCCTATAGCATTTATTAGTAGAACATTAAATAAGGCTGAAAAAAAGTATTCTACAATCGAAAAAGAGCTGTTGGCAATAGTTTGGGCCACAAAAACTCTTCGATGTTATTTACAAGGAAGGAAATTCACCGTTTTCTCAGATCATTTACCGTTAAAGGTAATTTACCCATTCAACGTAAAAGATCCGACCTCACGACTAGTACGCTTTCATCATAAGCTGTCTGATTTCGATTATAACATTGTCTATGTACCAGGAACGAAAAACAGGGTAGCTGATTGTTTAAGTAGAATAGTTGCTGATGAACCAAATGAAATATTAACAAACGACGTTCCAAACCTTCTGCCTACAGTAGGTCAAAATGAGAGTCGACCTACATTCCAAATGTGCGATAACAAAAATTCAATAAACTCTTCAAGGGCAAATAGTTCCATTTTTTGCAATAATGAAAATAAAATAAAAGAAAAACAAAACTTAAATTTAATTGACGATTCCAAAACAAATAATGAAGAACTACACATACCGAATGAAATAGAACAACACAAAGACGGCATTATATTACAATCACACGATAAAAGTAATGAAAACATCACTGCTGCAGCACATAATTTTGTTTCTTATTATGAAAACAGGGAAGAAAATGAAACACAAACAAACAAAGTAGATCAAAATATTTTAATCCACAATCAAGGTGAACAAACTCCATTTGAAATATTAAATTGCTTAGCTGTAACTAGGGCACAGAAAAAAATTGATGATGACTTAAATTTAGAACAAAACAAAGTTAATAATTGCATTAAACAAGACGGTCAAATTGAGTTAAATGACAACATAGATGACGATCTCGATTTTGAACAGAACGGTTTTCTTGACGAAGATACAGGCATAAAGATATTGACAACCCAAGAAGACATCGAAACTATTCTTAAAGATTGTCACGACAAGCCGCTAGGGGGACATCAAGGAATTAAAAGAACTTACGAAAGACTTAGAAAACAATATAGATGGAATGACATGTTCAATGATATAAGCAAATATATAAAGAAATGCTCCTTATGTCAAACAAACAAAATTTCGCGTATTAGCAAAATGCCAATGGCGTTAGGAAATATTTCTAAAAAACCCTTTGAAAAAATTTACATGGACATTGTGGGACCTCTTCCAACTACCTGTAATGGAAATACCTATATCTTAACTTTCGAAGACGATCTTACAAGATTTATGGATTGCTACGCAATGCCTAATCAAGAAGCAGCAACAGTGTCCAGAATATTCTATGATGAAATAATCTCCCGCTATAGAATACCTGGATGTTTAGTAACCGATCAGGGAGCAAATTTCACTTCCGATATGTTCAAAAGAGTTTGTAAATTTTTAGGTATTAAAAAACTCGAAACTTCTGCATATCACCCGCAGTCAAATGGTGCGTTAGAGCGTAGCCATAGACCTTTAGCAGAATACCTTAGAAGCTTCGTTGATGAGTCTAGTAATAACTGGGATCAATGGCTTAGACAAGCTGTTCATGTACGCAATAATACTCCTCATACCAGTACCAAGCTTTGCCCAATGGACTGCCTTTTTGGTTTCACTTCGGACATACCAACAAATCTAAAGAAAACTCCATCACCCTTATACAATATGGATGATTATTTTCTAGTTTTAAAGTATAAAATACAAAAAGCTCATTTAATTGCAAGAGAAAACTTAATTAAAAGTCAAAAAATTTCTAAAAAGTATTACGACAAAAAAATTTACCCGTTAAAACTTCATGTAGGTGACTCTGTTTTGATTCGCAATGAGACGTAAGAATAAATTATCAAAAATATGGAAAGGCTCCTATAAGGTTACGCAAATACACAGTGATTTAAACAGTACCATTAAGATAGGAAAACGTTACAGTAGAGTTCATAATAACAGATTAAAGTTATTTAATGAATAATTATGTCATCAAAGGTCAAGATATTTCTTTTTAGTTTTAGGTATGTTTTCAATCACCTGGATATTAAGTATATTAGTGGTAAATGGAGAAATGGTCTCAGACTATTCCATAAAACCATTAGAGCAGCATGGAATACTATTTGAAAGTTTGGGAACTTCAATATTTTATACTCACGAATGGGAAGTATTTACGTCTATCAGCCTTTCAAATTATTCAGATGAAATAAATTTTTTAGAGTTAAGTGGAATCGAAATTGATGGTTTGTGTAAAAAATTAAATAATGCAATTTCACAATCCCGAACTACGTGTTACAGCATAGCACATGATTTAGGGACATATATTCATGAAATAAAACTACGAGAATCCGAAATATCACATTTATTCAGTTCTAGAAGGATTAAAAGAAGTTGGATAGATGCGATTGGTAGATTTTCAAAAATAGTTTTCGGAACTATGGACGATGAGGACTCTAAAGATATTTACGGTAAATTAGATGTTCTCGAAAAAGATGATAATACCACTTTCAAACTACTGAAGGAACAAATATCAGTAGTCAAATCAAATTACAATTTACTAAAAAAACCCATAAAAGAGAATCTAAATGAAACATTGGCATTAAAGTATAAAGTAATAGAATTAGAAAAAGTTATCAAAAATTTTGGTACAGAATCCCAAACGGCATTTGCTGAAGATAAAATAAAAATCCAAATAAACGAAATAGCGACGTTTATTCTTTTGAAAATAATTCAAATACAAAGAGACCAGGGCATCGCCTTATCCATTATACAATCACTTCGCAATCACCAACTACATCCGTCAGTAATTAAAATTAAAGAGTTATCCCAACTAATATCAAATATTTCTCGCGATTTTAAAATAAACGAAGATTTTCTTGATGTTCACCACCTTGAACAAATAATTAGAATAGACTATTTTGAATATCTGGATCGGATCTTAGTTAAAATAACAATTCATCTACCGGAAACGACAAACTACAATATCTACAAAATATATTTGCTACCGATTAATCTTCCAAATGATACTCATAGCTTATTAGATATTAAAAGTGACTTTATAGCTAGCACTGAGTATAAAAACGATTTTATACTTTTAACCAATTCAGATTTTAAGCAGTGCAAATCCATCATTAAAGATTTTAAATCGTCACTTAGAATTTGCCAACAAAATAGTCCAAAGATCTTAAGCTCAACAGGAAATTGCTTACTAGAGCTTTATCATAATCCGTTAAAGGAACAGTCTAGCTGTAAAACGAAGCCTTTCTATTTTAAAAATGATATTTTCGTGCAAATGACAAAAAAAAATTCCTGGTTGTACATGTTAGAACATACTCGAACACTTTTTATTAAGTGTCAAGACAAAAAACAAGAGACAGTAGACATTATTCACCAAGGAATAATATCGTTTAACACAAATTGTGAAATTCAAACGGCAAATCTATTACTTCCCGTAAAAGGAGGAAGACAAGAAATATTAGAAGTTTTTCAACCCATTTCTCACGTTGAATACCCAAAATGGACTTTTTCAAAACCTTTCGAATACTCTAAAGATAAACAGAACAGAAAAGATCTAGAAATTTCAAACAAAGATGTTTTTAACACAGAAATATCATTGAGAAACCCTGCGTTACAAAATCTAGAAAGAGATTTAAATCTCACTGAGCATGAACGAATTCTACGCCACCAAACCCATACGATAAAATTCAACGCAATTATTACTTATTCTTCTTTCCTTGTCATACTTGCCGTAATAATATTTATAATAGTATGCAATTGTTTTTTGATTAAACGTTTAAAAAGGAAATTCCAATTAAGCCGGTTAATGCAACGTTCAAATACTAAAATTATTTATAAGCCGCAGCTAACAAGTCCAAAAGTAACAACCAAAATTGAAGTTCCAAACCAAAAACAAGAAAATACTTTTGACAATTTTGAAACGATGAGTGAAACGCCATTTAATTTGGCTTAAAATATTTTACATTTAATAATAATGAAAACAAAAAATTAGTGCATAATCTAGAGATAAATAGAGATAAAAAAAATAGAGATAAAAAAAAAACACAAAATATTTTATAGTTCATGCCTTTTTGAAAGTTAAACAACACTTCGGATTACTTTAAACAAAAAACAAACAAGTTAATATTTTAAACAATAAACGATATTTTAAGAATATATTAATATTTTTTTCTAAATTCAGATAGTAAGATATAATATTGAATATATAATTTAATTTTTTTTTACAATTTTATAGAAGTACAACAAAAAAAAAAAAAAAAGGATATGAATTTACAAAAAGTATTAGTACTTAATCTATAATAACTTTCATTAATATCATTTTTTTTTATTAAATATTTTATGATAAATATTTTAATGTTTATTAAGATATTTAATTATTGTAATAGCTCTAAGAAATTTTTTAAAAGAACTTAAACTAAAATTGTTGTACTGAATAAATAAACATAAATTACAGTAATACAGTTCAACATTTAAATAAAACTTAAAGCAAACTTTATTGAATAAATTAGGTTATGTTAAAATATTTTTATGTTACACACAAATAAAATTAGATGTTATGATTATAGCATTCCTATTAAAAAATGATTAATGATCAATGCAATAAAAGTATATTTTAAAAAATTTAAAGATTTAAAAAAAAAAAAAAAAAAAAAAGATTTGTTAATGTTTATTTCGAACAATTGGCCATATGATACAAATTTTTGTAAGGGCGGAGGGATGTTGTGATTGCATCATTCTTATTTCAATTTTTAATTTCCAAAACTAAAATCAACCAAACAATAATTAGAAACCAATTATCTTTATTAATCAAATTAAAACAAATATCTTTGCGATAAAATAAAACATATTATCGTATTTCTATGAGAAAATTTTATTAAAACAATTTCTGTTTAGTTCGCGAAAATAATAAATATAATTGAATTCACTTTATAAATGAAATCTCCCTTCCACTTTTTAAAGCTAATGAAAATTGGATAATGGAAAAAGAGATCAGATTGAAATTAACAAGACAACCGCTACAACGATTAGGTTAGAATATTCTTAAAGAAATATAAAAAAATAATTATACAAATACAATAAATAATAAATATAAATAATAAATTTAAATTAATTTAAAAGTTAATGTGTATCAGTAAAAAAAAAATAAAATAACCAAAAATTATCAAATAATTAATTATATGAAAATAAAAAAAAAATTGTGTCTGTGTTTTAATGAATGACACTTTTAGTTAAACCCTAACTCCAAAATACAACAATGGTAATGGATTGAGTCATATACCAGATTTGATGAAGGCAAATGATTTTTTGATATTGACTAGCTTTGTTGTTTAATGAGAAATCTTGTTTAGATATTTGAAATTATGTGGTGGGAAAAAATTTGTTTAAGGGGAAATAGAAACAGGCTAGCCAATGGTAATTTAGCTTTCTAAAGAAAGATGATCAAGATAAACTCCGAACAAAAACTATGACGAAGTCTCAAATAATTAAATTTCATCCTTTTGGGGGATGGGAGTAGAGAATGGTGAGAAAAGGCTTTGTTGACCCACACAAGTGAGGTGCCATTTGAAAGAGCACCCAATTAGAGATACATTGGAATTTTTTTAGAATTTTTCGGAGCACAGTTTTTGAGTTTTTGTTAAAAAAATGCAACTTTCAGACCGTCCCATCCCTACGTTTCGACAGAAAAATTTGAAAAAATTCACAAAGACAGGAAGTTCGAAAATTTTTGAACAAAAAGCATAGCGAAATCTGAAATACTTACCTTTCTGTGTATCTAGGGGATAAGGTGAGGAGGGTTAAATAAAATCTTTTTCGACCCAAATGAGTAAGGTGCCATTTGAAATAGTAACTAATATAATAAACATAGCAATTTTATTTAGTGGTACACAGTTCTTGATTTATTGTCAAAAAAGTGCAACTTACAGACTGCCTTCCCCTTTCTCCAACGTTTCGACGCTGATTGACAGAAAAATTTGAAAAAATTAACAGAAACAGGAAGATTGGTAAGTTTTTAACGAAATTTATTGCAAAGTTTCAAATAATTATATTTCTGTTTTTTTAGGGGATAGGAGTGGGGAGGCTTGCAGGTCTTTTTTGACCCAAATGGTCAATTTAAAACACCACATAATTTAAGAAAACTTGCAATTTTTTTTAGAATAACCGATGCAAAATTTTTGAGTTATTGTTAAGAAAAGTTTGTTTTTTAGTATGTTCCCACCCCATAAACTTCGACGTTGATTTACAGAACAAAAAATTCCAATTTGAACCATTTACAAGCTGGTGTAAACGAATCTTTTTACATTTATGAAACCCTTTGCGAGCAAATTTTATTCGCACTTCTCTGACTTTTTTAGTTAATAGGAGATTTAAGATCCGGTTTCTTTTAATCTTTTTTTTTTGTGTGTTAAAAGTCCAACTCTACAAAGCTTTCGATGGAATAAGACAAATCAAACCTCTTTTAACCATTTATTTCGGATGAAGTTTGAATTTTCATTATTATTCGATGCCAATTATTTATCGCCTTTGCACAGTCAAACAAAAAGTTTAAATTTTCAATTATTTTGTAATAAATCGTAAATGTTATGCTTGTTTGTGTAAGACATATGGCATTTTGTTGGAGTTTTGATAGTATGAATGTTGGTCTGATTATTAAATCTATGTTTCTGATAAATTTTTCATCCATGCAAGTTGTAAGAAATTTTTTTAATATGGAGCATCCGTTATGATTCACTCCTACGTTTTACCAACAATTATTTGCACATTTAATCGTGATATTTCTTTTTATATTTAGGTATAAATGGGGCATGTATGGCAACTAATCTACGTCAACAACTGAATCTTATTTACGTGGAATTCTGAGTAAAAATGATATATTTTCTGGATATTGTCCCCGCAAGGGATGCCAAAAGCTACATCCGATTTATGGACTACTCTAGTTTTTTTATTTGTTGAGACGGATTTTACCATTGCTTTAAGACTAACTTTTTTATAATGCTAATTTTTTGCAAACACTTTAACCTAAATTGACCAACTAACGCAACACAACGACCACAAAAAATTAACACGCAAAAAACAAAAGGAATACAAAATATTTAAATATTATTTATTAAATTTTTATGAAGAAAAAAAACAATTAATTGTAATCAAATTAAAATTTTACAACATAATATTTATCTACAGAAATATGTCGGTTAGTTAAAATTTTTTTGAATCAATTTCACTAATGCTGGATGAAAACCGTAGGCAACGAGTTGGTTGATCTAGTTGGCATGTCAGATTCGATCAAAAGCATCAACTTGTTTTAAAAGTTTTAGAAACATTTCATAAAAAAATATACTTATTGCAATGCACGTCATCACAACATGTAAAAGAAATAGAAATTTTACCATAATGAATTGAATGATTTCAAATTAATACAGATGAAGGGACCCTTGTTGACAGACTACCTTTTTAATTGAAACTTTGGGAGAAAAGCTTGTTAAGCGTTTTTCTCTGACCGGGCTTTGAAGACAAGATTTTCGGGTCTTGGTCAGTCACACTAACCACTCGCTAATAAATTTTTTTCTAATATTTTACTTTAGTTCACTTGATCATAAATAATGGAAGTTAGTTCTTTATCACAATTCTGCAATTTGTTCAGTTGAAATAATATAGTTCAATTAGATTGATGATATTTGATATTGAATCGTAGCTGTGGTGTGAGGAAGTGTGGTCAACTCCATTTTCTCATTTACGTATCCGCAAACTACTGTAAATCAGCTTTGAATTATATAATTAAAAATTGGTAAATTTGTTTCCAAATTAGAATCAAATTAAAACCAATAACATAAAACTTGATATGGCAATTTCCACTTCACACATATTTATTTTCATATGGATGCAAATCCTGTGCAATAGCATTTAATCCATTTCGTTTAAAATTCAAAATATATTTTTTTTAAATATCAAACAAGATCAAAATTAAAGAGCTTTAATTCCAATTATAACATCCAATTATCTACGAAAAACAAAGTTTTTTCATTTTAGTATATGAAAATTTTCCATGAAAATTTTAAACAAATTTAAATAAATTCACACAAAAATTATAAATTAAAAATAAAATTATTTTCGTTTGATACATGAGGTTGTGGGTTATGTTACAAAAAGTAAAATAAAAATAATACTTGAAGGCATTGGTATGTACTACAAATGGATAAACGATGTACATTTAACAATTTAAATGATTTTGTGTCACGGTGTACATTTAACATTGATTTTTCTTAATGACGGTTAACTTTCCGTATTTGAAGGAAAATAAATCAACACTTGCAAGCTAGGTAGATGTATAATGCAACGGTGATCCATTATTTATTTCAATCCATTTCTTATCCCTCCTTTAGAATCTTAAATTGTAAATAAATCGTAAACTAACTTATCAAAACTTTAAAATAAAATCATCTTTGTTTTGAAGATACTTCTGACAATTGTCTCACAACAAAATAATACAATAATTCAACAACAGAACTTTTACAGGATTACAATACAACTGACGGATAAAACATAAATATTTTAGTATATTTAAGCAACAGTACTTATATGTCTGGATTTTATATGTACGTACAAAAGCACAAAAAGATACAGACAAAAATATTTTTCCATAGAAGCTATATATCAATTTCTGATGACATTTCTCACAATGTAAATTTTAAAATGAAGACGTAAAAAACTGAGCTTAAATGTATAATACAAATATAACAAAAAAAAAATTTGTTGAACGTTTAATCTGCAATTTCTGTATTCTAACAACTCAAATTATACATCCAGTAAACACTAGAAAAAATAGCAAAACTGAAGCAAATAGCAAATAAAAGAAGAAAAATAGGAATAACTATCCATTTCTAAGATTAAACGTTGCGATATAAATGCAGTAAACTTTTATTTCAACAAAATGGTGAATAATAAATATAACAAAAGTAAATAAAAACTGGACCATGATTTTTTTTTATTTATTCGGTCAAATCGTAGAAAAAATTTGATGTCTGTTATATGAAATGACGGAGGTGTATCTTTAGAAAAATTGTTTTCTCTACTTTCAAGCTGTTCATATCTGAACATGTTTCATTTCAGTTTATTATTTATCCAGAGTTTTTGGTGATAATCTGAGTGTTACGATTCGATTTGTGATCATTCACAACAACAACTCAATTTTGCTTTTGATAATGAAGAGACTCAAAGAATGAGTGCATTCATTATTTTTTCGATGGGTATTTGCTGCGCCCTCTGGATATTAATATTGAAAATTCTAAATGAGGGAATGATATGTTAAAAACGGAAATAAAATTCCACTTCTATTTTGGTGATTAAATAGTTACTGCGATTCATTAGTATTCTGCTTCTCCGGTTGCCTACAAAGAAATGTATAACTGGGTGGCATGATTAAACATGGAGTAATCGAGACAAGTGATAGCTCTTGGAGTTCTCCAATGGCTGTAGTGCGAAGGGCTCCTAATTTTGTCTGGATGCTAGAAAGCTAAATGTTGTCACTAAGAAAAACGCTTCTCCCAATCCTTGGCAGATTACTTAGCCAACTAGGTGAATCGCTGTGTATATCAAGCATCGATCTAAAAGATGATATCTGTCGAATTCCACTTGATCCCGTTTCTCGAGAGAAAATTAAAAATATTAAAGGTTGAATATTGTGATATTACAGAATAATAAGTGGAAGCAATATTCCGAAATAAAATAATTATTTTTGCAACTATAATAATATTTAACTATGTCTGTAGGTGTGTTTTTGTTTCAATAAAATTTAAAGTTATAAAAATGAAAAGTAATTAGTTTCAATTTTAAACAATATTTATGCATATAAATTTTTTGGTGTTATTTGTTTTTAACTTAAATTAAAAACTATGAAAGCAAACAAATAGCAACAAATTTTATTTTGACTTATGAAATTTTGGCATATTTTCAAACAAGATTTGTTTATGAAATTTTCTTAAGATTTTGATAACACAGAAATATATGTATGAGGTATAAAAGCACCTAATATTTGAGAGTTAAGATAAGTATAATTTTGGTCTTTTTAGGTTTAATTAAAAATAGTTTTTTTGATTAATAAAAAAAATTGAATAGAATATTAAGGAATTTTTCTTCAGCCAAAAATAAAAGGTTTGATGACGAGGTCAAAAGGCCCCCAGAGCCTATGATTTGGTACGACCCTGGAGAGGTCTCTCATCTCTGATTCATATTCCCTTTATTTTGTAGCAGATAAGAGAGACGTAATTCGTAAGCCCTTTCTACGATTAAATCAAACCTTATAAACTGAAGGGTGAGACCATAACATGCAATCTGATGAAGTTTGAGCTTAATCGTTTGGAGGGTTTTTAAATGACAGTCTCAGTTTTCGTACATTCCGCAGAATGTTGCCATTCGTTAACCTTCTTTTCAAGTTTTCCATTCGTAAGCCCGTTCTACGATTAATCTCAAATCCCATAAACTGTACGGTAAGATTATAACATACAATCTGATGAATTTTGAGATTAATCGTTGGGAGGGCTAATGAATGGTTGTCTCAGTTTGCATACAGTCCGTAGAGTGCTGCAATTCATTAACTCTCTTTAAGACCCTGACTGCCATTCGTAAACCTTTTCTCCGATATAGCTCAAACCTCACAAACTATAAGGTGAGACTATAACATGCAATCTGATGTAGTTTGAGTTTAATCGTAGGAAAGGTTTATGGATGGTTTATGGACGAATTTTGCCATTCTTAAACCCTCTCTTTGAGCTTGTCTGCCATTCGTAAATCCTTCCTACGATTAAACTCAAACCTCACCAACTGTAAGGTAAAACTTCCGCTTCTGTTCGTTAACCTTCTTTTCTAGCCTGCCTGCCATTTGTAAACTCTTCTTACGATTAAAATCGAACCTCACAAACTGTAAGATGAAACCATAACATGCAATCTGATAAAGTTTAAGTTTAATCGTGGGAGGGTTATTGAAAAGCAGTCTCAAATTCCATTCAATTCGTAGAACGCTGCCATTCGTAAACCTTCTTTTCAAGCCTGCCTGACATTCGTAAGCCCTTCCTACGATTGAGTTCAAACTTCATAAGCTGTAAGGTGAGACCATAGCATGCAAACTGATGAAATTTGAGCGTAACCGTTCGGAGGGTTTACTCAGTTTCTATACAGTCCGTAGAATGCTTCTCTTCGTTAACCCTCTTTTCAATGTTGCCTGCCATTCGTTACTTTTTCCTACAATTAAGTTTCAACCTCATTAGCTGTAAGGTGAGACTATAACATGCAATCTGATTAAGTTTGAGCTTAATCGTTTGTAGGGTTAACGGATGGCTATCTCAGTTGTTATACAGTTCGTAGAATGCTATAAACACTTCCTAGCATTAAGTTGTTACAAATGCAAGTTAGGCAACTAGGCGCTACAATTGTAAGCTTCTATCTCTTGTTTTGGTTCTTGCATCGCCAGTGGGATACTGTGAACTCAAATTACCACGAAATATTTACTGACCTATGCCAATTTAATTTTGTGCCTTTTATTGTGTTATTTTATCTGTCCCTTGGCTTCAGTTTTATTAGTTTTATTATTCTACTTTAACTTTTACCATTAACTATTAGTTTTCAATATTCTCAATATATTTATCATAATATTAATTTTCAATACATAATGCCTACTTCTTTCTCAAACTTCGTAATCGATTCCACCAACATTCAGGGTCTTAAAATAAACTTTTTTAGCAACTAATACCATCTTAGACAAAAAAAAACTACATTTACTTTCACTAAGTGAAACACCAGATTCAAATATTGTTTCACGATTCGGTTCCAACAAATATTCCCCAGAACTTGCATTTTTTTAAGACCGTGGTGTATTGGTATATATATACGCAATTATGTTAAATAAACAAGACTCCTTCAGTGTTATTAATACCTTAGTTCTACTTGCTACCATGATCAAACCTTAGAAGCATTTAATTTTCGTACAGACGCAACCGATGACATTTTCATCACCGTGCCTAAAGTGGAAATTTTATTAGCAGAAGATTTCAACGTCCACCACAAAGATTGCCTACATTTCTCAAAAAAAAACATCTACAGAAGGACAATATGCTAAATTTCTGTCTGATTTCAATCAGCTTACATAATTAAAGGATAGCCATACCCATATTCCAATTATGGCCAGTCATTCTTCTAATTTAATATAGTTTTTCATGACAACTCATTCTGTTAAATAAACTTACTCAGGCGATGCTTTTTTGGCAAATCAGATTATTGTATAGTTTTGGCGTATTTCCAAATAAGTCCTCAAGCAAGAAGTCCAAAATTGTTTCCTCTTCAAAACGTTTGCAACTACAAAAAATTTAATTAGCAAAAATGTAATAAATTCTACGGCGAAATCGATTGGCGTCTATTTCTGCAGGATAAAAATGTTGACCAAGCAACTGCATTGATCACGTTCATTATTCTACTGGAAATGAACATTTTTATTCCAACCAGTATTGTAAAAAGTAGAAATGGGTCCCCATCCTGGTTTTCTGACGAACGTTATATAGCAAAAATTAACAAAATGTTGGCGATTGATAAATACCAGAGCGATAAATCACCCTTCCTCAGATCTTTTTATATCAGGGCTAGAAACAACTGTCATGATATTTTTAAGAAAGCCAAATTTCTTTTAACTCTAATGTTAATCGAAAAACTTTACGCACCACTGTCATACTGGAACTTTGTTCGACAGGTTGGCAATAACTTAATAAAATCATCTATTCAACCATAAATGGATAACCAGGGCAACCCTGTAATCGAAACCTAAGCGAAGGCAGATCCACTTGCGGCAAATTTTCTTGCTTTGTCGTCGATGATTTCGTTATAAACCCGCCGATCATTGCACCTACCTAATCATCAATGAACAAAATTTACTTTCGTCCAGAAATGTTACGGTTAACACTGCTTAATCTAGATCTTAGCAAATTTGCTAGTTTGGACGATGTACCACCTATTGTAGTAAAGGGTTGAACTGATACCCTGGTTTATCCAATAATTAGTCTCTTTCATTTATCCCTTAGCTCTGGGTTTTATCCATCAATGTGAAAACTAACTAATGTTCAACCAGTCCCAAAAAAGGGCAACAAGTCTGACCCATCAAACTATCGTCCCATTGCACAAACTTCAATCCTTGCAAAAATGATGGGAAAACTATCAATTATAAACTAATGGCATATCTCGAAAACAACATTCTTCTTCACGATCGCCAATATGGATTTCATAAGACATGGTCTATTTGTGACATCATATAAGCCCTCACAGAGAAATAGGGTAAAGCAATTCAAGACTTTGGTGAATTTCATATTATTTTCGTTGATATATCCAAGATGTTTGACAAAATTGGATAACGGACTCTTATCAACAAGTAAATTTCATTTGGAGTCTGTAAGACCTAAATCTGTTGGTTGGAAGACTTTGTATCCCACATATCGATCAGAGTAATGTTAGATTTTGCTATGTCGACCAAATTAGCAATTCAAGCCGGCTTTCCAGCCGGTTCTCTAACCAACCATTTTTTTCATCTTTATCAACAATTTGTTATCTATCACCACAAACCCCATATATGGCTTTGCTGACTACAGTACTATCTTCCGTTTCTGTTCTTTTAAAAAACAACCATCTAGTCTTAATTTTAATTGTTAGCGTAGAAAAATGGTTGAATTCGTGGATGATGATCTAAAATTATTCCTAGATTGGGGTTAACAGAATCTTGTGACAATAAATTCTATGAAGACGAAGTCGTGCGTTTTGACCCATATAACCTCACTGTATAGCGGCAATGCAACGTTTTCCAAGCAAACATTATTAAACTCACCTACACTCAAGATATTGTGCACTAATATCAATTTAACGTGGCGCAATTTGGTGCACGCTATATTAATTTTAAATGTGGGAAGACGGAACCTTGCTTACCATCTTCCTCTAGTGTCTTTTTCTTTCCTTCACTATTTCTCAAACTATTATGAAAATCACAAACAAATATACATTTGACTTTAATTTATTAAAATATAAAATTTAAGTAGATTCACAAAATTTAGAGTTTAATGATTTTCTTTGTATTAATTTATTTTAACTTATTGCGTGCTATATTACGTGCTGATATTTCCCAGAAAAAAAATCATAAAGTTTTGAAACTGCGTGAAAACTGTGTTTTTTTGCCTACAGTGCCCTTTAGCATTCACATCGATACTACCATCGATACTTCCATCACGCGGTAGGAATTAATTGGAAGTGTATATTTAGAAATACATTAAAAAAATCGAAAAATTGATTTTAAATTTTGTAGAACTTAAAACTAAGGGAGAAAGCTAGCCTTAAAATTTTTAAAAATATTTTTGTCATGTGAAAATCGTGATAATTTCCAACGCATTGATATTTTTTGAAAAATTTTACTACGAATTAAATTTGCTACAAAATGAAAACGTTTGTCATCTAAGAAAAAAATTTCAAATTTGTGACAGACTTAACAGCAAGAAAAACCATAAAACCTACCGTAATTGTTTTCTGATGGAGCAATTCCCATAGTTTGGAGAAATCAATTTTGTAATATATTTTGCTAGTTCTGAAAGTGCAAGATCACTTCCCCCCCCCAGAGCAATGGAGCCAATATCAGGGATCTGTTTTTGCAGGATTAATTTCTAACCCACATTTTCGGCAAATGTCAATGTTATTGCAAGGGTAGTTGGGATTGGCTAGTCTAACGTACTTTGACTAGAATTATTCAATCCTAGTCTGGCCCAAACCAAACCAAACCCAAAGTTTTCGCACTTGAGAAGCAAAGTTCTGTTTGAGCAAAGTTCTTAAACAGCAAAAGTTCTTTCCGTTTATCGTTCTCAAGACTGTCATTCTAACCTTACCAGCCTAAAAAACGTTTTTTAATAATTTTAGAGCTTTAAATCCCCTTGTGTTTTTAACATTGTAACGAAGTAAGTATGACGCAGTTGGATAATTCCCTGATTCTTAGATTCACTACTTTATCATATATCTCAAATTTCCATTACACGCGACTTTCGTAACTAATTTTTTATCATACTTAATTCATAGTCCTCAGTTAATATATTTTCCGCTACCCTAATTTAGTATTCCATTAAAAATAATTTTTTTTGTGTGTGTATACACTGATTTTGAGTCACACTGCGTTCTCACAAGCATAATTTCACAATAATGATTAATTGGCTTCTCCGTAAACTCAAACCATAACCTCCGTCTGCTATTGTTGTCGTGAAAACCTAAGATAGTTGTGCATATTTATCAATTTGTTTTCCTACCTTAAAATTGTATCCAGCAATCAGTATAGAAATTATCCTCGAACCGTTATATTTGTTATTATCGATTCTTCTTTCCGCTATATATATACATATATGATTCTCGCTAGCGAGATTCTACTGTAAATCAATTGTAGTTTGCTATTTTAATATTGGTTGTAATACGTAATTATCAGATACCCTAATAATGCTGGGTTCCAATTGGCTGTTGAGTCTAGATTCGGTTTTATAAAATTACCAAATTTTAATTATAAATGATATGATCAAGTTGTCAGATATTGTTTAACGTAAGAATTTCTTACAGATTATATAGAGGCAACCTATTGATTTGGTCAAATTAGATTAGTTGTCTAAATTGATTTAGTCCCTGTAGTTTTCTAGTAATTAATGAGTCACTGTAAAACTATTATAAAATTAGTTGTTCATTCTCATTCCACACTCATGTTGATTACATGATTATTTCGTTTAAGTGTTTTGAAAATAGTAACTATTCATGTAATATCTTCCAATTTTTATTGCAACCTAATAACCAGTATTACTTGATAAGGGAAATAAAGTAACGATAAATTTTAAATGTAAACTCTCCAAGAAACTGCGTTATCGATTCTATTATTCACCTATATATAGCAGTTAAAATAGTGTAGTCTCTCTCTTATCTCACAGTCTATCATCGATTCTTATTCGATTCTTATTTTTTGATGTGGATAAAACTAACCTCATTGGTAAATGTCATATAAAGAATTTTGGAAAAAAACCACATGAGCGTATGGTTTTATACATGATAGAAAATTTTTTCATGTTTCTGTTTATTAAAAGTAATTATAAAAGTTTCCACAAATGTTTAGGAATAAATTGATTAAAAAAAAAGTATAGTTGTCTGTGATGTGTCCTAGTGAATTTATTTAGAAGTTAATCTCTTGTTATTAGTTCAATTAAAAATAAATCTAAATTAAATATACAAAAAATTGCTATGTGTGTGTGTGTTTGTCTTAAGTGCAAATCAACTTAAATTAGTTAACGCTATTTTAGCAACATGGTTGCAATTAAAAAAATCTTGTTTATTCGATTTTTGTGTTAATAGTTAGCCAAGGACTTTGGTAAGGTGTTATATTTATTTTATTTATTAACTCGATCAACCATATAACTGTAAACTAACAATAAGTTGTGTCTATATTTAATAAAAAGGAAAAGAAATTAAAAATTTTATTAAATGAGAATAGGAGTCGTTAGCCTTATTGATTAAATTTCCATTTAACCAAGAATTATTATGTATCCGTGTCGTTGCCTTTCGTGGTGATACATTTTTCCTATCATCAAGTTTGAGTAGAGCGAAAATAATTACTCATAGGTCAGAATTGTGCTTATGTATAAAAATCCCGGTCTTAGTTGTTTATTCCGTTTGTGCGCAGGGTGAACTATTTGATCTTGTATGTTGATGAGGTTGTTATTCATGAATATTTAACGATAGCAACAATTTGGATTGGAGACGGAGGTACATTTGTTCATCATTATCTTGAGAATCAAGGGTTTGATTCTTTCCACCACCAACGGGGATATATCTGCGCATCAGCGCATATAACCGAAATCCGTTAACTGGGATAAAAAGCAACTGTGTTATTTCGACTCATCATTAACTAAACCAATATTTGTTCATGTATTTCCAAATATTAGTAGCGATACAATTACGGTTCATCATTGCATGGAACAGTAATTGCTTAACTGGTTCAATTACAAACTGTGATACTGTTTCTTTTCGGATCATTAAATTAATTCAATTAATTCAAATGCCAATTGTGAGATAACCTTTCGGATCCTCATTAAATATATCATTATAATTTCAATTAATTCAAGTATCAATTGTGATATAGCATTTCGGATCATCATTGGATATATCAATATTAGTTAAATTAGTTCAACTACCAACTGTGATACAGCATGTCAGCTCATCATTCAATAAATCAATATTGGTTTCACTAGTTCATACACCAACTGGGATTTTGCTGTGCATCATTAAATACACCAATATTTGTTCGATTATTTCAAATACCAGCTGTGATACTGCATGTCAGCTCATCATTAAATAAATCAATAATTGTTTCATTATTTCAACTACCAACTGTGATATTGCTGTACATCATTAAATATACCAATAGTTGTTCGATTATTTCAAATACCAGCTGTGATACTGCCGTTCGGCTCATCATTCAATAAATCAATATTTGTTTCATTATTTCACTACCAACTGTGATCTACCTGCATATCATTGCTTAGAACAATATTTGCTAATTATTTGAACTCCGGGTGAGATGATCGGCTGATGTCACGGGAGCAAGTGGCGGGATCTGGACAAAACCATGCGGTGAGTTTCATAGTTTTATTATTTTTGGGTGTGTGTGTGTGGAGGGGGGTATATGTGTGTATGAATGAGTGAAGGGAGGCGGTGCGTGTATTAACCAAAAATAGAAAAATTATAAATAGTGGCCTGTTTCAAGTGTGTTAGAGTGTGGGCCTGGATGTGGGTATGGATGATAGTGTGCATGTGTGTGAGGATGTGGGAGAGCGTGAGGTGTGAGAGTGTGAGAGTATGTGAGTAAATGTGGGGTTGGACGTGAGGATCGTGATTGGTTCTTTCGTCAAAGGGGTCGCCAGAGTCTCATTTTTTTTCACTTGTCCTTTTTCCATTTCCGTATCAATCATGTCTTTCGCGTACATTTCAGTATTTGTGCTGGAGTAGCAGGAATTACAACTCGATCCCAATGCTGTCACTAGTCAGGAGCATATAAATAACCTCAACTAGTTACGCGACCTGCTATGTCTATTCGTTGTTCTGCAACGAAGAAAGCGCTTCATTAAAACATAATCAATAGCAACAGAAATAAAAGCCGGATACTAACTAATAACAGTAAAAATACCAAAACTAACAATAGTATTTCCTTATAACTTAACTGTATTGAAGATAAATTCACCTAAATATAAATATTAATGCTGAGAACTACATGTTATTTGCAAGAATAACGATAAAACACCGTGATAAAACATCGTGATAATAACGATTTACGGCATGCTCACGACTAAAAATGAGAGGTGCGCTAATGAATTCTACACACAGTTCATTTTACACCCCAAAACATTGGAGAAGCGTATAGGAAAGCCTCAAGAACAATACACAAGTTGTAATCTGATAGTTGAAAGCAATTTACAAAATATTACGTATCAAATCTACGAAAACCTTCAAAGCTCTTATGGAAAATAGTCTATCGCCAATTATTCTGAAAAGTGATTGGACTGCATCTTCATTTAATATTTTACATGTTTGACTAATGAAAGATCAAACATAAAAGGTTTTAGAAGAAATTATTACTTAAATACGGAATCTGAATACAGACTTTTTTTTCCTCAATGAAACACAACACAATTTATTTCACTTCCATGTAAGTTTACGAACACAAAAATATAAAATAAAATGAATATTTTAATATTGAGCTTCTCCTTTTAATTGTTAACATAAAATCCTAAAATTTTACTAAATAAATAGATAAACGATAAGGAAATATAATAAGAAGATATATAACAAATAAGTTTTTTATTTGACAACTCAAAAACAGTTTGTGATTTAAATTCCTAGTAAACGCCATAGCAACAACCTAGTGCGATGTTTTTTAATACTATCCTCCTAGTTTAGCTCATACTCAAATCAATTTTTTACTATACTAGCAAATTTATATTAAACTGGGTAGTAAAGTTTAACTAGTGTTTTATCGTTTTTATGCATATCACCCATTATCTACAATTAATTCTTAATGAATTATTTGTGATATAGCATCGCTCCAATGGAAGTTATCCCATGATGAATAATAAGACTGAATCTAACAAAATATGGTGTGCAATTCATGAATTTTTTTTGCTATCCATACAGTTGTCGATGGTTATCTTCTTCTCGCCGATACAAGTTTGTTAGCCAATTCTGGTTAGAGTAATCAATCAATAGTAATCAACTAGAGAAATAAATTGACTAAATCTGAATAAATGTGAATCTAATAAATATATGTTTATGAAAGTGTTTTGTTTTTTTATACTTCGCTAGAGCAGTAGACTTCTTTTGGTTTATATAGAGTTAACTTTTTTTGGTAGTGTATTAAGTCGGCTAGCCCTGATGAGAATGATATACTTTTTTAAAGTTTAATAAAAATTCTTATCGGTTCGAAACTAGGTCGATCGACAATTGTATGAATAGCAAAAAAAAATTCATAAATTGCACACCATATTTTGTTAGATTCAGTTTTATTATTCATGATGGGATAACTTCCATCGGAGTGATGTTATATCACAAATAATTTATTAAATTACTGTAGTATATGTTCTAAGGAAATTAATCACTTAATACCTTAAATACGTAGATCTTCCGAGCCCCAAGACAATCTTTGCATTCCCAACTCCCAAAAGCATACTTTGGAGGTCTCATATGTGAAAACCTCAAGCTATAATAACTCCTTCCTTTCATGTTCCATTTACTGGTGGAATCAATCACCAAAAAATGTTTTTTTCCCGATTCATACAAACCCAAAGCTTTTAAATCCGCACTACATCAAAACTTTCGCTCCAACCAAATACCAACCTTACAACTTTCTTTTTCTATCGTTACCACGTGCATAACGCTTTAGTGATGTTTAACCTCAGTGATTCACCAGAACTATATAAAAAAAAGTATTCTCAGTTGTTTATGGACGCAAACACTGCTTTTTGTAATGACAAATTTTGATTAAAGAAAAAATGATATATTTGAGGAGAAAGTAAACTGAAAGAATTTTTTCTAATTTTTAAATAAAATTAAAAATTTTAAATTCGGAATCCGAGAGATTTAGGAATCAACAACCTCTGTGGCGTTGTTTGTTTAACCCAGTAAAAGTGTATTTGTCTAAACCACTTTCTTCTACGTGAAACAATGTATTCAATACAGCTGATCGTGTTTTTGAGCCAGATTTTCTCTATTCACCCGGTCCGGAATGTTGTTGTTTTTAAATTTGCTATCTCGCTTTGTATGCTGTTGGTTCATGAAATTCTCTTGATGTTTGCTTAGATTTTCAGTAATTAAGGGAAAGTTCGAGAATATTCTCAACCATTAAAGATGTAATTATGATTAATTAAAAAATTAAGTGTAAGAAAAATTAATTTGTTCGTATGCAAAATAACCACAGAATTAGAAAAAATATTTTTTGTTTTTTGTTTCGTTAATGGAAGTGAGTAAAACGGAATTAAATTAATGCGCAGACGGTCGGAAAAAAATATAAAAATTGAATAATTTGTATAAACTCATTTTTGGAATCTTGTAGTAAATATAGACCAGGGTAGAAGCCATTAAAAATAATAAAAAGTGAAAAAAAATAACAGTAGAATGAAACCCATTAGAAAAGGAGGAGAATATTATTATAATGAAAGGAAAAATAATTTACGGGCGATCTGAGGTCGGGAAGGGGAAGGGATGAGTTTTTAAGGGTAAAAAACGGTTTAACTCGATTTCCGGCAAAACTAAAAGTCCCATGGAAAAAATTTGAATAGCAAAGTTGTAGGTAATAAAAGGATGTAAAACTTTGATTTAGGCACTTTTTTCACATCACTTCAAAATTTATGTGAAAAATTCAAAAAACCAAGGTTTTGGTTTTTTATTATCTTTTACAAAAATTTTTTTTTTTTTCACGAAATTTGGTGAAAACTTACCTTTTTATGTCCCAAATACGCTGTTATTTATTTGATTTGAAATATGTATTTTTTCACCTTATTTTGAATTAATATCGAAAAAGTACCCTAATTTTCAATCGAAAATTCATCCGTCAAAATATCAGCTTTTTTCAAAAAGTTGGTATGCTTTCTGTTCGTTGAAATTTTTACTTTCCGATGGTGAAAAAAAAATTTTATTACTGTAGTAAATCTTCTCAGAAAATTCAAAAAATGAATTGAATTTTCGATTCAAAAAACCAAGTTTTTGGGTTTTTTATTTTTATCTTTTACAAAAAAAACTTTTTCACGAATTGTGGTGAAAATTTACCTTTTTATGTCCAAATACGCTGTAGTTGATTTGAAATATTTATTTTTCACCTTATTTTGAATTAATATCGAAAAAGCACCCTAATTTTCAATCGAAAATTCATTTCATTTTTTACATTTCCTGAGAAGATTTACTATTGTAATATATATTTATTTTTCATCATCGGAAAATAGAGATTTCAACGAACAGAAAGCATATCAACTTTTTGAAAAAAGCTGATATTTTGACGGGTGAATTTTCGATTGAAAAGAAGGGTGCTTTTTCGATATTAATTCAAAATAAGGTGAGAAAATACATATTTCAAATCAAATAAATTACAGCGTATTTGGGACATAAAAAGGTAAGTTTTCACCAAATTTCGTGAAAAAAAAAAAATTTTTGTAAAAGATAAGAATAAAAAACCAAAACCTTGGTTTTTTGAATTTTTCACATAAATTTTGAGGTTATGTGAAAAAAGTGTTTGAATCAAAGTTTTAGATCTTTTTATTACCTACAACTTTGCTATTCAAATTTTTCCCATAGGACTTTTAGTTTTGCTGGAAATCGAGATAAACCGTTTTTTACCCTTAAAAACTCACCCCTTCCCCTTCCCGACCTCAGATCGCCCGTAAATTATTTTTCCTTTCATTTTTATAATATTCTCTTCCTTTTCTAATGGGTTTGATCCTACTATTATTTTTTTTGTTTACAAAAATTATCGACCCTGGTCTAATATGGTTTCATTGTAACCCCGTAGTTCTCTTTTTAATTGATCGGTAGTTAAGAGAAAATATGAAAAATCACAATTTGCAGATTTCTTATAGTTAAATTTAAATTGTAAAAAAAAATGTATTGTGTTTGTGCACCTAAAATTTTGTGTGTTCTAATCTATTAAAAGCAGAATTTCAAGAAAAAAAAACAAGAATTCACACAAAATTCATTATACAGTTAAACCTATGATTCTTGTTTGTGATTATTTTAGACAATTTTAATGGTTTTTTATTGTACTTTATCTACACATATTGATTTTTTTAAGGCTAATACATTGATAAAAATAAAACTCGTCAACATCATAATGTTTTTTTTAAGTATAACGGGGGCCATCAGTTATTATTTTTCTAACAATTTCAACAATTTTATTACATCATTTGATTTATTTACAACCAACAACATAAAAACTCAGTTATTATTTTTCTAACAATCTCAACAATTGCCGAGCTCATTTTTGATTTTGTTACATCATTTAATATATTTCTAATATACCCATCGTAGGATATGCTTAAGTTGATGAAGATGATCTAGTAATTTGGTTTTCGAAGGAATGAAGAGTTGGATCCGGAACAATCATGGTGAGTGAAACATTTTAGTAATTTTTTTAAAAGGTAATAATTGCAGTTGTATTGGTGTTGGTGTGATGATATCGGTTTCTTCGGTCTTTGGTGTAGTCAGGGTCCTTGCTCCTTTATCCTTATTTTATTCCGTTTACACAGTTTCTTTTGCATGCATATTTGATTATTTGTTTTGAACCCGGGAATATTACCCTTCGAACACACATGGCTGCAGCTACTTGAATTACAACACAACCAGGCCCGAGTGAGTTACTAGCAAAAAGCAAACACAGTCCTTTGATTGCTTTTTGCTAGTAGCTCACTAACAGGTCAAGTGTTCATTACATCTGACAAAATTTCAAACTCCATCATACAGTAAACTTTTTCAGAGATCCCACAATGACAGACAAGCTTTTTATTTTATTATTAAAGAAAATTAATATATTTAGTAAGAAAAACAATATCCAACCTTCCAGTTTCGACATTCTTTCTCTTCAGTGCTTAAAAAATTTGAAGTAAGCCCAAGCTTTACAAATATTTTCATTTTATTTTCATAAAATCAAAATACAAATTTTTAAGAATAAATTTTCGAATAAAAATAAACGATTGTATTTTATATAAGAACCAAAAATGCATTATCCATAAATATGGTAACAATATAATATCCACTTCATAGTACAAAGATTACCATATTGCATAGAATAACTTACTTATCTATTTAACCAACTACACAGGCAATTTAACAATTTCCTGTTATTATTGTTATTTTTATCGATGGTAAAACCAACAATTTCGGGTCGCCTACTTTTTCTTTGTATATTGTCTTTATCGTCTGTTGTTGTTGTTTTTTTTTTGTTGTGTCTGATTATATTGAAACCAAAAATCCTTAGTACAAATTTCTATTATTTTATTTTGTTGTTGTATTAAGATATCAATTGAATTTTTATGGTCGAATAAGCTCAAATGTAACAAATAGATAAAACATGATCAGAATAAATCGCAATTTTCCTACTGCTCTATTCCTTACAATTTTTTTTAGAAAGGTTTTTTTTGGTTTCGGCAAAAAGGATTGTTGGTTTTAGTTTTGTTAGCGAAAATGATGGTAAGAGCATACATTGCAAATGGAAACAAAACAAACATGTATTTACGGTTGGCTGCCTTTTGTGTAATTTACTTTTAAAGTTGTATCACATAGAGGCAGCCTAGAAAAAAGTCATTAATTTTTGGTTGATGCCAGATAAACATTTAAACATTAATTAATTAATTTATTACAGTTCCTTATTAAAATAATGATATACTATTAATTGTAGCTTAGCAATTGTATGATAATCTCACGTTTTATCTACTTCATTGATTTAACTATTACACTGTACGACAGCCAAAATCCGCTAGGGTTTTGACTACCGGGAAAAGTTATATCGGTAAAAAAAAGTTATGCGTGTCCCGGCGTTTCGATGGGTCACGTCTAGGAATCGAGATATATCGATTTGAAGTTAGTAAGTATCATATAGGAGAAATTGTCACGTTTGGGGTTCGTTTTTTGACATAACTCGAGAACGACTAGTCCGATTTTTCTGAAACAAATTTAGAAATTAAGAATTACAATTCCTTTAATCTACTGATATACTATACTGGAAAAGTAACGAAAAAATAAAAAAATTAAAATTGAATAAATAAGAAATACAAAAAAAATAAAATAAATAAATAAATGAAATAAAAATAATAAAGTAAAATAAAAAACAATAAAATAAAAATATAATAAAAATATAAAAAATAAAATAAAAAAAGTTTAATAAATAAATAAAATAAATAATAAATAAATAATGTATAAATAATTAAAAAGTAATAAATAAATAATAAATAATAAATAAACAATAAAAAATAATAATAATAATAAATAATAACAATAATAAACAATAATAATAATAATATATAATAATAATATAATAAAATATAATATAATATAATAAAAATATAAAAATATAAAATAAATTATACTAAAAATAATAAAATAAAATAACAAAATAAAATAAATAAATAAAAAATAAAAAAATAAAACTAGAAAATAGTAAATAAAAAGTAAATAAAAATAAAATTAATACACAAAGACACATAGACACATGTCCAAATACATTTAAAACAATAAATTTTGGAGTTTATTCCAGTAAAAATATTTAAAAAAATTTCTATGAAAAATCAATATTCTTGTCAAAATGAGATACCTTTATTTAATTGTGAATAAAAGAGCAATGCGTTCATCGATTTTCATGATCTATGTCTCATTTTGTGCACAGATTATGTGACCTTACGTCAAAGTAATAAGACTTGACACTTTTTCCCGTTTTGAATTTTTCATGATTTTTTAAAATACATTTTTTTTATTTTTAGTCAAAAAATTATTTTTTTTCTTCATAAATTTATTAATGACTGCGAAACTGTTGATTGTGTAAAGAAATAGTGTAAAAGTAGATTAAAGGAATTGTAATTCTTAATTTTTCTAAATTTGTTTCAGTAAAATAAGACAAGTTTTTTTTTACCCATACTTTTTTTTTACTCATATAACTTTTCCCGGTAGTCAGAACCCCAGCGGATCATTGACCCCTACCATTTGTCGCACAGTATTATAAATACAAATAAACTAACGTGACAATTTTATCAATCTATCTTGCATAATTAAATATAACTACTAAATACATTCATATTAACTTGTAGTACATAATAATTCATCAAAATCATAAAATAAAATTAATAGACAAATTTATAATCACAAAATATGCACTGTGTCAATAAAACTTCCTCAATTGACTATAAATGATGCTTTTGTACACTGTGTCACAATAAATCACTATCATTAAATTTATAATTATCAAAATATTAAATAATTATTATTTATTTATTTATGAATTCATTTCGGTTTATTATAGTTGTAATAAATTATATATAATTCCGCTATTTTTCATGTAAAAATATTTTGTCATTTTTAAACAAAATATTGTATAATCTCATCGCATTCATCATACTTTTAATCAATTATAGCTTATTTTGTTGTTGTTTTATTGTGAAAAATATAAATATTTTTTTTTATCGGGAAATTAATTTAAAGGAACTGTTATTAAATTTTATGTAAAATCGATGATATTGTTTTATGAAAGGTAAATTTTGGATAAATAAATTATTATGCATATAATTTATTATAATTTTTTTTTAATGAACATATTGATTTTAAATTCTATTAACGTTTTTTTATATTTCCGTTAACATTAGTTTTATGTTTAACGAAGGAATTGAGAAAAGAATCGTTTGAAGGTAAAGGTAAATGGGTCTTGGTTAGCGGGGCAAAAAATATAGGTTTGTGACAATGGCGCACTTTGCATGTAAAACAAAATTGTAAAATTTTCAAGTTTTTGTCAATTCCTCTAGTCGGTACCAAAGCCGGGAGGAGGCTCTATTACCCCCTAGGCAAGAATAACATTTGACGCCCCTACCCATTTCTTCCCTCTACAGAGTTGGTTTGTTTTAAACACTGTTTAAAACAATGTTCAAAACAATTCTTTTTTTTTTTCAAAACAACACAATGCTTTTAAAAGTGTTTTTTTAAAATACAGCAATTAGTCGAGTCAAAATAGGTTTTCACTTCTAAGTCCTCAGGGTTAGGTTCGATTTTGATTATTTTTACTTCACCATAATTTTAAATTCACCACAATCTATCGTGAAAAAAAAATCTTACATACCCCAAATTTTATTTTTTCTTTTGTTTTGGACCATCCTCTATCTAAATAGCCAAAAAAAATTTGGTGTACGTCTGTGTGTGGGTGGATGGGTGGGTAGGTGGGTGGATAGGATCTTGATGAAACTTTGGAAAATGATACAAGTTCACTTGAAAATGGAAGATCTGGATTCATTTCAAATTTGGACAAAATGGCGGGGGGTCTTCCTAACACCTCTAAGTTTAAATATTGAATAACTTCTGATCCCGGGCTATGATATTATTGAAACTTAGTATATAAGGTTTTAATACTGTTTCCAATATTTCTGCATACCAACTTCCGGTTTGTCACTTACGGTTAAAAATTTTTTTTTTCAGGTGCTTATCCCTACTGTAGCCTACAATTACCGATGAAACGTTGCGAAAAGCTTTTAAATAACATGAGAAAAATTTTATTAGCTTTTGGAGCACATTGGGATAAAGGGTTGGGGGTCCACCATACAACAGGTGGTTTTTTCCACAAAGTTTTTATTAAATGAAATCAATAATTTAAATTAATAAATTATTGTTAAATTGAATCACCAAACAATCTTTTTGTTGGGAGCATAAAACATTCATTCGTAAATGAATTTTGATGACACTTTGGAAAAGACACAAACATGTATGACAAAGAACTGATTAGTTTTTGAGCGATAGTGAACAAAGTGGTTGGGGGTCCCTGGAGCACCTGTTTTTTTGAAAGCTCTATAACTTCTGTACCTGATAAGCGAATTGGATGAAACTTGGTACATGAGTATATAGTACGGTTTAAAATAGTTCTGCATCCCAACTTCCGGTTTTTCACTTCCGGTAAAAAAATTTTTTTTGTACTTTTTTGAAGTTTTTTCAGTGGCTTTATGCACACTACAGCCTACAATAATGAAGTGATTATGATGAAACTTATAGAATAGGGTTCCAATTAGTGTGAAAAGATAATTATCTTATTTTGGGACACATTGATTAAAGTGTTGGGGGGTCTACCATACAAATGCTGACTTTTCACACTTTGTTTTTAAAGTTTGTTGGGAGCATACAGACTTCATTCATTAATTTATTTTAATGACACTTTGGAAAAAGATGGAGACTTAAGTAACAAAGAACTGATTAGTTTTTGGATAATATTGGAATACGTGGTGGGGGTCCTTCCGAACACCAGTTTAATGTGTCACACTTTTTTCAATGTTTGTTGGGAGCACACAACATTCGTTCGTGAACGAATTTTGATGAAACTTTGGAAAAAGATGCAAACATTTATGGCAAAGAACTGATTAGTTTTTGAGCGATAGTGAACAAAGTGGTGGGGGGTCCCTGCAGCACCTGTTTTTTTGAAAGCTCTATAACATCTGTACCTGATAAGCGAATTGGATGAAACTTGGTACATGAGTATGTAGTACGGTTTACAATAGTTCTGCATCCCAACTTCCGGTTTTTTGCTTCCGGTAAAAAAATTTTTTTGTACTTTTTTGAAGTTTTTTCAGTGTCTTTATGCACACTACAGCTTACAATAATGAAGTGATTATGATGTAACTTATGGAATAGGGTTCAATTAGTGTAAGAAGCTAATTATCTTGTTTTGGGACACATTGATCAAAGTGGCGGGGGTCTACCATACAACTGCTGACTTTTCACACTTTGTTTTTAAAGTTTGTTGGGAGCATACGGATTTCATTCATTAATCAATTTTTAATGGCACTTTTGTGGTATATGTAAATAAACCTTTACGGGAATGACTATAGGAATAAACATCTCTCTCTCTCTCTTATCTCTTATAATTAACTGTACTCATAAATGAGTTTTATCATGTATAATGAAAGATAGAATAAAACATTACTGATTGAACCATCAATATATAAAGTCTATTTATTCTTAATTCTACAACACAACAATATGGCGACGAGGCGGTAAGTTCACACGTATATTAAAAAGAAAACAGCATTTGTGAAACGTTTATGAAAGAAAAGTGAAAGTTTTAATTACAATTTGAAGATAAACTATAAGTGAAGTGATTATAGAATGAGTTTTTTTGGAGCTTTAGAGCCGTTTGTTCCAGGTGAAAATTTTAATCTATGGATTCAACGATGTGAGCAATTTTTTGTTGTCAACAATATAGAAGAAGGGAAGAAAGTAGCCATGTTGATTACCCTCATGGGACCAACAACTTATGAAATATTATCATCGCTTTTGGCACCAAAGTCACCTGTTGAACAGACGTATAAAGTTTTAGTGAACACATTGTCTGCACATTTTGCTCCAAAAATTAATGAAACAGCTGAGAGATACAAGTTTTATTCACGTAATCAACGTGTTGGAGAATCAATCAGTGAATTTATAATTGAAATTAAAAGTATAGCAACATGCAATTTTAGTAATTTTCTTGAAGAGGCATTACGTGATAGGTTGGTGTGTGGTATTTTAAACGATGGATTGAGGGCAAAATTATTGAATGAACTGGATTTGAAGTGGGACAAAGCAAGAGAGATAGCTGTAAACGATGCTCTAACACAACAAAATTTAAAAGTAATAAAACATTCACAACCAGCACAAGAAGTAACGGAGTTTGCCGACCAGATACAAAAAGTACAACTAAATGAGAAAGAAAGTGGACCTCAGAGTTCAGCAATGGGATTTCAACGGAGAAGTTATGAAAGTCGACCTAATTATCCGTCATTAGGATTTCAAAGGGGAATGCAGGAACGGAATTATATTTCAAATCAAATGCAAAATGGTTTCATATGTAATAGGTGTGGATTGAAACATCGCAAAGTAGATGAATGTAAGGTTATAAATTGGATTTGTTTCACCTGTGGTAGACGAGGTCACATAGCGGCTGTATGCAGACAAACTAGTTCATATAAACAAGGAAATCATCTTCATAACGTATCATCCATAAATTGTTTAAATATAGTTAATAATCCTTTGTTTATTTTTATTTTAGTGGAAGGTATCAATATAAAATTTGAGGTTGATCCTGGTGCTTCAGTTACCATTCTTGAACAACAGGTATACGAAAAGTATTTTAAACATTTGCCGCTAACCAAAACGAACCGTAAACTAAAAAGTGCATCGGGACATTCCATGAATTTAATTGGAAGTATAGAAGTAAATGTAAGTACATTTGAAGTTAAATTTGAGCTTGTAATTTCCAAATCAGAAAACTTAGAGGTACCGTTACTCGGTCGAAATTGGTTGGATGTAATTTTTCCAAATTGGAAAAACGATTGGGGATACTCTCTTACATCACGTCTAAATGTATCAAATATTGAGAAAGTTGAAGTTTCAAAATCAATGTCGATCGAAGATTTAAAAACAAAATTTCCAAATGTTTTTTCGAACAACCTTTCGAGCCCAATAAAGAATTTCCAAGCAACTTTGTTTTTGGAAGATAATGCAAAACCTATTTTTCATAGATCGTATACGATTCCGTTTAAAATGAAAGAAATGGTTGAAAGTGAACTGAAGAGATTGTGTGATGATGGCATTATTGAACCTGTACAGCATTCCAATTGGGCTAGTCCGATTGTGGTGGTACCAAAACCAAACTCAATTCGTATTTGTGTAGATTTTAAAGTAACGTTGAATAAATATGTGAAAACGGAGCATTATCCGTTACCATGTATTGAAGATTGTCTAGCCAATGTCAGGTTATAACATTTTCTGCGTGTTGGACCTTGCAGGGGCATACCATCAGCTAGCGGTTAATGAAAACTCAAGAGAATTGTTGACAATTACCACACATAAAGGGTTGTTCAGATACTTACGTCTGCCCTTCGGTATTTCATCGGCTCCTTCGCAATTTCAATGCGTGATGGACCAGATTCTTTGCGGATTAGAAGGAGTGGCGTGTTTTTTAGATGATATATTAATAGGTGGTGAAAGTGTGAAAGATAGTGAAGGGAAGTTGGTGAAAGTTCTTGAAAGATTAGAAGAAAATAATGTTAGGTTAAATCAAAATAAATGCCAACTTTTTGTAAAGTCAGTAAAGTTTTTAGGTCACATAATTTCAGGAGAAGGGTTAAGACCTAATCCAGATAAAGTAAAAGCTGTAGAAGAGGCTAGAGTTCCGAAAAATATAAAAGAGCTTCAGGCATATTTAGGGTTAATTAATTTTTATGGGAAATTTATTCCAAACTTGTCATCAAGGTTGCTTCCGCTGTATTCTTTATTAAAATCAAAGAATGATTTTACTTGGTCTGACGAATGTCAACAATGTTTTGAGAAAAGTAAAAAATGTTTGCTAAGCAGTAACCTATTGGTTCATTTCGATCCAAATAAACAATTAGCTATTTCTGTTGATGCTAGTCCGTATGGGCTTGGGGCCGTGTTATCTCATATTATTGATGGGGAGGAAAGACCAATATTTTTTGCATCAAGGACATTATCTAAAGCCGAATCTAACTACTCGCAAATCCACCGGGAAGCTTTAAGTGTAATTTTTGCTTTAAAGAAATTCCACAAATTTGTATATGGGCACAAGTTTATCATTTTTTCCGATCATCAACCTCTAAAAGAGATATTTAACCCTAAAAAAAGTACATCTGCAATTGCAGCAGCAAGATTACAGAGATGGCAAGTTATAGTGTCAACATATCAGTGTCAAGTTTTGTATAGGAAGGGCTCGCAAAATTCAAATGCAGATGGGTTATCACGCTTACCATTGCCATCTGCAGACTCAAACGATAATCTTGAGGAAATATCATTTGTCAATTCATTTAATGATGTGAATAGCCCAATCGATTTTAAAACAGTTGAAAAATGCACAATTGAGGACAAGGTTTTGAGAGAAGTTATACATTTTTGTAAAAATGGGTGGCCAAATAACCCACAAAGTCTAGATGCTCATTTAAAATATTATTGGTCTAAACGTTTGTTTTTATCGGAAGAGAATAATTGTTTGTTTCATGGATTTCGTTTAGTGATTCCGGATTGTCTGAAGGAGAAAGTGTTAAGTATTCTACACGACACACATATCGGTATTGTAAAAATGAAAATTCTGGCTAGAAGCTATGTTTGGTGGAGAGAAATTGAATCCGATATTATGAGATTTGTTGAATGTTGTACAGCTTGTTATGAAAATCAAAATAGTAAGCCTAGTGTTTGTATTCCTTGGAAAAACACTGAGAAACCCTTTGAACGAGTACATATAGATTTCTTTTTCTTCGGTCCACACAACGTATTGCTATTGGTAGATAGTCATAGTAAATGGATAGAGTTAGGTGTTATGAAGTATATGACTGCCGAAAAGGTGATATTGTTTTTGAACGCCAAGTTTTCAATATTTGGATATCCAACTGAATTATGCTCCGATAACGGTCCACCTTTTAATTCATATAAGTTTTTAAACTACTGTAAAGAGAAAGACATTAAGGTACTTAAGAGTCCAGCGTATCATCCGCAAAGTAATGAAATCGCGGAACGAGCTGTTCAGACCGTTAAGAAATCTTTAAAGAAGAGTTTATATGACGGAAAAGAATCTAATTTATCCTTCAATCAAAAATTGGATAAATTTTTGTTTAAATACAGAAATACCTGTTGTACAGTAACGGGAACGACACCAGCTGAAAAATTATTTAGATTTAAACCTAAACTAGAAATAGATAATATAAATCCAATAAATTTAAATATATTTAGAGAAAATTTGGAAAGAAAATTTGATGTTAGAATTAATAAAAATGTTAGAAATAATGTTAGGAACTAAATTCATTTAAGATTGGCGAAAAGATATTATTTAGGTGTGTTTTCAATAATATAGTTAAGTGGATACCAGCTGTAATCTATAAAATTTTAAGTAATGTTAGATTTGTTTTGAATTTGCATAGAGTTTTAAAACACGTACATGCTGATCAAATTAAGGAATTTAAATATAATAAATCAGAATCACTTGTTATTAAAAATAAACAATGTATTACGAATAAGCCAGAAAATCAAGTAGAACACAGAAATAATACTAGAAAAAGAACGAGAAGTGAAGATTTTATTTTGCGAAGGTCAAAAAGAATTAGAAGGTATCCTGATCGTTTAGGTTATGGTAATTAAAGCCGCAAAATAAAATGTTTACTCAGATAGGTTGGGATGCATAGGAGGTTAAGCTAGGTTAATACTAATTAATCAAACGATTTCAAAATTTAATTTTAGGGTAATTTTGATCTAAGAGGGAAGAGATGTGGTATATGTAAATAAACCTTTACGGGAATGACTATAGGAATAAACATCTCTCTCTCTCTCTTATCTCTTATAATTAACTGTACTCATAAATGAGTTTTATCATGTATAATGAAAGATAGAATAAAACATTACTGATTGAACCATCAATATATAAAGTCTATTTATTCTTAATTCTACAACACAACAACTTTGAAAAAAGATAAAGACTTTATTGACAAACTTGACTAGTTTTTGGACAATATTGGGATAAGTGGTGGGGTCCTCCCGAACACCTGTTTATTGTTCCAATGTTTGTTGGAAGCATACAACATTCGTTCGTTAAGTAATTTTGATTACACTTTGCAAAAAGATGCAAATATGTATGGCAAGGAACTGATTAGTTTTTTTAGCGATAGTGAACAAAGTGGTAGGGGGTCCTCCAAGCACCTGTTATTTTGGAAGCTCAATAACTTCTGTACCTGATAATCGAGTTGGATGAAATTTGGTACATACACATTTAGTACGGTTTACAACAGTTCTGCATCCTAACTTCCGGTTTGTCACTTCCCATAAAATTTTTGTTTACTTTTTCTCGTACAACAGAATTTATGTTTGTTGGGATACTACTGCCTGCTTTAATATTTTTTTTATTAGAACTACGAAGTCCATAATATTGGTTAGCTTTTAATTAAAGTATTTTATGGATATTTGCTCATTATATATTCAGAACACTATGTTTCCAGAGCTGTGGTGAAGTCAGCCTATGCATCAGCGTCGCAATATTTTTTAAATGTTTGTTTTCGAATACCATTTGAAATTGGAAACATTACAATGTGCGCAAATAAATATTTACATTGTTTGAATAATATAAACATAATTTATTGAGAGATTACGGTATTCATTTAGCTTTTAAATAGAAGAAGTTAAAAAATTTGTTGTTTTTGTATTATAATTTTAAAAAGCTTTAAATTATATTCAAATATTGTAAGAATAAAATTATAAACAATTATAAATGATTTTGTATTTATTTTACATTTAAATATGAGATATAAAATTATACGTTTTAAGAAATTCAATAATTTCAATTCGATGATTAAAGTGCAAAAAAGTATAATGAATAAATTAATGAATGAATATAATGAATAAGCATTTTCATAATTCCACAGAAAAAAATGAAGTCGTAGTTTCATCTAATTTAAATTATATGAGTTGAAAATGTATGATTCATAGTAACATAACTCTCTCATTATATGGGATTTTTTGCATTAATTTTCTAAACAATACTTTGTGTGAATTCGTAGAATGGTGAATATTTCTATTCTCATTAACATCCTAAGTCACGATTGTATAGTCATTATTGATTGTTTCCAATCAATGTGAAATCAATGGCTGACATTTGGTCAATTTGTAGTCCTATATGTATTAACAATAGACTACATTACCGTAATTTAAATTAATTTTGGATTTTTGAGATCAACTAAACTCAAGTAAGTAAGGAAGTAATTGAAATTTTTTTAATTCAAATGTATGGTTTGAAGTTTCTCAGAAAAAAACTCCACTTCACATTTTTCGTGTTTCAGTTGGGATTCGAACCTACCTCGTCAGTGCCCGGCTCGCATCCTTGGGCAGACACGCTATCGATTACGCCGTTGAGGCGATGACAATTTCAAAGTTGAAACTTCTGCATCACTTATTTTTATTTTTACTTAAGTTGAATTTTTCCACTGTCATTAGACTCCATATTTTGGAAAATGAATTTACATTATATGGGGTTTTTTGCATTAAAACAATTTCCATAATATGGAGTCCAATGACAGTGGAAAAATTCAACTTAAGTAAAAATAAAAATACGTGATAAAGAAGTTTCAACTTTGAAATTGTCATCGCCTCAACGGCGTAATCGATAGCATGTCTGCCCAAGGATTTGAGCCGGGCACTGACGAGGTAGGTTCGAATCCCAACCAAACACAGTTATACTTACTGTACTACCTTTAAAAGATAAGAGTTTTCACGGTCTCCTTTTAGACCTATTTCGTTGTTTTTGGTTTGATTTAATCTGTTTACTTCAAACTCTTATGTCATTGAACCATTAATTAATTATCCATTGTTTGAATTGGCAATTTTGACAGTTAAACTTAGACATAGTTTCAAGTTGTCCAGCTGGTAGAATTGTCAATTTAGATATCATTTTTGATCTTTTGTTGGGTTTTTGTTGGAATTTATTTTGAGGATTGTTTTCAGATTTATTTTTAAATTTAACTATAATTTAAAATGGCGAAATTGTCTATCAATTTTGCTAATATAAGAGGATTGAACGTCAATCTTAATGCAGTTCACTTTTATCTTGAGAATCTTAAGCCTGATGTTCTTTTTTTAACGGAAACGATTATCAGCGCAAGAGCTGATCGTTGGACAAAACTATATATGTTTGTCCTAACTATGAGCTTGAATCTTCATTCTACTTTAAGCATGGTGTGTGTGCGTTTATTAGAAATTCTGTACCATATGTGAGAATAAATAATTTTGAATTAAATTCAAAATTTCACAATATGGTTTCCCTTAAGATTACCTGCTCTAATCGAACTCTTTTTGTCTTTGGATTGTATCGCTCGCCCAACTCATCGGAGAACATAAATTTATTTCATGTCCTATCTGAAAAGATAGATAGGTTGACTGTATATCTTACCCCTAAAATTATAGTTCTTGGTGATTTCAATGTTCATAATAAAGAATGGCTTACACACAGATCTAAAACTGATGAATTAGGTAAAGAAGCTGAACTTGTTGCTCTTTTTCATAATTTCACTCAGATCAGCCTACCAGAGTTCCTGACATTCTTGGCCAAAAAAGTAACTTGCTCGATTTGTTTTTGATAAATGACCCTACGTTGGTTCATTTTAAAGTATCAGAGCCTTTGTGTGGATCAGATCATAATTTGATCTCCACACATTTAAATATACAAGTACCTAAACAATTTAAAGCTAATCCTAGTCTTGTTTGGGATTATAAAGCTGCAAATTGGCAGGGACTTAGAGATTTTTTTTAAATGGTTTCCCTGGAAACGCAACTTTTCAGAAATAATACACATGGGTATGCGTAGTTTTGTTCCAAATAGTTTGATTGGTCCGTAGGTTAATCGATGCTTTTCAAGTAAATGTAAAAAAGCAATTAAAATTAAAAAAAAGGCTTTTCAAAAGTTTATTCAAAACAAGTCTGATGAAAATCTTAGATTATACCGAATAGAAAGAAATGTATGTAGAAAACTAATAGATGCAGAGAAACATCTATTTATTAGGAAAAAAGCTAATAAATTTGCTGAGCACCCTACTGGTTCACGAAATTTTTATAAAGCCGCCAAGGCTGTTCAAGGAAATTTTTGTAAGTCTTCTATACCTCCTCTTATTGATAACGATATGCCTGTTATTGACCCTAAAGAAAAAGCTAATTTATTGGGTAACTGTTTCTCGTTAAATTCTACATTAGTAGAACCCAATTTCCTACCTAGACCAATTCCTAGAATTTCTAACAAAATGGGGCGGATAATTTTTCGTAAAAATGTCATTCGGAAAATGCTCTTACAAATCAATACTAATAAGGCATCTGGACCTGATAGTATTCCTCCAATTATCCTTAAAACTTTTGCTAAAGAGTTAGCACCAATCCTAACAAGAATTTTCTATTTGTCATATTAGTAAGGAATTTTTCCTGATATATGGAAAATGGCTAGTGTACAAACAGTTCCAAAGAAAGGTGCTAAAACGGATCCAAGAAACTACAGACCTATATCAATTTTGTTGGTTGTTTCTAAAGTATTTGAAAAATATATTAATTTTAATATTATGAGCTTCTTAGAGTCGTCAAAATTACTTACTGAAAGACAATACGGATTCCGTAAAGAAGGAGCGACGGGAGATTTACTCTTTTTTGTCACGCATATCTGGAACAAGTCGCTTGAAAACCATGGTGAGACCTTTAGCGTTGCACTTGATATTACCAAAGCATTTGACAAAGTATGGCACAACAATCTTATTTGCAAATTGAGATGCTACGGCTTAGATGAGCAACTTATTTCTTGGTTTTACAAGCTTTATTTTCGAGCGCAAATTTCGGGTCAATGTTGATGGTGTTTCATCGATTATCGTTTCAACTAACGCTGGTGTTCCTCAAGGTTCCGCTTTATCATCTACTCTTTTTCTTCTCTATATTAATGACTTGCTAGGTTCAACAGTTAATCCCATCCATAGTTTTGCTGATGATAACACACTTCATGCGTCACATAAAATACCAAATTTGTATGCACCATCAAATCTTAATGTCGCTAGATCAAACTTGATAGATTCAGTAAGTATTGATTTAAAAACCATTGTTGCAGCCTCCAATATTGGCAGTGGACTGTATGTAAATTTCGATGAACGATGAAAACTTAATATTGTGACTGCAGCATGCTTTGTAATATTAATGACCTCAGCTTCGCATGGTATTAGACAATATCCATAAAATAGCAAAAATCTGACATTGATTATCAATACATCAGCCTAGCACGACATTCGACAATATCCACAAATAATTTGACTATATATAATGTCATCAAGTACAACAGAATATTAGACAGTATCCATAAAATAGACAGCAAAATCTGACATTGATTATTAGTAACATCAGCCTAGCACGGCATTTGAACATATCCACTTAATATTTTGACTATACATAATGTCATCAATTAAACTGCAGAATCTGATATAGAAAGTCAGATTAAAATAGTTGAATTCAAAATAATGCGATGTCAGGGTGAATAGCAAACACTGACATATAATATATTGACATCAGCCTAGCAAGGCATTAACCACTATCCAAAAAGTAACTTGACCATATGTGATGTCATCAATTAAACAGCAAAATACATATATAACGACATTGGCCTAGCACGGCGTTAAACACTATCCATGAAAGTAATTTTGATTATATGTGATGTCATCAATTAGACAGCACATTGTATAATATAAATAACAACAGCCTAGCACAGTTGTAGACAGTATCCAATAAAGTAATTTTGATTATATGTGATGTCATCAATTAAACCGCAAAATGTATACATATAATGACATCATCCTAACACAGTTGTAGACAATATCAAATAAAGTAATTTTGATTAAATGTACTGTCATCAATTAAACAATAAAGTAATTTTGATTATATGTGATGTCATCAATTAGACAGCAAAATATAATATAAATAACAACAGCTTAGCACAGTTAAATAATATCCACAAAAAATACTTAGACCATATATACTGCTATCAGTTAAAACAGCAAACCATTTCATCCACCAATATGGATTCACAGTGACTTTTAACGTCACGTCCGCCCAGCATGGAATTATATTAACACACGACGAGAACCATCAGATCAATTGTATTGAGTAAAAACAATTCCATCAGCAATAATGCACCATCCTTTATTTTCGAAGTTGTTATTAAATTTTAAGTAAATACAATCAGTTTTCACTTTATTTCATTAATTTTAGTATAAATAAAAAAAAACACTGAATAACAAACACCCGATGGTAGACGACCATCATACAAAAACTAAATGACAAAAAAGGATGAAATTCACAATATTACGAATTATATATAATCGGTCACAACTCTTTTCCCCGTCAGCAGAGACACTGATCTTAAAAACCATTAACTAACACATGCAGGTCCTTATGGGGATCGAACCATTAGATCTAACGGTACGAAAGGCCTCTACAGTGTATCGACTGAAGAGGGACCTTCGACTTACTGAGACTGATCTGCTCCAATGGGAGGATGTGGAGGGATGTACCATGAAGGAAATAGTTGCTAAGGCTGTATGGATTACTGAGAATACCTGGCAACACAGGTGGAGTAGTGCAGAAAATGGTAAAGTGACCAGACTGTTCATTCGTAACGTTAGCTTCCGTAAGGAAAACCATTGGTTCGATCCGTCAATGGGGCTACTGTTTTTGATAACAGGCCATGGCAGCATGAATGGGTTTCTCAGAGATCGAGGGTTGGCCGAGGATAGTGGGTGCAGATGTGGTTTTACATATGAAAACTGGTGGCACATTCTCAAGGACTGCGCCTTATATGAAGACCTCCGCACGGGTTTGTTAATTTGTCCGTTAATCACAGAGAACAATGTGGGACAGCTTCTTGGAAACCGTGAATCATACATAGAAGTGAAAACGTTTGCAGAAAATGCGTTTCGCAGACGTAGAGAACTTTCGGTGTCGGTTGCCGTGAATTTAAACCGTGAACATACTCCCTAGTGCGCTAGGGGGGAAGGAGTAAAGTAGCGTGTGACTAAAAATGGCAAGAGGAAATATTGACTAATATAGTTACTAACTGGGTACATGTTACAGGGTTTATGTACTAACTGGGTGCACGTTACAGGGTTTATGTTGTGGTAGATATATGCTTTCTTTTGGGATTATGGGTTTTTGGAGGAAATGACGAGTCAATCGGGAGATACCCTTTGGCTCTGCAGGGAGGCGGGAGGTTCCTTTTTAGGACCTCCTGGAAGGGTGTAATCGCAGGGGGATAGGTTTTTGTCCTATTGGGAATGAAATTCACTTGGAACACTAACCTATCTTTGGGCTTAGCGACCCCACGAACCCAAGCTGGCCCGCTAGTGCCAGACATGCAAGATGGTCTAACTGGTACCCGACAGAAGTATAAACTGTACTGCGGGGGTCAGTAAGCCGTGGGACTTTGTCCCATTCTGACCATTGGTGTTGGATTCGCAGGGGCTGTGGTTGAAAGCCTACATCGCAGGCTAGGGGACTTGTACCCCGACGGGTGAGCTACGTTTAGCTCGGGTGCTAACCTGCAGAGTTAGTATGAGGTTTAGATAGGCCTCGCTCTCACTGTTGAGTGGCCCTCCTCTTGCAGGAAGGACCAGAAAACAGTAGTATGGTACGCCATCCGCACAGATTGGGTGTTTCCAATCCCACGCCTATGGAGGCCGGGGCGGGTATACCTAAGGTGGGAATCGCCCCGATAACAAACAAAAAGTAGCAGGTACTTGTACTCTGATACTCGATGGACTGTCCCTATCTACTATCTAGCGAAACCACAGCCAAGGTGGTTGATTCGAGTGACTAGGTGTAGAAGTGTCGCTTTTCAACGCAATTTTTTAAACAGAGTTTCTCATCTCTAGAATGCCTTACCGGCGTGGGTCTTCCCTGATAATTTTAATCCTCAAAACTTTAAGATCAACATTAATAAATTCCTCAAAGAAAATTGAATATTATTTTCAAGCCCTAGTTCCTTGGTTAGCATGGTATCTTCGGTTATTCAGAGACGTTGATCTATATTGGTTAACACTAAACATGCCTAACATAGAATAAAAAAAAATATGCATTGAAAAAATTCCAATTACTTCTTTACTTACTTGAGTTTAATTGATCTCAAAAATCCAAAAGTAATTTAGATTCCCTTAATGTAGTCTAATGTTAATACATATAGGACTACAAATTGACCAAATGTTCGCCATCGATTTCACATTGATTGGAAACAATCAATAATGACTATACAATCGTGACTTAGGATGTTAATTAGAATAGAAATGTTCACCATTCTACGAATTCACATAAAATACTGTCTAGAAATTTAATGCAAAAAATCCCATATCATGTAAAAACATTTTCCATAATATGGAGTCTAATGACAGTGGAAAAATTCAACTTAAGTAGTGATGAAGAAGTTTCAACTTTGAAATTGTCATCGCCTTAACGGCGTAATCGAAAGCGTGTCTGGCCAAAGATTCGAGCCGGGCACTGATGAGGTAGGTTCGAATCCCAACCGAAACACGAAAAATGTGAGGTGGAGTTTTTTTCTGAGAAACTTCAAACCATGCCTTTGTATTGAAAAAATTCCAATTACTTCTTTGCTTACTTGAGTTTAATTGATCTCAAAAATCCAAAAATAACTCTTTCAATTTTTAAGCTATATCTTTCATTAAAAACACGATTTATAGGTACTTTCAAGACTATAAGATGATATACATTCCAAAATGCCTACACCCTTCACCTTCAAATAGTTAAGGGTTGAATGACTCGAAAGGAGTGGTCCGTGCACTAAAATGCAAATTTGAAACAGTTATATCACCGGTAATTTTTATGCCACAGAAAACAAGACAAAACCAGTTTTTGGTTAGGAAAAAACCTTTGTTTTTGTGTGGCATAGCTTTTTACGTATATTTTTTAGTTGTAGAAGTGTGTTGAACAGAAGGTGATTTTTAAGCAAATTTGAAAATATATTTTTCACTATTATCATACTTTTTCCAGAAAAAAGTATTCTAGTCTAGCAGAACTTCTGGATCACATACGTAACACTCAAATACAGCTAGTTGTAAAGGTATAATGGTCAATATAAAATATATTGTGAATGGCCGAGATTTTAACGCTGAGTTTCTATTTTGAATTCGAGTTGTCTTCCGTTTTTACACCGTAACTTGCTTTTTTAATGCAAACGACTTAAACTAGTGCTCATTTTAAAGGCTTTCCAATCTTTACAAGAAAAGCACGGAAGCTTTTTCCGAGAAATGCATCGCTTTTCTGTTATTTAATGTTGAATTTTTTAAACCAGGTCGTTAAAAAAATTCTCGTCATTGAGCCATAACTTGCTTCATTTTTGACCTACAACACTCATAAAAACAACAATCTCTCCATTTTTTTATGTTTTATTCTTATTAGTTACAAAGTTTTTAATAGAACGCTAAATTTATAAGTTATTTCAACTGTCAAAAACCATGCATTTTTAACGAACAATATTAGTTTTCAATCGCGAATAACTCGAAAAATATCGATTTATCGCAAAAACCTTGTTTAACATTTTATACTTAAAATGTATCCTTTTATCTATTTATGGGATTATTTTGACTTAGAAATATTTCACCCACGAGAAGGGCTGAAATCCACCCCAGGGTAAAAGCGCACATCAGCAATATGTCACTTTTGCTCCATGAGCCATTCCTAAACTACAAATTTCACGTTAATCGGGCAAGGTTCAAACCATTCTGGGAGGAAAATATGTTTGTTCGTAAAACTCAGGAAAATCTCTATATATTAGTGACAAATGCATACAAAACTTAGACATAGCGCGTACATATCTTGCTACTCTGATAATACTGTTATGAATATTGCCTGAAACAAAAGAAATTTGTTAATTTAATTGCAATTATTTACATAATTTACGATAAATTCTTATTGTTGTTGTTACGGCTGTCAATTGGTTGACATGTAATTAAAATGAAATTCAACGAAGAAGAGTGAGTCTAATTCTTTGACTATAATTATTTGCTGCTGCTATACCAACGTTCCATGACGAACTCTGTGGGATTAATGATGAAGCAATACATTGAAATAGCAACATGATGAGAAGAAGATAGGACGAAAAAATAGATGTATATAAGGAGCATGATGTTTCAACAATAAGCAGACTTGATCCTATCCTACAACAAGGCTTATTCGTCAATAAAGGAATTGTGAGCCTGCAATTCCCATTTACTGAAAATTATTATAATTGATGATTATTGTAAAAGTCAATTAAAATAAAAGATTTTGTTATTAATAAATTTTAGAAATATTAAAATAAAGAGTCCAATTTTTCTTTCACGGCGCTTCAAAACTGGAAAACCGTAACATTGGTGTCAGAAGTGGGATTACGGCAACCTGAAAGTGGAATAAGTTTCTCGATACCGAGATAGAAAAGAAATATGGGGGACGAAGTGAAGATGTCAGAGCTCACCGCTCTTCTCCAGACGCAGTCGCAAAACTTGGAGTCTGTAATCAAACAGACTTTGGAAGCAGTAACGGTGAGAATGAGAGATGAAATGTCTACAAGAATAGATGAAATGTTTAAGGATCTGGGCGATAACATCAAAGTCGATCTCCGAGAAGAATTTAAAACTTTAGATGGCGGCGCTGACTTGGCATTACAGAAAAGGGTAGAAATTCTAGAACAGAACTTCACCACAATGAGTGTTCAGAAAGACCAGGGTACTAGTCATCCCGTTGTAGATGGTAAGAATGATCAATTCTTTTTGGCTGGTTTACCAACACCACAGGTTACTACAACTAGAAATTTAGGGACGATGCAGCGAAAATCTGTCGTTATGGTAAAACCATACCCGTACGATGGTACGAGTAATTGCAGCGATTATTTTACACCCAATTCGAAATGGTTTCAGCTGAAAATCAATGGGATGACGCTACCAAGGCAACACAACTGTCGTTGATGTTTAGAGACAAAGCATTGACGATTCTAAACATTCTGCCCGAACTGGACCGATGGGACTACAAGAAGCTGTCGGATGCACTGAAACGCTGATTCTCGGGTGAGGAAGCCGGTGAATTAAGCCATGTGCAATTACGTAGTCGCTTGCAGAAACCACGAGAGGATCTAGCAGAGTTTGCAACGGATATTGAAAGGCTAGCCCGGTCAGCGTTTAAGGATTGTCCAACATCGGCACAAGATAGAATTGGCATGATGCAATTTATAGATGGTAATTCTGACTTGGAAGTTCAGGATCTGGTATGAATCACTAGGCCTTAAAACTTGACGGAAGCAGTGGCAAAAGTAATCGAATTTCAAGCAGCGTGAATGGCTACTAGATCCAATCGTCGAACTATCCGAAGAACAGAGGTTATAGAGCAAGATGAAGAAGAAAGCACCATGGTACCAAGATGTAGAATAAACGTAGAGAAATTGAAAGGCAACAATTTACCCATTGTAGAAAATATTTCTCAGGAAAGTGCAACCATAAATCCATTGGGAAACTCCAGTCAGTCAGCCTTGCAGGGATAAGCCTGACTCCTTCAACTGTACCATACGCCCGTGAGGTGAACACCAATTCTCTACAAGAAGACTTCGGCGGGGTAACAATGATAGTGGAGGCAAAGGTAGCGAATCAAAAGTGTAAGTTTATTCTCGATATAGGTGCTTCAAGTACAATCATCAGTAGACGAATCTGGGAGAGGATTGAACCAGCTATTCAATTAATCAATACTAATGTGGTGCTTAAAACCGCGTTTTAGAATCAGAAATCATCTGTATTGGGATGCCCGGAGTTCTCCATCAAAATAGGAGAAACTGAAGTGGAACAACCCATACTTGTAGCAGAAATGGTGTAGGAAGGTCTCCTGGGTGCCGATTTCTTGTTAAAACACTGTTGTGAGATTGATTTGAGAATACCGGCATTGGTAATCGGTGATGTTAAAGTTCCAAAATGGTTGGAAAACGTACCGCTTAGGTTGGTTCTAACAACTACTATTAAACCACAAGAAGAGTTAATACTGCCGATGGATTGTAAGCCATGGTTGAAAGCAGAGGGCTTTGTGACGTCTACCACTCCTTTAGAAGGATTGACTGTAGCCACCGCTATGAGTGATTCCGTGATAGAAACGTGATAGAAACGTCATGAATCATCCAGTCACTCTCGTTTGTGGCAGCAGCATAGCAGCAATATCGGAGGTGGAAATGGTAAGTAAGAAATAAGAAAGCGACATAGAAGATGGAACTACAAGTGCACACCTAGAAGAACTACCAATAAATCTCACAGGGTTACTTCAACAAGCAGCACAACATCTCGATAAAGCTCAGAAAGTGATGGTCACTAACCTTTTAATAGAGTTTCAGCACGTGATTTCCAAAGGACCAGATGATAAAGGACAAACATCCATTGCAAAACACAAGATAAACGTGGGTAGCGCTCAGCCTTTCAAACAACCACATCGAAGTCTTCCTCTTAGCAAACTGGAAGAAGTAGAAAAGCTGACTCAAGAAATGCTGGCACATAGAATTATTGAGCGCTTGGGGAGTCCCTGGGCTTTTCTTGTTGTCTTGGTAAAAAAGAAAGATGGTAACACTAGATTCTGTGTGGGTTATCGGTGGCTGAATGAAGTCACAAAAAAGACTCATTTCTGATACCCTGGATTGACGATTTACTAGATGCAGTGGCTGGTTTTCAGTGGTTCTTCACCTTGCCCCTTCAGAGTGGATATTGGCAAGTGGAGATGGAAGACGATAATAAAGAAAAGGCAGCTTTTACAACTGGAGTAGGGCTATGCCAGTTCAACGTCATGCCGTTTGGGCTTTGCAATGCGCCGGCTAAATTCGAACGCTTGATGCACACAATTTTGAAGTATTTACCATGGTCAAAATGCGTTGTTTATTTAGATGACCTTCTTTCGCAAGCCAAAACTTTTGAAAAAGCAGTCAAAAATATGGAAGTACTACTACAACGCCTTCGTTCTGCCAACTTAAAGCTCAATCCGAAGAAATGTCAATTATTTAAAATCGAAGTCAAGTATCTGGGTCATGTGCTTTCAAGAACTGGATTAGGAATAGGTAGAATTAAAACAAAAGCCGTACGCAACTGGCCACAGCCAACTTCAAAACACGATGTCAGAAGCTTCATTGGTCTTTGCACGTATTATCGCAGGTTTGTAAAGGAGTTTTCAAACATAGCCTGACCACTACATCGTCTAACTGAAGACAATGTTAAGTTTGAGTGGACCGATAAGTGCGAGGAAGCTTTGAACCAACTGAAGACATCCCGCACATCAGCACCGATTCTAGGATTTGTGGTCGCAGGTAAGCAACTTAACCTTGACACGGATGCCAACAACACTGGAATTGGAGCCGTGCCATCGCAGACACATGAAGATCAAGAGGTGGTAATTTGTTATTTTAGCAAAACATTGGGAAAAGCCGAACGAAATTATTGCACAACGAGGAAAGAGCTATTAGCTGTTATTAGAGCTGTAGAACACTTCCATGTTTACTTGAACCGAAGAAACTTTACCATTCGTACTGATCATTCAGCCTTAACATGGCTGGTATTTTTTAAAAATCCTGAGGGACAACTAGCAAGGTGGTTAGAACGGCTACAACATTACGACTGCCAGGTCAAGCACAGACCTGTCCGCATACATGGAAATGCTGATGGGTTATCCAGATGCTTACATTGCGATGGAAAAGAGGAAAAATTTACAAATGAGCAAAAGATCAATGTTTGCAAGTAGTTCCAGAAGATGTTGACAATGAAGAAATAAGTAAACAGCAAGATCTTGATGACAACCTAGCAATCGTGAAAGAATGGTGCAAGTAAGAAAGAAGACCTTCTTGGCATGAAATATCCGGTACAAATAAAAATCTAAAGAGCTATTGGGCAATTTTTAACTCGTTGAAACTACAAGCAAATCTGCTTTGTCGTGAATAGCAAAGTCATGACGGGAAATCATCAAAACTTTTACCAATAATACCAGCGACATACGTACCAACCGTATTGGCGCTTTTACACAACTCATCCTTTGCTGGCCACTTTGGCATACAGAAAACTATCGATAGAGTACGAACGCACTACTACTGAGTAAATCGTCGAGAGGACATCGAAGACTGGTGTAAAAAATGTGACACATGTGTTGCAAGAAAGGGCCCAAGCAGAAGATGTCGTGGTGAACTACAAAAGTACGTGAACGGAGATCCATTTGAAAGAGTGGCGATAGACATCCTGGATCCACTTACGCCAACAGAGCGCAACAATAGAAATGTTCTTGTCGTTATGGACTACTTCACAAAATGGAAAGAATGTATTCCTATTCCAGATCAAACAGCAGAGACAGTAGCAAAAACTTTGGTTTATAACGTCATTAGCCGATTTGGAACTCCTCTAGAACTTCATTCAGACCAAGGCAGAAACTTTGAATCCAACGTATTTAAAGCTACAATGAAGATACTGGGGATAAAGAAGACAAGAACAACACCTCTACATCCACAATCCGATGGAATGGTAGAACGTGCAAACCGGACCATATTGGAATACCTAGCTAAATTCATTGACGATAATCATAAAAACTGGGATACTATCGACTTTTACCCAATTAATATGCGAATATGCACAATAAGTAACGTTCATCAATGTTCATGTACCTCCTGAAGACAGAGCAGATGATATTAAAGACCTGTTCTTTCTAAAACTCAAAGAAGTCATTAATAACATATCGCGAACTATCCTAGTTCGTTGTTCAGGATGAGACTCGAAGAAAGTTGGCATAATTGTAGATCCTCAAGATAACTCTATTAAGAATAGTAGATTTAAATGTAATTAGATCGCATTTCTTATGAGCAAATTAAATTAACGTTTGTAAATCAATATCGAGTACATAGTAATCACGACCAAGACATTTACCAAAGACACGGATAGCGATAGCATTCGAAAAACGATCGTCTCAACGCAAGATACGACATAAAAGAGGAGATTTTATTATCAGCAACCGAAAACACCAATGATAGCTCTGCACCTAACCCCTCAAGTGTTTCGAGTAATAACCTAAGAAAAGACCTTGTTGAGCGGTCCTCAATATCACAAGGTATTGCGTTAGAGGCGTAACTTACGGTCAAAGGATTTTTTAACCCAATGGACAAGGAAATACCATACACTTGACATATAGCATAGCTGCTAATAGACAAACTGATGAGATTTCGATTAATAATTTAAATCTCAAGCTACTTCAAAAAATATTAACTAAACACAATACGGCAACAAACTTAACTATAAAGTTTTATTCAGCCCTCACGATTTTCCTATACTGATGATGTGACCTGAAAAGTTCTGATTGGTCATGTGATCCAATTCCAAAACTCTGCAGGTGTCTCAGAAGCACCTAGGAAAAGAGTATATAGTTAAAGTTAGTTATTATGTTCACTATGGTAGATATAGCTGGGCTTTGTTATTGCTTAGAGGGCATGTTTTTCACAAAAAATCGAATAACATGTTTACTAATTTATATAAACCAACTATAATACTTGGAATCTGTTAGTTTAGCTTGCTTACAGATTTTCTTGTGGGTGTTGTGTTTGTGCCAGAGTACAAGAATAAGGTCTTAGATTGTTTGGTTTATAGTCGATATTAATTAATTATAATCCAAAAATTTTTAAAGCTGAGTAAATACCGATTTGTACAGCGACAGAGATGCCATTTGCTATGACGGGTAATTCAAATTATTCAAACCACTGTCCCGCTCACACCAAGTTTATCTTAACATAAATCATCATATTTGTTTTCCTAGTTATCGTCATTTTTTTTTAAATAAATGGTTTCTTGTACTCAGTCCATAGTCGTTATTTTCCGTCCGTTTCCACTAAAAAAAATTATTAAAACAGTTGGGTAATATTTGTCAAAGGCAATTTCTTTTTTTCAAGTTGTATTCATAGTTCCGCTAATTTATATAGATTTCCCTACAGTCATCTATTAATTAATAATATTTCCCAATGTAGTTTCCTATGTCTGATTTGTAATCATTAATCGCTGTAAAATTATTAAAGAAAAAGAACGGTTGTGTATTATCATTAATCCATAATTATGTTATTTACATATATAATTCGTTCAATTGTTTCGTAAACAATGTCTTTCTTTGAAATCTTTTTTTCAATTTCTATTACAAACTAACAGTCCGCACTTCATAATGGGTATAATGACTAACGATCAAACGTAAATATAATTTCCCAAGAAACTAACTTATCGATTCGTTATTGGGGAATGAACAAAGAAACGGCGTTGACCACATATAAATAGTAGTAGACTGTTAGCCTCGTTCTCTGATTATATTTATTTCGATTGTGAATCTTGGTCGATGTAAATTCGTTTTCTTTTTTGACATCTTCATCTCAACATGGAGAGTGATGATGCAGCTTTTGTTTGCTTGTAAATTGATTTTTGTAGAATAGAATATTAAATTAATCAGATTCGGTGTCCGTTCTCGTTAATCTTGATATTAAAATAAATGTTCAGTTCTCGTGATTTATTAGTTTAAATGTGCAGTATTTGTGTTGAAGTGAGTATTCGGTTTTCATATTAGCTAATCGAATTAAAAATAGTCAATTTTGGGTCGTAAAAATATGTCATATAACAAGACCAGTCCTTGTTTTTGGGGAGCAGATTAAGAAGAAACTTGAAAAAGGGACGATAAATGCCTAGTTACATACCAGCAAATTATTGTATACTACGGGGTATTGCTCGAACCAGTCCATAACGGTAAGACGTTTTTTTTTGTTGGTTTGTCTTCAACAACCGCAGTAAGTTGCTTATCAATTAAATTAACTAAGTTTCGTAGTAATTAAATCCACCTGAAGAAGGTTTTCTTAATGAAATTTTAATAATTAATTAAATTGCCGGGAAAAGATACGCTATAATTAAATAAAAAAAAACAAGGTAACCATTCCTGTTTGTGTTGTATTTGTCCCTGTAAGAACAGTAAAAACTGTACAAAGTGCTCGCGTTTTAATTAGAAAAGTCGATTGCATAAAAGAAATCTTCATTAATTTATGTATATGACTAATAGATGTTGTAGTACAAATTTACATTAACTTTTAGTGTAAATTTAGTGTCTTAAATTAAATTAATAGTAGAAATTTGTAGATGTATGTGAAGTTAGCCCGTTTTTCATCCCGTAAGAATGCGATGGCAACACTAAACATTTATATCGTGACACTTTCTACTAACATCAAAAAATATCAACTGTCAGCCCAGAAAATTGACTGTCACGATAGTTTTTTATAAAATTAGCCCAACTGTATAAAAACAAAACAAAATTTTAAACGATTTGTAAAATTTTGTCGTATATTTAAATAAAATTTTTTATAAAAAAAATTTCTTCAGTTTTGTTAATTTGAAACACATTTTATAAATGATTGTTGTTGTACAATAATTTGCTACATGTTTCCTGATAAATTAAACTCATTATAACCAAAACCAAGTTCAGAAATTTAAACAAAATTTTGAAAATTTTGAAACATATTGTTATTCGACTCTGAAGACGCTTATTGAATGAAATTGGTTTTCTGGCCGAGAATTCTGATTAATGCACGTAATTCATGAAGGTTCAACGGACTTTCTCTAATTTTTCTAAAATTTTTGTATGTGGATAAATCGAGATAAAGTTTTGAGAGATTGGGCAAATAAATTAATTTTTTCAGGATATGTCGATAATGGGATAGACGCTTGGTGAATGAAATCGGTTTTCTGGCCGGGAATTCTTATTAATGCACGTAATTGATAAATGCTCAATGTACTTTTCTAATTTTTCTAAAATTTTTGTATGTTGAAAGATCGAGATAAAATTTTGAGAACTTTGGGAAAATTAATTTATTTTTTGAGACTATGTCGATATTGGGATAGACGCTTAATGAATGAGATTGGTTCTCTGGCCGAGAATCCTGATTAATGCACGTAATTGACAAAGGTTCAATGTACTTTCCCTAATTTCATTAAAATTTTTGTATGTGGAAAAATCGAGATAAAATATTGAGAGATTTAGCAAATACATTAATTTTTTGAGACATGTCGATATTGGGATAGAGGCTTGGTGAATGAGATTGGTTCTGTGGCCGATAATTCTGATTAATGCACGTAATTGATAAAAATTCAATGTACTTTCTCTAATTTTTCTAAAATTTTTGTATGTGGAAAAATCGAGATAAAATTTTAAGAACTTTGGGAAAATTTATTTATTTTCTGAGGATATGTCGATATTGGGATAGACGCTTGGTGAATGAAATCGGTTTTCTGGCCCGAAATTCTGATTAATGAACGTAATTGATAATGATTAAATGTATTTTCTCTAATTTTTCTAAAATTTTTGTATGTGGAAAAATCGAGATTAAATTTTGAGAACTTTGGGAAAATTTATTTATTTTTTGAGACTATGTCGATATTGGGATAGACGCTTAATGAATGAGATTGGTTCTCTGGCCGAGAATTCTGATTAATGCACGTAATTGACAAAGGTTCAATGTACTTTCCCTAATTTCATTAAAATTTTTGTATGTGGAAAAATCGAGATAAAACATTGAGAGATTGAGCAAATACATTAATTTTTTGAGGACATGTCGATATTGGGATAGACGCTTGGTGAATGAGATTGGTCCTGTGGCCGATAATTCTGATTAATGCACGTAATTGATAAAAATTCAATGTACTTTCTCTAATTTTTCTAAAATTTTTGTGTGTGGAAAAATCGAGATAAAATTTTGAGAGATTAATCAAATAAATTAGTTTTATGAGGACATGTCGATATTGGGATAGACGCTCGACGCATGAAACTGGTACACTGGCCGAGAATTCTGATTAATGCACGTAATTGATAAAGGTTTAATGTTCTTTCTCTAATTTCATTAAAATTTTTGTATTTGGAAAAATCGAGATAAAATTTTGAAAACTTTGGGAAAATTTATTTATTTTTTGAGACTGTCGATATTGGGATAGACGCTTGGTGAATGAAATTGGTTCTCTGGCCGAGAATTCTGATTAATGCACGTAATTGATAAAAGTTTGATGTACTTTTTCTGATTTCACTAAAATTTTTATATGTGGAAAAATCTAGATAAAATTTTGAGAGATTGGCAAATAAATTAATTTTTTGAGACTATGTCGATATTGGGATAGACGCTTGGTGTATGAAATTGGTTCTCTGGCCGAGAATTCTGATTAACGCACGTAATTGATAAAAGTTCAATGTACTTTCCCTAATTTTTCTAAAATTTTTGTAAGTGGAAAAATCGAGATAAAATTTTGAGAGTTTGGCAAATAAATTAATTTTTTGAGGACATGTCGATATTGGGATAGACGCTTGGTGAATAAAATTTGTTCTCTGGCCGAGAATTCTGATTAATGTACGTAATTTATAAATGTTCAATGTACTTTCTCTAATTTTTCTAAAATTTTTGTATGTTGAAAAATCGAGATAAAATTTTGAGAACTTTGAGAAAATTTATTTATTTTTTAAGACTATGTCGATATTGTGATAGACGCTTAATGAATGAAATTGGTTCTCTGGCCGAGAAGGCTGATTAATGCACGTGGTTGATAAAGGTTCAACATACAAAAATTCTGGTAAAATCACATAATGTACATCGAGCCTTTCTCAATTACGCGTATTAATCATAATTTCGGCCAGCAAACCGTTTTCAGCTTGCAAGCATCTCATTTCCCATTAAGATAGTAATATCGTGAAAGAATAAATTACGGGCTGAGAGTAGCATATACTGAAAAAAAATTAAATTTTCTATAAATGAACGTTGACTGTTGTAATTGATTGTGTGTGTAATATTTACAAAATGTCGACGAAATTGGTTTCTTAAAACATAAACAATTTTATCAAAAATTAGATAAATACGAAAAATTCTTTGTATTTTGTCCAAAGTTCTCAACATTTTAACCAGGTAAATACACATACAAAAATTCTGGTAAAATCACATAATGTTCATTAAGCCTTTCCCAATTACGAGTTTTAATCATAATTTCCGGCCAGCAAACCGTTTTCAGCTTTCAAGCGTCTATCTCATTTTCCATTAAGAGAGCAATATCGCGATCGAATAAATTTCGGGCTGAGAGTAGCGCACAGTAAAAAGCAAAATAGAGCTCAAACAAATTTTTTTGTAATCAATTTTAAATTATAATATTTACTATAAGACTTTTTTTAAAGTATGATATTTCAATATGAAGGTTTTTTATCCGAAAATAAAAATCAATTAATTAGAAAGTAGAATATTTTACAGAAAAAAAATGTAAAATAAAATGTCATGATAGTATAAAATTTTGTAGTATTACCATATGCAACTTTTTTTGTTTTACGGGATAGAATTTCGGGCTAACTTCACAAAGGTAGCTTGTAGTACAAATTCAAATTAACTATGAGTATCAACTTAAATTATATTAATAGTAGATATCGGTAGTATAAATTTAAAGTAACTCTTAGTACCAATGTAGGGACGTAAATTATATTACTAATAGATGTTGAGAGTGATCAAATAAATTAACTTTTTGTTACAAATTTAGTGCTAGATTATCTTAATGATAGTAATATTTAACAAAAAAATTAATACAAAAAATTATCTTTTGGTTTCTAACGACCGAATTATCTTAATGTAATATGTAGAAACAGAATTAAATTAAATCATATAAATTAACGTTGTGTTATAAATTCATTGTTGGATTGTCTTAGTGATAGTCGTCATTAACGATAATAACACAAAAAATCCACATATGTTTTATATATCAAAACGAATTACCATTACCATTCCTGTGGCGCAACAATTATTACATCTATCACTGAACGTCAACACAGCAATCGCCTTAGTTATCTGAGGCGCAATAATTTTCATATCTATCACTGAATGTAAAACAACAAACACCTTAGTTATCTGTGGCGCAACGATTTTTATATATCATTATATGAAATACCATACTTGCCTTAGTTATTTGTGGCACAATACTTTTTGTTTGTTTTGGAAGCAGTTATCTGCCGTAATTGCCACTCGGACCTGTCTTTTGGAGCGACTCCTTGGATTGGTAGCTAATGTCATGGGCATGACGGATTAAATGGAGCTGGAATGGGGAACGGGACTGGCCAATACTATGTGGTGAGTTACATTTTTATTTTCCGTATATAGGTGTGAATCTGTGTGAATGCGTAAATATATGGATGTGTGGAGATGCCGCTGCTTGCTGATACAAATTTTATTGCCATAGTTTTACCACGTTAATTGAACCAACAAAATACTATATCATTTACTTTATTGTGTTTGGGTTCTCCTTCGTTTCCAAATCAATAATAACTCTTTCATATTGTTTTGGGTTACATGATACATTAACAGGGAGAGGTAAGAAATAACATTAGTATGTATTGCAGCGATTTCAGAGCCGTACTACAAATCTAAATAAGTTTATTTTAAATTTACACTTCAAATTGAATTGTTTGTTATATGGCGCAGTTTGAATTGTTACCATCAATTAGATAAATATTTATTAAAATGATCTCGCATCCCAGGACCTTCCAGCTAATAGCTGTGAGACGCTCTGCCAATATTGATCATCACCTGATAAGGTAGTCTTCGACAAAATAAAAATAATAATAAAAATAGAACCACTGGGTTACAAGGATAACTCAAAAACACTTAAACTAAAGCGATTATTTAGATCAATTCTTGTTCTTACCAATAATTTGTTATTCCACGATACTCATTCACTAAATATTCTCTTAGTAAATGGAGAGAGTTCCTGATGCGTTTGGGTATGAAAGATGACTGAATGTGCGTATGCAAGCGTGAGTGTATGGGGATATGGATACCGGTGCGTTTATGTAGGTGTGTGAGTGCGTATGCAAGCCTGCGTGTCTGGGGATATGGATGGTGTGTATATGTGGGAGTGGATGAAGTGCGCGAGTGTGTGTCTGTATTAAAATTATGGGGTTGGACGTGTTGATCGTGGTTCTTTCGCATACGGGGTCGCCAGAGTCTTAGTTTTTCACTTGTTTGTTTTTCATTTCCGTTCTTATCATGTTTTTTCACGTACTATAAGGTTATTTGTAATGAAGCAGCAGGAAACATCTTTCCATCCCATGGCTGAAGCTAGCATGGGGCTAAATAAATCTCATCCAGGTGCGCGACCCGCTATGTCACTTCTCTGCTATGCCGCGAAGAAGCTCTTCACTACACGTTGACCACCCTTCATCATTTCGTCCACCTTGTATCATTAAATTTTTTTCCCAGTTTGCAGGCATTATGATACCAATCTTTTTACTGTTATTCTTTTTATCAGCCTTAAAAATTTAACTGAAATTGTTGATCGTTCAGATACCAATATAATTCAATAATGCAAACAAAATCAATTAGTGTAATCATTACTACTTTTGGATTGATAGCGAGTCATGCTGACGATGATGATATAAAAAAAACCTTAAATTTCAGCAAACTATGTCATTCTAAATATGTTGAGAAATTGTTCCCCATTTTTTTGTTATAGTTATTTGGCGATGGATAATTTACCGCTTAGGAAGATTGGATTCTTGAACTCTAAAGAAAAAAATTCATGATCTGAATTGATCAGCTCCACCCCCCCCCCCCCCTTCCCCGTTGATAATAAATAAAGCCCTGGTTCATTAGTGCAATGGTTCATTAGTGCAAACAAAACAGGAAACTATACCTACAGATATAAATACAATGAAAGCACACACAAAATTCCAACTAAACGCCACCAGTCAACAGATTTCGAATACAGAAAACAATTACGTGAGGTACGAATAGAAGTTTAAGGTGTTAACCTATGAATACATCTAACAGAAAAATTGTTGATGTAACTACCAACGAGACAAACAGTTAAAATTAATAAAATTAATATGCTGGTTTACCAGACGGGCAATGTTACATGCGGTAATAATGAGTGAAAGAAACAAAATTTTCAGATTTAATCAAAGTAAATTTTCACTCTTATAATAATATTAATCACCAACTATGCCCCATTGATTTTTATCACTCGGTTATATTCGGAGTGTCCAAGAAACTTTTTGATTAAATCTGATTCTAATAGTTGTAATGGATAGCCTGGGACGACGTTTGAGCGTTGTGTATTATAGTCTCAGATTCATTAGGTGTCATTTTTACTAACCTGTGCAGCTCGTAATAGATTCTCATCCATCCATCATCAATAGTCATATTTTCTGATAGTCTCCGTAACCCATAGTTTTTTTTTATTATTTATCTATATAAACATTACTATTTAATTTTGCAACCCCCTAAAATTGACTCATACTGCGTTTTCATGCTACTTGAATTTGAATTCTCTAAACACTAACCGTAGTTAGACAATGAAGTTTTCAAACCTCCGAACAGCTGTGCGCATTTGTCCAATCGCCAAAATAAAAAGAATTAATATCCTAACTTGTTATGCATTCGATTTTCTGTATGGGGATTTTTTTTTTGTTATCAGATTGTCTTTCCGTTATGGATCTGAGTTCCACTATAATAGTGTTGTAAGTTGTTGTTTTGTAATACATCAACATCATACGATCGATTAAGCTTACGTTTAATTCATTCTAATTCATTGATGACTCTTATTGATGTGTCGGAAATAATTTGTTTCGCAAAATTACGTTTTTGCAATGGTCAGTATTACAAAGTAACCACCCGTTTCGTTTTATTGAAAAAAGATCCTAACATTTATTTACATAATTAATTTACATCTGGAACCCGTACTCGAATCTTTCAAAATCCAAACAGCTGCGCATATTTGCCAATTCGTCTTGCTATCCTAAAATTATATCTTGCCATCAGCATTGAAATGGTCTTCGAAACTTTATTATCAATACGTATTTTCCTACTGGGTGCAATCCATCCTTTCGAAATTCCGAAAAGTTTTATAACCATTGTCGGGATTGAATTTTGTTATAAATACTGGGTGTAACCTAGCCTTTTTCTCTTAGTCTACAATTTAATTTCTAGTTGATGATTAGTTCGTTGAATTTTGACGTGTATAATTGTTGATGGCAGTCAGATGTTTTGTTGATTTTGTTTATATTTTGTGAATAGAAAACAAAAAATTGCATGTGAATCGAAATGCAAAGTGATGCCCATTTTTATTGTGTTGGTTATTAAAACACGGGTAGTGATCATCTCATTTGGTCTGTATAATTTGTTATTTCTGAATTATTAAATTGTTTCTGAGATAAAAACACAAGTTATTCTGGTTGATATATATAATATTCCTAAATAAAAGGTTTATCGTATGGTGCGATAATTCTGTTCAATAAAATTAAAGTCTAGTCATAGTAAAAAAGGAAATATCTACATATTTAAAACTTCTATTCAGATTAATAAAGAAAAAAATATGCTGTGATAATAATTTAGATACTAAATAACTGTGATACTAATTTTATATTCCAAGTAACTGTGATAATTACATACGTTTAAAATAACTGTTTACTAATAAATATTTATGTTATTCGTGTATGATAATTTTTTTTTGCATTCTGTGATGTCCTATGGAGGTTTAAAGAAATGTGATGCAATAAACTGGTTGACAACACGATAATAATTCGATTTTATACGAGCTTTTGCGCCACCATTTTTACCGGCTATCGTCTAAAGCTCTTGTACCACGCATTTTTATACAATAATTATACGGTCAGTGCCAAGTTTACCACGTATTTTTGTACGATATTTGCATCTTTAGTTTCAACTCTTATAACGCCTTCTTGTACAAAATTTATATCATCATTGTTATCGTTTACCACGTATTTTTTATACCATTATCATATCATCATTGGCATCTTTTACACCATGTTCTTGTGCAATATTTATATCATTATAGTCAAACTTTTACAACGAATTTTGGTACAAAATTTACGTCATCAGGTTCAACTGTTATAACGCTTTACTATACAATATTTATATCATCGATTTCAATTTTTTCAACGCATCTTTGTACAGTATTCATGTCATCATTTGCAGCTTTTACAACCTAGTTCGATACAATATTTATATCATCAAGTTCAATCTTTGTTTTTACAACGAATCTTTGTACAATATTTACATCGTCATTTTCAACTGTTGCAACGCATCTCTATGCAATATTTATATCAGCGTTTTTTAATTATTAATTTAATTTAATTATTAATGTAATGCGCATTTAATGTAATGCAATGCGCATTTAATTATTAATGTAAAAATGAACGGAAACTAATGAAATACATTTTTATTGAATTAGAAAACGAAGATGAATTTGGTTTTATTATTGTTTTGCGATTATTGCGAACGTTACACCATGAATTCAAGGTAAAAACCAAGATTTTTACTCTTGAAATCACAAAAACGTCGCCATCCCCTCCATGACAGAAAACCACCGAACTACTTCCACTTGTTAACTGTATCTGGGATCGAGATACCCACAGTCACTGGCGTCAAGACCGATGACCGGTTCCAACACTCATGAGGTCCTTAGGAACTTCACTGAGTATTGAGACCGACCATCCATCCGAACGTCAGCACCATGGACACCCCGATACAACCAGTAAGTATGACCTGAAGATATGAACCCCAGAGACAACAACCAGACAGAGGAACTACCCTACCTAACGAAAAGACATCATTCCCTGATGTCTTTCGCGTGATGGACTCCAAGATTCTTACCGCTCATATCTGTGCACTCATAGAGTACATTTCCAATCTTAGTCTTAATCATCGCAGGTAAGAACTTTGGAGCCAATTTTGCCAAGAACTTTTTTGTAGCGTCACTCAAATGATGTTGCCGTACATACACACGTTGTTTTGGTTGAAAAGTCCGTAGTTTAGATCGCAGGTTATACTGATGTTGCGATTTCTTGAAAGCTGCTTTTTAATTTTCCTGAACCCGGTTCCTGAGCAGAGTCAAATGATCAGAGCGTCCTAATTCCTCACCAGCATCTTCGCCAAGCTGGTGTAGTGATCTCAACAATTGGTAAGTATTTCCATCCGAGATTGGATGTTGACCAAATAATAGATAGTACGGTGAGTACTTGGTAGCAGAATGCACTGCAGCCCGCAGTGCATATGCGATTTCACCAATTTGTGAATCCCACTTGGTATGTTGACCTTTTATGAACGCTCGAATTGCTGCTAGAACTGACCTATTGACCCGCTCTGACGCGTTGCTTTGAGGACTATAGACACCGGTCCTAATGTGCTTAATGCCGAAATCTGACAAGAGACTTTGAAAGTTCCTACTAGTGAACTGTTTGCCATTGTCACTGTGTAGAAACTCTGGTACCCCATATGTAAGAAACACTTCATTCCTTAGAAAAGCATTCACCTTCGGTGAAGTTGCGTTTCTAAGTGGTTTCAGTAGTAGAAACTTCGTAGCATGATCCAGAACTATCAATAACACCGTATTCCCAGGTGTAGAACGAGGGTACGGTTCCAAAAAATCTATATAGACTCTCTGCCATGGACGTGCTGTTTCGAATTGATATTGCATCGGAGGACGCAAAATCTGATTCGTGGCTTTTGTTTGTTTACATGTGTCGCAGGACACAACATAGTTGTGTACCTGTGACGCCATGCCCGGCCAATAATAAAGACGTCGAAGTAATTCTAAAGTCTTTTTAACACCTCCATGAGCAGCAGTACTATCATCGTGATGTTTCTGAATCATGTTGGAAGTCATCGGTTTTGGTACCCAGAGTTTCCACACAGGAACATCGTTGGGTATTGCATCAGGTCTTGGCTCAATACGTATGTATAGCTTATCATCCACGACTTTAACTGATGGAAAGTCCTTTGGTGATGATTGAACTTTAGCTATCATATCCGTATATTCCTTGTGCCGATAACCTTCATTGTCGAGTTTAATGTCGTTAATGTGATGTGTTAATGCTTCCGTCAATTCCTCGTGTGTATCGTCATAAAGACGAGATAGAGCATCAAGGACTATATTTTGGGTACCTTTTTGGTGGACAATGGTAAAATCCATATGTTGGAGTTTTAGGCTCCACCTAGCCAGACGGCCACTCAAGTCTTTCTGTGACATAAGCCACTTCAGACTTGAGTGATCAGTCACTATTGTGAATTGGTGACCTTCAACATAGTCCCTGAATTTCTTCACACTAAGAATTGCCGCAAGACATTCAAGCTCAGAAACTGAATAATTCCTTTGAGCTCTATTTAATTTCTTCGACATGAAGGCTATCGGACACTCTTGTCCGTCAGTATCAACCTGATACAACACACTACCTACTCCTGTTAGACTCGCATCGCATCTAATAAAGAACTCTTTATTATGGTCAGGGTTTACTAATACTGGTGCTGTAGTCAGCAATCGTTTTAAATTTTCGAAAGCAGCTTGCGCTTCTAATGTCCATTTCAATTTCCCCGAACTCTTCTTCAATAAATCTGTAATTGGTGATACCACTCTTGCATAATTTGGTATGAAACGTTGGTACCAACCAGCCATTCCCAATAGTCTACGTATTTGTTTTACTGTAGATGGAGCTGGATACTCTGCTACAGCTCTTACTTTGTCAGGGTCTGTTCGAAGACCATCTTCACCAACCAAAAATCCCAAGTATTTCACCTCTCTCAGAACAAATTTACTTTTCTTGAGGTTTATTGTTAACTCAGCCGCTCTTAACAATGAAGAGACTTTGGACAGCAATTCCATATGTTCCTGGAACGTGGAAGAGACTACTAATAGATCATCTAAATAAACAAAGACATTTTCGTGATATTGATGTGGTATCACTTTGTGCATTAGCCGACACATTGTCTGGGGAGCATTGCACAATCCAAAGGGCATAACCCGGAATTGATACAATGGACGACCAGGCACTGTGAAGGCTGTCTTGTCTCTAGATGCTTCTGCCAGAGGAATCTGCCAGAAAGCATCTTTGAGATCAATACTTGAAATGTACTTTGTGCTATTTAGACGACCTAGTAAGCCATCAATCAAGGGAAGTGGGTAAGCGTCCTTTTTAGTTAGTGAATTGACACGACGGCTATCAATACATAATCTGTTTTTACCAGATTCTTTTTGTACCAAAACCACTGGCGAGCACCAAGAACTGTTAGACTCTTCGATCACGCCCATTTGAAGCATTCGGTCAAGTTCGGCATAGACCTTTAGTTGAACAGCCGGCGATGTGGGATAGTGTCTCTGTTTAACAGGTGCACTATCACCAACATCGATGACATGTTCAACCAAAGAAGTCTTTCCGAGCCCAGACACTTCAAATGACAGGAAAGAATCCTTGATCATATCCAGTTCATGTTGCTGATCAGTGGTGAGGTTATGTGTATTAAAAGTTTGTAGCTCTGTGCGAGTCAGTTCACTAACAAAAGAAGGAACAATACCGAATTTCTCCCAGAAATCTATGCCCAGGTAGAGCTCTTCTCGTAATCCAGGGACTATATGGAACCGCATTGGTTTAGTGGAGCCATTCACAGTTATTGGAATTTCGATGTAACCCAAAATTTTTGTTGCAGTACCATCTGCCGTACGAATACACGAAGTGTACTTACGGTAGGTTGTACCTGATGATTCCAATAATTCCAAGGAATTTCTTCCTAGTATAGTGATTGACGCTCCACTATCCAATAATCCTGAAATATTTTTGTTCAAAATCTTAATTGTTAGTCGCAGCCGAGGATCCTTTGTTTCTGAAAGGATAGATGAAATACAAGCTTTACGAAATAATTTCCTCATCCTCCAATATCCAATGTTGCGTTCAAGACGTCTAAAATATGTGTGATGTAATGATGGGAAATTAAATGTACTAGGTGATTTTATTCTGTTTTCCTTGGTGGTGGATCGTTCTGCGTTCCTACATCTCTCGTCGATTTCTTCGGGCTCACTGGATGTTGAACCGAGGGTACCATCCCCGAAGCATGTACTCTCGGACGGTAGTTTACCGACGGGTGACAATATGAACAATTTGCGTAAATAACGTCCGGTTTGTTACATTTCCAGCAGTGCAATTTTATCCGATTCTTAGAGCAATCAGGAGCTCGATGACCGTTAACTCCACATCTGAAACATACTATTGGTTGTCTGGATATTGATGGACCAGGTTGACTGTTGTCAGATGTTATGCTAGGTCGCTGCAATATCCGTCTCTGTGTTGAATCCACCGCATCAATATATCCATGTTGTTCTGGTTCAGCATCCACCTCATAATCATCCATCTGTTGTACCTCGCTAATTCTTAAATTTGATGTTCTGGTTGGAACTGGTGTGGACCACAAACGTTCAAACTTCTGACATAAAGTCCGAAGTTCATCAATAGAATGTATTGTTGCAGCCAGAGTAGCGTTTTGGAGCTCCACACTCAGTCCCTCCCGAGCAATCTCTAGCATTTCACGGTCAGCACATGGACGTGCTAAGCGACGGTTTAACGAACCAATCTCCACTAGATACTCGTATACGCTCTCCTTTGACTTTTGTTTGCGGTTCAGAAGAACGCGCAAGATCGCCTTATTATCAGTGAGCGTACCGAAGGTTTGTAGGAGTCCCTCCCTTAGCACTGGATAGGTCACCACCTCATATTCATGAGTTAAGTTCAAATAGTATCTGTCGGCAGCCCCCTTGAGATACCGTGGAACGATAGACCTAAGGTCGTCCCAATTCACACGGTCCCTCCTGGCAGCTGCCTCAACTCTGTGAACGAACTCATGAACATCAGGAGAGTGACCATCTCCTGTGAAGGTTGGAACCTAATTTGAGTCATAACGACTCAAATTGTTCCCACGAACCCCTCGGTACTCCACTGGTGGTACCTGAGGAGGTTGGTTGTATGGTGGTGGTGCTGTAAGTGGAGCTGGTGGATATATTGGTGGTAGTTGTACCTGTGGTACTGATGGATAATTTAATTGTGGTTGTGGTTGTACCAATGCTGGATTGTTATGTGTGTGTTCAGATTGGAGTGATGGACCCAATTGTGGTATTGCAAAGTCCTCTGCTCTCAGACCCGATTGCTGGAAATAAGTCGGTGGTAATTGATCTGACCGTCTTTGTTGTTGCTGGTTTGGACGATTCAGACTATGTATTGTTTCTGATATTGGCCGTACTGGGATCGGTGTGGATCTCTCACCTGGTTGAAAAGCAGGTGAAGCAGATGGAGCAGATGATACTCCTGGTTTATTCTGCATAACTGGACGTGTTGACAGTGATCCTATTATATCCCAGGCACGTGACAATTGCGAGATAGCGTAGGTACGGGCTTCTTGCAAGTCATTGCGAGGACCCAACCTATTCATCCTACCCGTGTAATGTAACACTCGATTCGCCAAACCATCTAAGAAGGTCTGATTAATTGGTGGCCGAAGTCGTCGTACCTGATTTAAAATAAGTTGTGCTGCCTGCACCACCATTTGAGATTCTTCGATTAAATCTCTCGCATGAGACACTGTTATTGGAACTGACCCATGATCTCCATGGTTTCGCAGTTCCTCTGCCCAATCGACCCCCCTAAAGTCCACACCCCGAACCAAACATTCGACTTGCAGCTCGGTGGGTTCCAGACCATAGAACGGATGGTCAACGTCTAGTTGGCTTGACATTTCGATGGTAAAATTTATAAAGTCCAGAATCGCAAAAACAACACGTCAATACTAAAACCAATTCCAACAAAAAAATGTAGCTAGTACGCTGTAAAAGTGAAAACAATGAAAAACGCAAAACGAAAAAAAACAACGAACGCCCCAAAAAAAATTTTGTCCCAAAAAAAGTGTTGTCTCACGATGTACCATTACTATAAAACATTCTTCACCAAATAAAGGCAAAGGATTTATATTGACAAATGAAATAAAACAGCTATTAAAAGAGCGCGATAAATGGTATAAATTAAAAAGGAAATATCCCAATGACAGCTACATTTTGCACAAACATAAATCTCTTAGTGTCATTATAGCAAAGAAAATTAAATGGAGTAAAAGGAAAACTAATTCGGACTATATTAGTAAAAGTATTGGCAAACCGAAACAGTTATGGAGCTTCTTTAAGGAAGTCATCTATAATAAACCCCAATCTGACTCCAAAAAAATTTATCTACAAACTGATAAAGGAATATTAACTAATCAACAAGAAGTTGCCGAACTATTCAGCATTTTATAAATGCAACAGCTAAAATTGTGAATTCCCTCTCAATTCCTGTAACTAGCGATTTCGACTACTTTAATTATAGTGTCTCAGTCCCGTTCACACATGACTTAACTACTGAGTCAGAAATTAACACTATCATACGTGATTTGGATGAAGGTTCAGCAACTGGTGAAGATTCAATTTCTGTAAAATTTCTGAATTACACTTCCAACTATGTTGTACCTGTTATCACAAAGTTTTGTAATTATATATTTAGTACAGGTATATTCCCAACATCACTTAAACAAGCTAGAGTTGTACCTGTTTATAAATCTGGCAGCCAAATGGAGCCTAATAACTTCAGACCAATATCCATCTTGCCAACTATTTCTAAAATTGTTGAAAAAGCTTTACTCACGAGACTTAATATCTTTCTACTCGAGAATAGTACGATTGCAGATGCACAATTTGGGTTTACCCCAAATTCAAGTGCAGAAGCTGCATGTCTAAGCTTAACTAATATGCTGAGTAAACATTTTGAAGAAAAGAAGTTCTGCGGCACTCTCTTTCTAGATATTCGTAAGGCATTTGATTCTGTGGATCCAGATGTCATGATGATTAAATTAAGGAAATGTGGCTTTTCTGAACTACAGCTAAACTTGTTTAAAACGTATCTTATGAATAGAAAACAAATAGTAAAAATCGATAATTGTTCTAGCTCGTCAGGAACACCTGTAAAAGGAGTACCGCAGGGGTCTGTCCTGGGACCAACTTTATTTAACATATACATCAACGATATAACTTGTATCAATTTAAAGGGAAAAATTCAACTTTTTGCTGGCGATGGTGTAATCACATATTCTCCTGATAGTCTCACTGGATTGATCTGTGATATTAACTCAGATTTAATTCTACTGCAAGAATGGTTTGATTTAAATCATTTAGCTTTAAACCATAGTAAAACAAAGTATATTGTTTTTGAGAACTGTTTGCTGGACGTGGAAATATTACAAAACAACCCAGTAACTTATAGCTCCTTTAAAATTGAAAGAGTTTGTAAGTATAATTATCTAGGACTAGTCCTTGATAGTAAACTTAATTGGTCTCCGCATATTGAAAAAGTAAAAAAATCTATATTACCATACATTTTTGCCATCAATCGTACAAAACACATTCTGCCCAACAAGTCATTGCTTCTTTTGTACTATGCTTACATTCAATCTAGATTAATATATTTAAGTCCAGTCTGGAGTGGCTGTGCAAAATACAAGATTGAAGAATTGGAAATATTACAGAAGCGAGTACTGAAGAGTATATTATATGTATCTGTAACGTACCCGTCCGCAGATTTATTCAAGGAGTTTTTGTCATTTAGTCTTCTTTTAAAAAGAGATCTACTACTTTTGATTCACAAAATTGTAAACAACCAAATAAAGCACAATTTAAACATAATTCCTTTATCGTCTGTTCACAGATATGAGACAAGACGCCTTTCTCAGTTTCAAACAGAGTTTTTCTCTAGCTCTGCCTCTCGAAATAATGTGTTTTATCGTGGATTAGTCCAATATAATGATTTGCTTTCTAATATCCGCCATACACTAAATCAAAAAACCTTTAAGTCAAAATTAATGGATTTCCTAAAACAATCCAGCTGATGCTTCCTTGGTTTAATTTCATAGATTGGCAATTTATTTATTTGAAAATTAAAATTGTTTAAAATTGTTTAATATTATTAATTTATTATATTGTTGAAAGTATTAAATTATAAACTAATTAAAAACTATTAATTGTGTGTTGAGTATCGTAGAATTACAATACATGTTATTATTTGAATTTTGTAACTGAACCAAAGCTAAAGTTAAGTTTATTATTGTAGAACTTTAGTATTTATGTAAGCTTATACGTCTATACTTAATAATTTTAATTCATTGTACATAATTCCTTGCAGTTGCTATATAACCTTAATGGTTCGAGCAGCTTATAAAAAGAGAAAATATGCTAAGCAAATATACAATGTACATTGTCTAATAAAATATATTAGTATATTGTCTAATAAAAAAAAAAAAAAAAAAAAAAAAATTATTCAACGTTTATTGGTACAAGTTGTTGTATTGGATTTTCAACGTATTCAGCTATATTGGAAATTTGTTCAACGTTATTTATACAAATTATTGCCTGTTTTAATCAAAGTATTTGGACACCGTTGTTGCTGATGGAGGGCTGAGATAACGGAAACTTGGAGGCCTGGAGGATATAATCATGGGTGAGTGATCTTATATTATGTATTTTTTTTTTTTTTTTGTTTAACGTAGAAGGGTGAATGTGTGTGAAAGGGCGTGTCAGTGGTTGAATGGGGGCGTGTTAGTTGTTGCCTGTGTGTGCGAACTGGCGGTGTGGGTAGCGAGACACATTTTGGTCTGGATTGGAGCTGATTCTAATCTAAATAGTGGTGCTCCGAGTTCAAACTTAACTTACCAAATAATCTTTTCAATATATTTCCTGAATCTAATAAAATTATATATTCTCGAAATAATCATTGACAAATGTCCTATAATTAAAAAAAAAAAGGAATTGAAAACAACAAAATAAAGAAACAAATTCTTGTCTGGTTTTAGGTTTATTAGGTCTATGATTCATTAACTAACTGTAAACTACAGGTATTGAAAATAACTGGTTTGGACATATTGGTTCAAAATTACAAACAAACTTACATTTTTTTTTTGGGTTATGAATAAATTTTTTTTTGAATTACTCATGGTTTTATAATTTTTTTTTAAATGCTGTTAATGAAGGGAAAGGGAAATGATCGATCTGGACTTTCAATATAGTGTGTGACGTTTTTCAGTGCTCTGGGATCTGATTTGCGTTGTACCAGCAATGGCAGTGGTTTATGGGCTGTACCATGGTGCTCATGTGACAGCAATACAACTCAATCTTGATTACTATCACTTGCGATGCATGCTGCGGGTCTGAGAGCTTAAGTGTCTTGCTTCGCCGTCTGACTGTGTGGGTGAATGTTTGCATGTGTGAAGCGTGAGTGTGTGGGCGTCTGAGAGTGATTGTAGGGGTTGGACGCGCTGATCGTGGGTCTTTCTCAAACGGGGTCGCCAGAATCTCCATTTTCCACTTGTATTTTTCCCATTTCTGTGACTTTTCGTAAATTGCGTACATTTCTGCATTTGTGTTGAAGCAGCAGGTATTACTCCATCAAATCCACGAGGACTGAGCTTTAGTCGTAAGGGTTCGCCAATTGGTTCGCCGTATTGGTTTGCCAATGAGAAAGCTCTTCATTACATAGTTGACAAGTAAGTTCATAAGTATAACACCTGTGGCCTATTTCACCAAAATCACAATTTACATTCACAATTTACATCTAAAATATTGATGTACTTACAATTTACATTATTTTTTATTTCACCAAAACTACATTTACAATGACTTTAGTGTATAATTTTTGCAAAGAATTTATCAAAAAAAGATGTTTCACCAGTTTCGAAGAGGATTATTTTACAACAAATTTTGATTTGTTCTTAATTTGTTCAAATTTCTGTTTCACCAACTATAAATTTTTGTTGTAACTACAACTACAAATTTTGTTAATTGTTAATGTTTCGGTTTCACGAAAAATTGATGTATTAACAATATTGTTAAATTGTAATCACAATTCTACACCCGAAGAAACGTGTGTAAAATTGTGATTTTAGAATATATAAAATTTAACGTTAATTGATAGAGCATATATTTTAAATTTTAAGTTTTGATAAAGTTCTAGTGATTGCAAATAGTTTTAGGCTAGGCAAATTATTTGTGAGAATTTGTATAAATAACGGATTTAGGAGAAAAGGGGGTTTGCAAATTTGTTACGGTGGGAGCAAAGCATTTTTTGTGTCTTGATAGGTTTTGTTACGAAGAAGCGGAAAGCGGTCAAAAAATGGTGTACAGTCCCTTAATTTGATTTTAAAACGAAAAAAAAGGTTATTGTAGTCCAATAAATTTTGATTTCGGTACAGTTTATTATCAAATTATCAAATCATCAAATATTTTATCAAAGATGGGGTTATTAATACAGTCGCCAAAACAAAAATAACTTGACATTTTCGGCGATTATGAAACTACAGTATAAAAGACACATACGATATTGTAAAATCTACAGTATGCAGCAACCAAATTCTGTAACTGTGAAATGGCGGTGTTAAAAATTTCTTCATTTATTTTAAATTAAAAATTAATCTCTTCATCGCTTTACAGTTGCAGAATTTGGCTATTGAACTTTCATTTTTTCATATAGTACCCTATATTAAGTATTATTTAAAAGTATAATTTTATAGCTCACAACACTTAGAAATAAGTGAATCACAGTGATATATGTTTTAGATAACCTTTATTGTTTTACTTCGGTTTTGAAAAAATTACTTCGGTTTTGAAAAAAATCTAAGTATTATTCATGAGCCAAAACTGGAATTCTTACCCCCACTTTTTTTGCAATTTCTCGACATTTTAGGACCTACTGATGGCCGTTTCCACAAATATTTATTTCAAGTCAAAAGGAGCTAAATTTGACGACCAACAATTAATTAATAAGATTATATTTTTTTGAACGAAACCATAAAAAGAAATTATTTAAATTGGGAGCCAGCACCACCAGTCTTTGTATAATTTAGAATTAAGTTTAGAAATATTTGCTACAAACATTTGATCTTTTAACTACCATTCTTATCGATCTGCGGCCAAATTCTGTTACTGTGATGTGATAAATTTTCAATTGAAAAGAAATGAAGAAATGTTTAACACTTCGCCGCGTCACAGTTTCACAATTTGGCTGCAGGATTCTTAAAAATAGTATATTTTTCAACGATGCCGAAAACAACATATTTTGAAGCGAGAGGACAGTTTATCAGCCGAGGCGATAGCCGAGGTTGGTAATGGTCGCGAGATTCAAAATATGATTTTCGGCGAGTAGAAAACTGTACTTTTCTACTACTTTTTTAAAAATTATTATTAATTATTAAGCCTTTTCATTTAAAATTACATATAATTCAAATTTTAAAACATATAAACATCCAAACAAAATCTTTAAATTTATATTTCTGCTATTAAAATATAGATGACTCAATATGAATAAATTATCCAATTTCTATGTTATAAATAAAACCGTCTTTGGTTACAAGCTTCCTGACTGTCCTTTCGTTTAACTTCCTGATTGTCCTTTCGTACAAAAAAATCGTCAACTGTATACAAATACATATATTTATTCTATTTACACTACAAAATTCTATATTTTTATTCTATTTGGTCTCTAAAGTCCCTAAAATCATTAAACAACACATCTTTAAAGGTTTATTGTTTTTTGCATTTCGCATCTAGTAGGCTTATAACTCAAGACGGTTTTCTAATAAACGAAGTCAAGTTTAAAAATTTTATTAAGATTTCTAAAATAAAAACAATAGTTTTGATTTAGATTTTGTGTGGGGATGGCGTTGCTTGAATTTCTGATATATTTTAAAACAACGTAAAATATTTTATGTAAATAAATATTTTATTTCGTTTTTCTTAAATAAATAGTTGAAATCATTTTTTTTTAAATATCTTAACATCAAACTGTTTGTTACCAGACTATTTAAAACTATATGTGAATCTTATATAGTTAACTATTTTATTATTTTTACATTTTTAATGTAAATTGTCCGTAAATTATTCTAAAGTTAATTAACGTCATCTTCCCAAGAATGACAAATTAACACTTACAAAATTATTTCATTCAATCAATTAATTCTCTTAACGGGAGTTCTAGGATGATTTATTCTAGTTAAAAAATTAAAAAATAGATGGCTTTTAAAAAATTACTTTCGTCACTAGGTACGAAAGTAATTTGTATAGGTTTTTATCACTAATGACGAAATAGTTATTTGTTTAACTAGGCAGCAAAGTAGTAGTTTGACTGCCGCGGCTGATAGTTCATAGCCGAGCGAAGCGATGCTAGGAATTCAGCCAAGGCAGTCAATCTACCTTGCTGCCGAGTTGAACATATAATTTTTTCTCCGATTAATTACAATTATATGTAATTTAATAATTATTACTTTAAAAATTAAGCAAAATTTTAAAAATGAAAAAAAAATCGCAATTGTTGGAAGGATTAGTTGTTATGGAAATGTCATAATAATTATAGTTTGACAAATTAAAAAATTTCTGCCAGATTCATGGAAAAATATCTGTTTATTTGTATGAAGTCTAATCATTTTGCTGCCTAGGCAGCAAAGTACTTACTTTGCTGCCTAGGCAGGAAAAGAGCCACTTTGCTGACTGAAATAAGTCTGCAAAATTTATATTTGCTGTCAATCGGAGAAAAAAGAAATTTTCGATGCAATGAACAAACATCGAAAGTAGATTTTTTAAGTTGGGTAGTAGAAAAATATATTTTAATATTTTTGTTTAGAAAGTGTTTCTTAAAATTAAAACTTGCGATATTTTTCTTCCCTTCCTCGCGTATTTAATAGAACGAAAATTTAAAAAAAAATTACAAAGATAGAAAATTTAATACATTTCCAACGCAAAGATTAGTGTGTGTGTTGTATCTAACAACCATATGGGGGAGGGGTAGGAATGCAAAAAGGAAAATAATATTTTTTACTTAAGTCTGTTTTGGTAGTTAATTTTAAAATTCAAACATTAAAAAAACTCTTTTAAAGTTGGTGCTATGGTCGAAGATACATTGGAATTTAATTTATTTTTTTTTAAACCGTTTTATCTTTCGAACTTCAGTGGCTAAAATTTTTTGTTGATAAAAATTGTTGGAAACAATAATGAACAATTATGGAGGTCTACACCAAAACGCTACATTTCCATTTTCTTTAAAAAATAAATTGTGTACTTAGATCGGCTCCAATTTCTGAATTCGATCGAAAACTCAAAATTTATCTATGCTTAAATTAGAACTGTTTTTCCTCTTTGTAGACTAAAGCTTGCTTTAGACATAATGTTATCAGTGTAATGATATAATCAAATTTTCTTGAACTGCGTTGGAAAAATGTAATAATGGAAATGTAGTGTTTTGGTGTGTACCTCCTCAATTAGAATTTTCGTCGGACTAAAAATCTTTAAAATTAAATTTCTCAAGAACACAAATTAACACCTATTTGTAAATTTGATATATTTCAAAGTAAGGATAGAATTTTTTAAACAAGAATAAATTAAATTCAAATAGATCTTCAACCCTAGCGCCATCTTTAAAATAGTTTTTTTTTGAATTTAAGTTTTAAAGTTAATTACAAAAACACTTAATTAATTTTTTCAAACGATTTACAGATCACTTATCAAATGACATCGGTACAGGCATTCTTGGGCAATTTAATTTCAAATTTACATCGGATTGACAGAATTAACATTTTTCAAGCATGTTGGGGTGCCCCCTATGCTCAAACTATGCACCATAATACTTATATATCAAATTTCAGAAAGATCAAAAAAGGTCATGTTTAAATTTTGAGTAGATCTCGCTTTTCATCAGCTTTTCAAATATTTAAAAAATATGGCCTCACTTAGTTCCAAACGAAATGCATGTTCCAAAAAAAATCACACTTATAGAAATGTTAATAATGAAAAATGTGAACGAAAAATATAGCTATATGTGTCCAGCAGGTATTCATAATTGTATGCTTGCGGAATGAGAGTTTTTCCTAGTCATGTAAGGTACCAATTACAAATATATTTAACTCAAGTTACATAATATTTTTCGTGCAATTTCAAATTTGCTTTGATCTCAAAATAATTCAGGTGGTAGAAAAACAAACAAGTCTGAATAATTTGATTGACACCATCAACATTCAAAAAAGTTCATTACGTCTTTTTTTCAAATACAAGAGTCTCTGAGTTGCAGACTTGCCACAGTGGATTAACTGTGCTGCACTCACAATATTATATCTAAATTTATTAGTTTGCAACAAAAATCACCTTAAAATTCTAAAGTTTTTGATTTATCTATTTTCAACTGGTGATAATAGTTTTTACTATTCAATTGATTAATTGCATTGTATTAAACTTTAATTAACTTACTATCGTTGACTTTTTTGATGTTTACCACACTATACTTTTCACACCTTTATTGTCTTTTTCGCAATCAGTACATGATAAAAAACGAGATCTACGCAAGTGAAAAAGTCGAGATTTGAACTTGACCAGTTTTGATTTTTCTGAAACTTGGCATATAAGTTGTATGGGCAAAATAAAAAATACAACTTAATTTATAATTTTTTTAAAGTGTATAGTGTGAGCATAGGGGGCACCCCAACATGCATGAAAGATGAAAATTCTGCCAATTCGATGTAATTTTGAAATTAAATTGCTCAAAAACGGCTATTACCAATTTTTTTTTTGAAAATTGTGTTATCCTTACTCTAAAATATATCAAATTTACAAAGAGGTGTTCATTTTTGTTCTTGAGATGTTTAATTATTTTAATGATTTTTAGTACGACTAAAATTCTAATTTTTCATCATTTTTTCAAACAACTTCCATTAACTTAAAATTTTAAATTCGATTTAATTTTAACGTTTTTTAGAAGTAGTTCTATCTTTACTTTAAAATATATCAAATTTACAAAGAGGCGTTAATTCTTGAGATATTTAATTTTAAAGATTTTTGGTCCAACTAAAATTCGAATTTTTCATCATTTATTCGAACTTCAGTGGTTAAAACTTTTTGTTGATAAAAATTGTTCAAAAAATAATGAACAATTAGGATTTTAAACGGACTAAACATCTCTAAAATTAAATATTTCGAAAACATGAATTAGCGCTTCTTTGTAAATTTAATATATTTTAGAGTAAGGATAAAACTATTTTCAGACAAAAAATTTTTTAAATTACAATTGATCTTCGACCCTAGCGCCATCTTTAAAAAAGTTTTTTTAATATTTTTATTTAAAAAATAATTACAAAAAAAATAATTAATTTTTTTTTCAAACGACTAACTAATCATCTATCAAACAAAAAAAAGTTTGATGAAATCGGTATAACCGTGCTTGAGCAATGTTGGGGTATCCCCTATGCTCAAACTATGCACTTTAAAAAAATTCTAAAAGATGTAGCATTTGTTAGTTTGTCCATACTACTTATATGCCAAGTTTCAGGAAAATCAAAAATGTTTCAGAACACGTTTTTCTTCACATGTACTACAGAAGCAAGTTTTATTCAATTTCACTCGCCCTTTTTTATTTTATGAAAAATAAGAAACATTTTCGAAACAGAGTTTATTTTGTTCCTAATTATATTTATTTTTATAATTTTTTCCTTCCGAAATACATAATTTTAGTTAAACTGATAAAATTGTAATTACAATTGATTAAAATTTTTGGTGAAACGATGTTTTACAAAAATTGTAATCACAAATTTTTAATTGTAAATTTTAATTCGTAATTTTGTTTTACCTCTGTTTCGTTTTATTTTTACTTTATTTTAATCTATTTACGCTTGTAGGTGTTTATATAATGTATAATGCAAATTCAATTATTTATATGCATACATCTATCTTGTGTTTGTGTTGTGACTTCAATGAATTATGATTTCTGTGTTAAAGGCCATTAAGCTTATTAAATTATAGAAAATAAAATACGGTTATGTTATTTAATTAAAGTATTCTTTTTAATGACCACACTTGAAACAGGATTTGTTCTAGCATCCGGACTGACTCGCTACGATTTCGATGAAATTTCATACACAGATAACCAATGACGAAATAAAAATACCATTTCTTTCGAAAAATGAAATTTCGCTCTAGAAATGACACAGGGTGGCGGCAAAGTTTACGGGGTTTGCGAAACATGAGTTTCTTTGAATGTCGATTGCTAACGATTGACTAAACCGATTTAAGTCATTTATAGCTCATTGGAATTGATAGGACTCATCATTAGTAAGTTAGTAAGACTTTTTAGTTAGTAAGAGTTTTTGCCAGTGATATCAAGGCAATTTAGAATATTCACGTAAGCTCCACTCCCTATGTGAGAACAGTATTCCATGCAGGGACGTATAAAAGATTTAAAAACTAGAAGAAGCTGTTCACTGTTGAAAAACTCACAACATCGCCCTAAAAATCATAACGTTTAAAAATATGATAATTCCACTTAATATTATTTGGGTAGTTCTACAAAAATAGGAATTTTGGACGGCTCTGCTTAATTCGTATATTAATATGAAAAAAAAAATTTTTTTTTCGCATGAAATTTGTAAACCTTAACTATGTCTAGCTGGTCACCCAAAATAAACCCGTTTCGAAAAATATGTCTTAGAAAAAAAAATTATTCAAAACGTCAAATTATCAGTTCCCTGGCGTGTCCCACCTAGAAATTCAAAGCTGGTAAACTAAATAATCAATGATTCTAAGTGTTTAGGAACAAATTTACTCTGTAGTAATAATTTTGAATAATGATGCTTTAATAATGTGTAAATAATCATAACATTACTCTATATTTCATATAAGATATATCCTATTAAAGTTTGTCCCACCAATTTGTTATTATTTTCCTGCCCAATCAAAACACATTGAAAATATTGGAAATTCATATTTCTATCAAGTTATCGCTCGTCACAGGAATTAATTAAGCTTCAATAAATATAATATTGCAAGTGTTTTACTTAGTCCGAGGTTTTATCATTCAAAACAGTCATCATTAGTAGCAAGGTCGTGTGTTGTCCAGTCAAATTATCAGTCCCCTAGCAAGTATTTTCGTAAAAAGTATTTTAATTACAGGTAATTTTGTAATTTTATACGTCGTGAATATGTATTGCCTGGATATAGAATCCGTTTTTTTTTATTAGACGTAATTTTGTCATTTTAAGGCGAATTACTGATAAATTATCAGTCCCCTGTTCTCAGTCCCCTGTAAGATTTAAAAGCGGGCAGACTTAGATAAATGTTTATTTCGTATTTTGAGATATATTGAGATAATTTTGAGTTAATTTAGGATTAAGAAGGATATTTTTTAATTTTGACTCTTGTATTTTTTTGTTTTTTTTTTGTTTTTTTTTGTTTTTTTTTTTTTTTGACTGTCCACATTCAGAAAAGTTGAAAGAACGTCATCAACTTTAACTAAAACTAGTTGCCAGAGCTTATACGCAAAAAAACATGTCGTGCCGTAATTAGCTCCATTTTCTTCCTTCGTGTGTAGAACTACCCATTTACAATCTTAACTCCTAGTTGAAGTCTGACAGACTCATTCACGATTAGATCTTTGAGACCAAACGTTAATGAAAAAGGATTAGGTGTCATAAGTCTACAGAAATATATGACAAACCTGTGTTTTGTTTGTATTGAATTCAACACTGTTAGCAATACCCTAATCCATAACTATTTTAAAATCAGTGTTAAGGGAATCTATAAATTTTGATCTGCAGTGCTTAGGGTGTATATAATTATATATATATATATATAGTGTTTTGAAGAAATCGGTTAGAATATATAAAAAATAATTTTTTTCAATCTCTTGCAAAACTGTATTTTTCACATCAAAGAAAAAAAATATGGAACCACCTCAGAATACACCTTAATATAATAGAATTTAAATCATCTAAATCGAATAAGCTGTTTTCGAGAAATCGGTACAAATATGTACATAAAAAAAAACCAACAATGAAACACAAACCTCCTTTTTAAGACGGTTGAAAACCACTAGTTTATCAGTACAATTCTTTAAAATCACAAACATGAGTGCTGTTTCTAAGTGGAAAACTTTAAATATAGCATTACACTTTCACATTAAACAGGAGCCCTATGCCGGAACACATAAATGTGAATTTTGTCAATATAGAGAAGTTTGTATTTTATTACATTCAACGGTAAAGCCGCAATTAGACTATTGCAGAACTCTGCAATATTTCTGCAATAGTCGTGCAATGGTAGTGTGTAAAATATTCATTGCAGAAAAGTTTGGCAATGAACTCATTGCAAGACATTGCAATGAGTTCATTGCCAAACTTTTCTGCAATGAATATTTTACTCACTACCATTGCAGAAATATTGCAGAGTTCTGCAATAGTCTAATTGCAGCGTAACGGTAACGATTTTACGAGAAACCACAATATTGTCAAAAATTAATTTATACAATATTGTGAAATTCGTTTTTCGGAAAATCGGTACCGTTACCGTTTGATGTTATGCAATACAAACTTCACAATATTGTCAAAATACACATTTATGTGTTCGGGAACAGGGCCCCAGCATAGAACATAGAATGACTCATGCTTCATACACAACTAGTGCACTGATTGCAATGGTAGCAAAGCTAAATTATTTGAGTTCTATCATAATTTCAACCGAAAGACTTATCGATCTACAAGAAATACAAGTATTCCTCTGCATAAGTTTTTGGGAGGTTCTAACCATAGTTTGATCTTAAGTACTTTAAAAATCGAAACCCCGAAGCATTTTAAAGCCAATGCACGTCGCTTTTGAGGCTACAAAATGCTTATTGATAAGGTCTTAGAAGGTATTACAAATCCCTTCCATGAAAATAGATTGGTTTGTCGGAACAAGATCCAAAAAGAGTGGATTCTTGTTAAGTGGATTTCCAGTTCTGTATTGAGTAGTGGAAATGCAAAGAGGCAATTAAAATTCCCCTCGCAATTAAAAGGCCCTCACCCTTTTCATTTGATAATTACCACATATTTTATACTTCGTAAGGTGTCTGTCCTTGACCAGTCTCACAACGTTTTTATCTGCCATTTTCCTCGATTCAACCGCTTTTACTAGATATGGCGATTGCTCGGAGTCTTCTAAATTTAGTATCAAAATTTTGTTTATTATTAATGAGTGGAGAAATTTGTTTTAGGAATCAGGAGTAACCTTGTCGGACTTGACAATAGCACACCATTTTTTTCCGGACAAAGTTATCCTCATTTTCTAAAACAAATTTCCACCCCCAAATAATAAAAAAATAAAATTATGGTAGTAAATGTACAAGATCCCCCGCAATCGATATGTTTCGGAGTTTGCCGAGTGGAAAAAGCGATCTAATCAAGGAAAATGGCAGCTAAAAAAGCTGTCGCACTTGTCAAGGATGGGCATCTCATTAATTATAAAATATGTATGTGGTAATCATCAAATGAAAGGAACGAGGGTCTGTTGAATACAATAGAGACTCTAAAAAAATTTCGTGTTTAATTTTAAGTTTAACTTTATGTTTAACTTAATTTCTTAAATAAATAAATTTGGTTAGCGAGATAATTAGCGGTAAAAAGTTGGTAGATATATATAAACAGATGAACAGATAACCTTTGCAATCTCATCAAAAGGTTTAGATTTACTTTTAAATGTAGCTCCTTAAAAATGTATCATATTTACAGATAGCTACGGCTGGAATCTTGTTTGAAAAATATAAGAAAAACTCGCCAACTTAATAAATGTAAAAAAAATCCAAAATCGTTTTTTAGAATCCAAATCCCCAATTTCAAAATACCAACAAATTTATTTAATTTGTTTTATGTTTTTAATTTAATTTTAATAATATTCAAAAAATAATATATGGGGAAACCTAAAAAGTAAATTAATATCCTTTAGTCAAGTTTTAATATTATCATAACATGAAAATGGAGGGGCTAAAATCTCAAGCTCTGAGATATCAAGACTTGGGTCTGGGTTAAGGATTTTAATATAGTTTTTGGTAAAAAACTTTTATGAGGACATTGTTGTTAGTTATCGGTAGCGATGTATATTAAACATTTTGTAAAAATACGAGTATTTTATCTCTGCTTAGAATTTTATTACAAAACTAACGTAACTTAGTGAAAAAATAATACAATCAGCAAACTACTCAAAAACCTCTTCATTTAGCGTTTTAAGAAAATGTTACAAAATCTAAAATTTAAATTTCTTTCAAAATTCTCAAAATATTGTAAAAGCAATAATAAAATCAAAAATTTAAACATATTTCAAAATTCTTCAAATATTGCAAAAATTATAACAAAATCAAAAATACAAACTTTTTTTTAAATTCCAAAAATTATAATAAAATCAAAAATTGAAACTTTTGTAAAATTCTAGAAAATTTAAAAAATTCAAAATGCCAAAATTCAATTTTTTTAAAGTCTTAAAATATGCCGAAAATTGTAACAAAATTAAAAGTACAAAACATTTTTCAAAATCCAAAAATTATAATAAATTCAAAAATTTCCATGTACAATTACTTCGGTCTGAAAGACCTAATTACTTCGGTCTGAAAGACCTAAGTATTACATTCATGAGCCAAAAGTGAAATTCTTACCCCCACTTTTTTTGGCATTTCTCGACGTTTTAGGACCTACTGATTCTAAAAAAGCAAAAAAAAAAAAAAGTATGTCTGTCTGTCGGCCGGCCGGCCGTCACAACCGACGAAATCTAGAAAACCGCTTGACGGATTTGAAATTTTTTTTTTCTAAAAATAGGTTTACTTAATAGGAAGAGCCGAAAGTGTGTTCGATAACTGTACCGGAAGTGTGTCAAAAAAATCGAAAAGGTGTCAAAACAAGGAAATTTGCATATTTTTTGCTTAAAAAACGTTCATTTTAAGTGATTACGAGTAGGAACATTAAATTTGGAAAAATCTTGATGGTCGGGATTGGTATGTGAGACCAAAATCTAGATTATTGCATTATAAGTTTGTCAAAAAAATGTTGTCAAGTGTGTCAAAAGAAAGATTTTTATTTATTTTTTTACCCAATTTTTTGGAAAACAAGAAAATTGTTGGTTTGAAATGAAATTTTATTATTATTATTGAGAATTATGGCATCATAAGTTTATCAGAAAAATGTTGTCAAGTGTGTCAAAAGATTTTTAATTAGTTTTTTACCCAATTTTTTGGAAAAAAATAAAATTGTTTCTTTGAAATGAAATTTTATTATTATTATTGAGAATTATGGCATTATAAGTTTGTCAAAACATGTTGTCATGTGTGTCAAAAGAACGGTTTTTATTTATTTTTTACCCAAGTTCTTACAAAAAAATAAAATTAATGATTTGTGACATGATTTTTTATTATTATTATAGAGAATAATGGCATTATAAGTTTGTCAAAAAATAATGTCAAGTGTGTCAAAAAATGATTTCATTTATTTTTTTAGCCAATTTTTTGGAAGAAAATGTAGCTGTTTTTATGACGTAAATGTAATTTAAAATGAAATTGGACATGGAAATTTTTGAATTTGTTATAGTTTTGGAAATATTTTTGGAATTTTGAAAAAGGTTGTATTTTTGATTTTGTAATAATTTTTACAATATTTTTAGAATTTCGGCAAAAGTTTTAATTTTTGATTTTGTAAGAATTTTTGGAATATTTTTAGAATTTTGGAAAATTTTAATTTTTGATATTATTATAATTTTTGGAATTTTGAAAAAATTTTCAATTTTTGATTTTGTAATAATTTTTGCAAATATATTTAGAATGTTGGAAAAAGTTTGAATTTTTAAGAATTTTTGAAATATTATTGGAATTTAGAAAAAATTTAAATATTTTATATTATTCTAATTTTTGGAATATTTTTGGAATTTTGAAAAAGTTTGGTTTTATTTAATTTAACAATATTTTTGGAATTTTGATTATAATTTTCCGGCAACGTATTGATGTTTCGTGTTAGTTTTGTATTAAATTTTTAAACAGAGATAGAAAATACTAGTACTTTAACAAAGAGTTTTGTTTGATATACATCGCTGCCCAAAACTAAAAACCATGTCCTCATAAAAGTTTTTTGCCGAAAACTATATCAAAATCCTTAACCCAGACCGAAGTCTTGATATCTCAGAGCTGTGAGATTTCAGCCCCTCCATATTTTCATGTTAAATTCATTTCATATCTCACATATAATTTTCCAATTCCGAAAACTTTTTTCCAAAAATAAATGAAAATGACTCTTTTGACAAACTTGACAATATTTTTTTGACCAACTTATAATGCAATAATTTATTTTTTGATCTCACATACCAAGCCCGATCACATTAATTGTTCCTACTCGTAATCACTTAAAATGAACGATTTTTAAGGAAAAAATGCATATTTTCTTGTTTTGACAACATGACGATTTTTTGGGCACACTTCCGGTATAGTTATCGAACACACCCTCCTTTCGGTCGTTACCATTGTATGCTCGAGAATGTAATACTTAGGTCCTTAAGACGGAAGTAATTATAATACGATAATCGACTAAAAATAAAACCATCACCGAAATTAATTCTAATCTTTTTAGTCATAAAAACCGAAACGCAAACCAAAACTTATCAGATAAATAAATAAATAATAATAAATAAACCGAAACCAACATTGAAAGCAAAAAATTTCTTCTTAGAAAAAAAAAAACAAAAATCACAACACAAAACACACAATTTGTTGGTTTGTATAAATGAAATAAAAAATTTTGCCAATAAATCAATTTTTCATAAAAAAAATCTACATTTTACATTACACCTATAAAAATGTGTAGTTGTAGTTACATTAAAAAAATTGTAGATGGTGAAATCCAAATTTTACAATTTTTATCGAATTTTACAAATTTTGTGAAAATATTGATGTAATTGTGGAATTGTAAGTTTGGTGGAATAGGCCACTGGTGTTATTACTAAGACAACAATTTTACTAATTCTCGAAAGTTTGTATTTATTTTTATTTTTGATCAGTATGCTGGTACCACAAACATTTTATTGCATAAAATATTTCTCTTTTAAAACATTAGTGTTAATTTTGTTTTTGTTTGATGAAGATGCATCGTTATATTAGTTCAGGGTTATTTACGTAAAATGGGTACGATTAGTAGAACCAAAACCATAGTAAACCTGTTTATTTTTGTTTGTTTCGTCTTTAAAATCGTGAAAATTTTCTATTTCTATTCAATAAAATATAACAATGAATTGTTTACCCAACATTTTGATTTATTAACTTTCAATTTATCACAATCCTTTGTTGGATTAACGTTTTCTTCAAATTTGTACAACAGACAAAGAAAATTACATAAATTCTAAGTCACTTTATTAGAATCAAGACGTTAAACAGAAAAAAAATTTTCTTTTGAGATTATTGAAAACCGTTGAATACATGAATTGAGTTAATGATTCTTATTGAAAACTCCCAAGCTCCAATGTAAATTTTTCTAGAAAATTTACTATTCACAATTTTAATCACAACAACAAAAAATTTGATTATCATCGAAGCTAATCGTCTGAGAAATATACATTTTCTTACATATATCTTATATTTTTCTGGTATTTCGCTTTTCTTCTATTATTTGCTTTAACTTTATTCTAATCGACTGATTTTATTTCCATATTAAGATTATATATTTGAAAATCAGTCTTGTACATTTTGTTTGGTTGGATCATTTCAATTGACTTTTTTTTGTACATCTTTAAGCTCGTCTCCCCATCTATATACGATTTATGTATATATTCTATTTGTGTCAAATATTAGTATAGGATACAATGGAGATATTTGGGATGGGGAATCATTATAATAATAACATAATTTAATAATATAAAAGAAAAATCTATAATGAGATATGAAAGGAATATAATGATATGTGATAAGAAATATATGTAATTTTTTTTGTCTTATGGCTGTTGTTCAACTTGTATATTGTCTCCGTTGATAGGAAAACTTAAATGAGTTTATTGATTTACTTCGGTTGATGGGTGGGAACTTTCATATTTTTCGTATATGTCAAAAGTTCACAACAAACAGATTTGATTGCATATATTAGTTTGATATTTGTTTGAGATTTGCGGAGTTGAATCGATTAGTAAACTAATTGACATAAAACTCGAAACCATTTTTGTTAAAGTGAGTGTGACGCATTTGAGATATGCTGTCATAACTTGATCACATTAAAAAACTTTATTTATTATCTTTTAAGCTTTTATTTATCGTAATTCATTTTATCGTCATGTTACATGAACATTTTCCTTATCTGATAATACGATTAAAGAATCTTCGATAGTTAAAAAAAAATAACAATTTACTTTAAAAGCCTGAAAAAATCTTCATAAAATTTTATGACGATAAAAGTTTTTAATTTTAAAAATCTTAAGGAAAATATAATAACGATGCTTAGAAACACAACAAGCTAGATAAAAAAAATAAAATAAACAATAAAATTTTATTGCGTCCATTTAAAAAGATTGCCTATGAAAATCAATCGAACTTTGAAAAGTTTCTATAGATTTTATTGGTTGGAAAAACGAAAGTTAACAATTCAAATGTAACGGGAAAAGAAGGATATAGATTTAATTTTATGAATTTGTTAAAGTATAAACAACTTTGTTTTTTTTTTGTTCATTTATTAGTCTTCGATTAGTCTGTTATTGAATTATTGTTCTTTTGTTCTTAAGATCTACTGAAGATCTACGATTCAAAGGGATTTAATGTCATAAATAGGAGCTAGGGCAACGATATTATTGCCGATCCGAAACAACAAAAACGAATCACGAAACTAAATTAAAAACAAATTTTTACCGGAAGTAAAAAACCGGAAATGTTTAAAATCATAAATTTTAAAAAAGTTTCAAATCGCTAACGACTTTGCTCAATATCGCTCAAAATCAAAATTGTTATTTTGTTTATTTTGTTTTGATTGCTCAAAATCAAAAAATTTTAAAAATTGTTACCGGAAGTGATAAACCGGAAGTTGGTATTAGAGCTGTTGAAAACATTACAAAAACCTTATATACCAAGTTTGAACCAAATTGTATGCCATGATTATAAGTTATCCTTCTTCCACCTCCTCCCCCCACTTAAGAATTGCACTCGAGCATGACTTCCGCAAATAGTTGATAATCATTTTGTAGAGTAGGCGTAATCACTTGTCCTAACATGCTTTCAACTTGTAGAACCACTGATATCATCCTGCTTCTAGAGCAGTAGGATTATTGACCAGGGATCAAACTTTAACTTTAGTTAAAGAACTGCCTTATGATGATGTGATAATCCTCGATTAATCACACAACGCAGCTATATTTGTCTGGTTTGGTTACATTTTGATTGGTGTGTTATAGGCTAAAATCAATTACTTTGTTTTCAGCAAAAGAAATGCGAGACTTATTTGTCGGAATGACTTGGTTTAATTTAATTTATTCTCAAATTGGATATGATATTGTTTCCACCCATAACTGTTAAAATAATAATCTTAGAATTTTAAATCACCACCATTAACGCTGCACAAATAACCTCATCTAGTCATCAGACTGGTTTGTAAAATAATTTTGTGGTTCTTTAAATTTATAATAAATAATATATCATCAATAACCAATAAATTGACTTCAGATTAGATTTCTATTCAGCTGTTACTCTTTCTGATTGTTTATAATGTAGCTTGTACTCGCTAGAAAATGTAACAATATATAATGAAATTTAAAAGCTGATATAATCCAAGAAAATCAATAGCGATTTGATTCAGGGAAAATCAAGTGTATTGTTATTGTGAAAATAGAAATATCGAGATTAATGTGATTTACAAATAAATTGAAAATTCTAACAATTTTATCAAATGGTAGACAATAAAATAGTAGATTTGTTGTGTTACTAAAGAACGGATTTGTTGGAAGTACCTAGTGGAAGACATTTAAATGAACAAATGTTATTTATTATTATGTCTGGAGGAGTTATAGAGTTTTGGGTTACACTTATTTTAAGCATCGTTGTTTCTTAAATATATGTACAATGAAAAAAAACGGATAAAAACAAGGTTTTGAGATTTCAAAGTGACTTTTCGACAACAGTTTTTATTTTATTGGTGTACTTCTTCCTATATAACCCGCCTACCTTTTTTTAAACGTTGAATAAATTTAAAATATAGAGTAGCATCATTGAATTTGATTTTTACTCGGTGATGTGCAAGTGTAATTTTTTGAATTTTTAATATTTAAAGTAGTTGATAGATTAGAAAAAATGTTGTAATGATCAATACTCCTAGGATGTTTAGAACAAAAATTCATCTCTTAAATTAACTTAAATCTGTCTATGCTTTTTATTGATTAACAAAATAACTAGAATTATCTTATACGAGGATTGTCATCAAAAAGGAATATTGAATTGATTTATACTATTTATACTCCACCCATTTTTTTTAAAATAATTTTCTAGCATTTTTAATTCACCACAATTTTAAATTGTGTGAAGTAATGCAATCTATCGTGAAAAAAAATTTTACGTACCCCAAATTTTGTTTTTTCTTTTGTTTTGCACCATTTTCTATCTAAATAGCCTATAAAAAATTTGGTGTACGTCTGTTTGTGTGTGGGTGGGTTGGTGAATGTGTGTGTGGGTGGGTGTGTGTGTGGATGGGTGTGTGTGTGGGTGGGTGACCTTTCTGCATAGGATCTTGATATAACTTGGGCAAATAATCCAAGCTCACTCCAAAATGGAAGATCTGAATTCATTTCAAATTTGGACAAAATGGCGGGGAGTCTCCCGAACATCTCTAAGTTTAAATCTTCAATAACATCTAATCCCGACTTATGATCTTATGGAAACTTGGTAAATAAGGTTTTAGTACTGTTTCCAATATTTCTGCATACCAACTTCCGGTTAAAAAGTTTTTTTTTCAGGTGTTTATCCCTACTTTAGCCTACAATTACCGATCGACTTTCATGCAACGTTGGTAAAAGCTTTCAAATAACATGAGAAAGATATTATCAGCTTTTGGAGCACATTGGACAAAGGGTTGGGGGCCGCACCATACAATAGGTGGTTTTGTCCACCATGTTTTTTTATGTTTGTTGGGAGCACACAACATTCGTTCGTGAATGAATTTTGATGACACTTTGGAAAAAGATGCAAATATGTATGGCAAGGAACTGATTAGTTTTTTAGCGATAGTGAAAAAAGTTGTAAGGGGTCCTCCGAGCACCTGTTTTTTTGGAAACTCGATAGCATCTGTATCTGATAATCGAATTGGATGAAACTTTGTACATAAACATTTAGTACGGTTCACAACAGTTCTGTATCCCAAATTCTGGTTTGTCACTTCCGGTTAAATTTTTTTTAACTTTTTCTCGTGCAACAGAGTTTATGTTTGTTGCGATACTACTGCTTTCTTTAATGTTTTTATAATTAGAACTGCGCAAAATCTACAGCATTGGTTAGCTTTTAATTAATGGATGTAACCTCATTTTATATCCAGAACACTATGTTCCACGAGCTGTGGTGGAGTCAGTCTATGCATCAGCGTCGCAATATGTTTATTTGTAGTTTTTCTTTTCCTATTTTTTATTTTTTTCTATCAAACTTTTGGTGTGTCAAAAGAAAAATTTTTATTTACCCAATTTTTTGGAAAAAAATAAAATAAATTATTTGTTTGACATGAAATTTTATTATTATTATAGAGAATTATCATAAGTTTGTCAAGAAAATGTTGTCAAATGTGTCAAAAAAAAGATTTTGCTTCGGTCTGAAAGACCTAAGTATAACATACATGAGCTCAAAGTGAAATTCTTACCCCCACTTTTTTTGACATTTCTCGACGTTTTAGGACCTACTGATTCTAAAAAAGCAAAAAAAAATGTATGTATGTCTGCCGGCCGGCCGTCACAACCTACGAAATCTAGAAAACAGCTGGACGGATTTCAAAAATTTTCTAAAAATAGGTTTACTCAATGGGAAGAGCCGAAAGGACGATATGTTCGATAACTGTACCGAAAGTGTGTCAAAAAATCGTCAAGTGTGTCAAAACAAGGAAATTTGCATATTTTTTGCTTAAAAAACTTTCATTTTAAGTGATTGCGAGTAGGAATATTGAACTTGGAGAAATTTTGATGGTCGGGATTGGTATGTGAGACCAAAATCTAGATTCTTGCATTATAGGTTTGTAAAAAAAATGTTGTCAAGTGTGTCAAAAGAAATATTTTTATTTATTTTTTACACAATATTTTGGAAAAAAATTAAATTAACTATTTGTTTAACATGAAGTTTTATTATTATTATTGAGAATTATGGCATCATAAGTTTGTCAAAAAAATGTTGTGAAGTGTGTCAAAAGAAAAATTTTTATTTATTTTTTTATCCAATTGTTTGGAAAAAAATAAAATTAATTATTTGTTTGACATGAAATTTTATTATTATTTTTGAGCATTATGGCATTATAAGCTTATCAAAAAAATATTGTCAAGTGTGTCAAAAAATTGATTTCATGTATTTTTTTAGATAATTTTTTGGAAAAATAAATTTAGCTGTTTGTTGAAGTAAATATAATTGAACATGGAACTTTTTGAATTTGTTATAGTTTTTGAAATATTTTTGGAATTTTGAAAAAAGTTTCAATTTTTGATATTGTTATAATTTTTACAATATTTTTAGAATTTTGGAAAAAGTTTGAATTTTTTTAATTTATAAGAATTTTTGGAATATTGGGCTCGATTCAGTAAAATCTTTTATCGAAAATTTCTGTTATTCTTTTATTTTTTGTATGAAATTTTATAACGGGAAAATAAAATTTCATACAAAAAATAAAAGAATAAAATAAATTTTCGATAAAAGATTTCACTGAATCGGGCCCATTATTAGAATTTAGAAAAAGTTTAAATTTTTGGTTTTATTCTAATTTTTGGAATATTTTTAGAATTTTGAAAGAAAAAATAAAATTTTTGAATTTTATATATATATATTTAGAATTTTGAAAAAAGTTTCAATTTTTGATTTTGTAAGAATTTTTGGACTATTTTTAGAATTTTGAAAAAAGTTTCAATTTTTGCAATATTTTTTGCAATACTTTTAGAATTGGAAAATTGGAAAAATGTTTTAATTTTTGATTTTTTTAATAATTTTGTCCTCGTACAAAGCTTTTGGTGAAAACTATATAAAGACCGAAGTAATATAAATACATAGTCGGAAAAAAGACGCCTGATTGAATTGATTTAAAAAAATTCCAAATATTATAATAAAACCAAAAATTCCAACTTTCTTCAAAATCCAAAAATATTCATATATAATATCACGAGTCGTCAAATAATAGTCGATTATTTTTCATAATCATTATTACGAATGTCATTTGAGGTTGAAATTTTTGACCTCAAATGGCATGAGTGGTAATGTTGGAAAATAATCGACTAATAATTTGATGACGAGTTGTATTTAGCAGACAATTTAACGAACAGAAATAGTAACATTATTTCATACAACATATTCCTTTGTTGTCAAACAAAATTAAATATTATTTCATCTTAGTAGGCGCATAAATGTTATAAATTTGTAATTTATTTTTAACAAATAAACATAAACATTCAATCATTTATGAATGAAAACGGACATTTTTACTATTTGCAAATTGCATTTTCACATAATTTTGTATGTGAATTTTTGTTTTAAATTAATATATTAAGTAGGCGGAAAATATTCGAAAATATTCGCTGTTCCTTCCTAACCGAAAAAAATAATCGAAACAAATCGTTTTGATTTGCTAAAAAATAGTAAATGAAGCGTTTTGATTGGACCTTATTGAAACTTTATTTAAAGAGTTGAATTGTCGAAAAAATTTCAATGACTCGTGGTATTACAACCGAATATTTATTCAGATAAACCCAAAAACTGATTTCGAATTGAAAAATTCATACTATTCACTAATTTACTTTGACATTCTGTCGTAAAATTGATTTTAAATTGATTGGTAACAGTCAATAATAACTGCACACGTGACTTAGGATAGTATGGGATAAAATATACCTACCTACCTAATATACCTACCGAATATCACAAATAGTGAGGTTAACAGAAATTAATTGTCTCTTAAAAATGATCCCTGTCGGGTTAAAAGCGTATATAACCTATATAATAAAAAAGGTTAATGTTGTCCTTAGAGACAAAATTGTATGCAATGAAAACAAATTTCTCATCCATGTCTAAGCTATTGATAGCATTTCGAAGAGAGATGACATTGATAAAGTTCAATATAAAGAACTACAAACGAAATACCCTAAAATTTAGTTTTCTGTGTCATTCGTAGTGCGGATGCACGAGGCAAATTGCAATAATAAAAGCCGACGAATTTAACGGCATAATTTCAATAACTCCAAGGAATTTCTTCCCAACATGCTAACAGAGGCTTTACTATACAAAACACAAGCTTATTCAAGTAGTTTACGCAACCTCTAATAACAACGACAGCGTTAAAGGCGCCAAAAATAAGTTCTCTTAAGTTGTAATGATTTGTCTAAGCCTGTGTCTATTCCTCTTTCTGTTGAGAAAGGTTGAGATTGACCTGCGTGGCCATTAGACCGACCCAAAATTAACCTGTTGATTTTTTCGTTTTATTAAAACAAATACAATATTGTATTAATAAATTAATTAATTTTAGTAAATTTTGTGTATTTTTAGAAATACACTGTTAAGCTTAACTGAAAATTTAAAGAAATTCTTAAAATAAAGGAACTTTTGTTCTAAAACTTTTTATTTTTGAATAAAAGTTATAAGTGTGTTCTAAATAAATGTTATTTTAGTAAAAATATAAATATTTTGTTTGTCATAACTTTTTTTAAAGTGTCACTGGAAGCAATGAGGCCGTTTCGAAAAGTTGATCCTAAATTCAGAAAATTCCACTAAAACTTTTTTGTTGTAGTTCTGAGAAAAAAAGGTTGTACTAAAAAAGTTAGGCAATCACAAAATAAGGTGAGCTTGCTTTAACTTTTTTTCATTTCATTAAGTGTTTTTGAGATATAAGAGTTTATAGACGACAAATCTCGGATCTTGTTTTACTATATGTAAAAGCGATAGCTCTTGGAGGTACCAATTGACTCAATTTTTTGTGTGGATATTCAGTATAGACCAATAAACAAATTAAGCCCTGAGCGTAACAAAAGAATCAACATTTTACACTACCATACAAAAATGGCTCGGTCTAGTGGGCATGTTCTTTGTTTCAATCTACGGAGCTGTAGAAGTCTGGATGATAATTTACGCAATTACGGCATATCACATCTGATCTACCACACCGCCAAAAGTATAATTTAATTTGTTTTTAGGGCAATATTGAACTTGATGTTTGAAATATTTACTTGGTGGAAGTACCGATAGAATTGTGTTGCAGAATCTAGATTTAATGTTAAATTTCGATCATGCACAATTTGTGTAGCACGCTTTTGAACAGAGTAGAAAAGAGCCAGGAAGGTAACAAATCCCAAACTTGACAACAATACTCCACACAGGGACGAATATAGTATTTATAAATGTGGATTAATTGATACGGAGTGAAATATTTTTTACCTCTATTGAGAAGGTCAAGGATGTTTTCTCATTCGTCTATTTCTTCTTCACACATGCTAATTGAAATATCATAGGGGATCTAGATCCTAGATCTAGAAACAATCCGCAGCTATGTTTTAGTGGAATTAAAAATGAAATGGACGGTTTTCACCCTTCTGGGTCCTCGTTTACATTTATGGCAGCGTCTCTTCGAGCGGGATTAATTCGTTCATGAATTTTACCCTTTCTAGGCGGGAAGATAAATGACTTGTATCCCTTCTTCCGCAAAACTATTAATCATATTACTGGTGATTTTCAACAGTTCGTTGATATAGATTAAAAATAAAGTGAAGGATAAAACTGAGCCTTGGGGTAAACCAGCTGTTATTTTAAAAATAACAGAAAGAATGTTCATACTAGGGATTTATTGTTGTTTAATTCCTTTAAAAGTTTACCGACCATTTTAGGGTTCAAATGCGATTGTTTCATATTAACTCCTGAAGACTGGATTTGGGGTACTTCAACATATGAGTTTTCAAAACTGTCAAACTAAAAGCAAGGCGCTCCGTGAACACAGTAGTTTTCCTTGCAGGGACATTAACGAACAAGTCACTATCAATAATAGGAGGATAGAAGATTTAGTACCAGAATTTAACAAATTAAGCGCACTGTAAAAACTTTTGTTAGAAATTGACAAATTGCAATCTCTGCAGTTTCTTTTTCTAATAATCTGGTTTAATATTGTTGGATTTTAGAAATTGGGATCGATTAATAGGATTTTTGTAATGCATCCAAATATTAAATAATAGAAACATACTCTAAGAGCCAAGTTGACCACCATCAAAAAATATTGTTGTTGTGGTTTCATTATTAAAATGATGAACGAATCAATTAATACCGAAATGAGTGGTTTCAGTAATGTTTCGAGCAGAACTATTTACATCGTCAGTATTAACACAATGACGATCAAAAGGGAAACTTAGAAAAAATTCAGTGACCATTTTTAAAAAGTGAAATATTTTACAAAGTTTGAGAACTAAAGTGTTTACTTAATCAGTTATGATAACTGATGTGATTTATAGATAATGGTCAGAATTTAAAATACTCTACCCTTATCGACATCGACACTCGCAATATCTGGCATAGATGTGAGAAAGAGATCTAAGATCTTTTATCGCCGCCACTACAAGGAGTGAAAGTTGGGCTTTTTACAATTTGCGTCAGGTCGTGCGATGCGATAAATATTTCTGCCAGACATTGTTTTTGCCGTCGGTTGTCTTAGGAAAATCTAACCACGATTTATTGTGGGGGTTGAATTCACCGGTAACGATAAACTGTGAATTTTGAAATTTTGCTCTAGTTTCGTCCACAAGATTAGTAAAAAGATTAAAAAATTCGTAATATGTTAGGCATAATACTATTGTGAAAAAAAAGTTCAGGTAGACGAGCTTTTAATACTACTGTGTTGTAGCCATCACCATGTAGTTCAAAACTGAAAAGCGTTTATATGCAACACTCTCATGAATGTATGCACAAGCACCTGTATGAAGTTTAAGGTTGATTCAAGCCTATATTTGAAATTGGGTGTTACAAGAGGGATAGATTCAGAAACTTTTGTTTCTGCAAGAAAAAGAATATGCGGTTTGTCATACTCGAGATGATGTTGCACTGCATCACAGCTGGCATTCATTCTATAAATATTTTGAATTTGCATTTTAAAATTTTTATCAATTGTAATATTCATTTCTTAAAAAATTATTTTGACAAAAAATATTTTGTTTAATAATAGGTACTAAATAATAAATCCTATCACGTAGTAAAATACGACAGAGGCCAATATTTCGAGATAGGATGTAAGAATAATGTTTTACATATCGAGGACTGAAAGACTACACCTGCAGTTTATATTAAAGTCCGATGCGAAGCGAGTGCTTTTATTGAACCAAGAACGTAATTTTCCTTTCAGCTTGAGTGTATGTACAACGTTTTACGCACAAATTCAACATAGAATGGTAAAATAAATTAGTAATAAATTTTATAAACTCGCTAAACATTTTGAAAATTTGAAAAAAAATATTGGGACACTGATGCATAGGCTGACTTCACCACAGCTCTGGAAACATAGTGTTCTGGATATATAATGAGCTAATATCCATAAAATACTTTAATTAAAAGCTAACCAATATTATGGACTTTCAATTTATAAAGTTGTAAAATGCTGATAATTATTCTATTATATTTTAAGTAGTTTTGTAAAAAAAACACTGAATCAGCTTCTGTTTTTAAAAAATTTTTTGATATTTAGATTTTTATTTTATTTTTCTTATATTTCGCCTCATTGGCATCATCTGAGATTTTAATTGACAAAATTTGTTTAAAACATTTAATCTTATGACTAATTTATGAATGTTGAAAAAATATTAATTATAGTCTTTGGTAACCGTTTGGTAGTCGTTTATTTTAAAAAATACAAAAATGGTTAATTCTAATTTTTATTAATTTTTAATTTTTATTGTAACTTGGATTTTATAAGGTTTGTAAGAGTATAAGGTTTGTAAGAGTACAAAGTTACAATAAAAATCAAAAATTAATAAAAATTAGAATTAACCAATTTTGTATTTTTTAAAATAAACGATTTAGTTACCAAAGACTATAATTAATATTTTTTCAACATTCATAAATTAGTCATAAGATTAAATGTTTTAAACAAATTTTGTCAATTAAAATCTCAGATGATGACAATGAGGCGAAATATAAGAAAAATAAAATAAAAATTTAAATATCAAAAAAATTTTTAAAAACAGAAGCTGATTCATTGTTTTTTTACAAAACTACTTAAAATATAATATTATGGACTTTGTAGTTCTAATAATAAAAATATTAAAGAAAGCAGTAGTATCCCAACAAACATAAATTCTGTTGTACGAGAAAAAGTACAAAAAATTTTATCGGAACTGACAAACCAGAAGTTAAGATGCAGAACTGTTGTAAACCGTACTAAATGTGTATGTACCAAATTTCATCCAATTCGATTATCAGGTAGGTACAGAAGCTATTGAGCTTCCAAAATAACAGGTGCTTGGAGGACCCCCTACCACTTTGCTCACTATCGCTAAAATCACTAATCAGTTCCTTGCCATACATATTTGCATCTTTTTAAAAAGTGTAATCAAAATTACTAAACGAACGAATGTTGTATGCTTCCAACAAACATTGAAACAATAAACAGGTGTTCGGGAGGACCCCACCACTTATCCCAATACTGTCCGAAAACTAATCAATTCTTTGTCATTAAAGTCTTCATCTTTATTCAAAGTGCCATTAAAATTGATTTATGAATGAAGTCTGTATGCTCCCAACAAACTTTAAAAACAAAGTGTGAAAAGTCAGCAGTTGTATGGTAGACCCCACCGCCACTTTGATCAATGTGTCCCAAAAGATGGTAATTATCTTCTTACACTATTTGAACCCTTTTCCATAAGTTTCATCATAATCACTTCATTATTGTAGGCTGTAGTGTGCATAAAGACACTGAAAAAACTTCAAAAAAGTACAAAAAAAATTTTTTACCGGAAGTGAAAAACCGGAAGTTGGGATGCAGAACTATTGTAAACCGTACTACATACTCATGTACCAAGTTTCATCCAATTCGCTTATCAGGTACAGAAGTTATAAAGCTTTCAAAAAACAGGTGCTCCAGGGACCCCCTACCATTTTGTTCACTATCGCTCAAAAACTAATCAGTTCTTTGTCATACATGTTTGCGTCTTTTTCCAAAGTGTCATCAAAATTCATTCACGAATGAATGTTTTATGCTCCCAACAAACTTAAAAACTTTGTGGAAAAAACCACCTGTTATATGGTGGACCCCCCAACCCTTTATCCAATGTGCTCCAAAAGCTGATAAATTCTTTCTTATGTTATTTAAAAGCTCTTCGCAACGTTTCATGAAAATCGATCGGTAATTGTCGGCTACAGTAGGGATAAACACCTGAAAAAAAACTTTTTAGCCGGAAGTGATAAACAGGAAGTTGGTATGCAGAAATATTGGAAACAGTACTAAAACCTTATATACTAAGTTTCAGTAAGATCATAGTCCGGGATCAGAAGTTATTCAAGATTTAAACTTAGAGGTGTTCGAGACCTACCGCCATTTTGTCCGAATTTGAAATGAATCCTGATTTTCCATTTTCAAGTGAACCTGTATCATTTGACAAAATTTCATCAAGATCCTATGCAGAAAACTCAATGGAATGGAAAACTTCCTTATTTGGACATAGAGCTCATACGAAACACTTCTCCACAAATTAAAACAACTTTCTTTCAAAAACCAACAAATACAGGGAGAATCATAAATAACAGGTCTGCACATCCCCATTTTCAAAAAATCAATACCGCAAAATCACTAATAAATAGAATTTTAACACTATCTTCAACGGAATATTGGGCTAAAAACACAACTTTAGCAGAAAACTTGCTAGAAAAAAACAACTATCCTAGACAACTAATCATAAATATACTGAAAAATACAAGAAAACAAATATTACAAAAAACACAAAGACAAGTTCAACCATCACACTCAAACGCACCAACCGAACAAAATAAGACTAAATATATTGGATGCACTTATCATCAAGGTTTATCTGAGAACATAGCAAAAGTTATAACTACGGTAGATAAACATATCAAACTAGGTTACAAGACAAAAAACAATATTAGAACTATTTTACCATCATTAAAAGATGTTAAAAAGAAAGTAGACAATGATGGGGTTGTTTACCACATAAATTGCAGAAATTGTGAAACCAACTACATAGGACATACGGGACAAATACTAAAAAACCGGATGAAGCAATACAAACACGACATCTCCAAAAAACACCTAATAACCGATTATAGCACAATGGTTACAGTATACGCAAATGAAACAGGACACAACTTCAACACAGATGAACCAATAATTCTGGATAGGGAAAAAAACTACAATAAACGACTAATTAAAGAAATGTTGCACATAAAAACCAATAAACATATATGCAACAAACGATCAGATGTAGAGAATTTATCTCCACTCTACACAACTTTGATTAAACAAAAATGAAATAGCATATTTAAATAATTGATATCAGCATCTAAATGTTTTTTTCCTTTTCTTCCTCTGTCTCATTTCTTCTGAATATTATTTTATCCACGACTACTAAAGAATATATACTTTCCATGTGTATATCTTTCATTGTAATTGTATTCACTCCTTTTCTATATATCAAATTCTTTTTTATTTATTTCATTACGCTTTATTTATTCAAAATTCCCCTAACAAATTAAAAACTTGATTTGTTGGTATAGTAATATAAACGAGATGTTTAAACAAACATGTTTTATTTTGTTTTTATTTTCATAGAAATATTTCAATATGGCGATATAAACTTTTACAGTCAAACTTGAATGAAATTATTTGAAATATTTGTAGTCGTGGATAAAATAGTATTTTGTATTCGCTTAGGATGAAGGCAATTCTTCACTCGGATGATTCCCTCCACTCGCTACGCTCGTTCCGGGAAACTTCATCCTCGTGAAGAATTGCCTTCATTCTAGCTCATACAAGAATTTACTATTAATAAAACAATTTACCGCCAACAATAACAAAACAAAAGAAAACAGTAGATATATATGATTGTAATTTTAAACGATGTTTTTTTAATCAGTAATTTAATTTTTGTGATTTTAATTTGGCTATGTAGTTTTGTGTAAAAAATTTTAAAATTTTATTCTTGTTAACTTATTTTACAATAGGATTTTAATTGTATTAACTCAATTTAATGTGTTTTGTATATATAAAGTATAGTAGTTAGTATAATCATATTATTACAATCATCCAAAAATAGAATTCATGTAAGCAATTTTTATTTCAAAAATCTTAAAATTACTCATAGAGGTCTCATATTTACTTTGTAGATTTCTAAAATATTTATTTAAACCTGATGATGCCAACAAAAAATTGGCGAAATATAGTTGTCTAAGGAAACAAAAAATGTTTTTTAAATAACTCACATACAAGAAAATTGACCATAAATCTGATGCCCAAGTCTGGGACAAAAACCAATAAATTATAATATTTAAAACAAAGGTCGATAAGACTTAAAGTCTTAAAAACAAAAATTACTTAGATATTTTTTCATATTACTTCCATGAGTTAAGGCGCAATAAAGGTTAAAAACAGACCGTCGTAAATACCTGTTAAAATTCTATATACAGCTGGGGGTGAAAGGTGTCTAGAGATTTATACGCTAGCGGTGTCATAAACACCGTGAACCCTAATGGTGGTCAGCCTTCATACCATTATTTCTAACCATAAACATTTTCAAAGCCTACTTTAGCATTTAAGCCATAAATAGTATTTAAGCTATTAAAATCGTATATAAAAATGTAATCGGTACATAAATTTTCATATGCCATAATTTTTCGGGTAGCCCGAGTGTGGTGCAACTAGTAATTGAGCCTTTCATATCGAGGTATTTAGATCTAGCTGGTCCAAATTGCTATTTTGTTTCTAATAATAAACGTAATTAAAGCCAACTAAACCAAATTATAATCAAAATCGTACAAGAAATAGTAATCAGTACGTAAGATTCACTATTTTTTCGTATGACACGATTCCCTGAGTAACCAGTTTGAATTTATTTGATCTAGCTAGACCAAATTGCAATTTTGTTTCTAAAAGTAAACATTATCAAAGGTAGGCTTAAATCACATTTTAATCAAAATCGTACTAGAAATAGTAATTAGTACGCAATTTTCACTATTTTTTCGTATCACATAATTTCCCGTGTAACCCGTGTATGTTGCAAATAATTATTTGGTGATTTTAATTAATAAATTAAAATATTGAAAAAAAATCACCATAACTCCCCATGAAAATGCATAAGTAAAATAGTATAAAAATTTCCTACGTATCGGATTTTATTATCGTATTATTCGGTGGTGTACACGTATTTCTTTTTTAATAGCATATAACATGATTTCCCGTGTGACCCGTGTGTGGTGCGGTTAGACACTCCCATTAGTCGCAAGCAAAATATTTAAAAAAAATTTTATTCTGAATTAAAATTATAAATTTGCATAAATTTTGTAATAAAAATATGTGGAACAAAATACCTTTGACAAAATATTTGTTATTTTTCCCAAATTATTGTTTAACTGTGAAAACAAATGATAATAACTATTTTAATTGGATTATAAAATTTTGAATTTAAGGGTTTCTTTGATAAAAATTTCTATTTTTTATACAATTTAAACAAATACAAATGTTTTGTACTTCTTTGGACGTAGCTATGACAACAAAATATATGGTTAAAAAGTGACACTTTAAGGCCGCAAATCCCAGTAAAAAAGTTAAACTTTAATTTGCATAAGCGAATAAAAAATTATTTTTTCAATTTTTTGTTACAAAACCGATGCTGTACCCGATTATTTAACAAACACTTAAAAATTTTCTAAAGAGCTTAAAATTTTACTTATACAACTCTTATGCCAAGTTCGAAGTTAATAAAAATCGTCTGGATCCAATTTCGGCTTTTAGAAGTCACCTAGAACACGAATTTTATCAAAGGTAGATTTTATACACCGATTATCATAGCACAATGTTGATTTACATTTCCTAAATGTGGGTCTTTGTGTGCCGGCTGTCTTTTGCGGTCGATATATGCTCTAAAACTACAAATTAGTAAAACAAATTTTACTATCAGTGACAATAAGTTGTAACATTTAGTAAAGGATTATGTTGATTATTTTCAGTTAAATGCAACACCAGGAGCTCGATCACTGCATAGTAGGTGTATCAACAAAAAATTATTGATTGTGTCAAAACGAATAGTGTACACGTAGGTAGCAGCAAAACCAAAAGATTTGATTATAAAAACTGTATTAACAGATTGTTGTTCCTTCACATGCATAAGTTATCTGCACATACTTTATATTTCAAAAATGTTTGTTCTTTTTGAAACGTACAAACTTTTTGAAATGAACAAACTCTTAAGTATTTATAACTTTTAAAGTGTTTCCAATGTACAACCTTATCGATCAAGACAATCAATATCTTAATGTATTCATTTTATTCAACCATTTCGAATATGTATTTTACAGTTTATAAAAAAACACAAAATCGTAAAAAGATTCAATAATAAAGAAATCCATCTTTAAAACCCGAATAATAGAAGAAGAAAATACATGTGCGAGTATATAGAACTTAAGATAACATAAGTCTTGTTTGTTATTTTTTTCAACACAATTTTCTTTTCTCCCAAGATAACAACATTGAAAGGACTTATGAAGGGTATATGTACGAGTATTTTATGAAGAACTAAACGAAACATTTAAAAGGATTTTAATTTGTTTTCTGTTTTTTTCCGTTGCTCCCGTTATTTTTATATATGAACATATAAGTTGTAAAAAAAATTGAAATCATAAATTTAAATGATGAAGTCATGCTGCAATATGACGCCTATAATTTAGATATTTTTTTCTCGTCACTCGCTTTTCTAGCTATTTTCTATTTTCATTCCTTGTCAATGGATAGATAATTATTGAGATATGCTTTTTGTGGTGAGCAATATAAATCATAATCGATATTTGATTTTGAAAATATTTTCCATTTGATGTAGGATGGCGACGAGGAAAAATATTATTGGATCTTAATCAAACCAATCACATTTTGGAATGATTGTCACGATATAAACCCTTCACGTAAAATATTTACGCACATAAAACAGTCACATAAGTAATAATAATAATAATAATAATAATATGTACTTTTGAGCATATTATGTGAGCATCACGTAGTAAATAAAACAAAATTAGATTCCTTTTCAAAAACAAAATCCCTAAAATTTTGTGTAACAGAAACAAAAAACAGAAAGACACGAAACAAACATTAATTATCCTTTGGCTAATTTGTTTCATTTGAAATTCGAACTACATCTTCGATAATTTTATTATAAGTGTTAAGATTTTGCTTCTAGAAAACACGATATAATGTTTTAGACTAGATTCGAGAAAATCGTTTGAGGAAAATGTTTTTTTATGTAATCGAAATTAGGGGAAAAATTTAATTGATGTACTATGAAGAATAATTTTTGGAACATACTTTAGTTGTTTTGAGTTTTATCAACCATTTTACACTTACTAGCAAACCAACACCAACAAATAGATAAATCTGTACCTGCAAATAAATCATCTTTAAATCCTACGTAGAACTTTTTCTTAATTTTTTTATTCCAAACTAAGTGAAAATTTTTGTATCTTCTTAGAATTGTTACTAGAATTGTTAATTGTTTTATTTTTCTGCACCAAACAGCATGAAACTGAATACTTTATCTTACCTGTAATTAAAGAAAAATAATATAATTAAGGAAGGAAGAAAAATTATGTTATATGAGAGAAATTTGGTCACTATGTGTGTAATAAAGATTTTGAAATTAATTATAATTATTTGATTTATCTTGCGATTTATTATATATCTTTTAATTAAATAAATTGTATGATTTGTATGAAAAAATGCAAGTTTGTGTATTTTATTTTTGGAAGACATTTGAACCAAGACAAAAAATAAGCGACAGCATGAATTTTTTTCATTTATAATTTTGGCGTCGCTAGACAATTTTGAAAAATTCAACTCAGTCCATTGGAAACGAATAGTTTTCTCAATTCGAATCTTTTTATTTCACTTAAACGCATTCTACAACATATCCGGAATTATCTACGATTTTTAAAGCTTTTGATAAAATTCATGTTCCAAAAATACATATTTTTGTAGAAAACTTTTTAAGTGTTTAGTTTGAGAACACGTATGGTTCGATTTCAGAAAATTCAAATACAAGATAAATTTGAAATCACATCGCTAGAGCATGGCTCACTAAATATCAACTATTTGATGAAGGTTGGAAAAGGAAAAGACTGGTTTATTGATAAAAATTCAGTCAAACTTTTACTAACACTTTTAAAAAATTAGGAATTTTTTTTATAGATGGCGCTGATGCCATAGGCCAAGCATTTTTTTAAATCATTGTATGTGAAACAAAAATTGAATTAGATAAAGCTTGGAGGAGCAAATATGATATTTATACTGGTGTTGGCTATTTTCGTCAAACCAAATTTTAATATTGAAGATTTTTTCTGACACAGAAAGCCGTAATCGTCTGACCTAATGTTAAATTTAACGTGATCCATTATATGCTGCTAATGCAACAGATTGTATAGATTGTATAGAACGTGATTGCTGAAAAGAAATATGGTGTCAAAATCTGTGTACAAATAATTTATAAACAGCAAGGGTAAAGCGATAGAGAACAGAAATTATTAATTTTAACATAAAAAAAATATGGACAGTTACGTTTTTGTAATTAAAATTGCTTCAATACTGCTACGCCATTTAGTTGAAATCATTTTTTAGAACTTACACATAGTGTTTCCGCAACCAATAAAATTAAGCCCATAAGGCAACACTAAATCAATTAACAAAAACAATTAAAGCAATTATAGCAATCGCTCTACTCCTTTGTTCTCAAGAGTAATAAAAAAGATAATTTTGTTATGTTCTATTGTCAGTTTTTATACAGAACTCAACATAAAAACATATACATGTTCTTAAAACTAATTTAATTAAATGTTTTTATATAATAATTGTATTTGCAAAACATGGTGTCATTGTTGTAACGTTTAAATAATTGTAAATAATCTTTAAAATAAATGTGAATAAATCCCGTTCAAATTAAAAAAAAAAAAAAAAAAAGTAACATGGTCATTCGAGACGGATTGTTCTGGAAAAATATATTATAATTGGTAATTGGATATTTCGTTTATCGCAGTTTTTTCTGGAAATATATATATTATAATTGGATATTTCGTCTATTACAGATTTTTCTGGAAATAAATATTACAATTGGATATTTCGTATATTGCAGATCTTTGGAAATATATATTATAATTTGGATATACTAGTAATCATTTTGGATGTATTGTTTTGTGGCATGTTGTTGGGTGCATCATGGTTCAAATCGCATGATTGTGCATAATTAATACACAACTGTACACTGTGGGTATGCTATATAACTGTATATAACTGTATTGGATACATAAAAATAATGTCAAGACGCTTATATTGTGAAGTTGGATTTGAAGTCTGATTCGATAAATTTAAACACATTAGTTGGACTGGTTTTTACATTGGACAGCTTATAATTTGGAATATTTTCGGATTAATCATTCATCTTGTGAATGGGAATACTTCGTGTTTGAGATACATTGGAGCTTGCTGAGGATATTTTGACTTTCATATTTGGTCATCATGGATATAATCAGGATCACAGGTATTTGATTTTTTATGATTTTATTGTTCAGAGACTGTTCCATACGAGTGTTTAATAGTGTCAGTTGAATTATTATTAATATAGTAAATGTGTATACAGTTATAACGGGTTTATTTCACAAAGTTTATGTATTGGTAAAATTTAATGATATTTTGCAACACTACGTAAATAATTGATAAAACCAAAATAAATTTTTTTGCAAATAAATTTTAATTGCTATTAGTGCTAACCTCGAAGTAGCGGTAGTATAGTATATCGTTCGTTCAGTTTAAAATGGCTGACCTTGTGCGATTGCAAAAACAACGTGGCGGGTTTAAATCGCGTCTTACGATTTATAAAAATAATTTTTGTATAGACAGTCTTAAAACAGTTGGTTCGTTAGAGGCATCCTTGAGTTTGTTGAGAAACCTATATCAACAATACAACGTAGTTCAGAATAGTATTGAGGAATTAGCGGATGCTAACGATTTGACGGTCTTTGAGGACCGAATAGAGTTTGAGAAGACCTATTCTCAATTTGAAGCTCAAATGTTGGACAAGATTGATGCCCTTAAATTAAAATTAAATTCAAACCCAAAGGAAGTTAGTGCAAGTAGTGTAGTGCCAAATATTTCTCTTCGTTTGCCTCACCCTGACAAAAAATTGCCAACGTTTGATGGAAACGAGATTAACTGGCTAAGATTCAAGGAGGTGTATGAGCGGCGTGTTCATAAAAATAATGAATTGAATAATTACGACAAATATGAATATCTCATTCAGTGCCTTATAGATGGTACGGCTTATACTATCATAGAATTCTTACCTGTCACTTCCGAAAATTATGAAACTGCTTACAAGTTGGTACATGACAACTACAACAATGTCGTTTCTATAAAGTTATTACACATGAAGTCTTTAACAGAATTAAAGAAACCTCAAGAAAATTCTGGAATGTCACTACAAGCATTTATAGATGATTGTTGTAAACATTACAACGCGTTGAAATCGCTAGGTTGTCCAGTTGAACAATGGAATTTACCTCTCTATACAATTCTAATAGAAAAATTAGATAGCAAATCAAAACTTGATATCGTGAAGAAAACAAATAAACTTAAATTAATGACCTTTGATGAATTTGTTTCAATTTTAAGAGATCGTAAACGCATCTTGGACTCTACTCAGGTGTCGTGCTCTAATAACGGTTCATTAACAAGGTTCGCTAATAAAGTTATATCAAAGGGTGTTTCTCACAAATTTAATAAGGTGTTCCATTCAAATATTTTGAGTTGTGCCCATTGTAAAGAGAATCATTCACTAAATAACTGTGTTAAGTTTAGAGGTTTAGAGTTATCTCCCAAACGTCGATTAGATCTTGCACAGAACTATGGTGTCTGTATTAACTGTCTCTCTGGTGAGCATCAAATTATCAATTGTGTTGAAAAACCTTGTTCAAAGTGTAATTACAAACATCATGAGTTATTACATTTCTCAAAAAAGGTTAAAGGTAACCATCCTCGAAATAATCGCAACTCTTTTAGAAAGCCGAATTCTAATTTATCTACGAATAAGTCAACTACACTATTGGCTAATCAATCCGAAATAGCTGCTAACTCTGAAGAAGCTACTATTGGTGCAGGTACTTCTAATGTAGCTACTGCCCTAATCGAATCTAATCAACACTCGAAAGGTTCGACTAACCTTTTCGAGACTACTGTTAATTCTATAAAAAATATTCAACAGTCACAAGTACTGTTACCTACTGCATTAGTATGGATCCAGAATTCCCAAAATTCTAAAATCTTTGTCAGAGCCCTAATTGACAGTGGGTCACAATCTCATTTTATAACAAATAAGTTGTGTCAACAATTAAATTTAGTGAAGTCTCCTAGTATGCTTTCTGTATCAGGTATAGATCAATCAGTAAGGTGTATTGAGCATAAGGTTCAAGTGGTAATTGGATCAAGAATATCAAATTTTACTCGTCCATTGGAATGCCAAGTCTTGTCAAAAATTAGTAACAGTCTTCCATCATTCTCCTTTACCGTAGAATTTTCTAAGAATATTTCTGCTCATCCACTAGCTGATCCTGGGTTCTGTAAAGCTAATCAAATTGATTTACTACTAGGGGCTGAAATTTATTCGGAAATTATTATTGGAGATAAAATATTACTGCACAAAGAGCTACCGCCCTTTATCAATACGGTTTTTGGTTATATTGTTGTTGGAAAAATTAGCTACAGTCCACATCGTCACAGAGGATCAAAACAAAATAGCCTAACCTTTATGGCCGTATGCCAATTAGCAGAATCTAAAGACTCCAATTCAGACAACTCTTCAATAGTGGTTTTAGAATCATTTGAAAGGTTAAATGATCAAATCAAAAAGTTCTGGGAATTGGAAAATCTACCTCAATTAAATTTGTCCATAGAAGAGAAATTGTGTGAACAACATTTTAAAACTCATGTTCAGAGGGACTCTCAAGGAGGATATATGGTACGCCTACCGCTAAAAAATAACATAAATGATTTAGGTGAATCCTTGACCTCTGCTATGAACCAATTTCTCGCTTCGGAACGCAGTCTAAATCGTAATCCTGATCGATTATTATTGTATAAGCAGTTTATGGATGAATACCTAAGTCTAAACCATATGGCCGAAATAACTGACATTAACGTCATTAATAGTTGCCATGGTAAAACTTTTTATCTACCCCATCATTCGGTAATTAAAGACACAAGTACCACTACAAAGTTACGGGTTGTTTTCAATGCCACTGCCAAAACATCTTCTGGTATCTCCTTAAATGATTGTCTTATGGTCGGTCCTACCATTCAAGCAGATCTTTTCTCCCTGATATTAAGGTTTCGTAAACATGTAATTGCTTTCTCCGGGGATATAGCTAAAATGTATCGGCAAATTTTAATATCGGACGAAGACCAAGACTTACAGAGAATTTTTTGGAGAGATGCTCCTGATCAACCAGTAAAGTGTTATAAATTAAAAACAGTTACCTATGGCACGGCTAGTGCATCCTATCTAGCTACTAGAACTTTGAAACAGTTGGCTGATGATGAGAAGTTGCAATACCAAAAAGCATCTGTCGTCGTAAAACGTGATTTTTACATGGACGATGTCTTGACGGGAGCTGATAATATTTCTGAAGCCAAGTTACTAAAGTCGGATTTGATTGAACTTCTAGCCAAGGGCGGAATGGAACTGAGAAAATTCAAATCAAATCATTCCGAATTATCCTCTGATGATCTAAGCTGTAGTACAATCTCTGTCTTAGGATTGCAGTGGGAAACTGTTGAAGATCAATTTATTATGCCTTTTAAGAAATTCGAAGTAACAGGTTTGTGTACAAAAAGATCGATATTGTCTGAAATTGCTCAGCTGTTCGATCCATTGGGTATATGTGGTCCAGTAATTTTTATTGCTAAATTAATAATGCAATCAATTTGGACACTAACTAACCTATCGTGGGATGATCCTGTACCTGCGGTAATAAGTGAAAAATGGAATAAGTTTAAGGTTCAGATGATCAATCTACGACAAATATCCATTCCTAGATGTATTGTTCCATTGAACTCCGTCGTTTTCGAATTACACGGTTTTGGAGACGCTTCCGAAAAGGGGTTCGGTTGCTGTATATATTTGAAGTGTATTTCTTCTAATGGTCATAGTTCTGTTAAGCTAATTTGTGCTAAATCACGGGTAGCTCCTTTGAGGCCACAAACAATCCCTAGACTGGAATTGTGTGCAGGTCTTCTCTTGTCTCAAATTATGGATAAAATCTTGGCTGTTATGGATATAAAATTTAGTTCAGTATATTACTGGACTGATTCAGTAATCACCTTATATCGTGTAAACAGCAATCCTGGTAAATATGCAGTCTTTGTGGCTAACAGAATTTCTCAGATCCAGGAATTGTCTCTACCTTCGGATTGGCGCTATGTTCCTACGGATGTCAATCCGGCCGACATAATTTCTAGAGGCTTAATGCCAGAGGAATTAGAAACTGCAGAATTGTGGTGGAATGGTCCAAAATTCTTGTGCGAAAGCCCTAACTTATGGCCAAGGTTACCCTCAATGCAGATCAATTCTGAATTATTGGAACTTCGAAAAACTGATATGGTATTAACCTCTAATACTGAACAATCATTTTTAAATGATTTGTTAAATACATTTTCAAACTGTAACACACGTTTACGTGTTACTGCTTTTTGTTTACGGTTTATCAAAAATTGTAAATTATGTAAAGAATCGCGATGCAAGGAAAGACTGACTGCCACCGAAGTGGATAATGCATTAAAAGTATTGGTTGGGCTGGTTCAAAGAGCAAGTTTCTGTGGTGAATTAAATCAACTTAAAAAACATGGCTTTGTTTTGTCATCTAGCAAATTGAAGGGTTTGGCACCATTTATCGATGATGATGGTTTATTGCGTGTAGGAGGCCGTTTGTCAAATGCCGATATTGATTACGATTATCAGCACCAACTATTGTTATCCACTTCTTCTAATTTATCAAAACTCCTGGCTAGTCACGAACACATACGCACATTGCATGCTGGTCCACAAGCACTTTTATATACTTTGAGGCAACGATTTTGGATCATTAATGGTCGTAATATATGCCGAAAAACAGTTCATAGTTGTGTTAGATGTGCCAGAACTAAGCCACAAATAACTAACCAGATAATGGGTCAGCTACCTAAGTCTAGAGTTAGCCCAGCCAGACCTTTTTTAAATGTTGGTATCGATTTTTGCGGTCCCTTTAATATTGTTCATAAACTGCGTTCAAAGGTAACAACCAAATCTTACGTGTGCGTCTTTGTGTGTTTCGTATCCAAGGCAGTACATTTGGAGGTTGTGGAAGATTTAAGTACTATGTCCTTTCTGGCATGCTTCCGAAGATTTGTAAGCCGTCGAGGCTTATGTTCCAATGTATATTCGGACAATGCCACAAACTTTGTCGGTTGCAAAACGGAGTTAAAGGAACTTCAAAGTCTGTTTCAATCTGATATACATCAAACCGCAGCTGCTAAGTTTTGTCTAAATCAAAATATCAATTGGCATACCATTCCTCCTCGGTCTCCACACTTCGGCGGTCTGTGGGAGGCTGCAGTCAAGAGTGCTAAATACCATTTAAAGCGTGTGGTTGGAAGTTATTCGTATACACTTGAAGAGTTCGGTACTATTATTTGTCAAATAGAAGCATGTTTGAATTCTCGTCCGCTAAATCCTATGTCCGAGGATCCAAACGATTTATCTTGTCTAACTCCAGGTCATTTTCTAATTGGTCAACCTCTTAACTCTTTACCTGATCCTAGCCTTCAACATTTAGACTTTAATAGGCTTTCCAGATATCAACGCATCCAATACATGCATCAGGTGTTCTGGAAACGTTGGTCAAATGAGTATTTATCCGAGCTTCAGCATCGACGAAAGTGGATGAAGGATACCGAAAATATCAAGGTAGGTTCCATGGTGATTTTAAAGGATGATAATCTTCCTCCTCTGAAATGGAATCTTGGTAGAGTGACCAGTGTCAATATGGGAAACGATGGAAAGATTCGGGTTGTAGTGGTTAGAACCGCAAATGGCGAATTCAAAAGAGCTATAACCTCGGTGTGCATTTTGCCCATCGAGACCTAATTGCATATGGTTCTTTAGTTACAACCTAAAACGCCGGGTATAACGCCGAAATTTTGATGTTAGCTATTTTTAATTTTACTGAATGGCTTTATATTGTATTCCTTGATATGGATATTGTTCGATGAAACAGTGTTGTAAAATATTATAAAATTGTCAAATTAGCTACTGAAAAAAGATTATAGGTTGATGATGTTTTCATACAACCTAGTTAAGGTTAAATCTACTGACACTGTTAAGTAATGCGTAGGGTTCATTGTCAAGGACGAAATTGAAAATCATTAAATTTCAAATGCTTGTCGATGTAATGCTAATTATAGCAGATAATTTTAACATCCTATTTTTACCAATTAATAGATTGAATTGTTTAATTATTAAAGTTAATAAATTATCTTAAATTTATAATATTATGAAAGCTTTATGGCAGTTAAGCTCCTTTTATATGTATAGTAATAATAATATTGTTAGATTGAACTTGATATTTTTGAACTAATGGAATTAATTTCAACTAACCATAGTTATCATTTTAAATTGTTTATTATTTTGAAATAGTTATTTCAAGGTGGCGTGTGTGTTTCCGCAACCAGTAAAATTAAGCCCATAAGGCAACACTAAATCAATTAACAAAAACAATTAAAGCAATTATAGCAATCGCTCTACTCCTTTGTTCTCAAGAGTAATAAAAAAGATAATTTTGTTATGTTCTATTGTCAGTTTTTATACAGAACTCAACATAAAAACATATACATGTTCTTAAAACTAATTTAATTAAATGTTTTTATATAATAATTGTATTTGCAAAACATGGTGTCATTGTTGTAACGTTTAAATAATTGTAAATAATCTTTAAAATAAATGTGAATAAATCCCGTTCAAATTAAAGTTACCTACAGTGTTCTAACTAGCATTCAAAAAATAAAACAAAAAGTAACACATAGTATTAGAGAATTTTAGTTTTATGGTCAAGCAAAAAAAAAAATCAATGAAATGAAAACCAGGATGTCTCAAAAAAAAATCGAGCTCATTCTCGAGTTAGCATATCAAAACTTTGAAGCCAGAATTGTTGAAGAGAATCAAGAGGCAATTAACATTTAAAATCTGTCTAAAACCGTATTTTAGTCTCTCTGAAAGTATTCGCAATCGTGAGCAATTACTTTTAGTTGCAAATACATAGTTCTAACCAGAGGCGTAGCTAAGGGGGGGGGGGGCGAGGGGGCGGTTCGCCCCGGGTGTCACCCGTTCTGGGTGACACCCGACCGTAAAAAAACTTAAACAAACCATCAAAATGGTTTTCAACGTTTCAATCGTTTTCAACGATAAATCACTTAGAAACTATTTTAGCCAGGTTATCCATATAATTTTGATTTATAAATTGTGATAACTTATAATGTGTCCTATAAATGTGTCCTATGGGTTCAAAAAGGATCTATTGTACTTTTTAAAATTTTTGAGTTATTACGTAAAATAAAATTTCAACAATATGTGTGTATTTCTTTTTTTTTTAATCGAATCAACATGTTGAGCATTGAATACCATCACCACAATTACTCAATAGCTTTGAATATTCCTATAGATACCATATTAACCGTTTTCTTTTACGGTACATTATTTAATATGCAAGAATGATTCATTAACGACCAGGTCTGAAAACACATATGCTGAATAATGTATAGGAAAAGTGGTCTCCGTCGATAATGTGGCACCCTGTGTCGATAGGGTGGCACCCTTGAGTTCTGTTCTATTCCAAAATTATGTCTCTATTCCAAAATTATTTCTAAAATCTCAGCTTAAACTTACTACCTAATATGTTTTACATTTCAAACAAATTAATTGCAAACACAGAAGGAAACTAATAAACAATCAAATCACCATGTTTGTAAATAATCTCAAATTAATTTTTTTTCCTTTATCTTGAAACTCGTAATTTGGAATGGATCGTTTTCGAATGGACACATAAATAATTACTGTGGAATAAAATGGTAGTTATGCAATTACTATAGTTTTGCAAATTTTTATAGGTAGATACATACTCATCCTGTTTGTTTTCAGTTTTATAATATCAATCATAAAATTTAATAAGACAAAAATATTTAATAACATTGCAATAATGCAATAAAGAAATCATTTGTCAAATACATAAGTGTATTGCTTTGGCAAAATTAAAAAAAATTTGGATTTATGTTAATCAAATCTATTTTTTAATTGTGATACATAAGAAGATATGGGACTAATTGAACAAAATCTGGGATTAATTTTCATTTAGTCAATTATATGATGGATATGATTCCGGATCTTGGACATCTGTCCAATATAACGAATTTAAAAGGATGGATTGTATACATTGTACAAAACCTGGGTATCATTGGATTTTTGTCCGTTGTCTGGAGTAAAACGTGCCTCTAATAATTTCGAATTGTAATTGGATTTTTTCTGCGATATTCGTCTTACTGATTGTAAATGGTAACATTTTGAACATTTTACATAGAAGGTTTTATAGGATATATTTCGTTTACGTTCTTGACTATATTATAAGAAGAGTATATTAGTAGGAAAAACGAAATTTCTAAACGAATTTTAGGTTTTTGGGAATATTACCATTATTGAGGATGAAGACTGACTTTAGTTTTTTCAATTCGTTTTAATTGTAAGTTAAAATTACATAATGCCAATTTTCACGAACTTTACATTTATGTATTTTAATTTTATTGAAAAACGGTTTCACAATTTTTAGAATAACCCAATTTTAAAAAGCGGAAAACTTTGAAAATGAGGTAAAAACTTCATAAAACGATAGGAGACGCAGTCTTGCTATTAAAAGATAATGAAAAACATAAGTGGAAACATCTTTTATCCAGATTATTGGATATAACTTTGTTTTTATCTAAAGAAAACCTAGCATTTCGTGGGTATGATGAAGGAAAAAGCCTTTAAATAAAGCCAATTTCTTAGAACTAATCAAACTACTGTCAAATTATGATGTAGTATTAAAAGAACGGTTCTATGATAAAATATCACACGAAAAAATCCCACACGAAAGAATATCACGTCAAAAATATCACAGCGAAATATCACACTATACGAAAATATCGCATCACGAAAATATCACATCTCGAAAATATCACATCCTAAAATCACACGCGAAAAAATATCATATCCAAAATCACACGCGAAAAAATATCACATTCTAAAATCACACGCGAAAAAATATCATATCCAAAATCACACGCGAAAAAATATCACATCCTAAAATTACACGCGAAAAAATATTATGGAAAAAATTTTATTAAAGAAATAAAAAACAGAAATATTACAATTTTTGAGTATTGCAGAAATGCGTAGTTTAGATCTCTAGCTTTGGAGATATAACTACGGCAGAGGAATAGCAAATATTTTTACAAATTACAGTCGTGATCGAAGAATTAAAATGTTAAGGAGAATTGCTCATGTATGGTACATATCAAAATAATAAAAATACATAATTGTGAAAAAATGCAATTAATTTATTTTAGGATTCCTTTAATACTGCGTGTCTGTCTGTTACCGTTCGGTATCTTGTAAACTATAAATCTTTTCGATCTAAAATTTGAGATGGGGAGTGGGAATCATTTGTTTGATAGGGCTATGACGTGAAATCGTTCAAAACGTTTTTACTAAGTCAAATATGGTTTCATATGAAAGATTGTGTCTCAAATCTCAATGGTCGTTACAATTGTTAGCATAGAATTCGTTTAAATTTGTATATTATATGAGGCCTTTTTTTTTACAATAATATGTTTTTCATAATATGTTTTTGCGTGTGATTTTAGGTTGTGATATTTTTATGCCTGTGATTTTAGGATGCGCTTTTTTTCGCGTGCGATTTTAAGTTAGTCTCCACTGAGATCTAGTGGATCTACTCTCCACTGAACGAATACAAACAACAAACATTTGTTAATGTTTACTAACGATTGCTAACAATCTGTCTCCATCAACCAAACTACCTTTCTAAAAACAAATGCTTGCTAACATATGTTGAAGTACCGAAAATGTTAAAATAAAAACTTTGACAGCTTTTATTTGCCAAACAAATTGATAAAATCATTATTAAAATCAAATACACAATTTTTTAATATTTTAACAAAATGTATTTTTTGTTTTATTCTAAATTTTCACTTAAAAACTAAAATCAAATTTAATTATCAATGACAGATCAATATATGCATGACATATCTAGTTCCTAAATAATATGAAGTTGAGACAAATTTTTATCTTCACTTCATATTATGAAGCACAAACATGCAAAAACATTGTGGGTTCGTTCGTAAACACCAAATCGCTAGCTTATTTTCCTATTTTGACGTTTGTGGCTGGAAATGGTCGTTCTTAAACTATTTCTTGCCTATTTAAGCAAGCGGTTTGACAGATTAAGTTGTTTGGAAACTCCATTTCTATTCCAAAATAGGCGATTCGATCGCCTATTTTGGACTCGCTGTTTTTGAGATCCTAAATAAGAACTGAGATCTAAAAGTGATATTTGCGGTTTTTATTTAATTTTATTCAAAACAAATACAATAATATTATTAAAAATATAAATTTAATATATTATTTTTTGTGTCTCATTTATTTACTAAAAATATGAAAATATTTTTTTTTAAATCTGCATCTATTTTTTTATACAGAAATTAATCAAATCAAAATTCAAAATTTAAATCATTTGTTTTTATTTTCATAATTTGAAATCTGCAAATAATTATTTGTTCACACAAACCAAACATGTTTTGTGTTTAGTTTGTTTTTCCGGTTGTTAAATTATTATTATTATAAGTTTTAATACATAATTATTAATTTTTAATACTTCATATATATATTTAGGCAAATGGTCGTTCGGAAACAAAATGCCAATTCTTGTTCTTGTTGAAGAACTGATAGACACGCCCCTTGGAATGACAGTTGTCTATTTTAGAAAATAAGCAAGCGATTTGGTGTTTCCGAACGAAACCCATGTTTTCCATATTATTCGGTAAGTTAACAAATACTAAGTTTACACCAGGATCTAATAGGTACATACTATACTTATTAGGTCAACTATGGTTGATGTAAACAGTTATCAAAAAAGTACGTACCAAATATTTGGTAGGATGATTTGATACGTATCAAATTACGTACGTAGCAAATAGGTATTATTTTTACGGTGTGAACACTAAAATTAGGTATGACATTTAAAATAAAAATAAATCAACTTATTTTATAAATATATATTTATGTTTGATGTGATTTTTTTGCTGAAATTAAAAGTAAAATAAATTTTAGCATTAATATAATAAATGTTTTCAGTTTTTTATAAAAAATATTTATGGAAATTATTTTTTCCTAACCAAAAAATTAACAATAAAAAGGACGCGCTAAAAATTAATATGTCATACCTAATTAATAAGAGTTTACATCACCGTATCAAATTGAAAAAGTATGAGGGTGAAAAGGGCTAGCAAATTTGATACGTAGCAAATTAGATACTGGTGTAAACTTAGTATAAGATTATATAATTAAAACAATTAAACAATTAATTAATTAAAATTAAAAAATAAAATAATCCGTCAAAGTTTAGTTGTTTTAACTTGAGTTTTAGGTTCATACGTAAAGTTTTTAATTTTATTGATTTGTAAATTTTTTTATTTTTGATCTACGGGAGTGACAAGCCCAGCGTTCTCCAGTACAAGATAACAAATCATTAGTTCAAGATAACAAATCTTCCTCGACCGAATTTTTCGAGCAGAAACTCTACTTGAGACATTAAAAGCCATTTAATGTGTGAAAAATAATTTAACAAATTCTTGTGGAATATTTCAAGACCTTTTCAACAACAATAGTAACCTCGTAAAAAAATTTACGCAAAAAAGAAATATTCCGAAGAATGAAATAATCCTATACATAGTTTTTTTTATTTATTATATTTGTACGTTGCACTTTTCTTGTATTTAAAAAAAATTTATTACAATATTGGGGATTTTTTGAGATCAATTTAAGTAAAGGTTTCAAGTAAGTAAAGAATTAATTAAAATGTTTTCAATTCAAAGGTATAGTTGGAAGTTTCTCAGAAAAAAACTACACTTCGCATTTTTCGTGTTTCGGATGAATTTGAACCTTCCTCGTCAGTGCCTAGTTCGAATACTTTAGGCCGACACGCTATCGATTACGCCGTTGAGGTGATAATAATTTCGAAGTTGAAACTTCTGCATCACTTATTTAATTTACTTAAGTTGAATTTTAAGTTGACTCCATATTATGGAAATATTTTACATATTACAATATAATTTTTTCGTTCTATGAAAATTTTTGTTGCTTTATATTGACCCCCCCCTCCGTTTATTGGCTTTTTATTAATTTTGACAGTTTTCATTCTTGGGGTGACACCACAATATCCGCCCCGGGTGCCAAACATGCTAGCTACGCCACTGGTTCTAACATAAAAACATACAGAACAAAATTCATTTAGTTTTATGTCGTAAAATATGGAGGGGCTGAAATCTCACAGCTCTGAGATATCAAGACTTCGGTCTGGGTTAAGGATTTGTATATAGTTTTAGGCAAAATACTTTTATGAGGACATGGTTTTTAGTTTTGGGCAGCGATGTATATTAAACATAACTCTTTGATAAAGTACAAGTATTTTTTATCTCTGTTTAAAAAGTTATTACAAAACTAACACGAAACATCAATACGTTGCCGGAAAATTATAATCAAAATTCCAAAAATATTGTTAAATTAAATAAAATCAAACTTTTTCAAAATCCAAAAGTATTCCAAAAATTAGAATAAAATCAAATATTTAAATGTTTTCTAAATTCCAATAATATTTCAAAAATTCTTAAAAATTCAAACTTTTTCCAAAATTCTAAACATATTGCGAAAATTATTACAAAATCAAAAATTTAAAAATTTTTTCAAAATTCCAAAAATTATAATAAAATCAAAAATTTAAAATTTTTCAAAGTTCTAAAAATATTGCAAAAATTATTACAAAATCAAATATACAAACTTTTTCAAAATTCCAAAAATATTTCAAAAACTATAATAAATTCAAAAATTTCCATGTCCAATTTCATTTTAAATTACATTTACGTCATAAAAATAGCTACATTTTTTTTCCCCAAAAATTGGCTAAAAAATTAAATGAAATCATTTTTTGACACACTTGACATTATTTTTTGACAAACTTATAATGCCATAATTCTCAATAATAATAACAAAACTTCATTTCAAACAAACAATTAATTTTATTTTTTTCCCAAAAAATTGGGTAAAAAAATAAATAAAAATCTTTCTTTTGACACACTTGACAACATTTTTTTGACAAACTTATAATGCAATAATCTAGATTTTGGTCTCAGATACTAATCCCGACCATCAAGATTTCTCCAAATTCAATGTTCCTACTCGTAATCACTTAAAATGAACGTTTTTTAAGCAAAATATATGCAAATTTCCTTGTTTTGACACACTTGACGATTTTTTTGACACACTTCCGGTACAGTTATCAAACACATCGTCCTTTCGGCTCTTTCCATTGAGTAAACCTATTTTTAGAAAAAAAAAATTTTGAAATCCGTCCAGCGGTTTTCTAGATCTCGTCGGTTGTGACGGCCGGACGGACGGACGGCCGACAGACAGACACACATTTTTTTTTTTTTTTGCTTTTTTAGAATCAGTAGGTCTTAAAACGTCGAGAAATGCCAAAAAAAGTGGGGGTAAGAATTTCACTTTGAGCTCATGAATGTAATACTTAGGTCTTACAGACCGAAGTAATTTCTCAAGTATTTATAGTGGCTGAATTATCGCGTCGTTGGTTGGTTGGTCTGTTGGTCTATTATTGAATTATATTTTCAACAGATTTAGCGCACCAGATCAAGCGACCACTAGTCGATAAACAAAATACATATACAAAATACAAAATATTCATAAATAAAATTTTTAGTCAATTATGTACATGGAAGTGAGACAGTTTCTAAAATTAATGGGATGAGAGCATATCACTTTATCCTTATAGTGAAGACAGATTTGAATATAATAGCATTTCAATTTTAATTCGTGTGGATTCCATTTGAATAACGAAACGCGGCACAATCGCTTTGGCGGTTTATGTACCAAGTTTTCAAAGGTTTGAATTTCGTAGTTGTCTATAAAAATTAACTTAAGAGAACCAATAGCAATTTTTCAACCCATTTTGATTTTAGTTAAATTTTAGTACCTAACTCCAAAACTGGTCCACTTTTCAGATATTTCATTACTGCAAAGAATCTAAGTAATGGTCCGATTCTATTTTTATCTAGTATCTTACTCTATTCCTTATTTATATTTAATTCAAAATTTCTGCCTTGATCAGTTGTAATTCTCAACAAGAAAACTTTCTTCTCAATTATGAGTTATAACAGTTAAAGCTTCAATAAGACTTCGCTAAAGCTTATAAACGTTAGCCAGTTTAATTTTACTTCTATAAAATTTCGAAAGAACTCCCACAGAGAAGCTCTCCCTACCACTGGAGTGGAAGTCTCTAAAATAATTCTATATATCATATTAGAAGCTTTATTGAAATTTATCTGCACAACTCTAGATAAAACGTCCTAAAAATATTAAAGAAGTTATAGCTGTCATTAGGATTGAAGAAGTTTCGGTTGTAACTGTTTAAAGCTCTTATAGAAGCACAGCTAAAAATTGCTTCAATATTCAAACCTTAGAAGTTCTACTGAGACTGTTTTACGAAAACGAAATATGCTAAATTGACGGAAACTATTATTTTTATTACTTTTATTTTTTCATCTATAGGAGTTTATTCGATATTGAATATGCTACGTCCTTTTTGTTTATGTCAGAATAGTAATGTGCAACCGGCGGTTTTTGTTTTTAATGAATAATGTAGACATATTTTGCACAGTATAAAATATTCTTTGTTTAGAGTCTTGAAATAGCCAAAAAAAATCAAACCGACTAAAATCAACTAGAGTAGAGGGTGAAAATTTAAAGGTTATTCGGCTTAATTTTATAAATAGTGAAATGCAAATTTTCTTTACATTTTTGATGGCCAAACTCGAACTGACAACGCACAGAATTTTACAATTTAGTCAGTAGTCACTATAATATAATAATTTATAGCAAATGGATTGTTACACTGTGCGACAGCCAAAATCCGCTGGGATTCTGACTACCTGGAAAAGTTATATCGGTAAAAAAAAAGTCTAGGAATCGAGATATATCGATTTGAAGTTAGCAAGTATCATATAGGAGAAATAGTCACGTTTGGGGTTTTTTTTGACATAACTCGAGAACGACTAGTCTGATTTTGCTGAAACAAATTTGGAAATTAAGAATTACAATTCCTTTATTCTACAGATATACTATATTGCAAAAGTAACGAAAAAAATAAAAAATTAAAATTAAATAAATGAGATATACAAAAAATATAAAATAAATAACTAAATGAAATAAAAATAATAAAGTAAAATAAAAAAATAATAAAAGTAATAAAATAAAAATATAATAAAAATATAAAAAAATAAAATAAAAGAGATTTGATAAATAAATAAAATAAATAACAAATGAATAATAAATAAATAATGTATAAATAATAAAAAAATAATAAATAAATGAATAATACATAATAAATAAACAATTAAAGTAATAATAAATAATAATAGCAAATAATGAATAATAAATAATAATAATAAATAATAATAAAAATAGTAGTAAATAATAATAAATAATAATAATAAATAATAATAATAATAAAAAATAATAATAATAAACAATAATAATAATAATAATAATAAATAATAATAATAATATAATCAAAATATAAAGTAAAATTATACTAAGAATAATAAAATAAAATAGTAAAATAAAATAAATAAATAAAAATAAAAAAATAAAAATAGGAAATAATAAATAAAAAAGTAAAAGAAAATAAAATTAATACACAAAGCCACATAGACACATGTCCAAATACATTTAAAATAATAAATGTTGGAGTTTATTCCAGCAAAAATATTAAAAAAAAATTTCTATGAAAAATCAATATTATTGTCAGATACCTTTACTTACTTGTGAAAGCGAAATGCGTTCATCGATTTTCATGGTCTATGTCTCGTTTTGTGCACAGATTATGTGACTTTACGTCAAGGTAATAAAACTTGACATTTTTTCCCGTTTTGAATTTTTCATGATTTTTTAAAATACACTTTTTTTATTTTTTAGTCAAAAAATTATTTTTTTTCTTCATAAATTTATTAATAACTTCGAAACTGTTGATTGTATAAAGAAATAGTGTAATAGTAGACTAAAGGAATTGTAATTTTTAATTTTTCTAAATTTGTTTCAGTAAAATGGGACTAGTCTTTCTTAAGTTATGTCCCAAAACGTGACTATTTTCCCCTATATGATACATACTAGCTTCAAATCGATATGTCTCAATTCCTAGATGTGACCCAGCAAAACGCCGAGAAAAAGTATCGACAATTTTAATAATATTGGTGCAGAAGAATTTTATCAGAGAAAAATAAATATTGAACAAATTTCAAAGTTGGTACCCATATTTAGGGGAAAGGAAGATTACTTCGATATGTAGGTTGGCAAAATTAATTTAATACTGGACACATATAATGTGGTAGAAGAGAAATTTAAAATAGAAATAATAAACAAATTTGAAGGTTAAGCTGCAGAATGGTTTCAGTCGAGGGCGGAATTTATAAGATTAAGCTTGAGTGAATTTATTGGACAAATGAAGAGAATATTTGATACAAAACCAAGAAAATTAAAACAACGAAGAAAATTTGAATGGCGTATATGGAAGTCCAACGAAAATTTTTATGATTATTACCAAGATAAACTAATTTTGGGTAATAAAATTGGAGTTTCAGAATGTGAAATGGTGGAATACTTGATTGATGGGATGGCAAATTTATGATTGCAAAGCCAAGCAAGAATGCAGAGATTTCATTATCCATCTGAATTATTTTCAGTTTTGAAATCATTGACAGATAAGGAGAGATTTAATTTTGAAAATCCGTTTTATAATTTTAGGACAGATCAACCAAAACATCAAAATAAAGTTGTAAATAATATAAGTTGTTCTAATTGTGGAGACATGGGACACACTTCTAATAAATGTAGCAAACTGGTGACCAAAGGAAGTAAAATATCAGACAGTTATATGGGGTGTTTTAATTGTGAAGATATGCGACATACATCATTAAAATGCAGTAAACCGAAAAGACCGTTTGGAGCGTGCATCAAATGGGGTTCTACAAGTCATAAAGTTAATGATTGTCATCAAAACAAACAAGATCAAAATTCACAACAGATAAGTACACAGCAAAATATAAATTTATGTGAAGATAATAACAGTAGGTTAAGATCTTTTGAAATTCAATTTTCATTATTTTTTGATAAAAGTAGTAAAGGAATTAAACTTTCTGGGTTAATTGAAACAGGAAGTCCTAAAAATTTAATAAAAATTGAATTTGTACCGAAAGATTGTATAGAAATGTTTGAGTCAAATCAAAATTTCAAGGGAATTAATCAAAGTCCTTTAAAAATTGTGAGCATTGTTAATTTTGCATTGAAATTTATAGTGAATTTTATGCGAATGCCGTTAAACCCGATAATCCAAAAATTGATTACGACTTAGAAATTGTGCTGGAAAAGCCTGAATATTTTACAACGGTTCCGCGAAGACTTTCTTATGTTGAACGAGAAGCGTTAAAAACCATTTTAGAAGAACTATTGGAAAAAAAAAATAATCCAGCATAGTAAATCTCCATTTTGTTCAGCTATTGTTCTGGTTAGGAAGAAAAATACTGCAGACTATAGATTATGTGTTGACTATAGACGACTAAACCAATTAACTTTGTGAAATAATTATCCGTTACCTGTTATTAGGGTTGCCACGTGTCCTACTTTCGGTAGGACAGTCCTACTTTGCAGCAAGAATGTCCTACGTCCTACTTTACTATAAAAATGTCCTACTTTATGCAAACTGTAATACAATTTCTCACACTAAAAAAAAAAGATTTTTTTTCCAACCTATTTCTCTCAAAAAACGCGTTAGCAATAGTACTTTGTGTATCGTGGTACACAAAGTTGATTTTTTCCGCACGCGTCGTAATTTCGTCCAACGAGGTGATTCCAAGTTAGACAAATATATGACAAGTGCGGAAAAAATCAATTTGTGCAACGAGTTGCACACAACGTTATTTGCAATTTCGAATCACAATTAAACAAAATTATTTTGCAACCAAATTTTTTACAATCTACATTCATATTAAAATATAAGTAAACATTTCTGTTATCAACTTAGCATTGAGAAAATTTTCCATTTAAAATAAAACAGTGCCGAAAAATAAAACAGTGCGGAAAAATCTCACTTTTTGACATTGATGACAATATCGAAATACGGTGAATTGTGATTCGGAATCACAAAATAGTATATTAAGAAACTAATTTCATAATCGACGATTTTATCGCACGCAATCTGTTTAGAAAACGACCCGCGCAGCGGGGAGTTTTTTAAAGCATAAGTGCGATAAAAAGTCTTATGAAACGAGTTTTTTATACTATTTTTTCTATTTTGCATTTTTTGTCTTGAAATTTTAAAAAATGTGTATTTTATTAAAAAATAGTCAATTTGATATTTTGTTATTATTCTAATTATTTTAATTAATTAAAATATTTAACACTAATTTAGATATTCTTATTAATTTTATTTACATAATTATTTGTTTTAATGTTCACTGACGTTTGTATGACCAATGTGACCAACCTTGAAAGACAAAACTTTGCGTACCGTAATGAAGGCTATTTCGATACGCATTTGGGTATCGAAATGACTTTAGACTTCCAAAATAGAAAAAATAAGTAATCGTGATTGCACCTTTACTTATATTAAATTTGTAAACGATAATTTTATTTTATGTCGAAAGGTTAGTAACAATTAAGCAAACAATTTATATCGCTGTGAGTTGTGACATATGTGAATATCTATGCTTTATTGCATAATTTATTCAGGTGGTAGGCCACCATTGTTTAAATAATTTTGAATTAAATCCACCGTTAAACCTCTGTTTTTTTTAAACAACTTTAGTTACAAATTGTTCTTAGTATTATTAATAAAATAAAATGACTGAACTGAATTTTGTTATAAAGTAAAATATTTGGCTACAGAAAGCTAACGATTTTGAAGGAAAATGTAAATATACAAAACAAAACTATTTATGAGTAACTGGCTTACAACATAAGTTTATTGATTTGAATGAAAGTGCCAATGAATCAGCAGACGGCATGTTTAGCTGTATTTCTGAGCCCTTAAAAACTTTAAATTTAAGTTTTTCGAGTGTTACCGCATTGTAGGCTGATAACATAAATGCGAATTTGTATGCCATTATTCATTATAAATAAATCAATTAGCATTAGAGAAATAACGCCCATACATTCATACTTACACCAAACCGAAACCTAGTTTTTTTAAAAAATATTTATTTTATAACTGAAAAATTAAGTGGCACAAATCCAACGAGTTTTTTAGTTTTAAAACCGTAGGGGCAGTGTGTCCTACTTTGAAACTTTTAAAACGTGGCAAGCCTACCTTTTATAGAGGATTTGTTAGAATTTCTAGATTCAAAAAATATTTTTCGTCTCTAGATCTATCTACAAAATGGTTTTCATCACGTAAATGTACAAGTAGATATAATTAAATATATCAGCTTTGTAACGCCTATTGGACAATTTGAACGGCTTCAGATGCCATTTAGACTTAAAAATGGTCCAGCAGCATTTCAAAAATTCATTAATAAAAGATCTTTTCGGAAAAGCATATTGAGCATTTTGAAGTTTTAAAAAATTAAGTAGTTAAGTCTTAGCCATTTTCATTGGATGAAACAGAACTACATTGCGATGCTAGTTCAACGGGATTTGGTGCTACCCTCTTACAAGAGAAAGGAGATAATAAATTTCATTCAATTTATTACTTCTCGAAACGTACTACCCCAGCAAGTCAAAGTATCATTCATATGAATTGGAGACACTAGCTATCATTTACGCTTTGCGAAGATTTAGAACATATATGTATGGCAGAAGCTTTCTGATTGTAACTGATTGCATAGCTTTAACATTAACATTAAAAAAAGCTGAAGTTAACCCAATGATAGCTAGATGGGCTCTGGAAATGCAAAATTACGACTGTAAAATTGAACATAGGGATGCTAAAAGGATGCTGCATGTTGATGTATTGAGCCGAGTTGTGTCGATTTTAATCATTGAAGAAAATTCATTTGAAAACACATTGGCTATGTTACAAACGCAAGATACAAAATTGTCAAACATAAAAAAGGAGCTAGAAAATAAAGAGAGTCAAATTTATGAATTAAGAAATGGTATTGTGTATAAGAAAATAAACACGAATGTGATACGTTTTTGTGTGCCTGAAATAATGGAATGGCAAGTAATAAAAAATTCACATGACCATATGGGGCATATGGGAGTAGAAAAAACATTAAATTTTGTAAAGCGCACTTATTTTTTTTCAGACTTGAAGGAAAAAATCCAAAGCTACAAAAAAAATTATCTCAAGTGTATCTATTATAATACACTATCCGGAAAAGTAGAGGAATATTTACATGCAATACCAAAAGGTGAAATACCATTTGATACCCATACATGTTGATTTTTATGGTCCTCTAGAAAAATATCCTATGAAAAATAAATATATTTAAGTAATAGTGGATGGGATAGTGGAAGCAATAGTGGAATAAATATATTTAAGCAATAGTGGATTAATTTCAGATAGAGGAAGTAATTTTACTTCAAACAAATTTAAACAGTACATTGATAATATTGTATCCAACATAAACAAGTTGCTACAGTTTCTCCTAAATCTAATGGTCAGGTTGAAAGAATCAACAGGACATTAACTCCAATGTTATCTAAATTAATTGATAAAGACAAAAAAAAATTAATTGGGATCAAATTTTGAATAAAGTAAAATTTGCATATAATAATACTTGTAACAAAACAACAAAATTGTGTCATGTAAACAACTTTTTGGGATTGAGCAAAAAAGAGATGTAATTGATTATGTTCAAGAATATTTAGAACTATATTTAGCTCCAGAAGAAGAACAAGATTTATCAAATATGCGAGCAAAGGCGTTAAAAAATATTGAAAAAAATACAGCTTACAATGAACAATACTTTAATAAGAAACGCCAGTGTCCAACCATCTATAAGAAAGGTGACATGGTAGTCATTAAAAATGTTGATGTCACACCAGGAGTAAATAAGAAATTGATACCCAAATATAAAGGTCCGTATGAGGTATTATGAAGATATGTTGATGAGGTATTATAAAGATAGGTATATTATTACAGATGTTGAAGATTTTCAATTGACTAGTAAACCTTTTCGGGGAACATATGACGTCACTCGACCAAAACTTTTTATACAGTAAATACAAGCTAAAATTGCTTAATTTCTTTGATTTCATTTATTATTCAACTGATTTTGTTTATTTTCATTTAAGTGATTAATGAAATTAATTTGTTATAAAATATAAGTCGCTTGTGGTCGGTCGGTAGTCAGGATCGGCGAACTGTAAGGTTCATAATATAGGTTTATGCTGACCAACGTTAAAAGAATATATTGGGATGCATAGTATAATAGTTTTTTGGGTTGAACTGTAGTATAAGAAAATGTAACGAGAAATATAATCGCATTTCATCATTGTTTATTGTATTATTGTAGGATCAACATCTAATTGTATTGTATTGTTATAACTATTGTTTGAAAAAATAAATATAAAATCTGTTTTAAATTGTGTAAAGTATTGTATTTTTGGTAAACCAAAACGTTTATTGTTATTTTGATTTCGACCACCCTTGCATATTTAGATAACATTCTTAAGAAATAACAGCGTTCATCAGCACCTTAGTACGCAAGCAGTTGTGACACCTACTGGAAATCCAATTACATCCTTTTTATTCAAAAAAAATATTGTTCAAATAAAGTTGTAAGTACGCTCAAATTTAATGATTAAAAAATATAACCCATTAATGTTGCTTTAACTTTGAATCAATAAGACAAATAGAAGAAAGATTCGTCAATATTCTTTTACAGAACGTCTATAAAAAAGATACAATATTTTTTAAGAACGTAAATCTCATATTATAATTTCGTCATTAAAAACCTATTGAAGTTACAAGCCACATACTTTTTTATATAAAAAATAAGCCATTGAGTTATACTATTTTTTCTACATCTAAATCCAAAAAAAATGTTATGGAAGTCTTATAGAAGTCTTATAGAAGCCATTTATATATGCACTATTTTGCAATGTAAATGATTCGGGCCATCTACAAAATTGGTATAAACAAAAAACCACAAGAAGGTGGAAGTGGGCCTATACCAAGTCATATGAAGATGCTCAAACCTTTGTTTCGATAAATTGAATTGGAGAGCAGGTGACTTTGTATGTCAGTATATCATGAACTTTTGATATAACGTTAACCAACATTTTCTCCAATATCCAGAACCTTTATTTATATTTGGTTAGAAAATTTTTGAACTAAATAGCATTCTAGCTGCTCTTAATCCAGGGTGAGACAAAATATGCAAACTGTTTAAGATATAGCTGTTGGAATGTGAGGTCAAAAGTTTCTGGAGGAGACTTCACACCAAATTTCGAGGGAAGGATTAGTTGATTTTATTAACTGAAGCTTAAATTTTATTTTTTCCGACCTTTCCATTAGTTCTACTAATTTCGTACCATCTGCGTCAGGCTTATATTTCCTATCTAATTGCACGGATGTAATAAAAAATGGCAACCAAATTATCTTTACCAGAAATATGTTTAATTCTTGTTGTAAATCGCTGAAACGGTTGTGCAGCGTTTTTTAAGCCGAATGATATTCTTCGAAATTCATATAAACTAAACGATGTTTTTATTGTTCGGCTCTTAAAAGATCTATGTTTGAAAAACTTCCTGGAAAAACATGAAGGACATGAGGGATTGGTGATCTGTCGGGGAGGTGGTTTTCTATATTCGCCACACGGACACAAATCATTCTCGTCTTTTTTCTTTGCTCCTTTACTAAATGCAGAGGTGATGAAATGGAAACACCCGAAGTACTACAAATAGTGAAATTTATTTTCAGGGGTTTTAAATTTGTTGTCATCTAATCATCCAAGTTTGTAAAATGGTAAGTGAATTTCAAGGTGAATAAAATGTTTCACTTAACGTTTCATTATCTTTGTCAGAGGCAGTTCCTATGAATAATTTACAAATTCACATTTTCCGACCAGGATCAAGTGAACACAACATAATTGGGAATGATTGCCGAGAGATAACCATTTATCGACTTAAGCAACGAGCAAAAAGAGCAAACGTTGGGTTGGACATAAACGGCTGAGTAATCATTTAAGAGTGAGTATAGACAACAATGTTAATACATCCAATAAGTATTTAACCGTTACTACAGCTGCATCGAGATGGGCAGTTGACGCGGATTGACAACAACAAAATTAACCTCCTATCACTTTTAATTCAATCAAAGCATTGATGGGTCTTGTAATCGAATCCACGTCACCCGATTTGAAATCTAACTAATACATGGTTAGACCAATCAACACAACATAAGCGTTAGTGTTACACATACCGTAAAATTCAACATAGGAACGATAATTATGACATAAATAATTACATAATAAAAAATAAATTTAAAAACCATGTGAAAAGCGTCATGTTACACAAACACAACCGTTCAACAAAACACGTTGAATAAAACATTCAACAATAAGATGTGAGCAAATATGAATAGTCAAATAAAAATACAAAATTAAGCACAAATTAATGCAAACAAAACACAATCTAGAAAAAATATAAAAAAGGGGAAAATACAAGAGCGATCAATCTACGAGCACATATAGAACGCCGTAAGGATTTCATATGAGCAATTTACTAAACAGAAACAAATTAAAACAATTTTTTTTTTCTTTTGCCTTTCTTAAAAAAGGAAAATTGAATTATGGATATAAAGAAAATAAATAACAGGAAGATATTGTTTTTATTTCAAATTGAGTTCTAGGAAGTATATCAAAGAAATTTTTTTTAAGGTTATGTTGAATGAGATAAAAAGAAAATGTCGAACGGAAATAATTTAGGATTGTTTGGGATTTTTTTTTTGAAATTTTTTTAACGAATTGTCATTTCATTGTCAAATCGCTGAAAATGTGACTTTATGACAAGTATTAAAAAACCATGTTCATTAATTTATTGAGCTGATATCACGGGTAACATTCTGATACCATTAACAAACAAAAAACAAACACTAAGTTCACAAGAAGTAAAATAGTTTGCAAAAAATGAAATTCTGTGTCATAGTTTCAAAACTCTCTTAATCGTATATGTTCTAAGTAGGAGTTGTCAAAACATTGACCAGTTTGCTCAACAGAAAAAAGAAAGTGTAACTAATCAATTAATTTATTACTAATTGGATTAGTGGCAGAACTATTTACTTTAGAAGAGAGATTTTGAGTAGAATAAAAATAGTATTATTATAGGCAGACTTAAAAATATGAAAGTATAGGAATTTTTCACATATTTTGAATTGGATTGACCTGTTGAAATCTAAATTAAAAATGTCAATAAATAAGTAGAAATACAAAATCAAGCAAACACACAAAATTAATTTTAAACCTAATAAATCTAAATTACTTAATCTAAATGACTTATTTGAGATGTTTCAGATATATTTCGCTCTTCGGGAGACAAGTTTACTAATACAGAGTCTATTACGTATATGATCCTATTCGTAATCAACAGTTATGTGACAAGCCTGAAGAATTACATGTTACACGAGAGGAAAATACAAGAAATCAATGAACAAATCAAAGGGATATGTGGCTAAGAAATATATACCCCTAACCAGTTTCCTTGGAACTGAACGACCCAAAACGACCAAAAAAGATTACGTATTGTGGTAGATTTTGGAAAGCTTAACAAAATCATAATAAATTATGCTTTCCATCTGAAACTGTACAGTTTTTTTTGGATCGCTTACCTCTGAAAGGAGTTTTAATGCTAAGGACCCATTAATCAGAATTGTTTGTTTTAATCACGTTTGTTCTGAGCTCGAATACCATATCAAATATATACGAGTTACCAAAAAAAGGTAGCAGATTTGTTAATCAAACTAGGATCAGAACAACACCATCCAAATGTAACACTTACTAGCTCAGCAAAAGATAGGGACACAGATGGTGACGCTAAGGCAAGCGGCGACATAACAACAACTTTTACTCAATCGGACGACATTAAATAATTATTATTAAAACAGGTTCAAAATCACTAGAGCGCAACTGTGAAAAAGAAAAAGTAACAAACGAGCAGAAAGACCAAATTAGTGCAGTACCAGATGCTAAAAAAGATACAGATAAAGCAGATAGGATTCAACAGTAAGACAGATGGTAGTGGAAAAGAGGCAGTCAATATTCAAATACTAAAAGTACGAGAATATATTGAGACTGTAGTAAAAGATTCATATGGTAATCCGTTAGGTGGTCACAAAGGAACAAAACGGACGTAAAAAGTCTAAGAAAATAATACATGTAGAAATGCAAAATATATTAAAAAAATGTCCCTTGTGCAAGAAAATCAATTACAACTCACTGAATAAATTAATTCTAAAAAACAGAGGGTGACAACAGCCTTTACAACAAAAATAACTGATTTGCATAGAATTATCGAAAATAAAGAAAACGACATTATAACTGCACTTATCGAAAACATAATTCTAATTCTGAGTTAAAACTTTTGCAAATTCTAAAGAAGCAAAAGGAGCAAAACACTGCTCTTTCTATGACCCAATCCTTGCAGAATCATTATCTACACCCGAAAGTTTAGACTGACATGATTTAAACAAATTAAAAATAAAACTTTATCAACTAAAAAAAAATATTCGAAAATTAATTCCAATAATTTGAAACAAAAAAATTTATTTCGGATTTGGATAATTCAAAACAATAAAAAAGATGGTTCAACCACATGCGTCATGCCAAGAATTTTTCATAGAAAACTTTAAAAGCAGAAAGTTCGAACTCATACATCTCCTTGAATTATCAATCAATAATAATAAATATCCTATTCTGAATTATCTCGCTAACTGCAAATTACTGTTACTTCAGCCAACTCATAGCTCAAACATTATTGAATTTTTCAGAAATTTAAATATTTTGATATTTTACTTAACCTTCGTCGAACGGCATAGGTACAATTGTACCTTTTCCGTTTTTAAATACTAATAACTTTTCTTGTAGAAGCCGGCGAGGGTTAAAGTTTTATGAGTTCTCTACATTTTTCTGCTGGATCATGTAGAATTAATTTTAGAAAAATACCCTCCAGCCTTTTTTAGATAGGGGTTCGAGAGGTTTTCATTTTCATAACAGGCGGTAAAGGTACAATTGTACCTTCATACCTTTTATATGATATAATAACGGTATTATAGTTATTATATCATAGACCCGGGTATAATATAATAATATAAATATGGAGAGGCTGAAATCACAGCTCTGAGATATCAAGACTTAGGTCTGGGTTAAGGATTTTGATATAGTTTTCGGCAAAAAACTTTTATGGGGACATGGTTTTTAGTATTGATCAGCGATGTATATACAGTCGTACAAATAATTAATTTTATTTTTTCCCAAAAATTGGGTAATGGGGTAATTATAATGCCATAATTCTCAAAAATAATAATAAAATTTCTTGTCAAACAAATAATTAATTTTATTTTTTTCCAAACTTTTGATACACTTGACAACATTTTTTTTACCAACTTATAATGCCATAATTCTTTCAAAACATGTTCTAAATAATGCAGAAATTCTAAAAATTATCTATTTATCGCACAATAATTATGTCTACCTTGTGGATTTTCATATAAAATATATGAAGGTACAATTGTACCTCTGTCGAAAACTACAAAACATAACTAAAGCACAAATATTGAGTTAAATAGCGACTAAATTTTTCGAGCAAGCAAAATGTGACATCGTTAACGAATCCTCAATAACTAAGATTAATAATGCCACTGTTGTGTGAAAGCCTCTTACTGCCAATGGCAGTGGTATGTAATATCTCACGTTAACTTTTATGAACATAATACAGTTTGTGAGCTCGATAACGTGTTTTTGTTGGAATGATATCCTTTTCATACGAAATTTTATTAGTACTGACGCTGATAAGCACCATATTGACAAACTGGCCAAACTTTGTTTACCAATCCATTGTTGTCTGTCAGTAGAATTAATTCCCAATATGTACTTTCCATCAATAAAACGCAGTGTGATATATTTGTGTTTCTGTATATTGAGGAAATAGAAGTAGGAAAAAGTAAAAAATAATTTTTTTGACCCAAACGAGTGGAGGCTTCACCCGGGAGAGCGCTTTTGCGTTCGGCAAGGTTCGAAAAATGCCGATTGCCCGCGATCTTGTAAATTTGCTACCACATTTATTTTTTTTGGCTGTGGAGGTTGGAAATTTGTTTTAGAATACGAGGGTAAGCTTGTCCGACCAATATGTGTTTGCTATTGCCGAGTCCGACAACTGACATTTTGGATGTTTGGGTTGTCGGACTAGACAATAGCAAACAAATTTTTGTCGGACAAGGTTACCCTTGTGTTCTAAATCAAATTTCTAACCCCCATAGTTAAAAAAAACAAAAATTTACAAGATCCCTGGCAAACGGCATTTTTGGGAGCTTGCCGAAAGCAAAAGCGACTGATTTGAAAAAAATCACAGAACAAATGTTTTCGGGCTCGTCAAGGACAGGTGCATCACGAAGAATAAAATATGTGGTAATCACAAAATTATGTAGGTGAAGGCACAGGGACTATTAGTAAATTTTTAACAAAACTCAAACCAAGAGTCAAATAATTACATTTCTTCGTTTTGAGGGGTTGGAGAGTGAAAAACTCCATTTTGACTCAAAATGAATAGGATTTTATTTGAAAGATCACTTAATTTAGGGAACGTTTCAATTTTTGTACTATAAAATGTTACACTATGCAGTTTAATAATTGAAATAAAAATTCCATTTTAACATTGTCCCCCCTACCCCCGCACCGCTGCCATTGTTCCAACATATATTGGATGAAATTTTTTCCTATCGTTTCGGTTAATTTTCACTTGACCTATTAATACACACTCCTACTAGTAAAATTCAAAAGGAGAAATTAATTTTTGAGCGGTCAGCGATTTTAATTTCAACTTGACGACTTTTTAATTTTATTTTAATTTTTTGAATAATTATTATATATTATATAATATACATATTTTGCCATTCTTAAAAAGTTGATTAAATCGTTTATCAAACGAAGCAAAACTTGTATAACTTTCGGGATTAAAACTTAGAAAGCTGGACACAGAAACAAAACCCATCCAGACTATTTACTATATTCCAAAAAATGAAGATTTTTATATAATTCAATAAGAATTCATAAATGTTACCAACAAAAATATGAACGGAAGATCAACATTGGTAACAATGGCAACGCAATCAGCTGTACTAAAAATGCACACTACCGTGCAGGAGACCGTGTGAACAGAGTTACTTCTTCGTCACATTATCTCAATATAATGGAATGCAACCAAAGGTTATTTTTTCAAATGATTTCAATCCCACAATAGCAATGCTTGTGCAATACAACTATTCAACTTTTGACGTTGGATGATTTTTGCACTATATTAAACACAGACAATCTGAGTAATTTTTAATATATTATGATGAACCTTATGTTGAAAGACATGTTTTTAGACTATCATGACAAGAGTTCAGTATGATGGAGTGAAGCTGTCTTACCTAAATTTGAGGTAGATATGAGTTCACAGGAACCGAAAAAAAGAGCTGGTCTCCATTATTGTGGGATAGAACCAAGATTACTGCACCACTTAAGTCTATTACGAAGCTATTCACTCCATAAAAATTCATTTATTGAAACACTGTATTTTTCATGAACCAACGCGTTAAATGCGATTTATCTCATTCTTAAATCAATGTGTATAAACGATTTATCTTAGACACACGATTTATCGTCTTTTTTGTTCTTGGATTTTATTTTTTCTTAATGCGGCTCTAAATGATATATTTTTATAAACTATTGGTTCAGGAAATTTTCCATGGATTTTTCCCGAAAAGAAAAAACTTGGCCACTGTGAAAATCTCTATATATTTGCTGGTGCATGTTGTTCATAGTTGTCAGTTCGTGAAATCCCTAAGTCGATTAGAGATGATTTAATTTTTTTAGTTTAAATGATATTCTAACAAAATGTTGTGAAATTAGTTTGCTTTTGTTTTGCGAAAATATTTAAACACTAATTGATTAGTGATTTATTGTTTTAAATTTTAGGAAAATTTGTTTTTTAGAAAATTAAACTTAGTAAAATTTTTTGTTCGATTAAATGGAAAAATAAAAATTTGTATTTTGTTTTGGAATCTAAAGTGTAATTTAAATTAAAAAACAAAAATATTAAGAGAAAAAATGGCAGTCGAGTTATATATTCATGTTCGTGGTGAAAGTTGTTTGATAATATGTGATGCGGCTAGGAATATATCAGGAGATCCGAAAGGGGTTTTGTTTTTATTGCGTAGTTTTGAATGAATTTACGGAAATACCCTGTTAGACCTAGGAAGCTTTGGATTTGCCTGATCGATTTTGGTTCTTTAAATTTTGATACAGCTGTCGTTTTGGTTTTCGATGGTCTTACGGCGCCTACAGAAATTTCGTATCCTAAATATTCTATTTTCTCACATAAGAATTGACACTTTTTCCATTTGAATTTTAGTCCATGCTCGCTAGCCACTTTCAAAACTTCAATGATTTTTTGAATATTTTCTTCGTAATCTTTAGCTAGAATTATTATGTCGTCCATGTATATCAAAATACTACCTTTCAACACTAAATCTCTAAAAACATAGTTAACATATCGTTGAAAAGCTGGTGGAAATGTGCACAAGCCAAATGGAACTCTCGTAAACCTCATAGTGGCCTGTGGGAGTAACAAATGCAGTATATTTTCGACTTTTTTTCTCCACTGGTTTTGGATTTTGGCATCTAACTTGTCAATTTGATCCTCGATTAATGGAATTGGGTGACGATCCATTATAATTTGTTTATTCAGCCTACGATAATCAATACAAATACGTTTAGTATTGTCTTTCTTATTAATCAACACTATCGGGCTAGAATATTCGGATGTGGAGTGACAAATTATTCCTTGCTCCAACCATTCCGAAATTTGACGGTCCACTTCAATTTTCTCAGCGGGTGCTAGCCTTCTAGGTGGTTGCCATACTGGTTTCTCGTCTTTCAGTAACAATTTCATTTGAATGGGACATTCTTTAATACAGTTGGGTTCATACCCTCTAATGATTTCTTCAATAGTGTTTTCATATTCTTTGTTTCCTATTACTGGACAGTCTTCTAATTGTTTGTCGTCAAGATTAAAACACGAATAAATGCTATCATTATCTTAAACTTCAATTGTCACCCCATTTTCGCCTAAAAGAATCTTAGTACCACGTAATATATCGTTCCCAACAATACATTTTAAATTCATTGAATGCTGCGGTACTATATGCACTAAAACTTCTAACGATATGTTATCTAATTCCACTATAGATTTGCAACATCTTAACGTCTTTATTTCTGTTTCTCCTATACCCAATAGTTTAGACGTTTTATGTTGAAAAGGCGATGGCGATGAACCCATATCTGCAAAAAACATCCTCTCGTAATAAGGTCAAATCACTGCCAGTATCAATTAAGGCACCAACATGAAAACTATTTATTTTTAAGTCTTTGTGATTTGATTTATGAAATTCAACATTCTGTACCAGTTTTGTATCTTTCGTATTTTGGGAATCATTTTTAGGTTTTTTAGCCTTTTGGCAATTTGGAGCAATGTGCCCATGTTCCATACAATTGAAACATTTTGGTCCATCCGATTTTTTCCTACAAACTTTCGATTCGTGACCAATTTTGCCGCAATTATACAACGCAGAGGTGACCGTTTTTTAAAATTTGAACTCGAACAAGCATCTGACATTGTATTTGCTATTTTTTCCCTAAACTCTTCATAAAGCTCAAGTTTTATTTTAAACTCCAATATATTTGAAGCACCATATAAAATAATTTTATTGGTTTCCGAATCATTGATGCCACTAATTGTATATTTAATAACAGCTAAATCTTCCAAATTCCCTAATGTTCCTTATTCACGCATAGCTAAATAGTAGTCTGTGAGGGTTTCGTCTTTTTTTAATTTCTTCGTTGCCATTTTTTGATGTATATCGGCACTATTGATGTTTCTCGCAAACTCGACAATCAGAAATTCTTCAATTTTTCGAAATTAATCAAATCAGTTCATGTTCTCAACGCTGTTTTAGGGGATCCTATAAGAAGTCTTTTTGCATATACTAATTTCTCTAGATTATTCCACGCCATGAATGAGGCTATTCCCTCAAATTCTTCTAACCAGGTTTCGATTCTATAGTTTGATTTGCCATCAAACTCTGAGATAAAATTTTTAATGTCCGTAAAGGAAAAAGAACCACGACCGATTGATGGACGTATGTTTGCTTGCTCATTATCAGATTTTGGTTCCTCTACTTTTTGAGCAGAAACAATGTTTGAAACAGAAGTTGATGAAATTTTCTTTTTTAATTCTTCATTTTCGCGGCATACCCGGTTTAATTCAAATTGTATTGAATTATTTTCAAAATTGTTTGCGGTCTCTACACTGTTCGGATCATCACCAATACGGGCGAAACTTCTTTGCAGTTTTTTCAAAAAGTTTTCTGAAAATGTGTTATCTTCTCTAAGGAAATCGTCGTCACTGCTAGAACGTTTAGATTTATGTCTCCTACCCCCTGGCATGTCAATAGCTTTATGTTTATCAGTAACTATTAAAGATTATAATTGTACGAATCAAAATGATTTTTTATAAACTCCTAATAAAATTACGTCACTATTTTATTCCTTCGCACGGTAATTCGAACGTTCTATTGCAATGCAATTGCATAAATTAAAAAATATACTTTAATTCACCTAACTGTCTACAACTGTTTTATTACGAGTTTTTTCTACTTTTATTCTTAAAATAAACCACACGCGTTTCACTAGAATGCACACAAATTTACTATATAGTTTTTATATGAAATCTTACACAAGTTGATCCATCGATGCGAACTCAATCGATCAAGCGTTTCTCGATGAAATCCAAAATGATTCCTTCCTACCTTTAGGTTGAGCCCCCAGTTCTGTGGGCTCTGGACCACAGGGTTTAATAAAACCCTTAATTTCACTTCAAATATAATATTCATCAATATAATTTTTTATTATTTTTACATCCAAATTCCTTTTTTAAATTAAAATTAAAATGTTCCGCAAATTGTTTATTCAAGATGTATCTTGATCGACGTCTGCAGCAAATAGAATGATTATCATATTTTTATGAGCAATTTCACGAAGATTCAACAACGTTTTGACTTGACCCCTTTTAATTTTGATTATTTTTTGTTTATAGATAGTCTTTGATAAATAAAAAATACAAGTTCTCCTAGAATTTTTTTTTCGACCAGGGGGTCTTCACAGGGTGCTCCTCAATTTTTGTTATTTTGTGATGTGAGTGCATTTTGACGAGCGATTGTAGAAAAACTACTCAATCGATTTTCATAAACGATATGTCGTTGAATAGGTATTAGAACAATGTTTTTAAAAATGTACACTGTTAATTTTTTGAAATAATTTTTAACGGTGTAACATAAGAAAAAAATGGTGTAATTGAAAAAAAGATGGCATAGCCTTTTTTTTTTTTTTTAACTAAATTGAAGCTTATTTTATATCTAACCACTTATGAAAGTTTAGGACTAGCTTTATTTTTTGTTTTAGAGATAAAATTCGTTGTGCATATGACTGTCGGGAATCAGTTTTTTTTGTTCTGAAGGAAAATTATAAAAATGGCGATTTTTAGATTCAGATTTTTTTTTTATGTTATATATCAAATATTTTATTATTAAATGAACTTTTTAAAAAGCAATTTCAGTCAAGTTCATCAAAATTTTGCGACATATTGACTCGACCCTTTTTAATTTGGTTTATTTTTAGTTTATAGATAGCCCCTTTGATAAATGAAAAATACGGCTTCAAGTAGAATTTTTTTAAATATAGACCAAAATAAACCAAAATATATATGTAGGACTTCTACAGAAATCGGATAGAATTTACTTTATTCTCCTCAAAATAATTTAATAAAAATCTAAACTCACTGATCAACTGAACAATATTTATTTAATTCAAATAATACAACTTTTAATATTTATTGAGATATGTTCACTTCAAAAATCTAATTACATCTCGTCTTGCAATCGAATTATTTATATTCTATATTTAATATCAAACAATAATTGGATAGACCGTTAAGCAATAAAATTTAACATTGATAAATAAACAATAATAATTACTAATGAAAAGATTTATAAATTTAATCCCTGGTTACATGGTGCTCCTACAGATTCGGCTCTCCTGCTGTTCTACCGTCCCGGTAAACCTTTATTGAATTACACGCCTTGCATCTAATTTAATCGTCTTACATAGTATAATTATTTTCGTCTTAAATATAATTATTTTCGCCTTACTTGTAATTATTTTCGTCTTAATTATAATTTTTTTTTTCCTTAATCTCCATTTAGGAGCATAGAGCGTCTACTAGACTGGACCATGTGACTATGTTCGGGGCAATCGCTTTCAGTTCACCCCATGTCTTGCCGATTTGTTTTGCTTCAGCTAGCACCGTTTTCTTCCACGTCATGGGTGGTCTTCCAACTTAATTATAATTACTTTCGTCTTATTGATAATTATTTTCGCCTTACTTGTAATTATTTTCGTCTTAATTATAATTACATTCGCCTTAATTTGTAATTCTTATCCGTCTTACATAATGATATAAAAAGTTATACCCAGGATCGTCTTAAATGGTATAATAAAATATAAAAAAACGTAATTTTAAACAATAGTAATTGGTGTTATTGTTTTTACAAAATCATCTTAAGTTGTTTCACTATCAGAAACATATGGATATGTTTCCTTCCATTTCTTCATTTTAGTTTTAAATTCCTCATATAATTCAAGCTTACTTCTAAATGATTCGAAATCTAATGCACCGTACAAAATAATTTTATTAGCTTCACTATCATTTATACCGTTAATAGCGTATTTAATAACTGAAGCATCATCTACTTTTCCAAGCGCACCTAATTCTCGCATTGCATAAAAATAATCTCGCCATGTTTCGTCTTTATTTAATTTTCGAGAAGAAAGCTTTTGATGAATATCCGCACTATTGATTTTAATAGAAAATTCTATTATCAAAAAATCTTTTAATTTATCGAAACTATTTAAATCGACACGTGATCTTAATGCTAATTTAGCAGAACCGGTTAAACTACGTTTCGCATAAATTAATTTTTCTATTTCGTTCCATCTCATTAAATCTGCCATGTTATTAAAATCTTCTAACCACGATTCAATTTTATAATTTGTGCTTCCGTTGAATTCCGTAATTTAATCTTTCACATCACTATAAGATAAAGAGCATCTAGACTTTTGTAAACTCGACCTTGTGATCTCAGATTCATCACCACCATGTGGTGCATTATTTTTTGAAGTTGATGGGGTAACATTTCTTAACTCATCATTTTCTTTCCGAAGCCGTTCTAATTCTAATTGCATTTCCTTCATCAGACAATTATCATTAGCAGCCGACCCACTATTCTGAACAACACTACTTGCATCTGATATACGGCTTAAACTTGAATATCTTTTATTTTTCTTTCTGTTGCCCATTATAATATTATAAAATATTGCAAATACTAAAAAATATTTCTCCAAAAATTAATTAAAATTGAATCAAATATAATTTTACCTCACAATATAGATCATGTGATTTTTTTGTTTGTATAAATTTATTGAGATCTAGCGGCACTATCGAAGCGGTACTATCCGTTATTCAGTTTTTCTTGATCTGGAATCTATACTTGATGTTCAGCAATATACTATCCGCAATGTGCAGATCATCCCGGACGAGCCCCCAGGTTTTCTGTAGGACTTCTACAGAAATCGGATAGAATTTACTTTATTCTCCTCAAAATAATTTAATAAAAATCTAAACTCACTGATCAACTGAACAATATTTATTTAATTCAAATAATACAACTTTTAATATTTATTGAGATATGTTCACTTCAAAAATCTAATTACATCTCGTCTTGCAATCGAATTATTTATATTCTATATTTAATATCAAACAACAATTGGATAGACCGTTAAGCAATAAAATTTAACATTGATAAATAAACAAGAATAATTACTAATGAAAAGATTTATAAATTTAATCCCTGGTTACATGGTGCTCCTTCA